>CM030364.1:58512528-60011885 GCA_017893485.1 Hemerocallis citrina
TGTACAATTTTTTTAAATGGAGACCAAGTTGCATGCACGTGCATTGCACGTACACGTGCAAAATGCACATGATGAGCATGACCGGTTTGGATCTTTGGAGGAAAAAGGGAAAATTTGAGTGGATTCATGGGTGGTGGTTACTTGATCATGGTTGGTTATTGTAACTCCTCCTTGAATCCTAGCCTTTTAATCCTAACTCCTAAGTTAATCTTAGCCTTCCATTTTCCTAGATTTTTAGTATAAATACCCCCCCTAGCCTAGTTATTCTTGTGCTTATTATTTCCTCCAAACCTATAGTCTAAAATACATTATTTAGTAGTATACAAGTGATTAAAAGATTGAGAGTTTGTGGGGGGTTAGTGCTTGCAACAAGGCCGGCATCAATAGGAGCTCTCGGTTTGGCTTGGTGGAGGCTTGTGTGCGCGCATCAACGAGGAGGATCGCTTTTTGCAAGGACATTGGTTTAGGAGGTGTTGCTAAGTGTAGTCTCTCCAATTAAGGCGGGTAAATTTTCTATAATTCTAATTAGGAAGCATGCTAGATTTGAATTGAAAGAATGATGCATGAAAAAGACTAATAAGAGTACACATTTAATTGGAAAAATGACCTATTGATTGATTGAAATGTGGATATGCAATTGTATGTGGTTCTATTATTAAAATTTAAGTTGTGTGCGAATTGATTATAGCCATGGATTGTTTGAAGAAAACTTCATCGTTAACATTAAAAATTATACGCAAAAACTAGTGGATTGAAAATGTCACTTTATGTGCTTATATAGACTATTGTGATAATGTGTATGGATGACCTAAAAATATAATTTGGGGTTTGTGAAATGATTTAAAAACAGAGAATTGATGATGAAGATTGCTAATAAAGAGATTAGTGATATTAAAATTAGACAAGAATGTCGAAAAAGAAATGTGTTAGTAGTAGTATATAAATTTAACCAAATTGTATGGTAGATATATGTTTAATTATTGGGAAAAAAATATTTTTATATACTGGAGCATAATTTATGATAAGAATAATTAATCTGGAATTTCTACAGCAAGTTTAGTAAGAGTAAAATGAATTGAGAACTTGTTAAATATCGAAATGTTTTAATAAACAGAGAGAATCGATTTAAATAAACTTCGAGTTGCACTATGACAACCCGAGCCTATAGCTCGAGTGGTCGGGATACTCTTTAGCGCTACAGTGTTGTGCGGTGTGTCCCTTGGATTGCTGGTTCGATACTTGAGAACACCATCGTTTTATGTGCATTTTTAAAAATTAATTCAGTTTAGAACCGAGAGTATATAACTCTCTGGCCCTCCCGCTGAGCACAAGTGGCCACATGGCCAGAGCGTGCGGTTGGGTTCCCTTGGGTCGCTGGTTCGAATCCTGGTCTCGGCCAGTATATTACTTTTTGAAAAAAATGATATTTTGATGGGTTTTTTATGTTTAAAATTTATGGAAAAAATATGGTTATTATCCTAAAAATATGTGGGACTTATGAAAAATAATTTGGGAATTATTTACATGAAATGGAGTATGTTTTGAGAATAAATGTATAATTTAGAACCATGGTTATACACTTGTATGTTATGAAAATTGCACTTTGCAAAAAGGACTTGAAATAAAATATTAGAAAAGAAGTGTAAGAAAGATAGAAATTATATGTAGTGATGTGATGTGAATTATTCTCATTGGAGAATAATGTGAAAATTATGAAATGCGAATATTCATTTAGTGATGTGATTTTAATGTGAAATTGATAATTGATGAAATATATAATGATTAATTGAATTCCATGTGTGGCTATGGACTCATGAATCAATTAAGAATCATGTTATTGAGAAAGAAAATCTGTTATGATTATGAAGATGAACTTATGAGCTGTAAACACTCAATTTTGAAAATTGTGAATTGGAATTGAAACAAAAGAGTAGCTAAGTCTCCCCCGGCATTTGGAAAGAAATGAAATGAAATTTGAAATGAAAGACCAAGGTTGGTCATGTTTGAATGAATGAATAAGTCCGGTTTAGTGGAGAGGCTAACTCTAGAGCTTTGATTTGTTCATGATTCTAATAAAAACTAAGGATTAGTACATAGTGGAGACGTGATGAAAGTGAGAGAAAAATACGAGTATGAGAACTATAGTTTACGGTGCGGGTGTGAGCCACATAATGCATGCTTGATGAGTCAAGACATGGCGTGGGCACTACTCAGTAATGATCGGACTTTAGCCACGCTTGTAGGATGTTTGGTGACTGTAAGAGGATCGTGTGTCATGAAGGAGGCTGAATTGCCACAGAATGCATGCTTGATGAGTCAAGACATGGCGTGGGATTCCCTTCCAGGTTTTCTGTACACGAGCTTGTACTCATAGATCATCTAGGATACTCACCGTAGTCACAGTAGTAGATTAAGACATGACAAGGAATTGAACCCTACAAAGATGAAGAACGATTAAGAGGTTTGCCCTCGGACCTATGTAGTATGGGATGCATAGAATCCGAACAAGTGTGCATTAGTGTTATGTAATATAAATAACTGCATTAAGGACTAAGTGCACAATCACAACACGACATCAATAGGGTAGTCCCTCTAGTTTGATATGTGACAAGTTTGTGTTTGTTAAATATGGAAAATGAGTTATACTATTTCCGGCATAGAGAGGATGGCCGTGTATAATGTTCGTCGGTTGAATAAACTGGCGTACCCATAGTTTTGTATGCAGGGTAAATGACGTGATAAAGAATAAAGAGGAACAGATGCTTAAAGACTATTAAATGTTGTTGTACATTTATTTAAATGTTGTAAATTTACTTCCGCTGTGCAATGTAAAGTGTAAAGTTTCATATAAACTCTGATGTAAAGTGAAAAGTTTTTAAATTCCTTGTAAAATTGTACTAAATGAAGTGTAAGGATCCTGTGGAATCTCGAATTCAGTGTATTTTGAAATTCGGGGCGTTACAGAGTGGTATCAGAGACACGCTTCACACTTGTACAAATTTATAAGGAACGACACCCTAGAAGTGGACATTAGAGTGTGTGTTTGAGTCTAGAGATTTAAATGTAAGTGACTTAATGCTTCTTCCTCCCTATTTCTAAGATGGCTGATCACTTCGACCCGGCTGGAGACGTCGACTGGCATATCATCGAGGAAGAGTACCATTCTGGACAAGCAGATTCCAAGGAAGAGTACTACCCAGGGCAAGCAGATTCTGATGGAGAAGAATGGCCTGAATCCCGAGAGATCACCCCACCTCCGAATTCATCTGATGACTCTTCTGACGAAGAAGAAGAACCAGTTCCGAATAGTCTGGTGATATCTCTTCAGAGGCAGGTAGAAACACTGCGGGAGAGAGTCGGATTATTGGAGGCTCAATTGGCAAAGCGTAAGGATGACTTTGCAGTTCTCGGTCATCGTGTGTGGGAACTCGAGAAGAGGAAGAATCTGACCGATGTGCTGAAGGAAGAAGTTGATGAACTACGGGGAGAACTTCGAGAAGCGAAGAGGAACCGTAGGAGTTAGACTGTTGTAGCTTCTACTATTTTCATTCTGATGTCAAGAAATGTTTTTCAATTTGAATGTATAAAGTTTGGAATTTAATGAAATGCAAAGTTGATTTAAAATTCATGTCTTATACTTCGAATTTAATGGATCTTTTGCATCAGAATATGGCTAGAAGAGGAGCTAGAAACAGTGAAGGTCTGGATCTGGAAACGAAACTTGCAAGGGTCTATCAGATGCTCAACGCCGTGGCCATGAATCAGAACCAAGGAAGGGTACCTGCGAATCCGGTGCCCGAAGCGATCAAACTAGTGGAATCGTTCAAACGGATGAAACCACCTGTATTCGAAGGGAAATCAGACCCGGATGCGGCTGACAACTGGATTCGTCGGGTAGAGACGATCTTTGAAGTGCTGGAGACTCCTGAAGGCGGTAAGGTGAAGTTGGCGACTCTGCAACTTGAGAAGGACATGACTGTGTGGTGGCAGTCGATGAAGAGGATAATGGGAGGCATAGTTCTCGGCTGGGAGGAATTTCTGGAAGAATTCCGCAGTCACTATTTTCCCTCCGACATTCAAGAGAAGAAGGCTATGGAGTTTCTATCACTACAACAAGGTGGCATGTCAGTTAGAGAGTACGAGACCAAATTTACTCAGCTCTCTAGGTATGCTCTGGAATTAATGATGGATGAGGCTAAGAAGGCTCGTAAGTTTGAGCATGAATTGAGGCCGAGCTTGAGGTCCCGGATGATACCTCTTGGTATCAGAAGATTCGACAAGTTGGTCAAGAGAGCAGCAACCATGGAAGCAGACATGGAGCAGTTTCATGTTGTTCAGAATCGGAGGAACAACTGGCAGTCTGGAAAGAGGCCCGCAAATTCTGGGAGTTTCAAGGGACAACCATCTGCACAAAGGTTCAAACCGACAGGGGCGAACGCTATTAGTGTGGCTGGAGGACCTGGGAATAATGTGGTGAGACCTCCTACGGTAACTTGCTTCAACTGTGGTGAGACGGGATATTACCAATCTCAATGCCCCAAGTCACGGAATGGTAATCGCAATGTACCAATGCAGCAGACTGGGAAGAGATCGTACCAACCAGGGCGAGTATTTGCCTTGACAGAAGCTGATGCTAATGAAGTAGATCATGTCATCACTGGTACGAGGGCAGATGTTTAGAGGTTTATGTCATTTCTTTTTCCCGCTATTTAGTGAACTGTTATGTAATGAGTGTGTATTATGTAACAGGAGAACTTTATCTTAATGGAATGAAAGCTGTTGTGTTGTTCGATACTGGATCCTCTCATACTTTTGTGTCTCCTAAATTTACTAAAGTGTTGGGAGTTGAACCGAAGATTTTTCCAGGCAAGATCGTATCAGTAGCTACTCCATCAGGGGAAACTTTAACCACTGATCGGTATTATGCGGATTGCGAGATTGTGATTGGGGACAGAATCTTTGGAATTGATCTGATCGAGTTGACTATTTTGGGAGTCGATGTTATCATTGGCATTGATTAGATGTCGGTGTACAGTGCAAGCATCGAGTGTAAGACCAAGACGGTAACAGTGAAGGCTCCAGGTGGACCTGAAGTCACTTTCCAAGGGAAGAAGAAGTGTTCCAGGCTGGTGGCAGCTATCCGCAAGGAAGAGATTCCTGTGGAAGTGCAAGGGATTCCTGTGGTTCGGGACTATCCGACTGTGTTCTTAGATGATTTTCCTGGGCTACCCCCACATCGTGATGTAGAGTTGAGCATCACTATTCAACCAGGGAGTGCACCCATTTCTAAGGCACTGTATAGGATGGCTCCAGTGAAACAGGATGAGGTGAAACGGTAGATTGAGGAACTATTGGAGAAAGGCTTTATTCAACCTAGTGCGTCACCTTGGGGAGCACCAGTGCTTTTGGTAAAGAAGAAGGATGGACCGATGAGAATGTGTATCGATTACCGAGAGCTGAATAAAGTCACTGTTCAGAATAAGGATCCTATTCCCCGAATTGATGACTTGTTCGATCGTCTACAAGGAGCAACTGTTTTCTCCAAAATAGATCTTCGATCAGGATATCACCAAGTTCGAGTGAAAGCTGAAGATGTGCACAAAACTGCATTTAGAACTTGACATGGGCATTACGAATTCTTAGTTATACCATTTGGAGTGACGAATGTACCCGCAGTCTTCATGGATTTGATGAACAAAGTCCTGAGGCCGTTCATTGATTCTTTCGTCGTGGTGTTTATCGACGATATCCTCGTGTACTCCAAGTCAGAGGAGGAGCACACCGAACATCTGGCAGCAGTTTTGAAGAAGCTGGAAGAGCAGGAGTTGTATGCCAAGCTATCCAAGTGTAATTTCTGAAAATCTGAAGTGGCATTCTTAGGTCAGATCATTTCTAAGGAGGGAGTGGTAACTGACCCTCAGAAGATAGAGGCAGTGAGAGATTGGGCGAGGCCTACTACAGTGAAGGAAGTCAGAAGTTTTCTTGGAATGACTGGATACTACAGGAGATTCATTCAAGGTTATGCTCAGATAGCCGTGCCGCTTACTTGTCTAACCAAGAAGAATGTGAACTTCAAGTGTACTGAGCAATGTGAGGCAAGCTTTCAGGAGTTGAAAGAGAAGCTGACTACTGCACCTATTTTGGCTTTGCCTAGAGCAAGTGTTGAGTATGATGTTTACAGCGATACTTCACATCGTGGGCTTGGTTGTGTCTTAATGCAAGAAGGAAGAGTAATTGCTTATGGTTCTAGGCAACTACGACCGCATGAGAAGAATTATCCGACTCATGATCTGGAGTTGGCTGCGATTATCTTTGCCCTGAAGCAATGGAGGCACTACGTGTACGGCGAGAAATTGAACATGTACATGGACCACAAGAGTTTGAAGTACATATATCAGCAGAAGGATCTGAATTTGAGGCAGCGGAGATGGTTGGAAGTGCTTGAGGACATGCAACCTGAGATCAAGTATCATCCTGGGAAAGCTAATGTTGTTGCTGATGCACTTAGTCGCAAGAGCAATTTATCCAGTTTGATTACAACTCAGAAGCATCTGATTGAGGAATTGGACCGAGCCAGGTATTGAAGTTGTCTTGCAAGGATTGAGAGCATCTTTAGCTCAGTTGAGGCTTCAGCCTACTTTGAATGCAAGGATCATTGCAAGTCAGGAGGTTGATGCTGATATTTTGGAGATGAAGGAGCAGGTTGGTGCTGGCAGGTTGCCCGGATTTCAAATCAAGGATGGAGTGCTGTGGTTTGGAGAGAGGCTATGTGTTCCAAATCAGGCGGACCTAAAAGAGAGTATTCTTCAGGAGGCGCATGCTACTCTTTTGTCGGTACATCCTGGAAGTACTAAGATGTACAGAGACATCAAACTGCATTTCTGGTTGTCAGGTTTGAAGCGGGATGTGGCTGAATTTGTGGCGAAGTGTGAGGTTTGTCAGCAAGTCAAAGCCGAGAATCAAACACCCGGAGGTCTATTACAGCCGTTACCTATTCCAGAATGGAAGTGGGATAACATCAGTAAGGATTTCATTACGGGATTGCCTAAGAGTTCTAAAGACAATGATGTGATTTAGGTTATAGTCGATCGACTAACCAAGTCCGCTCACTTTTTGGCGATGAAACTCACTGCTTCGATGGACAAGTTAGCTGATTTGTATGTTGGCAAGATCGTTCGGCTTCATGGTGTTCCGTCAACTATTGTGTCTGATCGAGATGCGCGGTTTACTTAGCATTTCTGGAGGAGTCTTCAGACAGCTTTGGGTACCAAGACGGATTTCAGCACTGCTTTTCATTCGCAAACCGATAGGCAGACCGAGAGAGTCAACCGTATTCTTGAGGATATGCTTCGGTGTTGTGTACTAGACTTTGGAGGCAGTTGGGAAAGGCATTTACCCTTGGTAGAGTTTGCCTACAACAACAGTTTTCAGACTAGCATCGGGATGGCGCCGTACGAAGCTCTGTATGGCAGGAAGTGCAGGACACCTGTTTGTTGGTTTGAAGTTGGGGAGCGTCAGTTGTTTGGTCCGGAGCTTGTGCAACAAACCTCTGAGAAGATTGATCTGATCAGGAAAAGGTTGGTAGAGGCTCAGAGCAGGCAGAAAAGTTATGCAGACAACCGGAGAAGGGACCTTAAATTTAAGGTCGGTGACTTCGTCTTTCTGAAAATATCGCCCAGTAAAGGTGTGATTCGATTTGGCAAAGGCGGAAAATTAGCCCCGAGGTTTATAGGGCCCGTACAAGATATTGAAAAGGATCGGAAAAAACTACTTACCGGCTTGAATGACCGGAAGAGTTATCTCAGGTGCACAATGTATTTCATGTGTCTATGCTGAGAGGTTATATTCCAGATCCGAGTCATCATTTGCCTGAAATACCGGAAGGTTTGCAGTTGGATCTAAATTACATCGAGTCTCCTGTCGAGATTGTTGATCGTCGAGAGAAAGTCTTGAGGAATAAGACGATACCGATGGTCAACGTAGTCTGGAGAAACCACTTGGTTGAAGAGGCTACTTGGGAGTCTGAGGAGAGGATGTTGAAAGATTATCCTGAGCCTTTTGCTTGATTTTTATTTTTTTGTATTTTTCTTGTAAGTGTTTGTTTTCTCGCTCTTGACTGTAGTTCCGGGGACGGAACTATTCTAAGGAGGGAGTGTTGTAATGCCCCGATTTTCATTTATGAAAATTTATTATTTATTTTGCACGTAGTGTGCACGTGCAATATTTTGGTAATTATTTTCATTATGATGATTATAGATATTTATATATGTGCTCTTTAATTATTTTTATATAAAGGCATTTTTTTCAAATAGACAAAAGCCTTTCTTTTAAAAGCCCAAATCTAATTTATTGGTTATCTTTTTATAATTATTATTTTGGCCCATAAACTAAAGCCCATGAGCTATTTTATTTTAAATACAACTTGTAATGTAGAATACATTTTAAAGATTATTTTTTATGTAAAATATAATGTACAATTTTTTTTAAATGGAGACCAAGTTGCATGCACATGCATTGCACATACACGTGCAAAATGCACCTGATGAGCATGGCCGATTTGGAGCTTTGGAGGGAAAAGGGAAAATTTGAGTGGAGTCATGGGTGGTGGTTACTTGATCATGGTTGGTTATTGTAACTCCTCCTTGAATCCTAGCCTTTTAATCCTAACTCCTAAGTTAATCTTAGCCTTCCATTTTTCTAGATTTTTAGTATAAATACCCCCCCCCCCCCCCCTCCCCCCCCCCCCCCAGCCTAGTTATTCTTGTGCTTATTATTTCCTCCAAACCTATAGTCTAAAATACATTATTTAGTAGTATACAAGTGAGTAAAAGATTCAGAGTTTGTGAGGGGTTTGTGCTTGCAACAAGGCCGGCATCAATAGAAGCTCTCGGTTTGGCTTGGTGGAGGCTTGTGTGCGCGCATCAAGGAGGAGGATCGCTTTTTGTAAGGACATTAGTTTAGGAGGTGTTGCTAAGTGTAGTCTCTCCAATTAAGGCGGATAAATTTTCTATATTTCTAATTAAGAAATATGTTAGTAGTGGTATATAAATTTAACCAAATTGTATGGTAGATATATGTTTAATTATTGGAAAAAAATTATTTTTATATACTGGAGCATAATTTATGATAAGAATAATTAATCTGGAATTTCTACAACAAGTTTGGTAAGAGTAAAATGAATTGAGAACTTGTTGAATATCGAAATGTTTTAATAAACAGAGAGAATCGATTTAAATAAACTTCGAGTTGCACTGTGGTCGGGATGCTCTTTAGCGCTACAGTGTTGTGCAGGTGTGTCCCTTGGATCGCTGGTTCGATACTTGAGAACACCATCGTTTTATGTGCGTTTTTAAAAATTAATTCAGTTTCGAACCGAGAGTATATAACTCTCTGGCCCTCTTATATACCGCTGAGCATAAGTGGCCACATGGCCAGAGCGTGCGGTTGGGTTCCCTTGGGTCGCTGGTTCGAATCCTGGTCTCGGTCAGTATATTACTTTTTGAAAAAAATGATATTTTGATGGGTTTTTTATGTTTAAAATTTATGGAAAAAATATGGTTATTATCCTAAAAATATGTGGGACTTATGAAAAATAATTTGGAAATTATTTACATGAAATGGAGTATGTTTTGAGAATAAATGTATAATTTAGAACCATGGTTATACACTTGTATGTTATGAAAATTACACTTTGCAAAAATGACGTGAAATAAAATGTTAGAAAAGAAGTGTAAGAAAGATAGAAATTATATGTAGTGATGTGATGTGAATTATTCTCATTGGAGAATAATGTGAAAATTATGAAATGCGAATATTCATTTAGTGATGGGATTTTAATGTGAAATTGATAATTGATGAAATATATAATGATTAATTGAATTCCATGTGTGGCTATGGACTCATGAATCAATTAAGAATCATGCTATTGAAAAAGAAAATCTGTTATGATTATGAAGATGAACTTATGAGCTGTAAACGCTCAATTTTGGAAATTGTGAATTGGAATTGAAACAAAAGAGTAGCTAAGTCTCCCCCGGCATTTGGAAAGAAATGAAATGAAATTTGAAATGAAAGACCAAGGTTGGTCATGTTTGAATGAATGAATAAGTCCGGTTTAGTGGAGAGGCTAACTCTAGAGCTTTGATTTGTTCATGATTCTAATAAAAACTAAGGTTAGTACATAGTGGAGACGTGATGAAAGTGAGAGAAAAACACGAGTATGAGAACTATAGTTTACGGTGCGGGTGTGAGCCACAGAATGCATGCTTGATGAGTCAAGACATGGCGTGGACACTACTCAGTAATGATCGGACTTTAGCCACGCTTGTAGGATGTTTGGTGACTGCAAGAGGATCGTGTGCCATGAAGGAGGCTGAATTGCCACAGAATGCATGCTTGATGAGTCAAGACATGGCGTGGGATTCCCTTCCAGGTTTTCTGTACACGGACTTGTACTCATAGATCATCTAGGATACTCACCGTAGTCACAGTAGTAGATTAAGACATGACGAGGAATTGAACCCTACAAAGATGAGAACGATTAAGAGGCTTGCCCTCGGACCTATGTAGTATGGGATGCATAGAATCCGAACAAGTGTGCATTAGTGTCATGTAACATAAATAACTGCATTAAGGACTAAGTGCACAATCACAACACGACATCAATAGGGTAGTCCCTCTAGTTTGATATGTGACAAGTTTGTGTTTGTTAAATATGGAAAATGAGTTATACTATTTCCGGCATAGAGGATGGCCGTGTATAATGTTCGTCGGTTGAATAAACTGACGTACCCACAGTTTTGTATGCAGGGTAAATGACGTGATAAAGAATAAAGAGGAACAGATGCTTAAAGACTATTAAATGTTTTTGTACATTTATTTAAATAATGTAAATTTACTTCCGCTGTGCAATGTAAAGTGTAAAGTTTCATGTAAACTCTGATGTAAAGTGAAATTTTTTTAAATTCCTTGTAAAATTGTACTAAATGAAGTGTAAGGATCCTGTGGAATCTCGAATTCAGTGTATTTTGAAATTCAGGGCGTTATATATGGTCTAGGAGATATTGCACTTTTACTGTTGCTGTGTCGGTAGTCGCAGATTCACAAAACTGCTGCACATCTTTAGTTTACGAATTATTTTAACTATGCTGCCATTAAGTAGTTGCCTTGAAATTTTACATGCTGTTGCTGGACACCCTAGAGAATATTCCCAAATTTTTTTAGAATTAATTATTAATGTTTCAACCCTGTCTCACATGTATAAACTCATATTCACAAATTCTGCCTGAACACAATAGATGTATAGTTTGCTGTTTTGACACTTGTTACCAAAATTTTTATGTACCTTAATTATATGCGTTGGAACCGGACAAGAGTCTAGTTTCTAGACCTCCTTAAGGATCCATATTTGCTATCTCGTAGCAACGGGAATCACAGTTTTGGTATAGCAACATCGTGCTGTCCATATTTGATATTTTCGTTGTTCGTTATGTTTTTATTCGTGTTGACCCTCGAATATGCTATATAAATATCTCAAACTTGTTCCATGTCCATGATTATGATTTCTTGACTTGTTTCGCACACTTGCATGCATACTTGATAAAAAATTAATAAAAAGTAACAAGCCGAGGTTTAAGGGAAAGACCATAGTAGTGGAGAATATAGGTAAGTGTACTCGGAAGGGGGCCCGTGTTTCCCACTTGATACATGTCTCATGAACTAGTATATTATTATTCGATTCATGAACTAGTATATTATTTGATTCATGAACTAGTTTATTATAAATCGATTCATGGACTAATATATTATTGATCCATGAACTAGTATATATATGATCCATGACTTGTCTTGTTATGACTTGACACATGAACTAGTTATGATTACCCGATTCATGAGCATGACTTGTTTGATACTTGATACCTGAGTACACCGCCCTATAGACTGCACCACTAGGTCTAAACGTAACTGATATGCATGTAGCAACCATGTAGTAAAAAGATGGATGCATGAAGTGCTGCCTAGATAGTAATAACCACAAGACTTGAACATGAAACTTGAACTTGATACATCTTTACTTGATACTTGATGACATGATACATGAAACTTGATACTTAAATATAATACTTGACACTTGCAACTTGATACTTGTACTTGACAACTTGACACTAGACCTGAGACCTGTTACGTGGCACTTGTACTTGATACTTATCGCTTGATGTTGGATACCCTTATATGTTCACTTGTCACTTACTCCACTATTAGTTACCCAACCTGATCACTTGAGTTGTCCCTCTTGCTAGCTGGTTCTTGAGTTTCCATTACTTGTTGTATCTCTATTATATTCTTGATTTTAAATTTTGTTCCACATTTCTTGTACTCGTTTTTACTATTTGTGGCCCTAACTTGCACTAAGGGCATTTCTCTTATTTTCCCTATTTTTTCCCTTTTTTTAATTATTAAACAGACTTTAGAGACGTGCTTCCTGCCGGAATTGGTGAGCAGAGATTTTAGACTTCAAATGGAGAAAAGACATGCTTAGATTATTTGTTTTCTTATGTTAATTATTTTCTTGCTACTTTAGACTTGTAATGGGCTTATGTTCCCGAGTTTTACATTTGATCCAGACTTGAAAACAATTTGGATATTATTATTTGTTTTCAATTGTTTTCTGTTGCTTAATAAATTATTCATGCATGCTTGGTGGTATATATATCTTGTTATATTCTTGTTTTGATGCTGAGTCAATCCTACAGCTTATGATATTAAAATCATTCGCTGGGCTTCGTCACGCACTCGTATCCCGTGTTTTTGGGAAGCAGGGCGTGACACAAAACCTATCAAAATAACACACACACGAGTTGTCTCTAGAACTTACACTATAAGCGGTATTTTTGACTTGTATCATACAAAGGAATTTGAGTACAAGTTACTTGTCTTAACCGAAGACGAAAACGAAGAACACAAAGAATAACGGGAACGGATCCTGACAAACGAACGACAAATCCCACGAACAAAAACCATGAACCAAGACAACCACACGTTCAATAGCCGTGCATGTGCAATCCAAACAAGAAAGAGAGAGAGATCGGGACTGAGAGCACCTGTAGGGGAAAAGTTGACGACGCACGGGCTGACGCAACGGCAGGTGCTGCCGCTGATGCTGTTGGACGGGGATGACTAAGGGGTCGTTGGCGGCGTCGGTGCTGGCTTCAGCCGGCTCTAGCGTTGCTGGTTGCGCGACAGAGCAAAGAGGCAGAGCGGGGAGACGGGGAGAGCGACGAACAGAGAGAGAGATGGAGATGATGGTGATGATGGTGCTCAGATGCTAGGGGTGATCGGGCTGACGGGGATGAGCAAGAGTGAATGGGGATGTAGGGAACGAGGGTGCGGGGTGAAGTCGGGAGCGGGATATGCAGTGGGTTCGATGGGGGCTAAGGTTTCGATCGATGGGTGTACAGAGTGAGAGAGGGATAGTAGTATATATATGGGAGAAGAGAGAGACTTAGGGTTTTGACTGACATGGTTTCGGGTAGGGAATGAGAGGGTTTCAGGTCTGGTTTAATGGGTAGTAGGAGATTGGGTTTTGGGTAGTAGTAATAGGAATTGTTCAATAGGGTTTAGAATAGGATTTAGGAGTTGGTTAATTAGGTTTTGATTGTTAATTTGGGATATTAGGCAATTGGATTAAAATAGGATTTGGCAAAAAGGAACCACGAGCACCCACAAACACGAGCAAAATGAAATATAGCAAGAACCCAATAAAGAGAAAAAATAGTAATCGATCAAGAACGAAACAAAAGACAAACAATCAGACACAAGGATATCAAAAATAAAATATGAATGAATATACTGAAAACAACTCCAATATACAGGTCCAAGAAATACAAGAAGAGTACAAATACCCAAGAAGAGAAAAATACATCAAAAATACGAAAAACGAAAAACAAGGGTTACATCTAGGGACTCGTCATTATGCCTCTTTGCAATCTGATACAGAAGAAAGCCTATGTTCCTCTGTAGAGAGTCTGGGACTAGGGCTGCAATCGAGCCGAGCCGAGCCGAATACCTTCAGGTTCGAGCTCAGCTCGTTTACGAAACGAGCTCAATTTTGAGCTCGAGCTCGGTTCGAGCCGAGCTTTGACCATATTCGAGCCGAATAGCTCGCGATCTAGCCTAAAAAAAATTTCAAGCTCGAGCTCGGCTCGTTTACGAAACGAGCTTAGTTCGAGTTGTGCTTTGACCGAGCTTTGACCGAGCTCGAGCCGAATAGCTCGCGAATAGCTCGATTAGTTTGCAGCCCTATCTGGGACAGACCGTGAAGAGCATGCAATCGACTCGTGGACGGAGGAATGCACCATGTCTACTGTATTACCCATCTGAGCAGTATCTTGCACCACTTGCTCTGAGTTAGAGTCGATTTCCCAATGAGATTCGTCATCCTCATCACTAGAAGACCCACTTGGATTGCATGTCTTCGTTTTGGGCCTATTAATTAAAAGTGAACCAAGTCCAAACATCCCAAAACCACTCTCCTTGTTCGACTCACGTGTCGAGCATGTGAGGTGGGCACATGTCACAAAATGAGATGAGGATGGAGATAACGATGGAGCGTTTGAGGGTTTGAGGAGTTCTCCTCAACTGCTGGCTTCTTCCCCTTATCCTCCTCATTTCTTGTTTTCTTCCTCAATTCATGCCTTCTTCCCGTCTTCATCCCCAAATCGCACATCCTCTTCTTTTGATCACCCCTCAAAGCAGCCTCCATCTCTTCTTTGTGAGCACGACCTGTCAGATTTTGGCACTTTGGTTGTGATGGTGGGGTTGAAGTGTTTGTTTGTGAATTCGTCTCTTTCCATGTCTTCTTCTCTGATTCGAAATCCCCTCTTATCTTGATCAAACCCCAAAGTTGCTACCTTTCTATAATTTAGCGCTCTATCTGCTGGATACTTAAGCTCCTTTGGAGTTGTGCTTGTGGTTGGCTCATCTTTTGATCATCCTACTCACTGCAATCCTGACCGATCTTTTTCATGGTCAAGACCAGATCTTGACCATTCAGCTGTTTTGGCACCAAAGTGGAGGTATCTTTAGGATTGTTGGACCGCCTTCGTTCGCCCCCAGCTTTCAACTGTCTCCTTAGCTGAGGAGACCACCTCTTTATATGTTCGATCATCTTTAAATGAGGGGGATGGTGGTATTGCTGCCACTAGCATCGCCTCCACCCCCACCTTCTTCGGTTCCCTACCTAAATCATGGCAGCCTTCCAACTCGAACTTGTCTTGAGGACTCCCTTCTGGAGCCCAAACGACAGTTGGCTGGAGTGTCGCTTTAGCCACCCATTGTTGTAGATGTGGAGGCTGGCGATTGGTGTGGAATGTTGGATGAATTTGGGTAGGGTGTTGGAGATATAGGTGGGATAAGAGTTGAAAGTAAGGTGGAGCTGTTGGTGAAGGGGTTGTGGTAATAGATTGGATGAGTTATGTAGTATGTATTGAAAATGTCGCTGCTGTTTCTGTGCCTGGAAACCATAGCCAAATTGCTTATGACCAATCCACTTTCTCTTAGAGCGATGCTGGTCAATTGGGTGGCACCTCATACACCCGCAATGGCCAGTAGGAGGACCCCCACGATGGGCCCATCCTCCATGAAGAAATGATGGGCAGTAGTGATGACAAGCATCGCCTGATAACGCCAGTGATGTGCACTGCGGTGGACGTGCTTGTGGGAGCGATTGTGTTTAAACTCCCAAATTCCCCCTTCCCCTGGATTACACCAAGTTGATGGATTGTTGGCCACGGCGATGGAAGCCACTGGTAAGTGATGCGTTGAAGGTGCGAATGGGGTAGCAACCGAAAGTTGCCGAGAAGTAGCATTTGTAAGAGGTGGGGGAGGGTTAGCGGAAGTTTGTGGTGATGTTGATGGAGGTGGTGGTGGTGTAGTAGTGGGTTGACATGGGTACTGGACCCCTAACATTGGGCCCATCTCTCCTAACTTCTAGCTCCGATATGACCATCATCATTAGCAGCTCTAAAACTTGTTGAAGTGTAGAATTTAAAACATTAAGCAACCGCTCACTAGCTTCCCTCATCTCTTCTTCTTCAATACTTCCAAGTTCCAACGACAAGGAAATGTATCTATTTTCTCCCAACAGAGCCTTCCAAATCAATGTGATGGCAGAAAGTTGAGATCAAACTCAGAGGGAGCTTTCTTACCTGTCCGTACCTGACGTGTTTTGTCACGCTCTGCTTCCCAAAATATGGGAATACGAACATGTAACGTAGGCCCAGCGAATGATTATACATCATCCATAAGTTGTACCAGTCTAACTCAACAATATACAAGTGAAACAACCACGCAAGCAAAGAATATAATCACATAAACAATGAATAAACTCCAAAATAATCTTGAAATAAATTCACCAATAATAATAATCCAACATCTGGGATAAACAAACTTCGGGTCATAAATCCCAAGAATACAAAGTATGATAAAAAGAAATATAATAAGCAAATAACGAAAGATAGCTAAGCAGTCAATAGTCCAGCTCCAATCTTTATAGAGTTTGCTCACCAATTTCTTCTGGTATTGCTCCTTCAGTACTTGTTAATGCTTGATCTAAAAAGAAGAAAAAGAGTGCCTTTAGAGCAAGTCGTGGGCAGCAAGTAGAGGATAAAGAAAAACTTGAATATCAAAGAAAAGGAACATGGTCAAAGTCAAAGAACAAAGCAAAGAGCAAGCTATAATATCAAAGGTGTACAATAATCACGCATGTAATGAGTGATGTCAAGACAAGATCAAGCATGAGATGCAGGTTATTAAGTATTTTATTAATCTATCAGTGCACGTACTACTGCGTCCCATTCCACAGGTTCCGCGCAAGCACAGTGATCGTTTTAGACTGATGGTGAATTCACAGATCGTGTACTCGGTGTCGATGATGATAGTTTTACAATCAATAATTAACAATCAGTACTTCTTCTTCCAATCAATACTTCTTCTTCCAATCAATATTTCTCCTCCTTCCAATACGATATAACAATAAGGCCTTGCCGAGTACATTTTCCTATCGTTCACTACCAAGTCCTACCCATAATACCTCGGCTTGTTATTAGTTTATTTTCATCCTATGTGAGCATGCAAGAGGGTGTCAATGTTGTATATGACTATGTGTGACTAATTCTAAGCATTACAGACAAAACATGAGGCAAACACATCATATAAACGCATTTTACAAAATCAGGACAGCATGACCTTACTATACCAAAATATGGATTATGGTCACTAAAAAATAGCAAACCTGAATCCGCCGGAAGATCTGGAAAGTAGACTTCGACACGGTTCCAGCGATTATAATTAAGGCATATAAAAGACACAGGAACTAGGGTGAAAACTCTATTCTAATCAGGTTTTATGTTTAGTCAGCATGTAGTAGGTTATGTTCAACTATTGTTTCAGGTTAGAGAACTCATTAATAAAATCTGCAAAAATTCTGGGAAGTAGCTATACATGTCTAGGTACAGCCTAATTTATTTCAGATTTTTCACTATTAATAGGGTCAAATAAAATATAGAATAGCAGGATACGCATGAAATTATGAATCTGGAATTACTAACACAGTTGCAGTAAAGTGATGATATCTAACAGATGACGAATTGGAATTTAAATCCGGACCAGGGAAAAGTGATCTAGACATCTAGGGCTACATTTTATGTTCAGTGTGTTCTTTCAAATTATATCATTAGCAGGGTTAAAAATCTGATTCAAAGTGAAACTTACAGCAGTCCAGAATTCAACTTAACATGAAAAGGCAACAAATAAATCATACGATCATAGATAGCATGCAAATTGGTAATCAAAGTGATCCTAGGTGTCAACATGCAAATTTCTAAGTTTAAGATGCAATTATCATAGTCATGATGTCAATTCATCGAGCAACTTCAATTTAGCACATACAATTTCAAAGTCCAATTTATCAAGCAGTCCTATGCATGAATCTAGTTATTTAAATGTGCATATGCATGAAACAATGGGGACTGGATCTAAGGTCAAAGAGATAGCACGATGTTAAGAGTATGTCAGGTTAGCTCGTGTAAACCCTCAATAATCTTAACGGAATTGTCAAAAGCAGTTTTTGATAACAAAATGGACGGATCTACTTGCAGGAGATCAAATAATCTTGAACACAAACAATAAAAAGGATTCAAGAAGAGACTTGCCTGTTAAATCGCAGATACAATTAAATAGGAATAACAGGATCAGAATCCTAGGCGAAAATCCCAAAAGACACGTGCGAGACACGTGCGAAGAAACCCAAGCAAACAAAGCAATCAGCAACTCGGTAAGATCCCCACACCAGATTGGCCCAAAAACAGAACGACAAACTCAGGATCCAATGTGCCAAAACATGGGACGGCAAAAACGGCCAATCGAACTCCGTCTTCTTCCTTCGGCAGAGAGAGAGAACGCGCGGGAGACCTCGGCGACGGCACGGACACTACAGCGACTGGCGGCGAGGTGCTCGGGACCACTAGCAGCGGCGACGAGCGGCGGTGCTGGTCGGGAAGCGACGCAGCGGCGGGAACCTCCAACGTGCACTCGCTGTTTTCGCTCGAAAACAGAGGAAGACGACCACAGGGGGAAATAGGGCTTAGATGGCGACGAGGACGCTGGGGGGGTCTGCGATGGTTGCAGGGAGGATGAGGGACGATGACGAGGCAGATGAGAGGTGTAGGCGAAGTGGGTAATGGGTTTTGGCGAAGGATGGGTTCGAGCGGGAGACTGGGCGACGAGGACGGGGAGAATGGAGACGGGGATGGTGGTTGGAGGCGACGAGGGCAGTGCTGTGGTCAGAGCAACGATCGGATAGGCGATGGGTTGGGCGAATGGGTAACAGGGAGAGACGGTAGAGGAACAGTAGGGAGGTTGGGGCTTCACAGTAACTACGGTTAGGGAAATGATGGCTAGGTTAGGGGATTAGGGTTTATTAAAAAAAGATTAGTATATACAGGGAAAAAGTAGTACATTGGGTATTGGGTAATTGGGTATTAATTCCAATAAACAAAATAGATTTACATGAATAGAATGGATTAATATAAACCCAAATACAAGAGAATAATAAGCTATCCGATAAAATGCGATTATAACAAAATACAATTTGTATCACATTAAATAAATTATTTAAAATAAAAGAAGCACAATTATTAAATAAGAATCGATTTGTTTTAATAATCAATAATAATAATAAATAATCGTAATAACAATAAGAATAGAAATACTAAGCATGACAATAAAATAATAATACTAATAATAACGTTAATAATAAAATGACAATAAGAATAAAAATACTAGCAATTATCAGAGTAATATCAATATATAAAAATATGAATTTATCGAAATAGTTCAAACATAAACAATATCTTTGATTTGAGTTTAAAATGTAAATAGTTGATCAAGTAGAAATATAGAGACAATGTTTATTCAAAATAATTACAATTATTGTTTAGGAAAAGCTTTAACAATAAATTCAAAATGAATTTAACAATAACAAATTTATAAATATCAAAATACGGAACAATACCCAGAAAATACGTATTTGCGAAAATAGGGGTTATACGTTTATACTGCTACTTTGGCAAATTCAAACCCCCATCTCCAAAACAAAAACCTTCATGGTCGATGCCCGCCCCGGCACCACATCGTCGTTCTCGAAGATCACCGCAATAGTTGAAACACCTATGCATCACGAGGGCGACAAATTAAATCCCCCATTAGGCATGGCAGGTAAAGGCGCATGTTTGTTATCAGATAAATAATATTAGACTCGCTGCTTCAAACAATGAGTCTAATTTATTTATGGTCGTTTTTCGAAATAGCGAGTTTAGCTTTAGTATTTTGAGACTTGACGAGATTTCTCCAAGTATTGGAGAAAATTCTTATAACTAAACTTGTTGTTTTCAAACAACGACCCTGATTGACTTGGTGAGCTTTCTCCAAGTCTAAGAGAACATTCCTATAACTAAATTCGCTGATTCAAACAGCGAGTCTAGTTCAATTATAGTTGATTTTCAAAATAGCAAGTTTAGCTTTAGTGTTTTGAGATTTGGCGATATTTTCTCCAAGTGTTTGAGAAAATTCCTATAACTAAACTCGTTTCAAACAATAAGTGGGCCAGTTTAGCAATCAGTTTCGTAAATATTTTCAAAAGTGGGTCATTTTGGAAAAAATAACGTGTGCTCTAGATTAAATTTTTCCAAAATGACCCACTTTTCAAAAATATTTACCAAACTGAACCACTTTCGAAACTAATTGCCAAACTTACCCTGCTCGCTGTTTGAAATAGCGAGTTTAGTTATAAGATTTTTTTTCAACACTTGGAGGTCTCAAAACACTAAAGCTAACTTGCTGTTTTGAAAAGCGACCATAATTGAACTAGATTCACTGTTTGCAATAGTGAGTCTAGTTCAATTAGAGTTGTTATTTGAAACAGCGAGTTTAGTTATAGAAATTCTGTTTAACACTTGGAGAAATATCTCCAAGTATCAAAACACTAAAGCTAAACTCTTTGTTTCGAAAAGCGGTCCTAATTGAACTATACTTGTTGTTTAAAAGAGCGAGTCTAGTTTAATTATGGTCGTTATATGAAATAGCGAGTTAATTATAGGAATTTTCTCCAAAATTGCAAAGTCTCAAAACACAATTACTACACTAGCTGTTTCAAACGGTGACCCTAATTGAACTAGGCTCGAGATTTGAAACAACGAGTTGATCAGTTTGGTAATTAGTTTCACAAGTGAGTCCGTTTGGTAAATATTTTCAAAAAGTGAGGCACTTTAGAAAAAAATTCCCGCAGTTACCGGGTTCTCGAATCCGAGTTTTTTGCCTACATAGGCCATTTTTTGAAAATATTTATATTTTTGGATCAGTTTTTCAACAATTAGCGCGGAATACTTTGTGCTACATCAGCAGAGGCTGCTATTTCCAATAGCGGCCTCTTCATTTTCGAGGTCGCTAATGAAAATAGCGACCTATGTTTTAATTTTTTTTGAATTTTTTGTTTGCCGTCGCTATTCCCACTAACGACCTTAGTATATATGAGGTGACTAATGAGATTAACGGCCTTTAATGAGCTGTATTTTAACACTTAATAAAATCTAAAAAGCTTTTGCTCTCTGAAAAATGACAATCAATTTATTTTTAAAACTAAGGTCGCTATTTGGAATAGAGGCCTTTATTGTACTACGATCGCTATTCCTAATAGAGGCCTAAGTTGTATTACTATTTTGCAAATTTTACAAAGAATAAGGAGATTGTGTTTCCTACTAAAGTCGCTATTCCCAATAGCAACCTCAGTTTTAAATTTTTTGGAAAAACTCTTTAGGAATCGCTAAGTGTCTCAATACATTCATTCGAGGTCGCTAATCCCATCAGCGACCTCATATAAACTAAGGTCGCTAGTGGGAATAGCGACAACAAACAAAAAATTCAAAAACATTTAAAACATAGACCGCTATTTTCATTAGCGACATTCAAAATGAATAGGTCGCTAATGAGAATAGCGGCCGCTGCCGACGTAGCACAAGTTAGCCCGCAAGCGCTAATAGTTTCAAAATTGATCCATAATTGCAAATATTTTCAAACAGTAGCCTATGACGGCAAGAAATTCCTCGAATCCTGGAATGTCTGAAAACCTCACTGACGACGCCCCACCCTCAAATTATCCTGATCCAGTCAAAACCCAACCAAATCAAAACCAAATCAAATGTCTTATGCTTTGAAAATCGCGACGGGGAAGGAGAAGATGGATCCGATCGAATCGCGATGGATCGCTGACGATGAAGAAGGAAATGGCGAGCGACTCTTCGACGACAAAGAAGAAGAGGAAGAAGAGGAAGATGCAAGTCAGAAGAAGCTCGTTCGAACGACCCCCGTCATTGATTCGCTCGATGTCGAGGTGCTCGAGGTCACCGGTGCTCAAAAGGACGAGATCGATGAGGTATGTAATCGGTCAACGCCAAGTTGCCTTGAGATTCGAGTCGTGTTTGATTTAGATTTGTTTTTAGTAATTGATTGATTATTATTACTAGAATAGATGAGGGCATCCACTGTCGTGGTTTGCTAAAAAATGGGTAAATGCATATTATACCTATAGCAAAATGAGTTTGCGCAGTCGTAAATTGCTACAATATAGCAAAAAAAATAATAAATTAAGATCGGAGATCCGTCCCACGATTTTTAAATAATTTTTTCGATTTTTTAAATAATTAAAACGATTTTTTTAGTTAAAAAAATAAAATAAAAAAATAAATGCCCCCCCCCCCCCCTCACGGGAAGATCCGTCCAAGGGGGGAAATTGGGTTTTTTGCAATTTTTGTAGCGGAAAAAAAAAAAGGTCGGACGGACTTTCAAGTTCCGTCTGACCAATTAATATTTTTTTTTTTGGGACGGATCTTCATGTAATATGCATTCTTATATCCGCTCTCATATATACCCATCTACTGTTGTGAAATCGTCAAAAAATGCATAAATAGCAAATGACTGCAGCGTTTCGTTTGCTAAAAAAATGCATAAAGTGGATAAATAGCAAACGACTGTGGATGCTTTGAGAGAAGTACGAGTATTGTTAGATGGGAAATATTTTGTTAGAGAATAATATTCACACTGCAATTTTTATTTGCAACTCCAACTTCAATTCTCACATAACTATGACTGGTCCATACATAATTTTTCAAGAGAAAAAATAAAAAAAATGTGCATAATTTTAAAAGTGAAAAGTATCTTAATTGGAACCACTTATACTTTTTATAAGTGGACCAGAGTTGAAGGCGAAGTTGCAAAGTTAGAGTGACATATTATCATTTCTCTTCAGTAAAAGAGCGCTAGTGCACGGGAGTATTTACATTTACAGTCAGGTCCATGTCTTTGGAAAAAGGTCAACTTCAACGAAAGAGAAATGATGGTTCAATGAAACATTTATTGCCTTCCTATGTGAGATTCATTCTCGTTTACCAAGTTAAATGTTGGTTGGTGTATATATGTGACTAAATAATTAAATTCAATTAGTGAAATGTTGGTTGGTTTTTTTTAGCGTATTCAACAATTAAATGTTGATTACTCTTTAAAAGAAAATTTTGTTTTTGATTAATATGCTACCCCTTTTTTGGAATATAATTTACTATTGCAGTTGCGACTGGTAGAATTGGTGCCAGAGGGCTGTAGAAAAAGAGGGGGAAAATGCAATCCGTAATTTCTGATGCTTAGAATTATATAAGGAAAGTAACTAAAGCAGGTAAGTCAATGAGAAATTTGATATAAGTCCTAAATATTGTAAAGTTTGGAATGCGGAGATTTGCTTTATTTTAATTTGGAGGTTAGCTTTAGCAAAGTCCTAGACTCTTAGCTAAACACTAGGTATTAGAATTAGTCTAGGCAAGGAATTTGGGACCTTCAGTTCCTTATGACTGAAAGTTTATAGTCTCCTTTGATGATTCTTACAAAAGGAAAAATTAACGAAATCTTCAAAATTTAATTAGATGATCTTGCAAGTTGCAGCACACTTTTTTTAATATTTTGGCTACATTATCTAGGATCTTTGTGTGGGCTTAGACATCCGATTGGCCAAATTGATCATAATTTGAAGATGGAGGATCAAAATTTCAATTGATGAAGAAAAAAAAATTCAAAATGAAGAAATGCCAGAAGGAAAATCTACCTAAGCCATGTTCAAAATTAGAATATCTTATCAACTGTTATAAATAATTTAATGTCAGCTAAATAATCTGGGGATTTTACTATCAGAATCCCCATCTCTTATAACAAACAGAAGGAAAAAAGTAAATCAAAATTAAGGAACAACCGAAAGGAAAATCAAACCTAATTCCCTGTTCAAATTTTGAATATCTTTTTTTTTTTTTGGACAATAGGGATGAAGCCTGTAAGCCTACAGGCTTCAGCCAATCAAATTTTGAATATCTTAATAAGTTGTTACAAATAATATAATGTCAACTAAATATTCTGGAGTTTTTCCAATCAGAATCCTCATCACTTGTTCAAACATTGACCAACAATCTTTTCTTTTCCAATCATATTTGTAGGAATTAGTTTCTTTCTGACATTCATATTACATATGTCCATTTCAGAAATTTAATCTGGGAAATAGTATGATTCTTGCACTTCAAAGCCTTGGAGTTGTATTTGGGGATGTTGGAACAAGTCCACTCTACACATTTGACGTGATGTTTAACAAGTTACCTATTCGTCGAAAGGAAGATGTCCTTGGTGCACTGTCTTTGGTTCTATATACTTTGCTTCTGATAGCTTTAGTCAAGTATATCCTGACAGTTCTTTTGGCAAATGATGATGGTGAAGGTACATTCGAGGTTGTGCTTAGTGTCTTTGGTAGTATCAACCTTACTTTTTTTTTTGCTTTGAGAAATAGTTATGACCCTTTTCTGCTTTTATTTTATTGCACCTTTTTCAGGGGGTACATTCGCTTTATATTCGTTGATATGTAGAAATGCGAAAGTCAGTCCTATACCAAACCAGCTGCAATCAGATACTCGGATATCAAATTTTCGTCTCAAAGTGCCATCACCGGAGCTTGAGAGGTCACTGAAAATTAGGGAGCTACTAGAGGCCTCGGCAACGCTGAAGAGGCTTCTTCTAACGTTGGTGCTTTTTGGTACTTCAATGGTGATTGCAGATGGAGTTGTTACTCCTGCAATGTCAGGTTATGCTTCTATCGCTGTCAGGATGAGGTTAGGGTTGCTTATGATAGTAGTGTTCTGTATAACTGTATAACTGTTGCTGCCAGGTTTTTCCTAACTACGATATTCTCAATGCATGAAATAAAGTTGGTCTCTTGACCATTTTTGTTAATTTTGTTTTTCTTTTCTCATTTGTGCAGTCATGTCGGCGGTCGGTGGTCTGAAAGTTGGGATATCCAGTATTAATCAAGGTACCACAATTTTATGAGTGAAGAGTGACTGTAGAAAGTAATTCTTGTTGTTCTTTCAATGCATCTTAATTATTCAGCCTACAGGAGAAATATTTCAAACTTGTTGTGCACATTAATGATCCTGTTGCAAACGTCTACTAAATATTTCATATGAATTGTTGCAGATGAAGTGGTGACAATATCAGTTGCATTTCTGGTGATATTGTTTGGTGTACAGAAGTATGTAACAAGCAAAGTGGGGCTTGCACTTGGCCCTACTTTACTTATTTGGTTCTGCTCCCTTGGGGTGATTGGTATCTACAATTTAGTGAAGTATGGTGGATATGTTTTTGCCGCATTCAACCCTGCTTACATCTATTACTTCTTTGAAAGTAATCCAACTCAGGCTTGGATGTCGCTTGGTGGTTGTATTTTGTGTGTTACAGGTTACATACAAAATCTTAATTTAATTCTGTTATCTCATAATTTGTGATTCAATTGTCTCTTGAAATGATATATCTTATTGTTTTTAGCATGAGTAACCTAGTAAACGCACACTGGCGACTGCATGTTAAAAAAAAGTAACGAGAACTACGACTACCTCAAGTTATCTTCATTATGTTATGAATTACTAGGTATAGCCGCATTGAGATGCAGACTAATTTTTTTATGTTTTTGCCAAATTATATATATACTAGATTTGCCCGTGGGCACGTGCCTACGGCATGTCTTCGGAACAATACAAAACACGAAAAGCCCTGTAAACAGTAAAACAACAATTATGTAACTCAAGTTTGAATAGTATGACAATAATCAGTTATAAATAAAAGTCCATGTTTCCATTACTATATGTTGAAAAATAATTGTAAATGGGGGTGTAAAATCTAACTTCTTAAAACTTGAAGTGTGGAAAATGATGAAATTTAACAGTTGAAAAGATATATTTGCTATTTTCAATATAACATGTGCAATAAAAAAAAACATAAAAATTCTGAAAATTTACAAACCTGAAATCTTAAAATCTAAATTCTTAAGTAAATAAAGAAAGAAGGGGAGAGAGAGATAGGGAGAGAGAGAAAGAGAGAAATATGAAAAAGTGAAGAGAGAAGAGAGAGTAATAAAGTAATGAGTTTTTTAGTTTTGGGGGGAAAATTTTGGTTTTGGAATTTGAAATTTTGGGAGGAAAAATGTGTTTTCTGAGGCTAGATCTGGGCCTTTGATTTTGAGGGATTGAAGGTGAGCCACTTGATAGCCTTCTTTGTGTTTTATTTTATATATATATATATATAGGGGGGAGAGAGAGAGAGAGAGAGAGAGAGAGAGAGAGAGAGAGAGAAATGTTCCGTTGTGCACTAGGCCTCCGTGTGCACTCGGTGCACTCGGCCTTCTCCACATCCGTATCGACGATCCGAACCGTTAACATTGATCTACACGTCTAAATTAGTCTAAATATGTAAAGTCAAATTATTTTGAAATTTATTTGCCCATCCATCATGTGAATATAAAAATCAACGATTTTCAGCCATACAATTTTGGAACACTTCAATGGATGGGCAAATGAATTTCAAATGATTTGATTTTAAATATTTAGACTAATTTAGATGTGTAGATCAATGTGAACGGTTCGGATCGTCGATACGAACGCGGGAAGGCCGAGTGCACACGAGTGCACACGGAAGCCTAGTGCACAACTAAACATATATATATATATATATATATATATATATATATATATATATATATATATATATAGAGTAAAAATACTTAAGTGGGAGGTGTGACTAAAATTCACTAATATCAAAAGGGCAGCCTGTGATTAAATTAAACTTAACACTGGAAACCTAACATTTCCTAATGCCTAAATAAATTGGAAGCACGTCTGTATATTTATTCTTCTATATACCCTGGAAAAAAAGAACACAGGAACAATAAGTGCAACAAATCATCATGTCTTCTAAAAACCAAGTACGCCTTCTAGAAAGCACAGAGGACAATGGCCAGTGGTGAATTAGGGACAGAAGCTACAAAAAATGGTGATTCGTATTTATGAATCTAATTACAAAAAATTGAAATGTGCTGCCTTATTGTGGATCTTTCCTAGTAATTCAGCACCATTATTTTGTTATCACATGGAATTTCCTAAAATTGTTTGCAACAGTAAGCTTGTTCTTCCTCGTTTGGATACGAAGTTCACTCTTAGAACCCATTAGCCACCTCTTCATACTTCAGATAATCAATTTCCTTCATTATGCAGAGATATTATTATGTAAGAAAACCAAGAGACAAAACTTTCCATCAAAATGTTTTAGTAATTTTTGTAAATAGTAAAAGAAACTATTTTGTGAATATTTCTGATGATTTTTCCAAGATGCAAAGGTTTGAACAATCTCTCTTCCTTACCAAGGCAAAAGTTCCTCAAATTCCCTCTAATTGAACCAACCTCTATGAACCTTTTTTTTTTTCCTTCTTGGGTTTATCATTCTAAAACTTAATATGTCTAGATAAAAAGGAAAAATGAAATTAACGAAAACTGTTGATAATAGACTTACCCAACATCATAATAAATACAAGCTTATGCCCCTTAATATGAACATATTGTGCAGGTGCTTTCTTTCTGATGAAAACCTCCACTTTTGAGGACCTAAATAACCCTATAATCAATGACAAATTTTATTAGAAACTCCAAGCTATAGAAGCAATCAAATTCTGCATTAGTAGACTGTTTATTGTATATATTGGAAGATCTTCCATTGGGAATTGTACTTACAAAGGTTCTCTGAGCACTCAAAATCTGGGCCATCGGATGGTTCACATTCGAGGCTTCGTCTTAAATTAGTCATCCCCGTCAGTCATCTAATGATCCCGATTCTAGTGTTTACAGAACTCTTGTGAGCATACTGTTCAATGGAGATCCCCCCCTCCCCCCCCCCCCCCCCCCCCCCCCCCCCCCTTCTCTCTCTCTCTCTCTCTCATTTTTTATTTATATTTTGCTCAAATGAGTTTTGACAAGCATGTCCTATTATACTTGTAATGAGTTTTGTGCGTACTGATGACTGCTTATATTACAGGGTCCGAGGCTTTGTTTGCAGACCTTTGCTATTTTTCTGTAAGGTCTATTCAGGTAATAACTAAAAAAATAAAATAAAAAATAAAAAAAACTTTTCCAATTGCCTCTCTTCTGTTTGCAGCTTTATGAACCTCTTAAGGTTTTTTTTCTTCTTTTTTTGTATCATCTAATCACCTTGTTTGTTTACTGCAGCTAACATTTGTACTTTTGGTCCTCCCTTGCCTTATACTGGGATACCTCGGTCAGGCTGCATTCCTTATGGCAAATCCAGATGTATCCGGACCAGTTTTCTTCTCATCAGTGCCAAGTTAGTTGAGAGAACTTTTTTGGTTTTTCCACTATGTTCTTTATATATGATATTGGTCAACATATTTCATAAACTAGTGCTTCCCATGGATTATTTGATTACATTATAAAAACATGAAACCAGGTGTTGCATTCTGGCCAGTATTCCTCATTGCAAATGCAGCTGCACTAATTGCAAGCAGGGCGATGACTACAGCTACATTTTCATGTATAAAGCAATCCATGGCTCTTGGTTGTTTCCCCCGCCTCAAAGTTGTTCACCCATCACGCAAGTTCATGGGTCATATATACATTCCTGTCTTAAACTGGTTCTTGTTAGTATTTTGCCTGGGATTCATTACCTCCTTCAGAAGCATCAATGAGATCGGCAATGCATATGGTAAATTAAAATAGATTGTAAATCTTTCTTTTCCTACCGTCTAACCAAAAGTCTTCTTTTATTCATTTTTATACTGAAAATGTTTATTAATTTTCTAATACCGGACATTGTTGAGGCTCTACTGATTTTGATCAGAGTAAACTTTATTGTAATCACGTGATAGTTTATTTATTAACAAAAATATTGTAGGCACGTACCTCAAGCTACCTTATTATTACGTATAATGGATTAATTCATATTCCTGCTTCTTATCTTATATTGAAACTGACCGATTTTACCTGTAACTGGATCTAATTTTCGTTAATAAACCATAACTCTGGTTATATTGCTGTTACTGTGATATGATTGAAATTTCTGTCTCACTATTTGTGCTCCTGATTTTGATCATTTGCTACCTGTATGAATATATTAAACCTAGATTGCTTAATTGTTTAGATGCTTATGACCAATATTTTTCTTCTTTGTATCATGAGGAAAGGGGGCCTCCTACTTGTAGGAGGAAACTATCCTCATATAGAGTAGTTGTACACACACGGTGTAACTCCATATAGACGATCCGAACCATTCATTATGTTCATTTTGTCGTATGCATGTGTACAAAATTTGAACTCGTTTGGAGACTTCTTGCACATTCATTGCATGGTGTCAATAGTTATGTTGTTGAAAAATCGTTCATTTTGCAACCTCTTGAAATATGATCAAAATGTATCCAAACATGTTGAAATTGTATACACATAAATATTATGACATGTAAATCAATGTGAACGGTGCCGATTGTCAATTATGAGTTCTATCATATGTGTACAAGTACTCTATATGAGGATGTCACCTCATATATAAGTATGAGGCTCCCTTCCTCTTGTATCATATGTATTTTTTTTGTTTTAGTTTTAGATATCATCTATTTTAATTGTTATTTGTTTTTGTTATTATTTTTGCTTTAACATTAGGTTAGCCTATCTTCCTACGAACTATTAGGTTGGCCAAGCCTACCCCTATCCATATTGTCGTAGGCTAGGTTGTCAGCATCTACTATTAGAAGCTTAATGTCTAGGAAGCATGGATACTTCCAAATGGCCAACGTACCCGTGTCGGGTGTGTATCGAGTGTCGATACTCCTTGGGTACTCCCGGGTGCGTACCCAAGGAGCACCTAATTTTTTAAATGCATTTTTCACAACTTTTAGACAATTATATTTGAATAAATGCATGTGGTCCTAGACTAATTTTAAAAGTTTGTTGTTTACAATTATGCGCAAACACAAAACAAGACCACCCAAAGATTTGATAGTTAGATTATCATTTCTTTTCTTTAAAATGCTCATAATTATAATGTATTCTTTTAATTCTATAAAATGGTTTAAATGTTTGCATTTTTAATAAGAAAAATATTCTATACCTATAAATATAGTATAAATTATTTTATATTTAACGTACCCACCATCGCACCCGTATCCTACTTTTTTTGTAAATCATGTATTTCCGTACCCGTGTCGTGTCGTACTCGCACCCCGTACCGGTATCCGTGCTTCATAGCTTGATGTCAAGTTGACAGCAGATTGTTCCCTTGTGAAACCATGAACATACTTACATAACAAATTCCAAATTTTGGCAAAAGGCTTTGATGATGGCAATGGCTATGACGAGGGAATTGAATCAAGGTTTTAAAACTCGGGATTGGGTTTTTCCAAATATTTGGATCTGGATCAATAGTATCTGATGAGTGTATTGGGTTTTACGGATCAATAATTTTTTTAAGTAGGAAACAAAAATATCTAATATGTTTCTATAGTTAAATTATTTTTTTAAAAAAATAATTAGTTTTTAAAAAATGAATTGATGAATTTAAATAGTTTCTTTTACAAATTTATTAATTTCAGTTATAGACTTCAAAATAATTAGTTTCAGAGAATCATTAATGTAGAATAAAAGTAGAACAATAGAAATAGGTAGACCAAATAACACAAATTTAATATACACAAGGAAAAAATAAAATATAAGATAGACATAAAATGATGTTTATTACACAATTACATCTTCATTGCTTGGAGGATCCACATGAATAGAAAACTCAATATTGGAATTCTTTAGTCATAAGATCGGTGGTTTCGGGTTGCGGTTGGGTCGGGTCTATCCATTTGATCCAATTGCTAACTCGTTGATCTCCATGTTATCTCGCTGATCCCGAGATTTAAGGGTTGTATCGGAGAGGCCGCTTGAAAAGCGATCTGGATCGGTCAGATCGCTGAACTTTGTAACCATTGATTGAATGTGTTTTATCAGGAATGATTACATAGGGCTGTCCTTTGACATGTCTTTTCTCCAAATTCTTCTGGACTGATTGATGTCCAATTGAAGAGTTTGTTGAAAGAATTGCTATTAGGGTAATCATCCACCTCTGAGGCACAATACAAGCCAGGGAGATAAAAGGAATAATAACTTTTGTTGTCAAATTTTAGAACATTTCTGTTCAATTTTTTGAAAGATTTTAATTAATTATATCACTCAGCTCATTTGGAATCAAATTATGCTGTTTTGATAACATATTTTAGATTTATAACCATCAAGTTCCCATGGTTTTAAATCTCGGATTTCGGACTCGTCTCGGCAAGGGGTGTTTCGTCTCGGATCGGAAATATCGGAGGAGATCTCGGGAAAATGTGATCATATTGGATGTTCATTTTCCATACTCAATAAATATTTTTTTTGTTACTAAATAAGATATTATATGTCCTACATGTCATTTATCATCTCTAATATTATAATGGGAGAAGGCCTTGGTGTCATTTGTCATTTTGTCATTCTACCAACATGTGCAATGCACGTACATAACTAATATAAAGGAGGTTTTCAATTCAAATCCTCCCTACGCAGAGTTTTTTTTTTTTGAAATTATTAAAACGTGCATCGCACGTGTAAATTACTAGTATAAAATAATGTATAATGTAATTAATGACATAAATTAATTACGGTAAATCTTCGCATAATTTAACAATAATATAGAAGAGAATGTAATATAAGTCTATAACTAAATTGAATTTGCATTGATTAGAAAAATGTATTAGTTAATAAACTTACTTGACTTTGCATACATACAAACAATAGTGATACGAAATACTCGCATTATTTTAGCTTAACGTCCTATATTGAAAGACGTATATGCAAAAAGTAAAACGAAATTTTTTTAATATATTCACAATAATATTTGTGTCTATTTCGGCTGATATTTCACCAATTTCGGTAATATTTCGGCTGAAATCTATACATTTCGGTCCAAAATGATGTAGAGTATAAAATATGTGATTTCGTATCGGCAAGCTAGCCGAAACGAAATTTCGGCACAAATTTCGGTCGTATCGGAGGAAATTTAAAGCAGTGCAAGTTCCACGATAACATTATTCTGATATCACGTATCACACACCACCCACACCCCAATCCCTGTTTCCCCTCAGTTACGAACAGTAAAAATGGTCATACAAACACACCAATCCATTCTTATACCCCAGACATAAAAAATTGGAAACTCAGGCCTCATTTGACTTAATTGCACAAGCTTAAACCATCTTAGTAGATCTTTTCATTGCCTATATTTAGGTGTATTGTGTAACTATTCCTTACCTCATCACTCGTACCCACACTAACTTTAGCTGGAACAACTTTGACACTATCATTTAAATAACAATTCGGTCACTTCTTACCTTATCCCGCACATTCATCTCAACTGAATTCTCGGTATGATATTGACATATTGAAGCATGCTTTATCTCTTGAATGTTGACATTCTAAGTTTTCAACCCCGCCCCCCCCCCCCCCCCCCCCCCCCCTCTCTCTCTCTCTCCACAAACCACCACCACCCACCCAGTGGCTCGGATCTTAACTCCTTTGTATAATGAGCTGAAAGGTAGTAATGATATTGAAATTTGGTAGTATTACCTCATTATCATGTTTTGAGCTAGGTCTCATTTTTACTTCTATTTGCTCACAAGTTGAATTCATCATATTCTTATTTTGTCCTAACCATCCTAGAGAGATGTTACAGCTATCTACACTTAAACTTGTTCCTTTATCATCATTTTACTCTTCTATCATCAATTTCGAACAGTTATGCTTATACTGATAGGGAAATCACACCAGAATTTCTATAAATATCCCCCTTGTATCAAATCGGGTCGAGTAGGCCAAATAGTTGTGATTTATGTTGCTATGATGTACTCGTACTTCCTGACCTGCCAATTTTAACTATTCATCCTTCTTTACGGTTATCATCTTTTCTGGTCTTCTTTTTGCGTAATCAGATCATTTCCAGAAATAATTACATTAAGGGCTTGATTGGTTCATGGTGGTTGGGTGGAAAGTAAAAATTGGTAATTTGGTTGCCAATTTGTACTTTCATGGCATTGATTGGAAGTAAACTGAGTAGTAAAAGGTTTAATTTTAAAACACCTCCAACTTATCTAGTAAGATGGAGAAAATTATCAAGTTGAGACATTCTACTTTTTCTTAGATTTATAGAATTCTACATTTTTGCCAAGTATTACAGATATTCTACTTATTTGCCTTAACTAAAGTAAGATGAAAAAAATTATCGAGTTGAGAAAGCATCATTAAAATTTTCTGTCTTCAATTCTATGGTTTTATCGTGTTCCTAGTTTGTGTGTTTGCTATCAGTTGTACTTCACCATTTAAAGCATCCTTTCTAATGGGATTCCATCTGCAGGCATTGCTGAGCTCGGGGTGATGATTACTACTACAGTTTTATTAACACTAATTATGCTTCTAATATGGAAGATAAACATCATTTATGTACTGAGCTTTGTTATCTTATTCCTGGGGTTGGAGTTAACTTTTTTCTCCGCTGTACTGGGTGGTGTGGGAGATGGGAGTTGGGTATTATTGGTATTTGTTGCACTACTATTAATGATAATGGGCATATGGAATTATGGCAGTAGGCTGAGATACGAAACAGAAGTCAAAGAGAAGCTCTCAACGGATTTGTTAATGCAGTTGGGTTGTAATCTTGGTACAGTTAGAGCCCCAGGCATTGGCTTGGTTTATAATGAATTAGCAAAAGGAATACCTGGCATTTTTCGTCACTTTTTGACCACACTTCCAGCTATCCACTCCATGATTGTGTTTGTGTGCGTAAAGTATGTCCCAGTTCCAGTAGTCCCTCCGAACGAACGATTTCTTTTTCGTCGTGTTTGCCCACAGAGCTATCACATGTTCCGCTGCATTGCTAGGTATCTTCGAATTTCAACACGCTTTCCTGTTTGGTTCTATGTTCAATAATTCTACATTTTTGCTAACTTGTATTGGCAAATGGATCTTCATGAAAAGGTAAATTTTGAACAGAATTTGCATTTAGATTCATTACAGACTATCCGTAGCTGAGCCCAGTTACAAGGTTTGATTGGGTTGCAAACTTGCAACTACAAATTATTTGCAACCTAAGTTAGCTTCCCTTGAGTTGCAAGTGAAAGTAGTTAGTATCTTCTCATTCTTCCAATGCAATTGCAACCAATACAGTTACCTCCGGCTGCAATTGCATTCATGATGCAATAACAACTGCAAGTGTGGTTGCATCCATCCAAACACATTGCATGCATCATGTAAGTTAAAGTTCATACTCTTTGGTAGAAGGCATTGTTTCAAATTATTTGAGCTGATTGGGGGATTTGTGGATATCTTAAGATGTGTCATAAGTTGGGTACCTCTGCACTATCTGTAGATGGATTTCTCAACCTACATCTAAATGTAGTTCTACAAGTGCATGATGATTGAATATAAGAGGATCTATTGCGGGATGAGGTGATTATATTCCAATCATTGATATTGTATACTGATTGATGTCAGCACTTATCGCAAAGTATCTGGCAAGTATGGGAAGGCATGTGGACAAACTAAGGGAATGCAATAATTGTGCTATCTCAAACGGTTAGAGCAAGACCATTAAGCTCTTTTGCATCTTCCAAATTTCAGCTAGAACTCGCCTGAGGACTGAACTTGATTTGAATTCCCTACATGGAATATATTTTTCCTTCCTAATACCTGATGGCTGATGCTTCATTCCCACAAAAAACAGTAGAAGCTGTACTCTTATACTGATTTCTAATTCCTACTCGTTTGTCTTTTATTAGAATAATTTCCTCAACCCTTTCATTTTGATTTACTCAACTACAGTTTGAAAATCTGATACAAAATGGAAAAATAATAGAACCGTTTGAATAATGAGCTTAATCTTCACTCAATTAACTCTTTCTTCTCTTCTGACTTCTGCCCTGCTACACAAACGACATAGTGGGTACCCATTATCTATAGATAGGTTTGAAACTAACATTAAATTAACCTTCGTCCACACCTACTTGCATGAGTGCTTCCCTCTAAGGCGGAACGCTCCTCAACCGATGCAGTTTGACATCCAGCAGCTTCAGCAGAATGCTTTAAACCATTCATCTTCGGTGCAAGAGCGCTTGATCAGTGAGCTTTTACCCACTCCAGTGGCTGCTTGTAGACAAACCTCCTGCATAATATTTTTTTAGGCTATTAAATCAACATTGAATAGAAATTATTTAAGTTAGCTCAGATTTTATTCTTATGTAGAGAATGTTAATTCGCTGCTGTTTTTCAATGCAGATATGGTTACAAGGATACTCGCAAGGAGAATAACCAGAAATTCGAGCAGCTTCTAATCTGGAGCCTAGAGAATTTCATACGCCGAGAAGCTCAAGAACTCTCTCTAGCTAGCGATGATGAAGCCGATTCCGATTTTGACATAGAAAACAAGGCATCTCAGTCAAGAAATGTCATAGCCCCAGGTGGCAGTATGTATTCCCTAAGTACCCCTCTCCTTGGTGACTTCAACTCCATTGAGAGGCCAACTTCTGTAGCCAGCACCTCATCTTCTCAGTCTCATCAATTTCAAGATGATTCACGTCCTCCTGCTGAAATAAGTCTCGAGAGTGAGCTCTCCTTGCTTCACGATGCCAAAGCTTCCGGAGTTGTTTACCTCCTTGGCCAGGGCGATATTAGAGCAAGAAAAGACTCGTGGTTTTTTAAGAAGTTGGTTGTAAATTACTTCTATGCATTTTTAAGAAAGAACTCACGTAGAGGCACGGCAAATCTCAGTATTCCTCACTCCAATTTGATGCAAATGCGCATGACTTACATGGTCTGAGTGGAAGAAGAAAAATGAAACCCTGCTTGAAGTTTGATAACCACTTCTTGGAAGAAAGAACTGACTGGTTTTTGGGCTTTGCTCTTCTTCCAGCCTCTTTACTTTTGTTGATACTACCAACTTAAAAGGAAGGCACAGCTAACAAAAGTGTTGTATTACTTCGTTAGGGGTATTTGACTTCATGTATGCATTCTTTGTAGACTTGCATTCGTCGGGCTTGTGAAGAAACTACTCTATGAGGTGCAGGTTGGAGGGGCTGTAAATTATAGAATTTTGATAACCGGGATTGAACTTGCATTGTGGTGTTCTGAAAATAGTTTGGTGGGTGTGCATTGCATGTGCTTACGTTCCTCCTAATTTTTGTGGTCAGTTCCGTGCGTATGCTGGGATGATTTATGACTCTATCATCAGTTAATTGTAAGTTGGTTTCCATTCCATTATTTTGTCTGAAAGACTAAGGAACTAAGGTGTTATCTTAGCTAATTTAGCTCGGGAGACTCCAAAACTCAACTCATATTCGACCATCCAAAATAAAAATTTAAACAATTAGATGTGATATACATCTTAAAAGATAAGTGTATGCAAAATTTAAATGAACCTGATGAGACTTATGATGCAACAAAAGAATTGACGTTCTAAAAACGATCAAGAATTAGTCTATTTTTAAATTGCAAGATTAGTGGTTGAAAGTCATTGAATTCATTTTAAATAATTGTAAACAAGTAGTTTTTGTGAGTTTTTGTGATGTAGATTATATCGAGCGATTTGAATTTTCATTTTAGATGGTCAAATATGATTGTTTGCCTACCCCCTAATTCTATTTGTTTAATGTGAGATTGAATAATTGATTTTGGGGTTGGACACCTTTCACACCCCCTGTAAATCAAACATTTTGTTTTCCTTCCATCAATCTTGCTAATCCCTTTTTCCCCTTCCATCAATCTTCCTAACTTTTTATTTTGAATCATTCAACCCTTTGCCCTCATCTGAATTTAAGAGTGATTTATTTGAATCAATCATCTCTAACATTCCAAAACCAGTACAATTTGGTGTATAAGATTTTCAAACTAACTAGATCAAGATAAACAGTTTGATTTTCTTATTAAGAACTTCAAACCACGATTTTGTCCAAAATCCTATTAAAAATTGTTCATGTTGTACAGTTACGCGACATAACATACTAAGAGAATAGTTCCAGTCGTATGACTTTTTGTTTATGTACTACTTTAAAAGTGTTGGATCATATCTGTATGATTGAATTTGTATTCTGATGCTCAAACATGTACTTCCAGTTTGAAGGTTCATCTTGTGATCTTGTGAGATCCTAAATTTATTGTTCATAACATCGTCAAATCCTGAATTCATTGTTTTTTTTTTATTTAAGAAAAAAGTGGAGTATGGTCACCCTGTTTCATTAATAAGGAGTTAATAAAACAAACTCAGAGTATTGAGCCAAGTACAATAACCCATGCAACAACAAAAGAACATAAATCCAGCTCAAAATATGGAGGATGGGGCACAAGACGGTACAAACCAACATATAACAAACAAAATACATATAATCCTCTACTCTTCCCAACAAAACCCTGGGGTGGTGGGTAACAATCAACCACACAAATCTGACTGGCCGGACACCTTCCTCAGTCTAGCGTCGACCCAATCTCTACATCATCATCATTGTATTTCTCCACCTAGAAGACACTCGCCATCCGCCCTCTAGGTCCTGCAGCTGCCACATTTGCCCCAAAAGAGATAAGATGCATAATGTGAGCCAAATTACTAGAAATATTATTATGTCCTACGGAAATACCAATTATTCCTGTCTAGCCAAAGACCCCAGGTCGTAGCGGCGATAGCGATAAACCAAGCTTCTCTCATTGTTCGTCTCTCCGTAGCGAACTTTGGACCTACCCACAGATCCTCATACTTACTAGGATACTCATACGTCCCTAGGGCACTAGAACCTCCACTAAGACTGCTTTGCTCTTGGGACATTCTAGAAAAAGGTGGTCTCTAGTTTTCGGGATAGCATTGCAAAACCCACATGTAGGGTCCAAATTTGGTTGACATTTCGCTAGGTTCTGTTTAGTCAATAAAGTGTTATTGAGCACTAGCCAGATGAACGCTTTAACTTTCAATGAGATTTTCGCCTCCCACACTACTCCCGACCAACACGAGCTACATCCCCTAAAGTAAATGCGGTTATAAAGAGATCGAACGGTGAAGGTGCCATTCTTTTTCAGTTCCCAAGATTTCCTATCGAGACCCTTGTGAGCACATAATACCAGCGCTGGCGATATAGGTCTGAAGTTCCATGAGCCTATGCTGGGATGCCTGGTCTAGGGGGTGTATAAAGGCTGGTTTCCAGGAGCTTCTTCTCTGGGCTGCAGCTATCGTGCAGTGTGGTTGTAAAGCTTGATCATATAAATCAGGGAACAAAGTCCTAAGTGTGTGATCGCCACACCACCTATCCCACCAGAATCTGGTGAGTCTGCCATTCCCGATAGACATCGTCACATAGCTAATGAAGGGATCGTATGCCTTGACGATACCTTTCGAGAACCAGGAAACACGCGGTCCTACCCTAAAACCCAGATTCCTCATCCCATTCCTATGCAGATATGACTGAACGAAATCCTGCCATCCTTCTCCATTAGAGTGGAAGACTTTCCACCACCATTTTCCTAGGAGGGCCAGATTCCTATCTCGTAGGTCAATAATACCTACTCCCCCGTGTATCTTTTTCATGCACACTTTTTCCATCTGATAAGGTGATATCCTTTTTTATCAAAGCTTACCCCCTTCCAAAGAAACCGTTTACGTGTACGGTCAATTCTCTGGATAATCTATCGTGGCATTTCGAAGAAGGACAAATAATAGGTAGGAAGGTTTGATAGAACCGCATTGTTAAGCGTTACTCTTCCTCCCAAGGATAATTCTTTCTCTTTCCATCCAGTCAGACGGTTTTCCACCCGGTCAATGATAGGTAACCAGTCCACCTTCTTAAGTTTCCCCGGCCTCAGTGGTAACCCCAATTAAGTAATGGAGAAATTCTCGATAGAGCAGTTGAGAATAGTGGCATGTTCTTGTGCCTCCTCTGTTGTTATGGCAATGGAGATAAGAGCACTTTTGTGGAAGTTGACCCTGAGACCCGACCAAGCTTCAAAACAGCAAAAGAATTCTTTTGAAAGCGGTAGTTTTCCCCGAGATTGTCATTCCCAAATAGTAGGGTAACGTCTGCATATTGGAAGATAGAGCATCCTTGGCGATTGACTCCACCAGCCACCGGTGATGTCCCGCCGGCCCTACTGCAGTTAGCCATCATGGTTTTCAACACATCTGTCACAATGATGAAGAGGAGGGGGGAGAGAGGATCGCCTTGTCTAAGGCCCCGTTTACATGAGAAAGGGTGACCCGGGACCCCATTTACTAAATTAGCAGTTTTGCTGGTGGAGAGGCATGCATAGATCCATCTGATCCATCTAGTTCCAAATCCTCTTCCAGCAAGCGCTTTCAGGAAGCATTCCCATTCAACCGAGTCGTAAGCTTTCTCAAAGTCCAATTTCAGAAGATAGTTCTTCGCATTTGACTGTGTGGTAGTGATGGATGGTTTCTTCAGCCGTGGCTATACTGTCCTGAATACACCGTCCTTTAATGAACCCTGTCTACTCGTAACCAATGAGTCCGTCCATCACCTTACCCAACCTATTCGCTAGGGTCTTGGTACTGAATTCATTGTTACTGTTTGATAGCCAAGAGGGTTCTTCTTTTCCTTTCTCTCTTATATTTTTCGACAGAAATTTCTCAGTTTCTTTACTCTAATCAATATGAATGTTTCAATCTCTTGGTTCTACTTTTCTTTTCTTTTTTTTTTTCTCCATTTCTTTTTAACAAAACTTTCTTGGTTTCTTTATTCAATTTAATACGAAGATTTCAGTTGGATACACTAAGAAGAATAAAAAAATGTACACCTTTGAGCAGAAAGTCACCTAGCAAAAATGCGGAGGACTATATCATGTTCATCGTTCACACCTCAACCTAAGAAAATTTCCAAGTCAGGTATCCAACTCCATATAATGTACACCGTCATTTTTTTTGGGAGCTATAATAGTACATAAGTATACCATAGATTTCAGCAAGTACTACAGAATATTAACCAAAAGAAGTATCTTTTATTTGTGATATATAATTATTGCAAAATTTGCAAACTACTTGCGCACCGTCATTTTTCTTTGGAGCTATAAAAGTACACGTGTATACCATAGATTTAAGCAAGTACTACAAAATATAAACCAAAAGAAGTTTTTTTCTGTGATATATAATTATCAGTACTAAAATTTGCAAACTAATTAAATTATATCTATCTATAACTATTATAATTATATCTATCTATAACTATTATAATGGGAGAGATGGGGTTCCAAATAAATAAACAATTTTTTATTATTTTTTGTATTAACAGTCAACACGTGCAGCGCACGTGTTGGTAGGTTTTTTTTGTCTTTTTCCTTCTTCCTCCACGTGCATCGCACGTGCATGATACTAGTATTATATACATAGAGAGAGCAATATTCTATTGCAAACGGATCCCATGCAAATAGATAAGCAAATCACTGAAGCCGTTGTTCTCAACAATGGCTTAGGTTATATTGAGCTTGAAGTCGTTATTCCCAACAACGAATTCAGTGATTTGCAATGAAGCATTGCTCATATATATATATATATATATATATATAAGAAAATCTTCCATTGTGCACCACCCCTCCGTGTGCACTCGGCCTTCCTGCCTTCGTATCGACGGTCTGAACCGTTCACATTGATCTACACATCTAAATTAGTCTAAATATGTAAAATCAAATTATTTGAAATTCATTTGTTCATCCATCATGTGACTATAAAAACAATGATTTTCAACCATACAATTTTGTAACACTTCAATGGATGGGTAAATGAAGTTCAAATAATTTGGTTTTACATATTTAGACTAATTTAGATATGTAGATCAATGTGAACGGTTCGGATCGTCGATACGAAGGCGGGAAGGCCGAGTGCACACGCGGTGTGCACCATAGGTGGTGCACAACGAAAGACTTCCATATATATATATATATATATATATATATATATATATATATATGTATATATATATATATATATATATATATATATATATATGTATATATATATATATATATATATATATATATATATATATATATACAAAGAGAGAGAGAGAGAGAGAGAGAGAGAGAGAGAGAGAGAGAGAGAGGTTTGTAGATGTAAGTAAATTCTATCAGGACTTGCTTGATTTCTCGGAACAATGGCTGGAATTCATGAGCATGTGCTGTTAGGAATTCGTGCTGAGTTTGCGACAACCGATCAAATGAAAAAATTACCAAGCAATAGTAGATTAAATCAAACATACAATTTGTTCCGGTTTGGGCGAACCCTAATCAGGGAGAGAAATAACCGAGATATTTTTCAATTAGAGAAGATATATGAGTTACAATTATTTTCACCAAGAACATATCTATCTCTCAAGCCGAGAGAAATAACCGAGATATTATTCAATTAGAGAAGATATACGAGTTAAAATTATTTTCACCAAGAACATATCTATCTCTAAAGCCTCACTGAAAGATAATATGTTCATTACAATGGATAACTCTAAATGAAGTACTTTCCCTCTAACCTATCAAAGGAGGTCGTTACAATGATATATAGAGATTTAGGGAGACCATAGGTTGTAGTCTTGATACTATAATCATCTAATATGTCCTGAAGAGAAAGCCACACGATAGGAGCCTTACAATCTAACTTGAGAAGAAGTTGGGCTTCAATCAGATCATCTAGACCCAAGCCCAAACTGTCCGCTGCTTCAGCTTGCGATCGACTGCAATGCACTTGGGCTAGTTAGAGAACCTATATGGTGTTAGGATTGTGGCCTCAAATACACTTAGGAACAGAGTACTTGAAGTTGGAGAAGAAGAGGAGGAGACAAAGACAACAAGAGAAGACAACAGTAAGTAGAAGAAGTGTGGTTGAAGAGTTGCGGTCGACCGACCGGGTGTGCGGTCGATCGACCTAAACTGATGAAAGTTCTTCGAGTGTACAGGGTTCAACAGAGAAGGAGATGGTCGACCGTGCAGTCGATCGGTCATGTCCCGGGTGTGGGCTTTACATGTTGCAGTCGACCGACCTGAGAGTATGGTCGACCGACAGCGGCGCTGTGTGTTATTTGGGCTGACGAGTTTAAGGCCCAATAAGCTGGATTTGCATTTATCTTTTAGGATTTACTTGAAGGCTATATATATGGCTGTAGACTCTAGAGTTTGGAAATCTTTGAGATAATAACCGATTAGAGAGAAATTGTGAGCCGTTATCATTGTTCAACTTCAAGAGAGGATTGTGCCAAGTGTTTCAAAGATGGGGGGGGGGGGGAGATTGAGAGTTGTAATCTCTTTTGTAATCTTTGTATTTTTTGGAGAATAAGAAGTATTGGTTATCTCTGCATATTGATTGTGTTCTTGTGAGATCTTATATATATTGTGGTGGTTTGTTCTTGGTTCATCAAAGTCTTGGTAGTTTCTATTGCTTGTGGTGTGTTTTTACTATTAGCACTACAAGTTGTGGTAGATTATTCAACAAGTGGTATCAGAGCACTAGGTTCGAGATAACCGATAGCAAGTTAAAGATCGAAAGGTTCGATGGGAGTCACTTCACAATGTGGAAGATTTAAATGATAGCGTATCTTCGTCAGAAAGATCTTGATGGTCTGTTGTTCGATGAGAAGCCAAAAGATGCAGACAAGGATGCGAAGGCCTTGACAGAGTGGAATTGTTTGGATCAGAAGGCGTTAGGGTAGATTCAGTTGGGGTTGAGTAGGAAAGCGTTATTTTATATTTCGAAGGCAAAGACCACAAAGGAGGCTATGGAGATTCTCACGGATATGTATGAGAAACCGTCGCATCTAATCAAATTCTTCATATGAAGAAATTGGTTAATATGAAGTTGAGGGAAGGGGGTTCGGTAGCAGAGCATGTGAACAATTACTGTATGGTTTATAACTAGATGGAAGCTACAGGTATGAAGTTTTCAGAGAGGGGGCAGTCATTGTTACTTCTATCTACTTTACCTGATAGTTATGGTATGGTGGAACAGACTATTATAGGTACTATGACAGATTCGACGACTCTATAGGATGTGGTGAGTAGCATTCTGAACGAGGATGTGAGAAAGGTGAGAAACGGGGAATATCCATCATCATCTTCAAGAGATTCCGCAATGTCTGTTGAGAGGAGACGTGAGAGATCTAAGAGCAGCCGAAGAAGAAAGGATCAGAGTAGTTCATCAAAGGGTGAGTCTGATGACAGCGATGGGAGACATGGGCCTGAGTGCTAATATTGTCACAAGAAAGGTCACATGATGCACAGTTGCAAGGCTTATATGAAGAGAAAGTAGGAGAAACTGAAGAGAGATATCCCAAAGGAAGCTCAAGTGGGGCTTTTTGAAGAGTTATGCTTATCAGCTCGGAAAGAGTTGGGCACTCAAGATTGGTGTATTGATTCGGGAGCTTCTTTTCATTACACTCCAAGGAGAGAGGTGTTTGATGACTACAAGGAAGGTTCTTTTGGAGATGTGATCATGGGGAACGGTCACCAGTGTCCTGTACGAGGGGTTAGTACTGTTCGCATAAAAGCCAATGATGATCAGAGTGTTGTCTTGCGGGAGACAAGGCATGTTCCAGACTTGAAAGAAAATTTTATCTCGATTGGAAGGCTAGACAAAGAGGGTATGTCTACTACAGTTGGTTGTGGGGAGTGGCGTATAGCTGCAGGTTCAAGGGTTATTGCAAAAGGAAAACATTAGGAACACTGTATTTTCTTAGAGACTTGAGGGGCATTTCTCCTGTAGTTGACTCTCAGCCGGATTCGAGTAATAGGTTGTGTGGGGTGCAACCGAGTTCTTTCAATTGTGGAGGGGAGGTTACTAATTTAGTAGGAGCTGCTAGCCATGGAAGTGATCCTAGAGGGTAAGACATTTCTACGGTGAGGGTACTTTGTGATATGGCAGATGAAGCTTCAAGTCACTCTTGTGAGGTAGAGAGCACTGATATCGATTTGCGGGGTGATGTCGACGAGGGTAACCGAAATGGGATTGTAGGAGTTGAACAGTCTGTGGATATTGTGGAGGTATCGTCCACAGAGACTTCTAGTGTAGAGGGTGCATTGAGAGACTTTGAACCATGTCCGGTGTTAATGGAGATTCTACAAGTTGGGGAGTCTTATAACACGGAATCTGACACGGGAGGTTGTTTCTCCGGTATTCGTGCTCTATGCAATTGGTGGAGCACATCCTTCATGCGGCGATGAGGGGTGGTTGGTGCACTCCATGTGGTGGAGTGGCGAAGGTGCTCTTCATGAGAGTAGGGAGTACTTAAGTCTTCCATGAAAGTGGGAGATTGACAGAGATAATGCGAGGTAAATATTACAATAACTTTGAAACATTTTGTATTTGGTCCAAGTAGGAGATTGTTAGGATTGTGGCCTCAAATACACTTAGGCACAGAGTACATGAAGTTGGAGAAGAAGAAGAGTAGACAAAGACAACAAAAGAAAGTAGAAGAAGTGCGGCTGAAGAGTTGCGGTCGACCGATCCAAGCTGCCAAGAGTTCTTCGAGTGTACAGGGTTCAACAGAGAAGGGGATGGTCGACCGGTCATTCTCAAGTGTGGACTTTACACGTTGCCGTCGACCGACAGCGGCGCTGTGTGTTATTTGGGCTGACGAGTTTAAGGCCCTAATAAGCTGGATTTGTGTTTATCTTTTAGGGTTTGGGGGCTATATATATGACTGTAGACTCTAGGGTTTGGTAATCTTTGAGATAATAACCGATGAGAGAGAATTGGTGAGTCATTATCATTGTTCAACTTCAAGAGGGGATTGTGCCGATTGTTTCAAAGGTGAGGGAGAGAGGATGAGAGTTGTAATCTCTTTTGTAATCTTTGTATTTCTTGAAAAATAAGAAGTATTGGTTATCTCTGCATATTGATTGTGTTCTTGTGAGATCTTACATATATCGTGGTGGCTTGTTCTTGGTTCATCAAAGTCTCGGTAGTTTCTATTCCTTGTGGTGTGTTTCCGCTATTAGCACTACGAGTTGTGGTAGATTTTTCAATAGATGGTCGACTGCCTAATATGGCAGTCGACTATCAAATGACACCTGATACATGCACAACCTACACAACTCCTTTTGCCTCCAATCTTCGCTTCGATCCTCTTCTCACTTCACCGTCTTCTCTTCTCATCAAACTCAGTATGCAAGACATAAACCCAACAATCTCCACCTTGGATTACATACTCTTGCTTCCACACATGTGTGATTGATTGCCTTTAGACTCTTTCACTCTCCTCTTGCAAACAATCTGGTTCGATGGCTTCTTCTACTAGTTGAATCTATCTCTATATTTATTTCTCTAATAGTATGCCTCCTTCAAGGGCATACCCCAGTAGGCATTATCACGGAAGATCCACCCTCAGCATGAACTCCACCTACCCCGAGGCACTCTCCACCTCCTGACGATATTCGAACGATGGGGTCTCGCTTCAATGATTCTAGTGGTGGCGAACTAGATAATGCTTTGGAACTACAAAGCTTATAGAAGTTGTGCTGAACACCCCTCCTTCCATTGATCACCTTATGACGACATTCCCAAACTGATAGAACTCCACATTGAGTTGTGTACCTGCAGCCCCGTGTTTCTAGCCAAGGATATTAGGTTCCGTTTTAGCAAAGAAATATGTATGACCTTCTCTAGTGTGTACCATTTTTCATCTGGCATCTCCAACTTAACTGTTCCCTCATCCACTACGTCACAAATCTCACCAGTACTCGTTCTCACACAATACCATGTTGTAGACTTGTAAGTAGGAAACATCTCACCATCGGAGCAAATATAAGAAGAACTACCTGAATAAAAAAACTAGCCAGAATCAACATTTAAAGAATCTGAAACAAGAAGACAGTCTAAGTTATCACCGTATTCTGTGGCGCTGACTACGCTGACACCCTTCTGATTCAACCACTTGTGATAATGTCTCTTATAATGTCCAATCCCTCTGCATTGGTGGGGAACCCACTCTTATGTGCACTTTTCCTTCCAATTGAAGTACCATTCAATGCCAATCAACTCACAGAAGTAGACGTCAATCTCTAACTCTCATTCCTAAGTTCATCCTCCTTAATCCCTCGATCGTATCCGCTACCGAAAACTTATCCTTAGCAGATTTCTTGTCTACCATAATGGTTATCCAATGCTTGTACAACGAACAAAAACAATATCATAAAGTAACAAAAGAACATTAAATTTTTTTAACAAAACAATACAGAAACAACTGCACAAATAGTCCAAACAACAGCACAGATTGTGGCGTAAGCTGCAACCAACATGCAACAGTCGACTGCTCATTTAAACAGTCGCCTATTCAAGGTAGTCAACTGGGTTTTTCCTCTGAATGAGATATGCACACTTGCACTTGATAGCTTGTTTTAGGCAGTCGACCGACACGGCGAATCAGGGATTTTCGGCAGTTTTGGGCAGCTTTTCGGACATATATTTCAGTCTTATTTGTACTTGTATTATGAGTCTTGTAATGTTTTCCTATTTTAGAGATACTTTATTTATTTCTTTTCTTTAAGAAATATACTAGTTGATTTATGTTTTGGCAAGTTTAATTCCCATATTTAAAATGGTAGGAGTTATCTTGTATTTCCTGAGCTTATTCAAAAGAAAAAATTTCCTTCAATTATCTTTCTCATGGACTGAGAAAACCCATGTGGATTCAAGGACCGTTACAAGAATAAATATTCATCACTTTTCTGTCCTGTGTTAGTAAGGTTTTTCAAGCTAACTAAATCATTAAGAAAAAAGGTTTTGGATTTCTTATTATGGAATGAATTTGTTTAAAATACTATCGAATATTGTTTAATTTAGTACTAAGTTGTAGATCAAATGGTAAAATGAAGAAAGGAGTAAAGAAGGTCTCAGGTTTGAGACTAGGCTACAACCTGACCATTTATTCAAAAAGGAAAAAACATTGTTCGGTTTGTATAATTATGACACATACATAGAGAAAGAAATAGTTTCAATAACACGAGTTTTTGTTTATGGACTATTTAAAGTTATTAGGTCATATAATTTCTGTTGAATAATGTATTTTGATGTTTATAGATTTACGTTCAAATTTGAAGGATTGGGGCTCAAAATATCCTAAAAGAATTATATGGAGGGTCACTTCAATTCTTCTTCTTCTTCTTCTTCTTCTTTCCTTCAATTAGTTGCTTTGATGGAGTTCCAAATTTTCAAGTAGTTAAACTTGTTTGCTGAAACAAATTGAATGTTTTTCTCACTTAAAGGAGATGGAAAATGTAAAAGTCCTTTAAGGGGCTTGTTAGGATCTGTGAACCTAATACACTAGCAAAAGTGTTTGAAAAAGGAGAAGACACGAAACAACAAGTGACAGAAGCACAACAGCAACCAGAGGAGCAGCATAATAAATTTGACAGTCGACTATCATATCTGTTGAATTGACAGTCGACCGACGAGGAGCGCAGTCGACCGGGTTTTATCTCTAGTTTGTTTGAGTCTCATTGTAGTCTATTATTGAGTAGATTAATCAACCTGTCAGGCCCTGCTTCCTGTTATACGGAAACACAGGCATGTAACTGTGGTCCAGCGAATGATATAAGTATACCAACTCATATCATTCATAAGCTGTACAATACCATTAAGCTCAACAATAAAATAATAATCACAGGAACAAGAATATAATGCAATAACCAATATCTGAGATACAAGAACTTACAGAATGTCTGAGAATATGCAATGTAGTAAACGATTTGTCATGTTCCTTGGGTATCTTATCATATGTACCTGTATAAATAATAACTCAAAAGAAAGATGGAGAGTACCCATTAGAGCAAGCTTCAGGCGACAAGTAGTAGCAAGCAGTGAATCAGTACGGTACAATATAACAATAAACAAAAATTTGGGACGATATCAAAGGTCAATCAATGATAAACGATAGCAAGATCAAAAGTCGATAATCAATTGTACAATGGTCGATAAATAATAATCAATAATCAGTAAAATAATAATAGATAAATAACAGTCAATAATAGAATCACTATTCGATAGTCAATGATGCATTGGTCGATAATCAATGACTGATAAACAATGGTCGACAAACAATAGTCAATGGGGCCAATAGTTGATAGTCAATAATCAGTAAACAATAGTCAATAAATAATAATCAATAAATCAATAGTCAATGTTTAGTGTCAATCGTTAGGTCTATCAATCTTTTATTAACCTATCTAATGCATACAATCCTGTGTCCTATACCACATGTTCGGGTGCATACAATCAAGTGAACATTTAGACTATAGTGGTGAACTTTACAGGGTCGTGTACTCGGCAATAATAATCATAATCAATAATCCACAATCAATGATCAGTAATAAGAATTGGTCCACGATACGATACATGATACAATTGGGTAGGGGTGGACAACTGTTATCTGAACCGTCCAATCCGAACCAATCCAATCCAAACCGACCGGTTTTTAACCGAACCAATTGGGGGTTTGGATTAGCTCGGTTCTTGATCTTCAATAACCAACTGGACCGGTTCGGTTGTTGGATGGGGCTTTCAAATAACCGATGAAACCGAACCGACCGTACCTCTATGCATAAGTCCATAAAAAATATAGTTCTCCTTTAATTTCTTGAATATAAAGATAGTCATTTCTCATTTTCTTGGAGATACAAACAGTCTTCTTTAATTTCTTTAATACAAACCGAGCAATTGTTCTACCTATGTTTTGATTCTCCATAATCCTGTGTGTTATGTTATTGAGAAATGCTTGATTTACAGTGTGGCCCAACTTAATAGAATCATGAAGTTGATGTAATATTTAGTAGTTACTTTAATCAAGTCAAGTAGAAATTGTAATCTAAATATTTTTTTATTGTACCTGAAATTCAATTAGCTATGGTTATTTAATGTTTCTTTTATGATAATAAACTAAGATTACAAAAGTATGCAAGTGAAAAAATAGTTTATCTCACACATTTAAACGTCATAATCTCAAACAATTAGTGCAAAATTTATTTACAACTTGTGGTTTTATGAATCTTCATTTTAAATTCATTTCTGAATAACAATTAACAGGTTGTTTCTTAAGTTTGATTGAAGTTGATCTTTTAAATTTCAACAAAATTATGAATGATGTTGAAGGTAAAAAGTAGCACGCCAAACCGACCATCCAATTCAATCCAAACCGAGCTTAATCGGCTTGGATGGAAACCGATCCAATTAAGGTTCGGATTGGTTGTGGATGAGAAAATTAAAAAACCGATCTTCTTTGGATCGGTGGTGGATGGTCCATATTAGGCCGGATACCGACCGATGCCACCCCTACAATTGGGATATTGTAGCAGTAGTCCACAATCAATCGATAAAACAATAACCGATAACAACAAACAATATAGGGAAACACGAGACCCTCATCCGAGTACAGTCTCTGATTGTTCACTACCATGCCGACCTTTATTACCCCGGCCTGTTATCATTTTATTAGAATTAGTTATTAACATGTAATCAATATGATCAATGAGAATGGTGGTATCAAGAATTATGCAATGAGTACAATCGATGAGAATGGTAGTATCAATACAATATCAATAAGATATCAAGGTTATACAATACATGAAATATATGTAGTTTAATTCATTAAATATAGAAAATAATGAGTTTATATGCAAAAAACGTAACGATACAAGTTCTGGATAACAACACCTATTAGTACTCAAATTAACTTTTCCGTTCCTACGGGAATACAAATCTGATTCCGTCAGGGGTTCTAGAAACTAGAATCTCTGCCGGTTCCAACACATAATCACACGATACATAATAGTTACAATAGCTATGCATATAAATTTATTCTTTACTAGTTTCGTGTGCAGTCTCGGTTTTAAAAATTATAACATGAGAGTACTAAAAAGTCAATAACTTACAATCTATAAATCTTATTGAGAATCTGTAAGATGTTCCAGATTCAAGACTCAATGTGCTAAAATTTCTATGTACAAAGTTCTAAATTTTAGTGTCGGGAACTGGGTCGAAACCTCAATACAAGTTCAGGCAAGAGACATGGCAGTATATCCAAGTATTCAATAACATGATGATTTAACGGTTCTAGACTTGAACAATAAGGTGGCACCATAAGAAGACTATGAATCAATAACTTGATACGATAAGAAAAATAATGAATCAATAACTTGGTATGATAAGAAAAATGAATCAATAATGGAATTCAGTTAGATACAATATTCAAATCAATAACTACTTGTCGAATGTCTAGGAAAATACTTGCACAAGAACAATAAAATGTGTATAAGAGATGTTTGCCTTATCACGTGATATGAACGAATAGAATTCCCAATGGCGATGTGGCAAGAAAGACAACAATACGCGACGGCAACTGCGGCCAGGGTGAAAACAAAAACTAGAATGACAGCGAAAGACGATAATAGCAAGCAAGGTCTGTAGCGCCCCGAATTTCTAATATAATACCTTAGAAAATACTGGCACAATCCCAGCATCAACTTCAATGTAACAGTACACATAGCCCAAAAACACAAATAATTTTATTCCAAACTTTTATTACAACAATCTTTTTCAAACACAGCGGAATTACAAACACCTTGAATTACATCTTTATTTTCACAACACTTCTTTTACTAAAATTTTCCACAAAGCTCTATTACATCAGTTTGTCTCCAAATCTATCTCAAGCATCCAACCTCCAAACTCTAAGCAACAACCTGTAATATATGAGGCTAGAGATGATCCCTAACCCCCAAAACTAAAGGGGTCAGCCATAAATGGTGTGAGTGACATAAAAACAAACAACATAATTTAATCGTAAAACATAAAGTCATCAACAACATGTATTAACCACAATAACAAAAGAATGAGGAATAACAAAGATGTAAAGCATGAAAACATCATAGAATGAAAACGACAAGTGCATCTAGTCTAAGTGTCGAGTGTAGGAAAACTGGAAAACTCATGCATAAAACCAAGTCAAGACAACACAAAATCTATATGCGGACTCTCTAATGCATACTTGTCGAAGTCTATGCATCCCATTCTACATAGGTTTGGTGCAAGCCCTTAACGTCTTCACATTATAGGGTTCAATCCCCCGCTATGCAACTATTCCTATCACGATGACAACTCCGAGATAAAGATAAACTGTGAGAATTAGCCCATGCTTGATAATTTCGGAGATAGATCCCACATCTCAGGTAATTTACCTGGATAATTCCGGAGATCATCCCACATCTAAACATAGACACATCATCACATGAATACCCCATGTGCGTCGCATCGACTTTGATAATTCCGGAGATCAATCCCACACCGCAAGCAAATCACTTGGATAATTCCGGAGATACATCTCACATCGCAGGTAATTTACCTGGATAATTCTGGAGATAAATCCCACATCTCAAGTAAGTTACTTGGATAATTCCGGAGATTAAATCTCACATCTAAAGCCATACTGAGGTGCATAACCCATGTTCCCGTTCATCATATCACCACTAGTGCCTGTCCTTATCATTTGGATTATTTAATTACTTAAAGAATCTCCTAGAGTTGGTGTACCCTACCGGCCTAAATTTAAAACTGACTAACTAAAATGCCTCACGGGCCTCAACAAAATAACTCAACACCGGTATACTAGGGTCACTCACCTCTAGGGACTCAAACTCAAAAGTCTTAATCAACTTTTCACTAAACAAAATTAGCTCAACTGAATATCTCAAACCAAATGCTTAACTGAAAACAAAGTATAGACTGAATTATCTGAAAGCCAATCATTAGAAAGAACACTCAAGTTACAAAAATCCATCAATACCAGTCGACTCATACTGTGGTAAGTCGACTGTCCAGAGGACAATATCCAAAATTTTACAAAAATAAACTAAGTCATAACAGTCGACTTGAAAGCCATCAGTCGACTTAATCGAGACAAAATTCCAATGATTCTTAAGAAAATATTCTAAGGATATAAGTTGACTTAAAGAGGTCATAGGTCGACTGTCCAAAAAGGACTGAAATAATTTTACAAAATAAGGTCTCAGGACACCAGTCGACTGCATAAGAGTCTAATCGACTGTCCAGAGGGGATTTCAAAAGAACTGAAGATACAACGGCAGGGTCGTACCAGTCGACTGAATAGTAGACCAGTCGACTGTCGGCCTACAGTTTTCAGAAATTAGGTCTGAATACAAATCAAAACTGAAGTTTTCTAAAGATTCATTGTTGGTGAAAAATAGTTCTTATTCAGGTAAAATGACAAATCTCAACAAATCCTTATTACGGATATATTACTCAAAACATCAAATATGTCAAAACTCAAGTTCTCATGTTCTAGATTACTAATTCTTTCATTAGGGTTTCTCAATACTAAATTTCTTTCACGACTCTTAATCAAAATCTGATTTATAAACTCAATGTCCAGATGTTCAACCATCCGTTCATAACCATACTCAAATCTTAACATGCTTTTTAGCAACACAATTTTATAAACCAAGATCTACTAGTCATTCATAGACTTTACATACGTGGTCCAAACAACGACAATTGTTCACATGAATCATACCACAATATAAGATCCATATCATTCACAACATCAAATCAAAACAACATTGTCACTCGCATACATAGATCAAAACAACAAAACAATTTTATATCACTCACAAAACAAACAAAACAAAACAAAGTCACTCACAAAATCATAACAAACAAAAACAATGTCACTCACCTTTGAATTGAAAAGATCCAACGAAAAGCCTTCCTTTTTGCGAGATCCAAAAATTCTCCTCTTGATCACCAAGAAAATAATAATATAATAAATCTGGAGTTGTGCAGCGAATGACGGCTGCACACCCTCTTTTATACAGGCCGGAAATAAGATTTAGGGTTTTAGAAATGTATTTGCAAAATAGTCCTCCCAAAAATATAACTTTCCTTATATAACCTTTCCTTAGTTAAAATAGATTAACTAAATCAAAACCAAATCAAATATTTTATCACTGAGTTGTCCAACAATCCAGAGCAGCCCAGTAAACAAGAAAAATTTGGATTTACAACTCAGGGTGGCGATTTTGCACAAAAGCCCTCCCTTTTGTAATATTTGCAATTACATCATAAAATATTCATAAAAATCCAGAAAAATCAGAAATAACATCTAATAATACATATTATATTTTCCAATCAAAATATTTGAATTTTATTTTCCAGAAAATATTTGCACAAAATTCTACATGAATTCCATATTTGCAAAAACACCATTTTTGTTTAAATCTTCACCAAATCGATTTTAAATAAAATCTAAATATATTTAAATTCAAATGATAACCATGGAGAACCAAAATATCAGTAAAAACAAATTTTCATAATTTATTTAAGATCCAAACGGCTTTTTACATAAAAGCCCCTCTCTTTCGAGATATTTATAAAAATAGTTTCTCTACTCAGAAAAATCCCAAAATTTAGAATATACTCCATTATATTTAGGAGAATTTAATAAAAATATAAAATTGGTTATTTACACTAAAAATATTTGCACGTGTTTCGCACGTGTAAAAAGATAAATCTTTAGAAAATATTTATTAAATCTCCAGAAAATCATTTTAATTCATTTTCAAATCTTTAAAATAATATTTGAAAATACGGGGTACTACATCACTCCCCCCTTAGAAAAGTTCTGTCCTCAGAGCTTCTCTAAGCCAAGAAACAAAGATACAAAACTTATAAGATAGTTTCGAAAACTTACTCCATCATATTTTTATAATTGGATTTAATTGCTAAGCAAAAACAAAAATAACATATAGTTATATCTCAAAGAGAAAAGGTGAAAACCTACATGGCAAAGGATCGGAAATCCAATAAAATGCACAATAAATCCCAAAACACAAAAAAAAAAATTAGTAAGACTATTCCCTTAGAATAAGAAGTCAAAAGTGAAGAGATAAAACTCGAATATAAAAGGTTGATAATCACACAAACAACGCAGGAACACATACTTAAAATAAAAAAAAATATATATATATACAAGAAGACTTAAAAGAAATTCATTGAATATCACAAAAGTAAGCGTCAAATCATTAAATAGGACGTGGAAACAAAAGTAAGTGAGAAATCTAAAATGTTAAAGAATTGGAAAATGGTAGCAATAATTAATAATTACAAAAGAACGAAAGCTTAGACCACACATAGTTGATGTATCCAATCTTAACACAAACATAAAAATTTTGTAAATACAAGTAGAGTAAAATCAACTATACTAGTTCAATTTACAGGGGAACGTAAAGTGTAATTTGTATAAATAAAATGTCATAAAGAAAATATTTCCTTACCATTAGTTTCATTATATAAGTAAAATTTTTGAAATATCAATTAGCAATAAGTAAAAGAAATAGTCAAAAGTAAGAATTGATCGATCAGAAAAACTTGTTAAACACATAATACTTGAATAAAATGGACATAACGAAGTAAAAATCCCCAAAAGGACAATATTAAGAAAGAATAAAATGAAGATGTACAAAATAATTTGGGTAGTATGAAAATTTAGAGAATCTAATGAAAATTAAGTGAAAACTAAAATATTGTTATGAATAGAGAAAATGCGAAGGAGAGCAGAAATTGTACCAAGAAACCGGAAGGATCAAATTCCAAAAATAATACAAGTGAGCGAGATAAGATACGAGAGTGTATCAAACGGATTTAAAGAAATGTAGAGCAACAATGGTTAAAGAAAATTGAGTAAAACAAATCAGTAATGGGTTAAGCTTGAAAATCTCATAAAATGGTATGAACCAGTACAAAAGAATAAGACATTGATAAGTAATATACACATAAAACACTAGTGGGGTTATTATAGTAGAAATTCTTTAATGTGGGTTTGCCTCATTGATGTCCAACTGTAGACTTGCCTTCTCGACATCAAGTTGCATGTTTGCCTCCCTGACATCAGGTTGCAGGTTGCCGTCTGGATATTCGGTTGCACATTTTGCCTCTCCGATATCCAGTTGCAATTTGCCTCTATTGACGTCTAGTTGCATGTTTGCCATCTCGATATCCAGTTGCAACAAAACGATGAACAAGATGATGCAATCTTCCACACACACTTGGATATTAATTGCTTAATTTAAGTACGAAGATATGTTTTGAAATTCGTGATATAAAAATAGTAGCAAAAGTAAGAAATGGAGTTGAAAGTCATCTGATGGAATATTAAAATAGAAGTATGGATTATAAATCACAATAGTACAAAATAATAGTAGTGAAAGAAATTTATAAAAGTAAGAAGAAACGGAATGACATACATGCCTAAGCACAAATACAAATGTGAATGAGAAAATACATATGTAGTGTAGCAACTTTACACAATAAATATATCATAAAATATATACAATAGTGTAGGAATTAAACAAATGTGAAATGATATGCATAGTAAGTATGTTGAAATATGTGGTACATATATAGGAATTTGTAGGAAGTACATGTAGTAATCAAGAATGTAACGATATTAAGATTTAAGCAAAATATAAGTAGTGGGTGCACATTGTACATTCGAAAAGTGTGAAGCAACCAATTTAATAAGTAGCTTTTAAATAGTGGAAAGAAATTAAAACAAAAGCGGTCAACTGTAAGTAATAATAAGGGTACCGAATATAAGGTGCAAAAAACATAATTAATAATAAAGATTTAAATGCGCAAAACGTATCATATTTATATGAGTAAAATATTGCAATCAAGTTTAATTGCTCCAAAATAAATAAGACAATACAAAATAATGGAAAATATAGTATCGAAAAATCCGAGTATATGTAATAAAACGAATGTAAATATGCAAAAACAAAATTTATAGTATAGCAAAACAATAATGAAGGGGAAATAAAAATAGCAATAATAACTTAACACGTAGTAATTCAAAAATTTAAGGTAATATGTAAAAGTAATATCAAAGTATACGAGTAACAAAAATGCACATGAAAGTAAGATAAATAAGACGTCAAGAAAGAAATGGGTAAGAGTCGCAAAATAAAATGACTTGTGATATGCTAAAGGATGCACTATTGAATTACAACAAAAGTTGCCAAATAATAACTTGGACAAAAGAATAAGAAGTAAAAATCAATAGTAAAGTCAAAGAAACAGTTTTTAAAAGAAAACAAGACGATTAGTAAAAGTTTAATGTTTGCACTAATGAATAGAAATAATATAAACTCGGTTGGAGGTATAGAAAAAGAAATAAATTCAGTTGCTGACAATAAAAGAAACCGAATAAAAGTAAAATAAGTTGATTTCACAAAAGTCATTTAGTAAGTAAACAAATATAAAACAGTAAGAGTGATAGGATACAAGAGTGAGCACAAAATTGAGGTGTACAAAATATACAAGAGATCAAATAATTAAAAGAATTTAACGAAGATAATCAAATTTTATAACTAGGAATAAATAAATAAATGAAAATTTCTTTGGCAAAAATCATATAATCCAGAAATTATATGCAGTGGGTAAGATAGCAAAACATATAGTAGATCATGATTAAGTAAAATAGAAATTATATAAGTTGAAAGGGTAACACCTTACATGAATAAATATTGAATACACAAAGCGAACAAAGATGTCATAAATAGCTAGTGAGAAAATATTTGCTTTATGTAAAAATAATCAATACCCTTGCGATAAAGAGATTTCTTTCAAATCTGAGCATACAAACAGCCTAAATCTCATTACAGGTCTTCATGACCAAACAATCAAATCACACACATTAGATGTCCACCAGGGTACTCACGCCTCTAATGTCCACCTAGATTATATTTAATGTCCACTTGTGTACTCACACTTCTAATGTCCACACCTAGGTACTCACGCTCTAGTGTCCACACCTAGGTTGGTTTTCATACTATGTCTATTATTACCATTGAAGCATGCTCTGATACCAAGCTGTAGCGCCCCGAATTTCTAATATAATAACTTAGAAAATACGTGGCACAATCCCATCATCAACTTCAATGTAACAGTACACATAGCCCAAAAACACAAATAATTTTATTCCAAACTTTTATTACAACAATCTTTTTCAAACACAGCGGAATTACAAACACCTTGAATTACATCTTTATTTTCACAACACTTCTTTTACTAAAATTTTACACAAAGCTCTATTACATCAGTTTGTCTCCAAATCTATCTCAAGCATCCAACCTCCAAACTCTAAGCAACAACCTGTAACATATGAGGCTAGAGATGATCCCTAACCCCCAAAACTAAAGGGGTCAGCCATAAATGGTGTGAGTGACATAAAAACAAACAACATAATTTAATCGTAAAACATAAAGTCATCAACAACATGTATTAACCACAATAACAAAAGAATGAGGAATAACAAAGATGTAAAGCATGAAAACATCATAGAATGAAAACGACAAGTGCATCTAGTCTAAGTGTCGAGTGTAGGAAAACTGGAAAACTCATGCATAAAACCAAGTCAAGACAACACAAAATCTATATGCGGACTCTCTAATGCATACTTGTCGAAGTCTATGCATCCCATTCTACATAGGTTCGGTGCAAGCCCTTAACGTCTTCACATTATAGGGTTCAATCCCCTGCTATGCAACTATTCCTATCACGATGACTACTACGAGATAAAGATAAACTGTGAGAATTAGCCCATGCTTGATAATTCCGGAGATAGATCCCACATCTCAGGTAATTTACCTGGATAATTCCGGAGATCATCCCACATCTAAACATAGACACATCATCACATGAATACCCCATGTGCGTCGCCTCGACTTTGATAATTTCGGAGATCAATCCCACACCGCAAGCAAATCACTTGGATAATTCCGGAGATATATCTCACATCACAGGTAATTTATCTGGATAATTCCGGAGATAAATCCCACATCTCTAGTAAGTTACTTGGATAATTCCGGAGATTAAATCCCACATCTAAAGCCATACTGAGGTGCATAACCCATGTTCCCGTTCATCATATCATCACTAGTGCCTGTCCTTATCATTTGGGTTATTTAATTACTTAAAGAATCTCCTAGAGTTGGTGTACCCTACCGGCCTAAATTTAAAACTGACTAACTAAAATGCCTCACGGGCATCAACAAAATAACTCAACACCGGTATACTAGGGTCACTCACCTCTAGGGACTCAAACTCAAAAGTCTTAATCAACTTTTCACTAAACAAAATTAGCTCAACTGAATATCTCAAACCAAATGCTTAACTGAAGACAAAGTATAGACTAAATTATCTGAAAGCCAATCATTCAAAAGAACACTCAAGTTACAAAAATTCATCAATACCAGTCGACTCATACTGAGGTAAGTCGACTGTCTAGAGGACAATATCCAAAATTTTACAAAAATAAACTAAGTCATAACAGTCGACTTGAAAGCCATCAGTCGACTTAATCGAGACAAAATTCCAATGATTCTCAAGAAAATATTCTAAGGATATAAGTCGACTTAAAGAGGTCATAGGTCGACTGTCCAAAAAGGACTGAAATAATTTTACAAAATAAGGTCTCAGGACACCAGTCGACTGCATAAGAGTCTAATCGACTGTCCAGAGGGGATTTCAAAAGAACTAAAGATACAACGGCAGGGTCGTACCAGTCGACTGAATAGTAGACCAGTCGACTGTCAGCCTACAGTTTTCAGAAATTAGGTCTGAATACAAATCAAAACTGAAGTTTTCTAAAGATTCATTGTTGGTGAAAAATAGTTCTTATTCAGGTAAAATGACAAATCTCAACAAATCCTTATTACGGATATATTACTCAAAACATCAAATATGTCAAAACTCAAGTTCTCATGTTCTAGATTACTAATTCTTTCATTAGGGTTTCTCAATACTAAATTTCTTTCACGACTCTTAATCAAAATCTGATTTATAAACTCAATATCCAGATGTTCAACCATCCGTTCATAACCATACTCAAATCTTAACATGCTTTTTAGCAACACAATTTTATAAACCAAGATCTACTAGTCATTCATAGACTTTACATACGTGGTCCAAACAACGACAATTGTTCACATGAATCATACCACAATATAAGATCCATATCATTCACAACATCAAATCAAAACAACATTGTCACTCGCATACATAGATCAAAACAACAAAACAATTTTATATCACTCACAAAACAAACAAAACAAAACAAAGTCACTCACAAAATCATAACAAACAAAAATAATGTCACTCACCTTTGAATTGAAAAGATCCAACGAAAAGCCTTCCTTTTTGCGAGATCCAAAAATTCTCCTCTTGATCACCAAGAAAATAATAATATAATAAATCTGGAATTGTGCAGTGAATGACGGTTGCACACCCTCTTTTATACAGGCCGGAAATAAGATTTAGGGTTTTAGAAATGTCTTTGCAAAATAGTCCTCCCAAAAATATAACTTTCCTCATATAACCTTTCCTTAGTTAAAATAGATTAACTAAATCAAAACCAAATCAAATATTTTATCACTGGGTTGTCCAACAATCCAGAGCAGCCCAGTAAACAAGAAAAATTCGGATTTACAACTCAGGGTGGCGATTTTGCACAAAAGCCCTCCCTTTTGTAATATTTGCAATTACATCATAAAATATTCATAAAAATTCAGAAAAATCAGAAATAATATATAATAATACATATTATATTTTCCAATCAAAATATTTGAATTTTATTTTCCAGAAAATATTTGCACAAAATTGTACATGAATTCCATATTTGCAAAAACACCATTTTTGTTTAAATCTTCACCAAATCAATTTTAAATAAAATCTAAATATATTTAAATTCAAATGATAACCATGGAGAACCAAAATATCAGTAAAAACAAATTTTCATAATTTATTTAAGATCCAAACGGCTTTTTACATAAAAGCCCCTCTCTTTCGAGATATTTATAAAAATAGTTTCTCTACTCAGAAAAATCCCAAAATTTAGAATATACTCCATTATATTTAGGAGAATTTAATAAAAATATATAATTGGTTATTTACACAAAAAATATTTGCACGTGTTTTGCACGTGTAAAAAGATAAATCTTTAGAAAATATTTATTAAATCTCCAGAAAATCATTTTAATTCATTTTCAAATCTTTAAAATAATATTTGAAAATAAGGGGTAATACACTATTCTCTTTCTCACGCCTTTGATAGCAACCGACACAAGAAGTTCTCTCAGTTTTGTACTTCTCAAACCCTTGGATTTACATCTCTATTTATAGCCCCCACTTAAACCCTAAAAGATAAATATAAATCAACCCAAAATAGATTCAAACTCACGACCCGTTAATATAACATCTGCACTGTTGCGGTTGTGTAGCCCCCGTTTTCGCCTATACATATATCATGTGTATTTTATGTATTGCGATTCTTTATAAAAAAATTTCCGCATTTAAACTCATTTTGTTTTAAATTCATTTTGGTCTCTTATTCAAAGTCCCTTCAAATCATCAACTATGTTCGTAACTATTTTCAAATGATTATATATTTTAACAAAAATCTTATTGCATTCTATAAGTTCATTTCTTTTCTTATTTGGGTAATTATTTATGTTTTAGCCCAAACCAAGTATATTATTATTATTTGATTATTTTAATTAGTTTTGAAAAGTCCAATCTTAACCCATTCGAGTGCACCCTAGCCATCTTCCATCCCCACAGTCACCGAAGCTCCCTCTCCACAGCAACACCCTCGCCATCGCCTGCACCCCGACGCCCCCTCCCGTGCGCCACCCGACCACCCTGCCTTACTGTCCCCTCGACTGCCTAGCTCCACCATAACCAAAAGCAACATAGGAGCCCCATCGCCTTGCCATTGCTGTCGTGTAGCTGCACTTCACCCCGAAGCCAACCCCGATAACTCTACTCGCTGCCTCCTTATACCTGACAGCAAGACTTCACCACCGTTCTCACCTCCTAGCTGTCGTTGATCGCTGCCTTGCTGCTATTGCCGCATTTATTACTGTCATCGGCTGTTGTAGTCACAATTGCTGCCATTATCGCTATTGTCATTGCCTCGCTCATTGTTGTAATCACTCTTGCTTTTAACAGTTGTCATCGACCTTGTAATACCCCAGATTTGGAGCGAACAGTCGACTGGTAGTGTTAGCAGTCGACTGGTCTGTGTATTCGGAATTTGAGAGATTTGAGATGGATTTGAGAAGGATTTGAGAAATTTAGTCCCACATGGGAAGTTTACAAAAAACTAATTTGAGTATAAATACTATTAGCCAATGATCAAGAGTCACCTAATTGGTTAACCACCTTTTGAGAGGCAGTCTGTGGTGGACAGTTGTACTACATAGTATCTAATTTGTCTTCTAAAAATAATAAAATTGTCTGAGTATTGGGGCGGGGCGTTACAAATAGAGAGAGATATCATTGTATCTTTGTATTTCTTTGAAATATCCCGGACGGATATTACCTTGTATGAATTATTATTTTATTATTATTTTGTTTTAATTCCAAAATTGAAATATTTTGGTGATTTTCACCGGTTTGTCCATAGACATTATCTGTACCCAGATACCAGTCAGTATACATCCATATTGTATCAAATTGATACCGTGATCTTCCGAACTAATAATAGAATTTATTTTATTATTATTTTCGAGATTAAATTATTTTTATACAGATTATGCGAAGATTTTTGGTATACATACATATATGCGCACGAGTATGTCGATTAGTACATTGTACAAAGTATATGGTATGTATTTTATGGATAAAAATTGTTCTCCTTGTCATGACAATCCTAATTAGATAGTTAGGATTGTAGGAGAATTAAACATAGGATTAAGATGTATGCATAAGAAAATTAGGACGTATTCTTCTAGAAACCTTCTCTCCTCCACCTCACCTAAAACACCATACCCTCACCATACCTCCACCTCATCCACACCTCCCCTAGGCAAAACCGGCCCCATATGGTGGAGGGATTTTTGTGCAATTGTGTGTGTGCACATTTGCACTCTCCACCCTTCTCTCCACCTATAAATACCCCCTTCCTTCACCTTAGTCTCACTTTAGAAAGATCATAAAGAAAGAAATAAAGAAAGGAAAAGAATGAGAGGAACCATACTAACTTGAGAGTTTTCCCATTATAGGTTTCATAAGGATTTCTAAGAGCTTAGGAGAAAGAGTAGGAGTGATAGCAAGTCCTTCCTACAAGAAAAGAAGGTGGGGGTTTCTCTTTTGTTTGTTTATTTGTTTGTATTGTTGTTTTGATGTTCTTCTTCTTCTTATCCTCCTTGTTTTGTTTCTTTTGTTCTTTGAGAATGGTTTATTGTGATAGTGTTGTGGTGTGTAGTTCTTATTTTTGTATGGTTATGGATGGTTAAAGATAATAACCACATGAAAAGAAAAGAAATGAATGGTAGTAGTAAATAAACATAAAGATTAAATCTTTATAGTTGTAGTTGTTGTTTTGTGTTATGAAATGGGACTAAAATAAACATATGCATATAGACTTGTGTATACAACCATCTTTGGTTGTAGGACTTGAATGAGAACTCATACATAAAGCATATGGACTTGTATACAACCAATTTGGTTGTAGGACACACATTGGACTTGGACTAAAAAGAAAGCATATGTTGGATGGACCAAAAAATAAAGGGTTCTTACTTTCTCTTATTATTGTTATTTTCTTTATAATCTTAAGTAAGAAAGAACCCATTGTAGATGTTAATTCTAATTATGAAAAAGAAACTAATCTAAAATCACTAGTTGTAGAATGGTTAAAAAGATCTCTTTTTATGATCACTAGTAATAATAAGAAATCGATACTAATAAAGATTTAGTAGAGATTTAAGTAGTGGTATGTTTAAATAAAGTAGTAGTAGTATGGTTAAATAAAGTAGTAGTAGTAGATGTTAAAATGAAGTAGTTATAGATGTTATGTAAATTTTGGTAGACACTTATGGTTAAAATGATGTAGTAGTAGTAGATGTGTATGTTAAAAATAAAATGGTTGTAGTAGATGTCTACACAAATTTGTAGAAAAGGTTTATGTTTTTATGGAAGGGGTAGTAGATGCTTATGTGTTAAAATAAAGTAGTAGTAGTAGTAGATGTCATACTTAATTGTGTTCATACTTGGGTTAGTAGGTATTCATGCTTAATAAAATTCATGTTTAGGAATGATATACATGCATAGAATGTTGTAGGATTAATGCTAAAATTATCTATCATGTTTAGGAATGATATACATGCTTAGAATGTTGTAGGATAAATGCTAAAATTTTCTATCATGTTTAGGAATGATATACATGCTTAGAATGTTGTAGGATTAATGCTAAAATTATCTATCATGTTTAGGAATGATATACATGCTTAGAATGTTGTAAGGTTAATGCTAAAATTATCTATCATGTTTAGGAATGATATACATGCTTAGATAATTGTAGGAAAGTGTATACCATGCTAGATTAATTTATCTATGCTTAGATAATTGTAGGAAAGTGGTGTATCATGCTAGATTAATTTATCCATGCTTACATGCTTATAGGAAAGTTGTATACCATGTTAGATTAATTTACCTACACTTGGATGTTGTAGGAAAGTTGTATACCATGCTAGATTAATTTACCTACACTTGGATGTTGTAGGAAGGTTGTATACCATGCTAGATTAATTGTAGGAAAGTGTATGCCATGCTAGATTAATTGTAGGAAAGTTGTATACCATGCTAGATTAAATAAATATTCATTCTTTGAATATTATAGGAGTTATGAATCATGCTTAGGAATATTGTAGCTTGGGTTGTGATGATTAATCATGTTAAGTAATGAAGATCCATGCTTAAGGTGGTAGTAGAGATATATTCTCTAAGTAGTAAGTATTCACGCTCAAGTTGCAACTTATGCTTGACTATAATAGACTTCATGTTTAGATCATAGTGATTATTCATGCTTAAGCTTGATATAAGCACATGCTTAAATCATATTCGTACTTAGGAGTATGTGGTGGGGGTTATGTTATGTACCATAATTAGATTGTCGTAGGTAGATGCTTGCAATTGTATGCCATGCTTAAAGTGCTATAGGTTGAAGTAATAAGGATTGGGAAGATCACTAGTAATAGTTAGTTTGATAAAGGTTGTTATGTCGCCTTCGGTTTTTCATTGGTAGAATACCGATCATAGACCATTAGTAGATTCTTCTGTTGCTTCTAATAATAGAAGATCAAGTTTGCTAGTAAGCACGATTGGTTGCTTCTAGGTTGATTACCTGTATAGTTGTTTGCATATGGTTGTGCTCGTACGTGGCTCGACTGGCCTGTATGTAGCTGTGGTTCTCATACGTAGTTTATTTGGCTCGTATGTAGGTTGTTGTCTCGTACGCGGCTCGACCGGCCCGTGCGTAGCTGTTGGTCTCATACGCGGCTTATTTGGCTGGTATGTACGTTGTTAGTTCATACGTAGCTTGTTGGCTCGTAGGAGTTCTGGTTACTCGTATATAGCTTATTAGCTAATACCCAGTTGTTGTGCTCGTCAAGGGTGATATTGTTACCCTAGGGGCTATCGACCATCAAGACCTATGGTTTCTTACCCTAAGGAACTGTGGAGGAGTCACTCCTGGGGTACCATCGGATATTAACCTGTATAGGTTGATCGAGGACCGGAGTATAGACGGAATCCAAGTTCAGGGTAGTGGCATACATATATATTCGCATTGCCGAGGTCTTGGATCAATAAGTCAGGAACCGGATCCCGAAGGGTTCTGGTAAGTCTAGGTTGAGCAGCCTAGTAGAGTTGTCTTGCGAAGTCTAATTTAAAGGCCTAGCATGTTGTGTTTATAATATTTTCATTCCTAGGATTGTTCGAGTCAGGGACATCATTAGGATAATGACTTATAAAGATCATTTTACTTTGACCCTTGTCGAAAAGAGAGGAGTTGGTTGTAGGGGGCACCTTACGACCAACTTGTCCCTTGAGGCAGGCCTTAGGTGGTGATATTGGGTTGTACCTTCCCGTCAAAGGGATACGTACGGTGGCGTCTCACAAGTTGAGAATACGGGTTGCGTATCTCATGCTGTTAATTCCTGAAGTGCCGTGGCTGGGGTGCCACAGGATGCATTGTGCAGTCCTGCGCTTGCGAGACCCCAGAGGGTGCCATAGGGTAGGCTTCGCGCTACCCTGCGCTTGCGAGACCCTATGGTTTGATTTTGGAATGAGGTCCGATACACTGGGATTGTCTGGTTTGGAGTGAGGTCCGGCATGCCGGGTAGTAGTGGAAAACGGAGACACCATAAGCAGACTGCATAGGGGGACTTGACCCCTTTTGCAACCTCACAGAGTCATGGAGTACTGTCAGGAACAGGTTGTGTACAATTAGAAATTCATAACACGGGTTCAAATCCCTATATATGGAGAAACGGCTTGAGATGGAGTCGCATGTAGTATGGGCTGCATGATGCTTCGGAGACTCGCTGACATTAGAGTAGGAAGCATCATAGTTCTATTTAAATATCGCATTATAGTCTAGTCATAGCACTCACGAACACTTAAACTACACCAACACCATTGCCATATTTTGTATGTTGTTTGGGAGATTCGCTGCTTTGATACCAGCCTTTAAGCGTCAGTGAATACTGACGTCCCCACTTCCATAGGTATTGGATCGCCGAAGTACAAGGGCGAGATTCAGGAGGACTCAAGGTGAGAAAAGCAAGGAGTCAATGTCTTATTTAGTTCCGCTGTAATATGTGTGTTGTTATCTCAAGTGAGAGTTACCAAGTGTTGTTCTTCATTCCTTGTACTCTGATGTAAGATGTTGAAGGTTGTAATACTTGGAAATGTAAAGGTAATATTGTAACTCCATTGTAATGTATTGCAGTTGTATAATGTTCAGACTTGTAATACATTGGGTGTTGAATAAAAAGTTTTAAATTCTCTTGTTTTTCTGTGTATTGTGACTAATTGAAGAAAAGGTCTTGGCTCGTGTCTCGGTTTTCCCAGTATTGGAAATTGGGGCGCTACATTCTTGAGTAAGAAATATAGTTCATGTCTGCATATTATTTTGTTCTTGTATTTGTGAGATCTTGCATTTGTAGAATCTTGTTATTGATGCATCTAGATCTTTGTAAGTGCAACACCCCGTAATTTCAAATAAAATATAATATATGTATATAAAAGAGTTGAATGGAAAAAGGTGTACATATATTGAAAATGAATAGTGGAGGGGGCCCACATGGTAAAAAGGCAGCACGTTTGTGCTGTTGGTTTGGGATGACGTTAGCTGACGTCATCACCGTGGGGGCCACCATTCTGTGAAGAGGGACAGAGGACGCTGTCTCCCCCTGGGTGTGTGACGTGGCATTGGTTCACTGTGTACACACGGGAATTCAAAAGAGAGAGATTGTTAATTAGTCCCATATCGGAGATTGTAATAGAATAAAATATTAATAAATAACAATGCCTATGATCAAGAGTCACCAATTCGGTTAACCACCTTTTAAGAGGCAGCCTGTGGTGGGCAGTTATACTATACTATAATTGTCTTCTAAATTGTATAAATTGTCTGAGCTAGGGCAGGGGTGTTACAGTGACGATTATTGGGAACAACAAAGTGGTATCAGTATTGTTTTAAATTTCGACCGATACGACTGAAATTTCGTTCGAAATTTTTTCGGCTACCTTGCCGATGTGACATCACATATTTATACTCCATATAGTTTTGGACCGAAATTGCTAGATTTCAGCCGAAATTGCCGAAATATCGGCTGAAATATTACCGAAATTGATGAAATATTGGCTGAAATAGACACACTAATGTAATTGTGAATATAACTTTTTTTTTGTTTTACTTTTTGCATAGAATTCAATCAATATAAGACACTAAACTAAGATAATGTGAGGATTTTGTCTCTGTAACACCCTGCAAAATTGGAAATGACAATTTTGCCCTTGTGTGTTACACACGTGTATTTTGTACCGTTACTGGTAATATTTATAACATGTTTTCATTATGTAATTTGATTTCTGACTAATTATGCATTTCCCGTATATTTTATCCTATTTAAATCAACTAAAATATTAAATTTCAGTCTCTGTATTTTTACGTGCTTTTTATGTGTTTTGATGCACGTATAGATTATGTGTTTCCATCGCTACGTGTAATATTTTATATGTGTTTAAATTATTTATTTTAGGTATTCAAATCTATTTTTATAAACGATAATTTATTTTCCTTGTTTTGATTTAAAATATTATTATACATATAATGCACGTGTTTCCTACATATATAGTGATTACGCCGTAAAATATATAAAAATTAATAAATATATTTCCTTAAGTTTTTTTCGATTATATTTTAATAATTTTCCGTCGATAAAGTCAATTTTTGTATTTCGGTATTTTTACGTGCGACGTACGTATTTTTGGTGCACGTATTTAGGCGCATTCGTTTTCAAAATAAATTTTGGAGTGTGTGTATGTTTATTTTATTTGTCCATGAAAAATTATAATTTTTAATTAAATTAATTTTTACATACATATTATATATATAACCTATGTTTTAATTTAAATAAAAAATTAATTGAAGGAAGTGTGTGTGCACTAGTGCACAACACGTGCACGTGTGTGCACTCCAAAAGACTTTGGCCGGCTTGGGAGGTGAGAGGTCAAATTGGGGGTTAGGATAGTGAAGAGATAGAATTAAGTGAGAAGTTATTTGCAATTTAGACCTTCACTTTGTCCTATAAATACCATTGTTTTCTTCTTCTCTTTTCACACCAAAAACTAAACAAATTAAAGAGAGAAGAAAGAAAGAGAGAAAGAAAGTGTTCTTGTGCATTGGAGGCTTGTTGGAGAGCTCTTGCTAGGAGGAGAAGGACTAGGAGTGCTTATTGGAGCTAGAAGTTTTGTCTCTTCATCTTGGTTGTTTATCCTTCATAAGAGGTGTGTGGTCTTTATACTTTCTAATTCATAGATTGAACATGCTAGAATATGACATTAGTAATGTAGATCAAATTGATGTGATATGGGTGATCTTTTTCTTTCTAAATGTAGGAAATGCATGCTAAAGTTGATAAATGAGTAGTATAGAATTGAATTGATGTGATGTATGTAAACATAAACCATGCCAGTGTAGTATGTCATGAATGAAAGTAATCTTGATGTGATTAAGTAACTATTTGCCATCATGATAATTAGAAAGAAGAATATTAAACAAAAGAATTAATGCCATGAATCATACTAATATGCTTGTTATTTTTGTACATGTCAAAATATATATAATTGTATGAAAATTTGTTGAGATTTTCCTTGTGGTTAAGAAAATATATTTTGTGAAGTCAAATTGTTACACCAAGATTTATTTAATTGGTTGTAAGAGATAAACAATTGCTATTTTGATTAAATTGAAGAAATGCAATTCTTGTCCATCAAAGAAAAGAAATAATTTGAAATTTAATATATTGTCTAAAATATGAATTATAAATTCGTGAGTTACTGTTAAAAAGAAAATTTTGGTCTAGATGAACTAATTGTAGCCTAAAGAAAGGTTAGATCGAATGAAAAAAAAGGAGTTTGTGAAGATAATTGATTAACAGAGAAATTGAACAAAAACCAAACACTGTAGCTTGATATCAGTAATTGCATTTGGACTTACTGGTTAGTCTATGCACCGCAAGTCTGTACTGTAGCTTGCGGAGGTCTTGGGTTCGAAACTTGTTGGACAATTTTTATTTTGATTTTATTTAAATAATCCGAAACCCGAAGATTGGTATTTGAGAATTTCGGTATGGCATATTGACACCAAGTCCACTTGGACTTAGTGGCTTGCGGAGTGGGCTTTGGGTGCTACTGTAGCAATGCGGTGAGCATGGGTTCGAAACCCGTGATGCCATTTTCGATTGTTTTGGGATTTTTGACATTTTGAAGAGTTTTGAGGCAAAATAAAATTTAGAAAAAATTCTAGAATTCCTATAAAATGAAATATAATTTATTAAAAATAGTTTTAGAATTTTTCATGTATATTTGAGAAGTTAAAAAGAAGAAGTTGAGATAGAAAATGAGTTTTGTCTTAAAATTTAATTATTAAAGAGTATGACATTTATTTTTGAAGGAGAGTAAAATATTGTTGTGTGCAGTGATTTCTCATGAAGAGATTATACTCTTATTTGGTTTAAGAAATATTTTGATGTGAGTTGAGACATTTTATGAGCTTAAATTGTTAATGAGATTTCAAGTGATGAATTTATGTTCATGAAAAGAATTATTGTTTCTAAAGATTATGAATGAATAAATGAATCATGAATAATGTTAAGATAAGGCATTGATCAAATTGTGAATAAGTTGAAGATGAGAATATTTAAGTTTGATACATGATTATTGAAGGGTATGAGTACCCGTGGATTCTTGTACATGGAAGGTTGTGATCTAGAGTTTAGTAAGACCTCGGGTACCTGCATTGTGGGAATAACATATTTGAATTATATTTTGAGATAAGGCCATGGAACTATCTCGGTATTTGTGATTAAGTCCGGTAGGGGGTAAGACTAACTCTAGGTATGATAATTTATTCATGTCTTGAACTTAAGAACTAGGCACATAAGTGAAGATGTAGTAAACCTAGGCAAATGTAAGTGGGGCACTCTATATAGTCGGGCGGTGTACTCCGGAACTATAGACCCAGTCGGGCGGTGTACTCCGGGACTGAAGTTGCTTCGATGGAGATGAGATTTTATTTTAAATCCGAGACTATGCGTAGTCGGACAAATAGTTTGTCGTACTCCAGTGTATATACGTATACCGGGGCTAGGGGGCACTTGCGAGAGGTTTGCATGATGAGGAGTCTGTTATAACAGTCGGACGGTGTACTCTGGGACTGGGATCCGTACTCGCGGAATGTCTAAACCTTGCTTTTATTACTGGGTAGTTTTCATGACGAGAGATCGAACCCTTTAATGTGGAGTACGTAGGTGCTTGCCCTCGGATCTATGTAGTATGGGATGCATAGAATCCGAACAAGTATGCATTAGTGTCATCTTAGTATAAAATATCTGTATTAGGCATTAAGGCATGAAATATACTTACATGTTTAGAGTAATCACATTTAACACTTTATTTGCATTCAAGTTTGTGATCTGTTAAAGTATTAAGATTGTTATACGTCCGACATAGAGAGGATGACCCTGTATAACATTTCGTCGGTTGTAAGCAACTGACGTGCCCACCGCTTTATATGCAGAAATTGGATTTGCACGAAGATATAAAGTTGATTTGATGCTATTGATTCATTACATGTTAAAGATTTTGCAAATTGTATATTATTTTTATTGTTGTACTTCATTTTATATTCCGCTGTGCAAATAAATGTAAAGGACTCTGATGTATGATAAAAAGTTTAAATTTCCTTGTAAAATTGTACGAAGTGAAGTGTAAAGATCCTGTGGAATCTCGAATTTGGTCTTATTTGGAATTCGAGGCGTTACAGATGGTATCAGAGCTACGCTTCATAAGTAGTAAAAATTTATAAGGAATGACACCCTAGAGTGGACATTAGAGTGTGAGTTCAGCTTATAGAGATTTAAATGTAAGTTATTTACATTTGTGTTGCTCTATACACTGATGTTTTCTCTTTCCATTCTCTATTGGATGGCTGGAGTCGTGAATAAAGTAGTTATTGGACCTTCATATGTGCATGAACTATGACGTTTTGATGTAAGTCGTTTTGATGTAGCCTAGTTTTGAGAACACAATTTTAATTTCATATTATTTTTCTATTTTTTCCATGGTTGTGTGTTTGATTTTTGTTCTTAATGCTTACAATTATTTGGCCAAATTTTGTATGATTTATTGAATCATGGAGAGACTGAATTGGCAATTTGTGATTTCAAATTAATAAAATTAAATACTGTTACAAGAGCGAACAATTGTTAATGTGACCGTTAAGAAATCCATAGATCTTAATGAATTTTCAATTAGTAATCTGTGCATGAACTATGACAAATAACTAATTGAGAATATTTTTGATATTTTCTGTGAGAGAATATTGAATAATTCGGGGATTTAGGTCTACAACTTGGAAAAATAATATTTTTATTCACATGAAGTTATAAATTGTATGAGATTAACTAGGTGAAATCAAAACCCATAGAATTTGTTTGCCATTAACAAACCACCAAATTTTGGATTCTGTTCCTTTTAATTAGTTTATTTCTTTCATTTAGGTTAATTTAATTTAGTTGTCATTCTTTATCATCTTTTCGATCTTCCAAATAGTAGTTGATCTAATAATTTCGGTATTCGATAAAAAAATTAGTCCTTGTTGGTTCGACACTCTTTTCACTTATCTATACTACTTGTTGCGATTTTGTACACTTCTAAATAAATCACATCAAGTTTTTGACACCGTTGCCGGGGACTAATTATTGTTTTATTGATATTGATAATTGCTAGTTTTTTTACTAATTTGGATTTTTTTCTTATTATTATTATTATTATTTTATTTTTTATTTTTAGTTTTTCTATTTTTTTATAGCTATGTTTCAGGACATACAAGTGTATTACAATGACAAACGATGAGGAAAACAAAGCTTTGAGAGATTATGCTATGCCCTTACTTAATGGAGCAACATCAAGCATAAAGTGGCCGATTATACAAGCTAACAATTTTGAGATTAAACCGACGATTATTCAAATGATTCAACAGACTGTTCAATTTGGGGGACTATCGCACGAGGTTCCTTATGTTCACATTGCAAACTTTCTAAAAATTTGTGACACTTTCAAGCATAATGGAGTATCAGATGATGCAATTCGACTGAGACTCTTTTCTTTTTCACTAAGGGATAAAGCGAAGGTTTGGCTAAATTTTCTACCACGGGGTGTTATTACTACTTGGGAGAGACCTGCACAAAAAATTCTAGCTAAGTATTTTTTGCTGGCAAAGACAGCGAAGCTAAGAAATGATATTACCATATTCACTCAATTTGAGACTGAGTCTTTATATGATTTATAAGAGAGGTACAAAGAGTTATTGAGAAAGTTTCCTCATCATGAATTATCGAAATAGCGGCAAATTCAAATATTCTATAATGGGTTGGGTGTTACAAATCGATCTATAGTTGACACAGCAACTGGAGGAGCACTTATAAGCAAAACTCATGAAGCAGCCTATGAGCTTTTAGAGGAGATGACATCTAATAATTACCAGTGGCCTTCAGAGAGAACAATGCCAAGAAAAGTGGCTGGAGTTTTTGAACTTGATCCTATTATTACTTTAACTGCAAAAATTGATATTTTATCTAAACAAATAGGTAATATGAATGTTAATGCTATTCAAACTAATATGATTTGTGATCTTTGTGCAGGAAATCACTCAAGTATAGATTGCCAAGTGGGGAAATCAAGCAAATTACGTGTCCAATTTTCAACATCAAAACAAACCTTATTCGAACACGTATAAACCAGGATGGAGAAACCAACCCATTTTTTCATGGAACAAAAATCAAGGAGATGTTCATGCAGTACATATAAAAGACAGATTTGGAGATACAATATAATACGGCTTCAATTCACAATCTTGAGGTTCAAATTGGTCAAATTTCAAATATTCTTACAGAAAGAATGGCAGGAACATTACCCAGTAACATCGTAACCAACCCCATGGATCATGTCAAAGCAATACCACTAAGAAGCAGGAGAACAATTAAGTAGCCAAAATCCAAACTGCTGAACAAAATGTGGGTGAAAAGGAAGATGATTTCGAGCTAATTATGGAGGAACAAATGCAGCAGGTGGCCAACCATCATTCTAAGAAGGATAAAGGAGTTTCAAGCCAAACAATTTCAGGGGAGTTTATTTCTGACACTTATCCTAAATCTCCTTATGATTCACTGATTCCTTTTCCGCAAAAACTTAAAAAGAATAATCTCGAAAATCATTTTTCTAAGTTTTACATATTTTTAAGAAATTGCATATTAATATTCCTCTTATTGAAGCTTTAGAACATATGCCTAAATATGCTAAATTTTTGAAGGATATTTTATTAAACAAGCGAAAATTGGAGGAACATGAGACGGTGATGCTAACCGAGGAGAGTAGTGCAATTTTACAAAAGAAGTTTCCTCCTAAACTAAATGATCCAGGGAGTTTTACAATTCCTTGCACTATTAGAAATTCTTCTTTTGATAAAGCATTATGTGATTTAGGAGCAAATATTAATCTCATGCCTTTTTTGGTGTTTAGGAAACTTCGTATTGGAGAAGTAAAGCCTACTACAATTTCTTTACAATTAACGGACAGATCTATCAAGTACCCAAGAGGAATAATTGAAGATGTTTTGGTAAAGGTAGACAACTTCATATTTCCAGCTGATTTTGTAGTGCTTGACATGAAGAAAGATGAACAAATGTCATTGATTTTAGGGCGACCTTTTCTAGTTACGGGGAGAGTTTTGATCGATGTCCAACAAGGAAAACTTTTTTTGAGGGTTGAGGATGAGCAAGTAATGTTTGATGTTTTTAAATCCATGGAGGTTGCTGCTGAAGCTCACTCATGTTTTCTTGTTTGTGAAACTAATCTAATTGTGGGAGAGACACATAGAATGGAAGTTGAGAAATTACCAATTAAAGTGTGTCCAACAAATTCAACAACTGTTGAATTTGAGAAAGAAAATATTTTGGAATACGTTCAAGTTGCATCATATATTAATTTTTCTTCTCAGCTGACATTCAAGGAGGCGGTGATATTAAGAACGCCATCGTCAAGAAAGAAACGACTCAAACTCAAGCTTCAACCTAATCCACACATGAAGAGAAGTATTAGAAAAGGTTTTCTTATGTTGTTGGATCTTGGCGTTACATAACCATCTCAGCTACAACATTTGGCTGAAGACTTAAAACTTAGCGCTTTTTGGGAGGCAACCCATATTTTATTATTATTGCATTAGATTTTATTTTTCATTTAGTTTAATTTATTTTTAATTTTTAATTTTATTTTATAGGATTGCATAAGTTTAAGGATCGCCAGGCAGAGCCGTTTTCTAGACCGACATTGATGGTTGTTTTTGAGCAGGTTACAATCTGAATCTGGAAAAGTGTATAAAATACCGATCGTAGGAAATTTTCTTAGCTTTCCAGCACAAAAAGAATCAGGCCATTTGGACATCTATAGCTCCAGATATCACTGAAACAATGAAAATTGTGCGTCTAGAATTTTAACACGAATCAGGGGAGATATTCTGAACTTTTCGCATTCCTTTTGTTTTTCTTTTTCCTTTCCATTGAGGACAATGTGATATTCAAGTTTGGGGGTGAGGGTATATATTTTAATTTTTTATATATTTCAAAAGAAAAAAACAAAGCAAAGTACTGCAATTGGGTATACCATTACACTTTTGAGTTCTTTATTGTGCTAAAGCATTGAAATAAATTTTTTTAGGATAGACAATATCTAATAAAGCAAGATCAAGTATACTTATTTACTTTAGGATTATTGAAGTTCAAAATTCATTATAAAATTGTGTGAGTTATGTGATTATACATAAAAGAAAAATGTGATGTTTTTTCTTGTGATTATCCTCTTTGATTTAGTCCTAAACAGAGTGAAAAAATATTATATATATATATATATATATATATATATATATATATAAAATGAATGAATAAAGTTCGATCTACTCCAATATTTTGAGTTGTTTAGTAACTAGGGGTATTCATGACCAATGTTTACTTTTACGTCAAACGGCAACTTGAAATATGAGTATGAAAAAGCACTTTAATTTTGTGACTTGTTGATTAACCGGGTGAATTCATCACAAATGTTTGCATTCGCGTCAAAAGGCAAGTGACAACTTAGAGAAGAGCGAAAAAAAACTCTGGTTGGTATTCGGTTTGTAGTAGTGAGAAGGGGTAATCACAGCTAGAGTTGTTGCATGATATAATTACATTAATTGCGTGACAAATATGATTGGGTTGGAAATTATGTATGAATAATTACACTGGAGAAAGTGAGTATGCTTAGTTTTAATTTATTTGCTATTCTTTATATTTTAAGTTGAGATTTTGATGCTTGCATGATAAGATAACTTAGTGTGATGAGGAGCCTAATTATGATTACTATCCCTTTATTCATGATTTTTTACTTTTTGCTCGAGAAGAAGAAAAATCTTAAGTTTGGGGGTATTTGATGAGTGAAACTTATATATAACTTTTAGTACTCTTTTATGCATTAAAATTTATCTTATTTCTACTCAATATTATTTATTTGTTTGTTTTTGTAGAATGAGATGGATAAATGTAAAAGGTGGGCGCTTTACATGAAATTATGGAAGAAAACAAAGATGAAGATTTCAAATTTCAAGCACCCAAATACAAGTTTTTGCGAATTGGTCCATGGAAGAATCAGTAAAAAATATTTCGATCAATTAGGGTGTGGAATAAAATTTTATATTAAAAGTTGAGTGAATTTAAATTAAGGTTAGTAAATTTATTAGTTTAAAATTTAATAGATTAATTCTAATCTATGGACTTTTAAATTAATTAATTAATTATCTAATAAAAATTAAACTAACCCTAATTATAATTACCTACCTACTACCCTTATATATAACCAGACATATATGAAGTGAAGGGGCGTGGTGCTGGGGTTGGTGGGGTTCGGCACGCAAAACGAGGAAAGGTAGGAGGCGGCTTGAACTGGAAGAAAGAAGGAAAAAAATTATAAAAGAAAGGGCGGCGTGAAAGAACAGAGAAAAGAATAAGTTGAAGCACGGAAAACGAGGAGAAGGCCAGAAAGATAAAAGGAGGAGAAAGAGAGCTTTGCGGCACGGATTTCGAGATGTCGATTTTCTGCAAAAACGAGTTTTTCTTCTTCTCTTCTAATTTTTATTATGCAATTAAAGAACATGTTTGTTAGTTGCAAATTTATTATGAACTAATTTTATTTTTCTAGGGTTTTGATGTACCTTAGTTTTCAGAACACAATTTTAATTCCATATTATTTTTCTATTTTTTCCATGGTTGTGTGTTTGACTTTTGTTCTTAATGCTTATAATTGTTTGGCCAACTTTTGTATGATTTATTAAATCATGGAGAGACCGAACTGGTAATTTGTGATTTCGAATTAATAAAATTAAACACTGTTACAAGAGCGAACCGCTGTTAATGTGACCGTTAAGAGATCCATAGATCTTAATGAATTTTCAATTAGTAATTTGTGAATGAACTATGACAAATAATTAGTTGAGACTATTTTTAATATTATGAGAGAGAATATTGAATAATTCAGGGATTTTGGTCTACAACTTAGAAAAATAATATTTTTATTCACATGGAGTTATAAATTATTTGGAATTAACTAGGTAAAATCAGAATCCATAGAATTTGTTTTGTCATTAACAAACAACCAAATTTCGGATTCCGTTCTTTTTAATTAGTTTATTTCTTTCATTTAGATTAATTTAATTTACTTGTTATTCTTTATCATCTTTTCGATCTTCCAATTAGTAGTTGATCTAGTAATTTCGGTACTCGATAAAATAATTAATCCTTGTGGGTTCAACACTCTTTTCACTTATCTATACTACTTGTTGCGATTTTGTACACTTGCAGATAAATCACATCAGAAATAATAGATCAAACCAAACACACCAAAAGTACACAAATTTTTCCCGGTTTGGGAGAACTCTAATTAGAGGGAGAAATAACTGAAATAATATTCAACTAGAGAGATACCAGATGTACAAACACTCTCACCAAGAACTTATTTATCTCTCAAGCCTCACCTGAAGATACTTGTTATTTACAATTGAGAAACTTCTCAGTCTCTCTTCAATGAATTACTTTCTATTACCTTTCAAAGGATGTCGTTACAATGCATATATAGAGATTTAGAGAAATCCTAGGTTGTATTCTTGATACAATAGCCGTCCGATAATCCTGAAGAGATAACCATGCGATGAGAGCTGTACAATCTAACTTGGAGAACAAGTTAGGTTTCAAATAGATCCACTAGATCCAATCCATACAGCTGCTGCCGCCCGATGTTGTTGAGTGTCTTGGTCTTGACCAAAACAGAGAACAATGGTAGTCGACTGCCCAAGTGATGCATTCCAGCTGATGCTTCTACACTTTTTGTTGTTGCTTCCCTTCTCGCTTCCTACATTCGCTTTGACCTCTTCGTGCATCACCGTATTCTCTTCTTCTTGGACATAGTATGCAAGAATTTAATCCAACAATCTCTACCTTGAATTACATATTTATGAATCTACACATGTGTGATTAAACTATTCTAGACTCTTTAATTTTTCTCTTGCAAACAACCTGGTTGAGTAGCTTCTTCTTCTAGTTAAATTCACCTCCACTTATTTTTCTCCAATTTGTATGCCTTTCAAAGGCACACCTAGTAGGCGTTAACACGAAGGCACCACCCTCTGCACAAATTCCACCTACCCCGAAGCACTCTCCACCTTTTGACGATATTCAAATGTCGCAGTCTAGCTTCAGTGATTCTAGTGGAGCATACTAAATAATTCTTTAGAAACGCAGGGCTTCAAAACATTTGCACAAGTTATCCCATTCCGACAAAGTTGGTAAATGTTGTGCTGACTCTGTTTAATCTCCCTTTTTTCCCTTCATCACCTTACGATGAATTTCTCAAATTAATAGAACTTCACCTTGAGTTGTATACCTGCAACCATGTGTTTCAAAAGTTCTCTTATATATCATGTTCCATTTCAATAAAGGAATATGCATGATCATCTCTAGTATGTACCCCTTTCCGTCTATCATCTCTGACTCAACTATTTTCTAACACATTACTTCACAAATCTCACCAATCCTCGTTCTCACACAACCAAATATAGACTTGTAAGTAGAAACCATCTCCATCTCAGAGCAAATATGAGAAGAACTACCCGAATTAAAAAAAACAGCCGGAATCCACATCTAAAGAACTTGAAACAAGAAGATAGTTTAAGTTATCACCTGATTCAGCTGCGCTGACTATGTTGGCTCTCATCTGATTCAACCACTTGCAACAGTCTCTCTTGTAATAATGTTAACAGACCCCACCTTTGTGTGCACTTTTCTTTCCAATCGAAGTACCACCCACTACCACATAACTTGTAGAAGTAGACGCCGATTTTCGACTCTTTTTCCTAAGTGCATCCTCCTCCAAGCCCTCATCACACCTACTACCGAAAACTTCACCTTGGCAGATTTTCTGTCTAACATGGTGGTTGTCAATTTGGATTAACTTAGTAGTAAATATATATAGTTGGAAGCTTTTAGATCATCTGTGTTAATCACCCTCGGTTGAGTTAACTCCGTATTGAACTCCATTGTATGGTCTAGAAGAGCGGTATTCTCTTTCATTGAGAAGCCCAATAATTTTCTCTTCTAGTACATCTGATCATACAATGGCAATTCCAAGTAGTCAATTCTGAGTCTCACCCAAAGACTCGCCGCACTTCTCCCTACCACGAGGTTGCACCTTACGTCACCCATTAATAACAACTAGATTAAACCCAAGACTTCTGAATAAATCTCCTTCCAATTATTCTGCTTTGTGTCGATTGGTCTCCCTTTATCTTATTCTAGGGCTAAATCACAGCCCTATCAAACCAATGTTGCATGTATGTCCACCTTCCAGAAATCAAAATTGATCTTACCGTCGAACCGCTTGATCTTCGTGATATGATCTATCATCTTCTTCAAGGATCTCGAATAAATCCATGAACCTGATGCTCTGATATGATTTGGTAGGAATTATGTGTCGGGTCTTGTTGAGTTATGTGACAGGATCAATACAAACCACCAAGCAAAATAATAGATCAAACCAAATACACTAAAATCACATAACTTTGTCCCGGTTTGAGCAACCCCTAATCCAGGGGAGAAATAACCGAGATGATATTCAACTAGAAAAAGATACAAGAGTTACAAACACTCTCACCAAGAACCTATCTATCTTTCAAGCCTCACCAGAAGATACTTGTTATTTATAATTAGGAAACCTCTTAAACTCTCTTCAATGAAATACTCACTCTTATTTCTCAAAGAAGGCTATTACAATGCATATATAGAGATCAAGAGAAACCCTATGTTGTATTCTTGATACAATAGCCATCTGTTATTACTGAAGAAAAAATCATGCAATGAGAGTCGTATGATCTAACTTGGAGAACAAGTTGGGATTCAAACAGATCCACCAGATCAACCAATACTGTCGCTGCTGCACGATGCGGTCGACAGTTGACGATGGTGGTGGACCAGAGTGTTCGATGGAGACAGCGACGATGGTGGTGGACCTCAATGTTTGTAATGCCATAAGTGGGGTCACATGATGCGTAATTGTAAAGCTCTTATGAAGAAGAAATAAAAACCATCAAAGCAAGCTAGTGTGGGGGCTGATGATACAACTGGTGATGAGTTGACACACGAGATTGATGCATTGATTTAGGTGCTTCTTTTCATTGCACTTCGAGGAGGAGACGTTTGAGGACTACACAGAGGGTTCTTTTGGATATATGATCGCAGGTAACGGTCAGTGGTGCCTCGTGATTGGAACTGGAACTGTTCGCATGAAATCCTGTGATAGGAAAGAGATTGCCTTGCTGGACATGAGGCATGTCCCAACCATACGAGAAAATCTTATCTCAGCGGGAAGGCTAGACAGAGAGAATTTGTTAACTACAACTGATAGTAGAGAGTGGCGTATAACTGTAGGTAGGGATGCTTTCGGATCGGATACGGATCGGATATTGGCTATACCAACATCCGTATCCGCAATCCAAAGACGGATTCGGATACGGATACGGATATGATTCGGAAAATGAAAATCATATCCATATCCACAATTTTCGGATACGGATGCGAATCGGATACGGTCTACCGGATAACGGATACGAATTCGGATAACAAATATAAAGTTTTTGCTATTTATTTTTCTTAACTAGTACTTATACATGTATATCACTGAATTGTGAATATCGATTTTCATATCTAATAACAAAATAGAAATCAACAGAACAAAAAAGGAGAATGAAAATTTATTTCAAATATATATAAGTCCTATAAAAAAATAAATATAATACGCACTTACTTGTCTATGTTGCATTGGTTTGAAACTGACTCTTTAACTTCTTTTACCAAGATGATGTGGCGTCATTGAAAAAGATAGCACTTGGGAAGAACTGCAATAATGGAGAAAAGTTAACAATGACAATGTATAAATTATTTCTTCATTCTTAAAAAAATAGCAGAAGAATTTTACTTGTATATAAATTTGGCTCAATGCCTCAACTGTTACAAGAAATTATTATACTAAGCAACTTACCATTATTGTCTGCAATTTCAGTCTCCCACCTGTCCCCAATTTCAAGCAGCTTCTCCTTGTAAAGAAAGAGATGTACAAGTCAGACAAAAGGAAAGGAGAGGAGAGAAGAACCTCATGTGTTTCAGTAGCAAATTCAAAGTTAGGACCCTCGACAATGGCATCTACAGGGCAAGCTTCCTGGCAGAACCCACAGTAGATGCATTTGGTCATATCAATATCATACCTACACAATCACACCGAATGATACCAATTACCTTACAAAAGTAACAAACAATGGAGGTAAATGGAGAGAAAGAATCAGCAATAGGTGTAAAACCTTGTAGTCCGACGACTACCATCTTCACGTTCTTCTGCTTCAATTGTAATTGCTTGTGCAGGGCATATCTGTGCAGATCAACATTGTCAAACTACTCAGAAAAAAGTTTAACTGATTCAGGTAATAATGAATTAATGATATAGAAAGACCATGTATAGAATTATATGGTTGACAAGCAGGCACCTCATAATGTTTTTCATATAATTTTTTTTATATGTGCTCAGAGCACCCCCTAATCCCCCCTATGATCTTTGAGTAGATCATGGAATCTACATTTCCTCCTTGAGTTTACTACCACTGTTAAGCTTCTACCTAAATTCATAATCAACAGTACATATAAACATAGTATACCACATACCGCTTCACAAAGCTTGAAAGCAATGCACCGTTCCTCCCAGTTGGATATCGGCGGAGTGCATGTTCTCCACGGAACCTGAGGCTTAGAGGACCTTTCTCAAAGGGAAAGTTAATCTATGGAAACAGAAACCAATAAAAACCTTTTCTATTTTCCTTTGGGTGAAAAAGAGCAAGATTAGTCTAAGATTGTATGGTATAACTTACAGTAACTTTACTCTCGAAGAAGTATTTCAGTGTCAGCGACAACCCTCGAACCATTTCAGTCTGAAACAATGTATTGATACATTGTTTCTATTTACAATGTATAATTGTTATTTCTATTTTGTCAAGTTACAGAAGGCCCAATTTGAACTGTCCAGGACCAATTTACAGTATAATTCAAACAAACGTATATTGAGAGCTTATAAATGTTGAGAATCTCTACTCTTCGATCACTTCCATAACAGTACATGCTCACCCACACATCTTTTATGATCTTTTCCATATATATAGATATTTCCATGACCAAGATATAAAGCATAAAGCCACTAATAGGTTATCAGGTATATGATAGAAGCACCTAGATGTGCCTCAAATGCTCACCTAGGCTATGTGAAGCACCTATAAGTCTTTGGTTCAAGTTACTCATAACTTGAAACTAAATAAGACCATAAACCTGGACTAGCAACCCTTTGCTCATTTAGAGAGTTACAGAAGACACTACAAATTCATGAGTTGGTACTTTTACAACATGCTTACTGAACAAAATTATACTTCCAGTGAAAAAAAATCAATTAAGTAAACATCGTGGTAAATAAGAATTAACCTATTGAAGAATTAAATGCAACAATCTGTATACACCTCTAACTAGAAGTTTTCAAGAGCCACATACCTGATACTGCTGCTGAACAGGAACAGCCGGCATATCAAATATCAAATATCAAATATCAAATATCAAGGCTGCTGCCGCTGCTGTCGACTCTGGCTGCGGGAGAGGAAGGGGAGAAGAGGCGGGGGCATGGCTGGCGGCGGGGCGTGGCGGCAGGGCGCTGGCGACTGGTGTGGGATTTTGAAGAGGAAGACTGGCGACTGGCGTGGGACTGGGAATTACGGACGGGGGAGAAGAGAACTGGAGAAGAGGAAGGGTCGAATTTTGAAGAGGAAGACTGGCGACTGGCGTGGGACTGGGAATTGGGGACGGGGGAGAAGAGAACCGGAGAAGAGGAAGGGTCGATTTGGGATTTTGGGGGATTTAGCTGATTAGGGTTTAAGTTATATGATATAACTATTAAAATATATATATTAAATAAATAAATATTAAATTAAGCGGATATCCGTATCCGAATTCGCTTTTTTAGGAATATCTGTATCCGTATCCGAATCCGAATTTTTTTGGATTTGGATATCCGAATCCGTATCCGTATCTGTCCGGATACGGATTTTTCATATCCGTATCCGCCAAAAATTCGGATTCGGATGCGGATCAAATCGGATATATCCTTATCCGGAAGCATCCCTAACTGTAGGTTCAGATGCTTAGCAAGTGGGAAGCGTGAGGGATCATTGTATTTGCTTAAAGATGAGGTGTGTCATTCTCCTGGAGTTGATTTTCAGCCGGAATCAAGGTGTAGACTGCGTGGGCTACTGTCAAGATCTAAGAGTTGTGGGGGGATTTAGAGTTTGCCATTTAGTAAGAGTTGATGGCCATGGTGAGAAGGACCTTAAAGGATAGCAAGAGTTTGTTGCAGCGAGGGTTCTTTGTGATATGGCCAAAACTTCGAGTCGCTCTTGTGATGTTGAGAGCATTAGTATCAATATGCGAGGTGATGTCGATGAGTATGGACGAGTTGGTCATCTTTGGGTTGTAAGTAGTGTTTTACAATCTACGGATATTTATGAAGTGTCTTCCACGGAGGTTTCGAGTGCAGATGGTGACTTTTTCTTGATAGGTTTTGCATCATGTCTGATTTATCGGAGATTCTGCACGTTAGGGAGTCTAGTGACACGGAATTTGACACGATGGAAAGAAGTGGGTGTTTCTTCGTTATTCGTGTTGTATGTGATAGATAGTGGGGTATGTCCTTCATGAGGCTATGAGGGATGTTTGTGCCCTCCACGTAGTGGAAGGGTGTGTGGTGCTCTTCATGTGAGTAAGGAGTACTCGATCTTTCACGAGGAGTGGGAGGCTAGAAGAGGTAATGCGAGAAAAATATACTATTGTTTCAAAGTTTTGTGAATTTGGTCCAAGTGTGAGATTGTTAGGATCTGTGGACCTAATACACTAGCATAAGAGTTTTAAGAAGGAGAAGACACAAAGCAGCAAGTGACAGAAGCACAATAGCAAGCAGATGAGCAGCAGAACAGACTTGACAGTTGACTGTGCAGTCGACTGTCATATATGTTGAATTAACAGTCGACCGACGAGGAGCACAGCTGACCGACGAGGCCTCTCTCTGGTTTGTTTGAGTCTCATTGCATTCGACCGCAACGGTGCCGATGTTATATTAACAGGTCATAGGGTTGGATCTGTTTTATGCCGATTTGTGTCTATCTTTTAGTATTTACTTGGGGGCTATAAATATAAATGTAAATCCTACGGTTTGAAAAGTACATAACTAATAACTTCATGTGCTGAGTGCTATCAAAGGTGAGAGAGAGATTAGAGAGGGATCTGATTGTATCATTGTATTTCTTTAGTAAAAAGTATTGGTTATCTTTGCATGTCGTTTTGTTCTTGTATTTGAGAGATCTTGTTTGTAGGATATTGTTATTGATGTATCTATATCTTTATGGGAGTGGTTGGGTACTATAGGTTCTCATTTGAAGGAGATGAAAAATGTGAAAATTCTCCATGGGTCTTAGTCAAATATGTAGGCTTCAGGCTACATAGGGGTGGCATTAAGGCCGGTTTAGCCCGGGACCGGCCCAGCCCAACCCGACCAACAACAAATCTGGGCCAACCGTGCTCCTAACCCCTCCCCCACCTGGGCTTGGCCAGACCCCACCATCCCCCTCAAAAAATTGTGGCGGCCCGGCTCGATTCGGTCTGAGCCGAACCGGCTGAGCGACCATTGAGGCCCAGTTTTTTTTTGAAATTTTTTTTTTTGAAATTTTTTTTTTTTTTGCAAAATATATGTATATAAGTATATATATACTGCAAAATCTACGTGTATATGTATATATGAGACATACTCTAAAATATTTCAAAATTTTATAAAAATGAGTGTGGACATCAAAATAATTGATCATTACCCATTACTCATTTGACAACCCCCCACCATAGCTATTTATAGCCAACTTCACCACTTCACTTCTCTAATCTCACCAATGTGGAACTAAAAAATTTCAAAGTTTAAAATCCAAATACATTTAGTATCACATTGGTGAGATAAGAGAAGTGAGGATATGGAGTTGGCTATAAATAACTAGAGTTGAATGGGCTAATTAAGTAGTGGGTAGTGATCTATTGATCTTGATGTTCACACTCATTTTTATAAATTTTGGAAATACTTTAGAGTTTATCTATATAACACCCCGCAAAATTGAGTAATGACAATTTTGTTCTCGTGTGTTACGCACGTATATTTTGTACTGTTACGAGTAATATTCGTAACGTATTTTTATGTAAATGTCATACGTATTTTATATTCCGATTAATTATATTTTTTCCGTTATCTCAAAACATTATTTTATCTTATTTTTAGCCAACTCGAATATTAATTTTAATTCTTGTGTTTTACGTACATTGCACGTGCTTTCAATACACGTGTCAATTACGTATAATTTTCGTTTCGTGAAATATCATTAACATTATCAAAATAAATATTTTTCGTATGTTATATTCCGAGTATTTATAAGCATTTTCTCGTTAATCAAATCTATTTCATATTTTGAATATCTACTTTTATGTGCATCACACGTAAATTTTTATGTGCATTTTTATTTCTAAATTTTTCTAAAATTCATGTACATTTTTATTCTCATTTTATTTGTCACATTTATATTATTTATTTTTAATAAAAATCCATAAGCCTAAAGTCTATTTTAAAACCCGCTATAAAATAAATTAATTAAAAAGAGAGGCCCATGAATTTATTCTACATTTTAAATGTATACTTTTTAATCCTACATACTTGTCATGTAACAAACATATACAAATGGACTAATAACAAATTATTAAAGGAATGAGACGTGTGTGCACGTAGTGTAGACGTGTGTGCACGTGCACGTGTGCACATGAAGGGTTGTCCGGTCAAGGAGTAGAACAGGTGGGGGTTTGTGATAGTAAATTGTGAGTGGATGATTAATTTTTGTGAGTGGGTAATTAAGTTGGGTAATGGGTGTCTCTTCATTCACCAAAAAAATGCACTATAAATATCACCTCCTATTCATGAACAATGTACACTAAAAGATACAAAAGAAATAGAGAAAATAAAGAGAGGAGTATTCGCAAGAGGAGGGGAGCTCGGCTTTGCTTGGAGTAGAAGGAAGAGCTTTTGTGTTGGAGCTAGGAGCCACTTTCTAGAAGTCTTCTTCCACTTGTTCTTCAAACAAGGTGGGTGGGTGGGTGATTTCTTTTGCTTTCGAGATATTGTAGTATGTATGTCTAGTTGTTTCATAGTTGAAAATGTGGCATGTGTTTTTTAAATTTATAATTTGATATGTTGCATGTTGTATTGATAACTAAAAGTGAGATACGAAAATAAATGCATGCTAGTTGAAAGATCTATTATAAAATTGTCATGATTAACAAATTGAAATTTTAGATTGAGTTGTTATAGTGGTATTGGGTGCATATTAGTATATCATGTTTAGATTAAATGTATTGGGTTTAAATTCGTATACAAAGTTGTTAATTTATGCAAAAAAAGTTGTTGTTTTAATTTTTTTATTGCACTTCAGAAAATCATGTCTAATAAATTAGATGGAATCTAGAGCTAAAATTTTTATAGGAACATCTCGTATATTTCAGGAACAACTCTTTAAAATTTCATAATTTTTAGATGTCGTTTACTATTTTAACAAAATCCAAACTTAGGGCCGGTTGGCAGTTGACTAGTTGCTGAAAATTTGTACACATTTCGGATTTTGATCATTTCAACAACTTAGATGAAGAAATTTGAGAAAAGTCAAAACTAAGAACTTGAAGTAGATCCTTTAACCTTTCTGTAAAGTCTAAGAAATCAAACTTTCACAAAGAATTGAATTTATAATGAATTTTATATGACTGAACAAGTGGATGAATTTCAATATTTTGATCCTACTGTTGATTTCGAAGAATTCAGGGTTATAGATACAATATTTTTGTCATGCCCCGCTTTTCAAAAAGGAATACGAAATATGGATACGCGACACAAGTCCAGAGAATGGCTTTCACCATTCATAAGCTGTCAGGATCTTTATAATAAGTCGCAAGAAATAGCAGGAAGTAAACAAGAAGAATCATCCACCCATGCATGAAACAAATTAATATGATAAACAGAAATACTTGAAATAAATACAAGATCTGGAACCAAACAAGTCACATGTTTTGGGACATAATGCCCAATACAAGAATCAAGTAGCAAAATACATTTTATTTAAAACAAGAAAAAAACTCATGCAAGGAACTCCAGCCAGCCTAAAATACTTGGTCACTTACTCCCTCGGGCAGCTGGTCACCAAAGTCTGCAAGTTTAACAAATTGTAGGAAAAGGAAAGAGAAACAAAACGTCCGTAAATGCAAGTTACGGGCCGCATATAGTGCAGGCAACAAGTACTAAAATAGATAAAAAAAAATATAGAGTAGCAACAAGAAGGAAGTATCGAAGTAAGCATGGAGGGAATGTGACAGCAAGGTAGAGCAACCAACTCTTAATTACGAATAAAATCAAGTGGCATGGCAAGATAGTAAGGTGCAAGTGACATGTAACAAGTATCAAGTAGCACGCAAGCAAGTAACAAGTAACAAGTGCCAAGTAGCATGTACAAGTAACAGGAATGAGTAAGTGATCATGTTATTCTCAAGTCTTGTATCTACTCTTATCTAGGTAGCAATTCATGCGTCTCAAATTTTTACCACATGGTTGCTACATTCAAGCAAGTTGCATTTAGGTTTCGTAGTAAATCATATAGGGCAGTGTACTCAGGTACAAGTATCAAGTATCAAGTAATCACGTGTCAAGTATCAAGTATCAAGTATCATGTGTCAAGTAGTCACGTGTCAAGTATCAAGTATCAAGTATCAAGTAATCACACGTCAAGTATCAGGTATCAAGTAGGATCTTTGGATCCCCTCCGATTACACCTCTCCTATGGGAATGCATGTAGTCGGGTAAGTAAGTGGGAAATATGGGCCCCCTTCCAAGTACATATTTCTGAATTTTCCACTACTAGATCTTTTCCCTTAACCCCGACTTAATTTTTTGTTATTATTATTAAAGCAAACATAAACGTGCATAAACAAGGAAAGATAACATGGCAAGAACAAGGGACAAGTTCAAGTTGGATAGAAGACATGAACGGATGACAAACAACTCATAATAGACTATGACAACGAGACTTTCAATTCTGGACAGCAAGACAGAGCTGCACCAAATCTGAGATTCCCGTTGCCACAAGAGTGCAAACTTGGATCCATCAGAAAACCTAGAAAATAGACTCTTAGCCGAATCCAGTACATATATACAAGTTATATAACAACTACAGAAACATGGTTCAAAACAGCATATTATACAGAATTCATGTTCAGTCAGAAATTGCAAAGCTTTGTTTATAAGCATGAAAATAGCATAAAAACTTACTGATTAAATCTTAGAAAAATCTGGAAGATTTCCTAGCATGTCTAGTATCAGCAAATAAATTTTCATAACATTCCATTGTAGATAGCATAGTCAAATAAATTCAGAAAACAGAAAGATACAGCAAGTTTATGAATTTGAAATTTTTGACACAACAATACTAAAACAGTGATAGATCACAAAGTATAACTCGAAATCCAATTCCGTCAAAAGGTCAGTACAATAGACAAATCAGGCTACATTTCATATTCACAAAGTTTTAATTAACCGTAACTGGAAACATGTTGAAAACAGAGTTTTTCATCGAACAACATGCAATTTGGAAATATATTGGTTTGTTCACAAGCATGGAATAATTTATAAAAGTCATTAAATAAATCTAAAAAAATTAGGGGTTGATCCCAGTCATGTCTAGTCATACCCAGAAAAATATTGAATTCAAAATTTTCATTTAACATCAGTTTTAAAATAAATAACATACAACAATCTCGTAAAACAGAATCTGGAAATTTCAACACAGCTGCAGTAAAACAGAAATAACTCACACATCATAAATCAAAATCAAGATCTGTCGAATGTTCTGAAAAATAGACATCGAGGCCTACAACTCATATTTACAAAATAATTTATTTTACTTACCTTAACATGGTCTAAAACGTTGAATCAAAATAGGGCACCAGCAAAACAAAATTTCTTTTCATGCATTTAACCAAACAACTCATATACAATAGATCCAAATTAAAATATAATGCAAAACATGACATATTCGATATTCAAAACAACATGGTATGGATATGTAATGAGTCTACTACAAGATAACATATCTAATATGCCAAGCATGCAACAAATACACAACTTATCATAGATCATGAAGAACATATATACATGCATCAAGAGTCTATCTAGATCTAGTTTACTTTCATGTAGTGTGTGTGACAACTTAGGATGATGGATCAAGACTACGAATGGATCAACAAACAAAATCAAGATTTATCAAGAGATCTTCATGAGAACAAGCACAATACGAGAGCAAGACTACATGCGGTATTTTGTACGTGTATACAAACAAAAATTATACAAGTTACTTACCTTAGGGACGACGATGAATCTGACGAAAGAATAACGGGAATGGATCCTGACACACGATGCCGATTGTGAACCGAGAGAGTCTTGATGAGATGATCACGATCGGGCATGGATCTCGATGTTGATGATCAAACAACGATCGGACGGATCGGCACGGATCTTGAAGATGATCAATATCAAGATGATGAAATGTAGAACGGGCAGCTGAGATCGAAGAGCTGATAATGATGATCACAATCAGATCAGATTGGATGGCTAGATATGTTTGATGATGATGAAGATGATGATGATCAAGATCGATCGATCGGATGGCCAACATTCAAAGTGATCAAAACCCATGACCATAACGACAATGGGTCTCGGCTCTGGCTTGGCTCCGACGGCGGGCGGCGGTGGGGGTAGTCGACGGCAGTCGACTGGCAGCGCTTCGACGGCAGGATGGGCTACGGGGTGAATGCAGGGTGGAGGATGGATGGCTGCTCTGTTGGAGAGGAAACATGGGGTGGCAATGGCGACGAGGCGATTGACTCAAGGGATGGAGGGGGGTCGACTGGAGTTGCGAAGAGGGAGGGTGATCTGCAACGGTGGTCGACGAGGCAGGAAGGAGCAGTCGAGTGGTGCTCGGAGGGTGGAGCGATGGCAGCAATCGAGGGCAGGCTCGACTGGGGAAGAAGATGGTGAGGGTGATGATGCTCGACGGTGACTGGCGTGGAGGATGATTATGGTTTTTCAGAGATAGGCTCGAAGAGGAAGACAGGTGAACAGTAATGGGGTTTAGGCGGCTGCTGATTAGATTAGGAGAGGGGTTAAGAAGTGATTAGGGTTAGGGTTAAAACGGTATATATAGGGTATTAGGAATGTGGGTTAACGGGTAGCGGGTTGCAAGTTCGAGTTTAAATCCAATAGAAAAACAATTTGAATTTAGGTTAAAAATTGAACAATTAAATCAAGAGTAATATAATATAACATTTAACTCAAATAATATGCATTATATAAATACTCAAATACTACTAAATACCATAGAATGTATGGGTTCACAAAATAGATGGGACTGGATTTGAATTGAGCTAAAGTAAAATAAGGAGCAAAATAATATTACATATCAGTTAACTAAATCAAATAGTTTAGACAAAATCCATACTCCAATAATAATAAAATATAGATCACGTTCTATAGGCTTTCAAATATTAATAAACAATATATATATTTAATATTTAATAATAATAATAATAACAGAAATAATAATGATATAACAATTATAGTAATAATAGTAATAATAATAATAATAATAATAATAATAATATATATATATATATATATATATATATATATATATATATATATATATATATATATATCAAAATGGGATTCGAGTTTAACGGATTTATTAAAATAATCCAAACAGTAATAATATATAATATAAGTAGTCGATCAAATAGAAAATAAAGTTAAAATATATTGTTATTCAAAGAAAATATAATTTTTGATTCGACAAGATTTTAGTAGAAGGTCCAAATCAAATTAAAAATACAAAAAGAATTTATAAAAAGTTGAAATACAGAAGATACTCAGAAAATATGTATTTACGAAATGGGGGTTACAATTTTGGAGAAACTTATAACTAGAAATTGTAGTAGCCTTGCATACCTTTATTTTTATCTAAAGAACACAAACTTTTATGAATTATATAATTTTCTATGATTTTTACAAGTAGCATGAGCTGCATTTTTCTAATTTTAAACTAACTGTTTTGCAAATGAATTTAGACAAAGTAATTGAGGCTGATTTTAGGTGATCTTAACTACAAAGATATAGTAGACTCTTTTATGAAACTAATAAATCTACCTTTTGAATAATATTGAGATTTATAATTGAAATACAGATGAATGTGAAAATGGATTATTTAATCGAAGAAACATTGTAGCTTATTAAAGTGAATTGTTGGTTGTGTGATCATCCAAGAAGTGTTTACTTCATAGTTGGTGAATAAGGATAAATTAAAAGATTGAATGAGATATTAATAAATGAAATTGAGAATATGAATAGTAAGAGTATGAGTATCCCATGATTTTGAACATAAAAAGATATTTATTCTAAAGGTTTAGTGAGACCCAGGTATCAGCAAAGAAATGATAGTAATTAATTGAATTTTGAGAAAGGGCCAGTATGGGGTATCGTTCTCGGTGTATGGTTTAAGACCGGTAGGAGGGAAGCTAGCTCTAGGTAGTATTATTTATTTATGTTTCAAACTTAAGTACAGGCACTAGTTGGTGACATGATGAAACAAGATCAAACGTGACTTATGGACTCTAGAATGATCCTTCGAGAGCGAATCCCCAGTATTCTTGAACGATGGACGTAAGGGTCACAGAATGATCCACAGAGCGGGAATGATCTCCAGTATTTTGGGACGAGAGCGACGCTCATGGGGCATTTGTGCGATGAGGGTTCCAGAATAACTCGTGGAGAGAGACTGTAGTGCCCCGAATTTCTAATATAATATCTTAGAAAATACGTGGCACAATTCCAGCATCAACTTCAATGTAACATTAAACACAACTAACTCCACTAAAATTTTCAACTTTTATTACAACAATCTCTTATATAGCACAGCGGAATTTAAAAAAACATCTCAATTTACAAACTCTTTCTTTTATTTACAACACAGTTTTTTTTTTACAACACTGCTTTACAAATTTACACAAAACTCTATTAAATCAATTTATCTCAAAACTAACTCAAGCATCCACACCTCTAAACTCTAAGCAACAACTTGCAACACATGAGGCTAGAGATGATCCCTAACCCCCAAAACTAAAGGGGTCAGCCATAAATGGTGTGAGTGACATAAAAGCAAACAAACAACATAAATAAACATTAAGTAAGGATTCTTAAACAACATGTAATAAACCAAAATACATAAAATATGAAGTAGCAAGAAATGTAAACAACAAGTGATACTAAACTAAGTGTCAAGTGTAGAAAATAGGAAAACCACATGCATAAAACCGAGTCAAGAAACACAAGTTCTATATGTGGACTCTCTAATGCGTACTTGTCGAAGTCTATGTATCCCACTCTACATAGGTTCGGTGCAAGCTCTTAACGTCTTCACTTCATAGGGTTCAATCCTCCGCTATGCAACTAACCTTATCATGATGACTACTACGAGATAAAGATAAACTGTGAGTATTAGCCCATGCCCCGATAATTCCGGAGATAGATCCCACACTTCAGGTATTTTACCTGGATAATTTCGGAGATCATCCCACACCGAAAGCAATGGCCTCATCGAATATCACATGTGCGTCGCCTCGACTCCGATAAATCCGGAGATCAATCCCACAGCACAAGTAATTACCGTGATAATTTCGGAGACATATCCCACACCACAAGTAATCTGCCGTGATAATTCCGGAGACATATCCCACACCACAAGTAATCTACCGTGATAATTTCGGAGATTAAATCCCACACCGAAAGCCATACTGAGGTACTTGACCCATGTTCCCGTTCATCATATCACCACTAGTGCCTGTCCTTATTGTTTTTTGGGTTACTTAATTACTCAACGAATCTCCTAGAGTTGGTGTACCCTACCGGACTTAACTCAAAACTGAACAACTGAAATGCCTCAACATGCCTCAACACAAGAACTCAACGCCGGTATACTAGGGTCACACACATCCTCTAGAGACCCAAACTCAATGTCTAAACCAACTTTCCACCATAAATAGCTCAACTGAATATCTTAAACTCATATGCTTAACAGAAGACAAAGTATAGACTAAAATAGTTGAAGACTACTCAGTCGGAAGAACATTCAAGTTTATGAAAACTCATCAGTAATAGTCGACTTATTACTGTAGTAAGTCGACTGTCTAGAGGGAAAATATCCATGATTTTAAGAGAATAAGTTAAGTAATATAAGTTGACTTATAAAAGTCATAAGTTGACTTACCAGATCATAACTTGACTTATAAAAATATAAGTCGACTTACCAGATCATAAGTTGACTTATAAAAATATAAGTTGACTTACCAGATCATAAGTTGACTTATAAAAACATAAGTCGACTTACCAGAGAGAAATTCCAAAAAATCTTTAAGAAAATATTCTAAGTGTTATAAGTCGACTTGCAAAGTCATAAATCGACTTAAAAGAGAATATAAGTCGACTTGCAAAGTCATAAGTCAACTTAAAAGAGAATATAAGTCGACTTAAAAGGTCATAAGTCGACTTACCAGAGAAAAATCTACGATAACTTTGAAAAATAAATTCTAAGTGTACCAGTCGACTGAAAAGGGTCTAAGTCGACTGTCCAGAACGGATTTTCAAGAAAACTAAAGATACAGCAGCTGGGTCGTGCCAGTCGACTGATAGGTCTGCCAGTCGACTGTCGGCCTACAGTCTGCATAGTTTGGTTGTTCATGATAATCAAAATTATGGTTTACCAAAAGAAATCATTGTTTACTAAATAATTTGTATTTTAATAAAAACGACCGTCTCAAAGTATTCTCAGATCGGATATATTACTCAAAACATCCAATATCTCAAAACTCAAGTTCTCATGTTCTAAATTCCTAATTCTTCCATTAGGATTTCTCAATACTGAATTTCTTTCACAACTCATAACCAAGATCTGATTTGTAAACACAAGATCCAGATGCTCACCCATCCGATCATAACCATACTCAAATCTTAAACATGCTTTCTAGCAATACAATTTTATGAACCAAGATCTACTCAACATTATTCTTGGATTTTACATACATGGTACAAACAACAACCTTTGCATCGTTCTCACGCAAAATACTAAATAACATACATGCCAAACAAACAACACAACAATCGTTCACATAAATCAAACCACAAAACAAATTTCGTATTACTTACTAAACAAAATAAAACAACAATCACTCACCGAAATCAAAACAACAAAACAAAATAAAGCAAAACAATGTCACACACCTTAAATGAAGAAATCCCTTGACAAGAAGTCCCTTCCTTTGTGAGATCCAAAATCCTCTCCCAAGTTCTCCAATAAAATAATAAAGCTTTATGTTTTTGCAGCAAAAGACGGCTGCGAATTTCCCTTTAAATATCCGGGAAGGAGTTTAGGGTTTTACCCACTTTGCAAAATAATCCCTTCAAAATACAACTTTATATATATATAGTTCTATTCTTGGAAATTCAATAAAATTCATTTAAATTAGGATTTAACAGTAAAATATAATCCTAAATCTCAACCGGTACTGTTCAAAATGTCTAGAAAGTACATTTTACATTTTAACCCCTAAAAATGACAAATTTGCAAAAATGTCATTCTTTTCTCAAAATTTGCAAATAGTTCCAATTAATTTCAGAAAAATTTGGAAAAATACTAAATAAATCCCAAATATTAAATAATGATTTTTCATGAAGAAAACTTGACTTTCAAACTTCTCAAGAAAGCATTTGCACGTGTAAAAAGATAAATTTTTCTGAAAATATTGATAAATTCTCCAAAAATCATTTTAGTCATTTATAAACCTTTAAAAATAATATTTTAAAAATACGGGGTTCTACAGAGACAATCCCCAGTATTCCAGGACGATGGACGTAAAAGCATCCACATTCGTGATTGTCAAAAAATGGCAAAATGCATATTTAGATATAGCATTTCTAATATTTGCTGCAGTCGTCCAATGCTATTTTATAGCAATTTAAGATAAAAAAAATACTAGACGGACTTTGAAGTTGCGTCGGAAGGGTGAAACGAATTATTTAATTAATTTTTTAATGTTAGACGGAAAGTAAAGCTGCGTCGGAAGAAAAAAAAACAAAAAAGTGACATACGGATAGTGAAGTTGCGTCCCCATGGTTTTTCAAATTTTTTTCGAATTTTTTAATATTTAAAATCAATTTTTAGTTGAAAAAAAAATTTAATGCCCCTCACTGGACGCAAAGAGAAGTTGCGTCCAAGGGGAGCGAGGATTTTGTTTGGTTTCTAATTACGTTTTATTAACAAAATTTTGGTAAGCGATGCAAAGTGAAGTTGCGTCGGAGAATTAAAAAAAAAATTTTTTTTTCGTGGGACGCAAAGTGAAGTTGCGTCCTGTATATTATGCATTTCTCTCAAATCCACTCTCATTTATAGCAATCTACTGTAGCTATTTATGCATAAAATGCATAAATATTAAACGACTGCAGCTCGTCGTTAGCTATAAAATGCATTTTATGCATAAATAGCACATGACTATGGATGCTCTAAGGGCCACAGAATGATCCACGGAGCGTGATTGATCTCCGGTATTTCGTGGCGAGAACCAATATTCGTAGAGTGTCTAAATCTTGTAGTAGTCATAGTAGTAGGATGCATGGCGATGGATTAAATCCTTTAATGTGGAATACGTAGGTGCTTGCCCTTGGACCTATTTAGAATGAGATGCATAGAACCCGAACAAGTATGCATTAGTGTCATTATAGTATAACATCTGCATTAGGCATTAAGTCATTGCATACACTGACATGTTTAGGATGGTCACTTTTCACATTTTGTTTTACATTCGAGTTTTTGTTTGCTAAAGTAAGAAAATCGTTATATTACGGCATAGCGAGGATCGTCGTTTTATAATATTACGTTGGTTGTAAGCAACTGACGTGCCCACAGATTTTTCAGTGCCGTACTTGGATGGCAAGGACTTAAAGACGAATTGATGCTAAAGATTATCTTCAGATTCAAGATGTTGATGTTTAAGTTATATATTTCTTTGTTGTAATTTCCGCTGGGTTGATGTAAAGAACTTATTGTAAATATTTTTTTTTTAAAATTCCTTGCAAAATTGTAAGAATTTGAAGTAAAAGATCATGTTGTGCTACGAATTACATGTAAATAAAATTCGGAGTGTTACAATATATATATATATATGCACATATATAAACTTTGAAATATTAACCTACCTTATTTAATAAAAAAAATTAATTCAAAATTTGTGAATCCGCAAAGACCAGGCCCGGTCGGTCCCCAAGCTAGGGGCCTAGGGTCGGGTCCGGGCCTCCCCTCCCACCACTCTAGCCCCGCCTGCCTACTTCACTGGCCCGGCCCGCCTAGGCCCAGGACCGGTTCTTGGCCGGGCTCGGCGAGCCCGAATACTACCCCTAAGGCTACGTATTGGTAGTTGTCAGTTGCAGGGTGTTGTAAGAAAGTTGGATAGGCAAGGTGGGGTTTGGCTCTATAAGTAGAGGTTGATATGTGAGAGTTACATGTATGTAGTGTTGTAGCTAGTAGCTGAATTATAGAGTGAGAACCATTACGTGGTTGTGATCTGTGACTCGTACGAAACAAACCGGCATAATTATTTCTTGCTCTTGTACTAATATTTTTAGAAAAAAAAAAGTCTAATAGCCCCCCCCCCCGCACGAGTTGTGCTGTTTGGAAAACAAATCTCTACTCTCTTACAAAACTTTTCCCTTCTTTCTCTTTGTACTAATTAATATCATAAAGATTTCAATTTGACGGACTAAGAAGAAAAAGAAAAATTTCATATCGTTGGGTTGTAGAGACGGTATTGGACTGTTGTCGTGTACCTCTACTAGTTCCAATGACATGATCTCATCCTCCTTTCTCACCCAAAACGCAGCCCATAAATTCAACCTGCCCGATGGTGGAGTATAAGACTATTTACTATTTTAATAGAGTATAAGAGCATCTGTAGTCGTTACTTGCCAAATTTTGGGTATATAGCAATTAGAAATAGGAAAAAAAGAATGTTGCTGCAGTCGTTCAAAGCTATATTCGATTTGTTGTATGTTTTTTTTAAAAAGACGGAAGATTTTCTATCGTCGTAGAGTGTGCGGTTTGAAAAAAATTGCGGGACGTAAAATAATGTATCGTCTTTGAATCGAAAAAATATTAAAAAATTGATTTGAAGTTTGGACGGTGTATGATCCATCATCTGCTTAAATTTTTATTTTTTTTATTTTTTTTAAATATGCAAGGACGGGAGATTATCTCCCGTCCGAGGCATAAAATCGATTGCCGGAAGATCCGGACGGTGTATAGTGAGCCGTCTGTGGTTTTGGTTAATTTGTTTTTTTTTTTTTTTTGGGTTGAACGGTGTATATTGACCGTTCTACCCTTCATTTTCAAAAGGCAAAAAAATTTCAAAAGGCAAATAATCTTGCCATGCAAAGGGCAAATTGGTAATTAAACAAAGGTTAACAAAATTTTTTTTTTTAGAACGGACGGTAGTTAATCTACCGTCCTTCTAATTCGTCCTTTTCCCAAAATCAAGAGACGGTGTATATTACATCGTCTATCAAGTTTTTTTTTTTTTTTTTTTTTTTTGTTTTTTTCCTTTTTTCAAACGGTGTTTAATCCACCGTCCGAAGGCATTTTTATACGTCTCACCTACGAGACGAAATTTTTTCTTTCGTCTCTACTGACAGACGAAATAAAATGGTTCGTTAGCTATATTTTGGTTTTTGCCAAATCGTCTGCTATATTTGGCAAGGAACTATTCATCGTACACCCAAATTTTGCAAATTTGGACGACGACTGCAGCTTCTTTTTCCCAAATTTTTCCAAAATTTGGATATTTAGCCCACGACTACAGATGCTCTAAGGGTACTATTTGCTATTTCCAAGTACATCTGCGTACTCCATGGAATTTATCCTTTCAAAGATTTACCTCGGTAGATTTACAAAGCCAATAATTTGATTACGGAGCAATGTCTTGAATGGTATTAGATAGAAGACAAAAAATGTAGCTAGATTTCAGGTCGAAGATCTAGACATGTTCTTTAATACTTAAAAAATAATTAAAAACAAAAAAAAAATCCCTATATACTCTGCAACCCCAATTTTTTATGGAGCTATTAAAGTACCCTAGATTTCAGCAACTACTGCAAAATATTTGTTTGAAACCAAATGAAACATTTCTTCTTTCCATGATAAAGTTATAAATATTAACAATTTGGAAGCTAAATACTTTAAATTAAAGAAAAAGTAAGTTAGGTAAACAAAGGTATGTCTTCTTGTAGGGGGTGTTTGGGTATAGAAATAAAACAAATGTAGAAACTGCGATCTAATTTTTTTTCTTCTTCTTTTCTAAAGAAATTATGTTATTTTCTTAGTTCCACTAACTTAACTTCAAAAATTTTGCATTTGGTAAACAAAGACAATGGATGAATAGATTAGAAAAGGTACAAAGAAAAAAATAGTTTAAAATTATTAATCTAGCCAAAAATATTAGAGATGACACACTAATGTAATATGATTTAAAAATTATTAAAGAGTCAATCAAGCCTACTTTCTCTTTAAATTTGCTGAAACCTATGTGGAAATTGAAATAGCCTTGGGTTTAGTATTTGGAGGGGCCTGCTGTCAATCAAGAGAGACTTTGCAATTTTATTTCATTTGATAAAAGTGTGAAGAAAGCCCGCCTGATATTGTAACTTTCTTCTATTTTTTCCCCTTCCAAACAAACCCTTACATCTGGAGAAGGAGGTGGGAGGATTGTATCTCTCGTTGTTCAGATTAGAAAAAGATAAGATAAAGAACAGAGTTCGAAGCGTTGTAGTGAGTACAGAGGAAAAACAGCAGCAACACGGTGCAGACATAGTTGCGGTTGACCGCACCTCCCGACCCCCCCTCCCCCCTCCCCGACCGCCTGAAGTACAGGGAATGTCAGAGAGTGGTACGGTCGACCGGTCTTATTAGACGGTCGACCGACTGCTGCGTTGTGTTCGTTTTTGGGCTTCGATTTGTTAGGTTGTTTCAGTCCAATCTTCAACTCCAAGTTAGATCGTGTGACTCCTATTCAGTTACTACTTTTTCAAGTTATATCGGACGACTGAGAATCAACATTAGACCTAGATTTCTCTCTATTCTTCTATATATTGTAAACTCCTCCAATATGAGAGAAAGTACTTCATAGATTCTTTTCTCCATTACAAAGAGAAGCTCGAGAGAGAGATAGTTCTTGGTGAGTGAGTTTAATTCCTTGTATCGAGTGAATCAATAACTCCTTGTAATCTCTTCTAGTTGAATATCAGATCTTCCTATATTTCCTCCCAGATTAAGCAAAAGCTAACCGGGATAAGTCATCAGTGTGTTTGTGTTAGTTTGGTGGATCTACTTGCTTGCTCAATTTATTCGTCTCATCTACTTCGACTTTCTCATTGCTCTATTAATTCCGCTGCGACAATGGGCGTTGGTTGACATCCCAATCCCAACAACTGGTATCAGAGATTCAGGTTGCCGAGTCCCTTGGTTAAGATGGCAGGCCACAGTATTTTGAAGATCAAGTAGTTTGATGGAAAGATCAATTTCAATCTTTGGAAGACTGACATGTACGATGTTCTTGTTCAAGAACGGTTGCAGTTAGCCGTTAAGAAGAAAAAAAAGCCGATTAATATGAAGGATGACAATTGGGAAGATATTCGTGAAAGAGCCATAAGTATGATCCGACTATCCTTGGCGGACGAGGTCAAGTACAGATTTCTTGAAGAAACTGATGCGGCGAGTTTGTAGGAAAAACTCAAAGCTGACCACTCTGGTTCGTCGTTATTAGATCGGATGCATTGGAAGAGAAAGTTATTCTATTTATCTAATGAAGAAAGGTATCGATCTCCAAGACCACATTACAGAGTTTAATAAGGTATTATCTGAACTTAAGGTGATCAACGCAGATGTGTGTGAGGAAGATAAAGCTTTCAACATGATATATTCACTGCCGGATTCGTACGAGCCTCTGATCACAACCATGCTACACGGTAGATCTGTCAAGGAGAGTATATCAGTAGATGGTGTAATCAAAGCATTGAATGAAAATCAACTTAGGAAGGAGACCCATAATCATCATCGTCTATTCCTATAGGTTGTCTAGCAGTGGAAGGTCCTTCAGGGGGAAGACAAAGTGCTTTGCAAAATGATTCGATCCGTTGCCGACATTGCAAGAGGCCAGGGTATATTAAGAAAGACTGTTGGAAATTACAGAATCAGGAGAGCGCAAAGAACGGGAGTTCAGCAGCTAATGTGGTTAGTGCCTTTAATTCAGGTGGTTCGTGTCTTCTTGTTTCAAATTCTTTAGAAGTTGATTCTAGTTGGTTTCTTGACTCAGGGAGTTCTTCTCATATTTGCTTTGAGAGGGAGTTGTTTTCTACTTATAAGTCTACTACTGGGCGTTGTGTGACAACGAAAACTGGAGAGATTTGTGAAGTAGTTGGTGAGGGGACAGTTGGGTTGAAGATGTCAGGTCTAAATATGTTCACTTAAAGGGATATTTTGCATATTCCTCGGCTGAAACAGAATCTGATTTCCTTGGCAACTCTTGATACACGGGACTTTAGGTACACAGCTCGAGGTGGAGTTATTTCTGTTTTTCAAAGTCGTCGTGAAGTGATTAGAGGTATGAGAGTGGTTGGGCCAAGCCAACACAATCTCTACAAGCTTTGGAGAATTCAAAAATCCTGCACAGGGGTTGTTAGTTCTTTTCCCATTATTCCGCCAAACTCAGCTAGTTTTCCTCAACTAGAATCATCGAGACGAGACCACGACGTTCGAATATCGTCGAGAGGTGGAAAATGCCTAAGGGTAGGTGGAGTTCATGCAAAGTTTGGCAACTTCGTGAGTACATCTACGGAGGTGTACCCTTGAAGGGGTATACTGGATTTAGTGAGATTGGGTAAAGATCATTTTCATTAGAAGAAGAAACTATTGTTATAAGTTTTCTTTGCAAGTGGAACTTATTTAGAGTTTGGAGATGAGTAACACATCATGTGATAGCACTCGTATGCAATCCAGGGTGGAGTTTGTTAGAATTGTGTCTTGAATACTCGTTGTTCAGATTAGAAGAAGGTAAGATGAAGAACGGAGGTCAAAGCGTCGAAGTGAGTAGAAGAGAAAACAGCAGCAGCAAGGTGCAGGCATAGTTGCGGTCGACTGCCCTGTGTTGCGGTCGATCGCACCCCCCGACCGCTCGAAGTATAGGGAATGTCAGAGAGTGGTACGGTCGACCAGTCTTGTTGGACGATCGACCGACCGCGGCGCTGTATTCATTTTTGGGCTTCGATTTGTTAGGTCGTTTCAGCTCAATCTTCAACTCCAAGTTAGATCGTGCAGCTCCTATTCAGTTACTTCTTTTTCAGGTTATATCGAACGACCGAGAATCAAGATTAAACCTAGGTTTCTCTCTATTCTTCTATATATATTGTAAACTCTTCCAATATAAGAGGGAGTACTTCATAGATTCTTTTCTCCATTGCAAAGAGAGGCTCGAGAGAGAGATAGTTCTTGGTGAGTGAGTTTAATTCCTTGTATTGAGTGAGTCAATAACTCCTTGTAATCTCTTCTACTTGAATATCAGATCTCCCTATATTTCCCATCGGATTAAGCAAAAGCTAATCGGGATAAGTCATCGGTGTGTTTGTGTTAGTTTGGTGGATCTATTTGCTTGCTCAATTTATTCGTCTCATCTACTTTGACTTCCTCATTACTCTATTAGTTCCGCTACGACAATGGACATTGGTTGACGCCCAATCCCAACAGGAGGAAGGGAGATGTGGTTCATAGATGTAAGTGTTGAAATTGGGACGTCAATGAATGCCCGTTATCGCAGCGGAACTAAACAGAGCAATAAAAAAGTCGAAGTAGATGGAGTAAATCAATTGAGCAAGCAAGTAGTCCATCAATCTAACACAAATACAATGATAATTTATCCCGATTAGCTTTTGCTTAATCCGGGAAAAAATATAGGGAGATCTGATATTCAACTAGAAGAAATTACAATGAGTTACTGATTAACTCAATACAAGGAATTAAACTCACTCACCAAGAACTATCTCTCTCCCGAGCCTCTCTTTGCAATGGAGAAAATAATCTATGAAGTACTCTACTATCATATTAGAGAAGTTTACAATATATATAAAAGAATAGAGAGAAACCTAGGTCTAATCTTGATTCTCAGTCGTCTGATATAACCTGGAAAAGAAGTAACTGAATAGGAGTCGTACGATCTAACTTGGAGTTGAAGATATGGCTAAAACAACCTAACAAATCGAGGCCCAAAACAAATACAGTGTCGCGGTTGGTCGATCGTCCAACAAGACCGGTCGACCGTCCTCCTCTCGGCCTAACCCTGTGCAACTGCGATTGGGTGTACGGTCGGGAGTGCGGTCGACCGCAACTTGGGACAGTCAACCGCAACTATGCCTGCACTATTGCTGCTCTGTTTTCATCTACTCACTTTGACGCTTCGACCTCCGTGCTTCATCTTACCTTCTTCTAATCTGAACCACGAGTATTCAAGACACATTCCTAACAAACTTCACCTTGAATTACATACGAGTGCTATCACATGATGTGATTATTCATCCCCAAACTCTAATGAACTCCACTTGCAAAAAAGACTTAGAACAATAGCTTCTTCTTCTAGTTGAAGTGATCTCTACCCAATCTCACCAATTCCAGTATACCCCTTCAAAGGTACACCTCCGTAGATGTACTCACGGAGTTGACAATCTCCGCACAACTCCACCTACCCTTAGGCATTTTCCACCTCTCGACGATATTCGAATGTCGTAATCTTGCCTTGATGATTCTAGTTGCAGCAAACTAGCTGAGCTTACGGGAATAACGAAAAAATGAGCAATAGTTGTGTAAGTATTTCAGATTCCCCAAAGCTTGTAGAGATTGTTTTGGCTTGGCCCAACCACTCTCACACCTCTAATCACTTTACGACGACCCTGAAAAATAGACAAACTTCACCTCGAGCTATGTACCTACAACCCCGTGCATCAAGAGTTCCCAAGGAAATCAAATTTCGTTTTAGCAGAGGAATATGCAAAACATCCTTAAAGTGAACATGTTTAGACCTGGCATCTTCAACTCAACTGTCCCCTCACCTACTACTTCACAAATCTCTCTAGTTTTTGTCCTCACACAATGCCCTGTAGTAGACTTATTACTAGAAAATAACTCCCTCTCGGAGCAAATATGAGAAGAACTCCCTGAGTCAAGAAACCAACTAGAATCCACTTCTAAAGAATTTGAAACAAGAAGAGATGAATCACCTGAATCAAAAGCACTAACCACATTAGCGTCTGAATTCCCATTCTTAGCGCTTTCCTGATTCTGAAATTTCTAAAAGTCTTTCGTTATATGCCTTGGCCTCTTGCAATATCGGCAACGGATCGAATTCTTTTGCATAGCACTTTGTCTTCCCTCTGAGAGACCTTCCACTGCTAGAAAACTTATAAGAATAGACAGTGATTTATGAGTCTCCTTCCTAAGTTGATTTTCCTTCAATGCTTTGATTACACCATCTACCGAAATACTCTCCTTGGCAGATCTATCGTGTAGCATGGTAGTGATCAAAGGCTCGTACGAATCTGGAAGTAAATATATCATATTGAAAGCTTTATTTAACACCCCATATTTCTTTTTAAATAATGTTTTGATATTAATAAATGAATTAAAATAATTTTTGGTGATTTAATAAATTTTTTTCTGAAAATTGTCTTTTTACACATGCAAATATATTTTTGAGAAGTTCAAAGTCAGAAATTATTTTGGGGAACCTAATATTTATTATTAGGTACTATTTATGAATTTTCTGGATTTTTCTGATAATTATTTGATATATTTGCAAATATTACAAAAAGGTGGGCTTTTGTGCAAAATTATCACTTGGAGTAAGAACTCCAGATTTTCAATTTTCTGGGTTGAGAATGATGGATAGTCAACTGAGAGGTAAAAATTTTAGTTTTTGTTCTAATAGATTTGGTTTATTTCGCAAATTTGTTAAAGAATGATTTTTTTTTTGCAAAATTGCCACTTAGAGGCAAAAATTATAAAATTTGTTTTTCTGGGATTGAAACCAGTGCCGGCCAGATCTGGGTATTTTCTTTTGATTTTAAATCTCAATTAAGTGGTTAATCTAATTTCCTAGTATAAAGATTTATATATGTAAAGATATATTCAAAAAGGATATTTTGCAAAACTTACTTAAAACCCTAATACTCTAATTTTCGGCCTAATATAAAGAGAGTGCAGCCGTCTCTTTACTGCACTAAACAAAGGATTTTCTTTATTATTGATTTTTTGGAGTTTCGAAGCGATGATCTTGGATTTCTTGCGAAAGGAATGACTTTTCTTATTATCTTTATTATTTCGGTTGATTCTTCAATAAGGTGAATGACATATGTTTATTTTTTTATTATTCTATGCATGTTGTATGTGATGTTTTGTCTATTAGAAAGCATTTGATAGGATTGTGTGATGATATATTGAATATTTTGATGGATGGGTGATAAAAAGTGGAATTTTATGAAGTTATGAAGAGAAATTCTATATAGATGATTTGAGATAGTTAAGAACCTAATAGAAATCATGGGTATGTTGTTTTGTATTACATTCTTGCTGATTTGTTTACATATAATGAGTTTGTAAGATGAATGATGCATATGGTTGATTAAAGATGGATTTTTATTATTGTTGAAGAACACATGAACTGTTGGGATGAGTTCATGAAGTAAAATTTGATGAATAAATGTAGTAGATACTTATAATCATGGAAAAACCATTATAAGTAGTTGTGATTGTGTTTAATCAAGTTGCAAGATTGATTTTTGGATTAAAAAGGATCAAGTTTTGAAGGATAAAAAGGGGTTTGATTTTAAGGTCTGTTGTGTTCAGCCGAAAATTGAGTTTTGTGTTTTTTTTTTGAAGTTTTCGATTGGGATTTGATTTGTTTCATACTGAGATTGAATTGAGTCTTTATACTACTCCTAATTGATGGATTTTAATGCTTTAACTGATGCAAACACACACATTTATACACTTATATGATTATGTTTACTGTTTTGAAGAGTTTTTACGAAAATTGTTCTATTATGATCTTGTTGAGGTTTTGATTAGTTTTATAAACTCCAGTATGTTAGAAAAGTTGTATTTGATTACCTCAGGAATTTTGTTTTGCGAATTTATGAGTTTACAAAGATTTAACGAAGTATCAATTGAAATGTGCACGAATATTAAAGCTGTCAATATTCGAACTTGATAGTCGACCGCATGAAATTGCACATGAAATGTCGGTCCACTGAAAGTTCTTGGGTTTTTGGAATTTGGTTTGACAGTCGACCGCCCATTTTTGAACTGTCTTTGACAGTCGACTGTCAATTGCTTGGCTGAGTGTTTTCTTGAGTTTTTCATCGTTTTTCTTGAACATTTATTGCTTCGAACTTATAGATTATTGATCTACTGTTTTAGATGATGTTTTTGCTACAGATTACAGTATTTTACAGAAAGTTAAATTTTTTATTATAATAGAATTTAGATTGTATTTCTATGACTTTATAAACTGAGATATATACGGTTTTCAAAGGAATTGATATTATGTGACTTTCTACGACTTCAAAATATGATTCTCAGTTATTTAACAGATTTAATATTTTATCTTCAATTCTAGGATTGGTGAGTATGTTGGATGGATTTGGATTTTGTTGAATGAAGAAGTTTCCTTAATGTAAACAATTTGATAATGGAATTGAGAAATTTTTAATGAAAGATTTGGTGTTGATGGTTGAGTTGTAAGTCTCTAGAGGGTGAGTGGGACCCTAGTCACCGGCAATTGAGATTTTCTGGTTTGGCCAGTTGGGGTCTTGATTGTTCATCAGTTGAGTTAAGTCCGGTAGGGTACACCAACTCTAAGAAATTTGTAATTAATTAAATGAACTTAAATAAGTATAAGGACAGACACTAGATGGTGATATGATAAAATGAGAGCAAACATGAGTTATGGACTCCAGGATGATCCGACAAGTATGCATTAGAGAGTCATCATACTGCATTTGTGTTTTCTTGACTTGGTTTTATGCATGTTTGTTTTCTGTTTTCCTACACTTGACACTTAGTCTAGTTTCACTTGATGTTTTTATACTTTATTTATTGTTATTTTATATTCCATTCATTACTACTGTTGGTATGTATTGATTATGACTTTATTCTTTATGTTTTATTTATATTGTATTTTTTTTATGTCACTCACACCGTTATGGCTGACCCATGTAGTTTTAGGGGTTAGGATTATCTCTAGCCTCATATTTTACTGGTAGGTACCTATAGCTTGGAATTTGGATGCATGTGGTAGAATGATAATGCGGTTTATATAAATTGTAAAAGAATGTGTTGTAAAAGAAAGAAATTGTAATTCAAGGTATTTATTTTCCACTGTGCTTTGTAAAGAATTGGTGTAATAAAAGTTGAATTTTTTTTTTGTGTTTGGCAATGTTTACTATTATATTGAGGTGGATGCTGAGAATTGTGTCACGTATTTATGAGATATCATATTGGAAATTCGGGGTGCTACATTTTATCTTCCTCACACACATCCGCATTGATCGCCCGAAGTTCAGATAATACCTTATTGAACTTTGTAATGTGGTCTTAAAGATCAGTACCTTCCTTCATAGATAAACGGAATAACTTTCTCTTCCAATGCATCCGATCTAATAACGACAAACCAGGGTAGTCAGCTATGAGTTTTTCTCCACAAACTCGCCGCATCAGTTTCTTCAAGAAATCTGCACTTGACCTTATCCGTCGACGATAGTCGGATCAGACTTATGGCACTTTCACGAATATCCTCCTAAGCATCCTCCTTCATATCAGATGACTTTTCTTTCTTCTTAATAGCTAACTATAAACGTTTTTTAACAAGGACATCATACATGTCAACCTTCCAAAGATTGAAATTGATATTTTCATCGAACTACTTGATCTTCAAAATATCGTGGCCTGTCATCTTAACCAAGGGACTCGACAACCTGAAGTTTTGGTACCAGTTGTTGGGATTGGGGCGTCAACGAACGCCCGTTATCACAGTGGAACTAAATAGAGAAATAAGGAAGTCGAAGTAGATGAGACAAATCAATTGAGCAAGTAAGTAGATCCACCAATCTAACACAAACACAACGATGATTTATCCCGGTTAGCTTTTGCTTAATCCGGAGAAAAATATACATAGATCTAATATTCAACTAGAAGAGATTATAAGGAGTTACTGATTGACTCAATACAATGAATTAAACTCACTCACAAAAAACTATCTCTCTCGAGCCTCTCTTTGCAATGGAGAAAATAATGTATGAAGTACTTTACTCTCATATTGGAGGAGTTTACAATAAATATAAAAGAATAGAGAGAAGCCTAGGTCTAATCTTGGTTCTCAGTCGTCCAATATAACCTGTAAAATAAGTAACTGAATATGAGCCATACGATCTAACTTGAAGTTGAAGATGAGCCGAAACGACCTAACAAATAGATCTAAAAGTTATACTAAAGGGTAGGATCGGGTCCGGACTGGTTAAAGGGCTTTATTAAAAAAAAAGGCATGTTCGCATTTTTCCTTTAAAAAGTTGCTTAAGTGATTTACAACGTTTTTGAACACTTTTTCATCTGCTTTTTACTCACCTCGGTTTTTCTAAAGCTTTTCACACACAAAAAAGGTAACTTGCCCCTTAAGTGACGTTTTTTTAGCATATGAAGGTTTAGTATTTGTATTCATTTAACTATTATTGGATATATAATTTCTATTGTATTGCCCATTTTAACCTTGTCTCTCCAAAAATAAATTCATCAAGCAATTAATACGACAATTGGATTAATTGCAAAGACTGAGTTAAAGCCAAGATAATTTTGGAGGTTGTTGAAAATATCACTCATCCCTCTCTTTTACCTATCCTCCAAGGGGGGCGTTTAATACGGAAAAATGTGCAAGGTATCCCAAATTCTTTCTTAAATTATCTTATTTGATATGTGACATGCATAATTTTGAAAGAAATAATGGATTCTCAAGAGAATCAAAAAAAAAAAAATTGAGAATGATTTATATTGCCAAAAAAATTATGGGATTTGAGGATTCTCGTGAAATTTCCATAACAAACAATAAAATAATCCCCAAAGCTAGAAAAAAATATCAACTCCCAATCATGGAATTTGAGGATTCACATGAGATTCCCAAAATAAACAATAAAATAACCAAAAAAAAAACTATAGAATTAAAAAAATTACAATAATAAAGAATTCACGGAAATGCAATGTACTTTACCAAACGCAATAATGCAACATTTTCGAGAATCTTCATTCTCACCTTCAAATTCCGGACAATCCTCTCATTTCTGAGAATCTTCCAATTTGTGTAAACCCCCCAATGCACCCATCCAGGATCCGTTAAACTGGTTTTTTTCCTCTCTCTCCCCCTCACAAGCTTAAATTATGAACAACTCATCCCCAATTCTCGGGATACTAAAAAATTAAACTCAACCTGCTAAATATATGGTATATGAGTGCAACCGATAGGTGTATGCAACTAAAAGCTCAAGAACTTTGCCTGAACTTATAGCGATTTCATTGATATCATCTGGAAAAGCAAAATGGATCATGTGTGAATTATATACCTTCCCATTTGGAAAAGAAAATGCATCCAGGGTTAATTATATACCAATGTTCAGTATTCTACTAGCATATTGGTGAACTGGTGAAGGGGCAGTAAATGGGGAAAAACAGCATATGCACACTTAGCTGTAAAAAAATCATATGACAAAAAGATCTGAGCCTTGATGACCATAAATTTGCATCCACAGGGCCATGAAAATATTATTTCCGGTATGAAAGTTTAGGGTTGGCAACCGGGTCGGATCGGACCCGCCCAGGTTGGAACCGAAGTTGGGTGGGTCCGGGTCGGGTCAGTTGGTTAACCGGGCCGGGTTGGAATTACAAAATGTCGACCCGCCCAACCCGTGAACCCATTTGGGTCCAACCCGGGTCGCAGGTTGGCCCGTGTATTTGAACTTTTTTTTATACTTTAAAAAAAATTGTAGAAATAATAATAATAATAATAATAATAATAATAATAATAATAATTAAAGAGTGAAATTGCTAAAAAAAATGTCTATATTATTCATATGATTTTAACTTATAAAAAATTTTAACTTTTTTATAAGAAACAATAAATTATTATAAATTGATTCTATACAATTACAATTTTCTTCTATAAAATGACAATTTTCTTCAATTTTCCAACATATTTATAAGAAAAAAAGATTTATTACAATTTTTTGTACATTTACAAATTTCTTGCATATGTTGGTCTTCAATTTGTTGTTGTTGTTGGTCTTCAGTTCTTCATGTTGGTTGTATTGTTGTTGTTGTTGTTCTTCCGGCGAGTTGCTTCCACTTGTAAACGTGTCGAATCCTATTCCTTGAGTCCTATCTTCGGCCTTCATCCAGTATCCATACAGACGAGCTTCTCCAACGATTGGAGCTTCAAACGATTCCTGTAATCGGTTAGAACACTGCCACTTGTGGAAAATATACTTTCTGAAGCAATTGTAGAGACAGGATGAGTTAATAGATCTTTAGCCATATATTTAAGAACACTATAAGTATGTTCATGGTCTTTCCACCATGGTAAAATATCTAGTGAAGAAGTAAAACTTTCATAATCTGTTTGATTATACCAAAGTAATTCATTTGGTTGATTAATCCTAGCTTTTTTTGATTGAATTCTTGCAAGTAAATTAAATGTCGCATCATCTAATTTATTCTTACCCTTACCTGTAGAAGTAGCAGAAGAAGAAGTAACTAAAGTAGTACTACTAGATGAAAAACTTCAATCATAAAAATCATACAAGTTATTTAATGTCACTTCAAATTTAGCTAAAAATTTTTCCAAATCAATTTCAGATTCATCTTCCCCAAGTAAATTAAAAAACATTTCAATCAAACTCTCCGTACCTTCTAATTTGATACGAGGATTTATCACAGTAGCAATACAATACAACATAGAAAGAGAATTAAAATACTTCAAAATTTTGGTGTATGCAGGTTTCACAATATAACCAATAAAAGCATCATCGATCATTTCTTTGAAAGTTTGCATCATAGTAACTATTGAAATAAAAATGCTACTACAAGTAGATTCATAAGATTTTGAAATTTTTAAAGTTGCAGTTTTAAAAGATTCTAAAAATTTTAACATAAATTCGGCATAAAACCAAGCTTGGGGAGTCATTTCAAAATTTATCATATTGATATAGTAGTGTATGTGATATAGACATGTTGATATAGTAGTGTATGTGAAAAAGTTAAATACAATCTAGGCAAGATAAGTTTTTAAAAAAATCTAGAAAACAATAGGATGGTTGTGAGAGAGACTATCAAAAAACCAATAAACAAATATGATAAAAAAAAATTATAACTACAAAAAAAATATCAACACAATAAGAGGGTTGTGAAATTTTGATATCGTACTTCGCGGATACTCGTATATAGAATGATAGTGAAAATAAAAGTAGAAGTAGAAGTAAGAGTCCGGACTCATATATAGAAAGAAAGAGAGCTTCTTTGTTGGAGCCTGGAGCCTTGGAGGAGTTGAAGACTTGAAGTAGATGTAGTTGTAAGTTGAATTCGATACGATCGAAATTTGTCGCTTCTATATTGTTAGCTTCTTTGTTGAAAAAATTTGAATCAATTGAGATTGTATTGAGTAGTAGTAGTAGAGAGAGTAAGAGAGTAAGGTGTAAAAATTTTGAGTAGTTTAAGGGGTATTTATAGGGAAGAAAAAAAAAGGCTAAAACAGCCGTTGCCGTCTTTTTTGGCAGTTGAACCCGCGGGGCGAACAAAGATTATGAGGCCCAGGGCTAACAAAGATTATGAGGTCCTTCTTAGATTACATGTTCAAAATAACCACAAAAATATAGTCATATATAAATACTTAAATGATAAGAAAGCTTACAAATAGTTCAAAGATTCAAAAAAAACGTCATACAAATAATATAAACTCTCTTACCCCATGAGAAACAGTTGAACTATGAAGAGTGCTTCAGTGCTAGCAAACTCGAACTTTACAGCACCTGCTTCGTACCAAACAGAAAGTTTGCTGATTCCTGAAATGCGAAGTAACTGCAAGAACCATCAAATTGACCATAAGTGACCTACATTTCTATTTCAAAAGTGGAATACCGGAAGACTAATTTGGTATTCACTATGTAGAATATACATGTATTGAATGTGATGAAATTGGTTTTGAGCTCGACCTGGCTGAAATTTAGTTGCTTACATCTGTGTACAGAATACCAGTAACTCCAGCCATTGCGAATCTATAGTGCACCAGCTCAGCCTGTACGTACCATCTCAGGCTCTTTGGGTCCTCACGAAGTCCTAATGGGTCGAACCCAAAATCACCAACAAGACTACAGAATAACATTGATTCACATTGTTAGCAAGCACTTCTTCTATGTAATTTATCCTTAATTTTTTTCAATGATATTAATTGTCTCATCAGTGTGATGATTTCAAATACTGAATATGTAACTACTAGTTAACTAGGAGTTGAAGTAGCTATAGAGTAGGACTTTCTATCAGGTAAATTATTAGTACTTAGTAGGGATTCAAACAAAGTTGATATGGTTTTAGCCTTGACAATTGGTTTCTTCTAGTTAAAGTTGAAATCACCCGATTTAACTTAAGGTGAATTTTAAAGAAGAAATCCTGAAAATAAAGGGAATGAATGCATATATTGCTCCAATAGTTATATCAATAACCATTTTAATGGGTAGCGTGGCAAACCAACTAAAACCAATCACTCAGTCAATAACAGAGACAATTGAGAGGCATATTCGTAACACAGATTGCTCGAACAATTGAAACTAACCTGCCATCAAGGTGCGAAGGAGGATCGAGGCCAGGGAGCCAGGTTGGCCGTTGGGCACTTGCAATGACCTGCTGTGAACGCGAACTCAATGTAGTGGCAGAAGCAAACTGATACTATTAAAAACTTAAAATAAGTAAAAATGTGCTGAGACTCTTGAAGTCTCTATGCATAGTTATTAAGTTAGACAGTTGAGACTTGAGACTCTTGGAATCTCTATGCAATTTTTTTTATAATAAATTAAAATGTTTTTTTTTTCTTGAAAAGTTCTAATTAAAAAAAATGGGTCCCAAATTTTGGGGGCCCAACGCAGTCGCCCTCTGGGCCCTGCCCCAGGCCGGACCTGACTGTAACCCATCAACAATATATACAACTTCATGACCCTTATCCTCAGTTTTGTTACTGCCATCCACGTAGGCACATTCTGTAACTTTAAAGATGGAGATTGAATCAACCATCTTAACAAGAGTAACGTGACAGTATACAGTTGCCTTCAGCTCATCCTGAAACCTTCTAAAAACGTCAAGAGTATATAATTTAGAAATTTGCTCTTCCATGTGAAACTTTGATACAGTAAACCGACTCTTGTGAAGTGACTCGAAATCTGCTTTCGCCTCAATTTCATACTTGCTTTGTAAGAACTTCTCATATTTAGTGAGAAATTGTCTAATAGACTGGACATACACACCCGTCGAAAAATCTATTTAGAGCATCTCTAACTACGTTAGCTATTTTGGCTAGCTAGAATAGCCAAAATAGATAACAAATGAATAATTTGGCTAGCGAAAAAAGCTTACATTCCAACCATGCTATCTATTTGGCTAGCCATAAATGTTTTAATTTTTATTTACTTAAACAATTAGTTATTACAATAATATTTTTTTAAAATGACAACATTTCTATTCCTCAAGAATTTTGGAATCGAATACCTTCATCATAAATCATCATTCCACAAGTTCCACAAGTTACCGGTTGGTAGAGGGACATCAAAGAGTTTTATACGTATAGGGAACTATGTATCAGTTGGCCAGGGCATAGTTAAAGGCAGGAAACACTTTGTAACTCAGGTATCTCTTATTCTGAATATTGTGTTGTGTATGTATTATCAAGCAGCTGAAAAGTCTGATATGTGTAAATTTATTGCAGGTTGGGGATACTAATTCAGTGCAACCATCTCAAGTGAGAACAAGATCACAAACAAGAATGAGTGAATGATAGTACCCTGTGTATCTATGTGCTATATTATAAACTGATATTGTTCAACTATGTATCTGATGGTATTGATCACCTAAATTAAAGCTTTGTCTATTTGAACAAGTTCATTGTATGTATAACATATTGACCTGGATAATGAGACAAGTTCCTTGTTTGCAAAAGTTCATTGTATGCACCAATGTTATGGTTCAATTATATGCATAATTTCCAATCTGTTGTGTCAGTGAGTTAAAAGTTAAAACTGATATCTTGTGAGTTAAAAGTTAAAACTGATATATCACAAGCTGGTGATGATATGCATATGCTGTACAGATGTATTTGGCTTATTCAACTGTGTAAGCTCTATTGTGAGTCAGCTTTATCTAATCATGTATTTGGCATTTATTCACTTTTGCAAACAAAATATTCCCTTGAAGTCTGTATCACTGAATTGAGTTCATATATATATGTGAATTTGATTGTGTAGCACTGTGTCTCTCATAAAAAGCCTTACTTACATTGATCTCATGAGCGACAACTCTTTCATCGGCTCAATCCCTGCAGCTGTTGGGAATTTAATTAACCTCATTTTCTTAGATTTGTTTAATAACAATCTTGAAGGTGCGCTGCCAAAAGAACTGGGAAGACTATGCAACCTGCATGCAGACACTGATACTTTCTGGAGCAAATATCAGCAGAGGCCTACCTAAACTTGCACAATTGTATTTTCTGGATGCATCAGATATAGTATTGAGATTCTACATTTAAGCAGCAACACTTATCTAATAGGTTATTTGCCTGAGTCGTTGGGAGACCTACAGATGCTCAAAACTCTCAAAATGGATGTTAACATGCTTTTTGGTGCTGTTCCAGAATCACTAGGGAGACTATTGGCATTGGAGAGGTTGGATGATCTTTCTAATAATAACATGAATGGGACTATCCCTGCAAGCCTTGGACAGCTTTCAAAACTGCATGGTTCAGTTAGATCTCAGTGGAAACCTTAACCTTTTTGAAGGTGCCATCTCTGAAGCACATGCCCTTGACTAATCTAACGGAACTAGAGCAACTGGATCTGTCATCGAACAAGCTAGTCCTAAAAGTAAGTCTGGACTACTGGGTTATCCTCCATTTCGGCTTGATTTCATCGGCATGGGTTCCTACCTGCCTGCTTGGGCCTCAATTCCCTAGGTGGCTTAAGACACAAACAAATGTTTCCTACTTAGATATTTCTAATGATGGTATTCTGGATCAACGCTACATTTTTTAAAAACAATCAAAACACCACTATCAAGAACATATATTAAGTCATTTGAATCACAAAATACACCACTGCAAGATCATAACAATGCTTCATATGTTCAACAATAGTAGCTAAAAATTGAGTACACGTTACTGAAATAGCTATATAAATAAGAGATTCCATTGATAAACATTTTGGTTATTACAATGACCACTGCAAACACTACAAACATATCCTAACCCCAAATGCTTGTTACATCATTTGAAGAAATTAAAAATCACTGAAGAGAAAAAAAAACAGAACCTTTAAATTAATGCTAAAGAAGAGCTTCATTCTTCTTTTTAAATAATTCAAACGATTACCTCTGCTGCCTCTCACAATTCAAAATCATCATCAATCTTGGACAGCTCCAATGCAGCCTCCACTTCATCCGCATCAACTGCGTAATACGGATTACAAACCTCGGGCCTAAAATTGTACCCCGTGAACACATAGAACACCAGAGCTGCATTCGCCACAACTTGAAGAGGAATAACAATCATTAAAATCCTCTTCTTCTTAACTTGCAAAAAAGGTTTCACAAAAGACCATCCAATCCCAATCAGAACATTGACAGTGAACAACCTGATCCCTTTCAAGAAGTTGAAGAAGTAGAACAGCCGATCCCAGCCGTGCGCAGTGCCCGTGCGGTTGATGAAGGGCTTCGACGACAACAGGGCTTCGATGATGACGACAGGGCTTCAGCTTCGATGAGGGCTTCGACGACCACAGAGCTGCTTCGATGAGGGCTTCGACAACGACAGGGCTTCGACGATGAGGGCTTCGCAATTTCGATTTGCTCGCGATTTTGGAGGAGGGCTTCGGCAGAAGCAATATGGCGAGCGGATCCCGCTCGCCAGATTTGGTGAGCGGATCGCGAGTGAAAATCAGACCGCCAGAGTAGCGGCTGATTTGGCGAGTCTGTTGGAGAGGATTTTTGGGGATTTAGTCGCTATTTTGGCTAATTGAGAGGAATAGCGATTAGCATTGGAGGTGGTCTTAGGCGTTCGTTGATAGACATTCCCACCCAAAATGTGTTTTTCAGAAAAACAGGGACCCACAAGTGCCGAATTTAGTATAAAGAATTAAGCCATTAGTTCTCTTCGAGCTCATACCCATTTACAACTTTCTCCATTCTTCTTCAAATTCGTCAACTGTGGAGTCATATATAAGTGCCTTGACGAGGACATCAGTTCAAGCCGATTTGGGCTTCTATCAGCATATGCATCGTCTAGGATGATTATTTTATTAGCCTAGTTATTTTCATTTTAGTATTTTTAGTTATTTTGGCATATGTAATAGTTTTGCTATTTGTACCTTTCATTTTCTGCATTTTAGATATTTATATTGGGATTTTGTTTTGAGTCTATATATAGCTCTTTAGACTAATGAAAAATGAATGCTTTGATTGACGACAACAAAAACAATTTATTGTGTGTTGAGTTGTTGCTATTGATTCCTTGTGTGTGTGAGAACATAAGAAGTTTTTAGGGTTTGTGAGAAACCCTAGATCCCCACCACATCACAGCCGGCAACTACCTCCCTTCTTATTTTCTTCTTCTTCTTTTGTTGATTCTGAAACCCATCCGCCCCTTCTCTCCCTCCTTCCCTGTAACCCCCACAGCCCCTTGCTGCCTTTCCATAGCCCGACCAGCACCCCGCCTTCCCTTTTCCACCATCGACGCCACCACCCCCAACTCCCGCGCTGCCTCCCCTTTTCCACCATCGTCGCCTTCGCCTCCAACTCCATCGCCGCCTTCCCTCAACCACCACCAACGCCACCAGCACCCGACTGCCTCCTACCGCCACTGCCCCCATCTGAAGTCGCTGCCTCCTACCCAACATTTGCACCCCCTCCTTGCTGCACCGCCATCGCAACCCCCCCCCCCCCCCCCCCGCGCGCCACTGTCAGCTCTGCGCCTGCACCATCACGACACTTTCATCAAACCAGGTAATTTATTTTCATTCTCCTTTATTTGTGGTATCGAATATCATCTCTACAATATTATCTAAATTTACTGTCATCCACATATATTGAGTGTGTGCTTCTACTTGTCTATTAGCGTACGAATCATTATTGAATATTTTACTTGCTAAGAACACTTATGTATAATTATTGATTGTTAAGATTAAATCTTTAATTGAGCTTGTTAAACTTAGTTTATTTTTTGAAAATCCATCAAAACAATTACTAATTTTAATTTCTAACTTAATCGGTACAACTTGTTGGTAAACTTAATCTTTTGATATTCTTGAAAAATTCTCTACATAGGGTTTAGTTTACACTATTTTGGTACCAGTGCGAAGGTTTTAAAACTCTAGTTCTTGCATCATTTAGTCATAATTTCTACATTCATTTAGGATCATTTTAAGGTCATTTTTAAATCATTTCATTTTTTTAAAAAAAAATCATTGTAGGTGCATTTATGTCACGTTTCCACAAACTTTAGCAAGCACACGCCCATACGACCCCTAGTTTCCCGCCTTTGGTGAATCCTGAATCCTGAATAAAATATACATAGGTTAATAGATTTGTAGTTGAATATAAAATCAACACCATCACGAATCCTGAAGAGTCTTTCATGTCCCTCCAAAACTATCCCAATAAGAAATCTTAGAAATCAGCGAACCTGTCACGCCCCGCTTCCCAAAAGAATACGGAATACGATACATAACTAAGCCCAGCGGATAGTTTTTACCATCCATAAGCTATACGGACTTGCTTGACTCATCATAACAGTAAATATAACAGAATACTCCAACCAGACATGGAAAAAAAACATAAATCAACGGTATTTATTGCAATAATAATAATATCCCAATAATACCAAATCCGAAATCACAACAATAATCCTGGAACAATAAGTCCAAATACAATTCTCAATACAAACCATGAAATAAATAGTTCAATGCAAAACAATAAGCAGTAATTTTCCATTAGCGCAGCTCAAAACTTTTGTTCACCAACTCCAGGAAGCAACTGGTCAGCAAAACCTGCTCATATGGTATTACAAAAGAAAATAGGAAATAGGAAAAACATATCGCCCGTTAGATACAAGTTCCAGGCCACAAGCAATACAAGTAGGAAAATGAAGGGAAAACTAAACTTAAACAGGTAATACTAACATGGAGAAGGTAGCAAATATAACAGTCTACAGATGATAGCAAATAGTGTAGTGATAATAGTGAGAGTATAACAGTAACAGTTGCCAACATTAACAGTATATCAACGGTGATAGTGAATTAACAGTAATCGTAAATCAACAGTAACAGTAACGGGATGTGACAGTGAAACAGTTATTCTTATGTTTAATGTTTATTACTAACTAGGTAGCACTTCATGCGTCCCAGATTTTTACTACATAGTTGCTACAACAAACAGTTTCGTTTTAAGATTTTGTAGTGGAACTTCTATATAGCAGTATATTAAGACAAACGATAACAGTAATAGTAATAGTAAATGGTGTCATGGATCATGCCCTCATGCATCCAGAGATAAACAGTAGGTACCATGGTAAACAGTGGGGAAAACGAGTTCCTTCCGAATATGCAATTCTATATTGTCCACTACTCGATCTTGTTCCTTAGAAACCCTGACTTGATTATTTTCATTATTAACAAACAGGTGTGAACGAATATAAATAGTCTAAGAACATATCATGAACATGGACAAGTCTAAGATGAAGTAGGAATACAAATGGTTGATAAAAACAACTTATAACGGTCAAAACAACGAAACTTTTAGTTCTGGACAGCAAGACACTACTGTACCAAATCTGAGATTTCCATTGATACAAAATAGCAAATCCAGATCCATCAGAAAATCTAAAAACTACACTCTCTGCCGATTCCAACACATATATATAAGTCACATATCAGCCACATATTCAGGGTCGAAAGCAGAAATTAATATAGCAATTAGGTTCAGCCAGAAAATGTAAAATCTTGTTTATAAGCATGAAAAGAGTTCAAAATCATCATAATTAAATTTGAGTCTGGAAGATTCCTTAACATATCTAGTTTCAAATTTTAAAATATCATGAATCTATATTACAAATAGTATAGTCAATAAAATTGGGAAAACAAAGTAATGCAACAAAATCTCAATTCTGAAAGTTCAAACTCAGCAGTACCAAAACAGAGATATTTTATAAAATATAAATCGAAATCCAGATCCGTCAAAAGTATGATAAAATAGACAAATAAGACTACAATTCGTATTAACAAAGTTTTTATCAAAAACGAATAGAACCAGGTTGAAAACATAGTTCCATACTGAACAGCATGTAGTTTGGAAAATATATCGATTGTTTTATCAGTTTGAAAAGAGATATAAATATCAGTAAAAAATTCCACAAAAATTAGGGACTGGCCCCAATCATGTCTAAACATACTCCACAAAATATAGGGTTCAAATTCTACTTTTAATATCAGTTTTAAATAATATTTCAAACAAAATACATATAATTCAGAATCTGGAAAATACGATATGTCTGCAGTAAAACAACAGTAACTCATGCATCAAAAATCAAAATCCAGATCCGTCAAAAATTCTAGAAACTGGAAAACATAGGCTACAATTAATTTTCACAAAATTATTTATTTTATTGATGTTAACAAGGTTGAAATTACTGTACAAAAATGAGACAGCAATAGATGAAAGTTCTTTTAGGCATTTTATCAAACAAGTTAAATACAAATAGTCCAGTCTAAGATGTCATACAAAGCATGGTATATGTGGGTTAGTCAAATCAACATGGCATGTGAATAAACGGTCTATAATGAGATAATACATCCAACAAACATCTATGTAACAGTCAACTACAACATATAGGGTGTCACAAACAACATACAATCAAGATGTCCACTAATCTAATTGTTGTCATGCAACGGGTGTCAATTGTTGTAACTACTCATGATCAAAAGATGATGTCAACAGTTAAACTAAAAATTTAGGATCATCATAAGAGTACAATATTTTCATACTAGATTACTTACGGTATTTAACTTGTATGACAAAAAGAACACATATAAGCTACTTGCCTGATTATGAAGACGACGAAAACGAAGAATAGAATAACGGGAACGGATCCCGAACAACGAACACACGAACACGAACAAGAAACGAGAGACGAGAACTCCAACGAACGAACACACACGCACACAAAAGCGCGTGCACTCAACCAAGCACAAAGAGACAACAGCCAACGAAAGCAAGGGTGGACAGCAGCACCAACAACGAAGGCGACGACGGCCCAGGGGGATGGCAGCGACGATGACGGGGGGTCGTGGTGTGGTGCTCGACTGCAGGCGACGACCGAGCACAGGGAGCACGGTAAGGGTCGGCCTGGGCTGTTGGGTCGCGACACGAGGAAGAAGAAGAGGAGATGCAGTGGAGGACTTCGGGGGGGGGGGGGGGGGGGGAGGGGTGTCGCCGACAATCGGAGATGACGACAGGGCAGGGGCAGTCGGCGTAGGTCGGGAGTAGGGAGAGAGAGAGGGGGGGGGGGGAGTGATGGCTAGGAGAGAGAGAGAGAGAGAGAAGATGTATTAGGGTTCAATAGGATGTATAAATAGGGACAAAATGGGTTTGGATGAACTGGGTAGTATCCAATAGGGTGAAAGGGATCCAATAAGAGACAATTAGGCCGAAAATATGTTTAAACAATAGACAGGGTCAAGAATAAGTTGTAGATCAATCAAAAGAGAAAATAAAGGCTGAAACCAACAGAACGAATCTCAAGAAAACAACAACAACAAGCAATAAACACAATCCAAAAATAAAATAAATAAATTAGAATTTGATTACAATATAAAAATACCAAAGTGAGCAATAGGGGTTGCAAATCCTACCCACCTAACAAGAAGAATTTCGTCCTCAAAATTCAACCAGAAGCATATAAGGTAACCCCAAAAGAAAAGAAAAAGAAAATACAACTGCAAAACAACTAAAACAAGAGCTACATAAACAAATAAGAAAATCTCCGTTGGATATCCTCCTTCAACTCCCAAGTCGACTCACCCGGTGAGTGAGGATTCTAAGAAACGCGAACAAGCTGGATCACTTTGTTCTTCAAAACCTTCTCCCACCGATCCACAATAGCAACAGGCGGAATTTCACAAGACAAATCCGGCCTCACGGATAACTTTGAGTAGTTAATCACGTGGCTCTCATCACAGATATACTTCCTCAGTTGTGAGACATGGAAGACGTCGTGAACTCCAGATAAATCTGGGGGCAATGCAAGATGATAGGCCACCTTGCCTACTCGTTTCACAATGTCAAATGGTCCGATGAACCTGGGGCTCAACCTGCTTCTGCCATCGAAACGAATGACATCTCACCACAGCGATAACTTAAGGAAATATGGTCTCCCACCTCAAACTCCAAGGCTCTACGATGAACATCAGCCCATCGCTTCTATCTGTCTTGCGTGGCTTGAAGATGCTTCTTGATCGAACTCACCGCATCCACCGTTCTAGTGATCAACTCCGAGCCCAACAATTTCCTCTCATCCATATCATCCCAGCACACTGGCGACCGACACTTACGACCATAGAGTGCCTCGAACGGAGCAGCCTTAAGACTAGCCTGAAGGCTCTCAGTAGACTGTCCAACTTTGAAGGGAACGAAGTGAGCTCTCTTCATCAACCTGTCCACAATCACCTAAATGGCATTGTGACCCTTAGGACTCCTTGGCAAAGCGATCACAAAATCCATGGTTATATGCTCCGACTTCCACTCCGGAATGTGAAGAGGCTGAAGAAGTCCGGCGGTCCTTTGATGCTCTGCCTTCACCTGCTGGCAGATCAAGCACTACGACACGAACATTGCTACGGCCCTCTTCATACCATGCCACAAAAAATGAAGCTTCAAGTCCCGGTACATATTCGTACCACTAGGATGAATAGAGTACGACGATTGGTGGGCTTGCTCAAGCAACTTTTGACGAACCTCACCCTTCGGAACACACAACCTGGACCCAAAACGAAGAGATCCATCTGAGTGAACAACCATATTGGTCCTCGTACATGCTTCAACCTCGGCTCGGAACCCTTGCAATTGCTCATCACCTGCCTGAGCCTCCTTAATCTGCTCAACAAAAGACGACTGCGACTGAAGCATAAAGCAATACTGAACAGAACCTGGCAAGATCACTTCCAAATCCAACCTCCGCATCTGCTCAACAAGCTCTTTCTGCTGAGTTAGGAACATGGTGGCTGGTCTCCTATTCAAAGCATCTGTCACCAAGTTCACTTTACCAGGATGGTATTGCAAACTGATGTCAAAGTCAGCCATCAACTCCAACCATCACCTCTGCCTCATGTTTAGCTCCTTCTAAGTGAACACATACTTAAGACGTTTGTGGTCAGTAAAGATCTCCACTCGGTCTCCAAGCAGGTAATGCCTCCATAACTTCAAAGCAAAGATCACGGCAGCAAGTTCCAAATCATGGGTAAGGTATTTCTTCTCGTGCGACCTCAACTGTCTGGACGCATAAGCAACAACTTGACCCTTCTGCATCAACATTACACCTAGGCCCTTTCCAGAAGCATCACAGTGAACCACAAAACCACCCGTACCATCCGAAATAGTCAACACAGGCACTGACGTCAACCGACTCTTTAACTCAGCAAAAGCTCCACCACAAGCTCCATCCCAAACAAACTTTTGATCTTTCCCAGTCAGCTTAGTCAACGGACCAGCTGTCTTCAAAAAGTCCTAGGCAAACTTCGGATAATACCCGGCCAAACTAAGGAAACTTCTCACTTCTGAAACTGACTTAGGAATTGGCCAATCCTTGACTGCAGAAATCTTGGACAGATCAATAGAAATACCATCGCCTGAGATAATGTGCCCCAAAAAAGGAACTCAATCCAACTAGAACTTACACTTGCTGAGTTTCCCATAAAGCTGATTCTCCCTCAAGATCTGTAGAACCAACCTCAAATGATCAGCATGATCCTTCCGATTCTGAGAATACACCAGAATATCTTCTATGAAGACCACGATAAATCTATCTAGAAATGGAGAGAAAACCCTATTCATCAGACTCATGAACACGGCTGGCGCATTCTTGACTCCGAAAGACATCACAAGAAACTCATAGTGCCCGTACCTGGTCCTGAACACAGTCTTCTGCACATCAGCTGCCTTCACCTTCACTTGATGATAACCAGAGCAAAGATCCAACTTTGAAAAGACAGCAGCTCCACCTAATTAATCAAACAAGTTATCAATCCTGGGTAGTGAATACCGGTTCTTTACTGTAACATTATTCAGCTCACGGTAATCCATGCACAGATGACGACTCCCATCCTTCTTGCTGACAAACAAGACAGAAGTGCCCCATGGGGACACACTGGGCCTGATGAAACCCAAATCCAGCAAACCCTGAACCTGCACCTTCAGCTCTGCCAGCTCAACAAGTTCCATCCGGTAAGGACTCTTTAATATCGGTGAAGCACCAGGCTGAACATCAATAATGAATTCAACATCCCTATTAGGGGGTAGCCCATGAAACTCTTCAGGAAACACATGCACAACAAGAGCTGCCTCACAGCCTGAGTGAAACACCATTGCACAACTAGCATCAACAACAACTTCCTAACCACGCCCAAGGGGTAACTCCCCCGCATGGAACTCAATCTCTGGACGGCCTGGCATTCTGAAAACAACCTTATTCGCTCGACAATCGATGATAGCATGGGACTCACCCAGCCAATCCATGCCAAGAATCACATCAAACCCTGAACTACAGATCACAATCAAATCTAATTTAAAATCACCACGGGACTCTACTTGCACTCCCGGGAACAAACGAAAATACTGCCACCCGTAGTAATATGCTAAGCAACCGGCAACTCACTACACACCAACTGATGCTGATCCACGAAGTGGGAGGAGAAGAAGGAATGGGTTTCCCCAGAGTAAAAAAGAACACGAGCATTAACAGAATGGACAAGAATCGCACCTAAGATAGAGCCAAACACGGGAAAAGATGAACAGATGAAAGGTAAACAAGGGATATGAAAAGGATACAAGGAAAACAACATGAAAGAAAGATGCAAAAGGAAATAGATGAAGAAAGGAACAAATAACATAACAAAAAAAGAAAACACAAAAAAAATACTTGCAACGACTTTCTCTGCGGTCTGAGCTTCCTCCGCGGTTAAGTTAAAAGCCTGACCTCTCCCTGTACCAGCTGTCCTCTGATTGACAACCTGATGCTGAGGGGGAAGTTGCGGTCTAGCCTGACGACGGACTGGCACAACTGCGGCCTGGTCGTGCCTCCTCTGAGGTCAATCTCGAACCAAGTGGTTAATAACACCACAGCCGAGACAACGGCAGTTGGCCTTCCAGCAATCCTTACGCAAATGCCCAGGGGCCTGGCAAAAGTCGCAAACAACATCCTCCATGGAGGAGCAGGATGATAGGGAGCTAACCAGACTGCAAGAACTGGACCTGGCCTCCTGATCATACCTCCAATAGGCCTGGCAGCAACAGCAGCAGGGTACTGCACAACACGCTGAGAAGGGGTGTCATGACCACAAGTCTGCTCTGTAGCTCGGGCTGCCTCCAAGGCATCTGCATAGGTATGGAGACGATGGGCTACCAAGTGCATCTGAATACCCTAATCAAGACCTGAAAGGAACCTCCGAGCACGATCCTCCTCATGCGCCACCAAGGTGGTAGCGAAGCGGCTAAGCCTGGTGAACTCCACGGCATACTCATCCACGGATCTAGGGCCCTGTTCCAAGAAATACTTGGTGGTACAACACTACATATACAATATGTAACAGAATCTCAAAACACGGCACTAATAAATCAACCAGATAACCAAACAACCAACCTGCTTTAGGGCGAGAAAGTGTCGCTCCATCTCTACCCTGGTGATGCACGGGAAGAATTTCTCCAGAAAGCTTTGAGCGAAAGTGCCCCAAGTGATAGGCCGCTCTAGCCTCTCGAATTCTGCCCTCCACTAGATGTGGGCCAAATCCACCAAATGGACGCATACCACATCCACATGGTCGGCAACAGCGACCCTAGCTGCCTGTAGCAGACTCTCTGTCCGTATCAGCCACTGTTCAACCTCAAGTGGCATCTCAGTACCGACGAACTTATCAGGGTGCATCCTCATGAAATCCGCAACAGTACCCAGACGAGGGGGCAAAGCTACAGGGACAGGCACAACGGGGGCTGGAACAGCATTCCGATTAGCAGCTTCCAAAGCAGCCTCAACCAGTTCGCTGTGCTCCTGCTGCATATGAGCAATCTGCTGTAGGACTTGAGTTACAGCTGCCAACTCAGGATGGCTTTCCTACGAAGACGAACCATTCCCATGAGCCATAGTCTGCACAAAACCCAAAACAATTAGCATTCGGATCAAGTTGATTAATGATTGTTTATGCAATGCATGGCCTGTCGGGAATCAAGTAAATCCGATAGAGTCAAGCATTTCTAATGTATTATTCAAACTAACACATTAGCCAAACCTGAGGCTCTGATACCACAGAAAACCTTATCACACCACGCTTCCCAAAAGAACACGGAATACGGTACGTGACTAAGCCTAGCAGATAGTTTTCACCATCCATAAGCTGTATGAACCTGCCTGACTCATCATAACAATAAATATAACAATATACTCCAACCAGGCATGCAAAAATAAACATAATTCAACGGTATTTAATGCAATAATAATAATATTCCAATAATACAAGATCCGAAATCAAAACAATAATCCTGGGACAATAAGCCCAAATACAATTCTCAATACAATCCATGAAATAAATAGTTCAATGCAAAACGATAAGCAGTAATTTTTCATTAGCACAACTCAAAACTTTTGCTCACCAACTCCAGGAGGCAAATGGTCAGCAAAACCTGCTCATATGGTAATTACAAAAGAAAATAGGAAACAAGAAAAACATATCGCCCGTTAGATGCAAGTTCCGGCCGCAAGTAATACAAGTAGGAAAATCAAGGGAAAACTAAACTTAAACAGGTAATACTAACATGGAGAAGGTAGCAAATATAACAGTCTACAAATAAAAGCAAACAGTTTAGTGATAATAGTGAGAGTATAACAGTAACAGTATGTCAACAGTAACAGTATATCAATGGTAATAATGAATTCACTGTAATAGTAAATCAATAGTACAGTAATCGACAGCTTCAGTAACAGGATGTGACAGTGAAACAGTTATTCTTATGTCTAATGTTCATTACTCACTAGGTAGCACTTCATACGTCCCAAATTTTTATCACATGGTTGCTACAAAAAACAGTTTCGTTTTAAGATTCTGTAGTGGAACTTCTATAGGACAGTATATTTAGACAAACAGTAACAGTAACAGTAATAGTAAACGGTTTCATGGATCATGCCCTCATGCATCCAAAGATAAACAGTAGTTACCACGGTAAACAGTGGGAAAAACGAGTTCTCTCCGAATATGCATTTTTATATTGTCCACTACCTGATCTTGTCCCTTAGAAACCCTGGCTTGATTATTTTCATTATTAACAAACAGGTGTGAACGAATATAAACAGTCTAAGAACATAGCATGAACAGGGAGAAGTCTAAGATGAAGTAGGAATACAAATGGTTGATAAAAACAACTTATAACGGTCAAAACAACGAAACTTTCAGTTCTGATTAGCAAGATACTACTGTACCAAATCTGAGATTCCCATTGCTACAGAATAGAAAATTCAGATCCGTTAGAAAATCTAGAAACTAGACTCTTTGCCGATTCCAGCACATATATATAAGTCACATATCAGCTACAGAATCGGGGTCGAAAACAATAATTAATATAGAAAATCGGTTTAGCCAGAAAATGCAAAATTTTGTTTATAAGCATGAAAAGAGTTCTAAATCATTATAATTAAATCTGAGAAAAATCTGAAAGATTCCTTAACATATCTAGTTTCAAAATGTAATATATCATGAATACATATTACAGATAGTATAGTCAAAAAAATTGGGAAAATAGAATAATGCAACAAAATCTCAATTCTGAAAGTTCAAACTCAGCAGTACCAAAACAGTGATAATTCATAACATATAAATCAAAATGCAGATATGTCCGAAGGATGTTAAAATAGAAAAATAAGGATACAGTTCATATTTACAAAGTTTTTATAAAAAACGAATAGAATCAGGTTGAAAACATAGTTCTGTACTGAACAGCATGTAGTTTGGAAAATATATCGATTGTTTCATCAGTAAGAAAAGAGATATAAATATCAGTAAATAATTCTGCAAAAATTAGGGAATGGTCCCAATCATGTCTAAACATACTCCACAAAATGTAGGTTTCAAATTTTACTTTTAATATCAGTTTTAAATAATATTTCAAACAAAATACATATAATTCAGAATCTGGAAAATACGATATGTCTGCAGTAAAACAACAGTAACTCATGCATCAAAAATCAAAATCCAGATCCGTCAAAAGTTCTAGAAACTAGAAAACATAGGCAACAATTCATGTTCACAAACTTATTTATTTTACTGATGTTAACAGGGACAAAATTACTGTACAAAAATAGGACAGCAGTAGACGAAAGTTCTTTGAGACATTTTATCAAACAAGTTAACTACAAACAGTCCAGTCTAAGATGTCATACAAAGCATGGTATATGTGGGTTACTCAAATCAGCATGGCATGTGAATAAACAATTTATAATGAGATAATACTTCCAACAAATATCTATGTAACAGTCAACTACAACATACGAGGTGTAACAAACAACATACAATCAAGATGTCCACTAATCTAATTGTTCTCATGCAACGGGTGTCAATTGTTGTAACTACTCATAATTAAGAGATGATGTCAACGGTTAAACTAACAATTTAGGATCATCATAAGAGTACAATATTTTCATACTAGATTACTTATGGTATTTAACTTGTATGACAAAAAGAACACATACAAGCTACTTGCCTGATTATGAAGACAACGAAAGCGAAAAATAGAATAACGAGAACGGATCCTGAACAACAAACACATGAACACGAACAAGAAATGTGAGACGAGAACTCCAACAAATGAACACACGTGCACACAAAATCACGTGCACTCAACCAAGTACAAAGATACAGCAGCCACCGAAAGCAAGGCCGAACAGCAGCACCACCAAAGAAGGCGACAACGGCCCAGGGGGACGGTAGCGACGGCGACGAGGGGTCGCGATACGGCACTGACTGCAAGCGACGGTCGAGCACAGGGAGCACGACAGGGGTCGACCTGGGGTGTTGGGTCGCGATGCATGGAGGAAGAAGGAGAGGAGATGCAGTGGCGGAGTTCGGGAGGTGTCGCTGGCAATCAGAGATGACAATGGAGCGGGGGCAGTCGGGGTAGGTCGGGAGTAGGGAGAGAGAGAGAGAGAGGGAGTGACGGCTAGGAGAGAGAGAGAAGATGTATTAGGGTTTGGTAATTAGGGTTAGGGTTCAATTAGGATGTATAAATAGGGACAAAATGGGTTTGGATGAACTGGGTAGTATCTAATAGGGTGAAAGCAATCCATTAAAAGACAATTAGGCCAAAAATAGGTTTAAACAATAGACAGGGTCAAGAACAAGTTGTAGATCAATCAAAAGCGAAAATAAAGGTTGAAACCAACGGAAAAAGTCTCAAGAAAACAACAACAACAAGTAATAAACACAATCCCAAAAAAAATTCAGAATTTTATTAAAATATAATAAAAATACAAAAGTGAGCAATAGGGGTTACAGAATCCCTCTTCGAACTGAAATGGACAACACTGATATTTCCACTACCCTTGCTGTCATTCAAGTAACTCTCGCTAATATCAATCAAAGGCTTAAGCAAGTAGAAATAAATCAAAACATTGCCTTTGAGCTTCATCATCCGATCCCTCAAGGGAATGATTGTGACAACCGACGTCAAGATCGTGACCCTAACGAACAATATAAGAAGAACGTTAAGGCTGATGTTCCCTACTTTGAAGGTCATACGGAACCCCAAGCTTATCTCGATTGGATCCGTACCATAGACCACTACTTCGTGTGGTTTGACATGAGCGAAGCCCTGAATGTCAAATTTGCCACGATGAAATTGACTGGTAAAGTTCAACAATACTAGACCAATCTTGAACATGTCCGCAGAGGCCGAGGCCTGGCAACCTTAACCACTTTGGAGGCCATGAAAGAGAAGCTCACTGAGAGATATGTGTCATTGTCGTTCCACACCCGATTGCTAGATTCGTGGAACCAACTTTATCAAGGAAGTAAATCCACCCAAGAGTATGTGGATAAGTTTGACAACTTTCTCATTCGGTGCAATGCTTTAGGTAAAAAGAGCGAAGAAAAACTCACTCTAGGTTCAAAGCTGGACTACAATCCGATCTAAGAAAGCTAATCCATAGAAATGTTGACTCTTTGGCAGTGGATTATGCCCTTGTCCTTGATATGGATTTCCTTAAAGCAAGTTTCCACTACAAGTTCAGCAATTCGAGAGATCATTCCTCTAGAATGACTTCCACTAATCCTTGTAGATCTAAGTCCTCTTCTCAGTACCCCCAACAAGTCTTACCAAAGTAAGCCTACTGCAAATCCCTATCTACCTAGAAATGACAACAATGGTAAGAATACTGATAAAGATTACTCTAAGATTGATCATCTTACTAAGTGCTATAAATACAAGAGACACGACCATGTTGTTGGCAACTATCTCAGCCCCAGTAGGATAAATATAGTAGAAGGTACCGCTATAATTGCTGATGACTCTGACAATGAGTTTTCCTATGAAACTAATGAAAGTGATGATTTCGGCAATAAAGAGAATGGCCAGTATTTTAACCGTATTCAGTCGATCCAATCACCTCCTTTGAATGTAGTCATATGTGCATTGTTCAAACCAAAAGAAGAAGATGATTGGAAGCGCACTACTATATTTCACACCTTCTCGACAATAGGTGGCAAAAACTTTGAGGTGATTGTTGACAGTGAAAGCAGCATCAACTGTAACGCCCCGAATCCCAAAATTACTGAGTTCGAGATGTTCTTCAGGATCTTTTCGCTTTTCTCGAGTACAATTTTACAAGGAAGTTCAAACTTTTCTTTTTACATCAGAGTTACAACATCTCACATTTAAATTTACACAGCGGAAGCAAAATATACAACATTTACATAAATGAACAACAACATAATGAGATCTTTATGCATCCATTCCTCTTTACATGTAATTTATCCTGCATACAAAACTGTGGGTACGTCAGTTTATTCAACCGACGATAATTATACATGGCCATCCTCTCTATGCCAGAAACAGTATAATGAATCTCATTTCTTAACAAATCAACAATCTTGTTCATAATAAGCATGTAAAAATCAAAGGGGGAACTTTTAGAGATGTCGTATCGTGATTGTGCACTTAATCCTTAATGCAATTTATTTAATTTTCATATGACACTAATGCACACTTGTTCGAATTCTATGCATCCCATACTACATAGGTTCGAGGGCAAGTCTCTTAATCGTTCTTCATTTTTGTAGGGTTCAATCCCCCGCCATGACTTACTCTACTTCTGTAATTCCAGTGAGTATCCTAAATGATTCTATGAGTACAAGCATGTATCCTGGCCCCAGGAGTAGAATTTCGCACCATGTCTTGACTCGTCAAGCATGCATTCTGCGACAATTCAGCCTCCTCCCTGAACACACTCCTCTTGCAGTCACCAAAACATCCCACAAGCGTGACTAGAGTCCGATCATTACTGAGTTGTGCCCGTGCCATGTCTTGACGCATCAAGCATGCATTCTGCGGCTCACACACCCGCACCGTACCCTAGCTCTCATACTCATGTTTTTCTCTCACCTTCATCACCTCCACACTATGTATTAAAGTTACATTAGAATCATGAATAAAAATCAAGCTCTAGAGTTAGCCTCTCCATCAACCGGACTTATCATTTCATTTCACTTGACCAACCTGGTCTATTTCTCAATATCATTTCATTTCACTGCCGGGGAGACTTAGCTACTCCTTCGTTCAATTTCAAATTCACAATATCCAATTGAGCACCATCAGCTCATGATTTCATTTTAGAGTACCACAGACTTTCTCATCATGATTTAGCCTTTCATAATTATTCATTTAATTCTCAATTCTCATCTATGATTCCTTTCACATAATTCATACAGCCATAAACAGAATCCATCGATTAAAAGCATAAGGTTCATCATTACCAACAGTAAATAACATGAATCAAATCATCAAAAGTCCACTCTGTACAGTCGACTTGGAAGAATACCAGTCGACTTATACAGTCACATACAGGTTCCTCATAAAAGCTCGGGATAGTCGACTGTTGCACTCAACCAGTCGCCTGTCCCGCAACCTTCCATATTCACAATATTATCCACATAACAGTCGACTGTTCATTAATCAGTCGTCTGTCCTGGAGATTTCAAACAGCATAATTTCCAAGTCCAGATCAGTCGACTTGCTACACGCATTCGGTCGACTGGACAGATCCATTTCAATTAGGGAATTTATTTACAGTTCTTACGTGTACTTGCTTCATGATATCAATTAACAGTATACATCAATTCATGTTTCATAAACAGAGTTTCTTCTTGTTCAGTAGCATTCACAGCATAATTTTCCCAGTTATTAACATGCTCCTTTAGAGAAAACTACTCTAAACATGCATTCGCATTGCCCATACTTTCTTACAATAATGAAGGTACAAATCTCGAATCATCATAATGGGTCTACGTAAATAGAATATCTTTATTCAGGGGACTTTCAACAGTCATATTCAGAAATGAAGCACCAGTCGACTTAACACCAAGTCAGTCGACTGCGCCGACAACTTCAGATATTTATCACTATTAGTTCTTTTCATTTATTTACCTTCCCTCCATCATATGTGTCATAGGGAAAATATACATTTAATAATCACACCATCATGTCTATTGCACACATTTTATCAGTACATTATGAAAAGTAGTGTCTCGTACCAGTCGGCTGGCTCACATGGCAGTCGACTGTACCGACAGTCCCGTCTCAATATTACTAGCATGTTCAAGCAATTTCTACCGCATTCCATTCACTATTTATAACATAGTATCAATCATAACAATTGCAATATCATTCCTACATTAGAAGTCCTGAGAAACACCCACCTTATATGGAGAAATAACGAAATCCCGCAAAGTCCTTCAACACCGTACTGCACTCCTTGCTCCTTTGTCCCACACCGGCCCCTCAGCAGTGTTGCTTGCCTCCACAGAAAAGCTCCCACACAACTCACAGATACTCTCTTGAAATCTTAGGAAATTTTAGTGTAAAAGAGATAGGGAATAGGAGGGGGTATTTATACTAGAATATAGGTGAAATGGAGGGATGAGATTTGTTGGGGAGTTGGAGATCAAAGGCTGAGATCAGATCGGGAGTTGAGAAAACTACCCACAACTCAAAGGTAACTACCCATGATCTACACCCATCACTCCACAATCCGACCAAGGGTTGTGTCCAATGCACGTGTACGCGAATGCACGTGCATGCACCAACTACACCCTACAAATAGTATATCAAATACCCGGCCAAAAAGAAGAAAAAGATGTCACACATGCTGGTTATAAAAATACAATAGAAGGGGTTTTAAATCCATGGGCTAAAATTAATTGGGCCAAACTAATTATCTTGTAGAAAAACATTTGGGCTTAAGAAACAATATTACACATGCATATCATATGTAGAATTAAATAATCTTTATATATATATATAGAAAAATCGGGGTATTACATCAACGCTGTCTCTTCAGCTTCCTAGCCAAAACCGGGCTTAAAGCTGAACCCCATCCACACCCATATAAAGTATTTTGCATTGATGCGACAACCCTCCAAGTAACACAACGTTGTTTGGTCCCTATAAATTTCAAAGCCTACAAGGAACAAATTTGGTGTGATGTACTTAAAATGGATGTGGGTCAAGTAATTTTAGGAAGACATTGGCTATATGACCATGATATGACAAATATATGGTTGATCCAACCAATGTGTGCTCCAGCATGACGAATTAAAAATAAAGTTAATACCCGTGAAACCTCAAACTAACCCATCTGTAAAAACACCAACTCCCTTGAGAAAGGGCAAGAAAGTAGCGTATATGGGTGAAAAGGAACTCATGAAAGAAATTGACAAATGGACGACAATTTTCCTACTCACAGCGAGAGAAGTCCCTAAAGAGCCTAAATCACTCATCCTTCCTCAAGTTACTTCTGTCCTTCAGGAATTTGCAGATGTATTTCCTGCTGACCTCCCCAACTAGTTACCTCCACTGCATGATATCCAACACATTATTAATCTGGTTCTGAGAGCGAGTCTTCCTAACTTGCCACACTATCGGATGAATCCGGCGGAATACACTGAGTTGAAAAGGCAAGTTGACGAGTTATTGACAAAGAGCTTCATTAAAGAAAGTTGAAGTCCATGCGTAATCCGTGCTCTATTGATGCCAAAGAAAGATGAAACCTGGCGTATGTGTATAGACAGCTGTACAATAAACAAAATCATGGTGACATACAATTTTTTCATTCCCCGTTTGGATGACATGTTGGACATGATGTCTGGTACCACAATCTTTTCCAAAATTGACCTTAAAAGTGGCACCACCAAATACATATTTGCCCTGGTGATGAATGGAAGACTGCCTTTAGGATGAAGGATGGCCTGTACAAATGGATGGTCATGCCGTTTGGAATGACGAATGCCTCGAACATGTTTAAGAGAATCATGACACAAGTACTATGTCCTTTTATGGACAAGTTCCTTGTGGTGTACTTTGATGATATTCTCATTTATAGCCGATCCGTTGGACAATATCTTGACCATTTGAGACAACTATGCGGTGTTTTGAGGAAGGAACAGCTTTATATTAATCCTACCAAATGTACATTTCTCTCTGATCAGACCATCTTTCTGGGATTTATTGTCTTTGTCAAAGGAGTTCCGTTGACGCATAAAAGATAAGATCTATTATTGAGTGACCTGAGCCCGCAACATTCGTGATGTGCAGAGTTTTCATAATGTGCAGAGTTTTACCCCCTTCTATCATCGGTTTGTGTAAGGGTTTAGCACGATCATGGCTCTGATAACCGACTGTTTGAAGAAAGGTGAGTTCTCTAGTAGAAAGCAGCCATGAAAGCCTTCGAGGATATAAAAAAAGAATAACTCAGACACCTATCATGAGGTTGCCTGATTTCACAAAAGTCTTCGAAGTAACATGTGATGCTTCTGGTATTGGTATAAGTGGAATCATCAGTCAAGAGAGTCACCCTATCGCATATTTCAGTGAAAATCTAGATGAGGCAAAACAAAAATACTCCACTTACGACAAGAAATTCTATGCGGTAATTCAGTCACTTCACTACTGGCGACATTACCTCCTACCGCAAGAATTTGTCATCTTCTCAGACCAAGAAGCCTTACAGTTCCTCAATTCCCAACAAAAGTTGAATCCGAGACATGCTCGATGGGTAGAGTTTCTACAAGAATATTCATATACCATTCGGTAAAAGAAAGAGGCTGATAATAAGGCTACGGATGCGCTAAGTTGTTTTCACATGATTTTATCCACCCTACGCACCGAAGTTATTGATTTGAGAGACTAAAGGATTAGTATGCCTCTTGCCCGATTTTTACGAGATTCACACCTCTTTGAAGGATGACATTACTCGAGTGATAGATGATTATTTCCTGAAAGATGAAGATCATACTTTGAATTTGACCTTGCTTGTGGCAGTTCTTCCTTCGCCCCCACATATGGAAAAGGATCTGCTCTTGCTGGTGGGAATCCTGGGAAAGGAGGAGATCTACTCGTGCCGGTGAATCAAAAGGTTCACTTTCAGCCTGACCTCTCGGATAAGTGAAGTGGAAGGCTCTGCGACCTTTACTACTAGTGTCGGATCCACTGATCATCTCCAAAATGTGTATTCCTAGTACATCATTACGAGAGTATCTTGTTTGGGACTTGCACGTTGGTGGCCTTGCTGGACAATTTGGGCATAGCAAAACCATTGATGTTGTGGAACATAGGTTTTACTGGCCTAAGCTTAAAAGGGACGTTGTGAGACTTGTTACATGTGTCATGCTTGTCAACTCGGCGTACAACAAAAACAAAACATAGGCTTGTATACTCCCTTACCTGTTCACAATCACCTTTGGGAAGATGTCAGCATGAATTTCGTGTTAGCCTTACTGAAAACACAAAAGTAACACGATTCCATTCTCGTCGTCGTTGACCATTTTTCTAAAATGACCCACTTCCTCCCATGTTCGAGAACTTTCAATGAATCTCGTGTAGCTCAAATCTTCTTCGATAATATTGTGAAACTACATGGATTGTCAAAAACAATTGTGTTCGATAGGGATGTGAAATTCACGGGTTACTTTTGGAAGACCCTATGGCACAAGATGAGAACGAAACTGAAATTCTCTTCCACCTTCCATCCATAGACTGATGGACAAACTGAGGTTTTCAATCGAAGTCTTGGCAATCTCTTGCGTACCCTTGTGGGAGAAAATACTTAAAATTAATTGTTGCTGAATTTGCCGACAATACATCAAAGAATAGAATCACCGGCATGAGTCCATATAAAGTTGTGCATGGTTATCATCCTAGGTAGCCCCATGTTAGAATGTCATAGAGTCTCAGAGTCTGCATCCATATTTACATCCCGCATTCATGGCTTACAGAGAAAAATTTCCAAGAAATTAATGAGAATAATTTTACCTACAAGTTAAGGGAAGATAGTAGAAGAAAATTTAATACTTTTGATGTTGGTGACGAGGTGATGATTCGAATTCGTCCGGAACCGTTCCCAGCTGGATCCATTAAGAAATTGAATGCACGTGCTGCAAGCCCTTTTAAAATTTTGCAGAAAATCAATGATAATGCCTATGTTGTTGACCTTTCTAAAGGATTTGGCATAAGTAAGACTTTCAATATTGAGAATCTAGTACCCTATAAAGGCCCAAGATTTAATCCTAGAAATACTTTTATAGATGAGCCTACCTTGCAGCCTACTGGTGAGATTCTCACATTTCCCCCTTTACCTGACACTACTTACCCACCGACAGAAAAATTGAATAATATTTTAAATTATCAGATAATCTCTACTAGAGATTGTGGTATTTCAAAGGTATTTGGTGAGATGGAAGAACAAGCCGAAGTCGGAGGACACTTGGATTGATCGTGAAGAGCTCCAGTGCTTGGATCCAAACCTTTTGGAGCACTATGACAAACGCACTGATTTTGACTCGACTGGGTTGAACATTCTCCCAGCCGGAGAGAATGATGAGGACATCAGTTCAAGACAATTTGGGTGCTTCTATCTGCGTAGATATCGTCTAGGATAGTTATTTTATTAGCCTAGTAAATTTTATTTTAGCACTTTTAGTCGTTTTGTCATATGTAATAGTTTTGCTAATTACACCTTTTATTTTTTGCATTTTGGATATTTATATTGGGATTTTAATTTAAGCCTATTTATAAGCCTTTAGATTAATGAAAAATGAATGCTTTGATTGACAACAGCAACAAAATTTATTGTGTTGAGTTGTTGCTATTCATTCTTCTCTTATGCGTGTGAAACCATAAGAAGATTTTAGGGTTTGTGAGAAACCGTAGATCCCCACCCCTTCACAGTCGCCAACTACCCCCCCTACCCCCTTCCTATCTTCTTCTTTTGTTGATTCCGAAACCCATCTTCCCCTTCTCTCCCTCATTCTTCCCTGTAACCCCAAAGCCTCTCGCTACCTCTCCATAGCCCGACCAACACCCTGCCTTCCCTCTTCCACCACCGACGCCACCAGTCCCCAACTCCCGCATCGCCTCCCATTTTCCACCACCGAAGCCTTCACCCCCCCAACTCCCTCGCCGCCTTCCCTCACCCACCACTGACGCCACCAGCACACAACTGCCTCCCATCGCCACTACTCCCATCCGAAGTCATTGTCTCCTACCCAACAGCCATGCCCCCTCCTTGCTGCATAGCCATCACAACCCCCCAACAACACCATCAGCTCCGCGCCCGCGCCATCGCGATACTTTCGTCGAACCCGGTAATTGCTTTCCATTTTCCTTCATTTGTGGTATAACATATTATCTCTAATATTATCTAAATTTACTGTTATCCACAAATATTGAGTGTGTGCTTCTACTTGCCTATTAGTGTACGAATCATTATTGAATATTTTATTTGCTAAGAACGCTTAGGCATAATTATTGATTGTTATGATTAAATCTTTAATTGAATTTATTAAACTTAGTTTATTTCTTGAAAATCCATCAAACAAATTACTAATTTTAATTTCCGACTTAATTAGTACCACTTGTTGGTAAACTTAATCTTTTGATATTCTTCAAAAATTCTCTACCTAGGATTAAGTTTACATCATGCCTCCAGTACTTTATAACTTCCGGATACTTGCCAATCCTTTTAACTTTTCATGAATATCCTTCATCATGTGCCATCAACATATATGATGTCGAGACCTCGGAAAACTTCATTGAGAGTAGGGCTGTTCATACTTTGGTTAAAACCGATTACCGAACCGAACCGAACCGAAATTTGTCAATTTGGTTCGGTTTTTCGGTTTTTCGGTTCGGTTTTGACCCGAACCGAAGTTTTTATAGAGAGTTCGGTTCGGTTTTTGGTTGGCTTTTGAATAAACCGAACCGAAATAAAAACCGAAGTTTTTGGTTGACTTTATATTTTGACAATTTGTTTTCAAATTTATGACAAGTAAATTATACATTATTCTAATTGTTAATTTTTTGTCAAAATCCCAACTTCCAAGTGAATTAGGAGATGGTTTCTAAAAGTATCAGAAAAATACAAATCTGTACAAACGGGAACGGGGTTACAGTATAGAATATTGATTCGATGGTCAATCTTTAATTTTAATTTCTATAGTTGCAGTCTCTGCATTTCTATACTTGCATATGTAGATTAGCTCAATTCTTATACATGTTGGTAAATTCTTATACATGTTACCGTAATCTAGGACTGGGCCAGTGAGGTTCAGAAAGGGTTCAAGCAATCAGACCTGACGAGTCAGTGCACGCATAGGTAGGTGCATAAGTCAGTTTTCTGATTTATTTTATTACATCTAACTGAATCAGATGGTTTATTTAACTAAGAATGAATTGTATTCGTAGGTACAAGATATACATTGAGGGGTCAACTTGGTCTGTGAGCGAGAAATACATTCTGGCATGTGACTCGCCTGCACTGATCGTGAGTCCACATTACCAAACAAACAAGTCCTAAGCATTTTTCTTAACATTTTTTTTCTTTCTTTCTTTCTTTCTAGTAATGAGATTGTTTCGATTGTGTTTCATAAGTATTTTTCTTAACATTTTTTTTCTTTCTTTCTTTCTAGTTCGGTTAGTTCGGTTATTAACCGAACCGAACCGATAAAATTCGGTTCGGTTTAAACCGAACTTGTAGAATTTCGGTTCGGATTTCGGTTCCAGTTTTACCAAACCGAAAAGTTCGGTTCGGTTCGGTTTTTTTCGGTTCGGTTCGGTTTTGAACCGATGAACACCCCTAATTGAGAGCATCTCCAGCCACGCTAGCTATTTTAACTCGCTAGAATAGCTAAAATGGAGAGCAATTGGATAATTTGGCTAGTAAAAAAAAATTCCACTCCATCCATACTAGCCATTTTAGATAATTATAGATATTTTAAAGCCCAAAAAATACCAAACCCAAAAAAAAGCCCAAGCAAATTAAACCGAAGCCTAAAAAAATCAAACCCAGATTAAGATCGTTCGCAAGATCTCAGATCGAAATCCAATCGCGAAATCAAGATTTTAAAATCAGATCGAAATCAAATCGCAAAATCAAGATCGAAATCCAATCGCAAAATCAAGATCGCGAAATCAGATCCAGATCGCACGCAATTTTTTCTGCTTCTGATCACGAAATCAGATTCAAATTGCGCACAATTTTTTCTACTTCTGATCGCAATTTTTTCTACTATTGATCGCGAAATCAGATCCAGATTGCGCACAATTTTTTCTACTTCTGATCGCGAAATCAGATCTCGAAATCAAGATCGCAATTTTTTTCTACTTCTGATCGCCGCAATTTTTTCTCCGTGATTTGTTTATTTTTTTTAGTTTTGAGATGCTTTAGCGAGCAATACAAACTCGCCAGATCTGGCGAGTGAATATGATATTTCTATTTTGGCAAGTGCTTTGGCGAGTACCGTTGGAGCAGATTTTTATCTCTAAACTAGCTATTTTGGCTAAAATTGAGAGATAGCTAGCGTGGTTGGAGACGGTCTGACACCTTGAACAGCTCTACATTCATTAATAATTATGGCATTTGGATGGCTACCTAGCATACACGTTGCCCACGTCTTCAACACCCAAAAATAGTTCTCCGCGGATTCTTCGGAAAGCAAAGCATAACCCAACAACGCCAACTGGCCATGATGATTCACTCCAAAGAATAACACAAGGGGCATTTCATACTTATCATTTATATAGGATGTATCAAATGATATAACATCATTGAAATACATATATGCTGCACTAGATCTTGCATCAGCCCAAAAACCATTCCTCACATGACCTTCCACATCCAGATCCATTAGGTAAAAGAAGTTTGGATTATTTGCTTGCATGTGCACGAAAAACTGATATAGAGAGCCACAACTTCTCCTTCACCAAATTTCAACTGTCCTGCTTCAACATAATTCAAAATTTCGTAATCGTCAGAAGCTAGTTCTCACGTCTAAGTGTTCTCACAACAAGATCTTTTGTCATTCCACTAGGCAACCTTTTATAACATTTCAAGAGCCTGGCTGCCCCACGGGTTAACTGCATGATTGTGTTCAAGATGAGCTTCCATCAAATGCAATAATCCATCACGCCACAACTTTTCTACAACCATTGCAGGGCAATTGGTCTTCGCTGTCAGCCTAGACTGGTAGCATTCATTAGCTCGTCCTTTGCCACCTCTAGTACATACGAGTATCAGCCTTCTACATATCCCATATGTCATAAATGACTATTTTTTCACGGCCACACCAAACCCTACTCATAAGGCATATCGTTTGTAGAAGTTAACAACTTCTTCATAAGATTTGAAAATCATCCCTATTTGAGGTGTTTTACCATCCCCTCCATTCATTATTCCGACAATCCCCAGCTCCATTTTCGCATCCCGGCCTGTTATCACTGCCCTCCACTGTAATCAACTCCCTGTCCTCATCAATTGGCTCTTCGTTTATGATGTCGACTGGGATACTCTGAGACAAAAGAAAATTAAAAACAGTGTGGATATATGAATTAGGACATAATTCAGTTAATTAAATAAAAGAAAATTGATGCACTTCGTTCTCACCTGTGATGCTTCATCACCTCCTGCAGCCATTTTGGCATTCAACACATCTTCATTTTGGTACTCGTCCCCACACATCACTCTTCAGTGAGATTATTCCGTTTTTTGAGTTGAATTTCTCTTCCACAAGGACCACAACAGAATCATCATCCATTACCTGAAAATATATTAACAGCAAATAAAAAGATAATCATCAATCAGCATGTACAGAGAATAACATAACATAGAAATTCCAAGCTAAATATCAGCTAGTTTATCACACAGTTACTGACAACACTAGATAACTCTCCATACGATCACCTCAAAATTAGTCCCAACTTCAATAGATTATTATATAAGCTGTTCTGATCTCCAAACTAAAAATAAAGACCATTATTTTCGTTAATGGAAATCAAAGTTTCACTCAGATGCCTGCACACATCTCAATTACATTGAAAAGAACAATGAATTAAGTTTTTGTTTGGACTTCATCAGCATCACTAAGCTCCTTCCGATAGAAATTTGATTGGCTATGGAGTAGACCTAAAACTAAGAAAAGTCTGTACAAATTATCTTATTATCCACAAACCTAATGCCAACTATCTAAATTGGTGCAAAAACTTGGACATCGAAATCACTGCGAAAATAGGATTTCAGTATAAACTAGACAGCTAAATGCTGGGATATATATAACTATCTCAAATAAACAAATTAGTTGGCATCAAAATTCTATGTTAATGATATTTATTTATTTATTTATTTAGGATTGAAAGAAAAAATAACTTCACAGAGATCTCTTTACAAAAAAAAAGAACAAAAAGAACAAAAAAAATTGAAAAATGTGACAGGCGGTAGCCTCGAGCCTGGGTCCACTCCAGAGAAGACCAAAGTAACGGCCAACTGAACTGAGTGTTGGTGTAGACACGGTCAATAGAGTTCGCTACTAGTTATATATCTATCCATTTTGAATTCTATGTAGGTGTTAATTGTGATTTGAGAACCCAGTGTCCGCAAGTCCCTACACCGGCCACTACGTGAGTCTGCCCCTAAATGTGTGATCGCATCACACACGCAACTTACTAGTATGTATACTACTAACTGCACATGATGCACTCCCCTGTATTGCAGGGGCCACATCACGGTTGGGATTCAATCTAGTATTCGCCAAAGCTATTAGGGATCAAAGAAAACTCAATCAAGTAAATGAAAACACCAAAGAGCAAAGTAATCTTGGATAGCAAGAAAATAAAGAAGCTAAGGAAAATAAGGAAAATATCTCAATACTCATTCATTGAATCTTCAGATTTACAAGAGCCTGTCATATATAGCTGAATACTATAAAAGTGCGCTACGCGCGTGCTGAAAGAAAAGCCAACTGCCCATAGCTATGCACAGTACTACCCGCCACTCGATCCCTTTTCCACTCATAGGCAGCCACGTGTCACGTGCGCTGCCCGTGAGAAGCGAACCCAGGGTTTATTGCGCAAATTATACTTCACTTTTGCATAAAAGCCCTTCAAAGATAAAAAATAACCCAAGGACTGATATGCCATCTTCACTAGAGCTGATACATGCTACAATGGAGAAGACGATGCAAATGGCTCGACTGCATCAATCCTTCCCCCTTTAAAAGGAGCTTCCATAACACTTTGAAAGTTAGGGAAGCGATCGTAAATGTCCCAAAATTCTGCCCATGTAGCATTCTCCTTCCCTTCGCCTCGCCATTGCACTAACACTTCAGTAATGGCCACACCCCTTCTTCCAACCATTCTCCTGTCCAGAATGCAGAGTGGCTCAGCTAATTCTTCATGGAAGTAGGTCGGAAAACTCTGAGTCACCCTATCCCCTGCCCCCTTGCATCTTTTGAGCAGTGAGACCTGGAAAACATCATGTATCTTGGCGTCGGGAGGGAGTTGAAGTTTGTAGGATATGGAACCCACCTTGGCAATCACTTTATAAGGCCCATAATACAAGTGGGACAGTTTGTGGATCCAGTGGCCTCTTACGGAGCTCTGACGGTAGGGCTGCAACTTCAGATACACCATCTCCTATTCCTTATATTCCTTATCAACTCGATGAGAGTCTGCAATAGCCTTCAACCTTGATTGGGCTCTTTTCAGGTTGCCCTTGAGTAGCTGAAGTGTAATGTCTCTATCCACCAAGCATTTATCAACCTCTGGAGATTTGGCAGTCCTTGGCACATACGAGAGTAGGTTGGGAGGGGCTCTACCATACAGAGCCTGATAGGGCGACATCTTACTAGAGCTATGCACACTAGTATTATACCAGTATTCAGCCCAAGGTAACACCTTCGACCAGGAATTAGGTTTGTAGGCCGCAGAAACATCTAAGGTAAGTTTCGAGTGTTCTATTAACCACTTCACTTTGGCCATCGCTTTGGGGATGGAAGGAGGTGCTCAAGCACAACTTAGTACCTTGTAGATGAAAGATTTCTCTCCAAAATTGGCTGGTGAAGACGACATCCCTATCACTTACTATAGTCGCAGGTACACCGTATAACTTGATGATGTTGTGGATGAAAATCTCAGCCACTTGCTTGGTAGTGTAGGGGTGTGTCAAGGGTAAAAAGTGGGCATATTGAGAGAGTCGATCTATCATGACCAGAATGGTGGTTTTCCCCAAACTTTTTGGCAATCCTTCGACGAAATCCATGCTTATGTCCTCCGAGACTAGAACAGGTACGGGATGTGGCTGCAACGTTGTTGCAGGTGCCTGAGCTGTATACTTGCATCTTTAGCATGTCTCACACTCTCTGATGTATTCCCTTCTCTCTGATGTATTCCCTTAGCATTGCCTTCATTCCGACCCAATAAGCAACTGTCTTCAACCTCTTCCATGTTTTTTTGTAGCCTGAATGCCCTCCCTCCAATGAGTCATGGTGCATCTGCAGCAATTGCTTGGCTATGGGTGAAGTTGGATCAATCAAGACTTTTCCCTTGTAATAATACACCCCATGCTGATGTGTGTAGTTGGTGGCATCACCTGCTCCTGCATCCATTTTACTTTGAACCTCCTTGTAAAATGGGCTCTGCTTCATTTCTTCCTTCAGAGTCATCAACCATTCTGGTTGGATCACTATGATGGCCTACAACTTTGGCTCCTCAAACATCCTGGAGAGGCCATCAGCTCCAGAGTTATCCTTGCCTCTTTTGTACTCCACTTTGTATTGGTATCCATGCAATTTTCATAACCAAGTGTGTTGCGCCTCCGTATCAAGTCTCTACTCTAACAGGTGCTTAAGGGGCTTGTGATCAGTGCGGATCAAGAATTCCCGACCCAGAAGATAATGCCTCCACTTTCTTATGGCCAATACGATGGCTAGCATCTCTTTCTCATAGGTTGAGATGTGTCTACTGCGTCCCTTCAACTCCTTGCTTAGGAATGCCACTGGATGTTTCTATTGCATAAGGATAGCTCCGATCCCTGTGCCTGTCACATCACACTCTAGGATGATCTGGTCTTCATAGTTGGGTAAGGTGAGAACAGGTGGTGTGGTTAGAGCCTGCTTGAGTGCTTCAAAGGCAGCTTGAGCTTTTGGTGACCAATGGAATGCCCCTTTCTTTGTGAGTGCCACCAGAGGAGAAGATATAGTAGCATACCCCTTGATGAACTTGCGGTAATAACCTGCCAACCCCAAGAATCCTCTAAGCGCTCTTAGAGTTTTGGTTATAGGCTACTCTAATACTGCTGAGATTTTGCTAGGATCCACCGATACCCCTTCTCTTGACACTATGTGCCCAAGGTAAGCCACCTCTGATGCTCCAAATACACACTAAGTTTAGCTCTTAGGGAGTGTTGTTGTGGTTGCTGCAGCACCAATTTGAGGTGTTTCACATGCTCTCTGCTATTCCTGCTATAGACGAGAATATCATCAAAGAAAATCAATACAAATTTTCTCAAAAAGGATTTGAATACTGTGGTCATAAGTGATTGAAAGGTGGATGGTGCAGCATTGGTAAGGCCAAAGGGTATGACTACGTATTCGTAGTGACCCTCATGTGTTTTGAAAGTTGTCTTATATATATCCTCCTCCTTCATCCTTACCTGATGATACCCACTTCACAAATCGAGTTTACTAAAGATCACAGAACCTTGCAGCTCATTTAATAATTCGTCTATAATAGGTATAAGGAACTTATTTTTGATAGTCATCTTGTTTAATTATCTATAGTCGACACAACCTCCACGAGCCATTGGGCTTTTTCACCATTACTACGGGGGATGCATAGGAGCTAGAGCTTGGTCTGATTACTCCGGTGTGCAACATTTCTCTAACAAGCTTCTCCAATTCATTCTTCTGCTGCCATGGGTGTTTGTACGGTCTTAGATTCACAGGTTGAGCCTCAGGGACTAAGGGGATCTGGTGATCACAATGTCGTTTTGGGGGAAGTTGCATTTCTTCTTTGAAGACCTCCTGAAACTCCTGTAGCAATGGTAGGAACTCCTGGCTACATTGGGTTGGGGTATTATCACTGCCTGAAGTAGTAGTAACCTGCATTATCAACCCTTTCTTCATGGACATTAGGGACTTTACTATAGACTTGGGTGAAGGTACTTCAAGAGCTGCACTATTTACACCTCGCAACACCTTGATTGCCCCCTCTAGCTCAAAGTGCAGGGAATAGTCTTTGAAGCTTACCCAAATTCCTTCTAGGGTCTTAATCCACTGAGCTCCAAGCACTAATTCACTGGTGCCCAAGGAAAGGACATAGAAATCAATCTTTATAACCACTCCTTGGCAAGTGAACTCCACATTCTCACAAAGGCCTTCGCATCTCAACCTTTTCCCTCCAGCCACAGTAACTTCAAACTGGATCCCTCTGGTGATTGGAATTTTCACCCTTTTAACCACTTGTGTATCCACAAAGTTGTGCGTTGAGCCGGTATCAAAGAGTGCATACACCTCTTGCTTGGCTATTGAGCCATGGAGCCTCATTGTTTGGGGTGCAACAACACCTGATATGGCTTCCAGAGAAATAGTAGGGTGTGGATTCTTGTTGGCTTCAACCTGCCAGGGATCAATGCAGTTCAAGTCACTCTCCTGCTTAGGATCCATCTCATTTGCTTCTTCCCCTGTCAAGTGATCCTCCCAGGGTTCCTTACAATCAAATTCACCCTCTATCTGCATTAGGGACCTCCCCTTGCATCTGTGGCCTCTCACCTACTTTTCATCACATCTAAAACATAGGTTCTTCGCCCTCTTTTCTGCTATCATTTGATCAAACTGTGTTTGCTTGGGTCCTTCAGTTGTGGTTGGGGTTCTGCCTTCCCCTGCGGAGTTGAGCTTCATGGCTACAGGATTAGCCTTGGCTACTTGGTTTTGAGGGTAACTTCATGTTTTAGGAGTAAACTGTTGGAATCTAGCAGCCCTTCGTTGTGATAAGAGTATGGTCTCTCGGGCCTGAGCTTCTCTGTAGGCAGAAGTCACCGTGAGGGGATGCTTGAGTATCACTTCCTGTTGGATATCATCTCTTAAACCAGATATGAAGCAATCCAATAAAACTGGCATCGTTAAGGGTCTACTCAAGAGGCTGTGTTTGATAAACTCCTTGTGAAACTCTTGCACCGTGCCAGTTTGCCGCAATTTGAGCAGAGTTGCAATTGGATTGATGAGCTCGGCAGGCCCAAATTGGAGTAACATTTCCCTTCTTAAGGATTCCAATCGCACCTCTATCCCACACTGCCTTTTAAACCACCTCCACCAAACCAACGCATCATCTCTCAAATAATACACAACAAATCTACTTGATGCTTCTCTTCTATCCTCTGGGTGTCGAAGTGATGTTCTAGACGGAAAAACTAGTTGCTCACATCCCCCGTGCCATCAAAGACGGGGATCTCTAACTTTGTGTGTCTTGGGAAGATTTGGTGATACTTATTGTAATCATCCTCCTCTCGTCTTCCCCATCTCCTCTCGTCTGCTCTCTCCCATGGAGGATAAGGGTTCAGGGGTTGGAGAGGTATGGTAGGGATTGTAGGGATACTTTGCTAGCTCAACACCCCCGGGGAATGGGTTCTCCACCCTTGGTGGGGTTCTCTCAGTGAAGGGGCTCATTCTCTGCAGTAGGTTCTGCATCTCATCAAACTGAGATATAATCTGGTGTTGAACCCCAATGAACTGGTTCTGGACGGTGGTGGTGAGATTCCCCATCGACATCTCCATCATATCCATTCTCTTCTCCAAGTCGGTCGACTGTTGGGGATCAACACTCCGAGGAGTAGATTCCCTTGTCGTATTGCTCGGTGATCCGATTCCAGATCCGGAGTCGGATCCAAATTCGAGGACCATTGATCTTCCGACTGGTTCAAAGATAAAAAGCCCTTCAAAGATAAAAAATAACTCAGGGACTGATATGCCATCTTCACTAGAGCTGATACACGCTACAATGGAGAAGACGATGCAGACGGCGCGACTACATCAGCACATTTATAATAGAGTTAACTGCAATATGAAGTAGCGATTAACAAGCTTAGAATTAAGCTCAAATTCATCGAGATTGTATTCTCAGAAATTGATCAGTTGATGAAAATTAAGACTGCGAAATAGAGATACTAATTTCCCATTATAATAACATACCTTTCTCCTTCTTGAATATTGTTTCTGAATCCCTCTTCAGTCTACAAGATCAAGAACAAAAAGGCGCATTCGGGTTTGTTTTCTTTTTGTTTTCCCTTTTCTGAATCAAAATCAGTTTTGTAAGAAATACAAGAGGAAAGTTACCTTCCAAAAGGCCATGGCCGAATTGATCGCAGGTTAGAGAAGGAAATTGAGAGAGATTGCTGAAGGGGGAGGAGGAAGACGATGATCGAAAGATTAAGGTTGAGAGGAATTGGGTTTTCGATTTGCATTTCGTCAGAAGATTTTGGGTTTTTTTTGTTAGGGTTTGAGGGAGATGAAGAAGACAAGGTGCGAGAGAGAGTAGAGCGAACAGCAGGGGTTTACATTCTCTGTTTAATCACTGTATCTCTAATATTACAATGGGAGAGTTATCATTTATATATGTAATTTGTATACATTCAATCTCAATTAAATTTACACCACACAATTAGATTAGATCTAATACTAATCTACCTAAATCTCTCAATTAATGGTCTATTTGGTTCAAAGGAGGGGAGGGGAGGGGAGGGGAGGGATTTTAATGGAGGGGAGGGAAGGGGAGGGAAAGGGAGGGGAGGGATTTAATGAAAACTCTGTTTGGTTCAAAGGAGGGGAGGGGAGGGAAAATAATAATTTTCATGTTTGGTTCACAAAGGGAGGGAATGGATTTTACAATAAAATTACTTTTATATCCTTTTGCATGTAATAAGAAGTGTGTTATTTGGAAGTGTGTTATTTGGAAGTGTGAGCACATGTAATTTTGTTAGCGACTAAGGCAAAAAAACTAAGGTGTATTATTAGCTTTTGATTGGTGTATGCTAACTTTTTATTTGGAAGTGTGGCTATTTGATTGCTTCAACGTTTGTGCAAATGCATATCATGTGATGCTAACTTTTTCAAGTGGGTTAAATGTAACATGAACCAGAAGTTCTTCTTTCAAATCTACTAGTACATTTAGTAGTTAAATTTTGTTAAAATCTTATTTTCAATATTTAATTTATTGTGCATAATCAAGATTCCAGATTAATGCTTCAAAGATGTGCATGGTTGGTGATAGATTGGACACTGATATACTCTTTGGGCAGAATACTGGCTGCAAGATCCTTCTTGTTCTTTCTGGTAAGCGTTTTTTTTCCTTCTCGTAGCAATGTTCATTAGCATCGTTTATGTTGCCATTGTAAACAAAGTCATATTATCACTTTTTGGCTTTGAATTGCAGGTGTGACTACCTTGTCAGCTTTGCAAGATCCAAGATAGGGAGAAAGAGAGAGCGGACGGCGGCGTGCGGACGGCAGAGTCGACGGCGACCAGGATAGGGAGAAAGAGAGAGCGGGAGACTAGGAGAGAAACAGTCGCTGCTAGTAGGGAGAAAGAGAGAGGTTTTTTAGGATTAGATTTTTTAAAGGGCAATTTAGTCTAGCCACTTTAAAAAATTAGCCTTATTTTCTCTCCCCTCCAAATCCTCCCACTTTTGGAGGGGAGCAAAAATTGGCTCAGGAGGGATGTTGCACCCCCCCCCCCCCCCATTTTCCTCCCCTCCCCTCCTAAAAATTGAACCAAACAAGAAAAGTATTAAAATACCCCTTCCCTTCCCTCCCCTCCCCTTCCCTCCATTCCCCTCCAACCAAACAGACCCTAAATCTACACCACACAATTAGATCTAACCCTAACCTAACTATACCTAAACCACACATCCTAATCTCACCCCAACCTAAATCTACACCACACAATTTGATCTAACCCTAACCTAACTATACCTAAACCACACATCCTAATCCCACCCCAACCTAATTAAACTCCAATTAATTATTTAAATAAATAAAAAACCCACCATCCTCTCCATCTCTCCCCAAACTCTCTCTCTCAAAAAAAATCTCAGATCGATTACACCTCCTATCTATCTATATTTTTGTAGACGTGCATCGTACGTACATTATACTAGTCTCTAATAATAGGTTGAATATTTTTAATTTTATTTTTTATAATATGTTTTCTTTTTTAAGTTAGAAAAGGTGACAAAAATCTTATGCCCACTCCACCTTCTAATTTTTGTTTTATTTTGATTTTAATTAATTTATTATATCTATTTCTATTATAAAAACAAGAATACTCGTAGGACGTAATTGAGGGCTAAAAAAAACAAGAAAAAAGAATAAAATCACACCATCTCTGTAATAGGTAATAGGTAAATGCCTTTTTTTCTTCTGAAATTGTTGGAATTATTTGTAACAAAATATAGGCTATAATTAAAAAGGTTTGTCCAGAGCAGATCTGGATCGTGAATCTTATATTCCGAGATTAAATCTCAGTCATCCAAACCCCTCACCTATTTCTATTATAAAAGCACCAATGTCATTTCTTGAATCTGTCCAGAGACAAACTCAGCCATTGATCTGTCAATTTAATCTTATGATTAGTGGCTCAGATTCGGTAGTTAATTACTGTACAATACAGATTCGTCTTCCAAAAATACAAAAAACACACAAAAAAAAATCTTTTCGCCTTCCCTTTTCCCCTAAATCCAAACCCTAATCCATCCATGGGAACCACCAACAAACCCTCCACCTTCCTCAGCCACTCCAACCTCTGTGTTGTTGTGACCCACGACCGCCGCTCCGCCGACTACTACCCCTGACGGTGCCCCCTCACCATTATTTTTTTGAGGGAAAAGGTGGAATAACGCCACCCTGTTTCATTAATAAGAAGTTAATAAAACAACCCCGATGTACCGGGAGAATACAAAAGTACAGTGTAGGAAATAAAACATAATCCCTCAACAAAACCCTGGGGTCCCCCTCACCATTATTGACAACTCCTCCTTCTATTTTGTTTGTATTCGGTTGTTGATTTTTCTTAAATTGGTTTCTTGCTTCGATCCTGCAACCTCAATGTTATCTTCAAGTTTTCAACTTTGCTAGATATTGCAGATTTAATTTAATTTTTCACAAATCAGTGACAATATGCTGAGTTGGTATATATATATATTGCACAATTCGTTAAAATGAATCACATTGTGGATCATGCCCAACATCATCGAAGGTTTGACCAATTGTAATATCATTAAAGGTTAGTCTGATCTTTAAGTCCCCCATTGCTTGTCCAAAGCCAGGAATCCGACTACAAGCCGGGTAAGGAGGAGGGTTGCGTTAGGCAGTTGACAGAATTATAAATATGAATCATAATAATATACGCGCAAATGCTAGTGTAATACCCCAAATTTTCTAAATAATGTTTTTAAGATTTATAAATGAATTAAAATAATTTTGGGGATTTAGTGAACATTTTTTGAAAATTTATTTTTTTACACGTGCGAAACGCGTGCAAGTATCTTCTTGAGGAGTTCAAAGTCAAAATTTAGTTTGGAAAAACTCATTATTTATTATTAGATATTATTTGTGAATTTTCTGATGATTATTGGACTTATTTGCAAATATTACAAAAAAGAAGGACTTTTGTGCAAAATTGCGATTGGGAGTGAAAACTCTAGATTTTTAGATTGGGCTAGGTATGATGCCTAGAAAACTCAGGAGAAAAGAGTTTACTTTTTTTTTTAATAAATTTGATTTATTTTACAAGTTTTGATAAAAGAGGATCTTTTGCAAAATTACCTTTTAGAGGGGTGAAAATGCAAATTTGTAATTCTGGATTTTTCAAATAGTGCCGGATGATATTAGAAGATGCCATTTTGATTTTTAGTCTCAATTAAATTGGTTTATCTAATTTCCTAATATGGCGATCCATATATGTAAAAATATATTTAAAAGGAGTATTTGCAAATGTCTTCAAAAACCCTAGAAACATTTAATCCCGACCTATTTAGGGTGAAGTGCAGCCGTCTCTTTGCTGCACAACACAAGAAATTTCTTATATCTTATTTTATTGGAATTCTAAAGCAAGGATCTTGGATTTCTTGCAAATGAGGGATATTTCTTATTTTCTATTTGTCTTCGTTTGATTTTCTTCAACATGGTGAGTGATATAATTTGTTTTGTATTGTTTTTTGAATGTTATGTGTGGTGTTTCATCTATTAGAAAGCATGTTAGGGTTTGGTATGAGTATATATGATGGATTGATGAATAGATGAGTTAAAAATTGGAACTTTCATGGAAATTTTGTATTAATGATTAGAATTGTATGTGGTGATTTGAGATTGTTAAAGAACATAATAGAAATCATGAGTAGGCTATTTTCTTTTGAATTTTTCTGATTGGATTGAGTATGGTGGATGTTATGCACAAATTGTTTAAAAATGAGACTTTGACTATTGATGGGTTTGGATGAATGTAATTTAGCCATGCTAATGTTAAATTTGTTTATGTTCATGAGTTAACTATTGAAAACAATTGTGATTGAGTTTGAGGAACTTTCAGAATGACTAATGAATTAAGAGATCAAGTTTGGAAGATTGGATTTGTGATACCTAGATTTGGGTTTATTACGTTAATTTCAAATTGGGGATTTCGCTGTTTTGTGAAGCTTTTACTTGGATTTGAATTGCTCAATTTTGGAATTTAAATGCCTATATTATTTCTACTTGATGGATTTTGAAGTTTTTCTTTGATGCACAAACATACACATACATTTGTACATAAATATCTTATTTCATTGTTTTTGTAGAAATTGGATTTTTGTGTGTTTTGTAGAACTTTGATTGAGTCTTAATTATTTCAGCATTGATATGGTTTGGAACATAACACGAAGTTATTTGATGTATGATTGATTCTGAAAAACTCTAGTTTTGATATATGCACACATTCATGTTTTATTTTGAAGAAATTCATCAAAAAGCTACTTTTATCAATTCAAAGTAGTTTTGATTGTTTTTTAGGGACTCTTATATACTCTACAAGTCATATTTGAACATATCAGAATTGTACTTTTTACAGATTTGGTTTTTATAAAGTAAAACCCCGTATCGGTTGAAATGTGTACAACTAAAACTGCAGTCTGTAGGTCGACAGTCGACCGATAAATATCAACAGTCGACCGTCTCGACCTGGCTGCTGTGTTTTTCTTGATGTTTTGAAATTTCGTGCGGGACAGCCAACTACCTCTGCTTTGATTTGTGTTTTCTCGAAGTTCTGGATTTTCATGCGGGACAGTCGACTGACCTATTTTTACAACCGACTGCTTCTGCTCTGTTTTGTGTTTTCTTTTAGTTTTGTATTTTTATGCGGGACAGTCGACCTAGAACTTTATACAGTTGACTGACTATACTTAGATTTATATTTTTCCTAAAGTGTTGGGTTTTCATGCGGGACAGTCGACCGACTGGTGTTTACAGTCGACTGTCACTGCTCTAACTGATGTTTTCTCGAGTTTTTCTGATGTTCATTTTAAACGATTGGTTCTTTCATATTTTTGGATTAATGACCTACTGTTATAAATATCATTTTGCTACAGGTTATAGTATTTTCGAGACGTTTTCTAAAGAAGTATGAGTTGTAATGAAAGTTTGGTCTTGATGGTTGAGTGTGAGTCTCTAGAGAGTGTATGGGACCCTAGTATACTGGTAGTTGAGAGTTGTGATTTAGCTTGTTGAGGCTTGACTGTTGATCAGTTGAATTAAGTCCGGTATGGTACACCAACTCTAGGAGATTCGTAATTAATTAATTAACTTAAATAAATAAGGACAGATACTAGATGGTGATATGATGAAATGAGAACATGGGTTATGGACCTCAGTATGGCTTGCGGTGTGAGATAATCCCCGGAATTATCGAGGTGAGAGTGAAATCTCCGAAATAACTTGCGGTGTGGAATTGATCTCCAGAATTATCGAGGTCGAGGCGACGCTCATGTGGTATTCGTGTGATGAGGCGCCATAGCTTGCGATGTGGGGGTATTCTTGAAGATTCCTAGGTGTGAGTGAAATAGTCTCCGGAATTATCTATGGATAGAGATTGACCTCCGGAATTATTGGGGCGTGGACTAATACTCACAGTTTATCTATATCTAGTAGTAGTCACCGTAGTAGGATTAGTTGCATAAGTGGGGGATTAAACCCTATCAAGTGGAGAACGTTAAGGGCTTGCACCGGACCTATATAGAGTGAGATACACAGAATCCGACAAGTATGCATTAGAGAGTCAGCATATAGCATTGATGTTTTCTTGACTTGGTTTTATGCATATTGTTTTCTGTTTTTCTACACTTGATACTTAGTTTAGTTTCACTTGATGTTTTATTTATTGTTGTTTCTTATTTTATTTTATTCTTGCTGTTGATACATGTTGTTTATGTTACTATGTTTCATGTTTTACTTATATTGCATTTATTTATTTTTATGTCACTCACACTGTTATGGCTAACCCCTGTAGTTTTGGGGGTTAGGGTTATCTCTAACCTCATGTTTTATATGTAGTTGCTTATAGCTTTGGATTTGGATGTTTGAGATAGAATGATGTTATGGCTTATGTAAAATTGTAAAAGATGTGTTGTAAAGAAAAGATTCTAATTCAAGGTGTTTGTCTTTTCGCTGTATTTTGCAATGAACTAATGTAATAAAGGTTGAGAAAAATTTTATCTGTACTTTTGACTATGTTTACTATTTTAATTGAAGTTGATGCTGAAAATTGTGCCACGTATTTCTGAGATATCATATTGAAAATTCGGAGCGCTACAGCTAGGGCATTCCCTGGAAGTGATGTATTGTGTCTGCCTCCGGATGCTTTGAAAAATGTGTAAGGGGAGTCGCACCGGCGCCCGGGTGCGGTGAAAAATGGGCAAGGACTCCTGCACCAATCTGGACGTGTGGCGGGTAAAGAAGCTAGTCCAGAAAAATATGCTTAGGTTAGTGACTTGGAATATAGGAATTGACAAGAAAATGAATAGAACTAGTAGATATCATGATTAGAATGAATATTAATATAGTTTGTTTACAAAAAACAAAGTGGGTAGGGGAGAAAGCTAAAGAGATAGGTGGTTTTAAATTATATTATATCTGTAAAATTAGAAATAGAAATTGAGTATGAATTTTAGTAGATAAGAAATTTAAAAGTGATGCAGTAGTTGTTAATAGGAAATGGGATACAATAATACAAATTAAGCTTGTATTAGGGAAAAACATAATTAATATCATTAGTGCTTATGCACCCCAAGTAAGATTAGATGCACAAGTTAAAAATAAAGTTTGGGAACATATGGATGAGATAATTCAAGTAGTACCCTTAGGTGAGAAACTATTTATAGGAGGAGATTTCAATGGATAAGTAGGAGAAGATGACATAGGATATGAGATGGTGCATGGAGGACATGAATTTGGAAATAAGAACGATGGTGGGGAGGCTTTATTAGATTTTGCTGCTTCGGATGATCTTATACTAGCAAATACTTATTTTAGGAAGAGTGGGTAACATTTGATAACTTTTAAAAGTTGGGCAAATTGGAGTCAGATTGATTTTTTCATCACTAGAAAGGTAGATCACTTGATATATAAAGACTGAAAAGTTATATCGGGAGAGTGTTTAACCTCACGACACAGATTAATGGTATTGGATGTTAAGATTAGGAAACACATATGTGCAAGGAATGAGACTATGAACCTAAGAATTAGGTGGTGGAACTTGAAGGGAGATAAACTAGGTTTTTAGGAATAAAGTCCTTAAAGGCGCATCATGGAATTGGGAAGAAAAGACAAATATGATTTGTACTAAAATGGCTACATAGAAATTTCAAAGAAGGTACTTGGAGAATCTAAAGGTAGAGGGTTGCTAAATAAAGAAATATAGTGGTGGCAAGAAGAACTCCAAAATATTGTGAGAGAAAAAAGATCAACCTTCGAAATATGGCAAAAGAATAGAAATAAACAGGATTTGGAGAGATATAAGATCGTTAGAAAAGAAGTTAAGAAAGCGGTAAGAGATACAAAAGAAAAAGCTTATGATGATTTATATAAAAAGTTAGAAACAAAAGAAGGAGAAAATAACATTTATAAACTTGTTGAACAAAGAGATAGAAAAACAAAAGATTCGAATACAATTAGGTGTATTAAGAATGAGGATTCAAGAGTCTTAGTAAAAGATGAGAAAATTAAGGAAAGATGGCGAAATTACTTTGAGAAGTTTTTAAATGAAAATGTTTTGGGCAACTTAAATATAGAGGACTCGAGGGAGAGTCGAGAGCATATATTTTTCCGTAGAATTAGGACCTCGGAGGTTCGAAATGCTCTAGAAAGGATGAAAATAGGAAAAACTTGAGGCCCGGATGATATACCCATTGAAATTTGGAAGTGCCTTAAAGATGTAGGAGTGGGTTGGCTAAAAAAATTATTTAATAAAATTTTGAGGACTAAGAAGATGCCTGATGAATGGAGAAAGAGTATTTTAGTACCTATATATAAAACTAAATGAGATATACAAAGTTACTCAAATTACCGAAGAATTAAATTAATGAGTCATACGATGAAAATTTGTGAAAGAGTGATCGAACATAGACTGAGACTAGAAACTACAGTCTGAGAATCAGTTTGGGTTTATGTCTGAAAGGTCAACAATGGAAGTAAATTATGTATGAAGGAAACTTACGGAAAAATATAGGGAGAATAAGAAAGATCTACATATGTTTTTTATAGATCTAGAAAAAACATATGATAAAGTTCCTAGAGACATAGTATGGTGGGTGTTAAATAATAATAAAGGAGTAACTATTCGGTATATTGAGGTAATTAAGGATATGTATGAAGGGACAACGACCACAATTAGAACAACCACAGGAGAGACTAGTGATTTTCCTATTACAGTAGGTTTACATCAAGGATCAGCTTTAAGCCTCTACCTCTTTACTTTGGTTATGGATGAATTGACACGAGGAATACAAGATGAGGTTCCTTGGTGTACGCTTTTTGCCGATGATATCGTCTTAGTGGACAAAACTAGAGCAAGAGTCAATGCTAAATTAGAATTGTGGGGAGAAACTTTAGAAGCTAGAGGCTTTAGGATAAGCAAAACTAAAGAGTATATGGAGTGTAATTTTAGTGATATTCGGAACACAATTGAGAAAGTAGTGACGCTTGATGACCAAAAGATATCTAAGAGAGACTGTTTCCGATATTTAGGCTCGATTATACAAAGAGATTGAGAGATTTGTGAAGATGTTATACATAGGATCCAAGCAGGGTGACTTAAGTGGAGAAGTGCTAGTAGTATTTTATGTGACGAACGTATACCTTTGAAGTTGAGGGAAAAATTTTATAGGAAGGCTATTAGATCAGCAATGATGTATAAAGCAGAGTGTTGGGCAACAAAGAAACAGCATGCCCAAAAAATGAGTGTAGTGGAGATAATGATACTAAGATTGATGTGTGGTAAAATAAGGAAGGATAGAATCAGAAATGAGCATATACGAGACATGCTAAAGGTAACTCCAATCCAAGATAAGTTAAGAAAGAATCACCTCAGGTGGTTTGGACATGTCACACGTAGACCTAGTAGTGCCATGTTACAAAGAGTGATTTGATAAGTATTGAGGATAGAGTTAGGGGTATAGGAAGATCTAAACTAACTTTGGTGGAAACGGTAAAAAATATATGATAGCTTGTGACCTTACAGAAGATATTGTGCTAAACCGAGCAGAATGGAAAACCAGGATTCATGTAGACGACTCCTACTAGTTGGGAAAAAGGCTTTGTTGTTGTTGTTGTTGTTGTAGTTGGTGCTGCTGCTGCTGCTGCTACTGCTACTGCTGTTGTTAGTCTCATCTTTACTGTAGTTCAACTTTTTATTGCTTATGAACTGTTTGTTGTGTAAAATTGGGACTTGAAAGAGGCATTTGTTATGTGATTAGTGAAATTACCACACATTTTTTGGTTATAGCATAATTGGACTACGAGGTCCAAGATTCAGGAAACCACGACAAGAGATTTTATACTTTCTTCCCTTCCTATTTCTGTAGCTAGCTATCAGTGCATTCTCTAAATCTTCTTTTTATTTGGCCTTTGATCCATCACTTGTGTCATGCCCCGCTTCCAAAAAATACGGAACACAAGCCCGTGATATTGGCCCAGCGAATGACTTGCGTTATCCATAAGCTGTTTACCTATTCAACTCAACAATAAGAACAATACAAAACAATTGCGCAGGCAATAACAACAACCACATGAACAAGAATACTTGGAATAAGACAATATGAAATAACCAAATATGATAATCCAACATCTGAAAATAAATAATAATATCTGGGTCATAAGCCCAATACAATAATAAATCCAAACACAATGATAATAAGTTTCAATACAATAAGTTCAATGAAATAACATTCAACTAGAAAGCAATAACTCTTTAGAAAGCTTATTCTCCAATTCCTGCAGGTAATTCTCCATGATCACCTGTGAACACTTCATCTAAAAAGAGGAGAAAAATTGTCCTTAGAGTAAGTCATGGAAAGCAAGTAGAGAAAGCAAAGAAACAATGGAATAACGATATAAAAATGAATTCAATGGATCAATAGGAATCAATAACAATGGGACGATAGCAATAATCAATATTAATGATAGTTGATACAATGGTTATAAACAATGATTCAATATTCGATGTCAATGTTCAATGGTCGATGTCAATAACACTTAGACAATATTCAATATCAATAGAAATGATGATATACAATATGTAATGTCGATGTGGTGTTAATTCTTAAGTCTATCAATTTTTAACCTAACTAATGCACGTACTACTGCATCCCATAACTACAGGTTCGATGCATACAATCAATTTCGTTTAGACTTAAGTGAAAGATTATATAGATCATGTACACGGCACGATAACATTAATTGCAACATTGGTGCACATTGGTCGGCACAATAACACTAAAACAATACACGATAAATTGAGATACTGTAGTCAGTAATCCAACAATAAATCGGTAACAATAACACTAGCCGACACACATTATTTTGGGAAACATGGCCCGCACTTTCGAGTAAAGTCATTATATCATCAACTACTCTAGTCAATTTCTTAAACCCCAGCTTGTTAATTATTTTATCGATGCAACAATAAATTATGCAATTTAGAGATATTAGATGAACGACAGTAACAATAGGAGAATAATACGATGATAACTTTGCATGAAACAAATAGAATGGTGACAATAGTACATTTAGATCATACAATGCAATATATACACTTCAATTCATGCAATCCAATAATATATATATATACTTATATTAAGAAAATATGGAAATCAAATTTCTGGACAACAAGAGGCCACTGTACAAAAAATTCGTTTTCCCGCTGCTATAGAAATCGAAAACTGAAACCGTCAGAAATTATGGAAACTAGACTTTAACACGATTCCAACGCATATTTAAAATACAAAATTCGACAACAGTAGCTAGGTCAAACACATCATTCTTTACAGATTAGATGTTCAGACTGAAAATCGACATCAAATTGTTATATCTTTAGAATCAGCAAAAACTCAATTATAAATTTATCAAAAATATTCTTTAGACTCCTAAACATGTTAACGGTCATTCTGGAAATTATCAAAGCATTATTCTAATATTAACTTAGTTTTTTAATAGTTTAAACATGAAAACATACATAAATCTGAAATTCTGGAAATAAAACGCAGCAGTAGTAAAATCATCATAACTTTTGCAATACAACTCGAAATTTAAAGATCTTAGATGTTCTGAAAACTAAAGACATAGGGCTATAACTCTTATTCAGAAAGTTATTAATTTTGATGTCAAATAATAGGTCAAAAACGTCTCAAAAATTCCAGACAGACAATAAACATACAGATTTTCAATAGACATCATGAAATAAAGAGATCTAACATGATGGGTTCCACTACAGTTAGTCAATAAACTTCATAATCAGCATGGTAGGTATAATAAAATGAGAAACATCATTAAGAATACACACATACATTAATTTAACGACCACAAAACATCAATTGATCATTCAATCACACAACCTAGCAATTAATTCTACAATAATCTATTTGTATGTTGTTTGTATGAATAACCCCACTATCACTACTACATGGATGCATGAAAGATTCAATCTTTGGAGTTAACAAAGGAATGAAGTCAAGGATATTTGGGTTAGCTCGTGTAAACCCTCAATGTACTCAATGAAAGAGGAACAATAGTATACGATACGATGAATGATTGGATATACTTGCAAGAATTTCAATAATAACGTGAATTTGATACAATATTCAATTCAAGAGGAAAAAGTGACCTGCCTTATGGATGATTAATTTGAATACCAAAGAATAACGGGATGAGAATTCCGGAGCAACGAACATGAACCCATGAATCACACACGTGCACACTATGTGTACAAGAAACCAAAACAACAACAACAACAACAACAACAACAACAACAACAACAGTGCAGCAACAGCAAAGAGCGGCATCAGCAAGGGCAGGGGGGGTCGACGGTAGGAGCTGACGTCAGTGACGTCACTGGTCGGAGATAGGCAGCGCTCCGGAGTTGCGGCGTCGACTGGAGGCGTCGGGGTTGGCTGCTGCTCATCAATCGGAAGAAGGAGCAGCAGAGGCATTGGGTCTGGGGGGTCCTCGGCTATAGGACGGAGGCGGCGCTCGGGAGGTCGACGACTGGGGGTCTCCGGAGGTGGGTGGAAGGTTTGGGTGGGAAGAGGGAGTTGGTCGGCTGACAGGATGAAAGATTATAAAGAGATGACTAGGTTGAGGGTTTGAGTTTTTGTGTTTTTAGGATTTGCAATAGGGTATTATTTATAGGATGCAATTAGGTTGTTCGGTTAATGAGCTAGGATCCAATAATAATGGGTTTGGGTCTAGAAATAGTTGCAATTGGGTTTTGAGTTCAAAAAGAGATGAATTTAAAGACAATGTGGATCAATAAAATTCACAATTCAATCGAAATAAAATCTACAAGGTAGATAGACCAATAAAAAGGAAAGAACAGCTCATGAACAAAATTTAATTGAGATAGTAAAGGAAAAACATATAGAGTATTTTATTCAAATGCAAATAAAATATTACAATAAAGAAAAAAAAAAAAAAAGGGAAAAGGTAGTTACAATTTGAATATTACATTTCAGAAGATCATTGTAAATGTTTGTCATCTAGAGACAATCATGAAGCTTTCATATGATTGGTGAATTTGGATCTTCAAACAATTTTTTAATCTTTGTCCATAATTTAGCGAAATTGGGCTTTTTTGTTGCTGTTCATGATTTATCTATTCCAGATATTAACTAGTAATCTTATGAAGGTGTATTCTTATATTGTACAATTCTAGGGAAGTTGAAGGGAAATTTTATAACATTGTTATACATTAATATGCCATTCCCTCCTGATTATAATTATTGATTGAGAAACATACGCAGAAAAAATACATAGTACTTTGCTGATCATTAATGACTGTAAAGTAAATGAAAATAAAAAAAATGAATACTTGAGTAAGAAGTTGGAGGTACCTATAGCTTATATTTACTTCATAGTTGGAACTCAAATTTTTACTTACCCACGAGCCAAGTTTCATTATAATCCATTACATGGACTTGGAAAGAATAATCCGACAAGTGCAAAAATAGCCATGTTGTTAAAAAAAAATTCCTTCTTTTTATTGAGTTGCAAGTTTGATATACAAGCTTATACTTTGGATTGTCCAATGTTAACTAAAATTATACCGTTCCACCTTTATTATTTTACATTATCATATTGTCATTTTTTAACTTTGAAAATAGGAGTTTAAAATTTCTTTTCGTTCCTCTTCACTCCTCTGAAACCTTCTCTACCGTTTCCATGTCTTTATATTTTTAGAACACTTCCTATTGTTACTTCTATTTTATTTTTATCTCCAAAAAATGATGTTGCTATTTCTGTACTAAAGACTTCAAAATACGATAATGAAATATCTATAAGGTGTTTGATTTAATCTTGGTCGTAATTTATACAAGTTATTCAAACTCAGCTTATAAAATTCCTCAAATTTGCAATGTAATAACACCCATAAACCAACCCTCCATGATTGTGGTAGGGTAAAAATGGCTTAGGGCCCATCCAGGGCCCAGTACAGCTCTCACTCAAAAACAGAAAAAACAACAATCTGGTTCGGCTTCGAGCCACTACAGGGTCGGCACCGAACCTCAAGTTCACCCCCACAGAACTGGTCTCCTCGTATCCGACGAGCATCGATGGCCCTCGGCCTCCGATCCACGACAGCCCACCGGGCCGTCCGCCCAGCCTGGTAAAGAATGAAGATGACCTGGCACGACCTAGGCCACCAGATTCTCTCAGGAGCACAGGAGCCCCATGATCTGCCATGTCAGCTCCAAATACCACCAAGGGCTTTGCCACGTCAGCCCTATACCACCCTCGGTACTGCCACGTCAGCCCTAAACCCCCTGGGCCTTCTGCCACGTCAGGCCCATGGGCTTTCGGGTTCAGACCCGGCCCCCAGGCGGATCCAAACCCGGTTAGAATTCTCTATAAATACTAGACCCTCACCCACCTTTTCAGGAAATCAATCTTTTGCCACCAAATTTCCCTAGTTATTACTATTCTCTCATAGAGACTGACTAGATCGTCGGAGGGTCCGCCGCCGGGATAAACCCCGGTGTTCCAGGACCGTCTGCAGGTACTCGAGGCCAGGCGATCCGAGCCGATCCTCAAGCGCCGAAGCGAGCCTCCCGCTCGTCGTCCCGTGCCGCACTCTTCCCTCATTACAAATTGAGTCCGAACTCACACCTGGTGCATCCACACTGCGACCAAAAACAAACCGCATCAGGTTGGCACCGTCTGTGGGAAGGTTTATCCGGTACGGACGTGAGTCCGAGCCTCGCCACCGACGCTCTCCCTCGACCCAATCTCCTATGGCTCCCCGAGCCCGAAGATCAGCCCGTTCCGCCCAACCAGATGGGCCTGCTCCCGAGGGGGCCCTCGACGGAGGGCAAGCATCCAATAATCCGGGTGGAAACCCCGGACCCCAGCAAAGCGCTTCACACGTCGCCGAACCCGACCTTCGTCGGGTCATTGTGAACCGAAGGGCTAGCCAGGCTAGGGGAGGGACCGCTTCCAACTCGGTCTCGAACCACTTCAGGCCTGTGCAAAGGGACAGGCCTCGGCACTCAGCCGCATCGACCGAGTTCCTACGCCCCGACCCGACCCTTCCGACCACGGCAGGGTCACCAGGGGCGAGTTCAGAAGCTTCAGGGAGGAAATCCTGGAGGCCCTCCATGGAGCGCCGAGGTCCGCAACCTACGGCCGAACCACTCAAATGAGCGAAGGGAGAAGCCACACTCGTGCACCGACTCCCTCACCGGAGCACACAGACGAGGTGCTCCGACGCCTCCTGGAGATGGAGAATCGAATCGAGCGCATCGGCGACAGGAATCCCAACCTAGTCCAAGGGCGGAGGCCTTCTCGACCTCCATTTTCCGTCAACATCATAGAAGCGGAGATCCTCCGGAACTTCCGGCCTCCGCAGTTCGAGACTTACAACGGCGAGGGTGATCCAGCTGATCACATGGAGGGCTTCAAAACCCTCATGATGATTCACAATGCATCGGATCCCCGGCTGTGCCGAGCCTTTCCGGCCACCTTCCGGGGTCCGGCCAGGGATTGGTTCTCCAAACTCACCCCTGGCTCGATCTTCTCGTTCGACCAGCTGGAAGCCAGCTTCCTAGCCCACTTCATCACAAGCCGGAAGAGCGAAAGGACGAGCGCTTCCCTGCTCGACCTCCACCAGAGGGAGGGGGAGTCGCTCCGTAACTTCGTCAAGAGGTTCACAACCGAGGCCATATCCGTCTCTGCCCTCGACGCAGGGGTCGCCTCGGCAGCTTTCCGGCACAACATCCGCCACAACCAGCTAAAGGTCTCTTTGGAAAAGAGGCCACCTCTGGACTTCCCTGACCTCCTCAACCGGGTCGAGAAGTATATACGAGCTGAGGAAGCTCTGAACCCAGAGGGCAGCAAAGAAGTCGTGGGGAAGGGCAAGCGCAGGGTCGATGATGCCGAACCTACCAAGAAGACATCAAAGGAAGGGGTCGGCGCGAAGAGGGCACCTCCGGTCCCTCGCTTCGAAAGGTACACTCCCTTGACACACAACGTGTCCGCCATCCTCTTAGAAATCGAAGACAAAGGCATTGTCCGACTACCTCCCCGATCAAGCAACAACAAGAAGCGAGACCAGCGCTTCTACTGCCGTTTCCACAGAGATTATGGGCACGAAACCGACCAATGCCGGGTCCTGAAAGACGAAATTGAGGACCTCATCTCACGAGGGTACCTCCGAGAGTTCACCAAAGAAAGCCCACGGGATCGGCGAGATGCTAGGAACCGGAGGCCTTTGCCTCTGAACCCTACTTCGAACCGCATCCAGGGTCGGGATCTCGAACCCGAGGGAGCCGCGGATACGCCATTCATCTTGCACTATGTCCACGGGGGACCAATGGGGGGAGAGTCAAATACTTCCCGGAAGGCCTTCATCCGAGAGGTGAATGCTGTCCAAGACAACCCCTCACCCAAGTTGCAACCGGTGCCTGTCTCCTTCTCCGGAGAGGACCTCAAAGGCGTTCGCCTCCCTCATTGTGACGCCCTCGTCATTGGCCTCCACATGGCTAACTGTGAAGTTCGGCGAATTCTCGTCGACAACGGCAGCTCGGTAAATATTCTCTTCCTTGAGGCCTTCGAGAATCTCAAACTACCCAGAGGCAAACTCAAGCCAGCCGGGTACACCTTGCATGGGTTCTCTGGCGTCCCTGTCGTGATAGAAGGGATTGTTACTCTCGACGTCACCGCGGGATCGACTCCTGTCAAGAGGACCGAGTCCATGGACTTCATGATGGTAAACGTCAAAGCAGCCTACAACGCCATACTCGGCCGACCCGGACTATGCTCCCTTCAAGCGGTGCCTTCGGCATACCATCTGAAGCTTAAATTTCCCACCCCGCAAGGGGTCGGCGTAGTCCGAGGTAGCCAGGAAGCAGCACGGTCATGCTACATGACCGCCGTCGGAGGAGGTGTGTTCCCCCTCAACGCCGTTGAGCTCGAACCCAAGAGGGACGGTCCCGCCCCAGAGCCTGTCGACGAGCTGGAGGAGGTCCCGTTCGGCACCGAGGATGAATCAAAGTGGTTCCGGGTGAGCCGCTCGCTCCCCGAGGACTTGAAGCCAGGCATAATCGCCTGCATCCGCCGCAACGTTGATCTCTTTGCCTGGAAACCCTCCGACATGCCCGGGATCTCCGAAGACTTGATTATGCATCGGCTGAGCGTCATCCCAGACTCTAAGCCGGTCGTCCAAAAGAGGCGCAAAGTCACACCGGAGAGGTAGCAAATTGTGAAGGCAAAGGTCGACAAGCTCTTGTCGGCTCGATTCATTCAGGAAGTTAGCTACCCCGAGTGGTTGGCTAATGTCGTCATGGTGAAGAAGGCGACCGGGGGCTGGCGGATCTGTATCGACTTTACGGACTTAAACAAAGCATGTCCAAAAGATCCTTTCCCCCTCCCCTGTATCGACGCCTTGATCGACGCAACCTCGGGGCATGAGCTACTGTCCTTCATGGACGCATTCTCAGGGTACAATCAGATCTGGATGTTTCCACCAGACATCTCCAAGACCTCGTTCGTCACCGACCAGGGTCTATTCTGCTACCGCGATATGCCCTTCGGGCTAAAAAATGCCGGAGCCACATACCAATGGCTCGTCAACAAAATTTTCAAAGACCTGATCGGCCGCAACGTGGAAGTCTATGTCGACGACATGCTCGTCAAAAGCCGGGCCGGGCCGGACCACGTCGCCGACCTCGAGGAATCCTTCGGAGTCCTCCGACATCACAATATGAGGCTCAACCCGGCTAAGTGCGTCTTCGGCGTATCCACTGGGAAGTTCCTGGGGTTCATCGTCAGCCAGCGCGGCATCGAGGCGAACTCCGAGAAGATATAAGCAATTATTGACATGGCCCCACCCCGGAATGTCAAAGAGGTTCAGAGGCTCACGGGCCGGTTGGCTGCAATCGGCCGTTTCCTCTCCAAGTTAGGGAAGAAGTCTCTCCCCTTCTTCAAGGCTCTACGCGGAAAGGGGGGCTTCGAGTGGGGTACCCATCAACAAGAGGCCTTCGAACAGCTGAAGCAGTACCTAGCCAACCCCCCTCTCCTCAGCAAGCCCGAGCCAGGCGAACCACTATGGCTCTACCTGTCCGCCTCGGATAGCGCCCTCAGCGCCGTCCTCGTCTGGGAGGAAGATGGAGTCCAGAGGCCAATGTACTATGTAAGCAAAGTTCTGCTCCCCGCCGAGACGAGGTACGCAAAGATAGAGAAGGTAGCCTATGCCTTGGTCATGGCAGCCCGGAAGCTTCGTCCTTACTTCCAGGCCCACTCCGTCCAAGTACTGACCGACCAGCCACTGAAGACTGTCCTTCACAAGCCCAAAAAGTCCGGCCGCTTAGTCAAGTGGTCGATTGAGCTGAGTCAGTTCGACATCAGCTACCAGCCGAGGACGGCCATCAAAGGGCAGGCCCTCGCCGAGTTCATCACTGAGTGCATCGTCTCTGAGCAGCCCTGCACCGAGGCCTCGAATCCGACCTGGGAGGTCTTTGTCGATGGATCATCATGCGAGACAGGGAGTGGGGCTGGCATCATCCTTCGGGGTCCCGACCAATTCTTACTTCAATACTCCCTCCGCCTCAGCTTTCCGGCCTCCAACAACGAGGCGGAATACGAGGCCATGATCGCCGGATTGACCCTAGCACATCGAGCCGGAGCCAAGCAAATTCGGGCCTTCAGCGATTCTCAGCTCGTGGTCAATCAGATCACCGGAGAATACGAAGCCCGTGATGAACGCATGGTGAGGTATTTGGCAGTAGTCCGACGTCTCCTAGCGTCCTTCTGCCACTCCGCAGTCATTCGAGTCCCTAGGGAGCAGAACGCTCAAGCAGACGCGTTGTCAAAACTCGCCTCTTCCTCCTTCGAGGGCCTCGACCAAACGGTACTCATAGAAATCCTCCTAAAGCCAAGTATCAACGATCAAGACCAGGAGGCAATGTGTGTCCAAGATGGAGCCGGTCTAGACGACTGGACCACTCCCATCCGAAAATTCTTAATCAATGCCGAGCTTCCAGAAGACCGAGCCGAAGCCAGACGAGTCAGGGTCCGAGCTGAAAGGTTCGTCATGATCGATGACATCCTTTTCAAACGCTCATACACCTTGGCCGACGACAAGTCGTACCTCCGCTGTCTCACCAGCGACGAGGCCCGCTACGTGCTCAAAGATCTTCATGAGGGGATCGGCGGATGCCACATGGGGAGCAGGACGCTCGCTCGGAAGGCCCTGAATCAGGGGTACTATTGGCCGACCATGCTCCAAGACTCGCAAGACCTAGTCAAGAGATGCGGTCCGTGCCAAAGGTTCTCCCCTATCAAGAGGCTTCCTCAAGCCAATCTCCAATCCCTGGCTAGTCCTACCCCATTCGCCATGTGGGGCATGGACCTTGTGGGCCCCTTCCCCGTAGCGGTAGGGCAGAAGAAATTCTTAATAGTCGCCATCGACTACTTCACCAAGTGGCTCGAAGCCGAGCCTCTGTCCAGCATCACCGAGTGCCAAGTACAACAGTTCTTTTGGAAGAGCATCATTTGCCGGTTCGGAATCCCTTGGGTCCTCGTCACAGACAACGGAATCCAATTCCAAGGTCAGAACTTCCAAACCTTCTGCGCGGACATCGGCATCCAGCAGCGTTTCTCCGCTATTTACCACCCTCAGTCCAACGGCCAAGCGGAGAACGCGAACAGGCAAATCCTCGACGGCCTTGAAAAGCGCCTCGACAGTTCCCCCAAAGGGCTGTGGGTCGAGGAATTGCCTAGCGTGCTCTGGGCACACCGAACCACCAAGAGGATCCCCACGGGAGAGACACCGTTCACCTTGACCTACGGGACGGAGGCAGTCATTCCCGTCGAGGTCGGCCTGCCTTCTCCTCGTATCATGGCCTTTGACGAAGCTGACAATTCATCCAGCTTGAGGGCCAACCTGGACCTTGTCGCCGAAGTCAGAGAGAAATCCTCAATCCGAAGAAGCATCTACCAACAACGGATCGAGAAGTTTTACAATAAGAAGGTCCACCCCACAAACATCAAGGCGGGGGACCTCATGTTACGAAAACTGTCCGTCTCTAATCCAACCAAGAAGAGGAAATTGGCTCCCAACTGGGAAGGCCCATACCGTGTAATCGAGGCTGTACGCCCTGGTACATACCGACTGGCAGATATGGACGGCCGGCCCATCAGCCGACCCTGGAACGCTGAGCACCTAATGAAATTCCTGGAAGAGCGAACATAGGTTCTAGCTTGGCTAATGTAAATAACATCTTTTGTAAGCTTTCATGTGTAAAGGGCCGCTTCAGCGACCCTCCCTATCTTGTATGAAAGAAATCCCTTTTTGTCAAACTCCAAATGCCTCGGCAGCTCCGACCTAACACCGGACAATGGGATCGGCACCCGAGTCCTCACTCCGGTATCGTCCCCAACGTCTCGGTAGGTCCGACCCGACTCCAGACCAGGGACTCTCCCTAAGGCCCCACGTCGATCCCTCACGGATCGACGGAGCCGAACCTCGCCTCCGCTATCATTCACTACACTACTAACCAGAGCAAAGAAGGAAAAGAATTCTTTATTCATACTCTTTTATTTGGTTCTGGAAAAACAAACAAAGACCGTTACAGGACTGCTCCACTCATCTCAAGCTTGGGGAAACCGCCATCTTAGGGCCCCTCGGGTCCGACGAAGGGCGGGACCACTCCGACCGAGCGACTAGGAGCCCTCTCCTCGTCATGATGGTCCTTAGGCTCAGCCACGGTCGACACACCAGCCACGGAGCTCTGGGCATCAACTGGTCGCATACGCTCCAACAACAGCAGCGCAGAGGGAACTCCCTCCGCTCGCCGACCCACTGAGAAAGATGTCGAGACACCCAACATCGTCTTGTAACGGTGTATCTCCATCTCCTTCTCCACAATGACATCGCGAAGTAACCTCTCAGAAGAGGGCCTCTGCACCGAGGCACTCGACATGGCATGTCCAAGACCGACACCGTCGAGTTCCCGATCCACCATCGCCCTCCTCAGCCGGCTCGCCTCCTCACTTAAGGCTTCAGACTTATTCCGATAATAGTTGAAGGCCGCATCAGTGTCACGAGCCCCCTTTCGGTAGCGAACCAACACGGCCTCTAGGGCCTCAACTTTGCTCCGGAGCCACGCCACATCGGAACGATGGGGGTCCACCTCGGGAAGGGGAGCCGCAACCTACATGAGAACCAGCCAACTCAACACACATAAGCAAGGAGGTTCGGAAATATCTGAGGTCAAAACACTTGGCCAGTCAAAAATCCTTTTTTATAAATTGAGTTGTTTCTTACAAAAAATGCGGTGGCCAGTCCACGGAAGGCAAATACAATCGAGAGAGGGAAAAAGAAAGACAAAACTATACAACTTGTTTTCCCACCTCAGCATCGGCTGACGGGTCAAGAGCAGGCCCTTCTTTGCCAGGGGTCTTCGGTGTCCCCTCGATCTCCATGTCATACTCAAAGTTGGACAGGTCGACGGTCGGGTAGAAGTGCCTCACATGACTGAGGGCCTTCGCATAACACTCGTCCTGGGCCTTGATCACCATCATCTGACCCGCATTCGTCAGCTCCTCCTTCTCCTTGGCGAACTTCTTCTTCAAGGAGACCACCCTCTTCCCCCACTCCGCATCCTTGGCCTCGAGCTCGAGCTTCATCTGCTGCTCCCTCTTGTGCGAGCCCTCGAGCTCGATCCGCATCTCCTTCATCTCCCGCTCGCTCTTATCCGCCCGAGCTCGCTCTTGTGCTAGGGACGCTTCGTAAAGGTTCTTTACGTTAGCCCCCTGCATGCAAGCCTGCGACCAACAAGCGCAGATAAGAAAAAGACTTCCGCAGTAAAATTAACAAGGGGGATAGGGTCGACGAGCTTACCAGCACGGTGGCCTGCGCCAGGCGCGTGAACGCCACCTCCACGGGCTCGCTCTCCATCTCCTTGCGGTCGCGAGGGGTTGCCAACTTTTTTGCCACCTTAACGGCCTGGGCCTCCTCGGTCAGACAGTCCCCCATCCGACCGACCAATCCGGTGCCCACCGTTGCCGCAACATCTCCGCCACCGGGTCCTCTTCCTCGACCTCGACCAAGGGACCTTTCCCCTTGTCAAGATCGGATGCCTTCGCCTGGCCCTGGCCCCTCGAAGTAGCCACCCCCTTGCCCGTCTCCGAGCGAGTCCTCTTGGTCCTCGGCTCGAGCTGGGCCTCCGAGATGGCTAGGGACGACTCCCTCGGCCTCTTCATCGCCTCCCCCTTCTTCTCGGCCTTCTCATTCTTCATGGTGAGTCTCCTTGCCTTGATCGATTCCGGATCCATATCTGCAAGGGAATCCATTAAGAACAATGAGCAAGAAAGTACTAAAAGACCGAGAGAAAAGAAACAACTACATACACAGAACGGCCGGTCTCAGTCCGACGCTCGCCAGATGACCCTCCGTCACCTTCGTCCAATTAATACTATGCGACAGACGGAGGCGCTCGACAAACCCCCACTCCTCGGCCGTCAAATCCCTCGGCCTCGGCGGTTGGTAGCTCGGCTTGGAGTGGTTCCATCGAGTGGGAATGTCCCAGGGCTCCTCACTCCAGATCACCAGATATTTTTTCTTCCAATCCTTGATGGAGTCCGGGTGGCTATGGATGACCTTCCCCTTACTCCGGGGCGAGATGTAGTAGACACCCTCAGCCGCCGAGCTGATCATCAACATCGCTCGGAACACACTCAACCGTAGGGGTACCTTCTGCTCCTCGCACATCAGCACGAAGCAGATGATCTGCTTCCAGGAGTTCGGCCCGTATTGCATCGGCACCAAGGATGCCCAGTTCAGCACCTCGCGAACAAACGGGTGGACTGGCAGCCTCAGTCCGGAGATGAAGGCGTCCACGGGGAAGACGCAATACCAATCAGGCAAGGGGTCGGTCGGCCGAAGGGTAGAGCTCGGCAGCATAAGCTCGTAGCTGGGCCCTATGTGGTACGCCAGCTGCAAAGCCTCCAAATCACCTGCCTCCAGAACGGTCGGAAGTGTGTCCATCTTCACCTTTTTCCTGCTCGGCGACGACAGCTGGACCCCAAACAACTCCTTATCGGAAAGATCGTCGGGGTACCGACGGAACGGCTTAGGCTGTACGGGCGACCCTGTCATCAAGTTACGATGAACAGGCGCCTGGCTCGAGCCACCGGTCCTCGACCCCTTCTTCGGAGCCCTCTTCTTCTTGGCTCGTTCCGGCGAGGGGGTAGATAATTGCCCCAGACCGGTCGGCATGGAACTCGAGCCCACACCCTGACCTCTTATCTGAACCCCTTCGGCTTCACCCCCTTCGGGGCCACCCACCTCTTCGGAAGCCAACCCTAGAATCTGAACTTCGCCGGAACTACTGCCCCCTCCTCAGATTCGCTGCTCTCCACCACAAAAGGCTTCCGAGATCGCAACGGCTTCACATTATACACTGGCACCTCCTCGCCTATCAGCTCCTCCCACGAAATCGACTCAGAAGTCTCCACATGATGTACAGATTCCCCCTCTAACACGGGCTCCTCCCACGAAGTCGATTTGGAGGCGGGTTTCACTTCCCCCTAGACGTTGACGCTGACGAGCCAGACTGAGCCCTGTTCATCTGTGCCTAAACTAAAACAGACTTACCAACTAACCTGGGGTCGCTTCGGAAGAACGAGCCTGGTGCAGCAGACGGTAGGGACGGGAGCTAAGGTGTTGGAAGATTTTTTTTTGAAAAAGCAAGAAGCGAGAAAGAAGTGGGCAACGGGGGGAGAGGGGGGACATTTATAGAGGATGAAAACGACTCCTCGATTTCCGCAATTACTGTTCACCGATTGACGTGCAACTGCCGCCTGGAAAATCGTGCCACGTTCTCGAAACGTGCGCTGCTGACGTCATCCAGTGCCAGGCTGGCAACCACGCACAGGGGTCAGTTCGGATAGAGTGTTCTGCGGATAAAACATTTTATTTAAGATTTAAGGCGCTGTCCTTCGACAGACGCCCCGGGCTCCAGGGCTCGATCGACTCCCCACTCACCCGCGAGCAGCTCGGGGCTTACAGCCTCGGCAGCCGAAACCCCGAACTGTTCGAGGGTGGGACAGAAGTCACCATCGCCTGGAGCCCTATCAGAAAACAGATCGGCCCACCTCCAATCGGAGACGACCCGTCTGTCCGAGGCTCCTCAGCCCCAGGTCCGGAATACGGTTGATGCCCCTCCCGTCTGGATCTCTCTCGGGCCAAACAACCATGTCAGGGTCGTCTGACCCGAAAAAGGATCCAGACGGCAAAGCCACCACCACTTCGAGGCTCCTTATCTACCGGTACGGATTTCGGTCGTTATCCCTCTTGCCCTGATCTCCCCTGGATCTGGCTACCGTATCAGAGCCATCAGATCCAAGAGAAGATCCGGGCGGCAGAGTGACCACCTCTCCGACACTACCGGGTTAAAATTTTGCAAGAGACAGACGTCCGCCAAAGCAGACACCTCTGATGGCCAGTGGACCACCCTTGCTGTGATTAAACCCGCTGTGGGGGGAGAGGTATTTATAGCCTCTCCCATAGACTAGCCATTATGACATTGGGAAAGCCAATCGACAGAAGCCCATGCGCCACATACATTTATTAGGCGGCGTCATTAATGCCCCTAGGAAATTGGAACATCGCACAGATCCCGGAGCGCCTTCAATGCTCCGCAAAGATGGTGGACCACTCCGCACAAACCTTCTAAGCCACCACAGCTCACCATCACCCTTGCCGACCCATAATCCCTCGAAAGCTCGAGGTCCGTTCTAGCACCAGGGTAATCTTCTCCGGAAGACTCAACGGCTCGCCATCACCCTCGCCGGCTTGAGGTTCGCTCTTACATCAGGGCAACCAACCCTCGCCAGCTCGAGGTTCGCTCTTACATCAGGGCAACCAACCCTCGCCGGCTCAAGGTTCGCTCTTACATCAAGGCAACCAACCCTCGCCGGCTCGAGGATCGCTCTTACATCAGGGCAACCAACCCTCGCCGGCTCGAGGATCGCTCTTACATCAGGGCAACCAACCCTCGCCGGCTCGAGGTTCGCTCTTACATCAGGGCAACCAACCCTCGCCGGCTCGAGGTTCGCTCTTACATCAGGGCAACCAACCCTTGCCGGCTCGAGGTTCGCTCTTACATTAGGGCAACCAACCCTCGCCGGCTCGAGGATTGCTCTTACATCAGGGCAACCAACCCTCGCCGGCTCGAGGCTCGCTCTAACATCAGGGCAACCCCATCATGAAGACTCAGCAATTCGCCGTCCCATTTCTACAACCATAAACACTCCTCCACGGCTAGCTTCCGCACCCTCGCAGGAGTGGGGGGCTTGTGTGGTAGGGTAAAAATGACTTAGGGCCCATCCAGGGCCCAGTACAGCTCTCACTCAAAAACAGGAAAAACAACAATCTGGCTCGGCTTCGAGCCACTACAGGGTCGGCACCGAACCTCAAGTTCACCCCCACAGAACTGGTCTCCTCGTATCCGACGAGCATCGATGGCCCTCGGCCTCCGATCCACGACAGCCCACCGGGCCGTCCGCCCAGCCTGGTAAAGAATGAAGATGACCTGGCACGACCTAGGCCACCAGATTCTCCCAGGAGCACAGGAGCCCCATGATCTGCCATGTCAGCTCCAAATACCACCAAGGGCTTTGCTACGTCAGCCCTATACCACCCTCGGTACTGCCACGTCAGCCTTAAACCCCCTGGGCCTTCTGCCACGTCAGGTCCATGGGCTTTCGGGTTCAGACCCGGCCCCCAGGCGGATCCAAACCCGATTAGAATTCTCTATAAATACTAGACCCTCACCCACCTTTTCAGGTAATCAATCTTTTACCACCAAATTTCCCTAGTTATTGCTACTCTCTCACAGAGACTGACTAGATCGTCGGAGGGTCCGCCGCCGGGATAAACCCCGGTGTTCCAGGACCGTCTGCAGGTACTCGAGGCCAGGCGATCCGAGCCGATCCTCAAGCGCCGAAGCGAGCCTCCCGCTCGTCGTCCCGTGCCGCACTCTTCCCTCATTACAAATTGAGTCCGAACTCACACCTGGTGCATCCACACTGCGACCAAAAACAAACCGCATCAATGATCATTTTCAAACTTCGCATATTACATACTGTGACCGAGGATTTCAGACGGTAGCTATTAGTAACCAAAAGTAATATGTTACTTGGTGATGCTACTTGTTTTTGGGTGTGGGAGAAATAGATAATATGAGTCTTTTTGGGGAAGAGGAAACTTGGATCTTGGCCTCCGATCTAACTCTGCTATGAGGCTGATGTGACGGATTGGGTGGATCTGGATGGTTCGACCGCCGTCGGACACCTGCAAAAAAGTCTTACGCTCTACGCCCTCGGTGTGTGATCATTTTCTCCCGATGCCGAAGGCTTCATTGCCAAATATCCTTGAAGGATATCCTCCGATAACCCTCTCGGGATTGGCACCCGATGCCGAAGGCTTCAACTCCAAATATTCTTGAAGGAGATCCTCCGATAAGTCCCCTGGGTTTTTTTTTTTGAAATAAAAAGTGACCAATCGGCCACCGATCTCATTAATGAAAGATTAACGACATCACAAAATACACCTATTAAACGTACCACATCATTCTGTGCCCCTCGGCACTACATACAAAAGATCTATTACATAAAATATCTAACATCAAACCTTAGATGCATAAAAAAGAAACTTGCCCCAGGGCACAGACATCATCAAAATAGGAACTCCATCTAACCGTCCCACCACAATTGCATAATCTGGAGCTCTATGCTTCCATATCCGAAGCAATCACTCGAATCGGATTTTCTTCCTGGAACCTGAATGACCTGCCCACTCATTTATTAGGACCACTATTTTGCGTAGTAATATATGAAAATTACATTTAATATTACGAAAGCAGTAATTATTTCTATCCAACTAGAGAGACCGCAAAACAGCCCTAATTGTGATATACCACCCACTCCTGACTTCTCTCCTAATGTTAACCCTCCTCCAGCTACCCCATAAATCCTCTATGCTATTAGGGATCTGAATGGTATGGAAACATAATGCAATAACTTCCCATATCAGGGTTGCTCTAGGACAACGGACGAAGATATGTTCAGCGTCCTCATCATTCAAGTTACAAAATTTACAAGTTACATCTATCTGTATATTACGATTCCTCAAGTTGGTCTTGGACAAGATAGCATTGTTGAGGACAAGCCATAGGAAAGCTCTGACTTTGTTAGGAACCTGCGACTTCCAGATAATCGATGCATGACTATTTCTAACCCCTCCATCCTTTAACACACCGTACATCGACGCAACTGTAAACGTGTTTGATGACCCCCAGATCCACTCTCTCTCATCCTATGTATCCCTATGTAAGATATTCACCCCTGTCAGCATTTCTTTCAGCTCATCTAATTGTAGCTGTCCCCTATACGAAAGCGTCCCTCTGATAACTAATCTCAGTCTTCTATTCCTCCACACTTCCTTGACTAGACCATTCGTATTTTCCTCCCTCATACGAAAGTCCCCCGGGGTTGGCATCCAATGTCGGATGCTTCAATGCCAAAAATTTCCCTCGGGGTTGGCAGTCGATGCTGAAGGCCTTAACGCCAAATATCCTTGAAGGATATCCTCTGAGAATCCCCTCAGAGTTGGCATTTGATGACGGAGGCTTCAACGCCAAAAATTTCCCTCGAGGTTGGCATCCGATGCCGAAGGCTTCAACGCCAAATATCATTAAAGGATATCCTCCGATACCCCCCTCGGTGTTGGCATCCAATGCCGGAGGCTTCAACGCCAAAAATTCTCCTCGGGGTTGGCACCCGATGCCGAAGGCTTCAAAGCTAAAAACAAAACCCCTCAGGGTGAGTATCCGATGTTGAAGGCTCCAACGCCAAAAATTCTTGGAGGATCCCCCTCAGGATGCTGATCCGAAGGGTACCTCTCTCGACATGGTAGAAATAATGCATAAACCATACACACGAACAAAGAATTGAGACAAAAATGTCTTCATTAAAAAGGAAAACAATTACAAGAGGGCGATGACCAGTCACATTCTGGCAATTACTAATAACATTTTAACACTTGGGAACATGCTAATACTTAAAGCTGAACAGAAATAGTGCAAAATTTTTTTTACCAAAATCCTAATTGTGAACTCTAATTTTGTCTTCTGAAAGCTTCAAGTGTTACAAAAACTCCTCTGAAGATCAGAGTCTTCCTCTGGCTAGTGCTCAACAATGCCATTCTCACTAGAGAGAACCTAGCCAAAAGGCAACCTCACATTGCGACCAATTGCGGGTTCTGCAACGTACATGTGGAAAATTTGAACCACCTGTTTCTGCACTGCACTAGAAGCAAGGTCGTCCTGACAGAAGTGCTGAGAGCACTAGGAACAAGTGACTACCCAAGGGATTACGTGGAACTGTGGGTTGGCCCCAGATTTGCATCAGCCCGTCACGATATGAAAGAAGCATGGTTTATTGCCATTGCGGCAACCACATGGGTGTTATGGCTTGATAGGAACAATTTTTATTTCCGTGCTACATGTAATTCTATTTCTAGTAATCTTACTCATATCATGCATCTAATTTTCTTTTGGGCTACAGCTGCTGCTTCAGGTGCTAGAGGAAGGATTGCAAGGGTATTCCAGGTGGATGAGTTCGATGACGAGGAGATAGAGATCGGGCCAACTCTTGACTGATGCGTGGGCCCTTACCTCACTTTACGGTTGTTATGTCAGGCCTTAGTATGTTGTAGTTGTTTTCTCGGTTGTCCTTAGGCTAAATGTTGTAACCCACCCCCCAGGGTTTTGTTGGGGGCTATGTTTTCTATTTCCTGCACTGTACTTGTTCTCCCGGGACTCCGGGGTTGTTTATTAATCTCTTATTAATGAAACAGGGTGGCATTATCCCACCTTTTCCTCAAAAAAAAAAAAAAAAAAAAGCTTCAAGTGTTAGTATCGTGTAATCCTATCATGTATCTAATTTGTTCTTCTGGATCACAACTTGATGGCTCACATGACAATGATATTGTTCACAGTTTAGATATGCACCCAAGGTTTGTAGTGTAACTTGTTATCCAATTTATTTTGTGTACCTTATCATTAGTTTCTCTTCATGAGAGAAAGCTATATTTCTGATTCATCACTGCTGTGATCAGAGTGGATCCTGCTTTGCAAAACCTTGATGAAATTCATTTTTGCCAAACTGTTCAGATGTGGGTAAGCTTAAGCTCTAAACTGATTACCACTAGTAGTGGTGCGTAGTGGTTTCTTAGAAATAGTTTTTAGACATAAATGACTTAGTTTTTGCTACTTGGATCTAGATTTCCGAACATTTTTTTATTTGAGGGAAAAGCGTGGCTCGAACAGGGACTCTAGATTCGAGCTGTCACTCAATTATCTACTCCACCCAATACCAACCCCACCCAATACCAATCAGGACATTGCCTGCATCTCTTTTTTTGGCTAAGTACACTCCAAATTTGGTTTCTGTTGATGATGATTTCATTCTTATTGTCTACAATCTGAAACTTCATTTATTAATTAGTACTTGTGGAATTAATATGCAAAAGTTGGAATTCTATGTTATAGGTTCTTATTCTACGCTGAGTCCGCTTGGATTTTGCAGTAGAGGAGGGATGGGGGTGAGGAAGGGGAGGCAATGAGTTTGATGTCATTGGGCCCACGCAGCAGCGGATGGTGGAGCGGAGGAGGGGGATGAATTCGAAGAAGGCGTGGGAGAGGGTGGAGCAGGTGAGCGGGTACTGGAATTCGATGAGAGCGGAGCGAAGGGTTGGGTTGTTGGAGGTGCACCCGAAAGAAAATAAGACTCCCTTTTGACCACTTCTAGCCAGGCTTAACAGAATATGGATAATGATTGTCATAAGATACTCTTTCCACAACTAACTGGCCATGCCAAATAATTATTAATTCTAGACTTGAATGCTTTATTTAAATGATTTTAAAAACATATGTTCCTTTCAGCTGCATAGAAAATTTCTTTATTTTATCCTAATTTATTATTTTTTATCTCATTGCTTCTAGCATTTAGTCTACCCAAAATTTAATATCTCCATTTTAATTTGGTTTATGTATTTCTCATCTGGCTGCTACTCATGTCCAGAAATCTTCTCTTTTTGACCTAACTCTATATTGAACTGCATGCTACATTCTTGCTACAAGTATATTTTAATCGAACACCAATAAACTATAACCTACATGTACTCAATTGTTTCCCCCTATTTCAGGTGCTATGAGCTTCCCCAATAGTTCTTTTTTTTCTTCTACTTCTATTAACTAAGTACATTGTGTGATTATCGGTGTTAGATGCTAATGCAAATATAGATATAGACTGAAACATGACCATTTGACGTTGATCCTTTCATTGCTTGTGAGGGTATATAATGCAGCTGTGATTGTGCAAGTTGTAGGCCATGTAATTTTACTAACTCCAACTTATTTTAAATAAATTTATAATAGTTACAAACAACGAGGTTGAAATATCTTTGTGCTTTATGTACTGGAACTTCATTGATTTCGTATTTGTATTTGTGCAAGTATGTCTCACTTTCTATTAATCTTTTATACCGCGACAAGAAAATTTACATGTTCTTTGTCCTGATCAACCATGCAAAATAACATTCCCTCAAGATGACAGACAATTTCAATGAATTGAGGAGTTATAGGGAGCGAAACACCTTATAAGGTTGTGGAGAATCCTGGGCTATTGGAGATGATGCAACGAAAATTTTGAGCTGAAAGCACCTTTTTATGAAGAGATGTGCTCTTACGATAATTGCAATAGGTTGAATTTGCCTGTCGATCTTGCTTTTCAACAATCGATCATGCTCTTTAGTCTTTGCAATTGCCTCTTCAAAGCAACGAAGAAGATGATATAGAAAAGGTTGGGCAACAAGATCGAGATGATGATGAAGATAATTCTTATGAATTCTTATGATAAGGAAGATGACGATGGTGACAAATATATCAATTCTTATAAACAAGTTAAGGATGGACTATATGAAGAAACAAGCTTTGGGAACTAGCTCAGACTTAAAGCATGTCGTTTGATATGAACCAATATTTCCAGAAGGTCAAAGGCGAATATGTTACCAAAAAGAGTTTGAAGTCTGGGAAACTTCAGCTTGACGAAGAAAGTTGTAACACCCCAAATTCCATTTACATGTAATTCGTAGTACAACAGGATCTTTTACTTCAATTCGTACAATTTTATAAGGAAATTAAAACTTTTCTTTTATTACACAAAAATGTTTATTACAGTTACACAGCAGAATAAATACAACAAGAAATACAACTCTAATATCAGCAGCTTAAATATAATCTTTATCATCAACCGTCTTTACATCATTGCCAATCCAATCAAGCACTGCCCTGAAAATCTGTGGGCACGTCGGTTGCTTACAACCGACGCAATGTTATAAACAACAATTCTCTCTATGCTGTATTATAACGAAATCTCTTACTTTAACAAATACAAACTTGAATGCATATAAAAGTGTAAAGAGTGACTATCCTAAACATTTCAGTGTATGATATGACTTAATGCCTAATGCAGATATTATACTACAATAATACTAATGTATACTTGTTCGGATTCTATGCATCCCATACTACATAGGTCCGAGGGCAAGCACGTACCTACACCACATTGTAGGGTTAGATCCCTCGCCATGCAGCCTACTACGATGACTACTACAAGCTTTAGACACTTTGCAAGTATTGGCTCTCGCCCTTGGAATATTAGAGACCAATCAATCTCCGTGGATCATTCTGTGGCCCTTACGTCCATCGTCTCAGAATACTGGGGATCATCTCATTCCGCAGGTCATTCTGGAGCCCTCATTGCACAAGCATCCCATGAACATCGCTCTCGTTCCAGAATACTGGAGATTGTTCTCACTCTGTGGATCATTCTGTGGCCCTTATGTCCATCGTCCCAGAATACAGAGGACCGTCTCATTCCAAGGATCATTCTGGAGTCCATAACTCACGTTTGTACTCATTTCATCATATCTCCAACTAGTGCATATCCTTAAGTTTAAGTTATAGTTATTAAAAACTAAAGTTTAGCTTACCCATCGATCTTAAACAAAATACTGAGACAGTCAACCCATACTGGTTACTTCTCAAAATCAATTTTTCATTTTCATTTCTTTGCCGGTACCGGGGTCTCACTAAGCCTCTAGAATCAACATCTTGTTATGTTTAATAACTTGGGGTACTCATCCCCTTGTTACTCATGTTCTCAATTTTCATGTATTCATATTTTATTCAAATTCTTTCATTCATTCTTATTTATTCATCAATAAGTACAATCTCAATCTATTCATTTTCACAATACACTTTTCATATTCATCAAAACTTTCTCAATACAAGTTAATTAAGATTAAAACATAATCTCTTAAAAGTTCATCCTTGAAAAATTCATCTCATCATTTTCCTTTGATTTATTTTGAACCAATCTTAACATCTTTAATCATATATATATTTTTCTTGAGTTCACATCTTGTCTAAGCATGAATATGATCTTTATTTTCCCAAAATATAACTTAAAATAATGAGTAATTCAATCACTTCGTCTAAGTATCATTTGCAAAATAGTCAATTCAAAGTTAGAAAACTACATTTCATGCCATTTGGAAAAATCATAGAAAATTATATACTTCACGAAACTCTGCATTCTTTATATCAAAATAAAGGTATACAAGTCTACTAAAACTTCTTAGTTATAAGTTTCTTTAAAATTGGAGATGATGCAACGAAAATTTTGAGCTAAAAGCACCTTTTTATGAAGAGATGTGCTCTTACATTAATTGCAATAGGTTGAATTTGCCTGCCGATCTTGCTTTTCAACAATCGATCATGCTCTTTAGTCTTTGCAATTGCCTTTTAGAAGCAACGAAGAAGATGATATAGAAAAGGTTGGGCAACAAGATCGAGATGATGATGAAGATAATTCTTATGAATTCTTATGATAAGGAAGATGACGATGGTTGACGGCTATAAACGGTCAAAAAACTGCTTTTTTTGCTTTGCTTTGTTTTTTGTTTTTTGTTTTTTGTTTTTTGTTTTGTTTTTTTTTGGGGGGGGGGGGGGGGTAATTTGGGAAACCCAAAAAATAAGAAAATCTATAAATAGCCACCCCTCCCATACAGTTTTCCTCACTCAAAATTCTCCAGACAGTTATCTCAACTCTCTCATTCCAAACAATTCTCTCAAGTTTCCAACACTTCATTCATAATCAAGTCTCAACTCTCTCAAGCTCAATTTATTGTTGCATTTTTTGGAAGTAAAGAAGCAAAGAAACATTCAAGTAACAATTCATTCCAAATGAAGTCTCAACTCTCTCAAGGCTCAATCTACATTTGTAATTTTTGGAAGAAAATAAGCGAAGAAACATTCAAGCAAAAATTTATCTAAATCAAGTCTTAACTCTCTCAGGTCTCAGTCTACTCTTGCAATTTTTGGAAGAAAAGAAGTGAAGAAACATTCAAGAAACGTTCACAATTTTCTCTGGCAATTCTTTTAGTGCGGTATTGTTTTCAATTTTGTACAATTAAATATTTGTTAGTTCACTTAGTTGTGAATTTGTAGCTTGTTAATTTCTTATATACTTTTTCATATCAAATTTTGAGTTTTCATACACAAATGATATCATCACGTTCACATAGCGAAAGAGGACAAGAATCCACCAATTCATCTCGCATACCTTATGTTCCAGCTTCACAATTTGATACAGATAGTTTCAGAGACTTTGGTAGTATTCCCGAGTATCCGCACACAGATGATGATGAAAACCTTGTTGAAGATTCACAAACACAAGACACTGATCATCCAACTTCTTCCCGAAAACATAGAGGTGAAACTTCTGAAATCCACCAATATTATACATTTGTTCCATTTTAGGCCAATCCGAAAGAGGGTCATAAAGTATGTAACAAATGTATAACCACTTACAAATGGAAAGTTGGTGCAAGGATGAGCACACTTAAGCGACACTTAACAAGAGAACACGCTAACCAAAAAATTAACCCTATGACCGGTCATCTAAATAGCCATAGTTATGATCACGATCTTGTACGTATGGAAATGGCTAAATTCTTTATTAAGGATGAGTTACCATTTTCTTATTACGACTGTAGGAACCTAGATAATTTTAACCAAACCGCTTTAAACCTCATTACAAGTGAATTCCTAGGAACACTGTTAAATCATATGGTTTTAAAATCTGTCAAGAAGCTAAATATGTTTTAATTGCTATGTTGTATTCTTTAACTTGTAAGGTTTTGTTAACCTCCAATTATTGGAAATGTTGTAACAATGTTCCAATGATGTGCGTAACATGTCGTTGAATTGATACTGATTGGATTATTCAAAAGATGATCGCATCACATACAAGCATGCACTATTTAACCTATTCATGATAAAAAAAATTCTGTTGGTTTTCATAATGCCACCAATAATAAAAATGTGATTTCTGCATTAATTCAAGAGTTTCAACCTATAAAGCCAGACATTTTTCACGTTAGATGAACATGTCATATTCTCAACTTGTGTATGCAAGATGCATTGAAGATAGCCGAATCATATATGAGTGCAATATGAGATTGTGTGCATTTCATATATTTGAGTGGTCCTAATCTTTAAGCATTCAAACAATGGTGTAAGCTAAAGGGAATACATTTTACGAAATTCCCTAAATATGTTAAACACTGTTGGAATTCTATTTACGACTTACTTATTGTTGTTAGTAAATAAAAATATGTTATAAATGACTTTTGTATTGCAAAAAATATGAAAAACTATTGTATGAAAGAAGAATTTTGGGATTTTACCGAAAGTTTGTTAAAACTATTACAACATTTTCAAACCGCAACCGTTAAATTTTCAAAATCTTATGCGTTCACTTCTAGTGGTATTTTACTTACAATAGTAACTATGATAATAACTTTTCAAGAAATAATGCATGACCCTTTGATTGCATCAATTGTGGTTCACGCTTACGATAAATTAATGAAATATTCACATTTCTATATTCTCTTGTATTGCTAGTGTAATGGAGTATCGTATCAAGTTAGATTGTATGAAGAATTTGATTGATTTAATTTATAGTTACATTGAAGATGATTTTTATGATCAACATAAATTTATAGTTGATTTTGAGTTCGTATTAAATAACTACGTATGCTCGTGGCACGTGCCTATGGCATGTATTTAGAACTGCATATAAATTTATTTGTAGTTATTTGATTGGGTGAACTGCATATAAAACTGTTAAATTGTTAACAATTTAACGAATAATTGTTAAAAAATTAAAATCACAGGCAGTCAAAATGAATCCTCCCAAGGCCAATGCATGCAACATCACACAAGCATCATATATATAGATCTCTGGGGGGAAAAATCTGCATATGACTAAAGATACAAAATAAAAATATAACAATTTAACGAATAATTTTTAAAAAATTAAAATCACAGGCAGTCAAAATGAATCCTCCCAAGGCCAATGCAGGAAACATCACACAGGCATCATATATATAGATCTCTGGGGGAAAAATTTGCATATGACTAAAGATACAAAATAAAAGTATAGCAATGTGTTATAGATTTTAGGAAATTTAGTAGAAATTTTGACAGAATCTCCCCTAAAATATTAGCCATTTTACAGCAATTCCTTACAGAATTCTGCTCACAATTAAAAATATAAAATCACAGGAAATAAATATGAATCCTCCCCAAGCCAATCCAAGCAACATGACACAGGCATCATATATATAGGGCTCTGGGGGGAAAAAATCGTCATATGACTAAAGATACAAAATAAAAACCAAGATATCGTTTGAAAACATAATAGATTTTAGGAAATTTAGTAAAAATTTCGACAGAATCTCCCCTAAAATATTAGCCATTTTACAGCAATTCCTTACGAAATTCTGCTCACAATTAAAAATATAACATCACATGCAATAAATATGAATCCTTCCCAGGCCAATCCAAGCAACATCACACAGGCATCATATATATAGGGTTCTGGGGGGAAAAATCGTCATATGACTAAATATACAAAATAAAAACCATGATATCGTTTGAAAACATAAGAGATTTTAGAAAATTTAGTAACAATTTTGACAGAGTCTCCCCTTGAATATTAGCCCTTTTACAGCAATTCCTTATGGAATTCTGCTAGCAATTAAAAATATGACATCACAGGTAATAAATATCAATCCTCCCCAGGCAAAACTAAGCAACATCAAACAGGCATCATATATATAAGGCTCTGGGGAAAAAAATTATAATATAATGCAAGATACAAAATATAAACCAAAAATTCGTTTGAAAACGTAATGAATTTTTAGAAAAACCATCGAAAAACCTTTCAAAAACAAAACACAGAACCCAATACTCCACAAAATTGCAGGTACGGGTATTAACATAACTATATTATATCATCATTATATACAGATACTTACATCATCTAAAAAAATGCTAAATATTACAACTATTACAACTATTACATCCTCCACCATAATATACACCAACCAACCGAATAACCAAAAAAAAATTACCGGATTGTAGGAGAACACAATGGTTGAAGTCTTCAAAAATGGGACCAAACAGTGAGCCTAAAAAAATTGTAAGAGTTTTGAATCAAATAGTAAGAGTTTACAATAAACAATTATAACAATGAAAGTTTGAAAACAATAGTAAGAGTTTTGAAACCATTACCTTTCAAACAGAACAATGCCTTGAACCAAACATGTTCTTCATCACCCTACCAAAAGTGAAACTTTCAATATGTACATAACGGTTCTAAGTGTAGACGACAATCTGGGAAAAAAAAGAAGCATTAAATTAGCTTTAAAAAAAGAAGCATTAAAAAGAAGCAATTGATTTGTATATAAAGGAGGGGAAGTATATGATGATTAACTTTGACGTTCTAATTATTTTAACAAACCAATCAAGATATGGTTGTGTTCTGAGCCTACATTTACTTAAAATATTTTGAGATTAGTTGTGTTGATATCTAAGATAAATAATTACAAATCATCTGTCTAAACCCTTTCATTCTTATTGCATGCAGTTTGTACAGTGACTAAAGGTGACCGAAGGTGTGATGCTGAAAATGCGTTATGGCAAAATGAGCTCTGTATTTTATTTCACTGTGTACATTTAAGGACTGTATGTAATATATTTGAGTCTGTTCATTATAATACTGTAAGTCAAACCATATATCAGATTTCTATGTTTGAGCTTTGTTTATTTGAATGTGTTAACCCTTTGTGTTAACCATATACTACTGTACAATGTTCAAACCATATATTTTAGATAAGAAATTTTGTATGGATTAAGTTCTTGGTTCTTGGTTCAGATTAAGTTCAGTTTCAGTTCTTGGATATTTATTAACTTTGCAGATTAAGTTATTTGGTTCAGTTGCAGATTAAGTTCTTTGGTTCTGTTTCAGATTAAGTTCAGTTTTAGTTCAGTTTCAGTTCAGCATGGAAAAAAAAAATTGTTCAGCTTCAGATTTGTATGTTTGAGCTTCAGATTGTTTCAGATTAAATTTTGGTTTGAGCTTCAGATTTCAGTTCAGCATGTATGTTTCAAATTTTGGTTTAGCTTCAAAAAATTTTGTTTCAGTTTCAGATGAAGCTCAGTTTCTAGTTCAGCTTAAAAAAAATAGTTTCAGTTTGAAGTTATCAAATAGAAAACTCATCAAGTTAAAAACTGCTCGAAGCTCTAACTCTGTAAACTCATCAAGTTAACAAACCAATGAAGACATTCTAGAGTAATCATGACATTGTAGAGTAATGGGTACAAAATATGAACATAATATTAACTACTATGATCTATCTTCTAGAAACTGTAGTCATTGAAGCCTACATCTATTGCATGCGCAGTTGCATTTCTCAGTTTTTTAAATGCTTGTCAGTTGGTTTCATGTTTATTATTTGTTATGTTTAATATTTTTTTGTTGCATGAAATATACCGATTTGTCCACTTGCTAACCATGTTTTTTTTCTAGGGAAACACTACTAACTGTTGCAATTTGATAGTTTAAAGAACTGAAAATTTGTTGGAGCCTATTGTTTTGGATGCATCTCTAAGTCTTTGACATGGTTATGTTATTTTTGCAATTTGCAGATAATGCTGGGGTGATTGTGAACTTATGTTCTAAATTAAAAACTAAATCAACATTGCACAATATAACAATCCTCAAAAATATGTGCAGCAATCAGCATGCAAAACAATAACTCAAAACTATTGGCAGCACCGAACATTAAAAAAATAGATTATTTAGTTATTTTAAATCTGAAGGTACTTATCAAGCGATGTTTAGAACAAAAAAATTGGCAGCATCGAACAAAAAAACTTATCAAGCGTTATTCAAAACTATTGGCAGCACCGAACAAAAAATATTCAATCTTACTATAATTGAGCCAAATGTACTTCTTTTCCTGTACATGCATTTGCAAAATTGGAGCAGTTGAATATATGTTGACTGAAAGCAAGGCAACTTCTTCCTCACACTGCTCTGCTACCAAGCTTGCTGTTCTCTAAATTCCTGCGTTGTTATGTTTTTTTTCCTCTTCCTGCTTTAGCTGAGGAAAGCATAATAATTGTAATGAGAGAGACTTTATTCTCAGGATGTCTTTTTCATTACTTGCGCACTTGTGTACTATTCCAGCTACCTTCTAACGGATACTTGTTTTTGATGGTTTGCTGCTTTATAACTAAGAGTGTCTATAGTCGTAATATCATTGCTTAGCAATTGTAAATTTATCTTTTTTGCTTTCTATGTGTAGAGCATATTTTTCTGTCTTTACCTTTATCCCGTCATTTCTAGAATGGATTGGCTTATCCCGTCATTTCTCATCAGTCTCTAATCACCAAATACATTACAGTGATGCTGATAGCTAGGGCCCCTTTCGGCAATTGTATATTTTTATGCTCATAAGTTTATATTGAATACCTGTATGCAAAATTAGCAGTAACAAAAGGATGTGGGTTTAGATCCCCAAGTGTAGCCCCTTTATACTGTTGCATCATGTCAGGAGCATAGAGATTTGACTATTACTTAACAAATCCCTGAAGGAGAAAAAAAAGTGAAAGAGGGCTGTAGCTTGCAATATGTTCAAAAGTAGGCATCCTAAGATCTTTATGATACACTTACATAAATTTCATTGATGTCAAATCTTGCTCTTAAATTCTGTAACACTCCTGGTTCTCGGAGATAAACTATCCTGGTCATATCCTCGACACCAGAAGGTGGTGCATCAGAATCATAAGGATACACACTCGACAATTTAACAGTGACCTGCATTGCGACGAACGTATGTATATATCCTTAGCAAAGCATTCCCTGATAATGATAAAATTTTGACAACTTTGTTCATCTGTTTAACAGTGAAACTAAATTTTTTCTTCAATTCGATTTGATTTATTGCACTCACCGCCTCTTCCGAACTACATTTGATCTTAATTTCATAACCATTAACCTCTAGTACTTCTCTGTTAATATACAAAAGTGAGCTTTGCTTTTACCTTTTTAGAATCCTAGCTATTGGCAGCATTAGATTTTTTGTTAGATTCTAAAAGCATTAGCTAGTACTGTACTGGAGGTTAGATTTTTTGTTCATCACCATTAATCTCCAGTACTACATTTCATTTTTAGAATCCTAGCTATCAGAATCAAGTGAGCTTTGCTTTTAGAATTAGCAACACAGTTAAGCAAGTCACAAAATAGGCACATTATTTGCTCACGGAGAAATGTCAGACATTCAGTACTGTGCATTTCATCATTCCAAATTGCCAACATTCCATTATGTAAAATTTAAGTTTGTAGATCACAGAGTATTCGGTGAATTTTAGTAGCCATGGTTTCAAAATATCAAACTCTTCGTAGGTTGGAACTTTGGACTTCCAGTATCAGTTTCAGTTGTAACATCTGCAAGTAATTTATATCTTGATTTTAATGTACGTTTTGTTTTGTGTACTCATTATCATCCATACAAAATTTGGATGTATATATTTATTGGAACGAAATTTGGATATTTTGATATTCCGGTAAATTGCACTTCTTAAATATGCTTTAACATTAAAATTGCACTTCTTATCTCTTCTTAAAAATTAAAATTAAGCTTTCACATTTAGACTTGGTGCTTTCCAATTTAACAGAAAAACATAAATATGGTTTGTTTTTCTAAGCTAAACATAAGATTTCTACAATTACTGATTCATTATGTTATGAAAAACTCGAAAGTAGATTTTAAAAGTAAAATTTGTTAAAATTGCCTAATCCAATGAGAACTTCCCGTCCACTTGCTCATGTATATTCCATTTTCGTTTTCTCGCTTGGTAAGCTGCATGATCGAAACATTGTGCTTGAATGACACCTAAAATTTTAAATTGTATTAACAAACCAATACCAATAACTTTTATGTTATTTAAAAATTAAACTTTTTATTAATATTTTCATTGTCACTAAAGCTTTTTTCCCATCAAATTAGATGTTACGGACAACAATACAACCTCGAATGAGAAGGCTTTGACAAAACAAAACAAAAGCAAAGCGTATCATGAGCAAATTCTAGTGCTATGAACCATAGACATTATATTACTTGCCATGAAAAAATAGAGGTCAGATAAAGCTAATAGAACCAACACTGATGCGATGGTACTTTAATCTCATATAAAAGGCAGACCACTGTCCAAAATTTTCATCACCTAAAAAAGTACAAAGACAAAGAAAAACGATCTGATTGAATATAACCCTAAACAGATACAATCCTAAACAGATATAACCCTAAACAGTCTCAATTAGCTAAAATCTGCAACCCTAAATAGATGGAAAACAGTATAAATTTCAATGCAAAATTAGAAGCAATTTTATATGGAAAACTGTATAAATTTCAAATAACACTTACAATCCTAAAATCTGCGTTGAGGTGAAAGTTGGGTTGACGAAGCTAGAAAACAGCATCAATCCTAAAATTAGATGCAAAATTAGATGCAAAACAGTATAAATCTAACAAAAACCCAACAAAACGAATGCAACTTGAGATGTAGATACAGTGAAATTGGTGGTCGGGATTGAAGTTAACCTTTGCATTCAATCCACATCTGACATCATATTAGGAAAAATAGAAAAAGGATTGAAGTTAACCTCACATACATCATATACTCAGGAAGAATATGCGAGAGAAATTCATTTGTGTTTCTTGTAATTAAAAGAATTAGCTGAAGTTAACTAATGGTTAGAAAATACGAACATAATATTAACTACTATGATCTATCTTCTAGAAACTATAGAGTAATGGGTACATGCATGTGCATAAGGTGGCTTGAAGACATTGTTAGTTGGTCGGTTTCAAGACATGGTTGGTCTTTTGCATGTGCATAAGGTGGCTCAGGTTAATACCCAGGTAATGAATGCACTGTTGGTGGTTAATCTATACAAATCACAATCAATATTTGGATATGTACCAGTTACTTGGATTTACTGTCATGTTATAACTTATAATAGTAGAATATTTCATGTATGGAGAGTAAGCTTATAATAGTAGAATAATTAAAAAACCGAAACAATTTAACAAAGGTTTGTTAAAAAGGTATAGTGAATGACTCCAAATAAATGCATAAATTTATATGCAGTTCATACAATCAAATAACTACAAATAAATTTATATGTAGTTCCGAATACATGTCGTAGGCACGTGCCACGGGCATACCTAGTAGTAGAATATTTTTGGATTTGTACCAGTTACAATCGTGCATGTAGTTTTAAAATATGCATATGAGGGTCTAGTAAGCTTCAGGATAAAAGATTGACACAAATCCATAAATATGACAATTAGGCTTTAAAAAAAGGTAAAAACCTACCCAAGTACCATAGTATAAACTTATTTTTCATTTTTTATTTGTGTATAACTACTAAATTTATCATATTTCGTCATCTAGCACAAGTTCTATAATCTAAACTCAATTTCTAGTAATAACAGTAAATCGTTTCATTAGTATAAATTTAGTATAGAGTATAGATTATAGCTCAAGTTCTATAATCTATACTCAATTAGAAGTGAAGGGAATCTGCACCATACTCAGAAACAATGCCATCAGGATTGATGACATTTCCTCTACCTCTACTCATTTTGTAGGCTTGAGCAATCAAACGAATATTTGGATCATCTTTGAGGACATGAAAGTCACCAACTTTTGTGACCTATATAATAATGTTGAGAGATCATAAAAGTGATGTCTAAAGGGTTTTTGCTTTAATTTGCTTGAATTAAGTATAACTGCTATTAGATCCCTCTAAAACTTCTAAATCCCAGTAGGTCCCCAGTTTATATAGTCCACCTAGTTCGTAAATTGGAGTTACGTAGTTCAAATTATGGTAGTTTTAAATTAAGAATTTTGTCTTAGACCCCTCTCCTTTTTCATGCCGAAGCTGTCAGCTCCAACCAGAATATGAGTTAAAGAACCTCAGAACTCATTAAACAGGAAAAATTATTATAACTGCCAGCAGCAAAATAGGGTGACATACTAACAATTAACAAATTCGAAATGAACATAATTTAAGAGACCAATAGTTTAAAAGAAAGAACATGTTGATTTTTGTCGCTACAATGTGCATTGACTTAAAAGGAGAAGGTCACCAACTTATCTTTTCAACAGGTATCTTCTCCTGTAGATAGTCACTATGATTACTAACTGAGTCGGCAGAAATTAATGTGCCTTCTTGATCTCTGCAAGCCGTATACTCAGCCTGTTACTACAGAAATTTGAAATATATGATAACAAATTATGCAACTTATGATACTCAAAAGCAACAATACTTACTTCACCAAGTATTAAGCCTTTGATTAATAAGACATTTGAAAGGCTCCTTGGTAGAAACTACACCTATATCATAGAGGACCTGACAGTTGATAACTTTTAGAGTCAAAAGAAAATCCAGAATGAGGAGAAATAGCATAAGCATATATGTGTTGTAAATACTACACTTTAATGTAACCTGCAATATTTACTATGAATTCTTCTAAAAAGGAAATGGACTGAAGTAATCTAAGAAGCATAGATATGGACACAAATAGAAATGGATTGAAGTAATCTACTATGGACAATGTTAGTTTGTGTATAACTACTAACTGTTAGTTTCTTCACCAAGTATACTAAATTTGTGTATAACTACTAAATGTTAGTTTCTTCATCTATAATCTATACTAAATTTATTATACTAAATCGTTTCATTGTAACTACCAGGCAATCTTTTACAATGCATCTCTTGCGATTGATGACATCGTGGGCTGTAGTATGTGATGTTTGGTATTTAGAACCACAATATCTTCGAGCTGGAGAAACATCTATTGAATTTGCTGACAGGTAACCTTTGTTTTAAATTTTTTTTTTGGTATCAATTTCTATTTCCATTTTCAAAAGAAAAAAGCTTAAATTCTTGTGGTTTACCACCTCGGGTAGTATGTGATTTACACCCGAGCTGGTCTCAAAAGGTACCTTGGGATGGACACTTGAAGTACTTCCGCCCAAGACCTAAGTTTACAGAATGCAAGTATGTAACATATTTTCTGTTTTTCTTCTTGCAGTATTGTTATTTTGATGGGATTCACACTAATAATAACTACACCGTAATAGAATTCAAATTATCCACCAAAGCTCAAATTCAAATCCTCCTCTAAAACAACTCTCTCTCTTTCTGTGTGTGTGTGTCTCTCTCTCTATATATAAGCTTCATCTAACATACTGTTCACATCGACAAAAATAGCTAATATCTAACATGTTTGTTATGTATAAAATATGACCTTAAGACATCCACTTGAAATATTGCATTCATACCCAAGGGTATATTCATCATTCTGTGTTTAAAGAAGGTAATTAAAATTTCAAATTTGTGTTTAAAGTGAAATAGTTCAAAACTGTGTTTCTAGGGTACATTTATAAACAATCAAATTAAACCTTTTTTTCCTGCCTTTTTGATCATATATTGCGAACTTTGGGCACAAAACTTTGGGGTTAAGAAGAAAAAACAGGAAATTTGATCATATATTGATCGGATTAAGGTCATATTTTATACATATGTGGGGTTAAGAAGACGATACGATTTGACAACTCTGCCCATAACCCCCAATTTGGACAATTTCATAGTTTCATCCAATTACCACTCTCAGCTAAAAATTAGAGATCCTACATCTGCTAAAGTTAAAAAATCATCTCAACCTCCTCAACCTCCTTTTTCCATCTAAACATGACATAGCATACTCTTACAAAAGCATTATCACAACTTCCTCGATATCTATCTAGGGCAATTGCTAACTTAGAAGTTAGCACAAATGCTCCTTCAATTGTACTTATTCTACAGCCAATTGGTCTATGTCATCATACATCGTGAAAGAATAAAAATAAATCAAACCGAACATGCCACAGTTGAGAAAGGACATAGATGAAGAAACTAACAGTTTTAGGGCCGATTCCTTTGAAGCAAGACAACTCCGCCTACCCTCTTCTGATCCGCATCCAATAACTACAAAATACAAAACCCAAAGTATAACTAACCAATGAACATAAAAATTCATCACAATAATAAAGTTAAAAATTATTCTCAACCTGTTGCCCATTGGGGAAATTGGTTCTGAGATTGAAGAAAGCCCTAGTAGAGTTGGCATCGGTGGTGTTCTGAGGCAGTAGACTGCTGATCAGACCAGCAAGAACTATTGGGTTAAGAAGAAAAAAATGATTGCGAACTTTGGGCACAAAACATGAAATTGTGATCATACCTGAGATGGTGAAATCGGTGAAGGTGAGGGGGTCGCAGTGGCGCTTGTTGCAAAGAGAGCAGAAGGGAGGAGCGGGGGGGGAGGGGGGGGTTGCGGTGCCGGGCTTGGTTTGGTGCGGGGTTGCGACTGGAGGTGGGGGGCGGGGAGAGAGGGGAGAGAGAGGGGTCGCAACTGGAGGTGGAGGTGGGGGCGTGGAGAGTGGTGGTTATTTTGGGCGAGAGAGAGCGGGGAGAGAGGGAGGGAGACAGTGAGAGAGAGAGGCTGAGTGAGCGGGACAGATAGAGAGACAGTGAGAAAGAGAGAGATGGGGGGGGAGGGGGTATTTTGGGAGAGTGTGTGTGTGTGTGTGTGTGAATTTTGAAATGTGTGGGGTTTGAAATTTTGAGCGGGAAAATATGTTTTGTGAAGTTAAATCTGGGCCATTGATTTTGGAGGAGATTGAAGCATAGCCACTTGATAGCTTTCTTTGTAATTTATTATATAGATTTATATGATAGTTGTGACAGAACTTTTGCATCTACTCCTCATATACAACATACAACAAGTACGACATCATCTTCTTCCAGAGCTAGAGGTATGGGCATTGCATTTGAAGATGCAGCAAGTGATGAATACAATCTTATTAAATCGAAAAATAAACTAGACTAATGCATCTAATGAATTACATTGGTATAATGCACAATCTTCAATATCATAGAAGATTGATGTGTTATCATGGTGGAAACACAAGGAAAGTTCAATAATATTCTTTCTCACATGACGAAAGATCTACTAACTCCCATGTTGTTCATCGTCGCATCAGAAAAAGCTTTTTCTCTTTGTGGTAGGATATTGAGCGAGAAAAGGAATTGATGACGTCGAAGACTTTGGAGATGCTCACATGCACTTAAGATTGGTTGAAAGTGGAAAAGAAGACTTAGGTGATACAAGACCCCTCAACAAGTGGTAGTAACACTTCAGAAGATGAACAATGAAAACGTACTCTTGAAGATTGAAGGCCTATCTCCAGATGATGAACACTGAAGATTAGAGATTGAAGATTATTGTTGTGTTGCAGTGGAAGTTCACTAGTGAATTTAGGACGATGAGATCCTAGGTTTAGGTTAAATTGAGGTGCATGACAGTAGACCAATTTTCTCTCTTAAATCTAACTCTAGGCTATGTCAAACTCTAGATCATTCCCTTACCATTTAATTTTAAATTTTGTAACTTTGTATTTATATGACATGTTTATTTATTAATTTTTTTTTAATTTTTATCTTTGTAATTCATTCCATATTTCAAAAATTGAGAAAAATAATTCATGATTTTTAATTCTTGTAAATCTGAATTTCGTAAAATGCCATATATATATATATATATATATATATATATATATATATATATATATGAGTGATCTTCGGTTGCAAACGGGCCGGAACGGGTCGGTTCGCACGGACCCGTGCGAACTTCGATCTGGACCGTTGGATCAAAGATCCAACGGTCCAGATTTTTTTTAATAAAATCTTGCCTTAACCCGTCGTTGGCAAGAACGGGTTAAGGCAAAATTTTATTAAAAAAGATGGCCTTAACCCGTTCTTGGGAATAACGGGTTAAGGCTATATTTTTTCATTTTCGTCGACTTAGAGTTCGTCTTCTTCTTCCGCTCTCTTCTTCTTTCTTCGACGAAAATAAACCCAAACGATGGAAAAAAGAAAAAAACCCTAAAAAACCCTAGCTCCGACGCTCGAAACCCTCGAACTCCCTCTTCTCTCCCAACTCCGAAGATCGAAACCCTCGAACACCGACGATCGAAACCCTAGATTCTCTTCCCCTCTTCGGTATGAAATCGGAACCCTAGTTCTCTTCCAAAACCCATTGCTTGGCTTGATTTCGACCTATTCCGTAAGGTATACACTATTTCTTTAACCCAATAGTCTACATTTGTATTTTTTTTGAATTTGTGTGTAGTAATTTATTTAGAAATTGGGAAAAAATTTAAATGCGTTAGTAGATTTTGGATGTAGATTCGGGTTGACCTTAAGTATATTCAATTGCCGAATTACGTTGCTTGCATTAGTAACTAGTAGAATTAGAATTGTATATACGAAATTAGTTATAAACTTTTCAGTGCGGTTATGGTTGAAAACCCTGCGAACGACCGTAAAAAAATACGAAACTTTCCGAGTAGGTTCGTCTCACGTAGTACAAGCCAAACCCACTTGTAGAAGCGAGTTTCGACTCACGGTTCGAGAGTTACGGCCGCGTATTGCTTTCGGTTGGAAAAAACCAAGTATAGCAGTGCACGGCCGTATATCGCAAACCGTGACTCGAAACACGCTTCTACAAGTTCGGGTGGCTTGCCCTACGTGAATTCGACCAAGTCGGAAAGTTTTAAAATTTTCGGATGCCATTTGTGCGGTTTTCTCAACTTCCCTGCATGTGAATTTTTGACTTAGAATTTTGTAAGTGCGGTTAGATTAGATTAGATTAGAAAACCCTTCGAACGACCTCCCAAAAATACGAAACTTTGCGGGCTGGTTGGTGTCCCCAAGGAGAAGCCACCCGAACTTGTAGAAGTGAGTTTCGACTCACGGTTCGAGAGATACGGTCGCGTATCGCTTTCGGTTGAAAAAAACTATTATTTTTTTGATGAAACGGATAGAGTTTAGAGACTCCAGCCAACAGATAAAATAAATAAATAATAGTTTACAAGTAGGGTTTTACCAGCGGTAAAACAAGAAACACAGTAATAAAGGACTATTTACAGCTAACAGAATCAATCCAACAAACTGAGAATACAAGTCAGATAACGAAACATCAGAGGGGATGCCCACTGGAGAGAATCCGCCAGAGCAGCATGCCCCAGATACTGCGCTATAGGACAGCAAGCCGGACTCGACAAGCTGGAGGGGAACGCTCACTGATGAAAGGTGCCACCAGTCCTGCTAGGATCGGGACTCCTACTCGAGCAACACCCCAAAGAATACAGAGCATAGAGATAATAAAACTAAAGCCAGACAGAATAGGATGTAAGCGCATGCAGGGAAAATGAAGAAGAGAAAAGCATAGTGGAACAAGCACAGAGGAACCCTCCACTGGTGCAAACCATATACCCACCGAGCAATAGATCAACCCCAGTAACAAGATGGGTTGGAATCCCAAACACGAGGATAAAACCACAACGGGACCAAGGCAAAACCCTGTAAACCGAGTCCACAGGCCGAGCAAAGAGATGAAGCGCTCTCACAAACAAAGCAACAATAAGATCAAACAAAGGTAACCAAACAACACAGACAAATTTCAAACTAAACAAGCAACCCAAACTCAAAATATAGCAATAAGTTAACTAATATAGAGGATTAAAGGGCTAATAAAACCCAGATAGAGCAGGATAATGGATAGTAAAAGGTAGCAATAGTAGAAAGTAGCAAAAAAATCCCAACATGACCATACAGTCAGAAGCAGTAAAACAGAAGAAACATCCAGTAACCACCATCACCGAAAAAAACTATTATAAAGCGGTATACGGTTGTATCTTGCAAACCGTGAGTCGAAACTCGCTTCTACAAGTTCGGGTGGCTTGCCCTACGTGAACCCGACCAACTCTGAAAGTTTTAAAATTTTCGGATGCCGTTTGTGCGGTTTTCTCAACTTCCTCGCATTATAAGTTTTAGACTTAGAATTTTTTAAGTGCGGGTAGATTAGAAAACCCTCCAAACGGCCTCCAAAAAATACAAAACTTTGCGATTTGGTTGGTGACACGTACGAGAAGTGACCCGAAGTTGTAGAAGTGAATTTCGACTCACGGTCCGAGAGATACGGCCGCGTATCGGTTTTGGTTGGAAAAAAACAACTAAAGCCGGTACACGGCCGTATCTCCCGAACCGTGAGTCGAAACTCGCTTCTACAAGTTCGGGTGGCTTGCCCTACGTGAATCCGACCTAGTCGGAAAGATTTATAATTTTCGGGTACCGTTTGCGCGGTTTTCTCAACTTTCTCGCACTACAAGTTTTAGACTTAGAATTTCCTAAGTGCGGGTAGATTAGAAAACCCTTCAAACGGCCTCCAAAAAATACAAAACTTTGCGAATTGGTTGGTGTAACCTACGGGAAGCCAAACGAACTTGTAGAAGTGAGTTTTGACTCACGGTTCGAGAGATACGGTCGCGTATCGCTTTCGGTTGAAAAAAACTATTATAAAGCAGTATACGGTCGTATCTGGCAAACCGTGAGTCGAAACTCGCTTCTACAAGTTCGGGTGGCTTGCCCTACGTGAACCCGACCAACTCTGAATGTTTTAAAATTTTCGGATGCCGTTTGTGCGGTTTTCTCAACTTCCTCACATTACAAGTTTTAGCCTTAGAATTTTCTAAGTGCGGGTAGCTTCGAAAACCCTTCAAACGGCCTCCAAAAAATACGAAACTTTGCAATTTTGTTAGTGTCACCTACGAGAAGTGAACCGAAGTTGTAGAAGTGAATTTCGACTCACGGTCCGAGAGATACGGCCGCGTATCGGTTTTGGTTGGAAAAAAACCACTAAAGCCGGTACACGGCCATGTCTCGCAAACCATGAGTCGAAACTCATTTTTACAAGTTTGGGTGGCTTGCCCTACGTGAATCCGGCCTAGTCGAAAAGTTTTATAATTTTCGGGTGCCGTTTGCGCGGTTTTCTCAACTTCCCCGCACTACAAGTTTTAAACTTAGAAATTTCTAAGTGCGGGTAGATTAGAAAACCCTTCAAACGGCCTCCAAAAAATACGAAACTTTGCGGGTAGGTTGGTGTCCCCTATGAGAAGCCACCCGAACTTGTAGAAGTGATTTTCGACTCCCGATTCGAGAGATACGGCCGCGTATCGCTTTCGGTTGAAAAAAACTATTATAAAGCGGTATACGGTCGTATCTCGCAAACCGTGAGTCGAAACTCCCTTCTACAAGTTCGGGTGGCTTGCCCTACGTGAATTCCACCTAGATGGAAATTTTAATAATTTTCGGATGTCGTTTGTGCGGTTTTGCTCTATTTCCTCGCATTTTAAGTTTTAGAATTAGAATTTTCTAAGTGCGGGCCGTTTATAAAACACTTCAAACCACCTCCAATTAATACGAAACTTTTCTCCTTTTCAAGTTGTGGTGGCTTGCGCACTTATAAAAACACCAAATACAGCGGTTTAGTACCCCTAACTATTCTCTTCTTCACCGTTTCTTAGGTATGGACAGTTTCGAAGGAAGTTCTGTTGCCGGGGATAAATTTGTTCGTGCACAACAACTTGGCGAGTATCTTCCTCATGTTGACGAGCACCTAAAACCGAAGATTGGTATGACATTTCCCACCCTTTAGGATGCGAAAAAATTTTATTTATCATATTGCAAATGTGCGGGATTCGCTATGCGTAAGGGTGAAAATAAATATAAGGGAAACGATGTAGCGGATAAATCATACGTCTGTAATAAAGCCGGGGAGTCACCGAATAGCTATAATGAAACAAGACGAGGTACAACTTCTAGAACGGGTTGCAAAGCTTTCGTCCGTGTGAAAATAAACCCACATAGTACTTCACAAAGTAATTCGTGGATTATTTATTCGTTAAATGAAGCACACAATCACGAATTTACTTCACCCGGTATACGTCACTTGCTACCTCGAAACCGTGAATTGACTAAGACAGATAAAAATGTAATTGGTCAACTTACCGAAGCTAATGTCCCTGTATGCAAACAAATGCTATTCTTTGAAGGTGCAAGTGGCGGTAATGAGAAAATTGGATTCACCGAAACCGATGTAAGAAATCTCAGGAGAGACGAGATGGAAGGTTTAAAAGGTCACGACGGACAAATGCTACTTGAGTTTTTTGAATCGAAAAAGGCGACCGATCCCTTATTCTATTTTGATTACCAATGTGACCCCGAAGGGCGATTGACACATTGTGTCTGGGTGGATGGTATCGCCAGAAATAATTACAAAGTATTTGTGGATGTTCTCTGCTTTGACGCTACCTATAACACAAACCGATACGGGATATTGTTCGTACCATTTGTTGGATTCAACCATCATTGAATATTCCTAGGTTGTGGGTTCATCCCCAATGAGACGACATCCTCATTTGAGTTGTTCTTTGAAAAGTGGCATGCTGCAATGCCATGTGATCCGATCAACATCGTGACAGATGAGGATCGCGGGATAACTTTTGCAATTTCAAAAGTTTTCCCGATCATGTCACATAGATATTGCATTTGGCATATTTTGGATAAGCTACCGCATGAAGTTCGAATGTCGAATAACGTTGATGAGTTCAGGGATGCTTTGAAGACTATTATTTATACGGCGGAATTTAAAACAGAATTCGAACAGAAGTGGAAAAATTTGATCTCTCAGTACAAATTAGAAAATAACAAATGGTTGAAGGAAAAATTTGAGATCCGTGAAAAATGGGCCCCTGTGTACGCAAGAGACTCATTTTGGGGGGGCATGTTGAGTACCCAACGTAGCGAATCGCTACATTCATCCTTGAAGCACCATACTCATAAAAAGTACTCACTACATGAATTTGCTATTATCTTTGACCGACTCTTAGTAAAACAAAGGCACGATGAACTTAAAGAAACACATCGTAATTGCGAGGAGCGGCCAAAATTGAAGACCGAGTGGGCATTGGAGTCACAAATGGCAGGGACATACATTTTGAAGATTTTCTACAAATTTCAACAAGAAGTGGTCAAAAGCTTATTACTTAATGTGAGTTTAATTGCGAGTATGGATACACCGGATAGTGCAGCTTATTCTGTAACAGTTTGTGGAAATTCAGAACCGGGGAGGGTGATTTCTTATTGTAAAATCAGTAAAATTGCTAAATGTCCTTGTTCCATGTACTACTTCGTAGGCATTCCCTGCAAACATCTACTTGTAGTTATTCGGTTCACAGATCACACCGCACTACCCGAACAATATATTTGTAGGCGATGGACCAGGGATCAAATGAGGAGAAGCAGTATACCGGTGGGCAATAATATGGGCGACAATTTTGCTTCGCGTTATTGTGAACTGAGTATGCACTCAAGACATATGGTCGATCTTGGTTGTTCTTCAGAGCGAGGATACAAGTACATGCTCGACCACATGCTGAAGGGAATTGAAGGCTTTGCTAAGATTGAGTCAGTGAACAGCACACCACACGAAGGTAGCGCACAACCTGAGAGTGGTGGACAAGCACATGCACATGCACATGTAGGTGACCCTGTACAGTGCACCACAAAGGGGAAACCTAAAGGGAAACGGTTGAAGTCGGTAAGAGAAGGTCAAAAAACGAAGAGGCCAAGATTTTGCAGGACATGTCTTCGTGTCATAGGTCACGATTCATGGAATTGCCCAAAAAATTTAGCAAGGTATTATATCAGAGATTTTGTATTTGTTAATTGGACTCATTGTAGCGCCCCGAATTTCTAGATGAATAGCATAGAAAATACGTGGCACATTCCCAGTGATCCACTTCAATATAACAATAAACACAACCAAACACCACTAGAATTTTCAACATTTATTACAATCAAACTTTACATATCACAGCGGAAGACTAAACAACTCAAAATTAGCTCAACATGACTTTACAACTCAACACTGAACACTTAATAATCCATTTATCCAAAAAGGCTAACTCAAGCATCCATCCTCCAACTCTAAGCAATAACCTGCAACAAGTGAGGCTAGAGTTGAACCCTAACCCCCAAACTAAAGGGGTCAGCCATAAATGGTGTGAGTGGCAAAAAAAAAATCAAATAGCAAATATAAATGAACTTATAACATAGTATCCAACCAAAAGTAACCAAAGATGTAAAGTGTGAAATAGCAAGAAATGTAACAACAAGTGATATCCAAAACCAAAAGTCAAGTGTGGAAAAACAGGAAATCCAAATGCAGAAAAGTGAGTCAAGAAAACATGATGACTGAATGCTGACAACGATGACTACTAAGAGATGAAGATAAACTATGATAATTTGCCCATGCTTGATCATTCAGGAGATAGATCCCACATCTCAGGTATTTCCCTGGATAATTCAGGAGATCTTCCCACATCTAAACACAGTCTCATCATCACAAGAATACCACAAAAGCGTCGCCTCGACCTTGATAATTCAGGAGTTCAATCCCACATCTCAAGATAATTACTTGGATAATTCAGGAGATATACCTCACATCTCAGGTTAACTACCTGGATAATTCAGGAGATAAATCCCACATCTCAAGTTAACTACTTGGATAATTCAGAAGATTGAGTCTCACATCTAAAGCCTTACTGAGGTGCATAACTCATGTTCCCATTCGTCATGACTTTACTAATGCCTGTCCTTATTAATTTGGGTTACTGAACAAAATCTCCTAGAGTAGTGTACCCCACCGGACTAAAAATATGATTAACTGAAAATTCGCCTCAATGGGCCTCAACAAATAGCTCAACAAATATCTCAACACCGGTATACTAGGGTCACGTACCTCTAGAGACTCAAAAACAAATATCTGAACAAAATCCCACTAACTGAGTGGCTCAACTGAATATCTCAAAATCATATTCTTAAAGAATATCTCACAATCAAATACTGAACAAATATCTCAAAATCAAATACTGAACAAATATCAAAAACTGAACAAAGATCTCAAATCAAACGTACAGATCCCTCAGTGCCAGTCGACTCATGCTCAGGTAAGTCGACTGTCCAGAGGACGATTCTCCAGAATTTCACAAAAATAATCTAAGGCAATATCAGTCGACTAGGGAAAGTCATCAGTCGACTGCCCCGAAACAAATCACAATAATTCTCAAAAATATAGTCTAAGTATTTAAGTTGACTGAAAGGTTCATAGGTCGACTGTCTAGAAAGGACTAAACAAAGTTACAAACAGCGGACCAGTCGACTGACAGCAGTCTAAGTCGACTGTCCCGAACAATTCTCAAAGACTGAAAGTACAACAGTAGGCTCGTACCAGTCGGCTGCTCTATAGGCCAGTCGACTGTCGGCTACAGATTTCTAAAACAGGTCTGAACACAAAAATCAAACTGGGGTTTTCTGAAGTTCATTGATCATAAAAAATTAATTTGTATCCAGGCAATAAACAACTCTCAAATAATCCCATCATGGATACGTTACACAATCAATCAATTCCTCAAATCTTGATTTCTCAAGATCTAAATCACTAATCCTCCATTAGGGTTTCTCAACAAAATTTCTTCCTCAACTCATAATCAAATTCTGACTTAAAAGTCATAAGATCTAGATGTTAATCACCCGATCACAACCTGATCAATTCTTAACATGCTTTCCAATAATACTATTCCAATGATTCAATATTTCCTCAACAATCTTGATTATTTTCTCATACATAATCCCAATTATCAACAAGTGTTCTCGTCATTCATATCCAAATAAAAGATCCATATCATACATACAAGGAGACTAGCAAAACAATAGTATAATGGTCACAAACAAGCGTAACAAGGTCTTACGTCATTCATCAAACAAGCCAACAAAACAAAGCAAAACAAAACAAAACCACTCACATTGATTTGAAGAAAAATCCACAAAAGCTTTCTCCTTGCTAGATCCCAAAAATCCTCTCTTGTTCCTCAAACAAATCCCAAGAATCTGTATATTGAAAATGACGGCTGGGAAAAGGAAATCCCTTATATATGCCGGATATAATATTAGGGTTTTCACCCAATTTGCAAAATAATCCTTTCCCAAAATATAACTTATATATATATAGATTAGTTTTGAAATTCCATCAAATATTATTTAAATTAGGATTTAATAGAAAATATACGTCCAAACTTCAGCCAATACTGTTCAAAACGTTCAGAATACCGATTTTGCATTTCAACCCATGAAAATGTCAATTTTGCAAATAAGTCCTTTTCTCAAAAATTGCAAATAGTACTAATTTGTTTCAGAAAAATCTGGAAAAATACTACATAAATCCTAAATAATAAATAATGATTTTTCATAAAGAAATCTTAATTTTTCAAACTTCTAAAAAGTCATTTGCACGTGTATTGCACGTGTACGAAAGATAAATTTCTTAGAAAATATTAATTAAATCTCAAAAAATCATTTAAATTCATTTTCAAATAATTAAAATAATATTTGAAAATGTGGGTTTCTACACTCAAACTTTGTTATTTTGGACAGTACTAACTCATTATTCTTTCTTTTTTTAGTGGATCGGTGGGCAATGAAGAAGCTCCAAACGCTGTAGAGAGTGATGATGACGAAGGCGAAGGTTCGTGCTAAGGGGGCTTTAAGAAATTTATTAATATGTATGTCATATCAAAATTTCAAAATAATCACCGAATAATTGCCAAATTTTATATTGATTCGTGCAGATTTTTATGAATTTCGACTGGATTATTAACTTTGTTTTTTTTTCCTGGTATAGGTCCGGAATGAAACAAGTATAACGCGCCCAAATGGAAAGATGCAATGCGTTGAAAAATTGTGTTATTTTTGGATTGTATATATGTGTGGATAATTGCCGTATGCTTGTTTGGTACAAGTAAATTAATGATGTTTTTAATTATAATGTAATTTCCGTACGTCAGTTTATTCGTGATATTTGTGAACAAAGTTATGTTACTATGGATTTTGACCAGGCATTTTGGTTGTGAATGCTTACTGCTGTCGGAAAATGTGAAATTGGTAGATGTATACAATTTGGGGAACTCGTTCTGTTTGCAAATTTTGTGTTAACGAAAATTGTCTGCATGCCGATGTGAACAGTTTTTTTATTTGTGTTGGAGATTGTGTATTTTGTGCATAACCAATACTTCACATGTAAGTTCGGCCAATATCTCTTTTCTTAACCCGTTCTTGACGTTAACGGTTTAATACAATCTATCCCGTTATCATAAATAACGGGTTACGGAGATAGATATTGGCAGTACTTTGGTTCAATACTTCACATACAGGGGTATGTGAAGTTAAACCTCTTTAAGCTGCTCTGTACCAGTTACTACCAGTGGATAAAATACCTCTGGTATGCACCCCGATTTTAGTGCTCCTTTTACGTTCCTTCCATCTCAGGATTACTATGCTTTTAAAAGAGCTTCATGCGAGAGATACGTCTGGAACAACTAATAGCACTTCAATACAGGCAACCACAACCTAGCTCGTTTCCTACTACTAGGTGTATAGTCTAACTTTAGAAAGTTACGAATGAGTCTTTTTTGCAAGATCCTTGAGGCAGAGCCTTACAAAACTCTCCCTAAATAAGAAAAATTAGTTGCTCATACCTTATTTAGTAAAAGATCTTGTAGAAGAATTCATAGAAAGATAATTTTATTTCTCTGGATCTCCTTATAGGTTTTTCTTACAAGCTTATGTGGAGGATCTAGATAGTCTATCTGTCTCCCTTACCCTGCCTCCCCTTTTATAGAAGAAGGGATGACTTTATACCAGATACAATTATTACATCATTGCTTACATCATAGATAAATAATTGAGCTAATTACATCACTGCTTACGTTGAAGACATCTTCACGTGCTTCACATCAGAAACAGCTCTTCGTCAGCCTTCTCTTGTTCTTTTCTGCAATAGTCACATGAATGTTGTGGTTTCATCCTCATCAATCTACAGTAGTGGACAACTGTCTCTTCTGTCATTGTCATGTCACCTTTATTCAGGATACCATACCAGCTGTCAAAGACTTCTTTCTTTGACTGTGGTTGTTTAATTTTTGCTATGCTGTAGATCATTAATTTTTGTGAGTTGGGGCTATCATAGATCCATATGTTACCGTCTCTGTTTTGTATGTCCTTTAGTTCACAATACATTGTTTTAAATCCAGTAGCTCTTCTTTCTGGGATTAGTTTTTCAAATTCTTCGTTCTTATATGGTATAATACTGGTTGCTCCAAGCATGATTTGTGTAGTCATCCCTATCTTTATAATATGTTCAGTTGGTAATTCTTCATTATCTTCAAGAAATTCTGGAATAGCTGAAAATACACGGACATATATTTTGGATGCCTTTGTAAGACCAAAATAACTTTTAGCAGCTTTATATACTTCTTTTGGTAACTGGCTAAGTACTTCACATTCTCGAGATGGATAGATGCAGTGGATAAGTCATCTTTCGAACAATACCCTCACTGTTTTTTGATTTGCTCCTGGTAGTATGATCGCTTTGTTCATATGTTGTTGAGAAATAGTTTTGATAAATTGGTTGACCTGAGTGGTCTGGCATAATTTCTCAATATATTGTAAAAATAAATCCTTCTTGGAGTATTTTGGAGGATCTGAGAGTAAACTCTCTTTGTAGGTAGTAGGTTGTATTGATGTGGAGTTTTCCTCTTGTGTGGCTATTTTTGTGATCCCACTCGTATTTTGTGAGTTAATAGGTTCACTCCCTTTACTCATTTTTTCAATACGATCTGTATTTATATGTTGGTAAAATATACTTTGAAGACTACATATTTGCAGCTGTAGTTGGTTAAATGCTCATTTTAATTGCTCCACATTTAGGTAGACTATATCCTGTTCTATATGCTACACTCTATTTTCCATCCTATAAAAACGAAATTGTTAGCTTCTTGACAAGAAATCTGCTAGGATGTTATCTTTTCATTTTATATTTTCTATTGAGAAGTCATAATGTGCTAACTCTATTTGCCTTCTTATCAACCTTTTATTTGCTATAGTTGGGTCTATTATCTTATTGATCCAACTCTTTGCTTGTGTATTATCTGTTTTTACTGTGAATTTTGTATGTATTATAAATAACTCAAACTTTTTTATAGCTTTTAAGATTGCTAGTAGTTCTTTTTTATTTATGTGGTAATTTTGTTGGGTCTGTGTGAACGATCCACTAGTATATCTGGCTAGTCTTTCTTCTTCTTCTCATATTTCAATGAATTTTAATACTGCTCCCCAATTATTTTCACACGCATCTGTTTCTATTATCCATGAACATTCTTTAACAGGTAATCTTAGCTTATGTAATTCTGAAGTTTGTTGTTTTAATATTTTGAGTCTTTCTTCATCCTCTTGGGTCCATTCCCATTTCATAAACTTTTTCAGTTTTTGCTGTAACCAATTGGTTTTTGTTGATAAATTTGGTATGTAACCTCTTGTTTGATTTAGTAACCCTATTATAGATTATACTAACCTCTTTTCTTTTAGGAAATTAGGAAATGTCTTTATTTTTTCTGCTATATGTGTCTGTAATTCTATTCCTTTATGTGATAATTTTGTTCCAAAGAATTCTATTTTAGTTATAACCCCTGTTTTCATTAATACGTAATTTTCAAGTATTTTTCTGTATTTTAAATCATTAGTATTTTGTAAGTATTTCCTCCTAATTGATTATATTATTATTCAAACTATTTTATGAGCCAATATATAAATAATTCGATTGTTTAATATTTAGTTCAAAGCCCAATTATTTAACTTTGTTAAAAGCCCATTTTTGTATTTTAATTTTATTATTTGTTAATCTGAAATCCAATTGTTATTTTAAGCCCAATTCTATATTTTGATTTTTATTTTGAGCCCAAAATCTAGCCCGACAACCTAATTGTTTCATTTAAATATTTTGAACCATTTTAAAGCCCAAGCCCAAATCCACTAAACCATATCTCATATAATTGTACAGACTCCTTACCCGTATACAATATTTTCGTCTCCCCCACTCTTCTGTCCCGTACTCTAACTTCTCCCCCACTTTACCTGCACATTTCCCCACTCCTCGTAACTCCCCCACTCTCTCAGCACGTTCTCCCACTCTATTCCTCCATTTATTATATCACTTTAAATAAACCCCTCTTCTCCCCGTTTCATTCCCTCTCCCCGTTATTCTCTATCCCCCCCTCTCTATTTCTATACCAAAACAGAGAACCAAACAAAAACAGAACAAACCCAAAAGAACCCCTCCCTCCTTCCACTTCGTCTTCTTCACTTCTCGCTCTCATCCCCAACCTCGACCTCGACCCAGTGCCGCTCGCCATTCACTTCTGCAAGCCGTCGCCGTCCCTCCATCGTCGTCTCCTCCAGAGAACCTCAGTCGAAGCTTCCCCAGTCGCGACCCCGACCTCGCTTCGACTCCACCACCACAGAAGAGAACCCACAGTCGAGCACAAGTGGCCAAGTGGCTAGTGTGTGCGGTTGGGTTCTCTTTGGTTGCTGGTTCGAATCCTGGTCTCGACCAGAATTAAACAATGTGGACATTATTATTTATTTTCAAACTGTTTTCGGTTGCTTTATAAATTATTCATGCATTCTTGGTTATATACATCTCTCTTGTATATTCTTGTTGTGATGCTGAGTCGATCCAACAGCTTATGGATGATGTTAAAATCATTTGCTAGGCTTCGTCACGTGCTCGTATTCTATATTTTTGGGAAGCGGGGCGTGACATCAGTTTTGAATAATTCCATCTTTTTTTTGATAGTATAATACCTACATTTTTCAGTATTTCTATGAATTTTAGTAAATGTTCTTTATGTTGTTCCTCATTTTCGGATCCTATCAGAATACTGTCTACATATACTAATATGAAATTGTTGTATTTTCAAAAAATTTATCCATATATTCTTGAAATATTCCTGGGCTATTTTTATAACCGAATGGTAATACATTCCATTCATAAAACCCTTGAGGTGTGCTAAATGCTGTTAAAGGTTTTGAATATTCTGTTAGTTTTACATGATAAAATCCTGGTTTACACAAATTTCGAATATATTTTTCTTGTTCTTACTGTGTTAAGCAGTATTTGCATGTCTGGTAGTAGGTATCCAAACCTCTTAGTATTTTTATTTAGTTCCTTATAATTTACTACCATTCGAGATTTACCTCTTTTTTCTTCTGAATGCTTTCTTACTATGAATGCTGGTAATGAATGTGGACTTTGTGATTTTCTTATGTAATTATTTTCCATTAATTCTTTTATGTGTATTTTGAACTCTTTTAGATCTGTTGGAGTATGTCTTATAGGTTTAATTTTTATTATTTTGTTCTTATCTATTATCTCTATATGTGCTGTGCCATTTTGCCAAAGAATCTTCTCCGCACAGATCTTCTAATTGTTTTTATAGAATTTCTTTTATAGTTGTTTCATGAACTTGTTGTATTCTAGTTTTGTTTGGTAAATATTGTTATTCACCACACTGGGTTGAAGAAACTCTAATGTGTGGCAGATCAGTTCTGGAATAAGGTTGGGTTATTCTAATTGCTATTACTTGGTGTCTGCAAGGTGTTGTAAATACGACTGATTTATGTGATATAGTTATGGGATAGTATTGTTGGAAAAAATCGTTTCCTAAGAGTACATCATTATTCATATCATCAAACTGGTATATTATTAGTATTTTTAGTATCTAACTTCCTATTTTTACATTAACATTTTGTTGATATTTGTCAAGTATGATAGTTTGTCCAGTTAATCCAGTTATTGCTTTTTTATTATATCCATCTTGTTTCCATTTTGGTAGTATATTTTCGCGGCATAGGCTAGTGCCTGCTCCGGTGTCTATTAAACTGTGATAGTTTTTTTATTTGTATCCTTCATAAACAAATTTTGTTAGAATGTATAATGTGTTTTTTATTGCTCTTAATGGATTCATTTGTCCAATATCCTATTTATTACCATACTTTCATTGTTTACCGTTATTGTGATTTTTTCTTTTTGAATTGAGTAAGGTTGTACTGATGTAAGGAAGTCAGTTCCTAATAACATTTCATTAACATGGTGTTCTGGGTCTACGTGTAAGTGTAATAACATTTCCTTTTTACCATTTAACCTTAGTGGTAGTATAATTTTATGTACAATTGGATGTCTATTATTGTAATAGTCTAGGTAGTAATATGGGTTTTCTAATGTTATTAATTCATTGGTTTTTACATTTGTTTGTTTAATATGTGAATTAGTAGCTCTTGTATCTACTAAGGCTATTTGTTTATTCTATTTCCCATTGTCATAATATTCTATTTCTATTTTAAATTGGTTATTATTTTGGTGTTCCAATGTATTTATTATTGGTATTAATTCCAATGCTTGTTGTTTATTTCTTATTGATAGTGATCTCTTTCCAAACATTATTTGTGGTGCTTTTCCTTTTACAGTTTCTTTTGCTTTATTAAAGTTGAATTCTATATAATTTGGTATAGTCATTTCATGGTTTTCTCTAGCTGGTTTGTATCTTATGATTTCGCTGAATAGAGGCTCTATTTTAAAATTATCTGTATTTCTATTTTTTACTTCATACTTGCTAGTGAAAGCGTAAATGTTTCTTATTTGTATACTCATAACTTTGCTTTTTTCTATCATTTCTATATCTGATAACCTATGATACATGACTAGACTTTTATCTTTATTTTCTTCTGCCATGCTTATAGAGAAATTATGTTTTATTGTAAACTTTATCTTTTGGTACATTAGGTTTCCTTGTACTATTCCTATTAAGGCATCTTGTGTACTTGATATTATCCTATCATCCATTAGGTATATTTCGAGGGATGTATTTATCCCTCCCTTAAAATAGGCTTTTATTATTATTTGTACAGCTCCTAAATGTATGTGTCTTAATGTTTTTCTGGTTTTTTCATTTATTTTTTCCATGTCTTGTCTTATTATTCTTTCGGTTATTAATGGGATTATGGTTTTTCCTTGTGCTTGTTCAATGTCTATAGGTTGTTCATTATTCCTAACTATTATAATGGTACTTTCCTTTCTTTCGAATATTGGTAGTTTAAAAATTTCTTTTGGATTTATATCTAATTTGGTTGCCCTTATTTTATCGTATTTTTGTATGTCAAAGCACATTATTTCTCTTACTTTTTCATTATTTTCTTCTATTTCTGAAGGTTCTCCTATTTCTGTCATCATGTTTATTTCACATTCTTCTGTTTCACCTTCATTACTGCCACTATCTTCTTCCATTACCATTATTTCTTCATCTTCACTTATTTCTGACCATTCTTTATCATATTCTATGGGTTCATAATTTATGATTCATTTCTTCAATTTCTTCTACATACTTTACATTTTCTTTTTTCATTCTTTTAGGACAATTTGGTAATATATGTCCTACCTCTCCACATATGTAACAATTACATTTCTTAGGATTTTTCGTATACTGCCTATTTTTATTCTTATTCATTTTCCTAAAGTATTTCTTATAGGATTTTTTATACCTCTTAAAAGTTTTTCTATATTTTGGTTTATATTTTTGGAATTTGTGATTATTCTTCTTTGTATATTTTAGTTATTATTGCATAGAGATGACAAGTGGGCCGGGTCAACCGGTGACCCGCCCGCAACCCGCCCGTTGAACCCGGCCCGTGAAAGCGTTTGGCGAGTTCAGGTCGAACCCGTGAACAGTAACAGGTCGACTCGGATCGCGTAAATAGAGAATCTAACCCGTACAACCCGGCCTGCAATCCTGTTACTGTTCATCCAACCCGTATGCCAACCCGCGGGTCGAGAACCGTTGGACCCATTCGGGTCGAACATTCGATCCGTCACGGGTCGACCGTTGACCCGCGGGTCGACCGTTGACCCGTGGGTCAACCGAGCCATTGGGGGGGGGGTGCGGCACTGTACAACAGAGACCAAAAAAACGGCATTATAGCCGTTTTTTTTTGATTTTTTGGTTTTTTTTTTTTGGTTTTTTGTTGATTTTGAGCCTATAAATACCCCCAAAAATCCCATCAAAAATTTCACACCTTACTCTCTTACTCTCTCTACTATTATAACTCATTTCTAAGGAATTTTTCAAAAATTCAAGTATTCAACAAGCAAGTCTTCAAGGCACCGCATATACACGATCAATTTCCGATCGTATCGAAATCAATTCTTCAACTCTTCAACTCTCGTCCAACTCCAAGTGATCAAGTCGTCAATTCTCCATCAAGCTCTCCTCAACTCTTCAATTCCGGAATCGCTTATTTCTAGTTCTACTTCTATCCTTATTTTCACAGTTTATTTTATATACGCGTATCCATGGTGAACGGTATCAAAATTTCATACCTCTCTCGTTATTTTATTTTTGTGTTGTAGTAATAATTATTATTGGTTTTTTGATCTTCTCTATCTCAACCCTCATATTTTTTAGATTTTCTTTTATAATTCACCGTTCCTACATTGTGTAGTTTTTTTCACATACATTAGTACATTACTACATTATGTCTAGATCACGTGGTAGCGGTCGTAGCGAGCAAGATTCCTCCTCCTCTTTCCGTAGGCCACCAATTGTCCCAATTAGTGAGCCCGCCCAAGAGTACCATGATCCTCCTACCCAACAATGGTGCACATGACGAGTTTGTAGGTGACATACAAGTAGAAGAAGAAGAAGAACAACAACCAACCGAAACCATACAACCCCGTAGTAGTAGGAAAATTAGAGGAGAAAGTAGTGATTGGCATAAGTTTTACGATTATATCCCGGATGAAAAAACTCCGGGTATAGGTTTGAAAGTTTGTAAAACATGTTCTAAAACATACAAATTCAAGAGGGGTGACGGCACCGGTACAATTAGTAGACACATCCAACATAACCATAAAGAACTTCTTGCTAACCTACTCGGCCAACAAAAAATCAACCCTAGGACTGGTCTAGTTGATAGCCACCCTTATGATCCCGATCTTGTTCGTCGGGAAATGGCCCGATTAGTCATAAAGGAAGAGTTACCATTTTCCTATCCCGAGAGTAGGGACTTGGAAAATTTTAACCAAATGGCCTTAAACCCTCATTTTAGAAGAATTCTGTGAAATACTTGCAAATGGATTGTTTTAAAATGTACATCGAAATGAAGGACGATTTGATTGCAATTTTATGGAGTTTAAATTGTAGAGTTAGTTTAACTTCGGATTGTTGGACGGGTGTCAACAATATTCCAATGATGGGAATAACCTGTCAGTGGATCGACAATGATTGGATTCTTCAAGAAAGAATCAGATCACTTGCGGCGTTGCCGTATCCCCATAGTGGCGCTGAAATAGCAAACCGTATTTTAGAAATTTGTGATATTTTTTATATTCACGATAAAATTATGTGTATTAGTTTTGATAATGCATCTAACAACAATGTAGCAATTACTACTTTAAAATCTGTATTAAACCCTCCATCTGACAATATTTTTCATGTTAGATGTGCATGTCATACTATAAATTTATGTGTTCAAGATGCATTAAAAATAGCCGATCCATATATAGTTAAAATTAGAAATTGTGTACATTTCATTGCATTAAGTCCAAGCATATTACAAGAATGGAAAGCTTGGTGTAGGCTTTAAAATGTACCTTTTAGAAAATTTTCAAAGGATGTTAGATATCGATGGAATTCTACTTTTGATTTACTACATGTTATTACCGAATATAGAGCAGTTGTAAATGATTTTTGTATCGCATTTCATAAGCCAAATTTTGAAATGACTCCCAGCGATTGGTATTATGCCAAAGCTTTGTTGAAATTTTTAGAACCGTTTAAAACCACAACTTTAAAATTTTCAAAAACATATGAATCTACTTCTAGTAGCATTTTTATTTCATTAGTTAGCATGATGCAAACATTTAACGAAATGTTAAATGATCCTAATGTTGGTGAGATTGTAAAACCTGCATACCAAAAATTTTTGAAGTATTATTTTCCTCCTCCTATGTTGATTTGTGTTGCTACCGTTATGGATCCTCGTATCAAATTAGAAGGTACGAAGAGTTTGATTGAAATGTTTTTTGCATTACTTGAGGAAATGTAGAGTTAGTAATTGATTGCGCTACTTTTTTAGTTCAGTTTGAATCTACATTAAATAACTTGTATGATTATTATGATAAACATTTTGCTTCTAGTAGTACTTAGTTCTTCTTCTGGTACTTCTAAAGGTAAGGGTAAGAGTAAATTTGATGATAGAATATTTAATTTACTTGAAAAAATTCAATAAAAAAAACCTAGGACTAATCAACCAAATAAATTAAATTGGTATAACCAACAATATTCTGAGCCTTCTTCTTCTCCACTAGATATTTTACAATGGTGGAAAGACTATGAACACACTTTTAGTATTATGTTAATTATGGCTAAAGATTTACTAACTCATCCTGTCTCTACAGTTGCTTCTGAAAGTGCATTTTCTTCAAGTGGCAGAGTTCTAACTAATTACAGGAATCGCTTGAATCCCGACACGCTAGAGATGCTCATTTTTCACAGAAGACTGGCTGAAGGCTGAAGATAGGACATAAGGAAAAGCACTATCAACGTCCACAAGTGGGAGCAACTCGCCGGAAGAACAACAACAACAACAACAACAACAACAATAGCTTTGCTTGTAATAGCAACTCGACCAACACATTAGAAATTGTATTATATCTTTGCTTGTTATGTTAAATTAGAAAAATTAGAGTCAATTAAAATTGTATATAAGAAATATGTTAGTGTATAAAACATATTTGTGAATTGAATTCTTCATTTCATTAGAAATTGTGAAAATTATATAACTTAAACTCATATGAATAATATTTCAATATTTTTTGCTAACTTCAATCTTTCAATCTTATTATTATTATTACGATTTTTAATGTTTATTAGTATTATACTATTATTAGTATTATTATTATTATTTTAAGTTAAAAATATTAATAAAAAAAACATAACTATCTAAACGGGCCAACCCACAGGTCGACCCGACCCGACCCGGGTTGGACCCTAAAGGGTTCACGGGTTGGGCGCGGGTCGCCTAAAACAACTTTAGGCCCGGCCCGGCTAAGTCGCCAAATCGGCCCGAACCTGCCCAAGTCAAGGTCCAACCCGGGCGTGTTCGACCCGGCCCGGCCCGTTAGACCCGAATGCCAACCCTATTATTGCATCCCCAATGATTCGGTCTTGCATCATCACAACAAATTCTTTGTTCATATGTTCTATAATATTTCATTGTTGCTCTAGCATCTTGGCATACTTTGTCCCTATAATCTTTTACGAATTGCGTTCTATACCCTAAAGTGTCTACTTCTAGTTTTACTTTCTCACTTATGTATACACTACTCCATGGATCAGGTAGTTTTAGAAATAATGAGTCCAAAATTGGACTCCGTTCTTCTTTTGTATAATAACTATCTTGAAAATATTCTCTGAATTTACAAGCATAGTTGTCAAAATAGCACATGTCGCATATTTCTAAGTTACTTAGTCTCCATCTTGCTTGATTCTTTTTATATATAGTGTGTTTTTCTCCTTTATCGTATACACTGAATTTTGTTCTTATTGCTTTTTCGTAATTTGTAATTCTTTCTTTTAGACCCAAGGTTCGTTGTGTTGAGCTTTCTTCAGTTCCTCTATCATCAATTGGTCTTGATTTTCTTATACTATTTCTCTCTTTTTCCTCTAGCCCATTCCACCATTTTGCTACTACTTCCATAAAGGTGGCTTCTATAAATTTCTCAAATGCATTTTTGGTAAGGTTTTGCCTAAATCCTACTATTAGTGAGGCTTTTACCCATTCTTCAATTGTCCTATCTACGTCTTTTACGCAATCTAGGTCTAACCATTCTCCATTTTCTGCTATTTCTTTTTCGTAGTGTTCTGTAGGTTCATATTTTGGGGTTTCCTTTTCTTTATCTTTTCCTAGTTGCATTCTTCTTTTTGTGTTTTGCCATTTCCATGGTAATTGGTATGGTTTTTTGTTAGGTGGTGGTCTTAAGATTTCGTATATGTTACTTGAAATTTCTGAAGGTTTTGCAATAATCTTATCTTGGTCCATTTTTTTTTCTTCATTTGTTATATCTAGATTTTTCAAGGCTTCTTCTACTTCTTCTGAATTAGGATTTGCCATTAAATCTTCTATTTCTAAGATATTTATATTAAGTTTTGTTATGGCTTCTAACTTTTTCATACCTTCTTCCGTTATGCCTAATTCTTCTTTTGGGTTGTCAGTTATATATCTACCTAATTCTTTTATATTTTTATTTATGATTTTTAAATCTTTTCTTATATCTCTTACAATTTCAGGACCATTATAATATTCTTCCAACTCTTGTATGTTTATCATATAAATTTCTGGGTTCATGTTAGGATTTAATGCAACTATTTCATTGGGCATGCTTAGCCTATTATTTTGTATGCTAGTAGGTGTTGGTAATACCAACTTGCTTCTTCGTTTATGTAATCTAATACTTTGTATGCTATCTCTTTTTGTATCTCTTTAGGTAGTTGATTAGTTTCTTTTTTTGTTAGTAACAAGTATTCTAATATTTCTTTACTAGCAATATGCTTCTTTTCTGTTAATCTTTTATCAATGTATCTAATCTTAAATTTTGAAAGATTTTTTTAATTTTAGTTTCTTTATTTTCAGTGAATTATCCAGATTTTATAAGGATACGGTATATTATAGTTTATAATCTCTAAAGTAGGGTTATATATAAAATTTTGTTTTTTGGTTATTATATTAAAAAGGGTTAGTTAGTTAAATATTTTATAAAAGTGGGTCGTTTGGCTAAATCTTTTTGAAAGTGGATCATTTGGCTAAATGTTTTCCAAAAGTGGGTCAGTTGATATGGTTAACTCTAGTAACTTAGGAAAAATGGACTTAAATAGTAATTTTTGTGATAGCGGTATCGTACTATTTGTTATTATAAAAAAGACTTATTTTAAGTCAAGATCGAGATCCGGCGCTTGGCCTAGCTCTGTGATAATTAGAAGAATGCAATTGTGATATGAGACCATTCAAACAGAGCTAGGCCAAGCATTCTCTCTCACTCTCTGAATTGTACTCTCTCTCACTCTTACACTCCCTACTCTATCTATCTCATTATTGAACCCAAACCCAATTCCTAATGCAGGCCACCTATCTCACTCTGGCATCTCCTCGTCCTTCACGCACTCTCTCACTCACTCTCTCCCTCTTCTCCCTCCAAACCCTCATTCTCCTCCGTCTCGATAATCAATAATACAATAGCGGTGAACAATAATCAAATCGATAAGGGAGTGTCGATGCTCGATATCAATCTTATGTCTATCAGTCTTTTATTAACCTATCTAATGCATGCAATCCTGCGTCGCATACCACAAGTTCGGATACATACAATCAAGTGAACATTTAGACTCTAGTGGTGGATACTACATGGTCATGTATTCGAGTCTTGCAATAACAATAACCAATGACCGATGACCAATATACGATTAATCGGGATACTATAGTCAGTAATCCGCAATTAATCTATGACCGATAAACAATATCATGTCCGATAACAATGACCAATATGGGAAACACGGGCCCCCTTCCGAGAACAGTCTCCTATATTGTCCACTATTAAGTCTTTCCCTTTTTACTCCGGTTTATTATTATTTTATTCTAATTAATCATGAACATGCAATCGATGGAACGGGCGTCAAGAACGATATTAGGGGGGTATCAAGGGCTTTGCAATGCATTGTTTACAGTTCAATCTATTAGATGCAAAACTAAACATATAAAAACATGGAAATACAATTCTGTACAGCAATACATTGCTATACAAAAATCAACTTTCCCACTGCTACAGAAAAGCGAGTTAGATTCCATCTGGGGTTCCAAAAACTAGACTCTCTGCCGATTCCAATACATATTCATATGACACATTTTAATTATTGAAACTAAGTCTACCAGTCAGTTCTTTACTTTTGTTCAGGCAGCAACTCAATGTCAAGCTTTTATATAAATAATCTGACTAAAAACTCATTTAAAAATCCTATAAAACCATATTCTAGTTCTTAACATTGATCAGTGAAAACATGATTGATCTCAGATCTAAATTTTTAGTTTAGTCTACTGTTTCAACTAATTAAACATGAAGATGTATTTTTCAAACTCTATTATGGAATTCAAACTTTTCATCACGAGAATATGAATATCTTGCCATCTGTAAGTCGGATTGCAAAACTGTCAGATGGTCGATTTCAGGCACAAAGGGCTACAACTTTCATTTATGAAGTTCTAATTTATATCATTATTAACTAGATCACAATCTCACTAAAAATTGGAGTAAACAGCATGAAAACAATACAATAATTGTAATTGTAACGATTATGATTTACAAACATGTAGTTTAATATCTAGAATTGAACATACATTCATATCTAGTAACTAGAATGGATTCCTATTGTTAACATGATGAGAGTCTTATTATTTATACGATATTAAACAACGGACTAAACTATGATATTACATACAATCAAAGTTTCTTTAAATCACTATATTTATCTATATACACATATTCATATACGATTCTAGTTCGTGTTCATGCAATGCATATGGTGATAATGAAATATACGATTTTTTGGTGAGTGCTGAATCAACGGAGGCAAACAGAATGATTCAATGTATATAACAATTGATTTAAACATAGAATGATCACAAGACATGCAATGATATTATAGTTCAACAATTTAAATCTATAATGATATTTTTATGAACATGGACGATAATCGGAATTCAAGATACAATGATCAAATAGAGATACTACTTGGGAGAGGTCAAAGAAAGTGCTTACACAAGAATAATAAGGGTATACAAGAGATATTTGCATGTATATGATGAGTGTCAGCGTGCGAGAAGGAGAAGCGGCAATGGCAGCAACGACAACCACGGTTGCGAGGCAGCGAGCTTTGTTGGCAAAGTTTGGGGAAGCAACGAGGTCGAGTGCGGTGACGCCGTAAGCAAGGTAGCAAAGACTGGCAATGGCGTCGGGTGTTTGAAGCAGCAAACAAGAAGGAGGCAGTGGTGGGTCGATGACAGTCCGGTTGGGTTAGAGGAGAGGATGAAGTGGAGTGACCTGCGGTGGAGGTCGGAGCTTGGTCATCGGGTGATGAAGGTAGCGCTCAGGGTGAGGTGCCACGACATTCGGTGGTGGAGGAGCAGCAGCCGGGGATGGGTTTGATGCAACAAGGGGCTAACAGTGAGTTTCGAGATGTGGGCTGTAGGAGGAGGGACGTCGGGTGGTGTTGGCAAGGAGGCAGCAAGGGGTCGGGAGTGCAACCAAGGAGGAGAGGACCGTCGGTGTTCGGTGGTGGCTGTGTGGAGACAGTCGGACAGAGCTCGGTGTGGTGGAGCTTCGGAATGGCAGTGAGAAGAAGCAGCGGTAAGGCGTTGGGGTAGTGGAGTCGAGGCAGAGGTCAGGTTCGGGTGTTTCGGGGTGAGGCAGAAAGGTCGGTGGCGCGGTGAGAGGTTTTGGGAAGGAGACAGTGGGTGGGTGTGGAGGAATTCGGGAGTGAGATGAGGAAGAAGAGGCTCAGGTGTGAGGGGGTTCTGATGGATTTCGAAATGAATAGGGGAAGAAGGAGGTGATTAAGAGGGGGTGATTAATTTTTAATTATTGTAATGAAATTAAGGAAGAGTTAGTTGAGGCAGTTTGTTTTTGGGGTGTGGCTGCAATAGGTGTGAGTTCTTATAGTTTGTATAGTGGAAGTTGCGATACTGGCTCTAGTCTAACCCTTGGCTGGGGGACCTGCTCAGGAGTAACAGGAGTGAGGTGGAGACCGGGTGCTCGGCTTGGATCCAGCAGCTCGGCTCGGCTCGGATCTGTGGGCTCGGCTCGGTCCTGTGTACCTGCACACTGCCTAAAGACACCGGGAGATGTCTCGGCGATAGGCCCTCCGACGATCTAGTCAATCACTGGAAAAGCAACAGTAGTTAGGGTTCAGGAGGAGAAAGTTTGATTACCTTTTCAGTGAGGAGGGGGTCTGGTATTTATAGGCAGGGAAAAAGGGTCTGAGACCCTACTGGGCCGGATCGGACCTGTTTTCCCGTGGGCCTGACGTGGCAGAAGCCCATATGGCTTTAGGTTGGCCTGGTGATCACAGAAGTGCGGTTTTTGAGGAGATCTGGTGGCCCAAGAGGAGCCACGTAATCTGACCCTTGTCAGGAGCCCCCCACTCTTAGAGGGCTAGGTAATCCAGCTGTGTAGGAGTGATTTGCCTCTGTGGGAAGACAAGAGCGGTGTGTGCGGCAAAAATGTGGTTCGTATCTTCCTGGAGAGGCCAGCGAGGTAGGATGAAAGGGATCCCTTTAAAGGTCTGAGGGGCGTTGAAATCCGAAAATAAGGGGTCGTGAGCCGAGCATTGAGCATCGAGCATCGAGCGCCTATGCGATCGGATGCCGGGGTCTATTGTCGAGCATCGAGCGTTAGAGGCCGAGCCCTCATGAGCTCGGGTGTCGAGGCTGGACATCGGATGCCGAGTCTAGAAGCTCGTCTGTGGGAGCCAGGCTTGGCTCGGAGCTGCCACCGAACACCGAGCCCTAGAGCTTGTTTGAAAAGCTATGGGGTGGTTCAAGGTCACTGCCGAGCGCCGAGCCCCTATGCTTGTTGGAAAGGCTATGGGGGCATCGAGAGCCAAAAATAGGGGGTCGTTAGCCGAGCATTGAGCATCGGGGGCCGAGCCCTCATGAGCTCAGGTGTCGAAGCGGGACGTCGGATGCCGAGCCTAGAAGCTCGTCTGTGGGAGCCAAGCATGACTCGGAGCTGCCACCGAATGCTGAGCCCCAGAGCTTGTTAGAAAATCTATGGGGTGGCTCGAGGTCACTGTCGAGCGCCAAGCCCCTATGCTTGTTGGAAAGGCTATGGGGGCGCTGAGAGTCAAAACTAAGGGGTCGTGAGCCGAGCGTTGAGCATCGGGGGACCGACCCCTCATGAGCTCGGGTGTCGAGGCTGGATGTCAGATGCCGAGCCTTGAGGCTCGTTTGTGGGAGCCAAGCATGGCTTGGAGCTGCCACCGAACACCGAGCCCCAGAGCCTGTTGGAAAAGCTATGGGGTGGCTCGAGGTCACTGCCGAGCGCCGAGCCCCTATGCTTGTTGGAAAGGATATGGGGTGGCTCGAGGTCACTACCGAGCGCTGATCCCCTATGCTTGTTGGAAAGGCTATAGGGGTGTCGAGAGCCAAAAATAGGGGGGGTCATTTAGCCGAGCGTCGAGGGTCGAGCGATGAGCCCCCTGCTTGCGGTTAAAAGCTAGTTGTGGCTCGAGGTTACCATCGAGCGTCGAGCCTCCAAACTTGTTGGAAAAGGTTTGGTATGGCTCGCGGTGACAACCGAGCTTCGATCCCCAAAGCTTGTTGGAAAAGTTTTGGTGTGGCTCGGATTCACTACCGAGCGACGAACCCCAAAACTTGTTGGAAAAGTTTTGGTATGGCTCGAGGTGACGACTGAGCTCTGAGCCCCAAAACTTGTTGGAAAAGCTTTGGTGTGGCTCGGATTCACTACCGAGCGATGAGCCCCAAAGCTTGTTGGAAAAGCTTTTGTATGGCTCGAGGTTACAACAGAGCTCTGAGCCCTAAGACTTGTTGGAAAAGTTTTGGTATGGCTCGTGGTCACAACCGATCTCCGAGCCCAAAACTTGTTGGAAAAGTTTTGGTATGGCTCGAGGTCACAACCGAGCTCCGAGCCTCCTTATTGCTTGTGAGAAGCAGGTCGATGGCTCGAGATTACAACCGAGCTTCGAGCCCCAAGACTTGTTGGAAATGTTTTGGTATGGCTGGAGGTCACAACCGATCTCTGAACTCCAAGACTTGTTGGAAAGGTTTTGGTATGGCTCGAGGTTACAACTGATCTCCAAACCCGAAGACTTGTTGGAAAAATTTTGGTATGACTTGAGGTCACAAACGATCTATGAGCCCAAAACTTGTTAGAAAAATTTTGGTGTGGCTCGAGGTCACAACCGAGCTCCGAACCCCAAGACTTGTTGAAAAAATTTTTGGTATGGCTCGAGGTCACAACCGAGCTCCGAGCCCAAAACTTGTTGAAAAAGTTTTGGTATGGCTCGATGTCACAACCAAGCTCCGAGCCTCCTTATTGCTTGTGAGAAGCAAGGCGATAGCTCTAGATTACAACCGAGCTTTAAGCTCCAAGACTTATTGGAAAAGTTTTGGTATGGCTCGAGGTCACAACCAATCTCCGAACCGCAAGACTTGTTGGAAAAGTTTTGGTATGACTCAAGGTCACAACCGAGCTCCGAACCCCAAGACTTGTTAAATTTTTTTTGGTATGGCTTGAGGTCACAACCGAGCTCTGAGCCTCCTTATTGCTTGTGAGAAGCAGGGCGATGGCTCGAGATTACAACCGAGCTTCGAGCCCCAAGACTTGTTGGAAAAGTTTTGGTATGGCTCGAGGTCACAACCGATCTCCGAACCCAAAGACTTGTTGGAAAAGTTTTGGTATGGCTCAAGGTCATAACCGATCTCCGAGCCCAAAACTTGTTAGAAAAGTTTTGGTATGGCTCGAGGTCACAACCGAGCTCCGAGCCTCCTTATTGTTTGTAAGAAGCGGGGTGATGGCTCGAGATTACAACCGGGCTTCGAGCACCAAGACTTGTTGGAAAAGTTTAGGTAACGAAGAGGCTGAACTTGCACCTCTATCGCGGGCGGAAGGGAGAGTAGTGTTAATGAAGAAATTGCAGTACTTGAGCCGTTGCCACGGGACACCGAGCCACTGTACTAGCTGACAAGGCCGAGGATAAAATTGAAATTTTACATGTCAGGCTGACGTCATGGGGGGTAAAATCGAGGTTTTTTGAGATCCTAGTGGCCGTTAGATCTTGATAATCAAGATTGGACGGTGAGGATCCTTTTGTAGAATTCGAGGAGTCTTTCCCCTCCTATAAGTCCCCCACCCCTCCCTTCATTCCTCCACTTCGCACTCTCTTTCTTCATAACAGGAATTTTCCTCTCTTTGCTATCGGTGATAAGTTTTTCCGTGATACTCCTGTTTCCCGGTCAATCAGGTTAGTATTTTGTCTCCTTATGTCGCGTTCTCAGTCCAGTTTTGAGGCAAGCTCTTTGGGTCGTGGTGTGGTGGTGGTCGAAACACAGTCGACGTCTTGGTCCCTGGATGACACAACTTCGGAGGAGCAGGAATAGTCAGATTCGGGATCTGGGGGTACGAGCGATGTGGTTCTTGACGTGGTCCCCTTGCAAAGTTGTATGCCAGAAGAGGGGTCGGGGGAGGAGACTGACGAGGGTTCTGAGGAGGAGCTTGTCGAGGAGGAGGGCGACCAGGAGGGGGTGAAGGAGGAACCGAGGGAGAGGGTGACCAGGAGGGAGGTGAAGGAGGGGCCGAGGGAGTGGTAGCGGAGGAAGAAACTGGTCTGCCCCTTCTGCCCCCGTTGTTGACTCCCTCTCCGGAGAGGAAGCCTCGCCCTCGAAGGAGAAAGAGGAAGCGGCCGGATGTCTGGGCATGCCGGACAAGTTCGGACCCCAGCCAAGAGAAGGGCTTGCGGTCCTCCCCCAGGAATCCAGGGTCAATCAGGATGTATCCTTATGATGTCGAGGAACTTGTCCAATTAACTACGAGGGAGCATGCATCTAACTGGGACATGATAAAGATGGACAACGTCCAGTGTTTGCTAAAGGCGGACTACATGCTTATCTTAAGGGCGAGTTATTTCATCCCTCGGGAGTTCGAGCTACTAATTCTGAGCCCCGATCTTCATTGACCACTGAGCTGGAGAAGAGCTGTTGCATGTTTCCGATGCTTTTGTCTCGGGACTCAGGTTGCCGCTGCACTTGTTTATTAAGAGGGTGCTGAGGTGGGGGGAGCTGAGTCTGATGTAGTACGGCCCCAACACGTGGAAGCATCTGGTCTGCTTCATCCTAAAGTGCCAGGAGAAGGGGGTCAAGCTGAAGCTTAAGTATTTTCGAGCCTCCTTGGGGGTGAGTTCGCTCAGAGATATGGAGGGGATCTTCTATATGTCGTCATGCCCCCATAGGAGAGTGATGCACGGTCACCCGGACTCGATAAAGGCCTGGAAGGAGAAGTACCTCGTTGTCTAGAGCGAGATGCCTTAGAAAATTCCGACAGTCTGGAAGCCGAACTATAAGCCCCTGAGGTGGAGGGACTTGAAGGAAAAGGAGTGGGCCGAAGTAGATAAAATTATCGAGGGGCATAACATCGGTTGGCCGCGAGTCACAGAGTTACATTTGGCCCAAGCCGGACTGAGCCCAGTGCCCCCTTGTAGGTCTTTGTTTCTACTTTACTTAATTTTCTGCCTTTGTGTTAACATTTTTCCTTTTCTCTTTGCAGCGATAGACGCGAAGAACCTCGAGGTGAGGAATGCCCTCCTGGCTTTGGCCGCAAAGAGGAGAGCCGACAGGGAGAAGGCTGCCAAGGAGAAGGCTGCCCCGGCAGCAGGGTCCACCCAGGGGGCGGACCAAGGAACTTCGGAGCCGCCTTCGAAGAGGTCGAAGAAGAGACACTCGTCTAGAGGGCCGAAGGAGTCGAAGCCGAGCTCCAGTAGTAAGAAGGTGACGGAGGTGGTGGGCAGGAAGGGTCTAAGGTCGTTCGCCCCGGATTGGGCGGTTAAGGACGGCGACTCTTTGACCGAGGGACCGATCGTGGTTGAGGTGGCGAAAAAGCTCGCTACGGAGCGCGACCGGATGACTCTAGCGACAGAGACGTCCGAGGTGGCCTACATGAGGTGGGCTTAGGCGCAGGTCGCGGTAAGTATTTGTTAGTTATCTGCTTTGTGCTCAGTATTTATGAGTTTTGCGTCTAACTCAATTCTCCTCGGCTAGGCGCTACTGCACGGGATGCATCTACGGAAGTGCTTGGAGAAGGAAGTCTAGGTCGAGAAGCAGAATGCCGAGCAGTTCCTCCGAGAGGCAAAGAAGCTGAAGGACGAGCTGCCGGCGGCTGAGGGAGCTCAGGGGGTCCTCCAAGCTGAGATGGCTTCTCTGTAGGATCAACATGCGCATGAGGTAGCGGCGGTTTGAGCGGTGGCTCAGGCCGAGTATGACGAGCTGCAGATGTCCTCTGCAGACTAGCTGATCCAAGCTCAAAATGATGCCTACGGCCGAGCCAAAAAGCACTTTCTGCAACTCTACCCGGAGGCCAAGATTGACCACCTCCACTATGGGTGGGTGCCTCCCGTACTTCCACCGACCCTCGGGGGTGAGGAAGATGAGGCTCCGATGGACCCTCACCTGGAGAAGGAGGCAGGGGTGCCCCGGGTGCCGAAGAGGTGCCAAAGTAGTGTAGGATTTTTTCTTTCCTTTTGATTTGTATTTGCCTTGTGCGGACTGGCCAACCCTTTTTGTAACACAATTTTTAATTTTATAAAAACAACTTTTTGGCCGACCCTCTGTGACTTGTTGTTTTTAGCAAGCTTTCTTAGTGAATCGTTGCTTCTCCCCTATTTTTGCTAGATGAATGAGACCGCCAGGGCCGACCTCAGTTCTGCCAAGGTACGGCAACTTTGAAATAAGCTAGAGTCCAAGGAGAGTATGCTGCTTCGCTATCGTGAGAAGGCTCACGATCGAGAAGCCACGGTAGACCATTTTATGAACAAGTCTAAGGAGCTCAGCTTAGAGGCGGCTCATCTGAAGAAGGCCCTAGCCGACCGCGATTGGGGTAGTGCCGAGATGAACTGGGCTCTATCAGACCTCCGAATCCGTTCTTTGGCAAGTCGTTGTTGAGAAGAAGTTGGAGATTCAGAGGTTGAAGGTGCTGCTAGGCGCCGGGCAACCTCGGCTCGGCCGTTCGGGGCAAGGAGGCCCCTCTATCTTAGGCTCCTCGCCGACCCTATACCTGCAGATGGCGAGGCCTACTAATGCGCAGAGCTCGGTTATGGGGACGTCGACAATGGCTATGCCCAAGATGGGAGATGAGATTGCTGGAGGGCGGAGTCGTTCCGCAGGACTCGAGGCGGTTCTTGTGAGTTCGGAGGGTCCGGCAAGGGACCCTTAGGTAGTGGTAGAGGAAGAGTGTTGTAACATTTTTAATTATATCGTAGCCTTTGAGGGCATTTATGAATAAGATTCGATTTGTCCGACCCTTTCTGACTTGGAAAGAATTAAGATTCGATTTGTCCCTGAACCCCCTGCATTGCAGGAAACGAGGGAGTGACTTGAGACCGGCATCGAATGCCATTTCATCTTCCAATGTCGCTTAAATGGGGGACATTTCATCTTCTGTCGTTTGGACTTCCCAATGTCATAAATGCGCCTTTCTGGAGGGCTATATAACCCTTACTCCTTCACCAGTAGTTCATCATAAATCTCCTCACTTCACCGTGAGTTTCCATCGTCGGTGACCCTCTTGCCACCCTCTGACAATTCGGGGTAGCGGCTCTGAGAGATGTTTACCCCGAGTTGCCAGCGGGTAAGAGGTGGGTCGGTCCCGGAGGTGGGGCTCGGGAGCTCGCCGAAGGCGAGTGCCCCCAATGAAACTTTTGGCCGAGAGCTGTTTATCCCGAGTTGCCAGCGGGTGAGAGGTGGGTCGACCGATGGTACGGGGGTCGGGGCATTTGCCGAAGGTGAACACTCTAAATCTTAATGAAAATTTTTTGGGTAGGGGGGAGAGCTAAAATCCCGGCCGAAGGTCCAAGACTTGTGTTTTGAAAAAAAAATTCCCTCGGGTGCTCGGAGGGTCGAGCCCCCTTAACTTGAAAGGGTTGTCAGGTTGTGGTTCGGAGGCACTGCCGAGCGCGAAGCACTGTTAGCTTGAGAAAGGTGGGCCGTGGCTCGAGGTCAGTGCCGAGGGTCAAGCCCCCTTAACTTGGAAGGGTTGTCGGGTTGTGGCTCGGATGCACTGCTGAGCGCGAAGCCCTGTTAGCTTGACAAAGCTAGGGTGTGGCTCGAGGTCAGTGCCGAGGGTCTACCCCCCTTAACTTGGAAGAGTCATCGGGTTGTGGCTCGGAGGCACTGCCGAGCATGAAGCCCTGTCAGCTTAAGAAAGCTAGGGCGTGGCTCGAGGTCAGTACTGAGGGTCGAGCCCCCTTAACTTGGAAGAGTTGTCGGGTTGTGGCTCGGAGGCACTGCCGAGCGTAAAGCTCTATTACCTTGAGAAAGCTAGGGCGTGGCTTGAGATCAGTACCGAGGGTCGAGCCCCCTTAACTTATTTTAAGAAAGACAGGGTGTAGCTTAAGGCCATCGCCGAGCATCAAGGTCGCAGGGCTTGAAAAAGCCCAGGCCTTACTCGAGGTCAATGCTGTATGTCGAGCCACCATACTTGTTTTAAGAAAACTAGCATGAGGCAAAAAATGAGAAAAAGATTACATCATATTTGCTCTCTATAAAACGAGGCACGTGGTGCCGATTACATCTTACTATTTACAAAGGGAAGTTACAAGAGATACTCCTTCCCCTCAAGGAATTTGATGAGGTGTTCTGCGTTCCAGGGTCTCTTCACGGTCCTGCCCTCGGGGTTGGTGAGTTAGTATGTGTAGGGGCGCACAACTTCGGAAACCTTGTATGGGCCCTCCCAGTTGGGTGCTAGCTTCCTCTTTTGGGCTGGGTTGGATACCGCCAGCTTTCTAAGCACGAGGTCTCCGAGTTTGATGCCGGTGGGACGGACCTTCTTGTTTTACACGATCCTCTGCTGATACATGCTCCTTCTGATGGTTGATTTCTCCCTAACCTCGTCTGTGAGGTCCAGGTTGGCACGTAGTTGCGCCGAGTTGTTCTCTTCATCGAAGGCCATGATCCGGGGCAAAGGTAGCTCGATCTCGAGGGGGTCAATGCTTCCGTACCATAAGTTAGATTGAACGGTGATTCTCCCGTGGGGATCCTCTTTGTCGTCCGATGTGCCCAGAGCACGCTCGGCAGCTCGTCAACCCATAGTCCCTTGGAGGAATTATCAAGCCATTTCTTGAAACCGTCAAGGTTTTGGCGGTTCGCATTCTTGGCCTGGTCGTTCGACTGCGGGTGGCATACTGAAGAGAAGCACTGCGGGATGCCGAGATCCTCGCAGAAGATTCAAAAATTCTTGCCTGCAAACTGGGCCCCATTGTCCGTGATGAGTATGTGCAGAATTCCGAACCGACATATGATGTGTTTCTAGAAGAACTACTGAGTTTGCTGTTCTGTGATGGTTGCTAGGGGCTTGGCTTCGATCCACTTGGTGAAGTAGTGGATGGATATTACTAGGAACTTCCTTTGGCCCGTTGATTTCGAAAAGGGGCCAACCAGGTCCATTCCCCGCATGGCGAATCGGGTTAGACTGGCTAAAGAACGGAGGTTTGCCTGTGGAACCCTTCTTACTTAGAAGAGTCTTTGACAAGGACCACACTTTTTGACAAGGGCCAAGGCATCTTGTAACATTGTGGGCCAGTAATATCTGTGCTTCAGGACCTTTCTGGCAAGCGGACGGCTCCCCATGTGGCACCCGCCAATTCCTTCCTGAAGCTCTTTGAGGACGTACTTGGCCTCGTCAGGGGATAAGCAGCGGAGGTAGGGTCTTCCATCCTTCGTTGTGTACGAGCATCTGAAGAGGGTCTCGTTGATCACGACGAACCTTTCCGAGTGGACCTTGGTTCTTCTTGCTTCGGATCGATCTTGGGGGAGCTCGCCCTCTACCAGGAACTTTTGGATGGGAGTGGTCCAATCGTCCGACCAAGCTTCGTTGTTTATACAGAGGGTTTCGGGGAGGTCGATACTCAGCCTTAGGAGGACTTCAATCAACAACATGCGGTCGATGCCTTCAAAGGATGAGGAGGCGAGCTTTGACAGGGCATCTGCCTAGGCATTCTGCTCTCTTGAGATCCGTAGTGCTGCGAAACAGTCGAAGGATGTTAAGAGCCGCTGGACTACTACCAAGTACCGGACCATCCGATCATCACGAGCCTCGTACTCCCTGGTGATCTGATTGACCACGAGCTGAGAGTCGCTATAGGCCCTGATCTGCCTTGCACCCACCTGGTGTGTTAGGATAAGCCCTGCGATCATAGCCTCATACTCCGCCTTGTTGTTAGAGGCCGGAAAGTTGAGGCAGAGAGAATATTAGAGAAGGAAGTTGTCGAGACCTCGCAAGATGATGCTCGCACCACTTCACGCTTCACAAGAGGATCCTTCGACATAAACTTTCCATGTTGGGTCGGCCTCCTGACCGTTGGGTTGCTCGGAGATGGTGCACTCTGTGATGAATTCGGCGAGGGCCTATCCCTTAATGGATGTTCTTGGCAGGTAGCTGATGTCGTATTGACTTAGCTCGATCGACCATTTGACCAATTGATCGGAGCTCTCTGGCTTGTGGAGCACGGCCCTGAGGGGCTGGTCTGTGAGGACCTGGATTGAGTCCGCCTGAAAATGAGGGCGGAGTTTTCGGGCGGCCATGACCAGGGCATACACTACTTTCTCCATCTTCACATAGCAGGTCTCGGCCGAGTGCAGGACTTTGCTCACATAGTATAACGGCTTCTGGACTCCGTCTTCTTCTTAGACGAGAACGACACTCAGAGAACTTTCCGAGGCTAAAAGGTAGAGCTAGAGGGGTTTGCCCGGCTCAGGTTTGCTCAAAAGTGGGGGATTGGCGAGGTATTCCTTTAGATGGTCGAACGCCTCCTACTGATGGGCGCTCCATTCGAAGCCTTCGGTTCCGCACAACGCCTTGAAGAAGGGGAGGGACTTCTCTCCAGACTTAGAGAGGAAGCGGCCGATGGCCGCCAGTCTCCCTGTAAGTCGCTGCACCTCCTTGATGTTTCTAGGAGGAGCCATGTCTATAATGGCCTGGATCTTCTCGGGGTTTGCCTTGATGCTGTGCTGGCTGATGAAGAACCCGAGAAATTTGCATGAGGAGATGCCGAATGCACATTTGGTAAGATTGAGCCTCATGTTATGGGTCCGAAGGATGCCAATGGCTTCTTCGAGGTCAGCGATGTGGTCCTGCCCCCGTTTGCTTTTGATGAGCATGTCGTCGACGTATACCTCCATGTTCCGACCGATCTGATCTTTGAAGACTCGGTTGACGAGCCTCTAATAGGTAGCTCCGGCGTTCTTCAGCCCGAATGGCATAACCCGGTAGCAGTAGAGTCCCTGGTCAGTGACGAAGGATATTTTGGCAATATTCGGGGGGGAACATCCGGATTTGATTGTAGTCCGAGAAGGCATCCATGAAGGTCAGGAGCTCATGGCTCGATGTTGCATCGATCAGAGCATCGATGCTGGGGAGGAAAAAAGGATCTTTGGGGCACGCCTTGTTCAGATCTTTGGGGGCAAGGGAGTGGCTCACGCAGAATCGCTTCGACTCGTCTTCTACCTCGAACGAGACTTCTTCTAATTCATCTGCCGGTTCAGACTCTGGTTGGCTCCTCTCAGGCTGAAGTTCGACAGCATCGAGGGGGAACACACCACCCTCGACCTCCGTTATACAGCACGATCGTACGGCCTCTTGGTTCCTCCGGATGACACCAACCCCCTGATTGGTAGGGAACTTCAGTTTTAGGTGGTAGGCCGAGGGGACAGCTTGGAAGGATCAGAGCCCGGGTCGACTGAGGATAGCATTGTATGCCGCTTTGATGTTGACTACCATAAAGTCTATCGACTTGGTCCGTCTGAAGGGGGTCATGCCAGTGGTTACATCTAAAGTCACGATCCCTTCTATCTATACTGGGACGTCAAAGAACCCGTGGAGGGTGTACCCGGCTGGTTTGAGCCTGTCCCAGGGGAGCTTGAGATTCTCGAATGCCTCCAAGAAGAGGATTTTCACCGATCTCCCGTTGTCCACGAGGATCCGGCGGACTTCGAAGTTCGCCATGTCAAGGCTGATGACGAGTGCGTCGCAGTGCGGGAGCCGGACCCCCTCCAGGTCTTCTCCAGAGAAGAAGATAGGGAGTTGCTGGATCTGGGGGGAAGGAAGGTCTCAGAAGGCGTTCACCTCTTGGACGAATGCCTTGCGAGAAGTATTGGATTCCCCTCCCATAGGCCCCCTATGGATGTAGTGTAGGATGGCATGGCCTTCAGTCTCCTTGGGCTCTAGGTCCTGCTCGAGATGCCGTTTGGGTGTGTAAAGAGGAGGCGAAGGCCTTCGGTTCCTGGTATCCCTTCGGTCCCTTGGGCTTTCCTGGGTGAATTCTTGGAGGTACCCCCGTTGGATGAGGCCCTCGATTTCATCCTTGTGGGTCCGACAGTTGTTAGTTTCGTGCCCGTTGTCCCGGTGGAAGCGGCAGTAGAACCGTTGATGTCGTTTCTTGTTGATGGTTGGTCAAGGGGGTAGTCGGACGAGGTCCTTATCCTCGATCTCTAAGAGGATGGCCGACATGTTTTGTGCCGGTGGCATATACCTCTCGAAGTGAGGGACCGGAGGGACCCTCTTCATGCTGGTCCCATCTTTCGGAACCTTCTTGTTGGCGGGCTCGGCATCATCGGCCTTGCGCTTCCCCTTCCTAGTGACCTCTTTGGTGCCTTTCGGGTTTAGGGCCTCCTCCGCCCGAATGTACTTCTCGACCCGATTGAGCAGGTCGGGGAAATCTAGGAGAGGCTTCTTGGCTAAGGAAGCTTTCAGCTGGCCATGCCGGACATTGTGTCGAAACGCCACCGAGGCGACCCCGACATCTAAGGAGGAGACAGACTTGCCTTGGCGGTGAACCTTTGGATGAACTCATGGAGTGACTCTCGTTCCTTCTGTCGGAGGTCCAGCAATGATGCGCTCGTCTTCTTGGCCTTCCTGGTGGTCACGAAGTAGGCCAGAAAGTTGGCCTCCGGCTGGTCGAACGAAAAGATCGAACCGGGGACGAGCCTAGAGAACCATTCCCGGGCCGGGCCCCAAAGGGTTGCTGGGAAGGCGCGGCATAGGAGAGGATCCGAAGCGCTGTGAATCATCATAAGGGTGAATCCCTCCATGTGATCAGCAAGATCACCCTCACCGTCATAGGTCTCGAACTGGAGAGGTCAGAAATTCTGGGGAATCTCTGCTTCTAAGATAGGAGTAGAGAAAGGCGGTTGGGTCGGCCTATGAACCTGAGGTGGCATTGGACCACCCTTGCCGAACTGGGCGAGGCGGTTCTCCATTTTTTGCATGCGTCGGAGTACGACGACTTCCTGATCTGGTGGGCGAGTGGAGCCACAAGGATCGCTGCCCCCGGCACCCGACCGTGAGTAAGAGCGGTGGAAGGTCTCGGTTCGTTCGACCCCTAAGATGGCCTCTAGGACCTTGTTCTGAAATTTTTTGAACTCGGCTTGTGTGACTGGAGCTTGCTCGGCCAGGTCGCGCTGGAGAGGCTACCTCCGGGCTGTTCGACTGTGCTCTGGTTCCCGCTTTCGGGACGGCTGCTTGGGATGGTTCGGGATTGAGTTGGAAGCGGCCCCTCCCCTTGTTCAGCTGGCTTGCCGGTTCTCGATGACGCAACGTAAGTCGGTTTCGACCGAGCGAGAAGCGCCCGGTCTAGCTCTGGCTTCGCCGTCGACCCTCGAATGGTTAGATCCCTGAGCGTCGGCATGGCTATTCTGGGGAGGAGCGTTTGGACGATGTCCAGAGGTAACAGCTTTTCTGGCCTTGGGTGCCATGTAAGAGCTCGGATTCCGGGATGACGTCCCTGGCTGGGATCAGACTGAAGTCAGAACCGAGGCTTCCCACAGACGGCACCAACCTGATGTGGTTTGTTTTTGGGGTGTGGCTGCTACAGGTGTGAGTTCTTGTAGTTTGTATAGTGAAAGTTGCGGTACTGGCTCTGGTCGGATCCTTGGCTGGGGTACCGGCTCGGGAGTAGCAGGAGTGAGGTGGGGACCAGGTGCTCGGCTCGATCCTATGTACCTGCACACTGCCTGGCGACATCGGGAGAAGTCCTGGCGACAGGCCCTCCGATGATTTAGTCAGTCACTGGAAAAGCAACAGTAGCTAGGGTTCAGGAGGAGAAAGTTTGATTACCTTTTCAGTGAGGAGGGGGTCTGGTATTTATAGGTAGGGGAAACGGGTCTGAGACCCTACTGGGCCGGGTTGGACCCGTTTGCCCGTGGGCCTGACGTGGAAGAAGCGCATATGGCTCTGGGTTGGCCTGATGATCACAGAAGTGTGGTTTTTGAGGGGATCTGGTGGCCCAGGAGGTGCCACGTCATCTGACCCATATCATTAGTGGATATAATGGATATTAAATTGTGGGTTAATAGAAGAGATAACGGGCATGAGCAGTTATAGGAGAGAGTGGGGGTTTCCGTTGAGGAAATGAAGAGGTATGGGGATGCTGCCTGAGTTGGAATGGGTTGGGTTGTATTTAGCTTGGGATTGAATTTGGAGATATGTGCTTTCACAATTAATAAGGAGATAATATATAGGATGGGCTACGATAAATAAAATTAGTTGTAATTAAAATAGAATGAGCTTACAAACTGTAGAATGGATTGGGCTTGACTATGGTTTACACACAAATAAATAAAATGATTAATTATAAGAGGAATTATGAATTAAATATGAGTTTACAAAATAAATAATTAAATAAATTATAGAATGTGTTGGGACTTGGGTTTTGACAAAATAATTGATTATTCAAATATATGTAATAAACTTTAAAATGACAGAAAGAATTATGGAAAAAATTGAAAATACAATAATACGAAGAAAAAGAAAATACAAATCTCTAATATTGTAATGGGAGAAGGTCTTAGTGTCATTTGTGAATCTACCAACTTGTGCATTGCACATGCATAACTAATATGAAGGAGGTCTCAGGTTCGAGTCCTCACTACGTCAGATTTTTTACTTTAATTTTTTTAATATATTAAATGTGCATCACACGTGTAAATTACTATCTATCTATCTATCTATCTATTATATAATATATAATAACTATTATAATGGAAGAGTTGGAGTTGTAAATCTACCTACTTATGTGCAACACACGTGCGCAACTCCAACTCTCCCATTATAGGCTTTACATTTACTTTTAAAAATATATAATCCTATTTATTAAGACATGCATCGCACGTGTGAATCAGAGTTCTTACCTTAATTTTTTTAAAATTTAAAATAATAAGTGCGATGCACGTGTATATTACTGGTCTGTATAATGGAAACGGGAGTTACAACTTTAATATACAATTTAACTTTGACTATTAGTTAGTTAAGCTAATCATAATTAACCTATTGTAATCTTACAGGTTTAAACTCTATAACTCGAATTGATTCAATTTCCAGTAGATTGACTTGGGAAATTATAGGGATCAATTTAGCCTGAATTTCAGTAAAGGTAAATCTTAACGAAGCAAAAGTTTGAAGTAAATTTTCTCAAAAATAAAAATAAAATAAAAAAATTTGAAGTAAATCTTAATTTCTATCATATTTTCATTCATACCCGTACATAATTACATTTGCATTGTTATGTTTAATATCTATTTTATATCTGACTGATATCCATATCTGATGTTCTCATATCCGTTTCGTATTTGTTTCTGAATTTCTCAAGTATGGATATGAAAAAAATTCTGATCCATAATCGTATCTGTATAATACATCTTTGCAATGCAGATGCGGATATTGCATTATTGCTCATAGCCGATCCATATCCAATCTGATTCCATCCTTATCGAGAACGGTGGAGTTTCTTCTTATATACATTTCAATATTTCAAACTTAGAGAGATAAATTCGATTAAGGTCTTTATAGCATTCATAGACCAGCACAGGGTTGCTATTACAAGAAGCTGTGAAGCCCATATCTCATCCTGATTATGTAGATGCTTAGCATAGAATTGAATGATGATCACAAACAGGGACGTAAGGAGCTTGGGAGGGGCAAATGCCCCCTGAGTTGCAAAACACCTCCTCCAGGTTTGAGTTTCTAACCCTTTAAGAGCATCCATAGTCGTTGAAGGTAAAAATATGCATAAATGGATAAATGAATATAGCAAAGTTACGTTTTGCTGCAGTCGTTGATTTGCTATTTTTATAAAACGTGCGATGGCAGTTCGAGTGCCGTCCGAGAAAAAAAAATTCGTCCTCGAAATGCAAATAAACAATTAAAAAAATTATAAAAAATTACAAAAACATTTCAGAAATTACGAAAAAATTACAAAAATTTACAAAAACATTTCAAAAATTATGAAAAAATTACAAAAAATTATAAAAACATTTTAGAAATTGCAAAAAAAATACAAAATTGCAAATAACCCCTACAGGGGTGGGACGGCACATGAAGTGCCGTCCGACAAAAGGAAGGGGGGGGGGGGGGGGGGGACGGCACTTGAAGTGCCGTCCGAGGGTTTGTGCTGTTTTTGGGTTGTTTTTAATTGAAAAACATATTTTTTTTTCGAAGGGAAGTGCCGTCCGACAATTAAAAAATTAATTTTTTTTGTTGGGACGGCACTTCAAGTGCCGTCTCTCATATATGAATAGTTCTCAAATCCATTCTCATTTATGGCAATTTACTGTAGCCAAATATGCATAATATACATATTTGGCCAATGACTGCAGTTCCGTTTTCAACCATATATGCATATTTAGCAAACGACTACAAATGCTCTAATTAATCTCCCTTCAAATTTTGTAAAAGAGTCCCTTTAGTTACATTTAATACTTGTACATAACCTCCCCTCTAAATTAGAATATAAAACATTTTTTTTCTTATTAAAGTGTATTTAAAATCTTACATATATATATACTTATCCAACATTTATGTAAAAATTAGTTTTGAGTCCTTAGATGCAAAAAAGAATTCAGCCCAACTTAATAATCATAAATTCTGCAACCAAATGAAATTATCTCTACAAATTTAGCAACTATCTTATAATCACTTTATTTTTTAAAGTTGGTTATTCTAATTTTAATTAATAAAATCTCAAAATTGGAATCAATTAAACTAATATGTGATGGAAGGAAAAAAAAACACCAACATGATATATTAAAACAAAATGAAAAGAGAGAATTTGAATCAAATCAAAATATGAAGAGAGAATTTGAAAAAGTCAAAAAAAAAAAAAATTGAAAAAAAAAATTGGATATGTTTTTTTTTGGAAATGATATTTTATAGTTGTATATTATTGTTAGCTAGCTCCTTGCAAATTTTCGGGCTACATCCCTGATCACAAACCAAACAAGACGAACACAAAAGGCGTTAACATTGCTTGCACTGGTCATTTCATTCCTTTCCAATGATTAACTAAAGACCTTTGCTACGTATTACATCATTTGTAAATATGCAAGAATAAAAAACCAAAATCCTGACAGAATCTATGGCATGCCTGGTTTAGTAGTTAACAAACTGAAGTTTTGTACATACTCAAAAGATCAAAGCCTTTTCTTTCTCAAATTATTATTTTCAAAAAGGAATTCGTTCTCACATTTTATTTTTCAAAAGAGTAGATGATGGATTCATTCTTCCCTATAAATGAGCATACAAATCAATGAAGATTACCATGCACTTCACTAGGCAAGTACAGGATTACCCATTTCAGTCGAACTTTTATGGTTTTTATGCTTAGACTTGGATAATCCTTTGCTTCTTGCTCCATTTTTTCATCTGTAGTAACAGTGATAATACAAATTCACTTTTCTTTTCTTTTCTTTCTTGAGTAGATGCCTCTCGGAGAATGTGGGATTATATAATTGCAAATGAGGATGATTTGGCCAATCAAGTTAAATTATTGCACAGATCTTGGCTACCAGGTTTATGACGTAGTAGGTACTCCTCGTTAACTATAAGCAGAGCCGGCCAAGGGTAAAGCAACCAAAGTTAGGACTTTAGGTCTTAAAATAAAAAAATATCTAAAGAATAATGGCCTCCTCACATACCAAAAAGTCCGAAATAGGCCTCATCACATACCAAAAAGTCCGAAATTGATTAGAGCTTCCACAGTCGTTCAATGTAAAAAATGGCAAAATGCCTATTTTGACAATCCATTTCGACGAACGCGACAGTCGTCGATTGGCAAAAAAATGCATAAGTTCGTTAAAAAAGAAACAGACGAAACATGATCATTAAAAAATAATTTATACAAGCGGAAACTTAGAAAATATTAATAAAAAATACGGGACGGAACATCAATATAGAAAATATTTTAAAAAAATACGGTTCATGTTTCGTCCCAAAGAGAAGAAAAAATTTTCAAAATAATCGGACGAAACATGATCTTTCGTCTATGTTTTTTTGCAAAAAAAATTGCAAAAATTTTTTTAAAAAATAGTTGTAAAAAATATTTGCAAAAACAATTTAAAAATTTGCAAAATCAATTTTAAAAATTGCACAAACAATTTAAAAATTTACAAAATTAATTTTAAAAATTATTTTAAAAAAAATAAATTGGATCTTGTCATCATGTTCATTCCCACCCTTAAATTCATTTAACCGGTTATTTTATTTGGTTTTTAATGTTTGTTTCGTCCGATCAATTAAAAATATAATTAAATAATCTTGATGTTTCGTCTGCTATAATATGCATTTTGTTATTTCGAATGCTACTTTTCCCTTTCTACTGTAGTCGAATTGCCAAAAAATGGCAAAATAGCTCACGACTGTGTGCGCTACAGTAAAAAAAAAGGGCAAAAATGGCAAACAAGCAAACGACTGTGGATGCTCTTATAATAATATAATAATAAAGGCCTCCTCATATACCGAAAAGTCCGAAATAGGCCTCCTCACATACCAAAAAGCCCGAAATTGATAACAATAATATAATAAACGATTTTTCATCTCAAAAAGCCCGAAAGATAACATTTAAATAAAAATATATTAATTTTAACAAAATATTATCATAAGCTTTTAAAAGGTCTCATTTTAGAGTTCGTTTTAGGCCTCAATAATTGTTCGGTCGACCCTGACTATACGAACTAATTGAGATTGTAATGGTAACCCTTCTGTAACTGGGGAGTGGGGAGAGTGGAGTTTGGATACTGCTAACATATGCGTGCAAAAAAGATTCACAAATTAACAGAAGGTGAATGTTGTTGATAATTATGAGAATAAGAACAAAAGAGAAATTAGGGTTATGATTTAATATTCGTACTTCTTGAGATATTATACCACAATCTCTAATATTATAATGGGAGAAGGCCTTAGTGTCATTTGTAAATTTGTAAATCTACCAACGCGTGCAACACACGCGCATAACTATTATAAAGGAGGTCCTAGATTAAAATCCAGATTACGTCTAAATTTTTAATTTAAAAAACTATATCTATTAAAACGTGCATCGCACGTGTAACTACTAGTTATCATAATTTGAATAATCTCAGACACTACCACAAGACCGTTATATATGAGATAACACTGAGTTTTGGGTACTGGGCTTTATACCCAGTACCCAAAACTCAGTCCAATAACTAACAGATAACACGTTTAAATACGTATTGCCCCATATAATATTATACACATTAATATTCTATTTATATTGAGAATATATCTATATATCCAACAATCTCCTTCTATATTCTCAATATATTAGACAATACATGGTTATCTCATCAGTTCTATATGTTGTGAACCGGACCACAACAATTTCAAATAAACATATTGAATCTCAAGAGAATATAGTTTATAGACTAAATGAATTATGTTGCAGATTCAAATGAGGGAACCAAGCTTGGAGAAGGAAAAGCAGTGAGAGTGAAGAGGAGGGCCAGAAAACTACTGGATTGAGGATGGCACGGGTTGTGCACCAAAAGAAAAATGGTGGGAAGAATTCAAGTAGTTATAGGCGATTAGAAGCAATGATAGGTGGCGTTAGATGAATGCTGGGTTCAATCTGTAGGCAAAATAAATGGAGTATAAATATGAGTGAGTTGTAAAGGAATTAGTGGCTATTAACAGATTTGTCTTTTTCCTAATTCCCTTTCTCCTTCTTCTACGTCCTTTTTCTCTAAATCTCAGATCCCCATTCTCGATTCATGTATCTGTAATTTCTTTTATCAATGAGAAATGCAGGTTGTTGATGCTGTTATTTGTGTTTCGCCGAAATTGTGGTGGAATTAATCTAGCACTCTAGTGGATTTGAGCCCTTAGAACTCTGTATATCGCTTCATTAGTGATCGTGTAGTTGAAAGAAGCATCGAAGAAACAAACAGATTACCGGCAGAGTCAAGCGGCGCAATTGCAGGATCTGACTGCATCGGTGGAGGAGCACAAAGGCCTATTGTCAGCGCTGTTCAATAAGTTGACATTGATGGACGGAAAGCTAGATCAACAACTAAATCAGTCAAGAGGTCAAAATCCGAGCGAATCGGCGACATGGGTGAGATGTAACACTCTGCAAAATTGAGTCATGGATTTTTTCCCACGGGTGTTACGCACATGTCTTTTCTACAGTTACGAGTAATATCCGTAACGTATTTTAATATAAATATCATACATATTTTGTATGTCAATTATTTATAAATTTTCTGTTTTCTCAAATTTGTTTTTACTCTATTTTGAGCCAACTCAAATATAAAACCTAATCTTTTTGTGTTTTTACGTGTATTGCACGTATTTTCAACATACGTGTCGATTACGTATATTTTTTCGTTACGCGAAATATCTGTAACATTATCAAAATAAATATTTTTCGTATGTTATATTTCGGTCGCTCAAACCTATTTTTGTATTTGAATACTTATTGATACGTGCGACGCACGTGTCTTTCTTATGCACGTGTTTTCTTATTTTAATACTATTTTATTTTGTACGTGCATTGTACGTAAAACTTTATGCACATGTTGGTTCCTAAAATTTTCTTGACTCATTAACATTTTTCCTCTCATTTTTCTAGTCACAATTGTGTGATTTATTTTTAATTAAATCCATTAGGCCAAAATCTATTTTTGTGGCCCACTAAAACCAATTACAAATTTAAAGCCCGTGACTATTTTTGTGCGAACTTAAATGTACATTTAAAATATAGTTAGTTGGTACACTTTGTCATGTGTAACACATACATCCAACCTAATAAAAACTAATAATAAAATTTCACTATAACACATAGGGCTTTCTACAGCGGACTTATTATAGCATTTAAGTGTTAATGCTATTGAAAGTGATCAATAATAGCATTTTTGAAGAAAATGTTGTCTTTGATTAATTTTGAAATTTACTCTTAGTTATGACAGCGTTTTTAAAACGCTATATTATTTACGGCATTTTAGGAACGCTATTATATCTGTAAATAAACAAAATAGATATGGGAAAAAAAGAAAATTACAAGTAAAAAATCCATATCCATCAAAACCCTTTTAACTTCTCCCCCGTTTCCAAAACGCCTCCTTCACGAAATCTATCCCTAATTTAATTTCTCCGCGCCTCCTTCATCAAAACCCTTTTAACTCCTCCGCGCCTCCCAAATCGCTGACCCGCGCCTCCCGAATCGCCGACCCTGCGCCTCCCGAATCCTCCCATCTCCTCCCCACGACCCAGCGACCACGTTGCCCTACCCGCCAGTCGCCCAACGCCCTCTCCTCCTCCCTGCCCTCCGAAGCCAGACACGTCGTCGCCGAACACCATCTTCTTCTCCCCGCCCCCGAAGTCCCACCACGTCGTCACAGTTCTAGAATGACTCCTTCTCCTCCCCGCTATCTCCCACGCTAGCCGATTCCAGGTAATTTTGTTTGCTGAGGAGTTCTTGGATTAGATTTAGTAATTTTTTTAAATATTTTTTTTAATTGAAAACTTTGGAGTCTCACATGCTTGAGACTGGATGAGGTTTACTCATCAGCTACTTCACCGTAAGTTTCAAATTGATGGAAATTTCTTGTAGTTAATCATTCTAGAATACCCGTGAGACAAAGTGGTCAAAACTTGAAGAGAATGATTATTTAATTTAGTCCATCTGTTTTTACGTTGAGAAGGTCACCGTGGAACGTTCTTACTATCTGAGAATCTTTTGAAAGATTTAGAAAGAAGTGACAGTATTTTATTAGTCCTTTCATTTGTTTATGCTATTGTAGAGTCTTGGACAGATTTTGTGGTTGGGACAATAAGAAGAAAAAAATGTTAGCACATATGATTAAGGTTGTATATGTTTGACTAGCCGGCATGCTCAGTTGCCATATATTGATTTTTAGTTGGTTATGGAGTAGAAGCAATTGCTAGTTCTTGGTGTGATTCAAGGATGTGTGTATCTCAGTAGTGAGTAGCATTTGCTGGTTTATAAATTCTTCCATGGATGCAGTTGCAAGATCCAAACACAAATTGCAGTAAAAAAGAGAGTAAAAGATCCCTTTGCTTTTGTACTTGCAACTTGCATTGTGAAATCAAGGGAATCTTGCAATTTCAACTACATCCAAATGAAACTGTTTATTCAGTAGCAAATACACCTTAAACCCCCGATTATCTTGTTAATTTCTCCTCGTTGTTGATTTGTGTATTGATTTAAAAAAAATATGTTTGTTTCATTATCTTTGCCTTTTTTTTAATATATGAAGAGTATTAGTATCTTAGAGAATTTTGTTTTGTTTAATTACTCATCTATAAGGTGACTGTTATGTGAGTTTTGTGGAGCAATACTGTCAGGTCAATAAAAGTTTGCTGTGATCTTACTCTTTGCTATGCTTAGATTCCTCATATTGTATCCTTTTTCCATGCTTTTTACCGAAAGCATTTTGAAGAGATGATTGAGTAAAGTGAACTGAAACCTGCCACATGTAACTCATTGTGCATGATTTAATGAAAGTCTATAAATGAAATTAATAATGGATTATGGTGGATAAATGAAAGTCTATTGTGCATGGATTATGGCCATTTTAACTTCTTTCTTTTTTTGGTTCTTCATGTCTGATGCCAATGATAATGCACTATGAACTTATTGATCTAATTTTTTTTGGCATTTTGGGATTATCAATGAGGTTTTAGACAGTTCATATTTGGAATGTTGTAAATAATTGAGAAGATTGCAAATAAATTTGTTTCTTTGTTAGATTATTTCAAGAGAATTTTGTTGCATATGAATTTAAATATTTGAAAATGAAAAAAAATTACAAACCCAAGCTGTGGAAACTGGCTAACTGTGGAAGTAAAGATCGTGAAGGATCCTTTGCGTAGACTAGTATGGAAGTATAGTTGTATAGGTCTATACCAGTAATTGAGGATGCAGATTGCTGACTCAAATGTTTAGTTTGGAAATATATTGTGCACCTGTATGTTTTAGTTCGTTTTGTAAATAAATTACAGGCTCTCTTTGCCCTGCTTCTCTGTTATTAAAACTTATTTGTTTCAATTTTACTTGGATGACCTATAAAGTAGCACACTTATTACATCCTTACATTTAGTTACAAGTCCATCTATAGTATAAAGAACTATTTTGTAGCCTTCTCTTTCTGTAGAACTTCTTGTCTGGAGTTACTTGGAACGGCAAGAGGCTGTTTACTATTATCGATCCAGCTTTATTGTGATGGTAACTGCTTTACAGTGGAAAGTTAGTCACAGTAGACAAACTTTTGCAATTGAAAATTCTTATTTGAGTTAAGGATGACATTAGGTTGCATGTATGTTTATCATTATGGCTTAGTTCCACTACATTAACATTTTTTGCTAGTAATGTGTGTACCTCTTGATATGCAACTGGTGAATGGATATGACATATTTAAAAAACATATTTTTTAAATCATATCAATTATAGTTTGATCCACGTTGTTGATGTGTGTATTGTTGGTGTTATCTTGTTAATTTCTCCTCGGTTGTCATCTCTTCAAGGTCAGAGGAGCTGGTGTGTCATCACAATGAATAAAGATTGGGTTAATCTTAACAAGTAATGAAATCTGACCCAAATTAATATTTTAATATATAATAGATATTAAGATATTACATGCTTTCATGACCACTATTTTATAATTTATAGAAATACAACAGCATATAAAGTGGCAGTTCATCAGTTTGTGGAAATTGCGAAGTCAACTGCTGAGGACCTAAACTGTATTATATGTCCATGCAGAGATTGCCAAAATTTCTGTCGTGGAAATGAGGATATGCTTTTACTTCATTTGCTCAAGCGTGGAATGGATATGACTTACACAAATTGGATTTGGCATGGGGAAGGATTGAATGCGAAGAGTTCTACTAAGGAATCTGTATTGCCAGATAGAATAATTGAAGATGCATATGTTGATAATGAGGGTATTCATGAATCTAATGGTAAAGAGGGAGAGGATGATTTAACAAATATGTTGAAGGACGCTAATATTCCTTTATATCCTGGTTGAACTAAATACAGTAGGCTATCAGCAACAATTATTCTATATAAGCATAAATCCATGTATGGTGTTTCTAACAAATGCTTTAATCATCTTTTGGAGATATTGCATGATATGTTACCTGATGAAAATACAATTCCAGAATCCGCACGAGCTGCACAGCAAATAATTAAGTCATTTAAACTTGATTGTGAAATCATACATGCATGCATCAACGATTGTTGCCTATTTAGAGGTGAGTTCAAAGATGATGATGAATGTAGGAAGTGCCATGAGTCACGGTGGAAGAAGGATCATCGGACTAAGAAGATTCTTATTGGAGTGCCAGTTAAGATTTTGAGGTATTTTTCAATAATTCCAAGGTTTAGAAGAATGTTCCAAACATCAGAACTTGCCAAAAATTTACGGTGGCATCACAATCATAAAAGTGAAGATGATAAAATTAGGCACCCTGTTGACTCTTTGGCTTGGAAAACAATTGATAATAAATGGCCATCTTTTACTGCCGAGCCGCGCAACCTTGACTTGGTCTGGCTGTAGATAGGTTTAATCCCTTCCGTGGTCTTAGCTCCTTACATAGTTATTGGCCTGTGATACTGGTAATATATAATCTTCCACCAGGGTTATACATGAGAAAGGAACATATTATGTTATCATTGTTGATTTCAGGACCACATCAACCAGGAAATGACATAGATATTTATTTACAACCACTAATAGATGACTTGCAAGTTTTATTTGATGTGGGTGTACAAACATATGATGTTTTCACCAAAACAATTTTCAACTTGAAAGCAATTTTGATGTGGACAATAAATGACTTTCCAGCTTATGGTAACCTGGCTGGATGTACTACGAAGGGAAAACTAGCTTGCCCCATATGTGGTACTAATACTTGTTCTAAATGGTTGAAACACAGTAAAAAAAATGTTTACCTGAACCATAGGCGGTTTCTTGGACCAAAACATACATTACGGTTCAAAAGAAGTTGGTTTGATGGGAAACAAGAGCTTGAGGAGCCACCTAGATTAATGGTCGGATCAAGAATTTTGAATGAGATTAAAAATATTGAAAATGATTTTGGAAAGGGGTCAAAGAAAAATAAGAGAAAGTTGCAATCTGTACAGATTTGGAAGAAGAAGTCCATATTTTTTGACTTGCCTTACTGGGAGGTAATATATATAACCTACTTTATTTATCTTATTATCTAGTTTTTCATATTTTTTTGGCAATTAGTTAACATTACGTTTCTCATAGATCTCAATTGTTTTCTTTTTGTTCAATTTCAGCATTTAGTATTGCATCATAATTTGGATGTAATGCACATTGAAAAGAATGTGTGTGATAGCATTATTAGTACTTTGCTGAATGTGAAGGGAAAGACAAAGGATGGGATAAATTCACGTATGGATTTGGAAGACATGGGAATTAGACATGGCTTGCATCCAAAACGGGAAAATGGAAAGAGAACTTATCTGCCACCTGCGCCACACACTCTTTCGAAAAAGGAACAACAACTGTTTTGTAAACGGTTATTTGACCTTAAGGTACCTGATGGTTATAGTTCAAATATTGGGAACTGTATATCAGTGGACGAGTGTAAAATTATTGGCCTCAAGTCTCATGATCATCATGTGTTAATGCAACAATTGTTGCCTGTTGCATTAAGAGGTCTTCTCCCAAAAGGGCCTAGAAATGCAATATTTCGACTATGTGTGTTTTTCAATGCATTATGTCAAAAGGTCATCGACCCGGAGGAAATGTTAAAACTGGAGGCAGATGTTGTTGAGACTTTGTGCATGTTTGAAAGGTTTTTTGTTCCTGCTTTTTTTCGATATTATGATTCATTTGACAATTCATTTGGGGCGAGAAGCCCGATTATGTGGCCCAGTTCAACAAAGATGGATGTATCCCTTTGAAAGGTAACAAATTAATTATTTTGTAATTCTATTTGTACTATGTAGTTTTTATCATAAAATATTAATTTTATTTTCTGTAGACAAATGAAGACATTCAAAGGATATGTTAGAAATTTGGCACGACCTGAAGGTTGTATAGAACAATGCTATTTATTAGATGAGTGCATGCAATTTTTCAGTAAATGCATGAGTCAAGTGGCTGATATGGATAATCGTCAAAATAGAAATCAAGATTTCGAGAATGATGCGATACTTGAAGGCCGGCCAATTTCCAAAGGAACATCGATCACTTTGGATTATCAAAGGCTACAAAGTGCTCATTGATGTGTACTGTTTAATATGGCCGAGGTTGAGCCATATTTAGAGTAAGTGTAGTACGAAAAGTAATTTTCAATGATAATGTTTTTACATAAGAGCATGTAACCATTGTTAATTATTTTAGGATACACTTGAAGGAGTTGAAGCGTTTGGACAAACGTCTGGTCAAAAATGATACTTTACTTCAAGATAGACATTCAGAAGAATTCTCAGACTGGTTAAAAGAAATGGTCTAATTATATATATAATCCTTGAATTTTTGGCTTATTATATATTACTGCCTATAATTCTAATAGTGTATCATTGATTATGAACAGATTCATGGGCAGACTCATGGTATGCCCACTCATAACATATTCAGAACGTTAAGAGGGCTTGCACAAGGTCCATCTGTGCATGCTCTCTCTTATTCTGGGTTTGTTGTGAATGACTATCGCTTTCACATAAAAGATGCATTCAAGTCAACTCAAAATAGTGGGGTTTCATATGAGGCAACAACTGTTAGCAGATCGAGCTCGAAGGATAAGCACCAAAAGATCAAACCAGTTGTTTATTATGGAGTGATCAAAGATATTATTTTACTGGACTATTTTACTTTTCAGATTCCTGTTTTATTTGGTCATTGGGCTAATCCGAAAACTGGTGTCAAAATTGATGAAGGTTTTACTATGGTTAACCTGCACCAAGGACAACAACAATTTAAAAATGACCCATTTATTCTAGCGTCACAGGCAAAACAAGTGTTTTATTCTAAGGAAAGTGATTCGTCTAATTGGTATGTTGTTCTAAAGGCGCCACCAAGAGGTATTAATGAGTTGGATTTGGATAATGAGAGTGTTTATTCAAGACCATTAGATGTATCCTTACTTGATAAGAATACTGATGATGAGGATAATGAGTATGTTAGAAAGAACTGTGAGGGTATCTATGTGTAATTTTCCATATTGTTTTGTTGCACAACTATTTATCTTTTTTATCATAACTTCATAGTGAAACTTATTATAACTGATTCTGCCACAATTTCTATAATCACTCGTTTACTTCATTATTTTTATATTTTTGTTAGTAATAATTTGCATGTTGAAATTTCTAATTATGATGATGAATCTTTCTAACATGTTCATTTTTTTCTTGTTTTTGGTTGTCTATTTAAGTGAGGTGTCTTTCTTTCAAACATGGCTCGAGAAGAGGTAAAAACTATTATCAACCATTTATCCACGTATACAATAACATATTTATTATGTATTATTCACAGTCATGTTCTTGTTTGGATCATTTGTAGTGCTCAAAACAAGGAGGTAAAAGGAAAAGGAGGGATGAGGAAAAGAAAATGAGAAAGGATAAGGGAAAGAAAAAGAGAAGGAAAAATGATAAGGAAAAGGAAAAAGAAAAGGGAAGAATAAAACTGAAAGAGAAGGCATCAAATGATGTGATCCGTATATCAGAACATGTAGACTCTAATGTCATTGGTGATGCGACTCTAAATGAATTGAGAGAAGAAACATCGAAACAAGCACAACAGTCAGAAGGCACGACCAGGACTCGCGGACACACAACTTGCAGTAATTTATCAGATGTCAGCGGACAAAAGTTGGAAGTGACATTAAATGATCTCAGTCAACCTGTTGGGGAAAACTCAAAAAGACTATCTTCTTTTTTAGGCGTTTTAGCACGTCAGATGGTGCCGCTGAAATATGATGACTGGAGAAAGATATCTGATGAGACTAAAGAATTTTATTGGCAAGCAATAAAGGAAAGATATATATATATAGATATATAGATTTGTTATATATATATATATATATATATATATATATATATATATATAGATTTGTTACCAATATATGGCTAAGACATCGGATGATCTTGCCATCTCTTTTCTAATTCTCATAAGTCATGACGTATCACCAACGCCACTATAATCAAACTCAGAGAAAGATTTTTGGCACTAAAACGCTCTAGATTCTTATATAAACATGTAAACAATATTTCAACTTGGTAACCTCAGATTCACTAATCATTTTGCATTATGATCAGTGTCACATTTTTCGTTAAAATCTTCACTAGTTCATGTCTGAACACTTCTTAATGGACACTTCAACTATTTACAACAAATCTTTTGATACGAAAGATCTATACCTTTTTATATATTCCAATACTTACAGATTAGAATCAAGGAATAATCTACCGACTTTTCCATTATATTAATTCTTCCAACATTGTTTGATCTCCATCATCATCAACTTAAACTGCCACCATCAGTGGAAAGATTGATGATGATCCGAGCAAGCGCTATCAAAAACTGCTTAGCGGATTTTCAAAGGTTAAAGCAAATCACCATTACGTTGGTCAAAAATGGCATTCATACAGGGAAGCCATAGCTTCCATCTTTAGGTGAAACTTCTTTTTGGGTATTGATCCATAGTCACATACACATACGCAGATACAGACACACAAACCGCCTAGAACTCAGAATGGCAATTAGATAATTTAGTTTGGTTCAAGGAAAAACAAAATAAAGCCCAAAAATTTTATTTTCATTTGCATAACAGGATACAAAGGGTGCAAGCACAATGGCAATTTAGATTTAAGTTTATAACAGGATACAAAGGGTGCAAGCACAATGCTTTATTAGTAAACTAACAGTGTCAAAAGGTAACTTCATATGTCCAATGCAGTGCTCTACTACACAAAAATTATGATTTTCCTTATTCTATACGTTTCAAAAAAAGATGCTTCTTTCCTGTATTATACAGATAGAAAAAGAGATTTAGAGAAGCTAGTCTTACTTGTACCCTTTATTGTGCTCACCTAAATATAAATTCTAGTGTTGTCAGTGCTTTTTCAACACTATACTTCTAACACAACTTTTAACACTATACTTTTCATAAATTTACTGGCTTTGGTTAACTTCATTTAATTCTTATATAAACATGTAAGACACTAAAACGCTCTAGATTCTTATATAAACATGTAAACATTTTGCATTATGATCAGTATCACATTTTTCGTTAAAATCTTCACTGGTTCATGTCTGAACACTTCTTAATGGATAGTTCCTGTTCATTTAGATTTAAGTTTATAACAGGAAACAAAGGGTGCAAGCACAATGCTTTATTAGTAAACTAACAGTTTCAAAAGGTAACTTCATTTAATTCTCAGAGAAAGATTTTTGGCACTAAAACGCTCTAGATTCTTATATAAACATGCAAGCACAATGTTTTATTAGTAAACTAACAGTTTCAAAAGGTAACTTCATTTAATTCTCAGAGAAAAATTTTTGGCACTAAAACGCTCTAGATTCTTATATAAACATGTAAACAATATTTCAACTTGGTAACTTTGCATTATGACCAGTGTCACATTTTTCGTTAAAATCTTCACTAGTTCATGTCTGAACACTTCTTAATGGATAGTTCCTGTTCATTTAGATTTAAGTTTATAACAGGATACAAAGGGTGCAAGCACAATGCTTTATTAGTCTAACAGCAATGCTTCAAAAGGTTAACTTCATTTAATTCTTTGTGCTTATTTTTATGATAATAATTTATATATACACATATTACTTCAGCAAAAATTCACATTCAATGGACGTGATAGAGAAGCAAAAATTTACACTCTACAAGCGATGGGAAGATCTGCCAGGGCACGCAAAGCAAAATTGGGGGCAGGCTTAAACAAGAAACCGATTTACAAAAGTCAAAGAGAGTGGGATGAATTTGTAAAATCAAGAAACAACCCAAAATTCAAGGTAAAAAACTATGTATACTATTCTGTTTAACTTGCTATATCTTATCTTTTATATAAAATTAATTATATTAGAGTACAATTTGTCTTGTAGGCAAAAAGTGAAAAGTTCAAGGAAATGAGAAGTAAACAAACTATCCCTTACCGTGGTAGTCGAAAGGGATTTGCTCGGATAGAATTTGAAATAGTAGTGAGTTAATTATAAATTTTTTTCATTATATTTATTAAATGTTTTGTTTATAATTTTGATGTTTATGTTGATTGTATCTGTTTGCTATATAGAAACAAGAGGGTTCCATTTGTCAAGATAAAGTTAGGCTTCGTTGTTGGTATCGAGCATATACAAAAAAGAACAGTGAAGCAGGAAAGCCAGATGATGTTGATCTTATAGTATGGTTCTAAAATTGTTTTATCACATAGTTTACTATTAGTTAAATACATTCTTATTGTTCAATCATATGTTCATATTAATTTTGAGTTTTTTTATTTTCAGAAAAAGGTGAAAGAAGAACTAGCTTCTTCGCCACCCGAGACATCCCACGTAGGCCCGGGTTATGAAGGTGACGCATATTCAAGGGTATTTAACAAGCCTGAACGACAAGGCCGTTTATCCTCGATGGGAGCAGGAGCCAACCCATCTAAATTAAGTGCCTCGATTGCAACCTCTGCCGAAGTAGTTGAGCTCAGAGGAAAGGTGGATTCACTTGCTGAAACAGTGAAGGAGTTGACAGCTCTACTTAAAAAGCAAACAAAGTGTAAAAACTCTTCTTACTCAAAACATAAGAAACATAAGAAAAATAAGAAGGTAAGAATATTGATTTTCATTTGAATGCTGATTAGATTAAACATAATAAATTTATAATTCAGTTTGTTATTTTACAGAGTATGGTTCAACAAGAAGAGGATAGTGAAGATGATCTGGAGGAAGAAGATAGTGATGACGATATGGAGGAAGAAGATAATGATGCTCAAGATGAAGAGGATAGTGAAGATGATGAAGAAGATCATAGCGATAGTGATGATAATGTGGATTTTGATGGTGAAAACGATAATGACGATGATAGGGACGAGGAGGATGAGGATGAGGATAAGTGCTCAAAATTGTGTAACAATGATCCATTATCAACTACTAATGCAACTGATACTCCACAGGTATTGTGTAACAATGATCCATTATCAACTACTAATGCAACTGATACTCCACAGGTAACCCAGTACAGCTTTAGTACTTTTAATATATGTGTATATATATATATATATATATATATATATATATATATATATATATATATATATATATATATATATATATAACACTTGAAATAACTTTTTTTTAATGTTTTCATGTTAGTCACTCAATGGCAGCAGTAATCGTAGAAGTAGAAAGTGTGAATTGTTAAACTGGGAGGCACCGAGTGGAGTGGTTGCTATTGGGCGATGGGTGACAAATGATCCTGAGGTGGTAGTGCACTGTGTACCCCTTGGGCAAAATGCTTCCAAAGTTTGGGTGGATGAAGTAAGACAACCTTCAGCACCGTTGTTTAGGCGAGGTGGTGGTGTAGATACTCTAGATGAGGTTATGGGACTTGCAATTGTATGGCCGACCGATCACATCAAGATGTTGGATGCTAACTAGGTACATTACTTTCCTTCTAAAAAATTATATAGTGGGATAAACCCTTGAACTTGGTATTTGTTAATCATATAGTATTGAACCACACCAATATCAATTTAATCTTTTTCTTATTTGCTCTCATTTACTATCCTTGAAGCCAACAAAATATAGAATTTCCAAAAAGAAAACAAAAATATTTGATGATTATTAAAGTTGAAATAATAATAATAATAATAATAATAATAATAATAATAATAATAATTTCTTTTTTGTGTGTAAAGATCCTGTCTGACCCCACTGAAATGTTTATGGATCCGTCTGTGTTGCTCGCTACTCTTACTCGCTAGTGAACATGATCACACTAGACCCTATAGCATTTGCAATGCAGGAGTTGTTGGACTTGAACACTGTTGCATGCAACTCTATTATCATTCAATGCTTAGAGGCCTTACTGTCTGAACTCATTGCCAATTACTTAAAACATCTGAAATTGTCTTTTAAGTATCTTCAAGGAGATGGTTAGGATGATGTTTTTGTAGATTTAATATAGTAGTTATATAGCGGAGATGTAAGGAATATATGCAGTTGATATTTTCTTTAATCCTAATAGAACAAGGGGAAAGCCTGGTGAGATTTGAGTTATTTTACTGTGTGAAGGCAACATGAGTTTCCACAGGATCGGTGTAATTAGTATCTTTAGTCATATAACGAAAGTTTGATGGATAGTTTGGTTGGAACTTGGACAGAGTTTGCAGCTTTGGGTACTCAACTAAAAGATATTTTCTTGATTGATATAAAAGTCTATATAGTAGATGTTGAACTTGAAGATTGTTGCGTTCGACTTTACTATCATCGTATTCTATCATTGACTCAAAAGATGTATAAATGCGGAGAAGATGTTCGTGTCTTGTGTTGTGCAATTCATTGATTACCTTTAGGATTTGGACATGGGTTTATAGTTACTTGTCATATTGTGGTTGTGAAAACATCTAAAATTGTATGGAAACACATACTAGTTGAGATTGTTGACCCCCAATAGTAAAGGGGAAAGCCTGATAGGTTTTTGTTATCTTTTTGTAGGAGGCTGCGTAGGTTTGCGTGGGATAGGCATTAGTTAGTATCTTTAAGTCAAATATCTGTAAGTTTGATGGATAGTTTGGTTGCATCTGATGACAAGTACGTAAGGTTTAAAGAATAAGCTTACTTCTAATTAAGAACCTTTGCATTTCGAATATTGAATCACATTTAGATTTATCACATGCACAAAACTGATTCTACATTTCAATGAATAAGCTTAAGAGAAAATTGGAGAAAACTCCCTTGTAATAAAGCTCTACCGATAGAATATTTCCTTCCAAAACAATGCTTAAGGAAATTCCCTGATCTACACTTAGGGTTTAATAGGTTATAGTATTAATGGGTGGTAAAAGAAAGTCATCAGCATTGCAAGTGAATGCACATTCATCTTTATTATGGAATACTAGAGAAATCTTAGTTAAATTAATTTATGAAGATGGTATCTTTTAAATTTGGACAGCTTCTCATTTGAATAAAGAAATTTGGAGGAGACCGCAAAGGTGGTTGTGAGGTTTCTCTAAAAAGATTAGGCAGAAGGGTTCCAGGTGGTGGGGGACATAGGGAGGTTGGGAAACATTAGAGGGGTCAAGGGGATAAGAGAGGAGAGGAAATTTAAAAAGTAGTCGAGGAGGTGGAAATAATGGTAGCAATACTGACTCCAAGATAGAACTTAGAATAGTAGCGGAGGTGGAAATAATGGTGGGAATTAAAATAGTAGAATAGGTCGAAATTTAATTGGCAATACAAGTCCAAATTATTCTTTAGTTATTATACAGCTACAGTATGATAAATTGCTCCTAAATAGAACATCAGGTACAATATCTCTTTACACTTGAGTACTCAACAAAGATTAAAAAAAATCAATATTTAAGTCATGAGTCTAGTGTTTTGACTGTTTATTCACAAGAAAATTTCTCCATTTCAGCTAATGCCAGACACCCTCCATCCCAATATTTCAAGATAACCCTTGCAGAAAAACATCTAATCTGTAAGGCTACTCTAGCCACTAGGAGACATTCCTTAAGTTAGTAAACCTTTTTCTCAAAAATTCCAAACTCAAAATAGTGAATGAAGCCACCCTTGTTTTGTAGGTTTTGGGCCTTTTGGCCACTAGCCAAACTGACTCTCACTCTTTCTCTTTTGTTTTGATGCTTTGTTTCGGCCAAGGCATGAAGGTGAGGTGCAAACTCAGTGAGGTCACAACACTCAATAACTTTACTCCTTTTTCTAAAATAAAAAAAATAGAAAAATCACTTTAGACCTTTACCAGTACCATATTTGCTTGTAAGAGGCTGTAACCCCCCAACCTCAAAACCATGTTTGAAATCCTCGACATGAGAATCAGGTACCAGTATGTCATTTATCGAGTGTATCGGAATATATGAAGAGAGACAAAATCCTGATATGATACTGCCAGGTTTTGAGAATTTTGGAGACCAAACATGCTGATCTCACTTAAATAGATACGTTTACACAAGCTTATTTCAAGTGAGTATACAACTTTAAAGCTTCTTAGATTGTACTCAGTAACTATTAGATCAACCTCCTTGAGTTAGGAGTTATGACTACATGAATCTTATGTTTGACATTTTTTCTTCTACATTTGCAGATTGGAGACGTCGTGGATGAAACGAAGAGTGCGAGTTGTGTTGATGTTAGGCACTCAAGAATTTTTTGTCGTCAGTTTTAAGTTTTCGAGTTGTGTTGATGTTAGGCACTCAAGAATTTTTTGTCGTCAGTTTTAAGTTTATTGGATGAATTTTTGTATCAGTTTATTGTGTAGATATTTCTATGTTGGTATGTTTTTATATATTTGTACACAAATTTGCGAAACTTTTATAGTTATAATGGTGTATTGACATTTTCGATAAATCGATTTTTATTTGTATCCGTAGATTTTTTTTTGTATACAGTTAAAACGAAATAGCGTTCCTAAAATGCTGTGAAAAACCACAAATATCAAAACGATAGCGTTTTAAAAATGTTTTATGTTTGATTCTATTACTGGATTGTCTAACGATAGCATTGCCGAAACACTATAAATTTTATAGCGTTTTAACAAAACGCTATAGAAACTATAGCGTTTGCCAAACGCTATAGATTTTATAGCATTTTACAAAACGCTATAGAAACTATAGCGTTTTACAAAACGCTATAGAATCTATAGCGTTTCGGAAACGCTATAGAAACTATAGCGTTTCCGAAACGCTATACATTCTATAGCGTTTGGTCAAAACGCTATAGACTTATTATAGCGGGGCTTTTGATAGCATTTGTAAAACGGTATCGTAGGTCTACTATAGCATTTTATGAATGCTATCAAATGTCATATTTGTTGTAGTGTTTGTATGAAAGAGTGTGCACACATTGACTACACATGCACGTGCTTTTGTGCACACATGAGAATGAGGGAGAGTGCATGAGTTTGTGGAGAAGTAGGGAGTTATTTTGGGAAGTGGGGAGTCATTTTGACCACTCATTCTATTCATGTCATGAATAGAATGCAAATCAAAACAAAAACAAAAGAGAAAGAAAGAAGGAACTTGCGGTTTTGCTAGGAGAGGAAGGTCGGCCATCTTTTGGGTAAGCTTTGGAGCAATTTTTTGAGGGGTTCTACTACTAGAAATTCTACATTTAAGGTGAGTATTTTTTCAACTTTCTAATATAGTTTTATTAGTAGAATTCTTGATATGTGTGAATTATTAGATGCATGATAACTTATATAGATTGAGTATTCATGTTTAGATTATTTGTTGTTGATTGAATGTGTGAAATTATGATATGATTGATTTGAGAGCATTTTCATAAGGTTCTGTTTCAAGTCTTAGTTGCACTTCAAAAAATCATAACTATTAAACTAGATGAAATCCAGAGCTAAAATTTTTATAGGAGCATCTCGTATATGTCAGAAACATCTCCTTAAAATTTCATAATAATTTGATGTCGTTTACTATTTTAATAAAATCAAAACTTAGGACTGGTTGGAAGTTGGCTAGTTGCTGGAAATTTGTACACATTTCGGATATTGTTCTTTTCGCCATCTTAGTTGCAGTATTTTGAGAAGGTCAAAACTAAGAAGTTGAAGTAGACTCGTTCAACTTTCTTTAGAGTCTAAGAAATCAATTTTTCATGAAGAATAGAATTTATAGTGAATTTTACAAGATCGAACAGTGGCAGTCTGTATAACATTTCGACCATACTGTAGATTTAGAAGAATTTAGGGTTATAGACACAATATTTTGGGGAAACTTACAACTAAAAAGTTATAGTAGACTTGTATACCTTTAATTTGATCTAAAGATCACAAAGTTTCATGAAGTATAGAATTTTCTATGATTTTTACAAGAAGCATGAGCTGCAGTTTTCGGATTTTAAACCTACTGTTTTGCAAATGAATTTAAACGAAGTAATTGAGGATGATTTATGATTCCTATGAAACCAATAAATCTATTTTTTTGAGTATTATTGAAATTTATATAACCTTTTAATACCATTGGGTTGATATTTTTTCTAGTTGTCCTAAAACTTTAACAATGTATAAAATTAGATTTAAAATTGGAATGTTAGTACGATGTACCTTATGAAGAATTAAGATGCATTTAATTATCTTGCCAAGGGTTGTATTATGAAGTTTAATATGTTAATTAAATAGGAAATGTGGGGATTGAGTTGAATATAAAAAATGGGGCTGGGAACTAAATAAATACTAATTAAATTTTGATTAAGAAGAAAATTTTGATTCTGTTGACTAGAGGTATTCTAAAATTGTATCCTTTGGATTAAACTCGATTTAGATTTAATTTGAGTTTGCTAAAGAATAAAATGGGAAGTTGAATATTACATTGTTTAGAAAAAGAATCCATTGACACTACAAAAGATACTGCTTTTACCGGCGATTATTCCCCGGCGTTTTACTAGTAGCGCCGGGGTAGGGAGCGAGTAGGAATTGGGCGCCAGATGGGATGGTCAAACACCGGCGGTCGATTTAAAACGCCGGCGTATGTTAGTATTCACCGGCGTTTTACTTAAACACGCCGGTGAAGTTTATTATTCACCGGCATTTTTTATTATAAACGCCGGCGAATATACGGACACATTCACCGGCGTTTCCAATTAAAACGCCGGTGAATAACTGGGAATAAAACCCGCGAACCCTAATCTTTCGCTCGCCATTTTCCCATTACCCAAAAAAAAAAAGGGAAAGAGGCGCTTCGTTTCCCTCCTTCCTCGCTCTATTTCCCGCGCGTTTGCCTCCGCCGCTTCGTCCTCTTCGACGGCCTTCGACCATTCGAAATCGTCCCTTATTCCCTTTGTCCTTTTCGATTTCCTTCTTCCCTCTCTCTATTTGGAGGTGAATCGGCGGTCGCCCCCTCTCTTTCTCTCTCCTACGCCCCCGCCCTCGTCGCCCCGCTCCCTCTCTCTCTCTTCGGTATGATCTCTTGATTTCCCTTATTTTCCAAAAAAGGCAGCTTTTTTCAGTTTATTCATTTCGATTTCCTTAGCATGAACGGTTTAGTTGAGATGAAGAATTAATAGAAAAATATATGCTTAGATAATGGAAATTTTCATCTTCTTTTACTGTTAATGAAGCTGATTTCATGCATCTGATTGTCTTCATGGCATGTTTGTTTTTTTACCCAAAATGGGTTCACTGTGAACTGAGGATGCTCTAGGTACGTATGCCAATATCCTCCGATATGCACAACAATTGGATTTTAGATTTAGTTGGGTACAGTGAATTAGTAGAGCAACATATAAGCTCAGTTAATGAGAAATTTTCATTTTCAGATACTGTTAAAGTAACTTGATTGCAATCTTTGGCATGGTTTTTTAACACAAAATGGGTTCACTTCCAAACTAAGTATGCTGCATAGCATACCCGTTTTCTTTCACTGTTAATGAAGCTGATTTCATGCATCTGATTGTCTTCTTCGCATGCATGTTTTTTTACCCAAAATGGGTTCACTGTGAACTGAGGATGCTATAGGTACGTATGTCAAAATCCTCCGGCCGGATATGCACAACAATTGGATTTTAGATTTAGTTGGGCTAAAGAAGTAGTAGAGCAACATATAAGCTCAGATAATGGGAAATTTTCATTTTCAGATACTGTTAAAGTAACCTGATTGCAATCTTTGGCATGATTTTTTAACACAAAATGGGTTCACTTCCAAACTAAGTATGCTGCATAGCATCCCCAGTTTCTATAGGTTCACTTCCAGACTAAGTGAACTGAGGATGCAATAGGTACGTATGCCAAAATCCTCCGGAAACGCACAACAATTGGGTTTTAGATTTAGTTGGGTTGAAGAAGTAGTATAGCAACATATAAGCTCTGATAATGGAAAATTTATCATTTTCAAATACTGTTAAAGTAACCTGATTGTCAATCTTTGGCATGGTTTTTTATACGAAAATGGGTTAACTTCCAATCTAAGTATGCTGCTAGCATCCCCATTTTCTTTTTTTGTTGTTAGTGAAGCTTATTTTCATGCATCTGATTGTCATCTTGGCATGTTTTTTTTACCAAAATGGGTTCACTGTGAACTGAGGATGGTATAGGTACGTATGCCAAAATCCTCCGGCCGGATATGCGGCTCCAATTGGGTTTTAGATTTAGTTGGGATGAAGAAGTAGTAGAGCAACATATAAGCTAAGATAATGGGAAATTTTTCATTTTCAGATACTGTTAAAGTAACCTGACTGCAATCCTTGGCATGGTTTTTTAACAAAATGGGTTCACTTCCAAACTAAGTATGCTGCATAGCATCCCCAGTTTCTTTCACTGTTAATGAATTGAAGCTTATTCCATGCATTTGATTGTCATTTTGGCATGTTTTTTTGACCAAACTGGGTTCACTGTGAACTGAGGATGCTATAGCTCTATGCCAAAAACCTCCGGCTATGTACAACAATTGGTTCAGTCTGCAAAATATATGCTTACATACTAGACATTTTAATTTTTCTTTTACTGTTTCTTTTGTTTAGTATTATTATTATTATTATTATTATTATTATTATGAGATAAGTGATTATTAGTAGTCATGAACAGAATAGTTCATGAGTCATCAGATCTTCTTGTTACCGTAGTTACAGCACGACGCGCTCATTATTCGGCCGATTCCTCTTCATCAGCAAAATACCCTTTACCATCATCATCTCCTTGAACGGAAAGCCAAATACAGGGGAGACTATAGTCGATTTTTTTTATGCTCGAACACAGGGTGTGCGATAAAATACCGTCTAAGGTGGTTGTGATCATTTCCACAACAGGTCGTTTAGGGTTTGGTGAATAGAGTAGATTGTGTTAAGATGTAGTTTTTTTTTGTACATTTTTTGGAGCCACAATTTCTTTATTTTACAGTTAAAGGTTATATCGTTTATTTATTTGCAGCTAGGGATGGTTTTCAAATAGGTGAAATTTAATATACAAAATGCCTTTTACTGTTATTACTATTTAATATATCAAATTTTAATTTCAGTCTGTGTGCTATTGATATAATGGATAGAAGTTGGATTAGTAAACCACAATTATCCAAGGAGTACCGTGATGGTATTAAAGATTTTATTATCTTTGCCAAACGATATTCCCGTGATCCCAACCTAATCCTTTGTCCATGCCTTCGCTGTACAAATTGTATGCTGAGGACATGTGACGTAGTACATACACACTTGGCTGTCAACGGTTTTCTTCAAGGGTACACAAGGTGGTTTTGTCATGGAGAGGATCATACGACAGCTCCTGTTCGTCCGGTTGTATTAGAAAATGAGGCTGAGCCCTTAGTGAACGAAGACTTAAGCGTTCCCGATGAGATGCATGCTTTGTTACAAGATGCCATGGGGATTCATAATGTTCCTTTCCACACCAATGACCCAACAACCGAAGTTCACAATGAGTCAATAGAAACAAACCAGATTGGTGGTGGGGTGGACGAGGAAATGTCTGGCCCCACCCATGAAAATAATAAGCAGCAAGAATCCTTCGCTAAGTTACTTGAAGATGCTAGTATCCCGTTGTATCGCGACTGCACCAAATTTTCTAAGTTCTCATTCATTGTCAGACTATTTCAGATTAAATGTTTAAACGGGTGGTCTGCTAAGTCCTTCACTATGCTACTTGAATTGTTGAATGAAGCATTTCCTGAAATCTGTATTCCAAACTCAGCCTATAAAATCAAAAAATTCCTAAGTTCTCTCGATCTAGGATATGAGAAGATAGCAGCATGTCCAAATGACTGTATGCTTTTCACGAGTGGTAAGGAAAGTCTGGAGAATTGCGAAGTGTGTGGTTCTTCGAAATGGAAAGAAAGACCAAATCAAGACGAGGGAGCCAGTGGATCTACTAAGCGAAGTAGGAAAAAGAAGCCTGCCAAAACATTGCGTTACTTTCCTCTGATTCCTAGGTTACAAAGGTTGTTTATGTCTACGAAAACTTCTTCTGATATGAAATGGCATGCTGAAGGCCGCACTAATGATGGGATTCTTAGACATCCTGCTGATTCTCAATCTTGAAAAAGATTTGATGAAAGATATCCTGATTTTGCGGAAGATCCTCGAAATGTGAGACTTGGACTAGCTAGTGATGGTTTCAACCCTTTCAGGCAAATGAGTAGTACATACAGCATATGGCCGGTTGTGTTGATACCAAACAATTTGCCGCCTTGGAAATGCATGAAGCAGTCCTCATTTATTTTGTCCATGATAGTTCCTGGACCGAAAGGTCCTGGAAATGATATAGATGTGTACCTACAACCGTTAATAGATGAACTTCAGAAGTTGTGGGTGGGTGTTCCAACCTATGATGCTGTGGCTAAAGAAACATTTTCTCTTCGTGCCGTGTTGTCTTGGACAATCAATGATTTTCCAGCATATGCAAATTTATCTGGATATAGTACTAAAGGACGTTATGCATGTCCATGTTGTGCTGACCAAACTAGTTCAAGGTGGTTGTACAATGGCAGAAAGTTTTGCTATATGGGTCATAGGAGATGGTTGCCTGACACACATATATTTCGGGCAGAGGCAGCGACATTTGATGGCACCGACGAGTGGGAACATGCTCCTGGGTCTTCCTCTGGTTCAGATATTTTGAGGCGGGTAGATGGTCATCAATTCAAATATGGAAAGGAACCAGAAGTCAGGACAAAGGGCAAGAAAAGGGCAAGGCCAGAGCAAGATGAGGAGACCGATCTATATGGCGAGGATGAGGATCAAAACTTGACGAGTTTAGGTGCATGGAAGAAGAAGAGTATTTTCTTCAAGTTGCCGTATTGGGAATTCAACTTACTGAGACATAATTTAGATGTGATGCATATCGGAAAAAATATTGGTGAGAATTGTATAGGAACAGTTATGGGAGATGATCGGAAGATAAAGGACAATCTCAAGAGCCGACTTGATTTGAAGTCAATGGGCATCCGACATGAGTTGCACCCAGAAGAATTGCCGAACGGGAAAGTGCTCCTACCTTCTGCAATCTATTCAATGTCAAAATCGGAGTTGGAGTTGTTTTGCAAAGTACTACTTGAATTGATAGTCCCCGATGGCTATTCTTCTAACATGGCAAAATGTGTCAACTTTAAAGAGAAGAGGCTTCAGGGGCTAAAGTCACACGACTACCACATCCTAATGCAGGATCTCCTTCCTGTGGCCCTAAGGTCTTCAATGTGTGAGCAAGTCACTACTGTCCTGAAAGATCTTTGTAGCATATATAAAGGTATTTGCTCAAGAATGCTTCGTGTTGAAGATCTGGACCAATTGGAGCAGCAGGCGGCATTGACACTTAGTAAAATGGAGATGATATTTCCTCCATCGTTTTTCACTATTATGATTCACTTGATAATCCACCTTGCTGGTGAAGTCAGAATCGGTGGTCCTGTTCACTATCGGTGGATGTACCCCATTGAGAGGTAAAATAATTCGTTCATCTTACGAAATTGAATTTTCAAAAGCTCATTTCTTTTAATCCCCTAATCCGCTCTAGTTTATTAATTGTACATGTTCAGGTACCTATACCGGCTAAAGGGTTATGTGAAAAATAGAGCATATCCTGAAGGGTCAATAGCCCAGGGATATCTATCAGAGGAGTGCTCACATTTTTTTTCCAGGTATTTGCCTGGTGTGGAGACATCTTCCAGTAGACCACGTAGAAATCCAGACATTTCCAACCTTGATGGTGCACAATATCTTTTTGATACCGCTGGCACCACTGTTGGTAAAGTTGATGCATTTGAGCTCGATAGCTTAGCGTGGGAACAGGCACATCGATATGTGCTAGACCATCATGCATCAGTGGAACCATTTCGAAAGTAAGTTGCTTTTGAATGTAAATCGAATACAGTGAAAACCGCGGAGTTCGATATTTTTGATACTTTTGTTATTCCTAATTTCAATTGCTTGTTTTTTAGCGAATTTGTCAGGGACATCAAACGAAGGGCTAGACCAAGAAGACTACCACCACGTGAACAAAACAAGCTGATGAATGAAAAATTTCATAAGTGGTTTGAATCTCATGTAGGTGAATTACAGTTATGCAAGTTAATCTTTATTATATCTACATTTTCTATGGTGTTGATACGATTTGCGCAAAATTAATAGGTACATTCTTTGGGTCCTGAAGGTGCGTCATCTGAAATACAAGTACTTGCCAAAGGTCCCTATCAGATGGTCAAAAGATACGGAGGATACATATTCAATGGTTTTAGATTTCGTACTAAGGATCGTGAATCTAATTTGAAGTCTCAAAATAGTGGAATGGTAGTGACGTCTAAGACTAGAAGTTATGCTTTCAAATCGGACACGAGGCCTGTAGATGGGGATCTCGACTACTATGGAGTGCTCACGGATATCATTGAGTTGAATTATTTTGGCCATTTCCGTGTTGTCTTATTTCGTGGGGATTGGGCTGAGTTTGATAGGAATTTTGCTAACAATAAGGACAAGCTTGGCTTCACAGTTGTAAACTTCTCAAAATTGATTCACATCGGTACACACATTAGCCATGAGCCATTTGTGTTTCCATCCCAAGTGCAACAAGTGTTCTACATTGAAGATCCAACCCTGCCAAAATCGTATGTGGCTATCCCTATGCAACCAAGAGATGTATTCCAACTGGGCGATACTTCAGACGATGAAGACGGTGAAGACATGAACAGTTACATTGCTTCTGAGTTTCCTGTGTTTGATGTAAACACAACCGATGTTGGAATTTGCGGGACTTGGCTCCGCAAGGATGGAGAAGAAGGCGATGTACTGGAAGATGTCGCAATGTAGTTTACATGATTTTCAATTGAGTTTATTATATGTCTGTAATTTTATGTCTTAAATCTTGTTGTAATATTATGTCTGTAATTTCGAATATGTTCATTGTGAATTTAATACACTGGTTTAATTGTCTTTCTATTTTCTAATGCTTGGTATTATTTACATTAAACTATGCTTAGTGTCATTTGAACCAAACTATCGTTGTCATTTGAACCAAACTATCATTTGAACCAAGTTATCGGATCCTTGACAGGTACAACATGCCGAGGCGTGGAAAGAGGGTAAATATAAATGATGGCAACGAGAGCCATGGGGATGAGCAGCCACTAAATAATAGTGGCAGGCAAACATATGAGAGTGAGGGTAGCACGCCTCCCACTGTCAAAAAACATCGGTAAGTCTTAAAATTGGTATTTTTAAAGAGATTATGTTACTTGAATGCATGAAAGACACGTACTAGTGTTTGTGAGTCTGCATTGTGGCTGTCGTCTATAAGCATTTCGTCTATGTTTCTTAAGTGGGCTGTGTTTAGAAAGAAAGGGCTGGAGTGGAGATCTGGAAACCCTAAATAGAAACATCTCGTTTATTATAATCTACACTTATTGTTGGACCAACCCCCTCTTGCTGTTGTTGCTGATGTCTCTTTGTGTGCATGTGTTGAAGAGAATGAAGGGATGAGAGAGAGATGAGGAAAATGCCGCTATGTTAGCCTGGTGTATCCTCATTCTCTACCATCCCTCTTTCTGGCTCCATATATGGCTTCTATATTAAATTGGTTTCCTTCCACGATGACAGTCCGTAATACTACACTTGATATGAGCCCATGTTCATAGCTGCATCCTATTGCATACTCACAAACAACTAATACTTGTCGGCCTTGCATCGTATGCCCAACCCCATTTTGGCACATAACCTGGTATAGATGACATTGTATGACCTGCAAACAAGGATTGTTCAGTCGTGTTGTTGTACTGATTTGGAGGAGGTGAAAATGGGACCATAAAATAGCTTAAGAAGACCATCAGGTTTGTGAAATAAGCTTCACTAACAGTGAAAGAAACTGGGGATGCTATGCAGCATACTTAGTTTGGAAGTGAACCCATTTTGTGTTAAAAAAACCATGCCGAAGATAGCAATCAGATGCATGAAATCAGCTTCTTTAACAGTATCTGAAAATGAAATTTTTTCATAATCTGAGCATATATGTTTCTTTAATAGTGACTGTGAACAATTGTTCTTAATTGGGCTGTGATTAGAAAGAGACGAGTTGGAGTGGAGATCTGGAAACCCATATAGAGACATCTTGTTCATAATAATTTATTATTATTGTTGTTCTTGTCACTCTTGCGGTTGTTGCTGATGTCTCTATGTGTTCGTGTGCTGAAGGGAAAGAAGGGATGAGAGAGAGATGAGGAAAATGCCGCTATGTTAGCCTGGTGTATCCTCATTCTCTACCATTCCTCTTTCTGGCTTCTGTATTTGGTTTCCTTCCACGATGACAATTCCAGTTAAAACTACACTTGCTATGAGCCCTATTCGTATTTTTCTTCCATGAAGAATTGATCTATGACTACAATCTCCATTCAAAACCCAATTGTTCACTCAAACATGCCCCTTGTTTCTGAACTCACAAACATCACATTAATAAACATCTTTTCTAATAATGGCTACACTTGTGGAAGCTCTCTCTAAGCCTTAATTCTTCAAGGTTTTGTTGCCTACTTCTTTACAGAAGCTGGTACTCTATTCTTCTTTAAAGAGAGGAGAATAGAGTACCAACTTCTGTAAAGAAGTAGGCAACAAAACCTTGAAGAATTGAGGCTTAGAGACAGCTTCCACAAGTGTATCCATTATTAGAAAAGATGTTTATTAATGTGATGTTTGAGTTCAGAAACAAGGGGCATGTTTGAGTGATCTGTATTCCAAACAAGCTTCACTAACAGTGAAAGAAACTGGGGATGCTATGCAGCCTACTTAGTTTCGTTAACAGTGACTGAAAATTTCCATAATCTGAGCATATAAATTTTTCATAATCTGAGCATATATGTTTCTTTAACAGTGACCGTGAACAATTGTTCTTAATTGGGCTGTGATTAGAAAGAGACGAGTTGGAGTGGAGATCTGGAAACCCATATAGAGACATCTTGTTCATAATAATTTATTATTATTGATGTTCTTGTCACTCTTGCGGTTGTTGCTGATGTCTCTATGTGTTCGTGTGCTGAAGGGAAAGAAGGGATGAGAGAGAGATGAGGAAAATGCCGCTATGTTAGCCTGGTGTATCCTCATTCTCTACCATTCCTCTTTCTGGCTTCTGTATTTGGTTTTCTTCCACGATGATAATTCCAGTTAAAACTACACTTGCTATGAGCCCTATTCGTATTTTTCTTCCATGAACTGAGGATGGTATATAGGTACGTATGCCAAAATCCTCCAGCCGGATATGCACAGCAATTGGGTTTTGCGAAATAGTTGGGCTAAAAAAGTAGTAGAGCAACATATAAGCTCAGATGATGGAGAAATTTTCATTTTCAAATGCTGTCAATGTAACCTGATTGCAATCTTTGGCATGGTTTTTTTAACACAAAATGGGTTCACTTCCAAAATGAGTATGCTGCATAGCATCCCCAGTTTCTTTCACTGTTAGTGAAGCTTATTTCACAAACCTGATGGTCTTCTTAAGCTATTTTATGGTCCCATTTTCACCAACTGTTAGTGAAGCTGATTTCAAGCACCTGATTGTCTTTTTGGCATGTATGTTTTTATACCAAAAATGGGTTCACTGTGAACTGAGGATATTATATAGGTACGTATGCCAAAATCCTCCGGCCGGATATGCACAACACTTGGGTTTTGCGATATGGTTGGGCTAAAAAAGTAGTAGAGTAACATATAAGCTCAGATGATGGAGAAATTTTCATTTTCAAATACTGTCAATGTAACCTGATTGCAATCTTTGGCATGGTTTTTTTTAACACAAAATGGGTTCACTTCCAAAATGAGTATGCTGCATAGCATCCCCAGTTTCTTTCACTGTTAGTGAAGCTTATTTCACAAACCTGATGGTCTTCTTAAGCTATTTTATGGTCCAATTTTCACTAACTGTTAGTGAAGCTGATTTCAAGCACCTGATTGTCTTCTTGGCATGTATGTTTTTATACCAAAAATGGGTTCACTGTGAACTGAGGATATTATATAGGTACGTATGCCAAAATCCTCCGGCCGGATATGCACAACACTTGGGTTTTGCGATATGGTTGGGCTAAAAAAGTAGTAGAGCAACATATAAGTTCAGATGATGGAGAAATTTTCATTTTCAAATACTGTCAATGTAACCGGTTTTTTTAACACAAAATGGGTTCACTTCCAAACTAAGTATGCTGCATAGCATCCCCAGTTTCTTTCACTGTTAGTGAAGCTTATTTCACAAACCTGATGGTCTTCTTAAGCTATTTTATGGTCCCATTTTCACCAACTGTTAGTGAAGCTGATTTCAAGCACCTGATTGTCTTCTTGGCATGTATGTTTTTATACCAAAAATGGGTTCACTGTGAACTGAGGATATTATATAGGTACGTATGCCAAAATCCTCCGGCCGGATATGCACAACACTTGGGTTTTGCGATATGGTTGGGCTAAAAAAGTAGTAGAGCAACATATAAGCTCAGATGATGGAGAAATTTTCATTTTCAAATACTGTCAATGTAACCTGATTGCAATCTTTGGCATGGTTTTTTTAACACAAAATGGGTTCACTTCCAAACTAAGTATGCTGCATAGCATCCCCAGTTTCTTTCACTGTTAGTGAAGCTTATTTCACAAACCTGATGGTCTTCTTAAGCTATTTTATGGTCCCATTTTCACCAACTGTTAGTGAAGCTGATTTCAAGCACCTGATTGTCTTCTTGGCATGTATGTTTTTATACCAAAAATGGGTTCACTGTGAACTGAGGATATTATATAGGTACGTATGCCAAAATCCTCCGGCCGGATATGCACAACACTTGGGTTTTGCGATATGGTTGGGCTAAAAAAGTAGTAGAGCAACATATAAGCTCAGATGATGGAGAAATTTTCATTTTCAAATACTGTCAATGTAACCTGATTGCAATCTTTGGCATGGTTTTTTTAACACAAAATGGGTTCACTTCCAAACTAAGTATGCTGCATAGCATCCCCAGTTTCTTTCACTGTTAGTGAAGCTTATTTCACAAACCTGATGGTCTTCTTAAGCTATTTTATGGTCCCATTTTCACTAACTGTTAGTGAAGCTGATTTCAAGCACCTGATTGTCTTCTTGGCATGTATGTTTTTATACCAAAAATGGGTTCACTGTGGTCATCAGATATTATATAGGTACGTATGCCAAAATCCTCCGGCCGGATATGCACAACACTTGGGTTTTGCGATATGGTTGGGCTAAAAAAGTAGTAGAGCAACATATAAGCTCAGATGATGGAGAAATTTTCATTTTCAAATACTGTCAATGTAACCGGTTTTTTTAACACAAAATGGGTTCACTTCCAAACTAAGTATGCTGCATAGCATCCCCAATTTCTTCTTTTGTTGTTAGTGAAGCTTATTTTCATGCATCTGATTGTGATCTTGGAATGTTTTTTTGACCAAAACGGGATTACTGTGAACTGAGGATGCTATAGGTACGTATGCCAAAATCCTCCGGATACGCACAACAATTGGGTTTTAGATTTAGTTGGGCACAGTGAATTAGTAGAGCAACATATAAGCTCAGATAATGGAAATTTTCATTTTCAAATACTGTTAATGAAGCTGATTGCCATCTTTGGCATGATTTTTTAACAAAAAATGGGTTCACTTCCAAACTAAGTATGCTGCTAGCATCCTCATTTTCTTTCACTGTTAATGAAGCGCATTTCATTAAGATCCAGGATGGCAAATTTTGACTGGGCTATGATTGGATTGTTTAGTGGATGTTGTCTATGTTCTTAATTGGGCTGTGATTAGAAAGAGTGGCCTCGAGTGGAGATCTGGAAACCCATATAGAGACATCTTGTTCATAATAATTTATTATTATTGTTATTCTTGTCACTCTTAAGGTGGTTGCTGGTGTCTCTTTCTGTTCGTGTGCTGAAGGGAAATAAGGGATGAGAGAGAGATGAGGAAAATGCCGCTATGGTAGCCTGGTGTATCCAAAGTCTCTACCTTTCTTTTTTCTGTTTCCATTTCTGGCTTCTATATATATTTGGTTTCCTTCCACGATGACAGTTCCATAAAAATACACTTGATATGAGCCCTATCTTATTTTTCTTATTTTTCTTATATTTGGTTTCCGTCCACGATGACAGTTTCATGGATTGTCTGAACAATCCATGAAGGACATGCTTAGATACTGAATTTTCATTTGTTTTATTGTTTTAGATAGTGGATATTCCCAATCAGAGGAGAATATAAAGATATCAAGTTAGATACTGAATTTTCATTTGTTTTGTTATTTTAGATATATTTAAAAACAAAATTAAGTACTAGATTTTTAGCATTGCAATGTAATTATTTTACCTCTGTATATATCATTAACAATTCCATTTGCAGTTGGCACTTTGATCTTATAATTCGAGATACAGGTAGTTCTTTTTGCAAGTTCAAAAAATATGTATATTCTGTATTGTGATCTACTGTTCAATTAAACTATTGTTTTTTTTCACAGAGCGGTCGTCAAGATGAAGGAAATTCTGATGATCAGAGCTGAAGCTACTCGAGGGATATGAATCTGCGGTCCTCCTTGCTGTTCTTATGTCCTCCTTGCTGTATGGTTGTTGTTCTTATGTCCTCCTCCTTGCTGTTGTTATGTCAGACTGGTTTTTTTTATAAGAGTTATGTCATACTTTGAATTTGGGATATTTTGGATATTTGTCAGACTGGTTTGTTTGGATATTTTGGATGTTAGTCTCTATATTAATTTGTTAATTATGACACTGTTAATTAATCAATGAATTTGGACGTTGATATGACACGTGTGAAACTTGATTATCTTTAATTATTCTTGTGTTTGGTTGTGGTTTGCGCAGTAGTATGCAACGAAATTGATTGAATCAGTTGTGAGAATTAGTTTACAGGTTTTGTAAATGAAACTGTGATTTGAAATCGAACGGAAAAGCGGAGTATCGAAAATAAACGGGCATAGCCAGAACGGCGGTTTATATAATTTAATTGTTGGAGTGTGTGATACACCGGCGTTTCAACGCACGCCGGCGAAAGTTTTCAGCTGTAACGGCACAGGCGTACACCGGCGTTTTATAAACGCCGGCGTATATAACTACACCGGCGTTTTTTGTTCGCGCCGGTGTTCGTAAACAGGGAAAAGCAGGCGCTCATAAACGCACATACACCGGCGTTTCTTGACCGCCGGTATACTTTCGGTCTACACCGGCGTTTTCATATACGCCGGTGAATGGATAAATACCGGCGGTTTACGACCGCCGGTGTATGTATATAGGTGCACAAGAACGGCACCCAGAGACCGATATACACCGGCGTTTTATGACCGCCGGTGTAGTCCTAACATTTACCGGCGTCCACCAAAAATGCCGGTGTAGACCCCTTCGTTTCAGCGACGCCCGCTTCGGCGGCAGTTGGACCGGCGTTATTGTAAACGCCGGTGAAAGTTTCACCGGCGTAAAAAAACGCCGGTATATACGTAAAAAAGCGCCGGGAAAGCTACTTTCTTTTGTAGTGTGAATGAAATTACAACTTCATTGGAAATTATATTAGAAGGGGTGAATAAACTATCTATTTATACATAGAGGATGTTGATTTGAAATTGTTGGATAAGACTATGAAACTAGTTATGCAAATAACTGAGTTGTGTGAACAAGTGAATAATTGGATATGCGAATAGATGAAATTTCAAAATGTGAATAAAGAGGGTATGAATAACCCATGATGTTGTGAACATAAAATGAGTAGATTTTAGAGGCTAAGTGAGACTCAGAATACCGACTGTTATGACAAATGGAATTTGAGAAGTAACAAGTGTGGGTTAACTTTCTCTTTGAGAAGTAGCCAGTGTGGACTAACATTCTCAGTGTGTTGGTTTAAGCCCGGTGGGTAAGCTATCTCTAGGTCTTAATAACTACAAACTTAAGGTCAGACACTAGTTGGAGATGTGATGAAACTTGGGCAAACATAAGTAGGGCACTTCTATATAGTCTAACAGTGGATTCCTAGACTATAGACCCAGTTAGACGATGGATTCCTAGACTGTGGTTGCTTGCAGGGTGAGACGAGCCTCAATTAAATTCGGGACTATGATTGATTTGACGGTGGATTCCAGGATCATGAATAGTCGTGCGGATGGGAGGCAGATGACCAATATATATGTATATACCGGGGCTAGAGCGGCACTTGCGGGATGTTCGCACGACGAGGATTTTATATAGTCTGACGGTAGATTCCAGGACTGGAATCCGTACTTGTGGAATTTCTAAACCTTGCTTTTGTTACCGTAGTAGAATTTCATAACGAGGGATTGAACCCTATATTGAGGAGTACGATAAGGGCTTGTCTTCAGACCTATGTAGTATGGGATGCATAGAATCCGAACAAGTATACATTAGTGTCATCATTGTGTAAATATCTGCATTAGGCATTAAGTCATATCATATATTGACACTACTAAGGTAGCCACTTTTCCTATTAGCATTCAAGTTTGTTTTTGTTAAAGTAGAATAATCGTTTTATTATAGCACTGCGTCAGTTGTATGCAACTAACGTGCCTACAGTTTCCTAGTTGGAGGACTGGATTCGGCGTGGACTTGAAGTCACTATGATGAGTCGTTACAAGAATGAAGAATTTTCATATTTGAAGATTGTATTGTATTCGTTTAATTCCGCTGTGTTGTTGTAAAGAACATGTTGTAAATAAAGTTTTAAATTCCTTGTAAATTTGTACGAAGTTGAAGTAAAAGATTCTATATTTGCTACGAATTACCTGTTTTTGGAATTCGGGGCATTACATGAGATCTCCAAACTCTGTTAATTTCAATAACATGAAACACCTAGGTTGGATTTTCCTAGGTTTGAAGGAGGAGGTCCCACAGGTTGGATATTCAAGGCTAATCAATTTTTTGATTATCATCACACTCCTTATGATCAAAATTTGTCTATATCTTCTTTCCATATGGATGGTAGGGCATTAACATGGTTTCAATGGAAATTTGATAATGGAGTTTTCACAAATTGGGGAGTATTTGTGCATGAATTAGAGGTCAGATTTGGTCCCTCAGCGTTTGTTGATCATCAGGGAGAGTTGTCAATATTAACGCAGACAGGGTCATTAATAGAATATCATGAAGAATTCGAAAGATTAATGAACAAAATTAAGGGTCTTAGTGACTCGTTCTTGTTAAGCTGCTATATCTGGGGTTTAAAGCCTGATATTATGATAGTTGTTATCTCTCGCCAACCTAAATCAATGGAACAGGCAATGGGATTGGCTAAGTTGCAAGAATATGCTTATTTAGATAGCAGGAAAGTAGGGTATAAGAATCCTCCTTATAAGACACAATGGTCTTCATCTTCAACTCCTATTCCTCCATTGCTGTCTAATCCTCATGTACAAAACCCTATTCAGTCAGTTGCACATGTTATTCCAATATCATTTGCATCAAGATATTATATACGGAGGATTTTGAGCCCTGAGTTGCAAGCAAGAAAAGACAAGGGATTGTGTTTCAATTGCCATGAAAAGTTTACTACAGGACATGTTTGTAAAGGGAAGAAGTTTTTATTGCTCTTACTGGATGAAAATGATAACAACATTGGGGAGGAGGATGCAGTAGATGATCAAGTGCAACAAGCATCTCAAGAGCCAAATATGGCGTGTGAAATATCTTATCAAGCTTTGTCAGAGCAATTATCCCCTAGGACCTTGAGGGCCTCCGGCATGGTGGGGCAAAGAGTAGTGCAGATTTTAGTTGATGGTGAGAGTACACATAATTTGTTGCAAGAGCGAGTAGCCAAATACTTGTACTTGCCTATTCAGGAGACTTTGCATTTTACAGTGATTGTGGGGAATGACGCAACATTACAGTGTCATGGGATATGCAAATATGTGCCTATACTAATACAAGGGCATAATTTTTTTTGATTGATTTCTATATTTTACCTATTCAAGGATCAGAAGCTGTCTTGGGGGTGCAATGGCTTCAATTACTAGGCTCTGTGACCTTTGATTATTCAAAAATGACCGTGTCCTTTAAGTATAAGGACCAACAAGTTTTGTGGCAAGATGGTGTGGTGCCAGCCATAGCTCAATTGCATTTACACGAATTGCGAAGGGAAGTATCTATATGTAACCCTTGTTTCTGATTTTTTGGATTTTTCTTTTGTAATTTGTTCATCTACCCATTTCTGTAATCTTTTGTTTAAATAATAAATTTTGATATTCATCTTCAACCCAGTTGCATTCTTTCAATCAATTTTGTTTCATTTGTTGAACCGTGTGATTCTTGTGCACCCTTTCCTTGGGTATTTTTATTAGTCCCCAATTGATTTTATTTTGAGCCCAAATCCAATACCCAATTTTATTTATTTAAATTTAAATCTAAACTCATCTCTTATTAGATCCTAACCTGCTAACCTGAAACCCTATAACCCATTAACCCAACATCCTAATATCCTATATATATACTAATTATAATTAAACCCTAATTAATATCCTAATCTACAGCCATCATCCACCCCCCCTCCCCCCCCCCCCCCCCCCGCGACCTTCTTCTTCCTTTGCTCTGCGTCGAACTCAACCGGCCCCTGCACCGCTCTCATCGCCATCCCCGCTTGTCACGCCCCGCTTCTCGTTATGTGAGAATACGAGCACATGACTGAGGCCAGTAAATGATGCGAATACACCATTTATAAGCTGAACAGGTAACTCAACAAAAAGATAACAATAAAACCACGTAGGCATGTAAAATCACAATATGATAACAAAAGTTCATGACATAGTCTATAACATAACCAACAGCTGGGAATTAAAAATAGTTACGGGTCAAATAAGCCCGAAATGCAATAGAATAGCAACAGTAAATAGAAATAAAAGGGCATCATAATTAAACATAATCTAAAATGCTTGTTCGCCAACACCTTCTAGTAATTCTTCTTCCATGCCTGCAAGTATATTAACAAGAGAAACAAGAAAATGCCCACTAATACAAGTTACGGGCTGCAAGTTGTACAAGCTGGAGGGACAAGTACAAATAAAACAGGAAGCAGGAAAAAGAGCAAGAAATCAAGTATCATGTAATAGGAGAAGTACAATATATAAATAGGATCGTTAACAAGACATCATGAAACAAGTGATATGTAAACAGGTAAACAAGTAAATAAGTAAACAAGAACATGTAACATGTAATTGGATCATGCAAGTGAACGTGTTAATCTTAAGTCTATTATTTTTTTATTAACCTAACTAGTGCAGCAATCATGCTTCCCATACCACATGTTTGATGCTCGCAATCAAGCGAGTGTTTAGACTTAGTGGTGGATTCTATAGGTCACGTACTCGGGAAAAACCTGTAAATTGTATCTTGTATCGAGATACGTGCATACTTGTAATGTGAAACATGTAAACCTGTAATTTGCAAACTTGCAACTTGCATCGGGAAACCACGACTTCCCGTCCGAGTACGCTCTCCTATATGGTCCACTACGAAATCTTCCCTTATACCTCGACATGTTACTTTTTATTACAATCAAACATGATCATGATGCAACGAGAACGATATCAAGATAGGATCAGGGAATATCAAGGAATTAAGCATCGACATGTTCTAACTCATGGGATGCAAAAATATGCATATATATATTAAAAACAACACAACACCAGTTCTGGATGGCAAGACGTTGCTGCACCAAATTGGATTTCCAGTTGCTACCGAAAAGCAAATAAGAAACCGTCAGAAGTTCTAGAAACTAGACTTCTGGAAGATTCCAACGCATATTTACAATGCAAAATACATTAACAGCAGATATGTCAATTCTATGGTTCTTTACAGGTTTTCTGTTCTGGCAGAATCTCAAGATCAAGTTGTTATATTAATAAATCTATTTTTAAAAAAAAGCTCTAATTTAATTTTTATAAAAATTATAAAATGAACCCTAATCAAGTTGATTACCATACTGGAATTTATTGGGTGTGTAATTATACTGTTAGTCTAATTTTTTTAACTAATTAAACATGTTAAGGCAATCAAAATTAAGAATCTGCAAATTGTGACTTAACAACACGAAAAGTGTGATAAATTTCACATAAAAGATCGTATTTTGAATCCATCAAGTTTTCTAAAAACTAGAAACAGATGGCTAAAATTTTTACTCACAAAGTTCTGAGTTTTAATGTCATCTATTAGGTCGAATTTCTATTACAAGTTCGGGTTAGCATCATTTCAGGGTTTATAAAACATTGTAGTAACTACGATGTGATCCATAGTATATACAAAACTAAATCAGGAATAACAAGATATCATAACAACATTCTAGCTACTATCACGACAAACAATCCAGGCACAACATCCTGCATAATTCTGAGAGTATATATGTGTGTATCATCGTTTTTGTGTGATGCATATGCCAACAATGTATTTGCAATCTTGTACGATATTTTTTTGCTTGAACAGAATCTCTCTCTAAAAGATTTTGAATTCTTTCTATTTCTTGAATTACTGATGTATTCATTCCATAAGGGCTTATTCCTTTCTTCCAGATGCCTATAGTCAAGCCTTTTTTTATACTGGATCGACAGATTTAACTAGGGAATGTATAACAAAGAATTTCAAATTGATTAATGCACATGAAGTTGGATTTTGTGACAAATAATTAGAATTGTACTTGCGGTATTTTACGAAAAGCTTGTACAGAATGGAAATTGTACAATGGGGATTACTTGCTTGGTTTGATAACGATCGCGATGGTTTTGATGATCGAATGATGATCACGATCAACGGTGCCAAAAATCCAATGCTGATTTGATGAAGACGATCAAGATAATGGATCGGATCGTGGCGACCAAGATCGGGTGCAAATCCTAGTGTTGATCAAGGGAAGATCTAACGGTTTAAAATGGTTGATGATGATTAAATAGTAACATGATATAATTGTGATCACGAACAAGGGATACCTGGAGTGAGGCGTCGGAGCTAGCTAGGTGGCGGGACGGTGTCGGCGGTGTGATGCATTGGAGTTCAGGTGATCGGCGGTGCTCGAGCAGAGGCGGTCGGTCGGAGGTGAATAGGTGGTGTACGGTGCTCAGGAGGCAAGCGACGGTGGTGTTGATGGCGGAGGAGAGTGGTGGCGAGCGCTCACAGGCAAACAATGGCAGCTCGGAGGTTGCCTGTGTCGAGGTTGAGGCTCGGTGAAGGGAGAGAGGCGGACGGGGATTGAGGGATAGAGAGCGAGAGACAGAGAGAGTGGGGCTTGGGAGAAAATGAAGAGAAGGAGAAAGAAACGGACAGAGAAGCGGGTAACTGATGGAAAACATTATTAGGAATTAATAATAATGGTAATTAGAATAAGATTTATGATTTGAAAATTAATTGTTTAATTATTTAGGGGGGTTACAATGGTGTGTTTGGGTTGGGCTTGATGGGCTTCAAGAGAAATACAAATAGGAGGGAAGAGATTTGACTTCAATTTAAATAGTTAAAATAGTTGTGGGTAGGCTTAGGCTTTAGAATATAACATTATATATAGAAATAATTGGCATGAGCTGGTTTTAAAAGAAAGTGCAATAAAATAAAAGAATAAATAAGTTGGGTTCAAAATAAATAACTCAAAGATGAGAAAGTAAGATTATAGTCCGGAATATGAGCTTGGGTTTTTAAATATATATTAGGATGAATTTTAATACGAGATGAACATGGAAATGAATTCAAATGAAAGAAGAAATTACAAGGTAATTGAAGAACAAGAATACGGAAAAATCCGTACAATCGGGAAGAAAATAATTTATAGACAAAAAAATACAAGAATACAGAAGATTTCCGTATAAATGAAAACAAGGGTTACACCGCCACTACAGCACCACCCCTCCTCCATCTTCACCACCAGCACCCCCTCCGTTGACCCATCACCTCCAACGTCGCTTTCATCTCCACCACTCTGAAGCACCACCTCGCCCCAGTCCCGCCCATCACCAACATCGCCACCCCTGACCCCCTCGCAACTTCTCCTCCTCATCGACGCCCCTAGGACCGAACACCTGCACACAGCGAACCACCGCCCATCGAATCCCACCATTGCTATACATCGCCTCCATCGAAAAAAACACCCTCCTGCCTTGCCGTGCTACCGCCCTTCTTGTGGTGTTCCTTACTGCCGTCGTTGCCGTTATTGTAGCTGTCACCCTTGCGGTTGTTGCTGTGTCTCTTCAACGTGTGTGTTGCCCTGTATGTATTTCACACATGTTGCCGCTATTCTGTTGGTTGCACGTGTATTGCTGCCGTTGGAATTCTCGTCCCGTTATTCTTTCATTTTCAGAGTCGTCATTTTTAAGGCAAGTTTCCCCTTGAACTAGTTTTATTTTTCCTTGTTCAAGAATTCTTTGTTCTCCGTAAGTAGTAAATCTTTCCTCTATCATATTTTATTTGTTTGATACCCTTCGAAGAGACTATTACGGATTCATCGGCGAAGTAGCAGTCCTCTTTTCGTGCCATTCCCTTGATTCAACCCTAGCCTGTATTATACATAGTCACATGCATACACGAAATGAATACTTAGATTAGAAGCATGCATATAGACATTAATGATTGAATGCTTTCCGTTTGAATGTGATGATCATGCTATATTGATAATAATTTGTCTCACCAATAGTAGAATTTCACCCTAAAGATTGAGTAGGATTTTCGTTAATTATTGCTTTGAAATTTTATGGTTGCTTGTTGTTTTTGTTATCTTTTAATAATAATCTACTTGCTGGCCTGCTGTTTGCTCCATGTTGCTTTGAGTTTTTGACCTAGTTTCTGTCATAATTTAATATAACTTTGTAAACATCATTTGTAGCCTTTTGAATCTATCTTTCAGAACTTTTTACAGAACTAGATTCCGATTTACGAATTGAATGATATCATATTTTTAGCACTGCTATGTTTTCAATTTTCAGATTTCTGTCTAGAGTTAGACGGACATGATCTTTCTATTAAAATAAAATGTTAACAGTAGAAGTTGAACTTGAAATTTTATATGTTGTTACTAGACGGGACTAGAAGTCATCTTATTATTTTTATAAGATTATTTGATAATTTTCCAGACCTTTTATAAATGTGAAAACATGACCCTAGGTTGCTTTTAGAACACTAATTTAGTAAAGAACCAGAATTTGACCCAACTACAGATAATATCATCTATAACTCATTAAATAAGATTTGTATTCCCGTGTGTCCGAAATTCGGATCATCTAAAGGTTTTCCAATTCGACATACAGATTTCAAGGTATCCATATTTTCGTATAGTTACGTCTGAATTCCAAAATGCAGTTTGAAAATGCATTTCCATGTCTAATCAATTAAAACAGTAGATTAATTTTAAGGAATAAAATTTGAGATTAATGGTGTTGTTACTAAACATTGTTAGAAATCAAAATATGATTTTTATAAGATTTTTGAATGATTTTACAAACTATTTTTATATACAAGAATTTTAACTCTAATATGCTGCCTGAACCTGTAGTCAGTAAAGAATGAACTTATAGGCATAGTTTCTGTATTTATTATATATCATGTGTATATGCATTGGAACCTGGCAGAGAGTCTACTTTCCAGAATCTCTGACGGAACCTGATTTTCTTTCATTTATCAACGGAAAAGTGGTTTTTTGTACAGCAACATCTTACTGTCCAGAATGTGTGTTTTGTATTTTTTTTCTGTATCCATGATTGACTCTGCATCTAGGGAATAGAATTAGTTATATAATGCATTGCATAGCCTTGCCATTTTCTTGACATCATTTCAAAACGTCTATATCCATTGTATATCCACATTTGAGTATAATAAAATATTAACAAGCCGGGGTAAATAAGGGTTCGACTTGGTAGTGAACAATCGGAGACTGTACTCGGAAGGGCCCCTTATTCTAGATTGATTATTGTCGTGGATGGGGGATTATTGATTGTGGAATATTGATTGTTAATTATTGATTATTGTGCTGAGTGCATAATCTGTTGAGTTCACCACTATAGTGTAAACGTTCACTGTTTGCATGCACCCAACCTGTGGTATGGAACACAGTATTATATCATTAGATAGGATAATAAAATATTAATTAACCTAAGACTGACACTTGCATTCTTGATCATGATTATTGTATTTGACCTTGCATCACTGATTACAATCACGGTTTATTGCATCATAAACTCTAGACCTTTGATTTTATCATCAACTCTTATTATTGTCATTGATCTTTGATTTTGTTCTAGTCCATTATTTCTTGATATACCATATTTTCCTTGCTTCTTTGCTTCCGCTACTTGTTGTCCGTAACCTTCTCTAACGAATAATTTTTTCCAGCTTTAGTTAATGAGTTTGCAGGTACAGAAGAAAATTTGACTCATGGACTTGGTGAGCAAACTTTCTGAAGAATGGAGCTGAACCTTTAGTCTGCTATAGTTATTTCATGTTATTTGTTTATTTTATTGCTTTTATCGTACTTTGTATTCCGAGCTTGTATGACCCGAAGTTTACTTTTACCCAGATGTTGGATATTAATTGGTGAATTTATTTCATGATTGTTTTGGAGTTTATTTATTGTTTATGTGGTCATTCTTTCTTGCGTGGTTGTGATATCTTGTATGTTATTGAGTTAATCTGTTGCAGCTATGGATGTTGTTCTTATCATTAGCTGGGCCTTCGTTACGTGCTTGTGTTCCTGATCTTGGAAAATGGGACGTGATAGGTTTTTGGTGGTATCAGTGCCCAGGGTTGGCTTTAGCCAAGTTAACTCAATAATGTGCGCACCACGTTGATCACATGAACATGTAAATCAACGAATATCTGGGTACTTACCAACTTGATGGTTTTGCAGACTATATCTCGTGGTGGTTCTTCCACTTCTCGACTCAGGGATGAGTAGCCGGACAACACTGCTATCCTTCAGAAGATGCAGCAGATGATGAACCTGCAACAAGAGTACAATGAATTGATGCGGGCTACTTTGGAGGCGGCCAACCAAACCGCTGCTAGATCTGCACCACGGCTACTGCCGCCGAGGCCCGGTATTGTGGCGGATTTTATGAGGTTGCACCCGGACAAGTTCTCGGGTACCGAGACGCCATTTGAAGCCAAGCAATAGCTGATCCGGAAGGAGCAATTGTTGATCGCAGCTCGGATATCTGATGTGGATGGGTGGATGTGACAAGCATCCAGCTTGTGGACCTTGCCATATCTGGTGGCAGGCTGAAACCGAAAGGATTGAGAGACCCATCACTTGGGCCACTTTTACGGAGAGCTTCATGACAAAAATTTCCCCCAGTGTCACCAAGGTCGAGATGGAGCAGCAATTCGGCTCCTTAACTCAGGTTTGTCAGATAATGTTATTTAATGTCGCGTACTGTTGCTTACTTCATATGTGACAATATAAATTCAATCATTATCCTGACTCAAGGGAGCCAATCCGTGGATGAGTACGTTGCTGAATTTACTCGGCTCAGCCGTTTCGCAGTTGCTATGGTGGCCAATGACGAGGATAGGGCTCGCAGGTTCTTGATGGGCTTGAATTTCAACATTCAGGACCGTTTGGTTGCACAATGACACCGCACCTATGCTGATGTTCTGGATGCGGCCAGGATTCAGGAGCAGGCTCATAAGAGGAAGAGTGCTAATGAGTAGATAGTGCAGCACCCTACCCCCCCCCCCCCCCCAATCCTACTGGAGGGCCTATTTGGAGGCTAGTTCCCACCCCTCTTGAGAGAGCACTACCGTATTCGCCTATTGTCCCGAGGCCAGTCCTGCCTTGTGACTACTGCCATAAAGTCGGGCATCTGCAGAAGGACTGCAGGCTAGCCAATTGTCTGTGCCTTGCATGTGGAAGCAATGATCATGTGATCTGAGATTGCCCTAGAAACATGCTCCCTGCACCCACTAGAGGACCAACTCAGCAAAGAGCATTAGCTCGAGGCCAAGGTAGACCACCTCTTCCACCGCAGAGGAAAGCTTTTGATCATAGGAAGATGGCCCCAAGGGGAGGTCAAATTGGAGGTCGCGGTCAGGCATATAACCTGATTGTAGCTGAAGCTGAGACAGCTATTGGTGTCATTGCAAGTATATCTCTATAGTTGTATTATTTGCTTTCTATTTCTGCTCTATTTCTTTCTTTCTATTCAATTATTCTTGCTTTTATCCTGCATTCACTTTCATTCTTATTCCTTGATCATCTTTTAGGTGTCATCTTAGTTTTCTCTCTTCATGCCCATGTTCTTTTTGATTTTGGTGCTACCCACTCCTTTGTTTCTTGCCACTTCGTGGATCGGCACTGTTTGGCTTGCGACGTCATGCCTACTACTTGGAATATTACCACTGGTGCAGGCATCATCATTTGTTCTAAGGTGTGCAAGCAGAGCCTTTTGTTGATCAGGGGCATGGAGTTCAAGGCTAATCTCATTGTGAACCCCAACTCCAGCTTTGATGTTATCCTTGGGATGGATTGGCTGGAAGTTACCCATGCTATGATTGGTTGTCGTGCAAAGAAGATAATATTCAGGCTCCCAGGTCCCCAGGAGTTTGAGTTTCATGCGGGTGAGACACTGTCTGGGCATGTTAAGAACTCGATGAACCAGGAGGCTCGTGTACTTGAGTTGTTGTGCACTAATGGTGAATTTGCACCTATGGTTGTTTGGAATTTCCTCGATGTCTTCCCAGAAGAGTTGCCTGGATTACCGCTAGACCAAGATGTAGAATTCGGTATTGAAGTTCAATCAGGAACGACACCAATCTCAAAGAGTCCGTACCGGATGGCACCAGTTGAGTTGGCTAAGCTAAAGGTGCAAGTCCAGGAGTTGTTGGGAAGGGATTTTATCAGGCCAAGTATTTTGCCTTGGGGTGCCCCAGTGTTGTTCGTCAACGAGAAGGATGGTAGTCGCAGGCTCTGCATTGACTGCTGAGAGATGAACAATGTCACTGTGAAGAACCGGTACGCTCTGCCGAGGATCGATGGTCTGTTCGATCTACTGGAAGGTGCTTCAGTTTTCTCAAAGTTGGATCTCCGTTCTGGCTATCATCAAGTTAATGTGAAGGTTGAAGATATTCAGAAAATGGCGTTCCGCACGAGATATAGACATTACGAGTTCTTAGTAATGCCATTTGGAGTTACCAATGCACCATTCGTGTTCATGAGTTTGATGAATAGAGTATCCTCTCTATTCTTGGACAAGTTCGTGATGGTGTTCATCGATGATATTTTGGTGTATTCTTGGAACAGAAAATATGATGCTGAGCATTTAAAGGTTGTCTTGCAGACCTTGAGGGATAATCAGCTCTATGGGAAGCTTAGTAAGTGTGAGTTCTGGCTCAACCATGTTGCATTTCTGGGCCATATTATCTCTGGCGATGGTGTTTCTGTTGATTCGTCAAAGATTTCTACAGTCAAGAATTGGCCAGTGCCGAAGTCAGTGTCGGAAGCATGGAGTTTCCTCGGATTGGCGGGGTATTATTGGAGGTTTTTTCAAGACTTCTCGAAGATTGCGATACCCCCTAACCAATTTGACGAGGAAGGAGCAGAAGTTTGTTTGGGATGGTGCCTGTGAGGAAGCCTTCATGGAGTTAAAGAACCGGTTGATGTCAGCCCCCGTGCTGACTATCCCAGATAGCTCAGGAGGCTTTGTGATTCATTGTGATGCTTTGGGCAGAGGTTTGGGAGCAATGCTGATGCAACGAGGAAGGGTTGTCACTTATGCATCTAGGTAGTTGAGGCCTCATGAGAAGAACTATCCTACGCATTATCTGGAACTTGCAGCTGTAATCTTCGCCTTGAGTTATAGAGGCATTATCTTCTTGGGGATAGAGTTGAGATTTTTATTGATCACAAGAGTCTCAAGTATGTGTTCACTCAGAGGGAGTTGAACGTGAGGCGGAGGAGATGGCTGGAACTGATGGCGGATTACGACATCAACTTGCAATATCACCCTGGTAAAGTGAACCTAGTGCCTGATGCCTTGAGCAGGAGACCTGCTGCTATGTTCCTCACCCAGCAGAAGGAAGTGTTGGAGGATATAGGCTGGAACTGGATGTGATTCTCCCCGATTCAGCACAGCAGTGTTTAGTGTTGAAGTTGCAGTCTTCACTGGTGGAGCAGGTCAAGGAAGCCCAGGCTTGTGACCAGTAGTTGCAGGAATTCCAGAGTGAAGTGGAAGCAGGTTTGAGAAGTGAGTTGGTCATTCATTCTGATGGGTCACTTCATTTAGGAGCTAGGTTATGTGTACCTAGAGGTGAAGTCAGGCAGAAGCTCCTTTCAGAAGCTCATCGCTCGCCCTACTCTATTCATCTTGGAGGCATGAAGATGTACAGGGATCTGAAGCAACAATTTTGGTGGCATGGTATGAAGAAAGCAGTAGTGAGATTCGTTTCTCAGTGTCTGATCTGTCAGCAAGTGAAGGCGGAGCATTAGAGGACTGCTGGACTTCTTCAACCTCTTCCAATCCTGGAATGGAAATGGTAGAACATCATTATAGATTTTGTGACGGCACTGCCATGGAGTCCCAAAAGTCACAATGCTATTTGGGTAATAGTGGACCGTTTGACGAAGAGTGCTCATTTCATCCCTTTCCGAATGGGGCAGTCCACTGAGAGCGTGGCGGAGAAGTACATACAGAAAGTTGTGAGACTGCATGGAGTTCCTGTCAGCATCATATCGGATAGAGATACAAGATTCATATCTCAATTTTTGGAGAGTCTTTAGAGGAGCTCGGGTAATAAGTTGAGCTACAACACTACATTTCATCCACAGACAGACGGGCAATCCGAGAGAACGATTCAGACATTGGAGGACATATTGAGTTCTTGTGTTCTTCAGTTTGGAGGTTCTTAGGAAGATCACCTACACTTGGTTGAATTTTCGTACAACAACAGTTACCAGACAAGTCTCAAGGCCTCTCCGTATGAGGCGCTTTATGGTTGGAACTGTAGATAGCCATTATGTTTGGATGATGTTGGCGAGAGGAAGCTTTTGGGGCCTGAGTTGATCGCAAGGACTGTTGATGCAGTGGCTCAGATCAGGAAGCACTTACTAGCAGCTCAGGACAAGCAGAGGAAGTGGGCTGAATGTCATTGAAGGTCTTTAGAGTTTTTGGCATGCGATCATGTGTTCCTCAAGGTATCACCATGGAGAGGTGTTATCCGTTTTGGAGGAGGGGGCAAGCTGAGTCCTCGGTTCATCAGTCCATTTGATATTGTGGAACGAGTGGGCAAGGTAGCATATAGACTCGCACTACCACCGACTTTATCAGGTGTCCATGATGTATTCCATGTCTCTCATCTCTGGAAGTACATCAGGGATGAATGTCATTTGTTTGACTACTCAGAGTTGTCCGTCAGATCAGACTTATCATGTGAAGTCCAACCAATCTCTATCTTGGACAGGCGAGAGAAAGTCCTGAAGAATAAGGTTACCAAGTTTGTTCGTGTCTCTTGGAATCCTCACTCTCCCGGTGAGTCGACTTGGGAACTTGAGGAGGAGATTCAAAAGAAGTTCCATCAACTCTTTGAGTAGTTAGTTTTTTTGTCGTTTTTGTTTCTCGGGGCTGCCCTATCCACCACAAGAAGGAATTTCGAGGACGAAATTCTTTTTGTAAGGTGGGTAGGAATTGTAACCCCTGTTTCTGATTTTTAAAATTTTTCTTTTGTAATTTGTTCCTCTTTCCATTTCTGTAATCTTTTGTTTAAATAATAATTTTGATATTCATCTACAACCCAATTGCATTATTTCAATCAATTTTCTTTCATTTGTTAACCCTGTGATTCTTGTGCACCCTATTTCATCTTTGTACCTTGGGTATTTTTATTAGTCCCTAATTGATTTGATTTTGAGCCCAAATCCAATACCCAATTTTGTTTTTTTAAATTTAAACCCCAACCCATCTCTTATTGGATCCTAACCCGCTAACCCGAAACCCTATAACCCATTAACCCAACATCTAATACCCTATATATACTAATTATAATTAAACCATAATTAATACCTTAATCTATAGTCATCATCCACCCCCCCCCCCCCCCCGACCTTCTTCCTCTGCTCTGCGTCGAACCCAACCGGCTGCTGCACTGCCCTCATCGCCATCTCCGCCACCGCAGCACCACCGCTTCTCCATCCTCGTCGCCAGCACCCCCTCCATCGACCCATCACCTCCAACCCTCTGCACGTCGCCCTCAACTCCACCATTCTGAAGCACCACCTCGCCCCAGTCCCGCCCATCACCAGCATCGCCACCCCTGACCACCTTTCCACCTCTCCTCCTCGTCGACGCCCCTGCACCGAATGCCTGCACACAGCGACCACCACCCATCGAATCCCACCATTGCGGTTCATCGCCATCCACCGACGACAACACCCCCCTGCCTTTCCGTGCTGCTGCCCTTCTTGCGGTATTCCTCGCTGCAGTTGTTGCTGCTGTCACCCTTGCGGTTGTTGATGTGTCTCTTGCACGTGTGTACATGTTGCCCGTATGCGTTTCGCACGTGTTGCTGCTATTCTGTTGGTTGCACGTGTATTGTTGCCGTCGAGATTCTTGTCCCATTATTCATTCGTTTTCAGAGTTGTCATCTTTAAGGCAAGTTTCCCTTTGAACTAGTTTTATTTTTTTTGTTCAAGAATTCTTTATTCTCCGCAAGTAGTTCCCCTTTCATCTATCATATTTTATTTATTTGACACCCTTCAAATAGACTATTATGGATTCAGCAGCGAAACCAAGTAGTAATCATCTTTTCGTGCCATTCTCTTGATTCAAACCCAAGCCTGTATTATACATAGTCACATGCATACATGACATGAATACTTAGATTAGAAGCATGTATATAAACAGTGATGATTGAATGCTTTCCGTTTGAATGTGATGATCATGCTATGTTGATAATAATTTGTCTCACCAATAGTAGAATTTCACCCTAAAGATTGAGTAGGATTTCTGTTAATTATTGCTTTGAAATTTTATGCTTGCTTGTTTTTTTTTTTTGGTCTTTTAATAATAATCTACTTGCTGGCCTGCTGTTTGCTCCAAGTTGCTTTGAGTTTTTGACCTAGTTTCTTTCATAATTTAATATAACTTTGTAAACATATTTTGTAGCTTTTTGAATCTATTTTTCAGAACTTTTTACAGATTTATGAACTGAAAGATATCATATTTTTAGCACTGCTATGTTTTCAATTTCCAGATTTCTGTCTAGAGTTACACCGACGTGATTTTTCTATTAAAATAAAATGTTAACAATAGAAGTTGAACTTGAAATTGTATATTTTGTTACTAAACAGGACTAGAAGCCATCTTATTATTTTTATAAGATTAATTGATAATTTTCCACAATTCGATACTCTCTCTACTACTACTACATAATTCAATCTCAATTCAATCAAGTTTTTTCAACAAAGAAGCAAGTAACAAAGAAGTGAAAATTTTCGATCGTATCGAATTGCATTGATTCAACTCTCAACTACGTCTCCTTCAACTCCTCCAACAAAGGAGCTCTCACTCTCTCTCTTTCAAGTTTCAACGACTACCGGACTACCTACTACTCTCTACTTTTATTTTCTCTCTCATTTCTATATTCGATTATCCGCGAAGTACGGTATCAAAATTTCACAACCGGCCTATTGTCTTAATTTTTGTTGTAGTTCTAATTTTTTGTATCATATTTGTTTGTTGGTTTTTCGCTTTTCTCTCTCTCAACCCTCCTATTGTTTTTTAGATTTTATATTTTAACATACACCTCATATTTTTTTTTTGTATTATTACAAATACTAGTAAAACACTAGAATAACTTTTTTTTTCTTCAAATACACTATTACCATGTCTAGATCACGAGGTAGCGGCCGTAGCCAAAGTGGACAAGATTCCACCGGTACTTCATGTCGGCGTCCAATAGTCCTACAAATTAAACCTGAATTTACACATAATCTTATGGTAGGAACTCATGATATCCCTACACACGAAATAGAAGAAGAAATGCATGATGTTGACACACAAACACAACAAACCGAACCCACTAATAGTAGAAAAACTAGTGGAAAAACAAGTGATTGGAACAAATTTTATGACTATATCCCAGATGAGAATAATCCGGGTGTAGGACATAAGATGTGTAAATATTGTGACAAGAGTTACAAATGGAAGAAGGGTGAGGAAACAGGTACAATTAAATGACACATTTTAAGTGTACAAAAAGAATTAGTACAAGACCAATAAGGCCAACATAAATCAACCTTAGGACCGGACAAATAGATAGCCAACCCTATGATCCCGAACTTGTTCGTCGGGAAATGGCCCGACAAGTTATTAAGGATGAGCTACTTTTTTCCTATTCCGATAGTAGGCCTGTAGAGTCTTTCAACCAAAATGGACTAAATCCATATTTTAGAAGAATTCCTAGAAGCACACTAAAGTCTGATTGTTTTAAACTTTATAACGAAATGAGAGACGCTTTAATTGCACTCTTGTATTCTTTAACTTGTAGAGTATCATTATCTTCCGATTGTTGGAAAGTTTGTGATGATATTCCGATGATGGGCTTAACTTGTCATTGGATAGATAGTGATTGGATGGTTCAAAAGAGAATCACCTCATTTGCGGCTTTGCCGTATCCCCATAGTGAACTAGTTATTGCAACACATATTTTAGAAGTTTTTTATTTATATTATATTTGTGATAAAATTTTTACTATTAGTTTTGATAATGCATCTAACAACAATGTTTCGATTAGTACATTAGAAACATAATTAGCTCCTCCATGTAAGGAAATTTTTCATGTTAGATGTCGGTGTAATATTTTAAATTTATGTGTACAAGATGCATTGAAAGTAGCCAATTCATATATAATTGCAATTAGAAATTGTGTACATTTTATTGCTTTGAGTGGTCCTATGCTTCAAGAATTTAAAGTATGGTGTAAAGCTAAGGGAATACATTTTAGAAAATTTTCTAAAGATGTTAAACACCGATGAAACTCTATTTTCGATTTACTAAATGTTGTTACTCAATATAAAGATATCATAAATGATTTTTTTTTCTTTCAAAAACTATGGAAAATTTTCAAATGACTCCCCAATCATGGTATTTTGCCGAATTTTTATTACGATTTTTGGAACCTTTTAAAACCGCAACTTTGAAGTTTTCTACATCTTATGATTCCACTTCTAGTAGTACTTTTATTTCAATGATCATTACTATGATGCAAACTTTTCAAGAAATGATTTCAGACGAATACACTGGCCATATTGTTGTTCCCGCTTATACAAAATTTTTGAAGTATTTTAATCCCCCTCCTATGTTGCAATGTATTGCTATTGTTATGGATCATCTTATCAAATTAGCGGGTACGAGGAGTTTGATTGAAATGTATTTTACTTTACTTGGAGTTGAATCTAAAATTAATTCTGATAAATTTATAGCTAGCTTTGAATCGACATTGAATAACTTGTATGATTATTATGATAGAACTTTTGCATCTAGTAGTACAACTAGTATAGTTACTTCTTCTTCTTCTTCTACTTCTAGAGGTAAGGGTAAGAGTACATTAGAAGATGCCACTTTTAATTTACTTGCTCGTATTCAATTAAAAAAATCTAGGACTAATGCACCTAATGAATTAAATTGGTATAATCAATAAGATAGTGAGAGTTCTAGTACTAAGATTGAAGTGCTACAATGGTCGAAAGACCAAGAAAATATTTTTCCTATTCTTTCACATATGGCTAGAGATCTACTATCCCCTCCTGTCTCCACAGTTGCTTTCGAAAGTGTTTTTTCTTCAAGTGACATAGTTCTAATAGATTACAGGAATCGCTTGAAACATGTTTCGTTCGAGATGCTCGTGTGCACTGAAGATTGAACGACGACAGAAGACATGACTCAAGGAAAAGCGGCATCTACATCAACAAGTGGAAGCAACTCCCCTGATGTCCAACAACAAGATTAGAAAATTTAGGGCGATGAGATCCTGTGTTTTGGTTAAGTAGAGGTGCACGACATTAGTTCAATACCCTCTCTTCAATCTAACTCTAGGCTATCTCGAACTCTAGATTGTCCTCTTAAACATATAAATGAAGGAATTTGTATATTTATTTAACAGTATACTTATGTAAAAAATTGTAAAATTTTCATAGAAGTTGAAGTGAATAAATATATACAATTTTGTTTAATTCTTAATCTCTTATCGTTGTTGTACAATTTTTATTTATTTATTTATTTTTTAAGGTTAAAAGAGAGGGGGGGAAAACTTGTATTTGTAAATTGTATATAAAAAACTTGTAAAAAATTCATAGTAGTTGAAATGAATAATCAATAATATATGCATTTTTTCACTTTTATACAGTTATACTTGTTTTAATTTTTTTTAAGTGAAGTTGTAAAAAAATAATAATAAAATAAAATAAAATAACGGGCTTACTCGCGACCCAACCCAACCTGAAACGGCTCGGCCCGGTTGACATCCCGACCCGACCCGAACCCGCCCAAGTTAGGATTCAACCCGCGCAGGTCCGACCCGACCCAGCCCGATCGACTCGAATGCCAGCCCTACCCACACCAAATCCACCACCAAACTCCACATTCAAAACAGCAGCACCAGTACAGAGGATCTGATGCGCGGGTCCAAACACCAAACACACAGCCAATAGAGTAGCTTCTTTTGGATCGGATCTGGATAAAATCCGCAAGCTCGAACACCAAACACCAACTCAAATCCATTGAAATAATTGGATCTGAGTTGGGTCTTCTCGGATCTTCACACAGAGAAAGAAAGAGAGGTGAGTGGAGGCGGTGCTTGCGACGGCGCTGGCAGTTGCCATGTGCGGCGGCGACGACTAGCTGCGACGACGATGAAATCCCAACGAACAATGATTTCGACGACAACGACGATCTCTCTCTTAAACTCAAAATTTAAAAAAAAAAATTTAATATATCAAGATTGTTGATTATGAGAATTAGAACTAAAGAGAAATTATAATCTGATTATCAGAATTTGAATAATCTCAGCCACTATCAAGATTGCTTTGTTTTAATAATTCAGTTCGTACTATATGATAGCTCCTAAGGCAACAATGAGTTAGACCATATGTTGTGGACTACAATTTTAAAGTTAGCGGTGGCCTTTAACAATATTAGCCCTTAAAAGTTAAAAAGAAGGCTGATTTTGTCAACAAAAAATGTAATAAGCATCAGATCTCCTACTATTGGTAGCTAATATGAACATGTTAAAAGTTTTTTTGGCTCAGAAAGCTGAAGTCTTTAGAAATGTAGATGACAATTTGCTCACACGGGGGACTTATTTGTATCTTGCTTCATTCTTTTCTCCAGTGATGCGTTGCCTCTTTGGTCATGTTTCACTTCTACTTTCTGAACTTATTTTTAAGATCATGTAAGGTACTAAGCAGAATACATGTTTCCCAGCCTATCCTGATTCATCATTAGCTGCAGAAAAAGGCTAATGCACAATAGCTGCTCGATCAAGCATCTCAGTCCAATCTACAATCTCAGTACAAATTAAACCTGAAAAACTATTTATATGATCATCAAATCTTCTGTTACATATTTCTATAATTTTTCTTCCTAACACCTTTCGAGCAAGCTTTTTCCCTTCCTTGCGCAATGCTCTGTAGTATCTGCTAGTTTGATAAATTGTAGCAATCATATACAGGAATTAGAGTAAGAAGCATGGGTCATGCTAGATAACTTCTACAAAAATCTTTCCACAGAATATAGAAAAGTGAAAATTTTCAAGAAGCAATGAACTATATCATTGGAGGCCAATATGCAATTGAGATAGCAAACAAGAACTAGGATTAAGACAGAAATATGTGTAAGTGTCACTAAAATCATTAGTTGTTGATCTCTTTTCTAGTAAGCACAAGATTGGGTGTTTGAATCCTGCTTGCACCAATTCTCTTCATGGATAAGAGTGGGAAATTAGTTCCATCGTATTCTACTCATCAAGACGAATAAGTGATGTTTTCACATGTCCAAAATGGATTTCAAATGAATGAAATATTCGCCTCCGAAGTTAGCATGTTGAAATGAAGAACTTGATTCTTTGCTTGGTATGTGGCATTAAATATAAGTCCCATATCGGAAAAGAGAAAAGATGCAAGAAAATTAATAAGTGAAAAAATTAGCCAAAGGGTACGAAGATTTTAAACAATTCTGATTTTGAGCGGTTGCAACAGTCACGGCATTTTCTCCTGTACAGTTGTACAACCGCGTAAAACTACTCAGGGCGTAAGCCTATGAATAGAAGCCGATCCTGATCAAATCAGTATTCCATTTTTCTTACACCCTTACCAGTGCTGACTTAATAATACAATTGTAACCTCTGTTTACGGTTATACGGATTTCCATTTCTTTTCTTTCTTTTCTTTGTATTCTTATATTTCAACTTCCGTATAAATTCTTTCCTTTGTATTTAATTTCTTTTTTCCCGAATCTTCTATTGAAACCCATCCTAATATTTATTTAAAACATAAATTCATATTCCAGACTATAATCTTATTTTCTGTTCCTTTATTTATTATTTGGAAGTCCAAACCAAGTCTTGTTTTCCTCATCTCATAAATATTACCCCTGTTTATTGAAGCCCAATTTCAATCCATACAATAATATTATTTTGATTATTTTAATTCCATATGAAGCCCTTCAGCCCAATATTATTATTAGTATTTTATTTAATCTTGAGCCAACTTTTGAAGCCCATACTACTATTGGATCTCCTTTGGATACCCAATCAAACCCATTGACCCAAACTCAATTCCCCTCCTATCTGCCTATTGACCAGATCAACTCTCTCTTTCACGTTCTCCTTCAAATCTCTCTCACGCTCCCCCGCTAATCCTAGCTACTCCATTAAATCCCCTGATATTCTCTCTCTCCCCCTTTTCTTAATCTCAACAGTACATCCACACAACCCTTCATCTTCTTCAGTGTGTAAACCCCCAAACCCCTCAACCCTTCACTGTTCAAACCTCCACTATACAACCCTGACCCTCCATCTTCCTCCTCCTCTGACCTCACCCCCGACCTTCCACTCGACCCCGCAACCCATCCTCACCCTGTAGTCACCACCTTCCTCCCATCACCGCTCGACTCGCCCTACCTCCGAAACCCACCCCGCAGTCCACCGCCCAACACCCTCGTTGTCACCCCCGACCTTCCACCTCGACCATCCTCTTCCTTGCCCCGAACTTCGCGCCCCCATCAATGCCACCTCCCGCTCGAGCCACCACCCGAGCACCGTCTCCATTACTTCTTCTCCCCATTGTTGCACCTCCGCCTGCGCCACCACCGAAACCACCGCTTCCTCATCGTTCTCCTCCTCGTCGTTCGCAATCATCGACGCCCACAGCCGACAACCCTGACGTTGACATCCACTGCATCACCGTCGCCCATCATCCTTGCCATCGCCCACGACCTCTACAGCACCGCCAGCATCCCCCAACCATCGCTTCGCTAACGAAGTCTCTGACTGCAACAACTCGAGCCTCGTCGACCCAAGAACTCGACCAGCAACCACCACCTACCGCCCCTCGACGTCAGGACTCTGCCACGCTGATGCCGTTGTTCCACTATCGCCTTGCTGCTGTTGTTGTGTTTGTTGTCCCGTGTATTGCACGTGTTACAATGCACGTACTTCGCATATGTTGTCGTTGGGATGCCCGTCCCGTTATTCTCATTATTATCGGAGTCATCGTCATCATATTAAGGCAAGTATCACTTGTACAATCTTTTTGTTCTTATGCAAGCATCTTGTTTGAACTCTGCAAGTAGTTTTTTCCCTTTTGTATATCCATGTTAATCGTATTCGTTTCAGTCGAATATTGTTGAACTCGAACTATCCATTGTTCATCGTTCATTCAATTTCCATCAACCCGAATATCATAGAAACCAATGAGAATCCGTTCCTATATGCATACGACATGCAAACACGAACTAGAAGCATGAAACTATAAAAGAAAGAAGTATTTGAATCAATTGTGCTTGCATTTGATCATGTGGTTATATTCGTAGTTTAATGCCGTTAAAAGTGCTAATATTCGTCATGTTAATAATAGACACCATGCTGATTTCTAGATATAATTGTATGTTCAATTTTAACCATAAAACTATACACTTGCAAATAAAAGATTGTTAAAACCAACTTAGTATATTTCTGGACTGTCGTCTGCTCCAGGTTGGAACGAGAATTCGACACAGTTACTGTTATTATTATCTAAAACTTATTAAATAGAAATTGTAGCACACTGTGTATAGTTTCTAAAACATTCGACGAACCCTCAATCCGACTTATGAATTGTAAAATATACAGTTTCTACCACTGTACTGTCGTTGTTTCATATTACTGTTTTATAGTTGCCATACCATGTTCAACTGATCGAAACAGTAGGTTAATATAAGAATTAAAATCCCAAATTTGCAAGAATGTTAATGAACACTGTCAGAAACCAAATTACAAATTTTGTAAGAATTTTAGTTTTTAGTTGAGTTATATATGTTATCACTTGATGTTGAGTTGTTGCCAGAATAGTAGACTAGTAAAAAATCAACTAGTAGACATAGTTACGGTAATCAAATTGTATCGCACGAATATACGTCGGAACCGGCAGAAAGTCTAATTTCTAAAACCTCTGATGGATTGTGATTTGTTTCTCGTAGCAACGGAAAAGTTAGTTTTGTACAACAAGGTACTGCTGTATAGAATTGTGTTGCTTTTTGACTCATCAATGAATCCATTGCATAGTAATTTTGTTTCATGAAATTGGTCTCATGCTTTTCTTTCAATATAAATTTGTGAACTTTGTATCTATGAATTGCATTACATACCGACCATTGCACAGCCATTGGTACTTCATTTTTACTATTCCTTGACACCGTTCCATCGATTGTATGTGTATGGTTCATTGTAATAAAATGATAACAAGTAGGGGTAATAAGGGTAAGACTTTGTAACACCCCGGAAAATTGAGTAATGAAAATTTTGCCCTTGCATGTTATGCACGCATATTTTGTACGTTACAAGTAATATTCATAACGTATTTTTATATAAATGTCATATTCTGATTATTTATATGTTTTCCGTTTTCTCAAAACTCATTTTTATCATATTCTTAGCCAACTCAAATATTTATTTTAATCTTTATGTTTTACGAACATTGCACGTGCTTTTAATATACGTGTTGATTACGTAAATTTCATCGTTGTGCAAAATATCCATAACAATGCCAAAATAAATATTTTCGTATATTATGTTTCGAGTATTTATAAATATTTCCCTGTTAATCAAATCTACTTCATATTTTGAATATTTGTTTTTATGCGTGCAATGCACGCGCAAATTTTAAGCAATTTAATCCATAAAGAAATTTCTAAGAATTATATATATTCTCATTTTATCTAAGTTATTTATTTTGATTTTAAATCCATATGCCCAAATATATTTTAAAAACCTAAGAGAAACTAATTTTAAAATAAAGGCCCATGATAAAATTTTATATTAAATACACTTTTGAAATTGTCACCACACTTGTCATGTAACAAATATATACATTTGAAATATAAACAAAAGAATGAGAAGTGTGCACATGTGGAAAATTAAAAGGGTGTTGGCCATGGATATGAAGGGGAAGAGGTGGGGGTTTGTGTAGTAATGGTGAGTGAGTAATTAATTTTATTAATGAGCATTTAATTTTGGGTAATGAGTGTCTCTTCATTCACCCATTTGGCCCTATAAATACTACTTCTAGTTCATGAACAATGCACACTCAAAAGAAAAACAAAAAGAAAGAAAAGAAAGAAAGAAAAAAAGAAAGAAAAGAAAGAGAGAAAAGAGAGTGCTTGGATTTCTTCAAGAAAGAGTGGTTTGAGTTCTTGCTTGGTGGAAGGAGAGCTTTCGGTGCTTGCTAAGGAGGAGAAGGAAGTCTCATTCTTGTTGGAGTTAGGAGCCACTTCTAGGAGTTTTCTTGCACTTGTTCTTCCAATAAGGTGGATGATTCTTGAACTTTCCAAAATGTAGTAGTATGCATGTGTAGAAATATTGATGCATGAAATTGATACTTCATATAAATTGTATGATGATTTTATTTGAAATGCTTGATAGATATGAGTATGAAAATAAATGCATGATAATTGAAAGATTATTATGAAGAAAAGTTGAAATGATGTTTTTGGGTGCATGGTAATACATCATGATTAGATTGAATAAATTGGGGGATAAATTCATATACAAACTTGTTAATCTATGTAAAGAACGTTGCTGTTTTGAGTTTTGTTTGTAATTCAAAAAATCATATTTAATAAAATAGTTAGAATCTAGAACTAAAACTTTTATGGGAGCATCTTGTATATGTCAGGAACATACCTTTAAAATTTCATAATATTTGGAGATCTTTTACTATTTTAATAAAATCTAAACTTAAGACTGGTTGTCAATCGACTAATTGTTGGAAATTTGTATACATTTCGGTTTTTGATCATTTCAGCATCGTAAATGAAGTAATTTGAGAAAAGTTAAAACTAAGAACTTTTAGTAGACTCGTTAAACTTTCTGTAAAGTTTAAGTAATCAAATTTTCATAAAGAACTGAATTTATAATGAATTTTACAAGACTAAACAAGTGGTAGTATTTCGATATTTCGACCCTACTGTATATTTCGAAGAATTCATGGTTATAGACAGAATATTTTGGAGAAAATTATAACTAAGAAATTGTAGTAGACTTGTATACCTTTATTTTATCTAAAGAACACAAAGTTTTGTGAAGTATATAATTTTTTATGATTTTTACAAGAAGCATGAACTGCAGTTTTCTGGTTTTGAACTTACTGTTTTGCAAATAAATTTACATGAAGTAATTGAGGATGATTCTAAGTGTTTTTAACTATAAAGTTATAGTAGAGTCTTTTATAAAAATAATGAATCTATCTTTTGAATAGAATTGAGATTTATAATTGAAATATGATTGAATATGAAATGAGTTTTATTGATCAAAATGAACTTTGTATTTGGAATTTATTCTTGAAGAATAAATATATGTGAAAAGGAGTTTTTGTTAATCAAAGGGACTTGGTAATTTTTTAAAATGAATTGTTGGTTGTGTGATCAACCAAGAAGTGTATACTTCATGATTGGTAAATGAGAATGAATGAAAGTATTGAACGAAATATGAATACATGAAATCGAAAATATGAATAATAAGGGTATGAGTGCCCCTAGTTGTTGAACTTGAAAAGATGTTGTGTAACGCCCCGAATTCCAATTAAGGCTGAATTCGAAGTTCCACAGGATCTTTACACTGCACCTCGTACAATTTTACAAGAAAATTTGAACTTTTTATAATAAAACAGAGTTCTTTAAATCATTTACACAGCGGAAGATAAAATGAAGTACAATAATGAAAAATTATACAATCTATCTTTAACTTTTAAATAAATCAACAACATCATATCAACTTTATATCTTCATGAAAATCTATCTCCTGCATATAAAACTGTGTGCACGTCAGTTGCTTACAACCGACCAAAACGTTATACACGGCCATCCTTTCTATGCCGAAAATATAACGATCTTAATACTTTAATAAACCACAAACTTGAATGCAAAATAAAGTGTTAAAATATGACTACTCTAAACATTTAAGTGTATGCAATGCCTTAATGCCTAATTTGTTACGTAAGTTTAAATTATAACTTTTTTTTTTCCTGTACTTGAAGTTCCAAGTCAACCTAAATGTAGCATTCTTCAATTCAAGCTGTATTAGGCAAATTTGAATTAGTTAAATTTAATCTATAGGTTCTATAAAACACAAAAAATTGTTCTGTAAGATAAAGATTAAGAACATTTGATTTGGATGTATTCAAGTATTCTAGGTCTGGATTGAGTGCATTGTCTTTTTTTATCAGAGGTCCACCATAGATAGTGTAGGTAGGCATTACGGCTTGCTGTTGCTACGATTTTGGATTCAAGTGACCCAGAAAGGAGAACAAGAAATGAAGTGATTGTACATGGGCGGAAACTAGAAGTAGCAGACAAAAAAGTGATGATATGTTCAATAAGTACTGCTGAATCTCTGTTATATGTTTTAGTTAATTATTAGACTTTAGTATGTTTTGTACATGGGCGGAAACTAGAAGTAGCAGACAAAAAAAATGATGATATGTTCAAATAAGTACTGTTGTAAATCTCTGTTATATGTTTTAGTTAATTATTAGACTTCAATACATGTTGTTTATAAATTTTTTATTTTCTGGTGAGGTGGTTATCTCGCCAGATTAAAATGCTCGTGCCCAAATCTACTATCTATTTGTAATGTGATGTTCATAACTTGAATACTCGGTGGCTAAAATTTGTTGTGTATGAGGCATGTCCAATCTCAATCATTTTCAAGTAGTTTATATTGATATCTCACTGTTATATGGTGGCCAAACTTGTCTGTTTCAAGTATGATTTACTAGGTCTGCATGGAAAATGCTGGTTAAGGCCGTCAAATGAAATGAAAATTAGAATTTGCCTAGTAAGCATGTATGTTTGTATTTGTGTGTATATGTATTATCTATTGTGTATGTGTTATTATTACATATTTCAGTAACTAATAAGCGATATGGGCTAAGCCTAGCCTTTAGTTTTATTAATTTTGTTGTTGATTTATCCACATTTTCTACTTTGACAGTGTATCCGAATAGAAGAAATCAGAAGTGATGAGTGGTTTAGGAAGAACTATGTGCCCGCTAGACATTATGAGAATGAGGATTTTAACCCTGATGACGTAAATGTTGTTTTTGATGTACCTGAGGTAAGCCTTTTCCCCCTATTTCATTGCTAATTCAAATATAGCATACAAGGTTTAGTTGAATGCTTCACATTCAATTTTTATGTCTCTGAACCCTTAATTTTAAACAAATCTTACATCAGAAAAAACAAAGTAAAACTTCCTGAAGTATCAAGTATCAACGAGTGGTATCTTTTAAATTGGGACAAAATATGACCATTACCTCATTTTCTGTTCTATATCTTGGTATAAATATTTAACATGATATTGTGAACTGCCTCTATTATTAAGGTTGTGGAACTGCAAGATCATCAGGTTAACGAACAATTGCAAAATGTGGAATCAAGTCCTCTGGTTCTTAATGCCTTTGATCTTATAATCTTATCCCAGGGGCTGAACCTTCATCATTATTTGATCGAAAAGAGGTAAGTCATGTACACTTGCTAATTAACCTAGTTTTAGCTCCTTATTTTCATAATATCTCATGTTATATTAGTAAATCTATCTGTTGTTCCATTTCTACTATCACAATGAACTTTAATGCTTAAATCATTTCAGAGTGTAATATAAAATTGAACAACTTAACCATTTTTATTTTGTATCCGTCCTGGTGGGTAGGCATCCATTGTATAACATCAACTTAGCATGTATCTTTCCATAAGGAATATGTGTTCTTGTCCACCCACCTACCAACCCATTCAACAATGTGTGGTATCCTTTGTAAAAGTTCTCTTAAAGTAGAGTTATGGTGGTCCTCTGATAAAAAAAGAGACTACACTCAATCCAGACCTAGAATACTTGAATACATCCTAATCAAATGTTCTTAATCTTTATCTTACAGAACAATTTTTTGTGTTTTATAGAACCTATAGATTAAATTTAACTAATATACGTTTGCCAAATACAGTTGAATTGAAGAATGTTACATTTAGGTTTACTCGGAACTTCAAGTACATAAAAAGAAAATAATTATATTTAAACTTACGTAACAAATTACGCTCCTATAGATTAAATGTAACATTCTTCAAGTCAACCGATAGATTTCTTTTTCTGTAATTTGCTAATCCTTGCTATTCTTTTAAATTTGTATTTGGCAAATAGTTAAATTTGTAATGGAACTAGTGAGTGATTTTGATATGCTTGTTTATGTTCAGGTAGTACAAATGGAGTCTGACATACTGAAGTTCCTTAATTTTGAGATGGATAATCCAACCATCAAGACCTTTCTTAGGTGTGTGACTTTTCCTGAATCTTGGGTTGTTTAAGTATCATAGTGTAATTATTGAGGCTAATTGCAGTCCCCCCCCCCACCCCACCCCATATTGTAGGAGGTTTATAAAAGCTGGACAGGATGACACCAATGTAAGTTGACACATTTTTTACAATACTCAATTTGGGTTCTCTTTAAGTGAAATTTGCAAAATGTGTTGATGGTTGGCTGTCCATTTTAAGGTGCATGAAAGGTTTTTGGATACACCGCCATCACCTCCCAAGTCTAAGAGACCTCGAAAGCTAAAAGCTTCAGATTGATGATATCGAGGTAAATTTCTCAATTCTTCGTACTGCATGCAACATTTTTGTTTTATAAGTTGTCTAGTATCTTTGCAACACTGATGCTCCTCTTATTTTTATCTTTACAAAGATGACTCTTATGCACCATTTTATTAATATTTGACTAGAATCCTCTTAGAAAGTGATTTCCATTTTCTCATATTGTTAATAATTACACTTATTAATTTGTTGCAGCAATATAGCGCATGCTCGTGATTGTGGACGAATTGAGACGTCGATGCAACTTTTCTTAGTTAGATCTGTTTTCTATCTTGTAAGTTTGTGCTCTTAAGCATTTGTACTTCTATGTAATTATTAGAATTAATATAATTTGTGGATAATTTGAATCGAATTGTTTAATTATTGAATAAATTTGTGTTCAAAAGTACTTTTATATTAGAATGAATTCCCGAAAATGATTCTGAATTGAATTAGAGGTGTTTGATTTGAAAAATGGACAAAAAAAACCACCACACAATTTTCCTCAAAAAAAATAAAATAATAATAATAATAATACCTACCCCGGTGTTTTTAAATGCCAGGATAGGTCTATTAATTGAAAAAAAAATTTAAAAACAGAATTAACAAAATCCCGGCATTTGTAAACGCCGGGCAATCCTTATAACATACCCCGGCGTTTGAAAACGCCGGGGAAAGTATTCCACAACCCCGGTAGGGGAATACACAGCGTTTGCGGTGGCACTTTTCGAAGTGTCAGGGGGACCAACCTTGGCATTTATTGGCAAAAAAAATGACGGGGTTGATCTTCTTATTTGTAGTGCTAGCTCTGATACTACCGTGTCAGGACCTAGAGGTCGAGAAGTTTTGGATTTGGCCATGGCGATACGAAATTAGGGTTTGAGCCAAAATGAATTTGGGGAAGAACTAATTAGATTTTACTTGATTTTATTCCCTTCACAATACTACCTGATTTATAGGCAGTTAATAGGTCAAGAATGGGGCAGTTAGTATCACGTGACAGGCCACGTGACTTCTTCCCGCTCACCTTACAGCTCAACCAAAAACAAAAAATGTGTGATATGCACGTAAAACACTGATGCATCACAGACTTCATTTGTACTCACTCGCTACTCCTGTGCCCTACGCCTTCTACTGACGCCGTCGTCCGTCTCACTTGTCTCAACTTTCGGGGTGCTTGTCTCAATTGTCGCGGAGCGACTATGTCGCACCAGACGGCCAGAGCATCCTCTCGTGCCTGTTGTCGTGAACGCCTTGGATCTGGGGCTCAAGTATGTGAGGTCGATGGTTCGGTATGGGCCCGTGGGGCTAGGTCGCTGTGGGAGCTGGGGTATATGTAGCACGTTGTATTGCACGATTGTGGGGCTTGGGCCCAAAGATGGGGTCCCTCCATGATGTGCGCTCACTTGTTTGGGTGTCCAACGATGCTGCCTATCAGGCTATTGAGCTTCCTCCAGCTTAAGCCACTGTCTCGTAACAGCATCACCTCTTTCCTCATTGGGAGTAAGAGTCGAGTTGAGTCTGTGTGGTGAGAAATCGCCTGAGAGAGCAAGAGCGTGAGAGAGGTGAAGGTATTGTTGTGCGAAATACGAATCAAACAACCAATCAAAGAGAGAAACAGCGAGAGAAAACACAGAAAAACAAACAAACACAAGGACACACAGATTTAATGTGGTTCGGCAAACAAGTGCCTACATCCACGGGGCGGTTGGGGTTTCTTCTTCAAATAATCACCAATGGGTGAAACAAACCCTTACAAGAGATGACGGCTACAAATCCGAATAGAGGTCTGTAATTTTCGTCACTCCTTACAAAACCCTAACGGGTTGTATTTATAGGGAAACTATTGGGCCTTTCGAAATGGGCCTATTCTGGATTAAAAACCCGCCTACAGTCGACTGATCATCTTACCAGTCGACTGATAAATACTTCGGAACAGTCGATTGAACCCACATGCAGTCGACTGACTACTGCTGTATCCTTAGCCTTTGAAAACTCCTCTCTGGACAGTCGCCTGATCCTCCAACCCAGTCGACTGATGTACTGGAACTTTCGATCGCTGTAGATACAAACCAGAATCGAGCCATTATCCAACAATCTCCACCTTGGCGAGATCTTCCATATATCCAACAATCTCCACCTTGGCGAGATCTTCCAAGTAGCCCAAGCAATCTCCAAAAATACTCCAAAACAAATGCTCATCACCAAATGTAACAACAAACCAAACTCCACCTTAGTATGATATCACATACTAGGCAAACAAATAGCGAAGCACCATTCCAACCGCCCATTCCAAATCATCAAGCATGCAAAATATTAGCCAGGTTCATGCAATGCTTGAACTTGGCTGCCCCAACATCTTTGGTCAACATATCAGCAGGATTATCAGCTGTTCCAATCTTCACCAAATGAATATCACCATCCTTTATCAAATCACGCACAAAATGATAACGGACATCAATATGTTTGGTCCTCGAATGATGAACTTGGTTCTTCGCTAAATGAATAGCACTCTGACTGTCACAGTGTACCTCCACCTTCTCTCGATGAATTCCCAAGCTCTTCAAAAGTCCATGAATCCAAATAGCTTCCTTCATGGCCTCAGCAACTGCCATGTATTCAGCCTCAGTAGTAGACAACGCTACAGTGGACTGCAAATTGGACCTCCAACTTATAGGTGCTCTAGCCATAGTAAACAAATAGCCTGTAGTAGACCGCCTCTTATCTAGATCATCTGCATAGTCAGAATCAACATAACCCACCAATAACCTGCTAATATTGTTATCCCTTTCAAACTTCAAACCCACATCTGTGGTGCCACTTATGTACCTCAAAATCCATTTAGCTGCTTGCCAATGCTCTCTGCCTGGATCATGCATATATCGACTAACCATACTCACCGCCTGAGAGATGTCTGGTCGAGTACAAACCATGGCATACATCAAACTGCCAACCACACTAGTGTAAGGTACATTAGCCATATACTGTCTCTCTTCATCTGTACTTGGAGACTGGGAAGCACTAATTCTAAAATGAGTGGCTAAGGGTGTACTGACTGGTTTAGTTTTCTCATCTATACCAAACCGTTTCAGCACCTTCAAAAGATATTGCTTCTGTGTCAAACTCACTATGCCCTTTGCTCTGTCTCTAGCTATCTCCATCCCAAGTATCTTCTTGGCTTCACCAAGATCCTTCATCTCGAATTCAGAACTCAGCTGATTCTTCAAATTTTGAATCTCCTTAGCATTTCTAGAGGCAATCAACATGTCATCCACATATAATAACAGATATATGAAAGAACCATCCTGCAATTTTCTGAAATAGACACAATGATCATACTCACTTCTGGAATATCCCTACACTTTTATAAACTGATCAAACCTCAAATACCACTGCCTTGGAGATTGCTTCAACCCATAGAGAGACTTCTTCAACCTGCAAACACAATTTTCCTTCCCAGCTGTCTTAAACCCATCTGGCTGCAACATATAAATTTCTTCATCTAGATCCCCATGTAAGAACGCAGTCTTCACATCCATCTGTGTCAATTCAAGATCAAACTGTGCTACCAATGCCAACAAAATCCGAATAGAAGGATGCTTCACAACTGGAGAGAACACTTCATTATAGTCAATACCTTCCTGTTGAGCATACCCCTTTGCAACGAGTCTAGCCTTGAACCGAACACTGTCTTTTGGACCTTCTTTCTTCGTATATACCCACTTGCAACCGATAGCTTTCTTCCCCTTTGGCAATTGCACTAGATCCCAAGTCTTGTTCTTATGAAGAGAGTTCATCTCTTCATCCATGGCAACTTTCCAATCTGTATTTTCAGGACTTCTAGTAGCTTCTTTGAAGTTGGAGGGAACTTCATCATCTACAATAGGAAGGGCAAATGCAACTGTTTCTGTAAAGCGAGATGGTCGTTTGATATCTCTTCTTTGTCTTCTTGCTGCAATTGATTTTTCCTGCTGGGGAGGGTCTTGGATAGGAACTTCTTCCTCATCCTCAGTATCAACCACATCATCTTCATTTTGGGCAGGATTTTCAACTGAAAGCTTTTCTAACTCCACCTGTTGGAGAACTCTCCCATTCTTCTGCTGCTGTAGATCACCAGTCGACTGATCCTTTACACCAGTCGACTGTCCCGAGCTTCTGCTGTTCACCTGTTGGAGAACTGTCCCACTCTTCTGCTGCTCACCAGTCGACTGTTCTCGTCCACCAGTCGACTGTCCCGAGCTGATTATGCTGGTCTCATCAAAGGTGACATCCCTGCTGATTACTAATTTTTTCTGTTCTGGACACCACAACCTGTAACCTTTGACACCAGTACTGAAACCAACAAATATAGCCTTTTTGGCTCTTGCATCAAGTTTAGTTTCAGTTACATGAAAATAAGCAGGACAACCAAATATATGCAAAAAACTATAATCAGATGCAGGTTTACCACTCCATACCTCAATAGGTGTTTCGCCTTCTAGTGCTGCTGATGGTAAACGGTTGACAATGTGGCTTGCATATATAACAGCTTCTGCCCAAAATGTCTTCTTCAATCCAGACTGTGCTAGCATACATCTCACCTTCTCAAGTAAGGTTCTATTCATCCTTTCTGCAACCCCATTTTGCTGTGGAGTCTTCCTAACTGTGAAGTGCCTCTGGATCCCTTCATCTTCACACAATTTCAGAAACGGATCGTTCTTGTATTCCCCTTCATTATCTGACCTCAGAACCTTAATCTTCCTACCAGTCTGATTTTCAACCTTCTTCTTCCAACTTGTGAACAATGTCAAAACTTCATCTTTGTGTTTCATGATATATTCCCAAACTCGTCTGGAGTAGTCATCAACAAATGTAACAAACCAGTGTCTACCACTCATAGAAGGTGTCTGAGTAGGGCCCCAAATATCTGTGTGCACATAATCGAGGATACCCTTTGTCTGATGTACAGCTGTACCAAATTTCACCCTAGTTTGCTTACCCAAAACACAATGTTCACAAAATTCCAACTTGCACCCTTTAGCATCTTTAAGCAACCCTTGCTTCACAAGCCCCTGCAATGCCTTTTCTCCTGCATGCCCGAGTCGCATATGCCACAACTTAGTAGAGTCGGGAACAACCTGTTTAGGCCTTTCAGTTACACTGGCAGCCTGACCCAAATATGTTTTTCCCTGCAAGAAAAACAAGTTCCTTTTTCTTTGCCCTTTCATCACCACGAGTGATCCGCTAGTCACCTTCAGAATACCACCTTCACTAGCAAATTTCAATCCACTGGCCTCCAAAGCACCAAGTGAAATCAAATTCTTTTTCAAATCTGGAACATACCATACATCTGAAAGCTCCCTAATAAGACCATCGTGCATTAGCAATTCAATCTTTTCGATTCCTACCTTCTTACAAGGTGCATCATTTCCCATCAAAACTACCCCACCATCCATATACTCTAAAGAAGTAAACCACTCCTTTCTCCAAGACATATGATAGGATGCTGCTGTATCAAGGAACCATAACTCTTGATAAAGTGAGGGACTAGTTGCAAGTGCATAAGAAAAAACATCATCACTATCTACATTATCAACAATCACATTTGCAGTCGAATTTCCCTTATTTCGTAGCTTAGGACAATCCTTTTTCCAATGCCCCCTTTCATGACAGAAAGCACATTCATCTCTGGCTGGTATCTTTCTGTCCTTTGAAACTCCTTTCGATTTGGAACGAGATTTGTTTCCCTTTTTCCCAGATTTGGCCTCAGATCTGGTCTCAGTTCTGCCCCTTACAATCAATGCCTCAGAAGTTTCTCTATCAACCATTTTATCCCTTCTCCTAGTTTCATTATTCAAAAGAGCATTTGCAACATCTTCATATTTCACAGTGTCTTTTCCATATATTAAAGTAGTTGCTAAATGATCATAACTTTCAGGTAATGAATTCAACAGAATTAGGGCTTTATCTTCATCTTTAATTTGCTCATCCAAATTTAACAAATCAGCCAATAATTTATTAAATGATTCAACATGAGCGTTCATAGACATACCTTCAGTATAGGTGAAGCGAAAAAGCCTCTTCTTCAAATACAGCCGATTCTCCAAACTTTTCCTCATGTATTTGTCTTCAAGTTTCTTCCACAACACCGCAGCCATGGTATCCCTCATCAAATCATACTTCTGAGCCTTCGCAATAAAGAGCCGAATAGTCCCACACGCAACTCGATTCAACTTCTTCCAATCTACATCGGACATATTCTTTGGTTTTTCTTCCTCCAAAGCAACATCTTGTTCTTGTTGAACAAGAACATCCAACACCTCACACTGCCACATCCCGAAATTGTTTGTTCCATCAAATTTTTCAACTTCAAATTTTGCGTTGTGAATCGTTGTTCTGGACGAACTTGATCCCACAACATCCTTGGTTGCATCTGCATCACTCGCCATCTCCCTCTAGGTCGAACCGAAAGCTCTGATACCACTTGTTGTGCGGAATACGAATCAAACAACCAATCAAAGAGAGAAACAGCGAGAGAAAACACAGAAAAACAAACAAACACAAGGACACACATATTTAATGTGGTTCGGCAAACAAGTGCCTACATCCACGGGGCGGTTGGGGTTTCTTCTTCAAATAATCACCAATGGGTGAAACAAACCCTTACAAGAGATGACGACTACAAATCCGAATAGAGGTCTGTAATTTTCGTCACTCCTTACAAAACCCTAACGGGTTGTATTTATAGGGAAACTATTGGGCCTTTCGAAATGGGCCTATTCTGGATTAAAAACCCGCCTACAGTCGACTGATCATCTTACCAGTCGACTGATAAATACTTCGGAACAGTCGATTGAACCCACATGCAGTCGACTGACTACTGCTGTATCCTTAGCCTTTGAAAACTCCTCTCTGGACAGTCGCCTGATCCTCCAACCCAGTCGACTGATGTACTGGAACTTTCGATCGCTGTAGATACAAACCAGAATCGAGCCATTATCCAACAGGTATCCTCGCCACGGCCCTCTCCTTGAGCGTGGTCTTTGGTGAGGTGAGCGAGATAGTTGTTTAGTGAGAAATCGCCTAAGATAGCACTATCGTGAGAGAGGTGAAGGTATCCTCTTCACGGCTACCTCTATGAGTGGGAGCTGTTGGCGAGTCTGTTGGATGAGTGGTGGAGATGGTGGGAGGGTGCGGTTGCTGTGCAGGTGTCGTGGTGTCATAAGTCGGCCTACGGGGCTTGGGCCAAAAGATGGGGTCCCCTCAGGGAGTAGAAGGCAGGGAGCGGCAGGTGTTAAAATCTTGCCAGACTAGTTTCGGGTGTGTGTGCATATGCCATGGAGGCAGTGTACAAAGCTAAACTGATGTACATACAATTTTGATGGACCGAGTTTGTTTGTCGGCCCACCCTCCAGGGTTGTTGGAGTGATTTGTTGTTCGTACGGGTCATGTTGCTTTATGTATGTTTTTATTTCTTGTCAGTAGGTTTTAATCTGGCCCAGTTATCTGGATTTGTATTATTAATTTCTTATTAATGAAACAGGATGGGCATACTCCACCTTTTCCCTAAAAAGAAAAAAAAACATTTACATTTGATACAATCATTCAATGTGATTAATAAGTTTCACCATAGCAGCCCCTAGCATCCCTGACTTTCTGTCAAGAAGTCTGTCAACTAGATGGTTGCCGAATTTCCTCTCTTGCTTTCTTTTGTTTTTTCTCCTTCGCTTGGGTTCTTCCTGAATCGTCCTTGAATCATCCTCAGTCAATCAAACCTTTCTCCAAAAAGTCCCCATAAAATCTTTCTAGAACTTGTTTTTGAACCTCTTAGATTATGATAAAATATTTGAGCTAGGCATATTTTTCTTATGCAATGCCAAACCCCTAGTCATCCTCTACATGTTCTCATTGATTCTCGGGCATGTTGGAGGAGGATCATGGTACACTGCACTAATAAAGAAAGATTAATGCTACATTCACAATCTTTTGTATAACATTTTTTTTATTAGTTTATGTGTCACAGTATTATTGGAGGTTTCTACATCCTACTTTACAATAACCTTCATAAATATTATAGCACATAAGATTGTAAAGAAAAAAATTGTAAAAAATACTGTAAAAAAGATTATAGAAAAGGTTGTGGGTATAGAATTATTGTTAAAGAAATTGTGAAGCTCACAAGCAAATAGCGCACATGGATTATATTTCTTTCATATGATGACTTTGACCATTTTACTAGATTCAAGAGTTTCCTATGTCCACTTTGCTTGCAATGCATAAAACTTGGAAGGATACCAAACTCCGCTTTGCTTGCACAGTATAACACTAAGGATGCCACACCATTCAAAAGATTTATATATCTCAGCAATGTGCAATACAATCAAATGTATTCGCGATTTTAAAACTTCGTTTTTTTAATCAAATAGGTAATTTTAAAACTTAAAAGCATCTGAGGTCAACGTTACTTCTTTACTCAGTACCATATATAATTCCTGAGTTTTAGCTTGAAATCCATGCAAGTTAAGCCTTTGCTTTTTTCGATCAAAGTTATAACTTGGTACAACATATTAACACATGTCAATTACGACAAAAGAAAAAAAAAAGGTATTTAGTGAAAATATGTTGAACATAAATCATTCTAAAAATTGGTATTTCATGTCAGCCAAAAAAACCCTTGCTGCATTAACAAATTGATTTAACATAATTAAATTCGTTACATAAATAAACCCAATTCAACCCTAATCAAATTATTTAGGTTCAAAAAATTAATTTTAGAAACTGTTAAATCTAAATCCTATTATATTAATTATATTCAAAGAACTAATTAAAATTTAAATTATTAACTGTAGTTAATTAGAAGCTAACTGGTAACCATGTTTAGGGTCAGAGTTAATTAGTTTCTAAATATTTTTAAAAAACTTTTCAAAAAAAATAATAATTATAATAATGATAAAAATTCTTTGAATCTAATAAAATATTAAATGATCTTTGAATCTACATATGGGCTGATACACTTGACATATATTCTATCTCTGCTTAAATAGCACTAAATATTAGAGTACATGAGAAGATGCATATGCCATATTATTTGGATTTTATTCTTTACCAGAAAAAGTAGGCTAAATTTGAAAAAAATACACAAAGGTTTGGGCTAGTTTAAAAAAGTACACAGAGATTTTTTTTTTTTTTTAAAAGGACACAAAGTTTAAATTAAGTCCACTAGGTTAACTAGGGTTAGGGTTAAGGTTAGGGTTTAAAAAAACCACTTTCATCTTTCATTTTATTTAAAAAAATCACATTAGTCTTTTATTTTATTTAAAAAAACATCACTTAACTAATCAGGTGTTTAAATAAATCTCCCGAATTAACCCTAACCCTAACTAACCCAGTGGACTTAATTTAAACTTTGTGTTTTTTTCTTTTAAAAAAATCTTTGTATACTTTTTTTAAACTGGCCCTAATCTTTGTGTACTTTTTTTAAATTTAGCCGAAAAATATGGTAGATTATTTGGATGTATGAATGGAAACTATAATTTATATTCTCCTACAATTAATTAGCCTGCATGCATGTATGAAAACAATCCCTCGTCATTATTTCCAAAGCATATAACAAATTCTCTTCCCGAGAAATAGCATTCACAATTATGAATCCCATTCTCCATCATTCCCTGCTGTTCACATCTCTCCTCCTTCTCCACACAGTTCCTACTCCCCTCGCTTCGCCCTTACAAACGATCGACCTAGACTCTACGCAGTCCACGAACTACTCACAAGATTTTGGAAGAATCGTCCAGAATTCTCCAATTTCAGTACTCCAACCTACAAGTCTAGCAAACATCTCTGTCCTTTTGCAATCTATCTACTCATCCCCAACCCAAAACAACGTGACAGTCGCTGCAAGAGGCAATGGTCACGCTACTTTTGGTCAAGCAGAAGCCGAAGGTGGCATTGTTATCGATATGAGGAGCCTTCCCAGTTCGATTAGAGTTGACATTGCCTATGTCGATGCTGGGGGTGGGGCCCTCTGGGTCGATGTGCTCAATGAGACCTTGAAACATGGTTTCAGCCCGTTGTCGTGGACAGACTATTTGTATATCACCGTTGGAGGAACTCTATCGAATGCTGGAATTAGTGGCCAAACATTCAAGTACGGGCCGCAAATATCAAATGTCATCGAGTTAGATGTCATGACAGGTGCTGTAAGTAGTGTGCATGATTCTTTTTATCAGGGAATAGCGTACACATGCAAAATCTGTTAGGCAGTAAAATATGAGATATAGAAACAAATAAAAGTTATACTGATCAAATTCATTTGTTCTAGACGATACACAGTTTTACGCTACAGCCATCATTTAGATGCATTCAGTGACATGTTTAAAGTATATACAACTTGAATTGTGGCTTTTCCAGTAAGCACAACAAAATAATACACATTAACTGTTAGAAAGTATCTATAATTGCATAATAAACCTTCAGTATATAGGCAGCAAAACTAGATATAGCTTAAGATCACTTGTTAAAAATCAATATCAATTACGTTGAAATTCTAAATCAAACTCACGACCAAAGACACTTCACATGTAGAGTAATTCTATATCGACATATATCTTTTCAGCTACCTCATAAAGGAATGTTTCACCTTATCAGGTAAAGGAGAGCAGATCACTTGCTCTATGCAGGAGAACTCAGAGATCTTCTATGGCGTTCTAGGAGGACTCGGGCAATTTGGCATTATAACAAGAGCAAGAATTCCAATAGAGCCTGCTCCTATTATGGTATATTACTTTCTTATAACGTGTTGAGAAGTTGTGTTTGAAAGGTATCCTAAACTGCTTGTCATAATTGCAGGCGAAATTTGTATTAATACCATACGATGACTTCAACCAGTTTACAAAACAGGAGGAGTTTCTAATCTCCAGTGGGGAAGTGGACTACCTCGAAGGAACACTAAATTTTCTAGGTAATTTAACCAAAGATATTTTACAATTAAATAAAATTAACCACAGAAGAGTCGACTGAACCTAAAGGATCAAACCCCATTTTATCGATCTTGCAGAATCAAACCCATACTATGTCATCGAGCTAGCAATATATTACAACGACAATGCCACTGTTGAAAAGGTACCTCTCCTTTTGTGTATAAAACAATAATAAGCTTTTCAATGAGCTTCTAATACTTCAAACTTAAATTCATTTCTTTTATTTGTGTTATTCTTTTCCATTTCCAGCAATTGGATCAGGTGTTATCTCTATTAGGAGTCCTGAGATCGACAGTAAACGAATCTGATTTATCATACTTTGAATTCCTGAATCGGGTGAAGCGAGAGGAGGATTCACTCAGAAAATTAGGATTGTGGGACGTTCGGCACCCATGGCTCAACTTTTTTGTGCCAAAGGCTCAAATAGTTGGGATGAAGGACCAGATCCTTGATACCATATCAGCTAACTACAGTGGCATTATAAAAGTATATCCAATTCTAAAGAACAAGTAAGTTGTGTAACATTTGTACATTTCATATGCATCCTAAAAGCTGAGTTTTCATTTATCAAATTCTTCAACAACGTGTTATTTGCATATACCTTTCTAGTAACCTTACCTATCCTATCTTACAAACCAAATTGCAATATGCATTACTCCTATCTACAAATTTCTTAATTAATTATCACAGTAACTAGGGAAAAAATGATCAATTTTCTCCATTCTCCTTGATTCTTTGAAAGTGATAACACAATAATTGGCATTTTGAAAGTGAATTTTCTAATAGGTTTCATTTCTTTATACTTAGACCAAGTTTCAAAATTTCTCACAAATCATGTCTAACAGGACCCAAAATATATTTATAATGGACTAATTAGCTTTCAAAGGATTATCAAGTCAAGAAAAAGAAAAGAAAAAAATACGAGGAAGTAAAAATATATATGCAACATATTTGTTAATAGTTTTTCACGAAGTACAAGTTTCCATTTTCTAATTATTATTTCAGGTTATCAGAATTGAAAGCAACCAAGACAGAGCAAACAGAAAACCCTGAGTGGAAACTACAGTGAGTGTTCAAGACTTGACCAAGTGTTATTACCTAGGAAACTAAGTAACGCCATGGTTCATGTTGCCGCTAAATCTGGTGTGGGCAAACAGATAGTATTTGTGGATTCTTAGAAAAATTGAATGGCAAATCTGTTAGCTGTTCCGTCGGAGTTTGACGCTGACTCCTACCGTACACCTGCAAAAAGTGCGAGACACTGGGGTTGTTCCCGGCAACGCACCCTCCAACGCTCAAGTCAGTAATCAGGGATGATTATGAAAGAGCATAAAAACAGGCAAAAGATTGATTACCTCTTAATGGAGATGGATGGGAGGTATTTATAGGCGTCTTAGGGATCAGATTAGGAATATAATCCCCGTGATCTGATAAGAAATATAATCCCTGTAAATAGATTAAGAATGTAATCCCTAATTTCCAGTGGAAGGATAGATGTAAATCAGGGTCGTTGATTAGTATTAATCAGAGATCCTGATCCTATCCCTCTGGATCGGGTTTTCTGCTGGTTGAAACCCGCATCCGATTGAGGTGGATCCGTTCGTGGGTTATTGGATCTTTGATGGAGAGATTTAGTACCCATTTCAGACCCATTGGTAGGTGAAATTACTGCTTCGCCCCTGGGCTTTCAAGATTCGCGCCTGATTTGGACGGTTCTGAATAAACCCCATTTTTAGCCATATCATGAGCCCCCCACTCCCGAAGACTGAGATTGGTCAGCCTTTGAGGAGTAGTTTTACTGTTTTAATGGCTAGTGGAGTTGTGTCGGAGTCCAATATGGGAGGTTTTGAATCTTGAAAGAGGGAGTGTGGTAACTTCTCAAGTTGGTTGCACTTTGAGTTGTTCCTGAGTTCTTCGGATCATGCGGTGCTTTCGTTCATCTTTGCGAAGTGTCAATTCGTCGTTCAGGGGTCTTGGAAGTTTGTTCTTGGTAATAATTACTTGTTTGGGGATTAGAAAATGCTTTCCCAACTTTACAGTTACTTTCCAGGAGTTCTTCCTTAACTTCCCAAATTTTTAATTATTTTTTCGCAATTTTTTGGCAAATGGCTCGGCCGTTTTCCTTCGTTGTGCGGCCTACACGCTTGTATCACACTACCGACCCCTTCCAGCACTCGCCGCCCAGGAGGCCGAGGTCCGTGGATGGTTCGGCACCTTCTTCCGAAGAAGATAGGCACCTCGGCTAGGTTGTGAGTGCTAAAAGGGAGTTCGGTGAGGTCCGAGGTCCTACTTTTCATGCAAAGTCCTTGACTTGTCACTTTCTAGCGGAGAATGCCCTACGGAGTTGGTGGCTTCTGTGCTCCTGGCTGACGTGGCAGCCATTAAATGTGGTGGCTTCTGAACTTCTGACAGCTCTAACGGATGAGATGCTCATTTAATGCAGTGACCTCTGAGCTTCTGCCAGATGGGACAGTAATTAATGCGATGTACGGCTTGGCGTGGCGAACAAGGCGACGATTAAGGTCGCTTTTGTCGTTTTGCGTGGATGGCCCTGCAGTATGGGCCCATTAACCTCGTTTTGCGCGCCTCGCTCTATAAAACCCCACCCCCTCTCTCATTTTTCACTTCTCTTCTCTTTTACTCAGGCGGTTATTTGTGCTAAGCGAGTGATTCTGGTGATCATCGTTCGTTTTCCGGTGTAGTTTCCGACAGCACGTTTTTTAAGGTAATTTATACTTAGTCATTTTTCGAGTATAAACCCTCTGTCTCCGAGTCATCTTCTTCTTGGTCCGAGCCCTCCCTTGAAGTTGTCGAAGCCCAGACTCCGAGTCGCCCAGATAAGGGCAACAAGGTATCTGGCCAGGACACAATCGTGGAGGATCCGAAGCGCAGAGGGGAGTTCGGCAGGTTGCCGGGGCCACTGACCGGGCTTCACAGAGTTCGAGAGCTTCCGGAGGAGCACGCCGAGCGAATTGTTCATGGGAGGGGGAGGACTTTCGAGGAGAATGCGGCGAGGGAGACGATCGAGGCGGATGAGATGGTGTCGATCCTTTGCGAAGAAGACTTGGGAGTGATCCGGGACTGTTTCCACATCCCGGGGGAGTACGAGCTTATGCTTCCGGGTTCCGGGGTTAGGGCCAACTCGCCGCTGCTAGTGACCATGTGTTGCGGGCCGGTTGATGCCTTTATCGCCGGGGCTCGGCTTCCTCTCCATCCGTTCGCTATCCTCGTTCTGAGGTGGTTTGGGGTCAGCCCCATCCAACTTATGCCGAACGCCTGGAGAGTCATAAACGGCTTCGTACTTCACTACCAAGCTGGTGGGATCGAGCCGGAGCTGAATGTACTTCGGACGATCTATCGGCTTCATCAAGGGAACCGGTCGGAGTTCCGGTACTATTTGGCTCCTTGGCATGGCGGTAGGCTCGTCATATGCCCCGACTCCATCAAGCACTGGCGTGAAAAGTTCTTGATAGTGCGGAGTGCGGAGGCCTGACCTATCCCTTCCAGTTGGGTGGAAGAGGTGCCGAAGAGGTTGAAGGCGCTGCCCAAGCTGTGCCCTGAAGAAGAAGAGGCAGTTTGGACACTTCTCGATCAACCGAAGTATGATTAGAAGGAGCTGACCGAGGATGTCTTGTTCAGGGGAGGGCTCTGTTGCGTAGATCCCAGTACGCAGCTTCTTTTGTTTTTTGTGCTTTGTTTTTCGTACTTTACTTTTCATGATTTATGTTGCGCTAATCAACTTCGTTTTTAATGCAGAGGCGATGGACTACGATGCGGTGTTGGCTTTGAGAGCAGGCCTTGCCAGTAAGGCACCGAAGAAGCGCAAGAGCATGGCCACCAAGTTGCCGACCCCCAAGACTCCGAGGGTCACGGAGGTGGCCGAGGATGTGGGGACCCTCGGAAGCCCGGCCGGTGCCGATGGAGGTACCTCGGCGTCAACCGGGGTCGGCGAGTTCCCCATCGCCGCAGTCCTTGGGATGGCGACGCCCCCGCTGTCGGTGGTGGCCGAGGAGCTCCTGATCGAGGAGCACAAAAGGATCCATATTTCGAACTGGCAAGTTCGGAAACATGACAGATTCCTCGGCAACTCCTTGGCGAGTATGTAAGCGGTCAAGCACCTGGCGACGCCGAAGGATCGCGCCGCCATGGAGGCCGAGCAAGAAGGGGACGACGTCATCGAGATTGCTCGCTCGGCGGTCTCGATAAGTGTTGAATTTTTGCTGTTCATTAATTCTTCTTAGGACTATTTTCACTAACTCTTTTAATGCCTCGTCTCCTGTCGCAGATCATCGTCCATTTTGGTCATCTCACGGAGAGGTTGATGGCTCTGGAGAAGGAGCTGAAGCAAGAGTCCGACCAAGCTCGGAAGGAGAAGGCTCGGATGGGGAACGAGCTCGACAAGCTCAGGGTCGAGTTCGAAGGGCGGTCGACCAGGATCGAGTCCCTCGAGGCTCAGGTCTCGAAGCTGGAGGGCAATCTTCTTCGCCAGAAGGAGGAGGCGGCCAAGCAATTGGCCGAAGCGGCGGAGGCCAAGGCTACCACTGTGAAGGCGGCGGAGGACGCGACCATGGAGAAGGCGCAGGGTTTCCTTGCCCAGAACATGGCCAAAGCCTACGCCGAAGCCATCACCTGGGTGACGAAGGCGTACCCTGATGTGGACTGCTCGGGATGGAGATTGTTCCCGGGCTATGTCGAAGGCTTCGACCCCGAATCAGAGGGAGAAGAAGAAGAAGGGGAGGACGAAGTCGAGACTGATGTCGAAGTCGTCACCGAGGTCCCGGGGTCTGTGGTAACCCCGCTGGCGGTGGTGACCCCTTCAGAGACGTCGACCCCCACCCATTCTTGCCGCCCTGGGAAATAGGTCGCGCTCTGACTCCGCTCGCTTTTTCTTTTCTTCTGTTCTTTTTTGTTTGTAATGCCTAATCGCGGACTGGCCACCGTTTTTTTGTAATGAATGAAAACATCTTTTTGGGCTCGACTCTGTGTCTCTCTATCTTTTCTCAAGAATTTTTAAAATTTGGCTAAGTGTAGGAGTTCGGCAATGTGTTTGAGAATTTGTTGTTTGCTTCGACTTCTTTTTAGCTTGCGGTGGTGACTCAAGCCTTCGAGCCTGCTGGCTCAGGGGACAACGCTCGTCCCGAGGTCGGCTTAGGAGCGACGAGGCTGTGCTTGGCGAGGTGCCGAGAGCGCTCTACGAGGGATTGAGCAGAGCCGAAAGCAAGCGAAACCATCTTCAACTCATCCTGGGTCGGCGAGACATCGAGATCCGGCGACTGGAGAGCAGGATCGCCGAGATGACCCCTTTAGGAGAGGATGAAGGTTCGTCGACTGCCTTTAGCTATGGCCTTCGGATCAAGTGCATTCGCCACTCTTTATCCAAAATAACCGCGGAGAGGGACGATCTGCTTTCTGAGATTCGTCACCTGCAAACTGTAGAGACGGAGCTTCGGACGGAGAGAGAGGGATTGACGATCGAGGTGGCCAAACTGATGACCGAACGGGACGAACTGACGGCCGAGGTCGGCGCGCTGAAGAGAGCCACGGTAGACAAGAGCATCGAAGTCACTCATCTTCGCCGTCTTATCGCGAGTCGCTCCGGCATTCCGAGCTCCGCGATACCCCCTCGCTTCGAGGTCGATGTCAAAGATGACTCTCTGAGGGAATGGATCTCAGAGCTGGAGGCGGAGGTGGCTCATCTCAAACCGTGTTCGAGGCCGATCAATGTGAGGAGCACTTCATGTACTCGCGCAGAGAGCGATCGGGGCATCACATTTTATGAGCTCGCGACCCGTTCGCCTATCGGCCATCCCAGCCCGGGGGATGTGCAAAGTGCTGTGGCCATTTCATCGAGCGGAGCCTCCGTTGGAGCGGCTGTTAGGAGCAGTGCCGAGGACACATCTCAATTTGCTGGCTTGGGGTCGAGCTCCGAAGGCAAACGTCGCCGCCCTCGAGTGTCCTTGAAGCGAAACATCCCTGCGCCACGGAGGCATTGAAGATCTGTTTTTGAAGCCTTTGTATTTAGCCTAAGTGTAACAAGTCGGCATTGTAACTTTTGCTCTTTAAGGCCTTGTAATCTTGTTGTATGGAAGAGCCGCCTTGTACTGCGTCCCAATTCTTAATAATATTTCTTTCTTGGACTTGCATGTTCTTTGTAGCTCTGAGTAGTTGTTTTGTTTGTGACTGTGTTCGTCGTGCCGAGGTCCCTGAGCTGGCCTTTTGCTCGTTTGGGGGTCGGCGTCATAAGCGTTCGGTCAGTGGTGCCGAGCTGTGCTTCGGTCACTTAATCTCTCGAACTTGCGAGATGAGTCGAGCTTCGCTTAACAGTGAACTCGCGGAGTGCGTTCGAGCCAAGTGTTGGACTCCGAACCATCGTTAGAGTAGTTCAACGGTTGTGGGAGCAATTCCGAATGACGAACCACTTCTAGCTCGCTTAGGAGCGAACTTGTGAAGTAGAATCGAGCCAAGTGTTGGACTCCAAACCATCGTTAGAGTAGTTCAACGGTTGTGGGAGCAATTCCGAATGGCGAACTACTTCTAGCTCGCTTAGGAGCGAACTTGCGAAGTAGAATCGAGCCAAGTGTTGGACTCCAAACCATCGTTAGAGTAGTTCAACAGTTGTGAGAGCAATTTCGAATGGCAATCTACTTCTAGCTCACTTAGGAGCAAACTTGCAAAGTAGAATCGAGCCAAGTGTTGGACTCCGAACCATCGTTAGAGTAGTTCAACGGTTGTGGGAGCAATTCCGAATGGCGAACTACTTCTAGCTCGCTTAGGAGCGAACTTGCGAAGTAGAATCGAGCCAAGTGTTGGACTCCGAACCATCGTTAGAGTAGATCAACGGTTGTGGGAGCAATTCCGAATGGTGCACTACTTCTAGCTCGCTTAAGAGCGAATTTGCGAAGTAGAATCGAGCCAAGTGTTGGACTCCGAACCATCGTTAGAGTGGAGAGTAAAAGCAGAAAGATGTAAACAATAGTAAAATACGAAAAAGTTTTCTTTATTAATAACTAATAGCTGGCTGCTTCTAAAGTTGCAAGCCGTTATTACAAGAGGGAAAATAAAAGCAAAGCAAAACAAGTAATAGGAGAGGAACGGTTCGACATCCCAGAATACTTGGAGAGGCATTGGTGCTTTCTCTTGGTATTTCAGAAGATGGTCGGCATTCCAGGTCCTGGAGATCTCTCTGCCTTCGAGGTCTTCCAGTTTGTACGTCCCGGGCCGAACTACTTTTGCGATCTTATAGGGTCCCTCCCAATTTGGAGCCAGTTTGCTTTTCTGACCGGGGAAAGAGATGGCTAGCTTTCTGAGGACCAAATCCTCTTCTTTGAGGTCGGTAGGGTGGACTCTCTTGTTGTATGCCAACTCGATCCTTCTTCGGTAGCTTTGTTGACGAATGACAGCTCTTTCTCGGATCTCATCAATTAGGTCTAGATTTGCTCGGAGCTCTCTGGCATTCTGTTCTTCTTCATAAGCCATTAGACGAGGAGAGGGTATACCAACTTCTAGGGGTATCATAGCTTCGGACCCATAGGTGAGATTGAACGGAGACTCTCCTATGGGGGTCCGTTTTGTGGTGCGGTAGTTCCACAGCACGTTGGAAAGCTGATCGACCCATAAGCCTTTGGAACATTTATCCAACCTCTTCTTAATGCCGGAGAGGATCTATCGGTTAGCATTCTCTACTTGGCCATTCGACTGTGGATGGGATACGGAGGAGAATCGGTGTTGGATGACGAGGTCTTGACAGAGAGCTTAGAAGGCAGCCCCAGTGAACTGGGTTCCGTTGTCTGTTATGAGGACCCGAGGGACTCCGAATCGGCAGATGACATTCTTCCAAAAGAACTGAACGACCTTGTTCTCAGTAATCGTGGCCAGGGGCTCGGCCTCTATCCATTTTGAGAAGTAGTCGATTGCCACGACTAAGAATTTGAACTGACCGGGAGCTGGGGGAAATGGCCCTAGTAAATCCATCCCCCACATTGTAAAGGGGATTGGACTTGATAGGGAAGTGAGTGGAGCTTGTGGGAGGTGTCGGATGTTGGAGTACTTCTGGCAAGGGCCGCATTGCCGAACGTGTAGTTCGGCGTCTTGCAGGAGAGTGGGCCAGAAATATATGTAGTTCATCACTTTGCAGGCTAGGGACCTGGACCCCGAATGTGCCCCGCCGATGCCCTCATGAAGTTCTTGCAGGGCGTATTCGGCTTGCTCTGGGGAAAGGCATCTCAAATAAGGTCTGCCATCTACCTGTGTGAAGGAACGCTTGTAAAGGATGCCCCCGATGAGTGTGTATCGCTCTGCTCGGGTTCTTACTCTTCGAGCTTCCTTAGGATCCTCGGGGAGGAGCCCGTCCCTTAGGAATTCGACGAGGGATTTCATTCGGTCATCTTGGAGCAAAACGGGCAGCGACTCCATTGAGTCGGAATTTTCATCCTCTATACTTGGCTTTAGGAGGACCTCTATCAAGACGGTCTGCCCGAGACCTTGAAGGGAGGAAGAGGCTAGTTTGGAGAGGGCGTCAGCCTGAGCATTTTCTTCCCGGGGTATTCGTTGGATGAGGACTTCTTCAAACAGTGCCATGAGGCTCCTGACGTTGGCTAAGTATTTAACCATTCTGTCGTCACGTGCTTCATACTCGCCGAGGACCTGATTTACGACTAGTTGAGAGTCGCTAAAGATTCGAAGGCGCTGTGCCCCCGCATTGCGAGCCAGTCCAAGGCTGGCTATGAGTGCCTCGTATTCTGCTTCGTTGTTAGAGGCCTTGAAGTTTATGCGGAGGGAGTATTGGAGGATGAAGTCATCTGGGCCTGCCAGAATGATCCCGGCTCCGCTTTCCTCATTGCAGGAGGATCCATCCACATAGACCGACCAAACAGGTGGTCCCTTCATTGCTTGGCTAAACTCGGGGATGGTACTTTCAACTATAAATTCTGCTAAGGCCTGAGCCTTGATCGCGGTCCGAGGCTAATATGTTATATCGTGCTAGCTCAGCTCGATAGACCACTTCATAAGACGACTGGAGGTCTCCGACTTGTGGAGCACTTGCTTCAGTGGTTGGTCGGTAAGAACGACCACCGAATGGGACTGAAAATACGGGCGAAGCTTTCTCGCGGCCATCACCAGGGCATAAGCCATCTTTTCTATCCTCGGGTAGTGGAGCTCAGCATCCCGAAGTACTTTGCTCACATAGTAGATGGGCTTTTGAGCCCGGTCTTCTTTCCATACCAAAACGGCGCTGAGGATCTGCTCGGAAGCTGCCAGGTAGAGGTAGAGGAGTTCACCAGGAATGAGTTTGCTGAGGAGAGGGGGGTTGACGAGGTAAGCCTTGAGCTGGTCGAACGACTCCTGTTGTTGCTGCCCCCATTCAAAACCTTTAGCCCCCCTGAGGGCCTTGAAGAAGGGGAGGCATTTCTCTCTGGACTTTGAGAGAAAGCGCCCTATGGCGGCTAGGCGGCCTGTCAACCTCTGAACTTCCTTCACATTCTTGGGAGGGGCCATGTCTAATATTGCCTTGATTTTCTCAGGGTTAGCTTCAATTCCTCGTTGGCTGACCATGAAGCCGAGGAACTTTCCTGACGAGACACCGAACGCACACTTGTTCGGATTAAGTCTCATGTTGTGCTTTCTCAAAACGTCAAACGCCTTCTGTAGGTCAGTCACATGATCGGCTCCTCGGATGCTTTTTATGACCATGTCGTCAACATTCACCTCCATATTCTGGCCGATTTGAGCTTGGAAAACCTTGTTGACGAGGCATTAATATGTTGCGCCTGCATTCTTCAGACCGAAGGGCATAACCCTGTAGCAATAGAGGCCCTGGTCGGTCACAAATGAGGTCTTCGGGATATCCGGGGGGAACATCCGGATTCGGTTGTAGCCTGGGAAGACGTCCATGAAGCTGAGGAGTTTATGACCCGAGGTGGCATCAATCAGAGTGTCAATACTCGGAAGAGGGAAAGGGTCCTTGGGGCAAGCCTTGTTGAGATCGGTAAAATCGATACAAATCCTCCAGGTTCCATTGGACTTCTTCACCATTACTACATTTGACAACCACTCGGGATAGTTTACCTCCTGTATGAATCATGCCTTCAAGAACTTATCCACCTCCTCTTTTATGGCTAGTTGGCGCTCGGGAGCGAACTTGCACCTCTTCTGTTGGACTGGTTTGGACCCCGGGGTAACACTGTGGTGGTGGACTAAGAGCTCTTCGGAAATTCCGGGTATGTCCGCAGCTGACCAAGCAAAGAGGTCTTGGTTCCTTCGGATGCACTGGACTATGTCGGAGCATAGGGCAGATTGGAGGGTCTTGCTAACAAAGAACTTTCGGCTTGGATTCTGCTCAGAGAAGTGCACTTCCTCCAACTCATCCACCGGCTCGGACGTTGGTTGGGCGACATCTTGGGGGATTTTCAGAGTTTCTAGGGAGAGGACTGGACCGAGGGTAGAGGTCATGTAGCACTTACGAGCCGTTTCCTGATTGCCCCTTACTTCCCCTACTCCGGCCCGGGTGGAGAATTTCATCTTGAGATGGTATGTCGAAGGAACAGCTTCTAGAGCTGCTAGGCCGGATCGGCCTAGGATGACATTGTAAGCTGCAGGGACATCCACAACCATAAAATCCATCGACTCCGTTCGGGTAGTAGGAGTTTTGCCAGCAGTTATGTCGAGGGTGATCCCCCCTTCAATAGTCACTGGCACTCCCGTGAACCCATGGAGCGTGTAGCCGGTGGGCTTGAGTCTATCTCGGGAGAGCTTGAGGCCCTTGAAAGCGGCGAGGAAGAGGATGTTAACGGAGCTGCCATTGTCCACTAGGATCCTCTCCACTTTGAAGTTCACCATGTGGAGGTTGATGACGAGTTCGTCACAGTGAGGGGTTTGGATGCCCTCAAGGTCTTCATCCGAAAATGTGACGGGCACTCCGAGGCCTTTAGGAGGAGGGGAGGCGCGGACCGAATTGACTTATCTTATAAATGCCTTTCGAGAGGAGTTTGAGGAGCCCCCCATTAGGCCCCCATGAATGAGGTATAGGACACGCTCCTCTTTGAAGTCGGGTGTTTCATCGCATTCCGGACGCTTATTAGCCCCTCGAGGCGGGGGAGGAAGGTCGGCTTGGTCCTTTCTCACGAATCTGGTCAGCTGCCCCCTCTGGATGAGGGCTTCTATCCCTGACAATCGTTGGTGTCGTGGTCGTGGTCCCGATGATAACGGCACCACTTCTCTTTATCCCTCTTCTTGTCAGGGGTGTTCATTTTTGGTGCACGAGGTATCACCCCCTCCTTCTCAACTTCCATGAGATATTGGCGTTAAGGGGAGTAAATTTTTCAAATCTAGGGGGAGGTCGGCGCTGGCCTGCATTATCCTTCTGAAGCTTCTTGGCCCCTTCCTCTTCTGTTCCTTTTCTCTTAAACCCGGAGGAAGACCCCTCTAAGTTGGGGCGGTGCTCAGCTTCTTCGGCCCGAATATACTTTTCGCTCCGGCGGAGGAGATCAGAGAAGTTCTGTGGGGGTTTCTTGGCGAGGGAGGAGCGGAGGTTGGAATTGAGGACATTGGATTGAAATACTGCTGCAGCGACCGACTGGTCGAGGGATGCTATGGACCTGGCTTCAGCTGTGAACCTCTTCACATAGTCTCTCAGCTTTTCACCCTTCTTCTGGTGGAGGTACAGTAGTGAGATGCTGGTCTTCTCAGTTCTACGGCTACTTACGAAATGGGTGACGAAGAGGGTCTCGAATTGCTCGAAGGAGAATATTGAGGATGGGGCAAGGCGAGAGTACCATTCTCGAGCTGGGCGCTTGAGAGTTGCGGGGAAGGTTTTGCAGAGCAGGGCGTCGGAAGCTTGATGGATGAGCATTAGGGTCTTGAAGCTCTCGATGTGATCGACGGGGTCAGTCTCCCCGGAATAGGTCTCAAATTGAGGAGGCTTGAAGCCGATTGGTACGGGTGCATCCATTATGGTTCGGGAAAAATGAGGTCTGCTAGGACGAAGAGTCTTTCCTCTAAGCTCTTCTTCTCGGTCTAGCTGACCCAAGCACCTTTCCATCTCATGGAGACGACGGTATACAGTGTCATCACTTCGACGGTAATCAGCCTCTAGACTCGTCTTCGTACGAGGGAGAGCGGGGACTACAACGACGGTAGCTCCTGGAGCAGCGAGGACTTTGCATATGCCGGGAGTTGCTAGGAGCTGGAGGAGGAGTTGGGGACCGTCGGCGAGGACTTCGGACCGGAGGAGGAGAGGGGATCTTGGGAGCATTGGTGTTGGGACGGAGATTGAGAGCTTGTAGGACGATTGCTTGAAACTGCTGGAACTCGGCACGGGTGATGGGTGCCTCATCGTTCCTATGATGGTGCCGACCGGCAGGGGAAAGGGATCTTCTTCTGTGATGCTCGGGCGACTCTCTCCGCCCCCTTCGGATAGGGGACCTTCTGTTGTCTCGGCAGTGAGGAGATCGCTCATCCGGACGGTGTTGGCGGGGAGCTCCCTCTCGGGCCCGCTTTTCATCCAGGCGGCGGTGAAGATCCTCATCCTTCTGCCGATTGAGGACGGTGTTGCGGAGGTCGGAAGCTCGGGGATTATGGGAGGCCATAGAGTCCGGAGAGGCATTGTGGATGGAGACGTGGTCCGGATGGAGAGGCTGTTTCTGCGGATTGGGACCCTTAGGAGGTTGTTGGTTCTGAGGAGGAGGTAGGTCCTGTTGGAGTGGGTATTTCGCTTGAGGAGGAAGTTGCCCCTGCTACGGAGCGGGTTGGATGGGAGTTTCTTGTTGCTGATCGGGGTTGGGTCCTCGGTTGGACCCTCTTGATCTGGCTTTCCTAGGAGGCATGGCTGGAGAAGATCTGACCAACAGGAAGAGGAGAGGTTTCTATTCGTTAGTTTCCCACAGACGGCGCCAATTTGTTGTCGCTAAATCTGGTGTGGGGGCAAACAAATAGTATTTGTGGATTCTTAGGAAAACTGAATAGCAAACCTGTTACCTGTTCCGTCGGAATTTGACGCTGACTCCTGCCGTACACCTGCAAAAAGTACGAGATACCGGGGTTGTTCCTGGTGACGCACCCTCCGACGCTCAAGTTAGTAATCAGGGAAGATTATAAAAGAGCGTAAAAACTGGCAAAAGATTGATTACCTCTTAATGGAGATGGATGGGGGGTATTTATAGGCGTCTTAGGGATCAGATTAGGAATGTAATCCCCGTGATCTGATAAGGAATATAATCCCTGTAAATAGATTAGGAATGTAATCCCTAATTCCCAGTGGAAGGATAGATGTAAATCAGGGTCGTTGATTAGTATTAATCAGAGATCCTGATCCTATCCCTCTGGATCGGGTTTTCTGCTGGTTGAAACCCGCATCCGATTGAGGTGGATCCGTTCGTGGGTTATTGGATCTTTGATGGAGAGATCCAGTACCCATTTTAGACCCATTGGTAGGTGAAATTACTGCTTCGCCTCTGGGCTTTCAAGATTCGCGCCTGATTTGGACGGTTCCGATTAAACCCCACTAGTATAATGCACGTGCGATGCACGTCTATAAAGGTGTGTAGGATTTTGAGGAAGGAGCAGGTCACCGAAGAGATTGCATGCATGCATGCAGACAGGCATGCACAATTTATTCATTTTGATATTTGTATGCATGTGTTACACCTACTGGCTTTGATAGGAGGAAACTCTCTTATGAATAAATTATGCATGCAATTACATGCAAATCTATGCTATTAATTATTTTTCCAAATCTATGTAGACAGGCATGCAAATCTATGCATATTAATTATTTTTTCAATACATGTAAATTACATTTTTGACCTTCGATATTAACCCTATATTTTTTTTAGCATTTTTTGCTTATAAGGGCATGATAGTAAAAAGCCGTCAAAATGGGGCTTTGCTTAATAATAGTATAAATTTTTAGCCATATCAGTTCACAACTCACAAGTTACAAACTTTACATATTTGACATTCTATACTTGATTCTTTATTCAAGTTTGGTTATCGTTGTAAATCACCCTGGGGGGGTTGAATAGGGTGATCGTGCGGAAAAAAAATTAAAATAAATTAAAGTAAATGCAAGAGTGATAAGAAAGCAAACTCAGATGACGCAGCGATATAACGTGGTTCGACCCCCAGGTCTACGTCCACACCACCTACTTGTAAAATTCTCTGCCACAAGCGTTCCACTATACTTAAAACCCTTGTACAGTGATTCTCGGATTTAGGCCGAGAGACCTATTACACCCACAGGACTTCTAATCCAAGTCCCGTCAATCTCACCGAAGTGGAAATGAAAAGAACCTCAAGATCGTTAATGATCTTGACTGAAGAATACAACCAAATAAACGCTCACACTCGGATTGATTTACTGAAGAATTAGTTCTCAAGAATTTTATCAGAAGTAATTAGGTAAGGAAAACATAGTGAATTCATCAATATTAATAGACGGGAAAGAATATCAATCCAAAAATGGAAATGATACTTTTCAAGAATATACACAGCGCAATGTGCGGTCAACCGTTCAGTTCTCTGACGTAAAGTAGAGAGGTGAAAGGTCGACTGCTTCTCAAAGCACTCAAGGTTGTGGTCGACTGCGATGCGGTCGACCGATCACGAAGTGCGGTCAACCGGTCACGAATTGTTTATGCCGAATCCACCCTGTTTTCTTACCATAAACTAATCCCTCTTAAATCAATCTTATACAATTATAATCTCACGAAAATAGAAAGAAAAATTCAGATCTAGATATCTTCCTCTTTTGCTTGTGGACCAATTAACCAAGACTTCTTTTGAATATCTTCCTCCTTTGTTTATGTTTGTCATTTATTCTTTATTGCTTTCCTTATTTGTACATTTGTGAATGTCTCTTGGATTTCTTTTTGGTGTTATTTGATCCTGAAAATCTATCATTGTAAATTCAAACTTATTAGTATGAGAGTGCATGTTTTGTGCACACCAAACTAAGAGTCAACAATCGTAAGGTTTGTCAAACCTCGCCAAAACTAATTTTATTTTCACTCTGTATTTGGCTCGTAAAGCAATTAAACTGCATCTTTGAAACTATTTCGTGAATCAACTTTTATAAAATAGGATAACAAATACATAAGTCTAGGAGTTAATTTTCCAAAAAAATGGATTATGAAACAAAATCGTGTTCTTATGCAGTGTCAGATAACATCATCATCAGTGTGTTAGTGTGTCAATATGCCTCATGCAATATTCTAATGAGTGAATAAAATTGGTGATTCGTTCAGCAACTAGAATACAATGATACTAACATCTCGAATTGTCTTTTAGATGGAACAGGAATATGTCAGCTATGCTTCCCGAAGTCTATCCAGAAGAAGACATTGTGTATGCAGTCGGTTTACTGCAATCAGTACCCCTCTCATGTGTGCCAGGTTCTCAGTGTCTTGACAAGATGCTTACTCAAAACAAAAAGATTATAGATTCCTCTACGGCCGAGCCTACCAGGCAGGTAAGACAAAAGAGAGTAGGGGTGGAATGGGAGTAAAACAATACTTGCCAGATTGGAAGAATAAAGAGGATTGGAGAGGTCATTTTGGTAGCAAATGGGATCAATTCAATGTGCTGAAAGAGAAATTTGACCCTCTTCACATCTTGGCTCCTGGACAAGGGATTTTTAAGCGGAAGCCAATTGAGGGAGCGATGTAATTTCGAAACGTATAGTGATATACAGATATATCATATATCACATGAAAGTGGCTACAATTAATTAAAATTGCCTATCAGTTTCGAGTATTGTGTGCTCGAAATAGCCAATATGCATCTTAATTATAATAAATATTAAAGGAACAAGTTTAGTGTTGCCTCGAATGTGTGCTTGATGAGGACATCGGTTCTATTTTGTTTTATTTTGAGATTTAGCGATATATAGTAATTTTGCAATTTGCACATTTTATTTTTTGCGTTAGAATATTTTAGAGATTTGTATGGAGATTTTGTTTTGACCCTATATATAGGCCTTGAGAATAATGAGAATGTATGTTATTATTGATTAAAAAAATTAATGTGTTGAGTTATTGCTCTTCATTCATCTTTTTGCATGAGACATTAAGATAAAATTATTAGGATTTGTGAGAAATCCTAAAAAAATATTAGGGTTTATAAGAAGCTCTAATTACACCCCAAAATCCTCAATTAATCAAAACCCTAAAATACACCTCTCATCCCCTTCACCAGAACAGGCGCCACTATCCCCTTCGCTTCTTCCTCTCCTTCGTCGTTTTCGAAACCCAAGCCAAGCCACCTCAGCATCACCTCGACTCAACCACCTCCGAAACCCACTGACGGCCTCGCCTTCATCTTCCTCTCCTTGTCCTAACCGAAACCCAAGCTCCTCTCAAATCAACAACACCATCGACCTCCTTCTTCACCTCGCCGTCACCTCTACCTTCCGAACCGCCACCGTCCTCCTCCACCCCGCTCACTCCTCTTGAACCCAACAACCTGATGCCCTTGCTCCTTCCCCATCGCCCAGATCCCCTTGCTGCCGTCAGCCGCCACCACTGCTTCCCCTCTTCCCCGTCACATCCCAACAGCGACCGTCATTCACCACCATTAGTCGACTTCTCAACTTTGATCACAGTGCTTCAACTCAGATCCAAGGCACTTTCTTCGCACCGGTAACTTTTCTGTTCTCCATTACTTGTGTGATACTGCTTTATCATCTCTAGATTATTATCTGAATTTTCTGTCGTCCACAAATATTGAGAGTAGGTATTTCTACTTGCCTATTAGCGTACGAATCTTTATTGAATATTTTACTTGCTAAGAAAGCTAAGTATAATTGTTGACTGTTAGACTTGAAACTTTAATTGGGCTTGTTATGCTATTTCATATCTTGAAAATTCATCAAACCAATTAGTACTTTAATTTCTGACTTAATCTGTATTACGTGTTGGTAAGCTTAATCTTTTAAAATTCCTGAAAATTCGCTACTTAGGGTTAAGTTTATATCATTTTCGTATCAAAGCAAATGCTTTTAAAACCCTAGTTCTAGCATTATTTAGTCATAATTTGTGGATTCATTTAGGAACCGTTCTTGCATCATTTATTTTAAAAAAATCATTTTAGGTGCATTTAGGACACATTTCCCCAAATTTCAGCAAACACACATCACCACGATTCCTAGTTTTTTACCGTTGGTGAATGCATCTTCGTAGCACAGTCACAAATCCCAAATAGCTTTCTTGTCCCTCCCAAACCACCCATTCAGGAACCCTAAAGTTCTGTAAGCCCCCCCTCAAACTGAGATGGACAACTCTGACATTTCCACAATCCTAGCTGCCATTCAAGCAACTCTTGCGAATATCAATCAGAGGCTTGAGAGTGGAATTGAATCAAAATATTGTCCCTGAGCTTCATCGTTAGATCCGTCAAGGAAGTGATCATGACGATCGACGTCAAGATCACGGCCCAGATGAACAATACAAGAAGAACGTTAAGGCTGATGTTCCCCACTTTGAAGGCCGTATGGAACTCCAAGCTTATCTCGATTGGATCCGTGTCATGGACCACTACTTCGTATGGTTTGACATAAGCAAAGCCCTGAAGGTCATATTTGTCACGATGAAATTGACTGAAAAAGCTCAACAATACTGGATCAATCTTGAACACGCCCGCAGAGGCCGAGGCCTGGTACCCATAGCCACTTGGGTGGCCATGAAAGAGAAGCTCACTGAGAGATATGTATTCCTATCATTCCACACCTGAATGCTTGATTCGTGAAATCAACTCTATCAGGGAAGCAAATCCACCCAAGAGTATATAGATAAGTTCGATGACTTTCTCATTTGATACAATGCTTTAGGTAAAGAGATCGAAGAACAAACTCTCTACAGATTCAGAGCTGGACTGCGAGCCAATCTTAGGAACAAGCTAATTCATAGAAATTTTCTCATTACAAGTCTAGCGATTCAATGGATCATTCCTATATAATGACCTCTCCTGATCCCTCTAGACCTGAGCCATCCTCTCCTCAATACCCCAACAAATCTTACCAAAGCAAACCTACTTCAAATCCCTATTCACTTAGAAATGATAACACAGGTAAAAACAATGAAAGAGACTATTCTAAGATTGATCCTCTTACTAAGTAATATAAATAAAAGGGATACAACCATATTGCTGGCAACTATCCCAGCCCCAGTAGGATGAACATTGTAGAAGGTACCGTTGTCATTGCTGATGAGCCCGACAATGAGTTTACCTATGAACCTCATGTAAGTGATGACTTCGGCGAAGAAGATGATAACGAAGATCTCAATAGTATTCAGTCGATCCAGTCACCTCCATTGAATATACCTGAGTCATTCATTCATCCCCAAGTCATTTGGCAGCTTATAGATTTTATCCATGTGTTAGAACATCATAGAGTCTCGGAGTCTGCATCCACATTTGCATCCCGCATTCATGATTTGCATAGAAAAATTTCTAAGGAAATTAATAAGAATAATTTTAACTACAAGTTAACAACATATACTAAAAGAAAATTTAAAACTCTTGAAGTTGGTGACGAAGTGATAGTTTGGATTCGTCAAGAACGATTTTCAGCTGGATCCGTTAAGAAAATGAACACACGTGTTGCATGCCCATTTAAAATTCTGCATAAAATCAATAATAATATCTATGTTGTTGACCTTCCTGAAGATTTTGGCATAAGTAAGACTTTCAATATTGAGGATTTTAGTACCCTATGAAGGCCCAAAATTTATCCCTAGAAATTCTCTATGAATGAGCCTATCCTGCAGCCTAATGGTGAGATTCCCACATTTTTCCCTTTACCTGATATTACTTATCCACCAAAAGACAATTTGGATAATATTTTAGATCAGATAATTTCTACTAGTAGAGATGGTGGTATTCATAGGTATTTGGTGAGATGGAAGAACAAATCGAAGTCGGAGGACACTTGAATTGATCGTGAAGAGCTCCAGCGCTTGGATCCAAATCTTTTGGAGTACTATGATATGATCACTGGTTTTGACTCGACTGGGTCAAGCTTTCTCCCATACGGAAAGAATGATGAGGACATCGGTTCTGTTTTGTTTTCTTTTGAGATTTAGTTATATGTAGTAGTTTTGCAATTTGCACAATTTATTTTCTACATTATAATTTATTTTCTACATTAGAATATTTTGAACCTCTGTATTGAAATTTTATTTTGAGCCTATATATATGTCTTGAGAATAATGAGAATGTATGCTGTTCTTGATTAAAAAATTACCGTATTGAGTTATTGATCTTTATTCATCTTTTTGTGTGAGACATTGAGATAAAATTATTAGGGTTTGTCAGAACTGAAATCCTAAGAAAGTATTAGGGTTTGTGAGAAACTCTAATTACTCCACAAATCACCAATTAAACAAAACCCTAAAATACACCTCTCATCCCTTTCACCATCATAGCCGCCAATACCCCCTTCTCTTCTTCCTCTCCTTCGTCGTTTCTGAAACCCAACCCAACGCCACCTCAGCATCACCTCGACTCGACCACCTCTGAAACCCACGGACGGCCTCGCCTTCTTCTTCCTCTCCTTGTTCCCGACCGAAACCCAAGCTCCTCTCAAATTGACAACACCAATGACCTCCTTCTTCACCTCGTCGTCGCCTCTACCTCCCGAACCTGCCGCCGTCCCCCTCCACCCCTCTCCTTCTCTTGAACCCAACAACCCGATGCCCTTGCTTCTTCCTCGTCGCCCAGATCCCCTTGCCGCCGTCAGTCGCCGCCACTGTTTCCCCTCTTCCTCGTCGCATCCCGACGGCAACCGTCAGTCACCACCACTAGTCGACTTCTCAACTTTGGTGGATCGCAGTGATTCAACTTAGATCCATGGCACTTTCTTCGCATCGGTAACTTCTTTCTGTTCTTCATTATTTGTGTGATACTGTTTTATCATCTCTAGATTATTATCTGATTTTTCTGTCGTCCATAAATATTGAGAGTATGTATTTCTACTTGCCAATTAGCATACGAATCTTTATTGAATATTTTACTTACTAAGAACGCTAAATATAATTGTTGATTGTTAGACTTGAAACTTTAATTGAGCTTGTTAAACTATTTCATAACTGAAAAATCCATCAAACCAATTAGTAGTTTAATTTCTGACTTAATCTGTATTATATGTTGGTAAACTTAATCTTTCAAAACTCTTAAAAATTTTCTATTTAGGGTTAAGTTTACATTAATGCTTGATGGTGAACTTCTCCTTCAAAATAGGGGTAGTTATGGAACTCAAGGCTCCATGGAAGTTAGATAAACGTTGACAAGTCAATCAACCATATTTAATAAAAAATACTCACATTCATCGATGAGGAAACTATGCAAGGAATTACCACGTCAGCACTAATTGCATAATGTGGTTAGAGGGAAATGGGAAATCTAGGAGGGTGCAGAGGAAAGAATATATGGTCACACAGGCCCTTTCACTACAAAAGGAAGAAGAATATCTTGCGTAAATTCCTCGGCGTTTGGTATATTTCGCAGGGGGATTCCCCGGCGTTTATTAAGTTACGCCGGGGAATGAATAAATCCCCGGTGCTGGAAACGCCGGCCAAACCCCCCCCCCCCCCCACCCGCGCACTAATTCCCCACTCCCCTCTCTCTTTTTTCACTCGCCCTCTCTCTCGCACCATACTTCCCTATCTTTCGCGCCTCTCCGAAAACCCTATCTCCAAAAACCCAATCTCTCCAATCTCAATCTCCGAAAACCCTATCTCCAATCTCCAATCTCCAATCTCCCGCGCCAATCACCTGCGCCATCTCCAATCTCTCCGATCTCCAATCTCTCCGAAAACCCTATCTCTCCAATCTCCAATCTCTCCGAAAACCCTATCTCTTCGAAACCTAATCTTCGATTTCGTTCCTCTTCGATTTCGACGAAACCAATCTCCAATCTCCAATTCGACGAAAACCCTACCCCTTTATCGTCACCGTTGGATTTCGTCGCCGTTGGATCTTGTTGCTGTTGGATCTCGTCGTCGCCGTTGTTCTACACTAAGGTAATTATGGACAAGGTTGAAGGCTTGTGTAATTATAAGCTATAATCAAAGCATTCATCCGCCATGACAGAATATGATTTCTTTGTTTATATTTTGTAGTTGGTTTTAAGTTAATCTAGTTTATTGCGAGTATGAGCAGATTATCTTGCTTGGTTTTCTTAAGTGAAAACTCTAATGTTCCCGTTAGTTTTCTTCATTGTGGGGAGAAAATGATGTTTTGAATGTTTTGGTAGTATGTCGTAATTCATGTTTTGCAATGGTAGTCTTGGTAGTATGTCGTAATTCATGCTTTGAGTGTTTTGGTAGTAAGGCGATAAAGTGTATAAGCAAATGATTCATGTTTTGCAATGGTAACCTGAAGGTAGTTGAATCGTCTATCTATTTAATATATACACATTCATCACACTGATTAATAAGTGACAAACTATTGAACAAAATTGCACAAACTTATGAAAAGATATCAGATTAATATAACCAATGAATCATTTGTTTCTTTTTAGATATGCCAACATACAATTGTTTTTTTTAGGGAAGCCAACATACAATTGTTACATGTATAAAATGACTTAATTGCGTCATGACAGACCATGACTATAATGTGTAGTAATTCACATGACTATAATCTTGTATATTTTCTGATAGATATTTGGTCCTCCAAGAAATTCTTTGTACCATCTAGCAGACAATTTGGGAGTTCTCTCTTGTGTGTCGTAGTTCACATGATACAACCCATATCTCATGGTGTAGCCATGCAACCATTCAAAATTATCAATAATAGACCAAATGAAATAACCCCTTACATTAGCTCCTTTCCTACAGCAAGGAACAAACTGTTACAGCATAATCCGTATAAATTTTGTGTAAACCCACAAAGAAGTACTTGTCAAAGTTGAGAAAAAGCAATAATAGAAACAATATAATTCTTCTCATTACCTCATTGCCATTGTCAGTGAAGTGAGATAGCTTTGGATATATTTTATTCTCTCGGTATCAATGAGCAGCTCCTTGATCGATACAATTTTGTTACTCCTTTGTGCATAACCTATGTATATTCGAGTGTTATCAAAGAATTTAATTACTCAAAGATAGATTTAATTGAGGATTAAATGAAGGATTGTAGAAGTATACTGTAACATCATCGAAATATGCTTTTATACTATTAGAAGAGAACTAATTGCAAGACTACAAAAACTAGTGTAGAACAAAGTTTTAGGATGAACACTCAGATCAAGTTTTGTATTACATCCATGTCAGTTTCTATTTCACTCTTAGTTCACCATCACACCTACAATGTGAAGTATGAATTTGATTGTTTTCAAAAGCATACCAAACCTTCATCCACTCCATATTTGACCAACTGTTCATCCACTACATATTCTCAATCTCTGTTTCTGAAAAGCTATTTTTTTATGAAATTTAATTTTCAGATTGAGTGATATTATTGAAATGGATAAAAGTTGGATGAGTAAGTCACGGTTATGCAAAGAGTATCAAGATGGTGTTAGAGATTTCATTATCTTTGCCAAGCAACATTCTCGTGATCCCAACTTTATCCTTTGTCCATGTCGCCGATGCGTAAACTGTCATTTGCTTCCATGCTACGAAGTACAAACACATTTGGTGATTAATGGTTTTCTGCAAGGGTACACACTGTGGTTCTGCCATGGAGAGCGTGACACATCGATTCCGGTTGGACAAGAATTGTTGGAAGAGAAAAATGAACCCTTAGTTAATGACGACGACAGTCTTGCCGATGAGATGCAAAATCTAGTGCGTGATGCTTTTGGGATTCACGGCAATCCAATGCACACAAATAGTTCAACAACTCAAGTCCATGATGAACCGACCGAAACTTCGCACACTGATGGAGACGAGGGTGAAGTGGAGGAGGGTAGGCAAAACTCTGAATTTAACAAAGAATTTGAAGCATTCAGTAAGTTGTTGGAGGATGCTAGTACACCCTTGTATCATGATTGCATCAAATTTTCGAAGTTCTTATTCATCGTGAGGTTATTTCAGATCAAATGTTTGAATAGTTGGTCTGCCAAATCCTTTACAATGTTACTTAAATTGTTGAATGAAGCATTTCCTGAAATTTGTCTCCCAAATTCAGCATATGGAATAAAACAATTCCTTAAATATTTTGATCTGGGGTATGAGAAGATAGTTGCATGTCGATGTGATTGTATGTTATTTAGGGAGGATAAGGAGAGTCTGGAGAAATGTGAAATTTGTGGTACTTCAAAATGAAAAGGTGTTCCGAATGAAGAACAAGATGCAAGTGGTATAGTTAAATCAAGGCGGAAAAAGAAGCCAGCAAAACAGATGCGCTACTTTCCTTTGATTCCTAGGCTACAAAGGTTGTTTATGTCATCTAAGACTTCTTCTGATATGAGATGGCATGCTGAAGGACGAAAGAATGATGGAATTCTCAGACATCCGGCGGATTCTGCTGCATGGAAAAGTTTTGATGAAAGATATCCTGATTTTGCTGAAGATACTCGCAACGTGCGACTTGGATTAGCCAGTGATGGTTTTAACCCATTCCGGCAAACGAGTAGTACATACAGCATATGGCCTGTAGTGTTGATACCGTATAATCTACCGCCTTGGAAGTGTATGAAGCCATCGTCATTTATTTTGTCCACAATAGTTCCTAGACCGAAAAGCCCTGGAAATGATATAGATGTCTATCTCCAGCCTTTAATAGATGAGCTGCAACAGTTGTGGGAGGGTGTTCCAACAAATGATATAACAACTAAGAAATCATTCCGTCTTCGAGTTGCATTGACTTGGACAATCAATGATTTTCCTGCGTATGCAAATTTATCCGGTTATAGCACCAAAGGGCGTAATGCATGTCCTTGTTGTGCTGATAAAACTACTTCAAGATGGCTATATAATGGGAAAAAGTTCTGCTACATGGGTCATAGAAGATGGTTTCCCGACACACACAATTTCAGGACGGAAACTACGACTTTTGATGGGGTAGAGGAGTGGGAACAGTCACCTGAAATATCGTCTGGGTCCGATGTGTTAAGGCGGCTACATGGTCACCATTTCAATTATGGTAAGGAAGTAGAAGCCATAAAACGGGGCAAGAAAAGAGCAAGGGATGACGACAACGATGAAGATGATTGTGATGACATTGTTGAGTTAGGGTCCTGGAAGAAGAAGAGCATTTTCTTCACACTGCCGTACTGGGAATTCAATTTATTGCGCCATAATTTAGATGTGATGCATATCGGAAAAAATATTGGTAAAAATTGTGTAGGGACTATCATGGGAGATGATCGGAAGACAAAAGACAATCTTAAGTGTCGTCTTGATTTAGCTGCGTTGAACATACGACATGAGTTGCACCCCGAATATTTACCAAATGGCAGAGTGCGCCTTCCGCCAGCAATGTACTGCATGTCTAAAAAGGAGTTGGAATCGTTCTGCAAAGTTCTACAGGAGCTTAAAGTTCTCGATGGCTATTCATCTAACATAGCAAGGTGCGTCAATGATAAGGAGAAGAGGCTTCAGAGTCTAAAGTCACACGACTACCACATCTTGATGCAGGATCTCCTTCCTGTGGCTTTAAGGTTCTCAATGTGCGACCAAGTCACTGCCGTCATCAAGGATCTGTGTAGCATTTATAAAGGACTTTGCTCAAGGGTTCTACATGTTGAAGACATTAACCTCTTGGAGCAACGTGCTGCTTTGGCACTTTGTCAAATGGAGAAAATATTTCCCCCTTCGTTCTTCACTATAATGATTCACTTGGTCATTCATCTAGCAGGCGAAGCAAGACTTGGTGGGCCGGTACATTATCGGTGGATGTATCCCATTGAGAGGTAGTTATTCATATTTGTTAATTATATACTTCAAATTTGGATAATGTGCATCCATTTTTTGATCTAACCGTTTACATGTATAGGTATCTTTATCTACTTAAGGGATATATTAAAAATAGATCACATCCAGAAGGCTCAATTGCAGAAGGTTATCTCTCTGAAGAGTGCTCCAATTTTTGTTCCCGATATCTTCAGGGTGTCGAGACATGTCTTACTAGACCAAGGAGAAATCCAGTTGGGTCAAACCTTGGTGAGGCACATTATCTATTTCAAACTGCTGGAAATACCATTGGTAAAGTTGATGCGGTTGAGTTAGATAACTTAACATGGGAACAAGCACATGATATGTGCTAGATCATCATGCAACAGTTGAGCCATTCCGAGAGTAAGTCATAATTGGGTTGGTTTATATTTAATTAAACTCGATTCGAACAATGTACATCTAATTATATTTCATTCTTTTAAATATTTACAGAGAATTTATCCGTGAAATGAAAAGGAATTCTAGAACAAGGAAATTAAGACCACGTGACCAAAATAAGATGATGAATGAAAGATTTCATATGTGGCTTAAAGACTATGTAAGAGTGTTCCAAATTATCAAGTACTTTCTTTTTTTGTTATAATAATCTTAATTTTACTAATATGGTTTACCATCACATCCTATAGGTTCCGAAGTTGCATGATGATTTGGTATCACCTGAAATCAAGATTCTTGCTGCAGGTCCCCATAAGATGGTTAGAAGATTTAAGGGATATATATATAACGGATTCAGATTTCATACTAAGGATCGTGAACGTTATTTAAAGTCCCAGAATAGTGGAATTGTAGTGACGTCAAAGACAAGAAGTTATGCTTCTAAGAATGACACAAATCCAGTTGATGAAGATGTTGACTATTATGGGGTTCTCACAGATATCATCGAGTTAGACTATTTCGGTCATTTTCGAGTTGTCTTATTTCGCGCAGACTGGGCTGGTATGGATAAGAATTATCCCCAAAACAAGGATACTTTAGGTTTCACAATTGTAAACTTTTCAAATTTGATTCATACTGGCACACACATCAGCCATGAACCATTTGTGTTCCCATCTCAAGTACTCCAAGTGTTCTATGTTGAAGATCTAGCTTCGCCTAAATCTTACGTGGCTCTTATTATGCAACCAAGAGATATATATCAGTTGGGAGAGACATCAGATGATGAGGACGAAGATGTCACTAACATTTTTGTTGCTGCTGAATTTCCTAGGTTTGATGTAAACATATCAGATGACAACAGTAAACCTAATTGGCTACGCACGGATGGAGAGCCAGGGGATGTATTGGATAGTATTGAATAACGATAACTTTTGAAACAAATATATAGATAATGTTCTTTTCATAGGTATTATGTTTCTTTCAGATATGGAAAAGAGTTGATTGAATATGTTCCTTTTGCTATGCTAGACATTTCTTGATTTGAACATTATACACTTGTATTAAGATACGGCCATGAAATATGAAATTAGTTTAACTTAGTTTCCAAACATATTCTCTATAAAACTTAAAGATTGAACCACACTGAGCATATCTTAGTGAATAACTTACTTGTATTGTTTTTTCATCATAACAATCTTTCTTGTATTGTTTTCACCCTACTAAGTGTATGGATGAAAGCTGAATAACAATTGTATTGATTTTTGAGAGAGTGATTTGGCTTTTTAAGTAATTATGTAGTTCCTTTGTCCTTTCAGTAGGGATTGTGTTAAGGGTGTATATGATTCAGTGTTAATGATAAATTAATAATAACATTTCACATTGAAGATCTGCTTGTTTTTCTAAGAGGTTCTTTTTTCGATGTAGTTACATAAGCGATACGTAAGTTTTTCGTTCCTGTTAAACCTTCTTTTGCGTAGTCTCCTTTTGCTTAGTCTCGTTACTGATGGTATAGTAATGCATGGTGGTTCTATACAGTAAAGAACAATAACACCCTTGCCTTTTTTTACTGATTTCCCTAAATGTGTTCAACAGGATTTGAAGCTTGGTTGGAATTCGTTGCCTTATATAGAGCTCAAAATAATAACTTGGTGCCGTAATCAACTTGTCTGGTATGAAGTTTGAACTTGATCTTCTTGGGTATGACAAAGGATATGGGGACCTTAGCTTCATTCCTTGAATTTACTAAGGCTACTTGAGTGTGTGTAGTATGAACTATGAAGGTTGAACATGAGTTTTTTGCTATATTTTATTTATGAGCATGCTGTTTGAGGTTGAACTGAACATTAGTGTGTTTCTCCGAATTAGTATGTTGCATTCAGACTTTTCCTTATTATATGTGATGTCTTGTTGAAAGCCATTAACACTGCTCATCTTGAAGTTGTTCCATGTTGCATCTAATATTGGCATGGTTCCATCTTGATTGCTTCAATTGATTAGTGCTATCCAACATTTATTCTGAATATGGAAATGCTTTTTTCTAGTTTGATTCATGACCAATCTGCAGAGCCTTCCTGTAGGCCTGCCGCATTTGCTTCTCTTTTTCTTAGTGCTTGGCTAAGAATTCTACATAGTCACTATTTGTGTTTTCTCATCCTATTTTGTTTTATAAATAAATAATTGCATTCTGTATAGTAGTCACTTGTATAAGATGATATGCGAACGTTTAGCTTACTCGTTTTTGTAGCCTAAATTTCTGATTCTTGGTTGCTAAAATTTAAATACTCAGATTTGTGAGCTAACATGATTTCATTTTTCCTGTGGGTTCTGAGACTTCACTTCGAGGATTTGAACAGCTTTCATCCATACCAAGTTCTTCTTAATTTTTTAATATATGCTTCATAATTCTTATTAGCAGGTGTGAATTATGCCGCGACGTACGACGCTAAAAAGAAGGATTGAGGAGCCTCTAAACGAGGTGGATACCCACGTAGAGGTAGGTGAGGGGAGCACCCAGCCACCCCCCCAAAAAAAGATCCGGGGAGCGACAAAGTTAGTTGACGTATGGAAGCTACCCGCGGGTCAAAAAATAGTAGTGGAGATAAATGGGGATCATCAGCCCGTAGGAAAAAATGCAGTGACTTTCGCATCATTCATTGGCTTGATTGCTCGGAATTCGAAGTATCTTCCACTATCATTCGATAGATGGACAAATATCCGAATAGCGACAAGGACTAGAGCTATTGAAGTTATCAAGGTACCATTTATATTTACAGTATTTCTTAATTTCTTTTGCTTTCAACCACTATCATTCGATAGAATAGTCTTTATAGTATATATACCAAAATTGCATTTAACTCTTTTGCTTTCAACCACTATCATTTTGCATATAACATTTTTTTTGCTACTGCTTGATACTTTTGCTGCATCAGGATGACTCTTGATAGCCATTTTTTTGAGGAGAATGCTTTTGATGTAGGGGTCTATGTATGATCTCATGTACAAGGCAAGTAGGGTGTGTACGACAATAGTCCCCTTCCATCTCTTCACTCTATGCTTGAGACACATCTTCTTTCTCATTCGCAACTCACTTATCTCCTCTGGCTCTAGATTTTAAAAATATTTAGTTAGCTTAATATATTTTGTGGTAGTGTTTCCCTACTTTTCTTTGGTTACAAAGATTTGTCTAACGACAGATGAAAAGATTAAATTTTGGCCATTAGATCATCTAAACTCGTGCTTTAAAGAGTAGTATAGATAATCTTGAAGATTTAAACCTAGGATTCCTAGACTTCTTTAAATACTAGTAAATTCCTATGTGCAAATGCATGTCAAAAATGCACAATGCACATTGCAATGCAAATGATAAAATCAAATATGAACATTTACCATTGAAGTATAATGTAAGAATTATCAACTCAGAATTAATCATCTGCACATTTATATAGTATTAAAAAGTAAATCAACTAATATAAACTTTTGGACTACTAAGTGTTTTTATGCAAAAATAGTATCTTCTACTGAAGAATATAATGGTGCATAAGTTTTCTTCTTCAAAGTCATATAAAGGAAACTGTAGAATGAGCATTCAAATACCTGCATAAAACCATTTTTTACAATGAAATCACTACTTTTTATCAAACTTTAATGGAACAACGACATTGACTACACATTCATATGGTAACAACTCCCCACATGCACTCATCATTCTGCAAAATGGACGTTAGAGATATTAGCATCACATGAGAAGGGAATGAAATATTGAATTAGAATTGCTTAAACTGTAGCTTGTAGCATCTAATGTAGACTCACCAAATATAGAACATTGAATGCTTTAACTCGAGCGAGCATCCCTTTGTTAACATTCCTGTAAAAGAATATATGATATTGATTCATGACTGTTGCAGCAAAAATTTGATTACCCGGCAGTTCTTGATGCTGATTGGGTGAATAAATCAATATCCAAGAAATGGAGAGACTATAAGGTTGAGCTTAAGGCAAAATATTATGACGAGAACCGAACAATGGTTGAGAACACAAGAGCAGTCCCGAGAGGTGTCGTGCGTGCTGATTGGGAATTTCTATGTCATTTTTGGAATACACCTGAAGGGATGGTAATCAAAAAAATTGTAGTATATGATGCAATATATTTTGATATGATATTTGGCTTATTAAATCTTATTGTCTATGTAATAATTTTATATTATGTGCAGAAGAGAGCTGAAAGAGGTCGTGCAAGTAGGGATGCACAGGACGTGCTGCACACTGCAGGAGGTACAAGCTTTGCACGGCGACGCGCACAAATGGTATATCTAAGTGTTTTGTTCTTCACTATAAACTCTTTAACTTCCATACGGGACCTTGCATTTATGTTGACTGGCATTTAGTTCTTCAGCTAGTCAACTATTTTCTTACAAATATACGCCATAGAAATTTGAGGTTTATAATTATACTTGTAACTATTCTCAGTGTCATCTAGAAAGTAGCATTCCTTATTGCAAATAGAATTATGTACATGCACGGTTATTGAAACTATATATACCACTGAAACTAATATATACCACTAAAACTAATTTAATGTAGATCATTGATACAGCGATATCAGGTAACTTTGGTAACTTCTGATAAGTAGGATGATTATTGAACTTTCTAGCATGAACGTTGATAGAAGCATCCTCACTGAGGGGTGCTTCAGTATCTTTCATTTACTTCTGTATATATGTGTGTATTAATATATGTAGATTTTGATATACAATAATCCATTGAACTCGTTTTTTCAAAACAATTTGTTTCCAACTTGAAAAAGATCATTCCATAGGCAGAAAGTTTAGTGAATTATAAACTGTATAGATTGAACACTTCTATTACGCGTGCTTAACTTTATAAGATATCTTTTACGTTGGGCGCTTCTCCAACACTGATTGACACAGTGTTTGGTTTAGGATGCAGTTGGCATGAAAAGTGAATATAGTTGAGATGGGAAAAATAAAAACTTAGTAAAATAATCTGAATGCTTTAGAAGAAAAGGCCAAACTTCTAAATTGTAAAAGGCAATTAGCATGGCAATTTTAGATATATAAGTAAGGTGAATCACAATCAACGAATTTAATTACTCTTATTGTCTAGGAAGATTGTCATATTCACAAAACCATAAAAATTTGTTTAAAGCTCCAAGCAATTCCAAGAACTAGGTTGCTGGCATGCATATAACAAAGAAGAGGAAGCAGACAACTAAGTCAATGCTCATTTGAACTTGATCAATAACTTGCATGTTTGATGTGGTCAGTATAAGTTAATAAAATTTGATCCGTGAATACACTGTAGTATGCCATAATGTCATCTAATCAGACATCATCCTTCTATGGTTTTTTCTATCAAACAGATACATTTCTCCCTATCAAACCGAAGTATGAATGCAGAATATGCAATACTTATAGAGTAACTCTTAATACCAAAAAACTTTCGTTTTTTCAAAATGAGTTCAATTGATTTTGATTTTAATATATGTAGGATGTGGAGCGAGGAGGTGCGGATCAGTACGGCGATTTAGATTTCTTCGATGCAATCCACATGAACTCACAAGGCGTATTTCCGTCCTCAAAGGCTGCGACGATATCGGTAATAGTTTTTCTACCTTAAATTTGCTTATTTGATGTTTAATATTCCTTAACAATGAATTTGGATATTTTTTTTTAAAACAGGCAACTGCTCGAAATAGGTATGCCGAACTGTCATCCGCTCCCACCGCCGGCTTTCCCACAACACCGGTCGATATAGTGCAGCTTCAACACCAGGCGTTGGTCGAAAGCATTGGTCCGGAGCGCCCTGGCCGTGTGCGTGGGAAGGGGTTAGGACCAACACCCTCTCGTACTCATACTTCTTCATCATCACAGCCGGATCCTAGAGATGAGAAGATAGCTAATCTAGAGGCAACAGTCGCAGAGCTTAAGGCAACAGTTGCACATATAGCACAGATGATGAGGGAAACAAATGTTCAAAACCCATCTAACATACCGAGACAGGTTAGAAATTATATACATTATTGTTCTTTTCTAATTGTGTCTATCAATTGCTTAGCATTAGCATTTTATACAGCAAGGTGTTAGAGACCCAACATCATCTAGTCGTCCGAATGAAGAGGAAGCCGACGACCTTGGTGATCCCGTCGACGACATCGTTAGACGTACACGGTAGGCGGTATTTTCTCAACTTTTAGGTATTACAACCTAATTAACTTCACTTCTTTATATATTACAGCACTCATGAATAAATGAGTTCAAGGGATCTGAAATGAATCCCTAAAGTAGGATAGTGTCACTGAAATGAATACACTGGCTGTCTATCTTGTGCATGTATTGGAATCCCTAAGTGATACTGTGCACATTTTTATTACATTATAATTCAAGTGACAACTGAGTGTATACTTCAGCTAATGGCTCTGTTTTTTAAAAAAATTAAACAAGTCTATAAATTTTGTACAGAAATTAGCCGAATAAACTTACTGAAGATTAGACAAGATGTAGCCCCTTTGATGATTCTGGTTACAAGAACTTCAAGATTGTCGATCTTTTAACATTAATTAAACCTTAGATTAATGAATGGCTAGCAACAAAACAAAGCAAGAGACAATATCTGTTCCTAATAGCTGTCAAATATGTTTCAGAAATCACAATCCATAGGGTAAGCATACAATGACAACCACCATTAACATCTTCTGCTCTCCTACATTAGTATATATAATGTATTCCTGGATCACTTCTCTGTCAAGTGGCCCCAATGTTAGATCATGTCGTATGTGTATATATATACATATAGTATTTATATGTAAAAGCACTTGATTTAGCCAGGCTAATTTAAATTATTTATTTACCTTTATGAAATGTCTCTATTATTTTGAAGCAACAACACAAGTATAGTCAGCTATATGTTCCAGATTGATTTTCAGAGTTCAATTTTGTTTAGTCATTGTGGTTATTTGTCTGATATGTGAAAAGTTCAACTATTATATATTTTTTACATTTATACAGACAAGCATTATATCTTCTAACTGATGTGAAAAGCCTTTCTATAGTTCCCAGAGAAATATATTATGTGTTGTAGTCATGGATTTCATTTTCTAAACATCTAATTATTGAAAATTATTGATTAGGAATGCTATTCTATTTACAGTTTTGATTCAAGTAATCAGTCATGGGTATGGAGAAGATTCATATCAGCATTGTGGTCATTGGTCATGTCGGCTCTGGGATGTCAACCACCACAGGACATCTCATCTACAAGCTTGGTGGATCTGATAGCGGTAATTGAGAGGTTTGAGAAGGAAACTGCTGAAATGAACAGGAGGTCATTCAAGTACGGTAGCTTGACAAGCTTGTTGTGAACTTTCTTTCTTTCTTTCTTTCTTTCTTCTTTGTACATTGTAATCTGGGATGTGAACTTTCTGGGATGTGAACTTTCTTTCTTCTTTGTACTCAAGATACTCAAGAATGCTTTAATTTGAATGACTCTGGGATGTAATCTCGTTGTTTCTTTAATTTGAATGAGTACTCTGGGATGTAATCTCGTTGTGAGTTCAAATAACGGCAGGTTTTTTGAGTGTTTGTTCAGGTTGTTTTGAGTGTTTGTTTGATCTTTGTTCAGGTTGTTCTGAGTGTTTGTTTTATAGTACATTCCCCGACGTTTACCAACGTCGGGGTATGTTCAAATAACGGCAGGTTTTTTTGAAAATTCCAAAGCAAACCCCGGCGTTTCACAAACGCCGGGGATTTCTCAAAAAAAGGCCGGCGTTCCATTTGCGCCGGGGATTTGAATAAGATTCCCCGACAGGAGCATGGACGGCGCTTGCGGCGGCGTTTCGCGAAACGCCATTAACTAATAGCCGGCGTTTTAAAAACGCCGGCCATTTCGCTTCCTTTTGTAGTGTTTAATCTAGTCAACTACATATCTTTTGATATTCTTCACTAATATGATCCAAACCTGGAGGACTGATTTATCATAACACTCCAAATCATGCTAGCGCAAATCCTAGTTGGTCCCAAATTGTTTAAAAACTCGGTATCGAGAATGGGTATCCATCTGTCATTTACCAGTAAATATCAAGCATATCAGAATATCAGTATACATAATCCCGATTCAGTACAACTATTGCCATGGGATTCCACGATATCAACCAATATCTCAAACCCTAACAACTTGGTGTCTTACTGTCCTTCCCATTGGCTCAAAGACATTCTTTCTAGCAGAGAGGATGTATCATACCAATACCAATAATCTATTGGCTCGAAGACATTCCATCTGCTATAGCCTATATTCCAACAATTATTCATGATTGTCGTTTCTATGGGCTTGAAGACACCTCATTCTCTATATACCAATGACTTGATGAATACCTGCGCAGCAACTATGTGACAAAGTTGCATTATATAACTATTGCACTTTCTACAAGCCCTCTATCTACGCCCCAAATCTCTTCCTATTAGTAAACACCATAGTCAGGTAACAAAATAAATGAGCTTAGAAAAAAGTTTGCTATCCTTTTCTTACCATAGGCTATTGCCCAAGGTTAAGAAGCAGTTACTACTTACTGCCGGTCTTCTTGATTACTATTCACAGAGACAACAGATTATCTTTTGTCCTAATATATCTTAAATCGAGAAGTCAACTAGAAACACATAATTCTGGAATTCTTATTTGTGGTCAACAAAATATTTAACCATGATGCTATTGGGCAACGAGGTCTAGCAGTCCGTGCAATATTATACCAGGATAACCCTGTTGAGATTGTACAGACTTCACCAGAATACGTTTCAAATTTTACAAAATTATATTAATTTAGTATATTAGAACATCATTAACATTCAATTAAAATAACGACATAGCCTATCCATACATACAGTTTTTTCCCTGTATAAATATCATTCAATATATCAACATTTTCTTTTTTTTTGAAGGAAAAAGGTAGGGTAAGTCCCTACCTCACAAAAAGATTTATATAAAAACTGAAATAAAGTTAAGATTACAAAAGCAGATCAAGCCACTTCAGTATGCAAACTAAATTCATGGTTTGTAGATAAGTCAACTAGAGAGACAATAAGACAACATGAAGGCCGTTATCACGGCCAAAAGTATATCCAGACAAAAACACAAAACCAGACACAGTACCCATATAGGGTCAAAAAATCTCCCTGATCAGTCTTGAGGTTACCAGGAACAACTTCCTTCATCACTTGCAGTTTGGTCGCTGCGCACTAGTGTCTCATGGAGTAGAAGGTCTTGCACGTTTGCATCTGTCATTTCTTGTACCATCTTTTGCCTTTTCTTCGCACTGCCGATCCCATCTAACCAAGATCGAAACCAAAAAATTGCATTAAAAATAATCCCACGAGAGGAAGAAGACTTTGCAGAGAAAGTACAGTCATTTCTAGCTATCCAGATGCTCCAGCACATAGCAATAGTGAGGAGGTGCCAAGTGTGTCTGTGTGCCAAGGCACCATGAACCAAAACAATCATGCATGGTAGTGGGGAATGTTTGTATGTGGAAAAGTACAGTGAAGAATTGCCAGGTTTCTAATGCTACTGGGCATAAGAAGAAGATATGGTATGCCGACTCGACAGGATATGCGCAAGCTGCACATGTCGTGTCCCCCGGCCATCCCTTAGAGCTCAAAAACTCCTTGGAGTTGATTCGGCCCTGACTCAGTTGCCAAATGAAAATTTTACACTTCAATGGCGCTGATGAAGTCCAAATAGTCTTGAAGAAGGGAGATCACAATCCAGATAGAGTGAAGAATTTGTAGGCTGACTGTACTGAGTACGATCCAGTAGGTGTAAGTCTCCACGTTGGGGTATCGCACTCTTCTGAGGGTCGAAATTCTGCAAGTGCTAGTAGAAGGCTTTGTTTCTCTGCATGAAGAGGTTGCGAAGTGATACAGTTGAGTCTGGGTTGCCAATGCCAGACCCCCTGTACCCATGCACCCTGTGATGAAGCCTCAGCTTTGGGATTCCAAGCTGCAGCAGCTAGCGAGGGGTAGAGAGTGGCTATACTGTACCCATTAATCCATCTAGACTGCCAGAAGGAGATCCTCTCACCATTGCCAAGTTGCCAGTGAACATTTATAAGGAATTGGTTTTGGAGATTGAAGATACCTTTCCAAAAGTGGGAGGCTGCCAGTGGGCAAACAAAAGCTTTAGTAGATCTTTTGTAATATAGATCATGTAGTGTTTTACTGACAAGGGAGTCAGTTGCAAGAATGTTCCACCACCACTTCATAAGTAAAGCTTCGTTGAAAGCTTGCAACTCCAGGACTCCAAGGCCTCCTTGATCCTTAGGTTGGCAGATGGTGCGCCAATTAGTGCAAGCAATGCCCCTCGAATCTTTGTCAGCCCCGCACCAGAAGAATCTGCTTCTAATTTGATCAATGCGTTTGATGACCCATTTGGGAAGACGGAAGAAGGATGCGAAGTATACAGGCAGGGCACTTAACACCGCATTGATGAGGACCAGTCGTCCTCCTTTAGAGAGCAGTTTACCTTTCCAAACCGATAAACGCCTTTCTATTTTGAGAATGAGGGGTTGCCAATGCCGCTTGTACAACTTGCCATTGGATAGGGACATGCCAAGATATGAGATTGAGAGTCTGTCCTCCTTGCATCATAGGATAGTGGAGAAAGCATGAAGCTTGGCTTGAGAACGACCAAAATAAACGACAGAGGATTTTGTAAAGTTGATAGCTAATCCAGAGATGTTTTCAAATAGTTGAAGGGCAATCTTGAGGTTCAAAATCTCTTGTTCATCGCCTTTACAGAATATCAAGGTATCATCAGCGAACTGGAGAACTAAAAGGTGAGATAACTGGCCTCTTATCGGCAGCTGTGAGAAAGTGCCATTGCTCCTCCCATACTGTAACATTTTTGCCAAGACATCAACCACCAAGATGAAGAGCATCGGAGAAAGGGGGTCACCTTGTTTGAGGCCACGTTTGGAGTTGATTTGTTTGCCCTTCTCTCCATTAATGATAACAAAGGATTTCGCTGTGGTGAGAATCATTTCTATCCATTTACACCATGATGTCCCGAACCCTCTGGCTCTAAGCAATTGGAGTAGGAAATCCCAGCTAACTGTATCAAAAGCTTTTGTAAAATCAATTTTGAAGAGAAGGGTGTCTGAATTTCTCCTGCTACACAGGTTAATAGTCTCATGGGCTACAAGAAAGCAGTCGACTGTCGACTTACCTTTGAGGAAAGCACTTTGGGATGATGACACAAGGGAGTGAAGGATAGGGCTGAGCCTGTTGGCGAATATCTTTGTGAAGATTTTCAGGGAGCAGTTGAGAAGGCTAATTGGTCTATAGTCAGTGACTAAGCTGATCCCATCACACTTAGGAATAAGGATGATGTTGGAGTAGTTTAAGCGCCCAATATCTGTGTCACCTCTATAGACAGATTGTATCATACTTAGTAGGTCATCTTTAACTGTGTCCCAAAATGTATGATAGAAGCTCATTGAGAAACCATTGGGGCCCAGTGCTTTTTCACTACTCATGTCGATCACTGCCTTATGTAGCTCTTCCATAGTGATGGGTTCTTCAAGGTGATGTAGGCTGACAGTATTGGTGGGGTAAAGAGATGGCCAGTCGCTGTTGAAATCGGAGATGGAGGCAGACCCACAGATGGCTTTAAAGTGGGACTCGAATGCCCCCCGGATTGCTGCAGGGTTGGTTGTGGTGGTGTTGTCAATGTTGAGGCTGTGGATAAAGTTTCTTCTTCTTCTCCCATTTGCTATGGAGTGAAAGAATTTGGAGTTAGCGTCGCCTTCTTTGATCCATTGCACTCAGGATCTTTGCCTCCAGTATACTGACTCTTCTGTGATCAAGTTCTGAAGCTCAATCTGAGTGGCTTTTAGGGAGGCTGGAGGGGAAGGCAGAGTCTCAGCTTCAATCTCAAGCTTAAGGAGTAGTTCTTGGAGCCGCTTTTTGCGTGTTGGTAGAGTGCCCAAGGTTTCTGATTGCCACTTCCGTATGCGCCTTCTGAGGAGGCCTAACTTGTGTGAAAAAACATCGACTGGATTGCCCGTGCAGTGGAAATGTTGCCACCAATTATTAACTGCAGGGATAATAGAGGGCTGCAAAAGCCAAGCCTTTTCAAACTTGAAATAAAAATTGCGGTGTTGGAGTGCCTGAGTATCGAGGACGATGGGGCAGTGATCTGATGAATATCTTGGTAGAGAGGATTGTATGCTAGCTGGGTAGTAGAGATCCCAAGTGGCGGAGACGAGGAATCTATCAAGTCTGGCCATTGAGGGCGTTGCACGCAGATTTGTCCAAGTGTATTTCCTTCCTGACAGTGGAAGATCAATCAAAGCAAGGTCTTGGAAAACATTACGGAAGCTTTTCATGTCTCTGGAGGAGCCCCGGTCGTAAGATCTCTCAGAGTTAGAGATAGTAACATTGAAATCCCCACAAAGGATCCAGGCATCATAGAGGAATTGTCTTCTTTGTTTGATTTTGTGGAAGCATAGTTCCCTATCATCTAGCTCAAAGGGTGCATAGACAGTGGTAATAGACCATTTCGCATCAGAGCACCGGCTCTTGAAGGATGCTGAGATTGAGAAAATATCGCAGGCTGAGTAGGAGCATTCGAGTACATTATCATTCCAACCAAGTAGGTACCACTGCAGCGTTGTATGGAGTCTAATTGGATCCAATTAGTGATAATAGTGCCGCCAATAGATGAGAGTTTGTTGGATGTTGGGTTACACAGTTTTGTCTCCTGCAAGCATACTACATGGGGGACACCGGAGGGCAGCAAGGTCAAGTTGGCGACTTTGCAATTGGAGAAGGATGCGGCTGTTTGGTGGCAGTCGATGAAGAGGACCATGGGAGGCATGTTGCTTGGCTGGGAGGAATTTCTGGAAGAATTCTGCAGTCATTATTTCCCCTCCGATGTTCAGGAGAAGAAGGCCATGGAGTTTCTGTCACTTCAGCAAGGCAGCATGTCAGTGAGGGAGTATGAGACTAAGTTTACTCAGCTCTCCAGGTATGCTCCAGAACTGGTGATGGATGAGGCTAAGGAGGCTCGTAAGTTCGAGCATGGGCTGAGACCAAGCTTGAGATCCCGGATGATACCTCTTGGTATCAGGCGATTTGACAAGTTGGTCAAGAGGGCGGCAGCAACGGAGGCGGATATGGAGCAGTTCCATGTTGCTCAGCACCAGAGGAACAACTGGCAGACCGGGAAGAGGCCCGCCAATTCTGGGAGTTTCAATGTGCAACCATCTGCACAGAGGTTCAAACCGACAGGGACAAATGCTATCAGTGTAGCTGGAGGACCCGGGAACAATGTGGTGAGACCTTCTGCAGTCACTTGTTACAACTGTGGTGAAAAGGGACATTACCAATCTCAATGTCTCAAACCACGGGCTGGCAATCACAATGTGCCAATACAGCAGACTGGGAAGAGGTCGTACCAACCAGGACGAGTATTTGCCTTGACGGAAGCTGATGCTGATGAGGCAGATCAAGTCATCTCTGGTACGAGGGCTGATGTTTAGTGGTTTTTGTTATTTCTTCTTCCCGTTTATATTGTGAAACTGTTATGTAATGGTGTGAATTATATAACAGGAGAACTCTATCTTAATGGAATGAAAGCTGTTGTGTTGTTCGATACTGGATCCTCTCATACATTTGTGTCTCCTAAGTTTGCTAAAGTGTTGGGAGTGGAACCGAAGATTTTTTCAGGCAAGATCTTGGCAGTAGCTACTCCATCAGGGGAAACTTTGGCCACTGATCGGTATTACGCTGATTGCGAGATCGTGATTGGAGATCGAATCTTTGGCATTGATCTGATCGAGCTGACTATCTTGGGGGTCGATGTTATCATTGGCATTGATTGGATGTCGGTGTACAGTGCGAGCATCGAGTGCAAGACCAAGACGGTAACAGTGAAGGCTCCAGGAGGACCTGAAGTCACTTTCCGAGGGAAGCGGAAATGTTCTAAACTAGTGGCAACTATCCGCAAGGAAGAGACTCCTGTGGAAGTGCAAGGGATTCCTGTGGTTCGGGACTATCCGACTGTGTTCTTGGAAGATTTTCCTGGGTTACCCCCGCATCGTGATGTAGAGTTCAGCATCACTGTTCAACCGGGAAGTGCACCCATTTCTAAGGCACCGTATAGGATGGCTCCAGTGGAACAGGATGAGATGAAACGGCAGATTGAGGAACTGTTGGAGAAAGGCTTTATTCAACCTAGTGCGTCACCTTGGGGAGCACCAGTGCTTTTGGTAAAGAAGAAGGATGGATCGATGAGAATGTGTATCGATTACCGGGAGCTGAATACAGTCACTATTCAGAATAAGTATCCGATTCCTTGAATTGATGATTTGTTCGATCGTCTACAAGGAGCAGTTGTATTCTCCAAAATAGATCTTCGATCAGGATATCACCAAGTGCGAGTGAAAGCTGAAGATGTGCACAAAACTGCATTTAGAACTCGACATGGGCATTACAAATTCTTAGTTATGCCATTTGGAGTGACGAATGCACCCGCAATCTTCATGGATTTGATGAACAGAGTTCTGAGGCCGTTCATTGATTCTTTTGTCGTGGTGTTTATCGATGATATTCTCGTGTACTCCAAGTCAGAGGCGGAGCACACTGAGCATCTGGCAGCAGTTTTGCAGAAGCTGGAAGAGCAGAAGTTGTATGCCAAGTTATCCAAGTGTGATTTCTGGAAATCTGAAGTGGCATTCCTAGGTCACATCCTTTCTAAGGAGGGAGTGGCAACTGACCCTCAGAAGATAGAGGCAGTGAGAGATTGGGCTAGGCCTACTACAGTGAAGGAAGTCAGAAGCTTTCTTGGGATGACTGGATACTACAGGAGATTTATTCAAGGTTATGCTCAGATAGCTGTACCGCTTACTGGACTGACCAAGAAGAATGTGAGCTTCAAGTGGACTGAGCAATGTGAGGCGAGCTTTCAGGAGTTGAAAGATAGGCTGACTACTGCACCGATTTTGGCTTTGCCTAGAGCAGGTGTTGAGTATGATGTTTATAGCGATGCTTCACATCGTGGGCTTGGTTGTGTCTTAATGCAAGAAGGTAAAGTAATCGCTTATGGGTCTAGGCAACTACGACCGCATGAGAAAAATTATCCGACTCACGATCTGGAGTTGGCTGCGATTATTTTCGCTCTGAAGCAATGAAGGCACTACGTGTACGGTGAGAAGTTGAATATGTACACGGACCACAAGAGCTTGAAGTATATATATCAGCAGAGGGATATCAATCTGAGGCAGTGGAGATGGTTGGAAGTGCTCGAGGACATGCGACCTGAGATCAAGTATCATCCTGGAAAGGCTAATGTTGTTACTGATGCACTTAGTCGCAAGAGCAGTTTGGCCAGTTTGATTACAACTCAGAAGCATCTGATTGAGGAGTTGGATCAAGCAGGTATTGAGGTTGTCTTGTAAGGATTGGGAGCATCTTTGGCTCAGTTGAGGCTCCAGCCTACTCTGAATACAAGGATCATTGCAAGTCAGGAGGTTGTTGCTGATATCTTGGAGATGAAGGAGCAGGTTGCCCGGATTTTAAATCAGGGATGGAGTGCTGTGGTTCGGAGATAGGCTGTGTGTTCCAAATCAGGCGGACCTGAAAGAGAGTATTCTTTAGGAGGCGCATGCTACTCTTCTGTCTGTACATCCTGGGAGTACTAAGATGTACAAAGACATCAAACAGCATTTCTGGTGGTCAGGTTTGAAGCGGGATGTGGCTGAATTTGTTGCGAAGTGTGAGGTTTGTCAGCAAGTCAAAGCCGAAAATCAGAGACCCGGAGGTCTATTACAGCCGTTACCTATTCCGGAATGGAAGTGGGATAACATCAGTATGGATTTCATTACGGGATTGCCTAAGAGTCCTAAAGGCAATGACGCGATTTGGGTTATAGTCGATCGACTAACCAAGTCCGCTCACTTTTTGGCGATGAAACTCACTGCTTCGATGGACAAGTTAGCTGAGATGTATGTTGGCGAGATTGTCAGACTTCATGGTGTTCCCTCAACTATTATGTCTGATCGAGATGCGCAGTTTACTTCGCATTTCTGGAGGAGTCTTCAGACAGCTTTGGGTACCAAGACAGATTTCAGCACTGCTTTTCATCCGCAAACCGATGGGCAGACCGAGAGAGTCAACCGTATTCTTGAGGACATGCTTCGGTGTTGTATACTAGACTTTGGAGGCAGTTGGGAAAGGTGTTTACCTTTGGTAGAGTTTGCCTACAATAACAGTTTTCAAGCTAGCATCGGGATGGCGCCGTACGAAGCTTTGTATGGCAGGAAGTGCAGGACTCCTATTTGTTGGTATGAAGTTGGGGAGCGTCAGTTGTTTGGTCCTGAGCTTGTACATCAAACTTCTGAGAAGATTGATCTGATCAGGAAGAGGTTGGTGGAAGCTCAGAGCAGGCAGAAAAGCTATGCAGACAACCGGAGAAGGGACCTTGAGTTTGAGGTTGGTGACTTCGTCTTTCTGAAGGTATCACCCAGTAAATGTGTGGTTCGTTTTGGCAAAGGCGGGAAGTTAGCCCCGAGGTTGATAGGCCCGGATAAGATATTGAAAAGGATCGGGAAAACTGCTTACCGGCTTGAATTACCGAAGAGTTGTCTCAGGTGCACAATGTCTTTCATGTGTCTATGCTGAGAGGTTATATTCCAGATCCGAGTCATCATTTGCCTGAAGTGCCGGAAGGTTTGCAGTTGGATCTGAATTACATCGAGACCCCTGTCGAGATTGTTGACCGTAGGGAGAAAGTCTTGAGGAATAAGACGATACCGATGGTCAAGGTAGTCTGGAGAAACCACTTGGTTGAAGAGGCTACTTGGGAATCTGAGGAGAAGATGTTGAAGGATTATCCTGAGCTGTTTGCTTGATTGTATTTTTTGTATTCTTTTGTTCTTGTGTTGTGTTGTATTTTGGTTTTTCTCGCTCTTGATTGTAGTTCCGGGGACGGAACTATTCTAAGGAGCGAGTGATGTAATACCCTGATTTTTCGAATAAATGAAAGATTATTTATTTTTACATATGGTATGCATGTGTAGCATGTTGACTATTATTTCTCAACATGATGAATAAAGAGTATTGTTTTCTATAAAGCATTTTCCTAAAGCCCAATGTTAGTTTGCTTATTTTCTTTTAAAATATCTATTTTGGCCCAAATTAATTTAAGCCCATGGTTTAATTCTTTTATTTTTGCAACTTGTTTGTGTAACACCCTCTTTTTATAAGACTTGTTATGAGTGTACAAGTTTTATTAGTGTGGCTTGTTCTTGCACGTGCACTCCATGTACACGTGCATTGAGCACTCTGGGTGGCCGGTTGGAGTTAGAAGTGGGGATCAAGTCATGGATAGTTTTGTAGAGTGTGGGTAGTTATTTCAACCCCCTAGTGCATCCTAACCCTTGATCCTATAACCATCTACTAAATCCTAGCCCTCCATTCCATTTGTTTTCTAGTATAAATACCCCCTCTCTTCCATTATCTCTTTTACACTAAAATCATTATTGTAAGAGAAATATTGTGAGAGAGTTGTGTGTACTTTTTCTGTGGAGGCCGAGTAGCATCTCTGGAGTTTCGGTGAGAAGCAAGGAGCAAGAAGGCGTCCACTACATTAAAGAGCTTTGCTGGATTTCGATTATCTCGTCAAATAAGGTGGGTGTTTCTCAGGACTTCTAATGTAGGATTTATACCATGATTATTATAATTGTTACCATGTTATGAAAAGTAAATTTAACGTAGTAGAAATTGCCTGAGCATGTTGATGATCATGAAGGACAAATAGCGTAATAACGACTTGTAAATAAGAACAAAAGGGTCGGTACGGTCGACTGTCACATGAACAAGTCGACTGGTACGAGACAATTATTTTCATGATGTGATAATAAATATGTATGCAAAACAGACGTAATAGTACGATTGCTAAGTTCATATTTCCCCATGTTACATATGATGGAGGGAAGGTGAACGGATGAAAAGAGCTAGCGATGATTAATAAAACTAAGAACGGCCTGTGCAGTCGACTGATGATGTGAACAGCCGACTGGTGCATTGATTTAATTATGATTTTTCTGCAATTCCATGAAATGAGATATGTTTTCATCGTAATTGTCTTAGTGTAATTGAGAATCATGTTTTATCTCTGTACGAAAGTTATGAATAAGTGTACATGCATGTTTCAAGTATTTTTCTTAAAGAAAAGATAATGTTAGTGACTTGAAATTCCTTGTTGCGATGTTACTGAACAGTAAGAAGTTTTATGTTTTTGAAACATGAATATATGTATATTGTGATTTAACATCATGATGCAAGTGCATGTAAGAACTGTAAGGAAGATAATCCCTTAATTTGAATTATGAATCTGTCCAGTCGACTGAATGCGCGTAGCAAGTCGACTGAGCTGAATCTGATAATGTACTGTTAAAAATCCCAGGACAGACGACTGATGGATGAACAGTCGACTGCCACGTGGATAACATTTTGAACATGAAAAGTGCGGGACAGCCGACTGGCCGTGTGCAGCAGTCGACTCTCCCAAGTATTTATGATGAACTTGTATTGACTGTATGAGTCGACTGGTATCCTTCCAAGTTGACTGTACAGAGTGAATTTTGATATGTCGGAGATTTCAGTTTTGATTATTGCTGAAAGTTGTGAACTGTATGATTGATGTCAATGAACTCTTATGGCTGTATGAATTTATATGAAAAGAATCATAGATATGAGTGAGAATTTAATGAATATGAAAAGGCTAAGATCATGATAAGAAAGTCTGTGAGACTCTAAATTGAATTATGAGCTGAAAGTGCTCAACTGGAAGTTGTGAATTGTAAATTGAAACCAAGAGTAGCTAAGTCTCCCCCGGCAATGGAAATGAAATGAAATTGAAAAGAAGACCAAGGTTGGTCATGTGTAAATGAAATGAATAAGTCCGGTTTGGTGGAGAGGCTAACTCTAGAGCTTTGATTTATATTCATGATTCTAATATTTAATACATAGTGGAGATGTGATGAAAGTGAGAGAAAACATAAGTATGAGAACTAGAGTTTACGGTGCGGGTGTGTGGGCCGCAGAATGCATGCTTGATGAGTCAAGACATGGCGCGGGTACAACTCAGAATGATCGGACTTTAGCCACGCTTGTGGGATGTTTTGGTGACTGCAAGAGGATCGTGTTCAGGGAGGAGGCTGAATTGCCGCAGAATGCATGCTTGATGAGTCAAGACATGGCGTGGGATTCTCCTCCAGGGGCCAGGACACGTGCTTGTACTCATAGATCATCTAGGATACTTACCGTAATTACAGAAGTAGAGTAAGTCATGGCGAGGGATCGAACCCTACAAAAATGAAGAACGGTTAAGAGGCTTGCCCTCGGACCTATGTAGTATGGGATGCATAGAATTCGAACAAGTGCGCATTAGTGTCATCTAATTAAACAATTGCATTAAGGACTAAGTACACAATCACAACACGACATCTTTAAGATTTCCCTATTTTGATTTACATTTTTGCTACGCATAAGTTTGTGATCTGTTAAGAAATGAGAATCGTTATACTGTTTCTGGCATAGAGAGGATGGCCATGTATAATTATCGTCGGTTGAATAAACTGACGTACCCACAGTTTTGTATGCAGGTAAATTACATGTAAAGAGAAATGGATGCATAAAGATTTTATCATGTTGTTGTACATTTATGTAAATGTTGTATATTTTTACTTCCGCTGTGCAAAATGAAAAATGTAATATGATGTAAACTCTGATGTAAAAAGAAAAGTTTGAATTTCCTTGTAAAATTGTACTAAAGAAAGTGAAAAGATCCTGTAGAACATCTCGAATTCAGTGTTTTGGGATTCGGGGCGTTACAATGATCAACCACAAAAATCCATCAACAAATTTGAAAATACTATCATACTCACTTAAACAATTTTGCAAATTTTGATGATTAAAAGCATCAAAATCAACCTTTAAGATTGAGAGCAATTCTAGCACGGTGAGAGCAAGTGCTCCTCCAGTAAGAGCACTAATCTCAAAATTGTACAATTCTCATACTCCAACCCTATAATCAACCACAAAACCCCATCAACAAATTTGAAAAAACCATCATACCCGCTTAATAAAATTGTAATTTTTTATGATTAAAAGCATCAAAATCATGCATTTTTAGATTGAGAGCAATTTTGACTCTGTGAGAGCAAGGACTCATCTAATAAGAGTACAACACAAATTAAAAATTGTTCATTTTTGACACTCCAAACCTATAATCAACTACAAAACCCATCAAAAGTTTTTAAAAGACCACCATACCCGATTACCAAAATTTCAAATTTTAATGATTAAAAGTATCAAAATCATACCTTTGAGATTGAGAGCAATTATGACTCTGCGAGACAAGAGCTCCTCAAATAAGAGCACTAAACCCAAAATTATACAATTCTTATACTCTTAATAATCAACCACAAAAAACCCATTAAAAAGTAGGAAAAAAATCTTCATATCCGCCTTAAAAAAAATGCAATTTTGATGATTAAAAGCATCAAAATCATACAGTTGAGATTGAAAGTAATTATGACTCGGTGAGAGTAAAAGCTCCTTCAATAAGAACACTAAACTCAAAATTGTACAATTTTCATACTCCAACCTTATAATCAACCACAAAAACCCATAAAAAATTATGAAGAAAACCATCATTCCCACTTAACAAAATTACAAAATTTGATGATTAAAAGCATCAAAATCAAATATTTGAGATTGATAGCAATTCTGATTCGGTGACAGTCAGAGCTCCTCCGATAAGGGCACTAAACTCAAAATTGTTCAGTTCCTATACTCCAACTCTATAATTAACCAAAAAAATCCATCAAATATATTGAAGAAAACCATCATAAGTTGCTTTCCTTTTTCAAAATAGGGGAAGGGGAGATGGGACAGACCCATTAGCCTAATATATAATTATAATGATTAAACTTTATGGTTAATAGAGTTGCACAATTACTTGATATTTATAGATTTATAATTAGAAAAGGTAATAAAATACAAAAAAAAAAATTAATATTAATTTTCGAGTGAAAGAACTGACCATAGTGCTCCCTCGCAAAAAAAAAAAAAACTCTAACATCACCTTCAATAAGCCTAATGAACAACTAAACTTTAGTTTGCACAACAAATTCAATCCTAATTTTGTTCACAACAAACTCATCCAACGATTTTCATAGAAATATTTGTATAGCAGATAATGGTTTTATCATTCCCTTCTTTAGCACACATCGTCAAACATACTTTCAAATTAATAAAAATTCAATAAGCCTAACAAACAACTTTAACCTCATCTTTAATAAGTCTAATGAACGACTGAATTGTAGTTTGCACAACAAATTCAATCCTAATTTTGTTCACGACATATTCATCCAATGGTTTTCACATAAGTATTTATATAGCTGATAATGGTGTTATCATTCCCTTTTTTAGCACACACATCAAACATGCATTCAAATTGATAATAAATCTACAGTTTGAGAAGAGACGAAGAATCTGTAGGTGAGCAAGAGGCGGCGTGAGGAAAGCAGTATGGAGGCGATGACAGCGTAAGAGGTGACTCAGAGGCGGCTTAGAGGAGAGAAGGCGAGGGTTTCGGAGGTGGCTCAGGGAGAAGAGGGACGAGGGTTTCGAAGGCGAGGAGAGCAGTGTGGAGGCGACGGCAGCAACAGTGAGAGAGGCAACTCGGAGGCGGCTTAGAGGAGAGAAGGCGTGAGGGTTTCAGAGGTAGCTCGGGGAGAAGAGGGGTAAGGGTTTCGGACGCAGATTTTATGTGTGTGTGTGGGGTGGGGGGTTGTTGGAATGCAAATCAATGGATGAGGGGTTTGGGGTTTGGGATTTTTTTTCCTAATTTTATTAATTAGAAGTGTACAATGCACGTGTTAGTTTTACTACCTTTGCTATCCTTTCTCTATTTCAAAATGGAGAAAGAAAAAAGGGGGTAGGCATATTAGCTTAAGATATAGTATAATGATGCTAGTAATAATAACAATAAGAAATGTACTAGTATAACCCATGTGCAAATTGCACAGACTTTACCAAAAATATATTAAATCAATAATATTCAATAAAAAATTCGGTAGAACCTACCAATATATACAACTTGTTGACTCTTAGTTTGGTGTGCACAAAACATGTCTATAAATACTAATAAGTTTAAACTGAGTTGTTCAGATTTTCAGGATCAAATTATATCCATAAGAGATCCAAGAGAGATTCAAGAATATTCAAAGAAGGAAAGTAATAAATAAAGATTGAGAAATCAAAGTAAAAGAAGAAGATATTCAAAAGGAGCAGTTAATTGATTAGTGTCCAAGAAAGCTATCAAGACCAGTTGTTATCATTCTATATTTGTGAGATTTAATCTGTATAAAATTGATTGGTGATTGATTAGTTTTTGGTAAGAATATAAAGTGGATTCGGTATGAACAGCGCGATACCGGTCGACCGCACCTCATGACGGTCGACCGCATCGCAATCGACTACAACTCACAGTTACGTAAGAAGCAGTCAACCCTTCATATCTCTACTTTACGTCAGAGAGATGAACGGTCAACTGCACCGAAATTGCGGTCGACCGTACTCTGCATTGCTCACATTTTTGGAATGTATCATTTCTAATTTTGATCGATGCACTTCCCAGTCTATTTAATTGGATGAACCCACTGTGTATTCTTCACCTATTACATCTGAGAAAAATCTTCTGAACTAATCTTTCAAAAATCAATCGAATGTGTGTGATGACTATTTGTATTCTTCAGCCAGGATCATTAAGGATCTTGAATTGTTTTCTTTTCTTCCACTACGGTGAGATTGAAGGGACTTGTGTTAGAAGTCCTGTGGGTGTAATAGGTTTCTCGACCTGAATTCGAGAATCACTGTACAAGGGTTTGAGTATAATGGAACGCTTGTGGCGGAGAATTGCTATATGTAGGTGGTGTGGACGTAGACTAGGAGGTCGAACCACGTTATATCGCTGTGTCACTTGTGCTATCTGTGTTTGCTCTTTTTATCTCTTTTTATTTACTCTGCACTTTATTTTAGTTTTTTTTAATTCCGCACAATCACCCTATTCACCTCCCTAGGGTGATTAACAGTGGTATCAGAGCGAGGTGCTTATCAAAAGCTTAAAAGCTTAAGCAAAAGGTCCAATGGCCGAAATCCCTCCTCCCGAAAACTTGTACTCATCGGAGTCAATCGTCTCCAATGGGACAAGTCTTACATGCTAACCATTTTTTGATGGAAAATGCTATGATGTTTGGAAAGTTCGTATGTCTCATTTTCTACAAATGCTTGGAGAAGAAGTATGGAACATGTGCATAAACAAAACTGAGATCCCGGTCAGCGATGGAAAGAGGGCATTCACAAAAGCTGAACTAGCAATGAAAACTGCAAATTCCATGGCTATAAAAGCACTCTATGCAGGGTTGAACAATGAGGAATTAATGCGATGCGGGCAAAATTGTAAGACAACATACGAAATTTGGAACAACATGCTAAACGACATGAGGGAACTGCTTCTGAGGTAAAAGCTAAAGTAAATTTATTTTTTTATAAGTTTGATGTTTTTTGTATGTTGCCAGGAAAAAACATAGATCAAATGCTTACTTGTTTTGATATCATTGCAAACGAATTTGAGAGCTTAGGAAAGAGGTTAGATGATGACCGAAATGTCGAAAAACTCATAAGCTGTCTCACGCCCGAGTGGGATGTAAAAGCTGCTGCAATGAGGGAAACCCTTGAGGAAAAGGGATTTGATTACTATACATTCCAAGGAAAGTTGAAGATATACGAGATGGAGATGACAGAAACTAAAAGATACAGACAGGACATCGAGATTGAACCAAAAATCGAAGAGAGGACCATTGCCCTAAAAGCAAAGAAATCACGTCCATCAAAATCAGAATCAGAGCATGAAGAATCAGACAATGATTTCATACGGCTAATTAAACAATTCTGTAAGCATCTCAAACAGAAAAAGTACAGCAGGTCACAAGGAGAAAGAGACAAAGATAAAAATGATGTGTGGTACAAATGCAACAAGCCAAGACATATACGCCCAAACTGTCCCCTATCGAAAGGTAGGAACAAAGATTATTATCACTTCAATTCAAGATTGAGAAAGAAGGTGTTGAAGGCAATGTGACTAGACTCAAATTCAAGTGAAGATGAGCAATATCAGAACAACGTCGGCTTCATGGCTCTTGGGAATGGTGAGGTGCAATCACCATCTCAAGAAGAGATAATCGAAGAACCCACTTATGATGAGTTAGTAGAAATGTGTAATGGATTAAAAGATTATGCTAAGAAATTGAGTCGTGAACTAAGACAATATAAACAAATTTCAAATGAATCTCATGACTCTCGCATTGCTAAAAATCAAAAACTGAAAAATAAAAATTCCTTGATCATGGAAAAATTCGAGTCATTTAGAAAAGATCGTGATGTATTGCTAGAGGAAAATGAACTCTTAAAACAATAAATTCAAGAATCCTTAGCAACACATGATGAACACTTGTTAGAAATTCATGAGAAATCTGTTTATATTGCTAAGCTCACTGATGATTTAAAAGAATGTATAAGAAAATTTGATGAGGTAGTGGAAGGTTGTAACGAAGCTCTTGAGCAAAATAGAATACTTGATGCTACCCTAGACACTCTTCATTGGAACACTAAAGTCGATGTGATGACTAGGAAAATACTTTGTAAGAGAGTAATTGAGCTCGAGAAAATTATTGAAAAATATGAAGGACCCAGTTACCTTATTACAAAGAATTCAAGATCTTATCATGATAATCGAGGGCTTAGTTACAATGAGCCAATACAACATCAAAACTTTAAGCAAACTTGCCATATACATATGCATATAGCCACAAAAATAGTTACAAACCAACACACAATTATGCATATATGCATGATCCAAAGCATAATCGCATTACTTGTCACTATTGTTGTTGATTAGGGCATATTTCTTATAATTGTGCTTTAAAAAGGAATACTAACTTTGTTTGGATAAAGAAGAATACAAGTGCAGGGATAGTACCTACTTGGATACATACTAATCTTAATGTAGGTACATCAATACACTTCACCTAAAGATCAGTAGCACTTTGATAGTGGATGCGTAAAGCTCATGGTGAATGAAAACAACACTTTTGCATCACTATCAAGAAAAGAAAAGGGAAGATCATTGTAATACCCTAAACTTCCATTTTAATAGAAATGTTGATTTTCACGTGTTGTGCACGTGCAAATTTCGTATGTATACTTATTTATTTATTTTTATATATAAAATTTCTTTTGGTAGTATGAACAATTATTTTCTTCCTTTCCTTTATTTTCCTAAAAGCCTATTTTGTAAAGCCCAAAACATTATTTTCTTATTTTGATATTTTGAGCCCAGTTTAATAATTTATTATTTTATTATTTCGGCCTACAAGTCTAAGTCCACTATTTGTGAAGCCCACAAATTTAATTAATCATTTAAATTGTCACACTTGTCATGTAGACACATTTTGTGAACAAGTGATTAATTAAAAATCGTACAAATTTCAAATAGGGGGTACTAAGGGGCACTTGCATGCACGTAGTGTGCATTGCACACCTATGGGAGGCCGGTTTGTGTATGGAGAAGATGGGGAGTGGGTGTGTGTGAGCATGGGTAGTTATTTGACTGTGGGTGGTTGCTACAACTTCCCATCCTATCCTAGCCATCCATCTTTAACCATCTAATGAAATCCCAGCCCTCCAATCCATCCTAGAACTAGTATAAATACCCCCACCTACATGTATTCTACACTAAGAAATTATTGAAAGAAAGAATTTATATAGGAGAGAATTACATAAGAGAGTATATAGTTTGAGTGTTCTTTGGTGTGTCCCAACATTGGAGGCCGGCCCATCCCATCTACAAGAGAGCTCTCGGTTTTGGTAAGGGAGCAAGAAGGAGGACTTTTGCATCACAATCTAGGAGGAGAAGGCTATTCTCTCGCATTCTTAGGAGACTCTAGGAGCTTTTAATTGGTTTTTCTCCAAAGAGGTGGGAGTTTCTCATTGCTTCTAATATTAGAATGCATGCTAGGTATATTTTAAATAAAATTATATGAATTAACTAGTAAGAGATTGGAACCATATTTGTTTAATTAAAGTATTAAAGTAGAGTGGTAATATTAGAGATAAATTGATGGAATGATTACTAAGAGATAATTGTTAATTTTTGTAGTAGAATTCTCCATTTTATATGTGTCATATGAATGTTAGAATAAATGAAAAAGATTGTATTTGCAAACAAATGATTGAATGCATCATGTGTAAATTAGTGGATAAAGATAGAAGTTTTATTCATTAGAAAAGATGATTTTGTGTTCTAAAAACATAGTAGTTGTCAATAAGCAAGAGAACAGTAATGTAGTGATTTTTGTGGGAACCTATATTTAATTATGAAGAATTATGCTTTAGTTCTCAAATATCGAAATTATGAACATGGAATACAAACTAGGGCTAAAATGCATGTTTTAAAGAGTTAAAAAGACTTATAAAAATACTGGTTGCTATAGATTTGGGTGTATTTTAGTTCTGGAAAATTTTGTTTTTAAAAGAGGAGAAAAAGAGAGAATTCTGTTTTGAGACTTCATAAATTATAGCTATGAACAGAGAGCAAAATCAAAACCCAAATTAATCACTTTCAAAACAAAATGGCCAGTTAGACCAACAGGTCAGTAGAGCTTTCGGTCGCTATAGTAGAGAGGAGGTTTCAGGTTCGATACTGAGACCTTTCGTTTATTTATTATTATTTTTCTTGTTAAAAATTCGATTTGCCGAGAGTCGATACTTAGGGATTATAACCCCTAGTTATATCGCCTTGGGGCTTTGGCACGTTGGTCTTGTGTGCTGTCTATTGGGCCACTGGTTGTGGGTTCGAATCCGGTTGGGGGTTTGGATTTAAAAAACTGTTTTTTTATGGGATTTTAATTAAATTGAGTTTTTGAAAATAGATTAAAAGTTGGGAAAAATATGGAATTAATTACTGAAATTTATTTGGACCTTATGAGAAAATTTTGTATAACTTTTGTTAAAGTGTAATTGAGAAATTGAGGCTTTTTGCAAGAAAGGACTTCTTTTTAAAATTAAAATTTGTCTTTTAAATAGAAGAAAAATAAATGAGATTTGTGAGTTATAAAGATGACAATTAGAAATAAGGAATTTTAGAAAGTTATGATTTTGTGTAATTAATAGGACTTATAACTTGTGCTTGTAGTAAGATTTTGAAATGAGAATAATAGATTTGTGAAATAAATGAATTACGGATTACTACTAGTGGAATTTTATTCTTACGCATAAATTGCACGTGAAGTTGACTTATTGATTGTGATGAGCTATGAAAGATATTGTTAGGATTTTGAATGGGTTGAGGATTGTTAGGGTTTTGAGAAGATGAAGAGAAGAGAGGAAGAAGAAGACAGCCGGCTATAGGAAGAGAGAGATAGGGCAAAAATGTTGATTGATTATTTCCTTTGATTCAAAACTTACATATGTGAAGATACAAAGCCCAATGGGCCCAAAACAATTTGGATCATAACATAACAATCTCCACCTTGAACCAAATTGCATCGAAAACAAACTAAAACATAAAGCAAATGCATAAAGCAAACATAACCTAAACAAAGGTAAACATAAAGATATACTAGCAACATGCTAGAAACAAAAACTAGCTCAAACTAGCTAGAAACAAACCGACATCAAACTTGAACAAAGCTTGAACTTTGCAATTGGAAGAGGCTTTGTGAGCATATCTGCCGGATTCGATTCGGTACCAATCTTCTTCACGGCAACCTTGCCTTCCGAGATCACATCTCGAACAAAATGGTATCGAATGTCAATGTGCTTCGTCTTCTCATGGTACATGCGGTCCTTGGTCAAATGAATCACGCTTTTGTTGTCACAAAATACCGTAATAGGACCCTCGAGTGAAGACATCTCACCAACAAATGCCTTGAGCCAAATAGCCTCCTTAATAGCCTCAGTAATTGCCATATATTCGGCCTCGGTACTTGAGAGTGCAACGGTGGCTTGAAGTATAGACTTCCAACTAATTGCACAATCTCCAAGGATAAAAACATAACCCGTCAAGGAATGCCTCTTGTCCAAATCACCCGCAAAATCAGCATCCACATAACCCGTTAGTTTCTTTCCATTACCAAACTCCAAACGAGCATCAATAGTACCTCTCAAATAGCGGAAGATCCACTTCACCGCTTCCCAACGCTCTTTCCCCGGACAAGAGAGATATCTACTTACCACACTGACGGCTTGAGCAATGTCGAGTCGAGTACACACCATCAAGTACATGAGACTTCCGACCGCACTTGAATATGGAACCTTTTCCATATATTTCTTCTCATCATTGGATTTTGGGCTTAAAGCGGCCGAAAGCTTGAAATGCACCGCAAGAGGTGTTGAAACAACTTTCGTTTTCTCCATGCCAAAACGACGTAGCACTTTCTCGGCAAAACTCTTTTGTGAAAGAAACAACTTTTTTTTAGACCTATCCCTTGTGATCTCCATCCCGAGAATCCTTTTGGCGCCCCCCAAATCTTTCATCTCAAATGCCGAACTTAGTTGCTCTTTCAACCTCCTAACTTCTTTCAAGTTTGAGGATGCAATCAACATGTCATCCACATAGAGCAACAAGTAAATGAAATCCCCACCATCCAATTTCTTGAAATAAACACAACTATCATAATTGGAACGATGGAAATTAATACTCACCATGAATGAGTCGAACTTCTTATACCATTGCCGCGGTGATTGCTTAAGGCCATAAAGGGACTTCTTCAAAAGACACACACGGTCCTTCTTTCCCGCAACCTCAAAACCCTCTGGTTGGCTCATGTAAATTTGCTCCTCCAAATTACCATGCAAGAAGGTAGTTTTCACATCCATTTGCTCCAATTCCAAATCCTTCATTGCCACCAAAGAGAGCAAAACTCGAATGGAGGTGTGCTTAACTACAGGAGAGAACACATCATTGAAATCCACACCTTGGACTTGACTATACCCTTTAGCCACTAGCCTTACCTTGTATCGAAAATCCGCAGGATTTGAGCCATCAATCTTCCACTTAAACACCCACTTGCAACCCACAATCCTCTTACCACTCGGAGGCTTCACAAGAGACCAAGTCTCATTTTGTTGCAAAGATTGTAACTCTTCATTCATAGCGGCAACCCAATTGGCCGCATCTTTAGAAGAAATGGCTTTCTTGTAGGAAGATGGCTCACAATACTCTACATCCTTTGCAATTGCCAAACAATAAGCAAAGTCGGAGTATCCATACCTTGTAGGTGGTCTTGCTTCTCTTCTAGCTCAGTCCCTTGCCAATGCATATGGTTGTGCCTCTTCTTGGGCTTCCTCCAAATTGACATCATCATGTGAGATCAAATCATCACCTTCTTGGACCGGCACCTCAAACTCCACCTTCTTCTCAACCGTCTCATTCTCCTTAATAGTTGGCTCGGGTGCAACATCATTTGCCTTCAACATGGCCGACTCATTGAAAATGACATCTCTTGAAATAAGGAACTTGGATGATTCGGGACACCACAACTTATATCCCTTCACATTTGTGGGATACCCAACAAAAATACACTTCTTCGATCTAGGCTCCAACTTTTCTTCATTCACATGTGCATAAGCGGGACAACCAAACACCCTCAAATTCGAATAATCGACCGTCTTACCCGACCACACTTCTTCGGGTGTCTTCAACTCAATTGAAGTGGTAGGAGATCGATTTACCAAATAGCAAGATGTGTTAATGGCTTCCGCCCAAAACTCCTTACCCAAACCCGCATTTGAAAGCATACTTCTAGACCTTTCAAGTAGTGTCCTATTCATCCTTTCTGCAACACCATTTTGTTGTGGAGTGTTGACCACCGTCTTGTGCCGAATAATCCCTTCAGCCTTGCAAAAATTATCAAACTCACGGTTGCAATACTCCAAACCGTTATCAGTTCTCAACCTCTTAACTTTCCTTCCCGTTTGGTTCTCCAAAAGTGACTTCCATTTTTTGAAGGTGCGAAACACATCACTTTTCTCTTTCAAGAAATAAACTCAAACCTTCCTTGAGAAATCATCAATGAAAGTAAGCATGTAACGAGAACCATTACCTTTGGAAGGCGCACGAGAAGGTCCCCAAAGATCCGAATGGATGTAGTCAAGTGTTCCCTTGGTCGAATGAATGGCCATGGAGAAGCTCAACCTCTTATGCTTGCCAAATACACAATGCTCACAAAAATCCAAGTTGCCCGTGCATTGGCCACACAACAAGCCTCTCTTGCTCAAAATGGTCATTCCTCGCTCGCTCATATGCCCCAATCTCATATGCCAGAGCCTAGTAGTATCCTCATCTGACATAGTACCCGAACGTGCAATGGCAGCCGAGCCCGTAACCGTGGAACCTTGTAAGAAATAAAGAGTTCCAATTCTCTTCGCCTTCATGATTGTGAGAGCCCCTTTAGAGACTCTAAGGACTCCACCTTCACTTAGGAACTTACACCCCTTTTCTTCAAGAGACCCCAAAGAAATCAAATTCTTAGTCAAATCGTGTATATGCCTCACACCCGTCAACCTTCGGACCTTTCCATCATGGAAATTAATTATCACCGAACCAATTCCGGCAACCTTACACATATTTTTGTTCCCCATGAGAACCTTACCATCCGTAGGCTCATAAGTCTCAAACCAATTTCTATTCGGAGTCATGTGTTGCGAAGTACCCGTATCCATCACCCAACAATATATATCATCAACATTAGTATCTGTCACACAAAGAGTATCAACCGTATCACATTCGGCCACATTGGCCTCCTCCGAAGAAGAACCTTTACTATCCGCCTTTTGTTTATTTTTGAGCTTGAAACAATCGGCCTTAATGTGTCCCTTCTTCTTACAATAGTTGCACGTCAAATTCTTGTGCCTAGACTTCGAACGGGTCCTTGTATCTTTCGAGTTTCGGTCCCATGACCTACCTCAATCAACAACTAAACCAACACCTTGGCTCCCTTTCTCATTATTGGTCATTTCACTATCAATGTGCAACTTGGCTTGCAAATTGCTCTTAACATCCTCTAGAGAAATTTTATCTCTATTATAAATCAACATGTCTCTAAAAGCCTTGTATGATGCGAGCAATGAGCATAATAACAAAAGGGCTTGGTCCTCATCCTCCACCTTAACATCAATCTTACTTAAGTCATTCAAAATAGATGCAAACTCCGTAATATGATTGGAAATTGATGTACCTTCAACCATGCGAAGAGTGTAGAGGCGCAATTTCAACCGCAGTCGATTGGTGAGGGACTTCTTCATGTAAATGTTCTCCAACTTCTTCCACAAAGCCTTAGCGGTCTTCTCCGATAGGACTTCTTGCAATGTCGAATCGCTCAAACACAATTAGATAATAGAGAGCGCTTTATCATCCATCTCTCTCCATTTCTTATTTGCCATCGCATCAATCAATTTTTTTCGACCAAAAATGGCATCCTTAACGCCTTGGCTCGACAAAATCGCTGCCATATGCACTTGCCATAATACAAAACTCGTCTTCCCATCATACTTCTCAATATCATATTTTCCCGACATATCCATTCAAATTTCTTGAACCCAATTCAACTAAACACCAAATTTCTTCCCCAAAAATTAATTACTCAAATCACAAAAATCAAACCTTCCTTCTTGATATCATTCTCCTCCGGTGCTCCCGACGACGAAGACCAAGAAACCCGACGAAGATCTGGACTGAGACTGGATGAAGATCTGGACTGGACTAAGCAATCACCACGGGATGGAGATCTGGACTGGACGAAGCAATCACCACGGGATGGAGATCTGGACTGGACGAAGTGTGGTCGCGACGGCTGGAAGTAGGACGGCAGGATTTTGGGGGAGGAGTAAAGGGGCTGGAGGTGTGTGGGTTTTGGTGTTGGCTCTGATACCAGTTTGTTAGGATTTTGAATGGGTTGTGGATTGTTAGGGTTTTGAAAAGATGAAGAGAAGAGAGGAAGAAGAAGGCAGCCGGCTATAGGAAGAGAGAGATAGGGCAAAAATGTTGATTGATTATTTCCTTTGATTCAAAACTTACATATGTGAAGATACAAAGCCCAATGGGCCCAAAACAATTTGGGTCATAACATAACAGATATGACTACATGAATACTATGCTTATGAAAACATGAATTGTGATTAGTCATGAAAATACCTTATGAGTGTGAAAAGCTCGATGTTGTAATTATGAGTTGAAATTGAGAATTAGGGTATAGCCAAGTCTTATACCGGCAATAAAAGAAATGTGGAAATGATATTTGAAATGAGAAGACCAAGGTTTGGGTCATGTGAAATGAATGAATAAGACTGGTATAGTGGGAGTGCTACACTCTAAGGGTTTGATTTTATTCATGATTGAATTAAACTAAGGATTAGATACATAGTGAAGATGTGATGAAAGTAAGAGAAAAACATTGAGTATGAGGGCCATTGGATTGGCGGCGTGAGAGTATTCACAGGATGTCCCATGATGCGTCATGATAGGGCATGGATACTACTCTAGAGTACCGTCCCGGTGGCGACGCTCGTGGGGTGTTTGGCGACTGCGGGTGGTGTCATGTCTATGGTAGGAGCTGAATTACCACAGGATGCATGTATGATGAGTCATGTGACAGTGCGTTGGGATTCCCTCCAGGGCGCCTAGACATGAGTTCGTAGGTCAGAAAATATCTAGGATACTTACCGTAATTATAATTGTAGATTAAGTCATGACGAGGGATTGAACCCTACAAGATGAAGAACGATTAAGGGCTTACCCTCAGACCTATGTAGTATGGGCTGCATATACTCTGAACAAGTGCGCATTAGTGTCATATAATACAAATAATTACATTAAGGACTAAGTGCACATTCACAACACGACATCAATAGGATAGTCCCTTTAGCTTTGTTTGTGAACAAGTATGTGGTTTGCTAAGTATTGAGAATCGTTATACTGTTTCCGGCATAGAGAGGATGGCCGTGTATAATATTTTGTCAGTTGAATGAACTGACGCGTCCACAGTTTTACATGCAGGGTAAAGATGCTTGACAAATTGAAGTATACATGCTCCTCAAGATTGATTTAAATGTTGTTTCATGTAATTTATGAAAAATTGCTTCCGCTGTAATAATGTAAATGTGTAATGTAACTATGATGTAAGAAATATTTTTATTTCCTTGTAAAATTGTACGAAAGAAGTGTAAAGATCCTGTGGAACTTCGAATTCAGTTGTATTTTAGAATTCGGAATGTTACAGAGTGGTATTAGAGCCACGCTTCTAAATAGTACAAATTTATAAGGAACGACACCTTAGAAATGGACATTTGAGTGTGAGTTAAGTCTAGAGATTTAAATGCAAGTCACTTACATTTGTGTTGCTCTATGATTTATGCTTCTTCTTCTCTATCTTTAAGATGGCGAACCACTTCGACCCAGTTGGAGATGACAATTGGCACATTATTGAGGAAGATTACTACCCAGGGCAAGCTGATTCAGACGAAGAGGATCCCGAAGAAGTGGAAGAGGAATGGCTTGAGTCTCGAGAGATCACTCCACCTCCGAATTCATCTGATGATTCTTCAGACGAAGAGGAACCAGTTCCGGGTAATCTCATTGTGTCTCTTCAGAGGCAGGTAGAGACTCTACGGGAGAGAGTCGGACTACTAGAGGCTCAGTTGGCGAAGCGCAAGAATGATTTTGCAGTTATCAGTCATCGTATTTGGGAACTCGAGGAAAGGAAAAACATGACCGATGTATTGAAGGAGGAAGTGGAGAAACTACGGGGAGAGCTTCGTGAAGCCAAGAGGAACCGTAGGAGTTAGACCGTTGTATCATCTACTGCTTCCATTTTGATGTCAAAAATATTTTAAATTCGAATGTATAAAGTTTGAAATTTAATGAATGAAAAGTTAACTTAAAAGTTCATGTTTATACTTCGAATTTAATGGATCTTTTGCATCAGAATATGGCTGGAAGACGAGCTCGAATTGGTAAAGGTCTGGACTTGGAAACGGATCTAGCGATGGTCTATCAGACACTCAATACCATTGTCATGAATCAGTGCCTGCGAATCCAGTACCCGAAGTAATCAAACTCGTGGAATCATTTAAATGGATGAAATCACCTGTATTTGAGGGAAATTCAAACCCTAACATGGCTGACAATTGGATCCGACAGGTAGAGACTATCTTCGAAGTCTTGGAGACTCCGGAGGGCAGCAAGGTGAAGTTGGCGACACTGCAATTCGAGAAGGATGCTGTTGTGTGGTGGCAATCGATGAAGCGGACGATGGGAGACTTGGTTCTTGGCTGGGAGGAATTCTTGGAGGAATTCCGCAGTCATGATTTTCCCTCAGACGTCCAGGAGAAGAAGGCCATGGAGTTTCTGTCACTACAGCAGGGCGGCATGTCGGTCAGGGAGTATGCGACCATGTTTAATCAGATCTCAAGGTATGCCCCCGAATTGGTGATGGATGAGGCGGAGAAGGCTCGAAAGTTCGAGCATGGGTTGAGGCCAAGTTTGAGATCCATGATGATACTCCTCGGTATTAGGAGGTTTGACAAGCTAGTCAAATGAGCAGCAGCCACGGAGGCGGACATGGAGCAGTTCCACGCTGTTTAGAATTGGAGGAACAACTGGAATGCGGGGAAGAGGCCCGCAGTTGCTGGCAATGTCAGGGGACAGCCACCGGCTCAAAGGTTCAAGCCTACGGGTGCGAACACTGTTCAAGTGGCAGGAAGACTCGGGAATACTTGGGCGAGACCTCCAATGACTTGTTTCAACTGTAGAGAGATAGGCCACTACAAGTCTTATTGCCCCAAACTGCATGATATCGTCCGCAATGGACCAACTCAGCAGGCCGGGAAGAAGCCGTACCAGCAGGGGCGAGTATTTGCCTTGACTGAAGCTGATGCTGATGAGGTGGATCACGTCATCACTGGTACGAGGAAGGATATTTAGGAATGTTTTCTGTTATCTCTTTTTCCGTTAATTAGTGAACTGTTATATGACGAGTGTATGTTATGTAACAGGAGAACTTATTTTGAATGGAAAGAAAGTTGTTGTTTTGTTCGATACTGGGTCCTCTCATACTTTTGTATCACCTAAATTTGCTAAAGTTCTGGGAGTCGAACCGAAGATATTTCCAGACAAGGTTTTAGCAGTAGATACTCCATTAGGAGAGACTCTAACCACTGATCGGTACTATGCTGACTGCGAGATCGTGATTGGGAATAGAATTTTTGGGATCGATCTGATCGAGCTGAATATTTTGGGAGTCAATGTTATCATTGGCATTGATTAGATATCGGTATACAGTGCGAACATTGAGTGCAAGACCAAGACAGTAACAATGAAGGCTCTAGGTGGACCTAAAGTCACTTTCCAAGGGAAGAGGAGATATTTAGATTTGGTTGCTGGTATCAGCCAAAAGAGAGGGATTCCTGTAGAGGTGTAGCGGATTCCTGTGGTTCGGGATTACCGACTGTGTTCTTGGAAGATTTGCCTGGGTTACCCTCGTATCGTGATGTGGAGTTCAGCATCACTATTCAGCTAGGGAGTGCACCTATTTCTAAGCCACCGTACAGGATGGCGCCTGTGGAGCAGGATGGGATCAAACGGCAGATTGAGGAACTATTGGAGAAGGGCTTTATTCAACCAAGTGCGTCACCTTGGGGAGTGCCGGTGCTTTTGGAAAAGAAGAAGGATGGTTCAATGAGGATGTGCATTGATTACCGAGAGCTAAATAATGTCACTATTCAGAATAAGTATCCGATTCCACGAATTGATGACTTATTCGATCGTCTACAAGGAGCAGCTGTTTTCTCCAAAATATATTTTCGATCAGGATATCATCAAGTTCAAGTGAAAACTGAAGATGTGCATAAGACTGCGTTCAGAACTCGACACGGACATTACGAATTCTTAGTTATGCCGTTTGGAGTGACGAATGCGCCTGCAATCTTTATGGACATGATGAACAGAATTCTAAAGCCGTTCATTGATTCTTTCATCGTGGTGTTTATCGACGATATTCTCGTGTACTCCAAGTCGGAGGAGGAGCACACGGAGCATCTGGCAGCAGTTTTGAGAAAGCTTCAAGAGCATGAGTTGTATGTCAAGTTGTCTAAGTGTGATTTCTTGAAATCTGAAGTGGCATTCCTAGGTCACATCCTTTCTAAGGAGGGAGTGGCAACTGATCCTCAGAAGATAGAGACAGTGAGAGATTGGGCAAGGCCTACTACAGTGAAGGAAATCAGGAGTTCCCTTGGGCTAATTGGATACTACAGGAGATTCATCCAGGGCTACGCTCAGATAGCCATGCCGCTCACTGGTCTGACAAAGAAGAATGTGAACTTCAAGTGGACCGAACAGTGCGAGGCAAGCTTTCTGGAGTTGAAATAAAGGCTGACTACTGCTCCCATTTTGGCTTTGCCTAGAGCAGGTGTTGAGTATGATGTCTACAGCGATGCTTCACATCGTGGGCTTGGTTGTATCTTAATGCAAGAAGGGAAAGTAATCGCTTATGGGTCTAGGCAACTAAGACCGCATGAGAAAAATTATCCAACTCATGATCTGGAGTTGGCTGCGATTATCTTCGCCTTAAAGCAATGGAGACACTATGTGTATGATGAAAAGCTGAATATGTACACAGACCATAAAATCTTGAAGTACATCTATCAGTAGAAAGATATGAACCTGAGGCAGAGATGGCTGGAGGTACTTGAGGACATTCGTCCAGAGATTAAGTATCATCTTGGAAGACTAATATTGTTGTTGATGCACTTAGCCGCAAGAGCAGTCTGGCGAGTTTGATTACAACTCAAAGGCAGCTGGCAGAGGAGTTGGATCGGGCTGGTATTGGAGTTGTTCTACAAGGCTTGGGATCAACTTTATCTCAGTTGAGGCTTCAACCGATGCTAAATGAAAGGATTATTACAAGTAAGAAGGAAGATGCAGAGATTCAGAAAGTGAAGGAGCAGGTTGGTGCTAGCAAGTTGCCCGAATTCCAGAACAGGGATGAAGTGCTGTGGTTTGGAGAGAGGCTGTGTGTTCCGGATCAGTCGGACTTGAAAGAAAGTATTCTTCATGAGGCACATGCTGCTCATTTGTCAGTACATCCTGGGAGTACCAAGATGTATAAGGACATTAAACCGCATTTCTGGTGGTCAGGTTTGAAGCAGATGTGGCTGAATTTGTGTCGAGTTGTGAGATTTGTCAGCAAGTCAAAGCCGAGAACCAGAAAGCCAGAGGTCTATTGCAACCGTTACCTATTCCGGAATGGAAGTTGGATAACTTCAGTATGGATTTCATCACGTATTTGCCTAAGAGTCCTAAAGGCAATGATGCGATTTGGGTCATAGTCGATCGACTAACCAAGTCCGCTCACTTCTTGGCGATGAAACTCACTGTTTTGATAGACATGTTGGCTAAGATGTATGTTGGTGAGATCGTCAGGCTTCATGGTGTTCTGCTAACCATTGTGTCTGATCGAGATGCGCGTTTTACTTCGCATTTCTGGAGGAGTCTTCAGACAGCTTTGGGTACCAAGACGGATTTCAGCACTTCCTTTCATCCCCAGACCGATGGGCAGACCGAGAGAGTCAACCGTATTCTTGAGGACATGCTTCGGTGCTGTGTACTAGACTTTGGAGGCAGTTGGAAAATGCATTTACCTTTGGTAGAGTTCGCCTACAACAACAGTTTTTAGACTAGCATTGGGATGGCGCCGTACGAAGCTCTGTATAGCAGGAAGTGCAGGACGCCTGTCAATTGGTTCGAAGTTGGGGAGCGTCAGATGTTTGGGCCTGAGATTGTGCAGCAAACCTCTGAAAAGATTGATCTGATCAGGAAGAGGTTGGTGGATGCTCAGAGTTGGCAGAAGAGCTATGCAGACAACCAGAGAAGGGACCATGAGTTTGAGGTTGGTGACTTTGTCTTTCTCAAGGTATCGCCCAACAAAGGCGTGATCCGATTTGGCAAGGATAAAAAGTTAGCCCCGAGGTTCATAGGCCCGTATAAGATATTAAAAAGGATCGGAAAAACTGCTTACCGGCTTGAGTTACCGGAAGAGTTGTCTCAGGTGCACATTGTCTTTCATGTGTCTATGCTGAGAGGTTACATTCCAGATCCAAGTCATCATTTGCCCGAAGTGCCAGAGGGTTTGCAGTTAGATCTGAGTTACATTGAGCTTCCAGTTGAGATTGTTGATCGTTGGGAGAAAGTCTTGAGGAATAAGACGATACCGATAGTTAAGGTAGTCTGGAGAAACCAGTTGGTTGAAGAGGCTACTTGGGAATTTGAGGAGAGGATGATGAAGGATCATCCTGAGCTCTTTGTTTGATTGTATTTTCTTCATCTGTTTTGTTTTCTCACTCTTTAATTGTAGTTCCGGGAACGGAACTATTCTAAGGAGGGAGTGTTGTTATACCCTAAACTATCATTTTAATAGAAATATTGATTTTCACGTGTTGTGCACATGAAAATTTCATATGTATATTTATTTATTTATTTTTATATATAAAATTTCTTTTGGTAGTATGAACAATTATTTTTTTCCTTTCCTTTATTTTCCTAAAATCCTATTTTGTAAGCTCAAAACATTATTTTCTTATTTTGAGCCCACTTTAATAATTTATTATTTTATTATTTGGGCTCACAAGTCTAAGCCCACTATTTGTGAAGCACACAAATTTAATTAATCATTTAAATTTTCACACTTGTCCTGTAGACACAATTTGTGAACAATTGATTAATTAAAAATTGTACAAATTTCAAATAGGGGGTACTAAGGGGCACGTGCATGCACGTAGTGTGCATTGCACACCTATGGGAAGCCGGTTTGTGCATGGAGACGATGGGGAGTGTGTGTGTGTGTGCATGGGTAGTTATTTGATTGTGGGTGGTTACTACAACTTCCCATCCTATCCTAGCCATCTATCTTTAACCATCTAATGAAATCCTAGCCCTCCAATCCATCCTAGAACTAGTATAAATACCCCCACCTACATGTATTCTACACTAAGAAATTATTGAAAGAAAGAATTTATATAGGAGAGAATTACATAAGAGAGTATATAGTTTGAGTGTTCTTTGGTGTGTCCCAACATTGGAGGCTGGCCCATCCCATCCACAAGAGAGCTCTCGGTTTTGGTAAGGGAGCAAGAAGGAGGACTTTTGCATCACAATCTAGGAGGAGAAGGCTATTCTATCGCATTCTTAGGAGACTGTAGGAGCTTTTAATTGGTTTTTCTCCAAAGAGGTGGAAGTTTCTCATTGCTTCGAATATTAGAATGCATGCTAGGTTTATTTTAAATAAAATTATGTGAATTAACTAGTAAGAGATTGGAACCATGTTTGTTTAATTAAAGTATTAAAGTAGAGTGGTAATATTAGAGATAAATTGATTGAATGATTACTAAGAGATAATTGTTAATTTTTGTAGTAGAATTCTCCATTTTATATGTGTCATATGAATGTTAGAATAAGCGAAAAAGATTGTATTTGCAAACAAATGATTGAATGCATCATGTGTAAATTAGTGGATAAAGATAGAAGTTTTATTCATTAGAAAAGATGATTTTGTGTTCTAAAAACATAGTAGTTGTCAATAAGCAAGAGAACAATAATGTAGTGATTTTTGTGGGAACCTATCTTTAATTATGAAGAATTATGCTTTAGTTCTCAAATGTCGAAATTATGAACATGGAATACAAACTAGGGCTAAAATGCATGTTTTAAAGAGTTAAAAAGACTTATAAAAATACTGGTTGCTGTAGATTTTGGTGTATTTTAATTCTGGAAAATTTTGTTTTTAAAAGAGGAGAAAAAGAGAGAATTCTGTTTTGAGACTTCATAAATTATAGCTATGAACAGAGAGCAAAATCAAAACCCAAATTAATCACTTTCAAAACGAAATGGCCACTTAGACCAACAGGTCGGTAGAGCTTTCGGTCGCTATAGTAGAAAGGAGGTCTCGGGTTCGATACTGAGGCCTTTCCTTTATTTATTATTATTTTTTTTGTTAAAAATCTGATTTGCCGAGAGTCGATACTTAGGGATTATAACCCCTAGTTATATCGCCTTGGGGCTTTGGCGTGTTGTTCTTGTGCGCTGTCTATTGGGCCACTGGTTGTGGGTTCGAATCCGGTTGGGGGTTTGGATTTAAAAAACTGTTTTTTTATGGGATTTTAATTAAATTGAGTTTTTAAAAATAGATTAAAAGTTGGGAAAAATATGAAATTAATTACTGAAATTTATTTGGACCTTATGAGAAAAATTTGTATAACTTTTGATAAAGTGTAATTGAGAAATTGAGGCTTTTTGCAAGAAAGGACTTCTTTTTAAAATTAAAATTTGTCTTTTAAATAAAAGAAAAATAAATGAGATTTGTCAGTTATAAAGATGACAATTAGAAATAAGGAATTTTAGAAAGTTATGATTTTGTATAATTAATTGGACTTATTACTTGTGCTTGTTGTAAGATTTTGAAATGAGAATAATAGATTTGTGAAATAAATGAATTACGGATTAATACTAGTGGAATTTTATTCTTACGCATAAATTGCACGTGAAGTTGACTTATTGATTGTGATAAGCTATGAAAGATATGAATACATGAATACTATGCTTAGGAAAACATGAATTGTGATTAGTCATGAAAAGACCTTATAAGTATGAAAAGCTCGATGTTGTAAGAGTTGAAATTGAGAATTAGGGTATAGCCAAGCCTTATACCGGCAATAAAAGAAATGTGAAAATGATATTTGAAATGAGAAAACCGAGGTTTGGGTCATGTGAAATGAATGAATAAGACCGATATAGTGGGAGTGCTACACTCTAATGGTTTGATTTTATTCATGATTCAATTAAACTAAGGATTAGATACATAGTGAAGATGCGATGAAAGTAAGAGAAAAACATTGAGTATGAGGGCCATTGGAATGGCGGTGTGAGAGTATTCACAGAATATCCCATGATGCATCATGATAGGGCATGGATACTGCTCCAGAGTACCGTCCCGGTGGCGACGCTCGCTGGGTGTTTGACGACTGCGGGTGGTGTCATGTCTATGGTAGGAGCTGAATTACCACGGGATGCCTGCATGATGAGTCATGCGACAGTGCGTTGGGATTCCCTTCAGGGCGCCTAGACATGAGTTCGTAGGTCAGAAAATATCTAGGATACTTACCGTAATTACAGTAGTAGATTAAGTCATGACGAGGGATTGAAACCTATAAGATGAAGAACGATTAAGGGCTTACCCTCGGACCTATGTAGTATGGGCTGCATAGACTCTGAACAAGCGCGCATTAGTGTCATATAATACAAATAATTGCATTAAGGACTAAGTGCACATTCACAATACGACATCAATAGGATAGTCCATTTAGCTTTGTTTGTGAACCAGTTTGTGGTTTGCTAAGTATTGAGAATCGTTATACTATTTCCGGCATAGAGAGGATGACCGTGTATAATATTTCGTCAGTTGAATGAACTGACGCGTCCACAGTTTTACATGCAGGGTAAAGATGCTTGACAAATTGAAGTATACATGCTGCTTAAGATTGATTTAAATGTTGTTTCATGTAATTTATTATAAAATTGCTTCCGCTGTAATAATGTAAAGGTGCAATGTAACTATGATGTAAGAAATATTTTTATTTCCTTGTAAAATTGTACGAAAGAAGTGTAAAGATCCTGTGGAACTTCGAATTCAATTGTATTTTAGAATTCAGGGTGTTACAATCATATTATTTTAAAGTAAAACAATTTTAGTTTAATTCTTTGTCTGGTAAGAAAATTTAAACTCATTTCATTCTCAACTTGCTGATATCTTTACGAAGCCTTTAGATGAAAAACGATTTATTCTTTGAAAGTAGAACTGAATGTTATTGATATTTTAACTTGAAAGTGGGTTTTGGTCGACTGGAAGGGCGACTGTACGCCTGTGTGGGTGTACGGTCGACCGGCACACTCTCGGTCTTCATTTTGTTTTATACTCTGTTTTCAAAAAGTTTGGCTTTCAGTATTTGCGGTCGACCAGATAATCCTGTGTCTTGCGTTTTGTCTTTACAAGATGTGCGGTCGATTGGTTTGCTCTCGGGTTGATTTTTTTGTATGCTCAATTGGTGTTGCGGTCGACCGGTTATTTTCTTGGCTACTCATTTTGACTTTTAAGAATCTGTTCTTCATTATCTTCTATAATATCGGTTCTTCTTCTGTTTTATGCCTCACCTCTGTATTAGAAAATCTCAAATCTATGATACCATGAAGAGCCCTCCCTGTATATCAAAGAGTTTCGCTATCAACGGTATCATGTAAGTAGATTTCCCTCCGTTTTCAAAATTATTATATTCCTCAAAACTCATCTCATGTTTTTTTGTTTCGCTTATTGAATGTTCTTCTCATTTACAAATTGCTTTTGGAGGAGTATGTTCTCCACGTCTCTTTTGTCCCTATTGGTGTGTTCCAAAAGGGGGAAGAATATTTCCATGAATCTTATGAATGTTTTTTAACACTGAAAGTTAATATTTTTTTCTTCTATGAAGTATTGAATTAAAGGGGAGTATTTGTATTTACAAATCTCTCTTAAAAGCTCTTTACCTATGGAAATCTGTGTTACAGGAAGTACTAAATTCAGGGGGAGTATTTATATGTCAAATTGTTTAATTTTTTACTTCAGGCATGTTTTGTTTACGCCAAAGGGGGAGATTGTTGACTCTTAGTTTGGTGTGCACAAAACATGTCTATAAATACTAATAAGTTTAAATTGAGTTGTTCAGGTTTTCAGGATCAAATAATATCTATAAGAGATCCAAGAGAGATTCAACAATATTCAAAGAAGGAAAGTAATAAAGAAAGATTGAGAAATCAAAGCAAAAGAAGAAGATACTCAAAAAGAGCAGTTGATTGATTAGTGTCTAAGAAAGCTATCAAGACCAGTTGTTATCATTCTATATTTGTGAGATTTAATATGTATAAAATTGATTGGTGATTGATTAGTTTTTGGTAAGAATATAAAGTGAATTCGGTATGAACAGCGCAATACCGGTCGACCGCATCGCAAGCGACTGCAACTCACAGTTACCTAAGAAGCAGTCGAACCTTCATCTCTCTACTTTACGTTAGAGAGATGATCGGTCGACTGCACCAAAATTGCGGTCAACCGTACTTTACGTTGTTCAAATTTTTGGAATGTATCGTTTCTAATTTTGATCGATACACTTCCCAGTCTATTTAATTGGACAAACCCACTGTGTATTCTTCACCTATTACTTCTGAGAAAAATCTTCTGAACTAATCTTTCAACAATCAATCCGAGTGTGTGTGATAACTATTTGTATTCTTCAGTCAGGATCATTAAGGATCTTGAGTTCTTTTCTTTTCTTCCACTACGGTGAGATTGACGGGACTTGTGTTAGAAGTCCTGTGAGTGTAATAGGTCTCTTGGCCTGAATTCGAGAATCACTGTATAAGGGTTTGAGTATAGTGGAACGCTTGTGGCGGAGAATTGCTACAAGTAGGTGGTGTGGATGTAGACCAGGGGATCGAACCACGTTATATTGCTGCTCATTTGTGCTATCTGTGTTTGCTCTTCTTATCTCTTTTTATTTACTCTGCACTTTATTTTAGTTTTTTTAATTCTGCACAATCACCTTATTCACCCCCCCTAGGGTGATTAACACAACTTTTTCGTTGTATAATTATAATCTAGTATATCAACATTCAAAAATTATATAGTAAAGATGTTACAGAAAATACAATCTCAAAACTCAAACATTTGCAATATGGCATCTCTCCAAACTCAATTACACTAATCTTTTAATGACCAAATACTTCAATCTCAATTATATATCCAATGAATGACTTAAATAAATTGCATATCTTTCTCATTTGTACCATTCAGGGTGTGATCCTCGACTGAATCTGCACTTAAGTAGTTGACCATATGAACAAGGTAACACTGAATTGTCCAATATTAACTAATACATGCATTGTACACATTCTTATTAAAAAACATCAAATAAAACAACCCAAACCATCGAACACACAGTCTCTTCCCTTCCTACTTCAAAGTACCATGCCTTTTCCCCTCCTACTTCAAATTTGGGACTTATTCCTAACTGAATCAGTGAAAGGTTCTGATAGCAAGACTATGTCATGTAGATCCTTAAACCAAAACGCTGGAAGAATCCAAAAGAGAATGGGGTTTGAAGTTTGAAAGAACTGCGTAAAGGGCTTAAAATCGAATTTTACTTTACTACAGTAGTCATTTCAGACCATCAGAAAAATCAATATCCATGGTAGAGCACCCACATTAAAAGCAAACCCACATGGATGAATGTAAAATGACCTAAAAAAAAACTGTACCATCTTGTCAACGATATTTGCTGAGAAAAATAAAGGTACTTGTTCTTGATAAGAAGTAAGGTCATTTATGCCAATAAGTTCCATGCAAAATAAATTTTATATTTTTTACTCTTGACATGATAATATTTGAGTTTCAACTTCTACTTTTTTTTTAGTTATTCCAGTATACAGTTTACTTCTTGCTATGAATCTCCAATGAGCATTGTCATGCATATACATGATCGAATCAGTACATGAGAACAAGCACATATTCATGTCGCAGAACTAAACATAGAAAAGGTCTAAATATTAATTATATATATCAAAGTGAATCATATTAATTATGCAGAAGGCTCATGTGAGAAAACATAGGCTGGTAGGTGCATTGAGAAATGAAGGAGAAATTTAAGGAGAATAGATCTCCCATGGAGAAAAACTAAGAGACTTATTATTGTATAACTTATATTTACTAAATGCTTGTTCATCTTTTCTTATAATTTCCTTTAAAAGTAAACTGTTATTTTTTTTCCCATTAGAGGCACATTTTACTGGCAAGATTTGGGAACCTGTACATTATATAGTAGTGATATGGCTAAAAATAGGATTAAATCGGGACCGTTCACATCGGAGACGAATCTTAAAGCTCAGGGGTAAAACGGTAATTTCACCTACTAACGGGTCCGAAGCGGGTACTGGGTCTCCTCCTCACAGATCCAACAACCCGCGAACGGATCCACCTCAACTGGGTACGGGTCCCGACCCGATACAAACCCAGACCAACAAGAGGAGATCAGGGTCACTGATTTGACTAAATCAACGGGCCTGATTTGCAGTTATCCTCTCACCGGGAATTAAGGGATTACATTCCTAATCTGATTACGAGGATTTTATGCCTTATCAGATCACAGGAATCACATTCCTAATCTGATCCCAACGGCGACTATAAATATCCCCCACCTACCACTGTTACAGGTTAATCACTCTTTTCCCAACTAAAGCTCTTTTTTAATCATCACTGGTTACTGACAAGAGCGTCGGAGGGTGCGTCGCCGGGATCAACCCCGGTGTTTCGCACTTTCCTTGCAGGTGCACGGCGGGAGCTCAACTGCCCAACTCCGATGAACAGGTTCGGATCTGCAATTCAGGTTTTTCCACAGACGGCGCCAATCTGTTACCGCTGATTTCGGTGTGGGGGTAAACAGATAGAATTTGTGACAAGTGTGAGGAAGAACTCTAGGAGAGAGTTGTGTTCCAAACTCATCTCCCAAATGGCTCTCTTCGAGAGCCGAGCTCTTCACTCCGCTCGCCTCCGAAGCGGACCTCTTCTCAACGAGTTTGGAGCTCACAACTCTCTCCTAGAGTTGCTCCTCAAACTCACCTCACAAATGGCTCTCTTCCAGAGCCGAGCTCTTCACTCAGCCGAGCTCTTTGCTCCGCTCGCCCCCGAAGCGGACCTCTCCTCGACAGATCCGAGCTCTTTGCTCCGCTCGCCTCCGAGACGGACCTCTCCTCGACAAGTTTGGAACACAACTCTCTCCTAGAGTTCTTCCTCACACTTGTCTCACAAATAGCTCTCTTCCAGATCCGAGCTCTTTGCTCCGCTCACCCCCGAGACGGACCTCTTCTCGACAAGTTCGGAGCACAACTCTCTCCTAGAGCTCCTCCTTACACTTGTCTCACAAATAGCTCTCTTCCAGAGCCGAGCTCTTCACTCCGCTCGCCTCCGGAGTGGACCTCTTCTCAACGAATTCAGAGCTCAAAACTCTCTCCAAGAGTTGCTCCTCAAACTCATCTCACAAATGGCTCTCTTCCAGAGCCGAGTTCTTCCCTCCGCTCGCCGCCGAAGCGGACCTCCTTTCAACGAGTTCGGAGCTCAAAACTCTCTCCAAGAGTTGCTCCTCAAACTCATCTCACAAATGGCTCTCTTCCAGAGTCGGGCTCTACCCTCCGCTCGCCGCCGAAGCGGACCTCTTCTCAACGAGTTCGGAGCTCAAAACTCTCTCCAAGAGTTGCTCCTCAAACTCATCTCACAAATGGCTCTCTTCCAGAGCCGAGCTCTTTCCTCTGCTCGCCGCCGAAGCGGACCTCTTCTCAACGAGTTCGGAGCTCACAACTCTCTCCTAGAGTTGCTCCTCAAACTCGTCTCCCAAATGGCTCTGTTCCAGAGCCGAGCTCTTCCATCCGCTCGAATGCCGAGCAAGTGCCGATCCGACCCCAACGTCAAAGAGCCCGGTCGGCTGCCGAGCAAGTGCCTTTCCGATCCTGCAAACGGAGAAAACTCACTTTCTCCTCAACATTCGTGTAAGATCTCGATCAGACGGCCCAGATCTTGCCAGCGACGCTAAACGACAAGATAGCGTTTTCTTGGGAATTGAGCCCATCTCGAGATTCGTGCCACCATTCAACGGCCCAGATCAAGCCACGTTGCTCGGATCTCCAATCCGAGCTACTGTCCTACCGAGCTGCAAAATGGCCAAAAAATTGCCTCAAAATCCGTGCTCGGATTCGCCAAAAGAAAAAAAGAAAAAAAAAAGTGGGACAAGGGGCCAGGTTCGGACCCATTAAGGGGACCCAAACCTAAACCCCAACCAAACCGTCACTTCTCTTCCTCAAATTGGCACCAAAGAAGGAACCAAGGCAAAAACAAACACAGTTCGTCACCTTCTTCTTCAAGCTCTACCCACCACGGCCGAGCTCCATCGCCAATGCCGAACTCACCCCCTTCGTCGCCAAGCTCTGACGAGCTTCGCCGTGGCGTCAAGCTGCGACGAGCTTCGCCGTGGCGTCAAGCTCCGTCACCGAGCTAGCATCCATCACCAACCGCCCTGGCCGAACCACGAGCTCCATCATCGCCGATGCCGAGCTCGAACCCAGCTCCTCCATCAGCGAGCTCCGCCGAGCTCCGCTTCATTTTGACGAGCTCCGTAGCGCCGAGCTCCACCAGGCCAACCATGGCCGAACCACGAGCTCCACGCTCACCAATGCCGAACTCGAATCTCCACCTCCATGGCCGAGTTCCCAACCTCGCCAAGCCTCGCCAAGGCATAAGCTCCGTCATCGAGCTGGACTGCCACCACCATGGCCGAGCTCCATCTCCAATTCCAAGCCCCTGTCTAGCTTCGAAAACCCATCGCACGGCTGTCAAACTCCCCCTCGAGCGGAGCTTCGAATCCAACTTCTCCTCGCCAAAACTCCACCACCGATGAGCTCCGACCTCGTCAACATCGCCGAGCGTCGCCATGATGCCGAGCTCCACGACAGCGAGCTTCCCTCGACGAGCTCCGAGCTCCTAGCTCACCGCCATAGAGCTCACAGTTCACCTCCACCACAAGCTCCAATGGGGAGCTCTGAACTCCTCTCCATTGCCGAGCTCCCTCATAGTCCACCGTCGAGCTCCGACCTCCAAGCTCGCCCGTTCGCCGAGCTCTTCGTCCAAGCTCCGAACCCATCGACGGAGTTCTCCCGAGCTTCGCGTACGACGAGCTCCACAAGCTCTCCGAGCCAAAGCTCCGCCTCCACTTCGTCACGAGCTTCCCTCGCCGACCTCATCCTCTACCGAGCTTAAGCTAAGCTCTGACGAGTGCTTCGGCGTCGAGCTCCTCCGACGACGTCGAGCTCACACTCCGACCTCGCCGAACCCATCAAACCGAGCTCTCCTTCTCACCGTGCCAAGCTCCACCGCCATTAATGAGCTATGGTCTCGAACTCACGACAAAGCTTCACCAATGACAAGCTCCAAACTGCGCGAGCTCCGTCTCCACAGAATCCATGGCCGGGCTCCTTTCATTCCAAGCTCCGTCGCCGAGCCCTCCTCTTCGTGAGCTCACCTTGCCACTTCGATGTCACCGTACTCCATTGACACCCTCGGAGACGGAGATGGAGACGGGGACGGAGTCGGAGTCGGAGGCTTGGTAGGAGTCGGGGGCGTGGTAGGCGTTGTTGGGTCGGAGCAACGAAGGAAAAAGAGAAAGAACAGAACGCAAGAAGAAGAAGAAAGAAAGAAAAAATATATATATATACATGCCACGTGGCCTCAAATCCGAAGTCTAATGCCGAGCTGAGCGAAATTGGGCGAGTAGCTCGGTCGGCTGTCGAACAAGTCCCTTTCCGATCCTGCAAACGGAGAAAAAAGCCATCGAGCAACTCTAACCGTTGGATCTTCGCAAAAATCGCACAAAAATTGATGAACGGCTCAGATCACGGCACGTCTGCACAAAACGACAAAATAATGATTTTTTGGGATACGCGCCTCCTCGAGATTCGTGCCGAGATCCAACGGCATAGATCGCGCCACGTGTCCCAGGATCTGACGGCGCAGATCGCGCCACGTGTCAGGTATTATTTAATTTAATTAATTTATTTATTTAATAATTTTTATTATTATTTAAAAAATTCGAAAAAATATTTAAAAAATCGAAAAAAATAAAATAAAAATTCTAAAAATAATTATAAATTCAGAAAAATTATTTTAAATTCTGAAAAATATAATTATTTAATTAGAATAATTATTTAATATTTTCGATAATAATTATTTAATTCGGAAAATGAATAAAAAATTCAAAAAAATGAGAAAAAATTCAGAAAAATCTGGAAAAATTACCAAAAATCCAGAAAATTTTGAGAATATTTTTGGGCATTTTACAAGCCCAGATTGACACCGTTACACCCCGAGCAAGATCCAAAACTCCCTTAAAGAACACCGATAAAATCCGTACGCCATTATAACAGTAAAACTACTCCTCAAAGACTGAAAAACTCAGTCTTTAGGAGTGGGGGGCTCGTGATATGGCTAAAAATAGGATTAAATCGAGACCGTTCACATCGGAGACGAATCTTAAAGCTCAGGGGTAAAACGGTAATTTCACCTACTAACGGGTCTGAAGCGGGTACTGGGTCTCCTCCTCACAGATCCAACAACCCGCGAACGGATCCACCTCAACTGGGTACGGGTCCCGACCCGATACAAACCCAGACCAACAAGAGGAGATCAGGGTCACTGATTTAACTAAATCAACGAGCCTGATTTGCAGTTATCCTCTCACCGGGAATTAAGGGATTACATTCCTAATCTGATTACGAGGATTTTATGCCTTATCAGATCACAGGAATCACATTCCTAATCTGATCCCAACGGTGACTATAAATATCCCCCACCTACCACTGTTACAGGTTAATCACTCTTTTCCCAACTAAAGCTCTTTTTTAATCATCACTGGTTACTGACAAGAGCGTCAGAGGGTGCGTCGCCGGGATCAACCCCGGTGTTTCGCACTTTCCTTGCAGGTGCACGGCGGGAGCTCAACTGCCCAACTCCGACGAACAGGTTCGGATCTGCAATTTAGGTTTTTCCACGAACCCACAAATTCTATCTATTTACCCCCACACCGAAATCAGCGGTAACAAGTAGTATAGATATTTGGGTTATCTTTGATACACCCAGTCCTAAGGCATAATTAGATTTGCTACATGCACCTACAAAAATGACTGCCAAGCAATAAAAGCTGACAATCCACTCCATTCACTTTGATATATTAGAGGGTGTATTATAGTATTAGTTATGGGCCAAATCATTACAAAAATGAATGGTTTACAGCGATATAGCAAAAACTGTGTCTTAATTCATGAACTGTGTTGTCCAATGGAAAATAACTTATTAATCATGATCTAGATACCTTAGAACTTCTAAAATCAAAACTTAAGTTCAGAGAACTGCTAACCCCTAGGCATATAATCTCTTTGTATACACAATTGAGAAACAATTAAATTTTGTTAACGCTTGATGCAGGTGAACATTCTCAGGACACATAAAAATTCTTCTATAAAATTTAATGACATGTAGATCAAGAAAAATGGAACGCATCCTCCATTTGATGGTTCGTCGTGTACTTGTAAGTGGGATGTACTTGTAAGTGGTCATAACCAAGCTAGTTATGCCATGGAAGTATTATGCCTCTTTAAATAATATTTCCATACGCAAAGTTCTTTTCTTTAAACTTAAATGGCTTACATATGTATCCTCGATATACTTTGTTAAATCAGTTTCAGTATCGACATTGCTAATATGAACATTATGACATACGGTACGAAATAATATTCAAAAACATATAGCCTAAGGTAAAAAAGCCTCAATGTGAGTGTGTGTGTGGATGAGTGGGTTCTAAATTAGAGTTCAGGTCTTGGCAGTAAAATTACATTGGGGTCATAAGGTGTCATCGAGAGAGTCTGTGCATCTGAGACTGAAACAGCTGCAACGTAGTTGAGGGATTTCTTTACTTCATTTATGTCTACAATAATATGGTCAAGCATTCCTACAAAATTACAACCCTAGGTAATCTTTGGAAGAATAAATCACACTCAGCATCATAAAACAATAAAAGAAAACCTGCATCATACCTGTAGATGCTCTGCATGTTCTAAGTTTAGCTAATTCCTTTGACAAAGTAGCCCCTACAGCCTCCATTTGAGAAAGAGTAGTTGACTTCTCAGGTCCCATGTCCGGAGCAACTTGAACTGAATCATCCTCATTCTCTAAAAATTGCATGAACAATGTACCAAATCATGGTCTATTTCTTTTTTCTTCACCTGTAAAAAATTTATTAATAGCTAAACAATATCAATTAAGCACTAAGATTTCATCTGCAACGTAAAGAGCATGTCTTCAAACCACACTTCTTTGGTGTAGAAATTCGTCCCAATTGTCGCCTTATACTAATTTCTAAACTTCCGATTCACATACCTAATCACCACATCCCAAAAACCTATTCAATTAAACCACATAAAAATCCTAAATCCCGTCAAAATCAAAAATTAAAAAATTTGGGTTCGAACATACAGGTTCAACAAAATCAACAAATTAGCAAATCAAGAAACCGTAAAATGAACATAAATAATGGATTGGATCAATAGAACCGCACCTGCAATCGTCGATGATCGTCGCGTTGGAGTGGGAGGGGTGGCGGGGTGCACCGGCGTGGGAGGCAACAACGTCGGAGGCGTGCGTGGGAGGATGTCAAGGGTTGGGGAGCAACGTATGAGGATGGCAGGCAGCTGAACGGCGACGTCGACTGCAAGTGCGAGGGACGGCTTGTGGTACAGTGGCAGCGAGGCGAGCGTCTGGTGGCGTACGGCAGGGGGGGTGCGATAAAGGGGAGCGGGGTGGGATTTGGGGAAGGGAAGGTTAGGGTTACCGGGAGGGGGGTTGTTTTTTATTTTGTTTTTGTAATCAAAAGATGTAGGTTGCACATGTTAAGGAAAGTATTCATTGCTACTTTTGATCTCCTTTCTTTATTTCAAAGTAGAGAAAGAAGAGAGGGGGTAGACCTATTAGCTTATGATATAGTATAATATGCATGATGATTACAGCAAGGCAACATCTTGGACAACACAGTGAACTTAGATGGGAAGCACCAAGCTAAATATATAATTTCTAGCTATCCAGTTTTTAGAGAATAGATGCACATCATCAAATAAAAGCAGACCAACAATTTTAATACGCCAAAATAGTTCCACTATAAGAGCATCCACTATCATTTTCTAAAAACCCAAAAAATAGCAATCCATTTAGAAAATACCCTCACAGTCGTTTGCTAAAAACCCAAATATTAGAATAGGAGTGAACAGTGCATCGCTAAACTTAGCAGAGGCTTCGGGGAAATGCTACGTTTGAGAAAATAATTTGGACGGACGGATGAAGAAGCTCCAACCGTCGTTAAAATGTAATTTGTTAATTCCATTTAAAATATATAAAAAAAACGAAAACAAATCAGACGGATGAAGGTAATCCATCTGGTAAGTTTTTTCTTTTTTATTTCTTTGGCGCTATAGGAACAGTGAAGGGGGGCATTTTAGTAACTTAACACTACCTTTAATATATATATATATATATATATATATATATCTTTAAAAAGCGAAAAAACGTTCCAGATCATCCGTCTAGTCTGTTTTTCTGTTTTTTTTATTTTTTGTACCGACCAAAAAAAAAAAGAAAAAAACCCTCGGACAGTTGAACATCCTCCTTCTAATGCTATTCAGATTTTTTTTTTAAAAAACAATTCACAAACAGAGATGAAGCTCCGTCCAATCGTTTTTTAGTTTTAAAAAATTTGGAAATAGCGTTGGACGGAAGAAGAAGATCCGTCATATTCATTTATTTGTGGAATTTTAGAAATAACGATAGTAGTGCTCCTTTCTCAATGCTAAATCTTAATCACTAAATATATAAAACTTAGACAAAACGATAGCAGATGATCTAATGCAAACAAAGTAGCAAAAAATTAATGACAATGAACTCGTTCCCCGATAAAACACGTATTATTAAAACTATTTTCAGACGCATAACACCTACAAAGTCAAGTTTAATTATCCATGAGACCTTCAGAAGTCAAAGCAAACTATACAACATTAAGAACACAAACTCCATTGAAAGAAATCGAAATCTATAACTTCATTTTATTCTCACCTTCTAAAACTATAATTTACATGGCATTGTTTGGATGACAGTACAAAGGATACAGGTGAAATACAAAGCAATAACCCCAAATGAATGTTCTACAGATACAAAACTATAACAATACTCACCAGTAGTCTCTACATGAACAACTCCACCTCTGAAAAGGTGAAAGCGATTTGCATACCTCAAAACAATCTCTCTTTTCGTCTCTGTAGCTATCATCTTTATCACAGCATGGCAATCATCGCTGACTCGGTGGCCCTGAACATTTTGTAGCGCAGTTGAACTTGAAGTACTAATGAGACCAAAACCAATGGCTAACTTTTCACTGTGACACCCTGAGCCCCTTTCTACTCCTCGCACATCAGGGAGTAGACATTTACCCCCATGAGAGCATCCACTGTCATTTTTTAAAAACCCAAAAAATAGCATTTGAGTTAAAAAAACACTCACTATCGGTCGCTATATATACCCAAAATTTAAAATAGGAGTAAATCGTTCGCTAAACTTAAGAATCGCTCTTGATGAAATGCTGAAAGTAGAAGACGATGACCTTCATTCGTATGAGAAAAAAAATTGGACGGACAGAAGATGATGCTCCGTCTGTCGAAAAATTTATTACGCAAAAAAACGAAAAAATGAGACAGATGAAGGAGCTCCGTCTCTCTCTCTCTTTTTAAAGTAATCAGAATTTTTTTCCAAAAAATTACGAAAATGGCCATTAGTTAATTACCAAATTGTCATTAAATTTAAAAAAAAAAAAATCAAGGGACGGAATACCTTTATCCGTTCCGAGCAATATGACTCATTTTAATTACCAAATTATTACGGAAATACAATCTGAGAATTACGAAAATGCCATTTATAGTTTTTTTTATTGGACGGTGGAAGAAGCTCCGTCTGAATTTTTTTATTATTTTAATTTTGGCAGATTTAGCACCAACGATAGCAGGCTTCTCGTTCTGTTGCTATTTCCCAATTGCTAAATATGCAAATGTTGTTTAAAACCACAGTGGATGCTCAGTGTACCCTAGTTTGCCAATCTCCTTCGTCAAGTCGTCTAGTTTCATATATATTTCTACACTTTTTGGATTAGACCTATCTCCAAAAACAAATTTATAGGGCTGTTTCTTGATTTCAATCCAACTGCAAGCTGGAACCAATCTCAAGCCTGTTCTTTTTAACACTTCTAAAACCTTTGCAGCTTCAGATTCCCTACCGGAACTATTGTGGAGGTTTAGAAGTACAATGTAGTTTCCTAGCTTCTCTGGTTCCAAACCGAAGAGTTTCTCAGCTGCAAACTTTCCAAGTTCAAAGTTTTTGTGGACTCTAGAAGCTGTGAGCAACGCAGCTCACATGTTTTTCGTGGGTGGGAACGGCAAATTATTTATTAGACTGAGAGCTTCGTCCAGGAGTCCCTCTCGCCCTAGCAATTCAATCATGCAGGATCGTTAATTCAAAGATTTCTCTACCTTTATCTGACAACCCGGAATAACTACAAGCATTTAGAACTTCAAGGAAGGTCACATGGTTAGGGACCAAGCCCTCCTCTACTAATCTCTCAAACATGGAAACTGCCTTTTCCCCCATGCCGTGCACCCCGCATCCACCAATCAAAGCATTCCATGAAAAAAAAAATCTTGTGAGGCATCCTATCAAAGACATTCCTCGCATCCTCCGTCCTCCCCCACTTACAATAAAAATCAACTAGAGCAGTGTTGGCAACTAAATCATTACCAAAACCATTCCGAACCAAACCAGCATGAATCTGCTTCGCATGCTCCAAAGAACCCAACCTTGCACAAATCCTAATAACGATGGAGTATGTAAAATGATCCATCTTCACACCCAAAGCATGCATTGTAAATCACCCTAAGGAGGGTGAATAGGGTGATTGTGCGGAATTAAAAAAAAAAATTAAATGAATAGCAAAGTAAATAAGAAGAGATAAAAAAATCAAATACAGATAGCACAAGTGATGCAGCGATATAACGTGGTTCGACCCCCAGATCTACGTCCACACCACTTACTTGTAGCAATTCTCCACCACAAGCGTTTCACTATACTCAAACCCTTATACAGTGATTCTCGGATTCAGGCCGAGAGACCTATTACACCCACAGAACTTCTAACACATGTCCCGTCAATATCACCGAAGTGGAAGAAAAGAGAAAAACTCAAGATCATTAATGATCCTGACTGAAGAATACAAAAGGTTATCACACGCACTCGGATTGATTGTTGAAAGATTAGTTCAGAAGATTTTTCTCAGAAGTAATATGTGAGGAATACTTAGTGAGTTCGTCCAATTATATAGACGGGAAAGTGTACCTATCAAAATTAGAAACGATACATTGCAAAAGAGCAGTCGACCGCAATTTAGGTGCGGTCGACCGTTCATCTTTCTGACAAAAAGTCGAGAGTTGAATGGTCGACTACTTCATTATGTTGCTGTGAAGTGCAGTCGACTGCGATGCGTTCGACCAACATGAGGTGCGGTCGGCCGTTATCGTGTTGTTCATAATGAATCTACTTTATATTCTTACTATATACTAATCAATCATCAATCAATCAAATACAAATAAAATCTCACAAATAAGGAATAACAACAACTGGTTTTGATAGCTTTTTGGGCACTAATCATCATGTGTTCTTTTTGAATAACTTATTCTTTTGCTTGATCTTGCAATCTTTCTTTATTGCTTTCCTTTTTTGCTTATTCTTGAATCTCTTTTGAATCTCTTATTGATATTATTTTAACATGAAAATCTGAACAACTTAATTTAAACTTATTAGTATTTATGGACATGTTTTGTGCAAACCAAACTAAGAGTCAACAATCTTTCCCTTTTGGTGTGAACAAAACATGCCTTTGAATGTTGAAAGTAAAAATAAAACAGTAAGACATATAAATATTCCTCCTGAATTTAGTACTTTCTGTAACATAGATTTTCATAGATAAAGAGCAAGAGAGATTTGTAAATACTCCTCCTTAATTCAATACTTCCTGTTATACAGAATTTCATAGAAGAAATATGAAGAAGAAATAATAATATTCAATATTATATTTACTTTCAGTTAAAATCATTCATAAAATATTCTCCCCCATTTTGGAACACACCAAGAGGGGGCAAAAACAAGCATAAATTAAGTATATAACAAACTCCCCCGAAAGCCATTTGTAAATGAAAAGAACATTCATTAAGCAAAACAAGAGGTTAATTTGGGGAACATGATAAAGCATGAGATGAGTTTAGGAAATATAATAATTTTTGAAAGCAGAGGAAAATCTATTTACATGATACTTTTGATAGCGAAACTCTTTGATATACAGGGAGAGCTCTTCACAGTATCATAGATTTGAGATTTTCCCAATACAGATGCGAGGCAGAGAACAGAAGAAGAAGTATTTCAATAAACCGATATTATAGAAAATGGTGAATAGAGGGTTCGTAAAAATCAAAACGAGTCACAAAAAAAAGAACCGGTCGAACGCACAGTCGACCGCAAAACCAATTGAGCATATAAAATAAAGAATCAACTCGAGAGAAAACCGGTCGACCGCATGGTCGACTGGACACCTTGTAAACACAAAACGAAAGAGAGAGAATGGACCGGTCGACCGTACGGACGACTGCTCAAACTGAAAGCCATTTTTTTAAAAAAGAAGCATTAAACCAAACGAAGGCCGAGAGTGCGCCGGTCGACCGTACACCTCCACAAATGTATAGTCGCTCGTCCAGTCGACAAAAACCCAATTTTAAGCAGAAATATCAATAACATTCAATTCTCATTTCAAAAAATAAAATCGTTTTTCATCTAAAGGTTTAGTGAAAATATCAGTAAGTTGTGAATCAGTGGAAACATACTCAAGAATAATATCTCCCTTTTGAAAATGGTCTTTAATGAAGTGATACCGAATATCAATGTGTTTTGTGCGACTGTGTTGATCAGAATTCTTTGTCATTTGAACAGTACTAGTGTTATCGCATTTTATCGAAATGTGATAAAAAAATACCTTGTAGTCCTCTAGAGTGTGTTTCATCCATAATACCTGTGCACAGCAGGATCCGGCGACAATATATTCAACTTCGGCAGTGGAAAGAGTTACAGAATTATGCTTTTTGGATGCCCATGAGACAAGACAGTTGCCTAAGAAGTGACATATGCTGCTAGTTCTTTTCTGTCTGTTAAGCTACCGACATAATCTGCATCACAGTATCCTACAAGGAAAAAGTTTCTATTTTTCAGGTACCACGGTCCAGTATTTGGTGTGCCTTTGAGATATCGAATGATACGCTTAACGACAACCAAATGTGATTCTTTGGGACACGATTGAAAGCATGCACATAAACAAACACTAAACATAATATCTAGACGAGATGTAGTAATATAAAGTAAACTAACAATCATACCTCGATAAGTAGAAATATCAACATTGTTACCAGATTCATTTTTGGAAAGCTTAGTAGTAGTTGCCATAGGTGTTTTCTAAGCATTTGCATTCTCAAGTCCAAACTTTTTGACTAGTTCCTTTGCATATTTGGATTGATTGATGAAGATGCCATCTTTTCTTTGTTGTATTTGAAGCCCAAGAAAATAAGTTAGTTCACCCATCATACTCATTTCAAACTCATCCTGCATTTGCTTTAAGAATTCCTTGCAAAGAGTTTCATTAGTAGATCCAAATATAATATCATCAATATAACTTTAAACAATTAAAATATCTTTAGAAACATAATTTATAAAAAGTGTAGTGTCTATTTTCCCTTTAGAGAAGCCTATGTGAAGTAGAAACGAACTTAGTCGTTCATACCAAGCACGAGGGACTTGCTTCAAACCATACAAAGCTTTATCAAGACGTAATACATGGTTTGGGTGTGTGGGTTCAGTGAATCCCTCTGGTTGTGCAATATAAACTTCTTCCGAAATAAAACCATTTAAAAAAACACTTTTGACATCCATTTAAAAAAGTGTAAAGTCCATATAAGAAGCAAAAGTAAGTAAAATACGAATGGCTTCAAGTCGTGCAACCGGTGCAAAAGTTTCATCAAAATCGACACCTTCTTGTTGGTTATAACCTTGTGCAACAAGACAAACCTTATTTCTAGTGATGGTGCCCGAATCATCTAATTTGTTCCTAAACACCCACTTAGTTCCAAGTATAGTTCCATTATGGGGTCTAGGAACAAGTCTCCATACTTGATTCCTTTCGAATTGATTAAGTTCTTCTTGAATTGCAATGATCCAATCATTATCGTGCAAGACCTCCTTAATATTCTTAGGTTCAAGTATAGAAACGAAAGCGAAAAAACACATGAAATTTTGAGCTTGTGTGCGAGTAGTTACCCATTTCGACATATCGCTTCGTAAAAGATTTGGTGGATGGCTAGACATAATTTTCCATGCGGGGCGCCTTTCATTTGTGGAAATTTGATGTTGTACATGATCATCTTCCAAGACATCAATTTGTTGTGAAAGCATCTCTTCTATTTGGAATTTGGATTCATCTTCATCTTGAGGAGACTTTTGATTTTGAGAGTTCATATTTGATTCTTCGTCAATGTGTACCTGTTTCTTTTCAACTCGAACACCTGTTTCATCATCATCAACAGCATGCAATATTTCTTTGGTGTAGGGATTAGTTTCATCAAATATAACATCAATGGATTCTGAATTGTGCATCTTCTTTTATTAAATACACAATATGTTTTGCTACTTAGAGAATATCCTAAAAAATACACCTTCATCACTTTTACGAACAAATTATCCCAAATTATCAAGAGTATTTAAAATAAACACTATACATCTGAAGACGCGAAAGTAACTTAAGTTGGGAATTTTGTCATAATATAGTTCGAAAGGTGCTTTCTCAAGATATTTTCTAATGATTACTTGATTAATTGTATAACATATTGTATCGACAGCTTCTGTTCAAAATGATTTAGGTAAATCTTTTTCACTAAGCATGATTCGGGCCATTTCTTAAAGAGACCGATTCTTCCTTTCAACAATCCCATTTTATTGGGGAGTGCGAGGACAAACGAACTCATGTTTTATTCCCTTTTCGTCACAAAATAATGTGAAGAGTTCATTTTTAAATTCACCACCATGATCACTACGAATGGTAACAATGGTGAGGCTTTTCACATTTTCCACTCTACGACAGATTTTTTGAAACACACACAATGTGTCATCTTTTTGTGATAAGAAGGCAACCCAAGTAAATCTACTATAGTCATCAACAATTACAAAGGCATATCGTGCACCTCCATTACTACGTGCTCGTGATGGTCCAAATAGATCCATATGCAAAAGTTCAAGGAGTCTAGAAGTTGATAAGATTTTCTTGGGTTTGTGAGAACTTTTAGTTTGCTTACCGAACTGGCACGACTCACACAGTTTATCTTTCTCAAATTTAATTTTAGGGATCCCCCTCACAAGCTCCTTGGTTACAAGTTTTTTGAGATTATCCACGGCCGTGTGTCCAAGTCTTCGATGCCATAACCAGCCATCCTCATTTCTAGCAACAAAGCATCTCATATTTTGCTGTGCTAATTCATTTGAATTTATAATATATACAGTGTTGCATCTGTTAGCAAGAAGTAAACAAGATTTATTGCTATCTAGTATAGTGCATGTATTTTTATCAAAAGTAACGATGTAACCTTTACTACATAATTGGCTGACACTAATTAAATTATGTTTTAAACCTCTTACCAGTAGAATATCCTCAATGGAGCAAGAAAAACCAAAGTTTATTTTACCTTTACCAATGGTTTGACCAGTGCTATTGTAACACCCCTGCCCCTAGCTCAGACAATTTATACAATTTATAAGACAAATTAGATACTATGTAGTACAACTGCCCACCACAGGCTGCCTCTCAAAAGATGGTTAACCAAATTGGTGACTCTTGATCATAAGCTATATTATTTATATATTATTTTAATATGGTTTATTACCGATGTGGGATTATAATCCAAATACTTTACCTTTCTCTTTTACACATCCGAGAGCATACACAGGCAAACATTTTTTTCCGAGTGGGCCCCAGGAGGCTGCTGACATCATCCGCACATTAACACAACCAACTTTGCTTCTTTTTTTTACATCCTCTGTGGGAACCCCCCCCCCCCCCCCCCCCTTCCCCCCCCCACCTAATACCATTTCAAATTATTCATTTAACAAGTCATGTATACTTTTATCAAACAGAATCTAGAACATACTTTGTCAACTTATATATATATATATATATATATATATATATATATATATATATATATATATATATATATATATATGGGAATGCTCCAATAAAACAGGGTTTGTTTTCACGGGTTGGAAAGCACCAATCTGAGCCGTTGGATCACTTTTGATCGTGATCAGCGGCTCAGATCGCCTCCGCCCATCACCCTATATCACTTAAGTGGCGGAGGGTTATTTTGGGAATTTCGTCCCAAATAACTTTTCGCCTGATTCGCTCTGATTAAATGAATATAACCTAGGCCGTTGTTTGGAACAACGGCCTAGGTTATAAAAATTTGAATTATAGGCTGTTGTTTGGAACAACGGCCTTGTTCTAAATTTTTATAACCTAGGCCGTTGTTCCCAACAACGGCCTAGGTTATAAAATTTATTAAAATTTTATAGCCTAGGCCGTTGTTGGGAACAACGGTCTAGGTTATAAAAATTTAGAACAATGCCGTTGTTCCAAACAACGGCCTATAATTCAAATTTTTATAACCTAGGACCGTTGTTCCAAACAACGGCCTAGGTTATATCAATTTTTTTAGAATCTGTTCAGCGAAGAGTTATTTGGGACGAAATTCCCAAAATAACCATCCGCTGATCAATTGAAACGGGTTATAGGGAGCTCGATCTGAGCCGCTGATCACGATCATGAGCGATCCAACGGCTCAGATTGGTGTTTTCCAACCCATGAAAACTAGACCCGTTTTTAATGGAGCATTCCTCATATATATATATATATATAATTTTCGAAAATTACGTGGTGTTACACACACCCTCCCTTCAGAAATCAGCGTCCTCGCTAAGCACGGGCATGCACGATCTAGTGCAGGATCTCCTTTCTAGCCGTTATGGAGCATCTGCTCTTCTATCCGTCTGATTACTCATGATCCCGGAGTACAGTGCCCAATCAATCATAATCCCGAATTTAATTGAGCCGCCCTCCTATCCGCCTGACTTGTTATGATCCCGGAGTACACCGCCCGATCAATAACAGTCTCGGTTTATAGTTCCGGAGTATACCGCCCGACTATACATACATGCTCCACACCCCGGTGTCGAAAGTCGGCTCTGATACCATTTGTAATGCCCCTGCCCCTAGCTCAAACAATTTATACAATTTATAAGACAAATTAGATACTATGTAGTACAACTGCCCACCACAGGCTGCCTCTCAACAGGGGGTTAACCGGATTGGTGACTCTTGATCATAGGCTATATTATTTATATATTATTTTAATATGGTTTATTACCGATGTGGGATTATAATCCAAATACTTTACCGTTCTCTCTCACACATCTGAGAGCATACACAGGCAAACATTTTTTTCTGGGTGGGCCCCAGGTGGCTGCTGACATCATCAGCACATTAACATAGCCAACTTTGCTATTTTTACATCCTCTGTAGGACCCCCCCCCCCCCCCCCACCTAATACCATTTCAAGTTATTCATTTAACAAGTCATGTATACTTTTATCAAACAGAACCTAGAATATATATATATATATATATATATATATATATTTGTTTTGAAAACTACGGGGTGTTACAGCTATTCTCTCCAAAGATGATATCCTTCCCTTTCCCTTGATAGTGATGTAAAGCATCTGTTGTCACCTGTCATATAATTTGAGCATCCACTATTAAGGTACCACCGATCTTTAGTCTTGATACGCTGAGGTACCTACATCAAGATTAGTATGTATAATTTTGAGTGCCCAAGTTTGTTTTGATCCTGCATTTACATCCTTTCTTAACCACACAAAATTAGTATTCCTTTTTAATGGACAGTTATAAGAAACATGCCCTAGTCTACACCAGTAATGACATGTGATACGACTATGTCTTGGGTCATGTACACTTGCATAGTTTTGAGTTGGTTAGTGATTATGTTAGTGATTGTGCAAGTGTGTATGACCTGATGATTTAGATTTTTGATGGCGTATTGGCTCTTTGTAACCAAGCCCTCGATTATCATGATAGGATCTTGAATTTTTTGTAATAAGGTAACTGGGCCCTTTCTTATTTTTCTATAATTTTTTCAAGCTCAATTATTATTTTACAAAGACTATTTTACAAAGTCTTTTTCTAGTCATCTCATCGTCTTTTGTGTTCCAACGAAGAGTGTCTAGTGTAGCATCAAGTATTCTATTTTGTTCAAGGGCTTCATTACAACCTTCCACTACCTCATCAAATTTTCTTTTACTTTCTTTTACATCATCAGTGAGTTTAGCAATATAAACAGATTTCTCATGAATTTCTTTTAAGTGTTCATCATGTGTTGCTAAGGATTCTTGAATTTGTTATTTTAAAAATTCATTTTCCTCTAGCAATACATCATGATCTTTTCTAAAGGATTCGAATTTTTCCATGATTAAAGCATTTTTATTTTTTAGTTTTTGATTTTTAGCAATACAAGAGTCATGTGCTTCATTAGGAATTTGTTTATATTGCCTTAGTTCATGAGTCAGTTTCTTAGCATGGTCTTTTAATCCATTACACATGTCAACTAGTTCATCATAAGTAGGTTCTTCGATTAGCTCTTCTTGAGATGGTGATTGCACATCACCATTCCCAAGAGCCATGAAGCCAACATCGTTGTAACCTTGCTCATCCTCACTTGTATCTGAGTCTAGCCATGTTGCCTTCAACGCCTTCTTTTTCAGACTTGGGTTTGAGCGGTAGTAGTCCCTATTCCTATCCTGTGAGACAGGATAATTTGCACGGTTGTGTCCAGGCTTCTTGCACTTATAGCATACGTCATCGTTATCATTCTCTCTTTCTCCTTGGTACCTGCCATATTTTTTATGTTTGAGATACTTACGAAATTGCTTAGTCAATAGGGCGATGTCTTCGTTTGACTCTTCACAGTCTGAATCTGCTTTTGATGGTCGGGATTTTTCTGCCTTCAGGGCGATAGTTCTCTATTCGGTTTTTGGTTCAATCCCGATGTTATGTCTGTATCTTTTGGTTTTCGTCATCTCCATCTCGTATGTCTTCAGCTTTTCTTGGAAGGTGTAGTAATCGAATCCCCTTTCCTCAAGGGTCTCCCTCATTGCAGCAGCTTTTACATCCCACTCGGGCGTGAGATAGCTTATGAGTTTTCCGACCTTTCGGTCATCATCCAATCCCTTACCTAAGCTCTCAAGCTCGTGTGCAATGATATCGAAGCGGGCAAGCATTTGATCTACGTTTTTTAGCTTTTACCTCAAACTTATAAAACCATAGATTTACTTTAGCTTTTACCTCAGAAGCGGTTTCCCTCATGCCGTTTCAGCATGTTGTTCCAAATCTCGTATGATGTCTTGCAGTTTCGCCTACATCGCATTAATTCTTCATAATTTAGCCCTGAATAGAGAGCCGTCATAGCTTTGGAATTTGCGGTCTTGAGTGCTAGCTTTGCTTTTGTGAAGGCCGTCTTTCCGTTTTTGACCAAAATATTTGTTTTATTAATGTATACATTCCACACTTCTTCTCCAAGCATCTGTAGAAAATGAGACATACAAAATTTCCAAACATCATAGCATTTTCCATCAAAATATGGTGAGCGTGTAAGACTTGTCTCATTGGAGATGAATGGCTCCGATGAGTACAAGTTTTTCGGGAGGAGGGATTTCGGCCATTGGACCTTTTGCTTAAGCTTTTAAGCTTTTGATAAGCACCTCGCTCTGATACCACTATAAATCACTCTAGGGGGGTGAATAGGGTGATTGTGCCTAATTAAAAAAATAAATTAAAATGAATAGCAAAGTAAATAAGAAGAGATAAGAAAATCAAACACAGATAGCACAAGTGACGCAGCGATATAACATGATTCGACTCTCGGGTCTACGTCCACACCACCTACTTGTAACAATTCTCCGCCACAAGCTTTCCACTATACTAAAACCCTTGTACAATGATTCTCAGATTCAGACCGAGAGACCTTTATACCTAGAGGACTTCTTACACAAGTCCCGTCAATCTCACCGAAGTAGAAGAAAGAGAAAAACTCAAGATCCTTAATGATCCTGACTGAAGAATACAAATGGTTATCACACACACTGGGATTGATTGTTAAAAGATTAGTTCAGAAGATTTTTATCAGAAGTAATAGATGAGGAATACTCAGTGGGTTCTTCCAATTATGTAGACGGGGAAGTGTATCTGTCAAAATTAGAAACGAAACATTCCAAAAGAGTGAACAATGCAAAGTACAGGTCGACTGCAATTTTGGTGCAGTCGACCGTTCATCTTTCTGATAAAAAATTGAGAGATGAATGGTCGACTGCTTCAATATGTTGCTGTGAAGTGCAGTCGGCTGCGATGCGGTCTACCGACATGAGGTGCGGTCGACCATTATCGTGCTGTTCATAACGAATCCACTTTATATTCTTACCATATACAAATCAATCATCAGTCAATCACATATAGATAAAATCTCACAAATAAGGAATAACAACTGGTCATGATAGCTTTCTTGTGCACACTAATCAACATGTGCTCTTTTTGAATAACTTTTTCTTTTGATTGATCTTAAAATCTTTCTTTATTGCTTTCCTTCTTTGCTTATTCTTGAATCTCTTTTGAATCTCTTATTGATATTATTTTAACCTGAAAATCTGAACAACTTAATTTAAAATTATTAGTATTTATTGACATGTTTTGTGCACACCAAACTAAGAGTCAACATGCTTCTCATAATACAAATTAAGAGCCTCCTCGCTATAACCATGAAGCGCATACCCAGCTATGATAGAATTCCACCTAACAACAGTCTTCTCCTGGCATCTCATCAAAAACCCACTTTGCCTCTTCAATCCTATCACTCTTGCTATACATGTCAATCAAAGCACAAGCTACAAACGAATTAACACATAGCCCCAACTTGATACTACCCGAATGCAATTGCCCACCAATAAACACTAAACCCAATCCAGCAGCAGCTCGAATGCCATTCATCAAAGTCCGTGACCCATACCCTTCCGAACAATCACACTCACCCCACATCAACCAAAACAAACCAAATGCCTCGTCAAAGTTCCTCGTATCGAGAAGCCCAGTTGTGCAACTCGAGTTGAGTCGACACCGCCGCTGACACTTTAGACCCTTTCTTGGCCATTAATGGTGGTGATTGAGAGGAATGAGGTTTAGGAGAAGGAGGAGAAGCTAGGGTTTGTAGAGAGCCCTCGCTTCAACAAAATCAAGAAAGAGAACAACGAATCAAGAAGAGAGAATGGGTTCAACTTAATTGGTTGATGATGTTAACACAGTCATCGCCTTCTATTTATACTGTGAATTACGTGCTCTGCACGTGAATGAACCATCTACAGTAAGGTAGTTATTCTGTTACATTGTGGGCACCACAGCCATCCTATCGTTGATTATAAATCCAACGGTTCCTCACACCCCTTACCGATTCAATTACACTTTCACATAGAACACCTCGTACAATATGCTAATTACATTGCTACTGAAACTCCCTATTGTTACAACAGATACAGATCATGTACAGGCTCTCGCTAAAGCTTCTGCTGCTACTCCTGCTCTCCATTCCCCTTTCTCGACTGCTTCTTATTGTGGTGTGTATCAATTCCACCCCCTATCTTTTGAGATCTTCCCTCAAGGTTGAAAAGAGGAAAACGACGCACCTAATCCCAGTATGATTCCCATGATGCTAGTTTTGCACCTTGATTTTTCCACTTAATCAGGACTTCTGAAACCAACTGTTTCCCTCTAATCTCAGCTCGCCTATCCAGTATCAACTCTAGCTCCATAAGAACTTTATAAACCATAGATGGCACGGATCTTTGAACTTCGACAGCTACCCCCAAATGCTTCTTCAGCAGGGAAATGTGAAATACTTGATGTATCTTCGCATCAACTGGCAGATCCAATTTATATGCAACTGCCCCAATTGTTTCAAGGATCCTATATGGCCCATAGTACAATGGTGCAAGCTTCTGAATTGCTCTTGCAGACACTGACATTTGTCTATACGGTTGCAATTTAAGATACACTAAGTCACAAACTGCAAATTCTTTATCCACCCTATGAGTATCAACATACTTCTTCAATCGATTTTGAGCAACTTTCAAATGATACTTTTGAAGCTGCAGATGCATATCCCTGGACAATAAAGCCTACTCAACCTGTGGACTAGCAGCTGTATGAGGTATATAGGAAATTAGTGTAGGAGGGGCTCGACCATACAAAGCTTCATATGAGTATTCTTAGTGGAGCTGTGCCAAGTTGTATTATACCAGTATTCTGCCCAGGATAACCAACTACTCCACTCCTTGGGCTTGTGATGACAAAAACATCGAAGATAGGTCTCCAAAAACCTGTTAACCACTTCAGTTTGACCATCATTCTGAGGGTGATACGCAGTTGAATATGTCAGCTTTGTTCCTTGTAGTTTGAGAGTCTCCTTCATCAAATGACTGGTAAAAACTGCCCCTCTATCACATACAATAGTACTTGGCATTCCATACAACTTGAACACCCCTGCAGTTAGAACTTGGACAATGTTCGCAGCTGTGTATGGGTGTTGTATTGAAAAAAGTGTGCATATTTACTCAGTCTATCCACAATAACTAGTATGACTGAAAATTTGCTACTGACTGGAAGTCCCTCAATAAAATCTATACTCGCGTGTTGCCACACTTTATCTGGAATGGGTAAGGGTTGTAATAACCCTGATGGTGCTTGAGCAACATATTTACTAGTTTGGCAGGTTGTACAGTTCCTAACATAGGCCCTAACATCAGCCTTCATCCCTTTCCACCAAAAAGATCTACAGAGTCTCTGCAGAGTCTTATCATAACCAGAATGTCCTCCTATAGGCGAATCATAATGCTCATATATCAACAATTGTCAGAAGGGTTAGGTAGGACTAATTACTACCTTAAAAGCTTTGTATGAAACTCCCCAATCCTAATGAAATTTACTGCTAGCAGAATTAGTAACTTGGATAGCCAACTCCTTAAAGTACTCATCAATTTCATTCATCTTTACTACCTCCTTCCACCAGTCAGAAACCAATAGAGATAATTTTACAAAGAAGCAATCCATATTCCTTCTTGACAGACTATCAGCTGGTATATTATCTATTTCTTTCTTATATTCAACTTCAAAGTCGAAGCCATATAACTTGACTAACCAGAAATGCTGAGCTTCAGTGGATAGTCTTTGATCCAAAAGATACTTCAATGGTTGATGATCTGTGCGAATAATGAATTTCCTCCCAAACAAACACTGCTTCCATTTCTTCACCGCAAGCAAAATAGCAAGCATTTCTTTTTCATATGCAGACCAATGCAAACTTTTCCCTTTAATTCCCTGACTTATAAGAAATAGGATGTGTATTCTGCAAAAGCACAGCACCAACACCCTCCTTACACGCATCACACTCTACTACATATGTATCCTCAAAATTGGGAAGCTGCAGTACAGGAGCTGTAGAGAGTGCAAGTTTTAATTGAGCTTTATCATTCCACACAAACCCTCCTTCTTAGTTAGTGCAGTAAGAGGAGCTGCAATAGAACCATAATATGAATTTTCTATAGTAACCAGTAAGTTCCAAGAATCCCCACAGTGCTTTAACAGTCTTTGGTTTTGGCCATTGTTGTACTGCAGTTACCTTACTTCCATCTACTGCAATTCCCTTATCAGAGACCACATGCCTCAAATATTCAACCTGCTTTTGGCCAAAATCACATTTGTACTTCTTAATATAAAGTTGATGCTCACGAAGTACATCCAAAACTCTACGGAGATGCACAAGGTTTTCCTACCAAGAGTGACTAAACACCAAGATGTCATTAAAAAAAACTAAGACAAACTTGCACAGATAAGGTCTGAAAATATCATTCATCAAGGACTGAAATGTCGATGGTGCATTGCTCAAACCAAACGGCATTACTAAACATTTATAATGGCCGCTATGTGTTCTGAAAGCCGTCTTCGGCACATCTGTGTTATTCATTCTAATCTGATGATACCCCGAACGTAGATCCAGCTTAGTGAAGAATTTTTAACCATGTAAGTCATCTAAGAGATCATCAATAATAGGGATAGGGTACTTGTCTTTAATCATATGATGGTTTAAAGCTCAGTAATCGACGCACATGCGCCAAGACCCGTCATGCTTTTTGACCAAAACTACTGGAGAAGAATAGGAACTCATACTTGGTTGAATAACCCCTTGAGTTAACATATCATTAATTATCACCTCAATTGCATTCTTCTGTTCAAAAGAATGCCTATGCGGCCTAATGCATGCAGGCTTAGAATTATCTACTAAAGGAATTTGATGATCACATGATCTCTTAGGTGGCAGTCCCGATGGTTCTGTTGATTTTTGATTTTGATGATTACAACACACTGAAACATGTATCTGTGCTATACTGAATATAATTGCAGGTTGTATCAGAAGATACACAAAGGCCTTATTTCTCTAAAGCTGAACTAATGAACAAGCATAGCTCAGGATAAAGACAATGGCTTCACTTAAGACTCAAGACTCAAATCAAGACAAATGTTTCAATGTCATTTATTTATGTGTCTTGTAAACAAATGTAATATTTTTCTTTATTGAGTCTTAGAATGATGTACAACCTTGTCACACACACATACACTCACATATAAACTTTTTATAGTTGTGTGTTTTCAAATCCAAAGGTCAAAACAGCTTGAACTAGATTAGTTGTTGAGTACCAGTCGCCTGCTACTTGTTCCAGTCGACTGAGTCTGTAAAAAACTGCCTAATCTTATTCAAACTCTAACCAGTCGACTCATTATGGCAACCCAGTCGACTGTTCAAGTGCTTTTGACAGTTTTCTGTTTTAAAATCGCTTTTTCAAATTCAAATCTTTTTATTTCCGTTGGTTGACAGTTGGAACAACTGTTTCCCAACATCCAGTGTATCTAACTCTATAAATAGAGATTAGAATCCACTGTGAATGAAACAATACTCCACGCAATTTTGAAATCTTAAGTTTTATACTTTCAAGAGATAAAAGCTTTCAATTCACTAAGACTTGGTTCTCTGTCTTCAGTCCAGTATAACATTTGATTTCGTTCTGGACTGGATATAGAAGTCAACCATTTTAGCCACGTACTATATCACAATCGCAAACAAGGCTATAGGTTGATTGTAAACAATTTTTATTGTTTTCTTTTCCTCTCGGTTGGAGAGTAGGACTCTAGAGTGTAGAGTCAGGTTTGTCACTCTTGGTGGAAGAGTGGGTTGCTTACTCTGGTTGAGAGAAAGGACTATGGGTTGGACAAGGTTGTTGTCTGAACGCCGTAGGGTATTCTTGTAAACTTTTTCAAGAATAGTGGAAATCTCAAGTGGGTTGCTTGGGGACTGGATGTAGGTCGGAAGGACCGAACCAGGATACATCGTGTGCACTCTGTGGTTGTATCTCTCTACTTGCATTTTTATTTTCTCAGTTTGTGTTTTTACTGTGAAACTTGTCTGGACAGTCGACTGAGTACTCAGATAAGTCAACTGGTCAGACTCGTACTCTCTGAAGGTTATTTGCATGTTAAGTCGACTGTCTCAACTCTAAGTCGACTTCACAGACTTATTTAAATTAATTTTCATTTTGTTAATACAGTCGACTGGTGTATCCCTTAAGTCGACTGTACAAAAGAAAAATCTCTATTCCGCATTTTAATTTCTTATAAACACTATTCACCCCCTCTCTAGTGTTTGTTTCCTTGCCTACAGGATCCAACAGGTTCTTCAAATAAGTCTTCAACTGGTGTAGCAGTTCAGTGGTGTAGATGGTTTTTAAAAATTAATGAAGGGTTAGTAACATGGAAGCAATTCAAGGAAGGCATTTGTAATTGCTTTGATTCAGGAATTTATGAGAATGCGATTAACTCTCTGTAGGCTGGAGCAAACAACTACGGTTTTGGAATATCAGCAGAAATTTGAGAAATTGCAATGCCTCGTTGATGGAGTGAGTGAGATGTATTTGGTGCAATTGAAACGAACCTAGGAGAACTCACCCTTAAAAGCTAGTTGTTAAGAGGAGGGAACCCAATTTTATTTCAACCCTACATCGGCTACCTATATAACCGATATGGGACTAAATGGTCCCTAACAAACCACCACGCTCACACTCTAGGGCACTGGACGACTTCACTCTAGCGACACTGGCCCGGCCCGGACCTACCAGTAATTTTAATCTAACCACTAGGTAGCCCTTTCTGACTTTCGGTGGCTTTTATTCTAGTGACACTGGCCCAACCCGGGGCTACCAGTAATTTTAATCCAGCCTCTAGGTAGCCCTTTCCCAACCCCTAGGTAGCCCTTTCCGAGTGCCGCAGATTAAGAACGTGGGACCCGCTCTGATACCAATTGAGAACCCACACAGGAGAACTCACCCTTAAAAGCTAGTTGTTAAGGGGAGGGAACCCAAGTTTATTTCATCCCCACATCGGCTACCCATATAACCGATATAGGACTAAATGGTCCCTAACAAACGACCACACTTCTGATCCCACCGTCCTCGGCGGCTCACCTTATTTGCTTCCTTTTCACTCAATAATTGAGTTAGACTGGGTTGAAGGCCATTCAAGACCCAATTAATGCCTTTATGAAAAAACTTGAGCTTTTGCTCCAACAAATTTATCGTAACCTCCTTAACTTGCTTAATCCACTTTCCCCCCAGAATAGCATCATGTCCACCAATAGGAAATACGAGGAAATCATCAAAAATTTCATAACCCTGACAACCTATTTTGACCCCCGAACACAGTCCGCTGCCTTGAACGATTGCTTAATAGAAAGCTGCAACCTGTTTTCTCCAAAATGAAAGGGTCTATGTAGTTATGAGTTGCCCCACTATCTAACAGGATTTGTATATCATGGCCATTGAGTTGCCCTTTTAAAATAAGACACTCAGTATTGACTCCAACATTCAAAGCTTTATTCGATTGATTGCTTTCCACTCCTATGGGCAATTCTGCCGAATTATCAACAGATAACAATTGATTAAGTTCATATTCATCTTGAATAGAAAATACATCCCACTCTCCTTCTATACACATATATGTTTTTTGTTTTTCACACGTGCCTAGGTACAAACTTCTCATCACACCCAAAGCACAACCCCTTCTTTGTTCTTTCCCATATTTCATTTGGACTTAGCTTGCGGAGGACTGGAGGAGAGGTGGCATTCTGAGATTTTGGAGGATACGAGGATGAAGAGTGCGGTGTAATTGAAGTATTATTGCCCTAAGAAAATGATGGATGATACTGAGGCCAAAAAGAACTCCTATTAAGTTGCTTCAAAGAGATGAATTTCTTCTCATACTTCAGTGCAACTTTAAAAGCTTCACCTAACGATTGTGGCTCAGCCATGAAAACATAATGCAGAATTTCTTCCTTAAGGCCGCTAACAAATTGCTGCACCAAATACATCTCACTCACTCCATCAACGAGGCATTGCAATTTCTCAAATTTCTGTTGATATTCCAAAACCATAGCTATTTGCTCCAGCCTACAGAGAGTCTTAACCGCATTCTCATAAATTCCCTGAATCAAAGTGATTGCAAATGCCTTCCTTGAATTGCTTCCATGTTACTAACCCTTTATTAATCTTTAAAAACCATCTACACCACTGAACTGCATCATCTTTGAGGAAGAAATATGCAACCCGCACTTTTTCATCTCCCACAATTTGATACAAATCAAAGTAGTGTTCAATTTGGAACAGACAATTAAGAACATCACCAGTGCCAGAAAAAGGACTTACATCCAATTTCGGAGGTTTGGGAAAAAAAAATCAACCCCAACTTGTTGATTTTTCCTTCCCATTTCATTACAATTCATTCTCCTTCAACCAGACACCAAATTTGCTTCAAAAGGAAACTGGTCAAAATCTCGCTTACCTCCAGCATTGAAGGATGAAGTTGGCCCCGATGGACCAGGATCTATTAGGCTTCCTCGCCGCCACTAAGCTTCCCACCTGATGTGCCAAATGCTTTAATTGCACGGGAATTGTGGCAATTGATTCTCCACCCCACTTAGTATGTCGTCTAAGAATTGCCGCCATTCTTGCCAACCCATTACTGGAGCTCCACCAAAAACTCCATCAGAAACACCTGGCTCCAATTCTTTATGTTCATCTATGTTGCCTTCCACATTTGCCTGAGGATCGAACTGCTCTGATACCAATTGGTGCGACTCGAGTTGAGTCGACACCACCATCGACACTTTAGACGCTTTCTTGGCCATTAATGGTGGTTGCTGAGAGGAATGAGGTTTAGGAAAAAAAGGAGGAGAAGTTAGGGTTTGCAGAGAGCCCTCGCTTCAACAGAACCAAGAAAGAGAACAACGGAATCAAGAAGAGAGAATGGGTTCAGCTTAATTGGTCGATAACACTAACACAGTCATCGCCTTCTATTTATATTGTGAATTACGTGCTCTGCACGTGAATGAACCATCTATAGTAAGGCAGTTATTCTGTTACATTGTGGGCCCCACAGCCATCCTACCATTGATTATACATCCAACGGTTCCTCACACCCCTTACTGATTCAATTACACTTTCACACAAAACACCTCGTACAATATACTAATTACATTGCTACTAAACTCCCTATTATTACAACAAATACAGATCATGTACAGGCTCTCTCTAAAGCTTCTGCTGCTACTCATGCCGTCCACTCCCCTTTCTCGACTGCTTCTCATTGTAGCGTGCATCACCCAGAACTCATAATATTCCACGAAACAACATTCTTCTCAGGCATTTCATCAAACAACTTCCTAGCATCCGAAATCAGCCGACATTTCAAGTGCGTCAAAAGAACCATGTTCCTAATATACTGATCAAACTCAAACCCACTATCAACCATATGCCGAAACACAAATTTCGCATCCCGGGCCGATCTAAGGCTAATGCAGGCAGTGCACAAGGAGTCATAGGCAGTGTCAGGGAGGCTCTGGGAACAACCCCCAGCTGCCAAAATCTTGAAGAGTTCGAAAGCATCTCTGAACTTTCTGAAAAACACCAGCTTCTCAATTTTGGTTCAAATGGAGGTTTGCGAGATGGGTTCGGGGGGTTCCGGGGTGACAAGTTGTGGACTTAGCTTGTTGGGTTTGGGTTTGGGATTGAGAGAAGAGCAATGGACTAGGAAAGATGGGATCTTGCGCTTTGGGATTGAAAAATATTGGATTTTTTTTGGGTTCGGAAGTTGGGGAAGTTGACGGTTTTGGGGTTGGATGGGAGGTTGAAGAAGATGGGGAGATTGGACTCCATTGATTATTTGGGAGAATAACGGGAGATTGAAGAAGATGTGTTATTAATTGCCATTTGATTTGGATTTATTGTCTTCGTTGAAGGCCAGTGATGAAACTCTGAAGAATCCGCGATTTTTGCATGTGGAAGTGTGAGTTGGTAGTTTGAAAGTTTAATATTTTATTTTATTTTAAGGAAATGTGGAGTATAGCTACCCTAATTTTATACCCACTACCAAAATAGTTATTTTTCTCTTCACTACCTTAGGTGGGACACAACTATAGAAGGTTTGTACCACCTACTTTATACCTACTCTCCAATAGTTGTGTGCCACCTAAGGTAGTAAAAAGAAAAGTAGCTTTTTTTGGTAGTGGGTATAGCATTACTCTTTCTTTAATAAGCTTGTAACGAAACAAACGTAGAAGACTGAATAATGTACAAAGAAAGAAAATATACAAAAAAGGTAAAACATTAAAATCTCCAACATCCCTAGGAGGTTGGGACAAATCCATTTGGAGTACATTAGGGAAAAAAATAGATCCCTCCTACAACATCCCTAGAGGGTGGGAATCTAAGTCAAGCATCGATTCAGTCAGTCCAGTATCGGCTTGGTCTATATATCCCCGTTGTTGTACTCCTCCACTTAGAAGGGTCTGGAAATCCTCCATCTTGGTCTCGTCGCCGCTATTGTGTCCCAAAAGAAAATAAAATATATGATATATGTTAGATTGCCAGAAATACTATTACAATTCACATGAAAGTATTTTTAATAAAAACACTATTCCTATCAAGCCATAAAATACCATGTCATTGCAATTTGGCGATATACCAAGCTTTCTTCATTTCATGTCTGACACTAGCAAACTTAGGACCTATCTACAAGTCCCTATAGGTCAGTGGGTAGTCATTCGCTCCGAGAGCCCTTAGGACTTTGACCCAAACTACTTTGCTCCTATGAAACTCTATAAATAGATGGTCTCTAGTCTTTATGGTCATATTGCAAAAACAACTGTTAGTAGCAATGTAAAGTTTCCTTTTAACCAGGGTATCCTTGGTGAGGATCGCATCATTGAATACTAATCAAAGAAAGACCTTTACTTTTGGAGGTGTTTTGACCTTCAGATTATTGATGTCCCTCTCGGCCTACAACCTCTGAAGTGGATACAGTTCTAAAGTGAGCATATCGTAATGGTTCCATTCCTTTACAGCCCCAAGATCTCCTTGTCAACCCCCAATTGTGGTATTTGAAATTGAAGTTCTTTCAATCTAAGTTGGGACTACTAGGTTGAGACTCCACGACCCTCTCTTCCATGTTTTAGCGACCGTGATGTGTGGTTGTGTTGCTTGCTCGTATAGATCGGGGATCAACTCTTTGAGGGTGTGTGCTCCGCACTATTTATCCTAGGGGTGAAACTGAGTTGGGTCGACCCGCGACATGCCCGGGACCCGCTCCTCTCGACCCGACCAGCGTTGACCCGGTTCGGGTTCGGGTTCGGGTCAAACCCGAATCCTTTCCCAGTTTGAAAAAAATGGATTTCGACCTGCAAAAACCTGGCCGCGAACCCGTTGACCAAGTCAAACCCACCCGCCAACCTACAGGTCGACCCGCATGTTTTGATCCGTTGAATTTCTGGATTTTACCCATGGGTTTGACTCGTTGGATATTTTATTTTTATTTTTTTGCTGTTTATTTTTTTAATCTTATTTTTTTGCTACAAAATATATGTATATATAATATATGTATATATATACTGCAAATATATATATATATATATATATATATATATATATATATATATATATATATATATATATATATATATATATACACTCTAAAATTTCGAATATTTCGAAATTTTATAAAAATGAGTGTTCCCTAGCTATTTATAGCTAAATCTACCTTCTCACTTCTCTCATCTCACTAATGTGGAACTAAAAATTTTCAATGTTTAAAATTCAAATATATTTAGATTGACATTGGTGAGATGAGAGAAGTGAGAAGGTGAAGTGGGCTATAAATAGCTAGGGTGGGGTGGGCTAAATGAGTAGTTGGTTGTGAGCAATTAATTTTGTTGTTCACACCCATTTCATATTAAATTTAAAATATTAGTCAACTTATTTTTCACAACAAAAAAAAAAACCCAACCTGGGCCAACTTGGGACCCAGCCCGACCCAAAACGAGTTCGACCCTCATGAGTTCTCGTGTCGGCCGGGTCGAACTTTGCACTTTCGAACTCGACCAAGTTCGACCCAATTAAGCGCGCGACCCGACCCGAACCCGCCGTTACTTAGTTGCAACCCACGCGGGTCAGACCCGACCTGGCCTAGTCGACCCGAATGCCACCCCTAATTTACCCCACTAGAATTTGGTCAAGAGACCATTGCCGATGAACAATGTTATACAACTATTAAACGGATCATAGGCTTTGGAAATGTAACCCCCATTCCCGCTAATTAGTATTTTCCATGTATTTTCTATAATTTAATTTTTATAAAGTTATTTTGTGCTACATTTCAAATTTTATTAAAGTATTTTCTAATCGAAAATCTTATTCATTTCGAATAGTGGTGTATTTTGATCTTATTTTCTATATCTTATTGATCGGCTATTTGTGTTTAAGCTCAATTTAAATGTATTATTGATATTTGGGGTATTTTAATTAATTTATATTTTTTTTATATAATCTTATTAGTATTATTATTATTATCGTTATTGTTGTTTATTATTATTATTGTTATTCTTATTGCTATTGGTATTAATATTTTTTATTATTGTTGTTATTATTATTGTTATCGGTATTATTATTTTTATCATTATTATTAGCATTATTATTAATATTATTTTGTTTTAAGCCCGAACATGCTTAATTTTATATGCATTTCACTATTTGATTTAATGTGTGTGTGTGTGTGTGTGTGTGTGTGTGTGTGTGTGTGTGTGTGTGTGTGTGTGTGTGTGTGTGTGTGTGTGTATATATATATATATATATATATATATATTTTTTAAATACCCTATTGTTCTTTCTTGATTATTTTCTTTTTGATTAAATTTGTTCATGAAAAGTTTCCGTTCTTCTTGATTGAGCTTTTCTTGTTGAACCTATTATCTTTTATTTAATTGTGGGTATTTTTATTGGAACCCTATTGATTTTGATCAATCTCTTAATTGAACCCTAAAACCCAATTCTACTCCTTCCCGTCGCCTTCTCCAGCGAGCACTCCGGCGACCCCCTTCGACAAACTCCCCAGTCGTCGCCACTCCCTGATGCGCACCACCAGGCCGAGCACTTTCAACCACTGCAGACCCTTCCCCTTTCCCTTTCCCTTTCGACGACAGCCAGGCCCAGATCCCGTCGCCCCCTTTTGCTGCTCCTATTCCTCGCCATCGACGCCTCCTTGCTGCCCACCATCGCTCGCCACCAGCGATGCCCCCTGGCCATTGCTGCCATTTCCATGCTTTCTTTCTCTCTCTTGCCGACAGTTCTTGCTATTGTGTCTCTTGTGTTGCTGCTTGTTCTTTTGCACGTGGTTTGCACGTGCTAGTTGTCTGTTCGTGGGTTCGTCACTTCAGGATTTTTATCCCGTTATTTTTATATTCGTTTTCACCGTCTAACAGGAAAGTCACTATCCTCTTGAATTTTTAATTGTATCAAATTCAAGTTTTGTTGAAACTCTTGCAAGGAGATCTCTTTATTATCGTATTATCCATTGTTCATCTCTTCATTGGGTCTATTGAGGGCATACACGAGCTAACCCCAATATTCTTGACGTCGTGCCACTTTTGACTCTAAAGAATGAATCTCTCGTGAACTCATATAGTATCGTTAATAGGGTTATGCATATGATCACCGCACAATTAATCTACCTTAGATTTTATTGCTAGGTTGTATGTTGTTTGAGCGATTGATGGTTGATTGATGATAAATTACTATATGTATGTGTTCTAATTTTGTTTATCATATTTTGACACCCATCATGTTGATTACACAATTTATTGACTAAAGAATCGACACCCATATAGTCTAATTATTTTATTTTCAAGAAAACTATCCAGAATCTTGTATATGCTGCTAACCTGAATGTTAAATGCTATTTCTGAACCAGTAAACGATCTTAAAATGAAATACTTTCTGAATATGAATTGTACCCTTATCTTTCTAGTTTCCAGAACATCTTTAATTTCTGAATTTCGAGTTTTGTAGCAAAAGTTATGCCCGTTTTACTACAGCTGTGTTTTTTATTTCCAAAATTATACTTTTCAGATTTTCTTGATTAATTATCCCTATATTGTTGTATTTCATGAATTAATGTGTATATGTAGCATTGCATGATCCTAGTGTCCTATTGTCATCATTCTAATTATCTATCTAAGTTATCGTCCTATTGTTCCCCTATTGTTGCTATTGTTCATCTCATGTCTCAAATTGCATATTGTATGGTTGCATTAATAATAATAAATAACACACTGGGGTTGAGGAAAAGACCATAGTAGTGGACAATATAGGTAAGTGCACCCGGAAGGGGACCCTTGTTTTCCATGATTTCAAGTTAAATGGAACTAAGTGCCACGTAGAACTAAGTGCCACGTCAGGAGTTGACGGGGGCCACTTCTAGCATTTATGGAGGCCACCTCTAGAATCCATTACATGATTACATGATTCACGAACCTGTTTACCAGTTTTCCTGTTTACAAGTTATATGGAACTAAGTGCCACGTAGAGCTAAGTGCCACGTCGTGGGATGATGGGGGTCACCTCTAGAATTTGTGGGGGCCACCTCTAGAATCTATTACCTGATTACATGACATGATATGATTCCTGTTTACATGATGCCTGAGTACACGGTCCTATAAAATCCACCACTAAGTCTAAACGTAACTTGTTTGTATGTAGCAACCATGTGGTAAATAGATGGGATACATGAAGTGCTACATTAGTTAGCATTAAAATGATTAATAGACTTAAGAATTGCATCACATCGACACTGCATATTGTTTCATCATTGTTTCTAGTGATATCGAATATTGGCTAAGTGCTACCGTTATTGATTATTGATTACTGCTACCAAATATTGTATCATTGTTTATAGCCATTGTACCGATTATCATGATATCAATTATTGTTATTGTCCCGTGTTATTGATTCCTATTGATCCATTGAATTCATTGTTATACCGTTATTCCATTGTTTCCTACTTTCTCTACTTGTTGTCCACTGACTTGCTCTAAGGACAATTTTTTTCCTCTTTTTAGATGAAGTGTTCACAGGTTTTGATGGAGAATTGCCTACTGCGATTGGAGAACAAAGATTCTGAAGACTTAATTATTGGACTATTGTTATTTCATTGTATTGTGGGCTTTTGACCCGAATATTGCTATTTGTTTCCAGACATTGGATTATGGTACTTGGATATTATATATATTGCTTCTTTTCAAGTATTATTATTCATGAGATTATTATTATTGCATGCGTAATTATTCTGTATTGATTATATTTTTGAGTTAATCGGATAAACAGCTTATGAGTGACGTTAGTCATTCGCTGGACCAATGTCATGTACTCGTATTCCGTATTTTTAGGAAGCAGGGCGTGACAGGAAACCCCTTTCCAAAACCAAGAGACTCTAGGTGTAACATCATGAATGTCTCAAATAATAAATATGAAGTTTCTTTTATTATTATTTTTCGCGTGTCTTGCACGTGCAAATTTAATATGTGTATTTTTAGCTTTAAAAAGTATTCTCATCTCATGAATAAACATTTCTTCTATTTTAATCTCTAGACCTAATAGTCTTATTCTAGAACACTTAATTAATTAATTAATTTAATTAGAGAGCCCATGGTCTTTTAGCCCACCTAAATAGCCCATTAGTTATTTCTAATAAGAATTAATACAACTTGTAGTGTAGACTTGATCAAGTAATAATTAAATTAACAATTTAATGTACAAACAAATTGTAGTATGCATAGTGTGACACGTGCTTTGCACAAGCAAGTGGAAATGCATGAGAAGGGGTGGCCGGATTGTGCATATAGTGGGGATGACGGAGAGTGTGGTGAGGTGGTTATGTGCTGGTGGGTAGTTGTTCTAACTCTTAAATGCATCCTAACCTCACATCTAAACTCATCTCAACCCTCCATTTGAGCCTGAGTTCTGTATAAATATCCCCCTTATCTTCTTCATAACTTGCACTAGAAACATTCATAAGATAAAAGAAAAGAAAAGAAACAAATTGTGAGGAAAAGATTGAGAGTTGTGTGAGAAAATGAGTGGTGTGTTTGTGTGCTCTTGCAACCTTGGAGGCTGGCCTAGCATCAAGAGGAAGGAGAGCTCGGGTTCACTCTAGCAAGGAGGAGAAGGCTCAGTTTGGTGGCACAACTAGGAGGAGAAGGGAACCATTCGTGCGTTCAAGGAGTTTCTTAGGAGTTTTTCCATTTGTTTCATCAAGAGGTGGGTGATTTCTCAGACTTCTAATTTAAATACCATGCTAGGATTTGGAATTGTAAACATGTTAGAAATAAGTAGGAAAGATGCTCCATACTTGTTTGAAGAGGTTAAAAAGAAAGGAAACTCTAATTGACCTACATGAAAAGTTAGTAAAATAAATTGGAATGTATTAATTAGGATTTGTTATGATGGTTTGTTAGTATATTTGCATGCTTGAATTGATGAATCATTATTATATGAAGATTTGCCTATGAATGAGTTGTAGAATACAATATGTGAAGAATTGTGCCTATGAATGAATTATAGAATGCAAACTAGTATCCATGGACTATGAAATAAATTGATTTGTGGTAAAAAAGTGTATTTTTAATTTCCATATATGAGTAATATGGTAGTCACTAGATTATCATCCATGTTGCCTCCTGAAACATAAGAAAAAGATTGGTTGTAAAAAAATAAGACTAAATTAAAGAGCTTGATATTGCTAAAAAATGAAAAAGAAATTGTATGAATACATTGTAAATGAAAATGGAATATGTTGATGAGAGATTCAACTAAAAAGAAATATATCTATGTCGAAATGTATTCATGATCCATTTTTTTAAAGAACTAAATAGAAATAGTCTATTATGTGTATAATGAGATTTTTGACAATCTAATAAAATATAAGTTGCTGTTTTTCAAAGAAATAATATTCTGAAAAAGATCTAAATTTTTATAAGTACAAATAAATTGAGAAAAATCGAGTTTGCTAAAAGAAAAACTAGTTCAGTGCAATTTATACAAAAAACATTTTAATCAATTCCTATACTAGTTAGTCACTCAGACCTACTGGTCTTCGGGTGCGCTTTGGGTGCGTTACTATTCATGAGCGGAGCTGTTGGTCTGGGTTCAAGTCTTGTAAGAGACTCGGTTTTTCTGAAAAATCTAATTTTTACTCAAAACCGAAAGCCAAAACTTAAATATATAATAAGTTCTCTATATAGTGGTTAGTCACTCCGACCTTACTGATCGACGAGTGCAATTTGGGGCCGTCACTGTTCATGAGCGGGGGGTTTGTGAGAGGGTTTGAATCCGGCCCTTGGCCACTTTTAAGAAAATTTGGTTTTTTTTTTCTATTTTGTATTTTAAAATAGTTTTTAAGTGTATAAAAATTGAGAAAAATTATTAGAATTCTTCTAAAAATACCTAGACTTCATGAAAATTATTTCTACAATATTTGGCTTATTAAAATAGGAATTAGAAGAAAATTTGAGAAGAATGAATTAATAAAGTTTCTTAGAATATGATTTTTCGTAATTAAAGACATCGAATATTTTTTTGAATATAGAGAAATTTTGTGTAGAGTTTAAAAATGAGATTCTTGACATGGAAAAATTGAGTAAGACTAAATATGAGATTGTTTAAAATTATGCAAAATGTGCTTGGAAAATGAAATAAAAGAAATATGTTGAAATATGGAATTCGTGAATATGAATACTCTTTTTTTAATGAACATGAAACGAGTTTAACACTGGAGTTTAGCTAAGTCCTATCATCGGCATAAATAAAATTTTTGAATGAGAAATATGATGATAAAAGATCAAGATTGGGTCATGGTAAATGATTGAGGTTTAAGACCGATGTAGAGGTAATGCTAATTCTAGAGTATTAATTTTATTCATGATTCAATTATCTAAGGATTAGACTCATAGTGAAGATGTGATGAAAGTAAGAAAAAAACATAAGTATGAGGGATCCGGATCTACAGTGTGAGAGTGTTCACAGGCTGTCTACATGATGCGTCATGTCATGACGTGAATACATCTCCGGAATAATCGGGTTCGTGGCGATGCTTGTGCAATATTTGGTGACTACGTAGTGTCATTGTCCCATGACGGAGGTGAATTGTCCATTGGTTGTCTACATGATGCGTCATATCATGACGTGAGATTCCCTTCCAGGCTGTCTGGACTATGGCTCGTAATTCATAGAACATCTAGGATACTTACTGTAATTACCGTAGTAGTTTAGTTCATAAAGAGGGATCCAACACTACAAGATGGAGAACGATTAAGGGCTTACCCTCGAACCTATGTAGTATGAGATGCATAGAATCCGAACAAGTGCACATTAGTGTCATTAATTATAAATAACTGCATTAAAGACTAAGTGCACATTCACACACAACATCAATAAAATAGTCCCCTTAGCTTTGTTTGTGACAAGTGTGTGCTTTCTAAGTAAGAGAAATTGATGTATTATATCCTAGCGTCAGTTGTATGCAACTGACGTGCCCACAGTTTCTATGCAGGATAAAGGGATTGACAAGACTAAAGAATGAATGCTGCTTAAATAAATGTTCAAGTTGTTGTTTAATTCATGTACCATGTTGTAATTTATAATTTCGCTGCGTTGATGTAATCATTGTTGTATAAAAAGTTTTAATTTCCTTGTAAAATTGTATGAAGTGAAGTGTAAAAATCCTGTGGAACTTCGAATTTAGACTTTTTGGGATTCGGGGTGTCACACTAGGGCCGACTCGAAACCCATATTTCGCGTCCCCTTCCCTTGAAGATAAGATTGAATGTATTCCTGCCATCCTTCTCTGTTTGGATGGAATACTTTGCACCACCACTTTCCAAGGAGGGTCAAGTTCATGTCTCTCAGATTAATGATGTCTAGTCCATGTATTTTCTTCATGCAAGCATTTTTCCATTTAATTAGGTGATAACTTCACTTGTTGGTGTTGGCTCCTCTCCATAGGAATCGCTTCCAAACTCGACCGATCCTTTAGATAACCTATCTTGGTATTTCAAAGAAGGATACACAATAGGTTGGGAGGTTGGAAAGTTCTAAGTTGATTAGGGCCACTCTACCCCCAAGGATAGGGATTTACCTTTCCACCCTGATAACCTAGCTTCTACTCAGTCAATAATTGGCAACCAGTTTGACTTCTTTAATTTACCTGGACTTTCTGGCAATCCTAGTTACTTGATAGGAAAGTTATCGAGCTTGCAGTTTAGAATGGTCGCATGTTCCTCTGCATCATCTTCAAACATAACAATAGGGATAAGAGTACTCTTTTAGTAGTTGACCAGTAGTCCAGTCAAGGCTTCAAAACAGTATAGTGCACATTTGAAGGGTAATAGCTTCCCCCGAGTCACCATTTCCAATTAGTAAAGTATCGTCGGCGTATTATAAGATAGTACAACCTATGTGGTTTCTCCCACTGACTACTGGAGAGATCCATCCAACGTTAATGCAATTTTCCAACATGGAATTAAGGACATCCGCGACGATTGTAAATAGGAGGGGGACAACAGGTTCCCTTGTCTCAGCCCTTGTCTATAAGAAAATGGTTGACCAGCCAATTCAATTTACCATGATAGACGTCCTAGTGGTGGTGAGGCAATGGAGGACCTATCTGATCCACCTGTCCTTAAAACCTCTGCCTTTGAGCACTTCCAACAAATAGTCTCATTCGATTGAGTCATCTGTTTTCTCGATGTCGAGTTTCACCAAGTATGTCCTGCCATTTGAACGTGGCATTGGTGAATGATTTTCTCTGTCGTGGCAACACAGTCCAAAATGCATCACCCTTTAATGAGGTCGGTCTATTCGGGACTGTTGAATATTGAATGGGCCAGAAAATGAATCGGAGAATTCTGGTCCAGTCAGGAATTTGCAATGGCAATTTAGGAGATGCTCGTATGACTTGGTTTAGGTTTTTTTGTTTTTGTTTTGTTTTGGCTTTTTCTTGGAAAATAGGTTAGGTTGTTCTTAATTAGGGGTTCAACTTTGGATAAAAGTAAAATTGGGGGGAAAATGTTTATATACACTAAAAGAAAATTATGAAAATTCAAAGGTTTATTTTCCTTCTGACATTCAATAGCAATCTTAATGTATCTACGGTCTAATTTGGTATCTTTCATTATTTCGGTAAGGGTAGAGGGAATTTCCGGTAAAGCAATAAAATGCGTAGAGATGGAGAAGAACACCAACGGCGAAAATCACTCTGACACTGACACTAAGAGATGAACACTAAAGGAGCAAATGGGAATAGATACCCCAGTAGTCCTAACCATAAATGATGGATACTAGGTGTTGCATTTTGACATGTGCAGTGCTCTTCCTAACCATAAACGATGGATACTAGGTGTTGCATTTTGACATGTGCAGTGCTCTAGCTAACGTGTTAAATGTTTCGCTTGGGAGCGCGCTTGCAAGAATGAAATTTCAAGGAATTGACGGGGGCTTGCACAAGCAACGGAGTATGTGGTTTAATTCATTGCAAAGTAAAGAACCTTATTAGGGGATTGACATGCTGTGAGTCCCCTTGAAAGAGAGGGGTTTCTTCGGGAACACAAGCACAAATGGTGCATGTCTGTCGTAAGCTCACTGTAAGGTGTTGAGTTCAGTCTTGCAACAAGCACAACCTTCGTGTTTAGTTGCCAACATTGAGTTTGGAAGAGAAGGTATCTTTCATTATTTTCATTTGAAAAGTAAAGAAAAGAATAAAGAAATATATCAACCACAGTGGGAATTCAACAAGTTTTTCTTCTTCTAGCATTCAATAGCAATCTTAATTTTTCTACCATCTAGTTTGGTATCTTTTATTATATCAGTAGGGGCAGAGGGAATTTTCGATGAAGCGATGAAATGCGTAAAGGAAGAACACCAGGGGCAAAAGCACTCTGATGTGCCGTCACTGACACTGAGAGACGAAAGCTAAAGGAGAAAATGGAACTAGATACCCTAGTAGTCCTAGCCATAAAAGATGGATACTAGGCATTGTGCATATCGACCCTCGTAGTGCTCTAGCTAATGTGTTAAATATCCCGCTTGGGGAGTATGTTTGAAAGAATGAAACTTCAAGGACTTGACTGAGGCTTGCACAAGAAATGGAGTATGTGGTTTAATTTGATGCAAAGCAAAGAACCTTGGCAGGGTTTGACATGCTATGAGTCATATTGAAAGATAGGAGTGTCTTCGGGAACACAGACACAGATGGTGCATGAGTGTCGTCAGCTCGTTTTAGGGTGTTGAGTTGGGTCCCGCAAAGAGCACAATTCTCGTATTTAGTTTGCAACATTGAGTTTGGAAGAGAGGTTATCTTTCATTATTTTCTTTTGAAAAGTAAAAGAAAAGAATAAAGAAAGGTAACGACCACAATGGGAGTCGAACCCACAACCTCTTCTTGATTCTAGGGGTGTTAAAAAATACCATAATATTGTACCATACTGATACCATACCGTTATCATACCGAATTTATCGAAAACTCGGAAATATCGTACCGAAATCGTGGTATTGTACAGTACTGAGATTATATAGTATAGTACTGGTACCTAGTATTGATATCAATGGTACACCATACCGTACCAGGTATATTTAATATATATTTAATTTTATTTTTATATGTGAGGTAACTGTATTTTTTACCGAGGTAAAGAATTCTTTGATGATACAAAGGGCTCTTTAACCTAAAAACAAAATGCTTAAGGGTTGGAGCAACAACCAAATTCTTCGAGCAAGTTCTATTTGTCCACCATCTACTCATTAGTCTCACACTTGAAATCGCAATTATAGTAACAACCAAGTAATCACTACTGTAAATGCATGCATGCAATATAATGCATCTTTATCAGCATATTATCGTAGTCCAGTTTTGATTGTAAGTATCTCTACAATACCCTAATAATGTTTCAAAGCTATATTCTTCGAGCAAGTTCTATTTTTGTAAATTATAATGCTATTAACTATTTCACAATGTTGTTTTGTATGGATGGATGAATATGTGAAGGAAGTATACCTATCATATTGGATGGCTACATCATCTCCTTAAAAATTAGAGAAATTTCATACATTTTTAATTTTATAGAATATGGTTGGAGTTATGTAATAATTTTCTACCAATATGATGGTAGGTATGTGTGTTGGTGTAGAGTGTAGGGTGGATGTCTAATTCTTGTTGCTAGGGTTAGGAAAAATATTAGGATGTTTTTTGCATTATTGATCAACCATTAATAAGGGGAGTACACCAACCTTATTAACACACCAAACAAATCACTTATTAAAGATCGAATAACAACCTAGTTACATCTAAAATTACTATAGGGTTGATGGTTCAAGATTTCAAGTATCTATTTATTCTCTAATCAGATATATATACACTTCTACTCAACTGAAATATTCTTTTTCTTCTTAAGCTCCAGTACTACTGTGGCATCACCGAAATCTTGACACGATAATAGTAGAAAAATTTGTGTACCAAATATTTCGGTACGGTAGACGGTGAGCAATAATGGTACCGTACAGTACGAGATATCACCCTTAATTGATTCATAGTCAACCGTGCTAATCCATTGTGCTATACGGTCAACTATGGTAATTGTATTTGTCAAAAAAGGTTTTAAAAAAAAAACTCTAAAATGGTGAAAAACTCTCTAACATTTTTTTAAGTAATAGTTTTTTCCCCCTTTTATACTCATTTTTCTCCAACTTATTCAACAACATTTTGTACCATACAAGCAACAGGGTGGGAAAATCATTTTCAGTACATGCAAGCAGTGTTCTAAAAAGCGGCCTAGGAGGCCGCCTAGGCGGCCCCCCAACGCCTCGACTAGGGCCTAGGCGTTTATGAAAATCGGAAATGGGTTCTAGGCGGCTAAAATCAGACCTAGGCGGCGTTTAATCGGTTTAGGCAGGTCTAGGCGGACTAGACCCGCTTAGGCCTTAGGTAAATTTTTTTTAAAAAAAAAAGTAAAAAAAAACCCACTACTCTCACTTTCTCCTCCTAATAAAAAAAAGTAAAAAACCCTAAATCGCGCTCTTCACTTTCACCCCCAAATCGCGCTCTTCACTTTCACCCCAAATCGCAGCTCTCGGTTTACATCGGATATGGAGAAGATAGAGTCCTCATGTTCACCGATACAATAATACACCGATTCGACTATGTGAAGCCCATCCTACAATTGCAAGGAGAAAAAGTTCAATAGTAAGAAATTAAGAATGAGCAGCAATAAAGAGTAAAAAGGGGTAACAACAAAATAAACCCAAAAGATCGATAAATAAATAAATAAATAAATTTAAAAAACCGCCTAGCGCCTAGCCGCTTAATCCCCGATTACAAGGTCTAGGCGCTAGGCCCCCATCGGCCGCCCGACTACCGCCTAGCGCTTTTTAGAACATTGCATGCAAGTATATATGCAACCAAACAAGGATTATCATTATGGACATGTTATTTTTGAGTTTACACCAAACTAGAATTTTCCGCTTTTGTTAACTTGCTTTGGCCTAGAATTTTCCACTTTTGTTAACTTGCTTTGGCCATATTTTACATGAAAACTTAGAACAACCCAACCAATTTAGATAGACTCCTCGGATATATATTTTTTTTTGTATGAAGAAGTTAATTAGCATTATATACTAAAAAATAATTAGCAAACTGATCCAGTTTTGAAAATATTTATCCAACTAATCCACTTTTGGACACGTCAGCATAAAACGCTATAGGCAACAATGACATATGTTATTTTGATGTCGTTGTTGCCAATAGCGACAAGTGTAAAAAAATATAAATTCACATACCGCTTTTTGGAGTAATGGTATAAGTACATTTCACATTCAATGGTGAACTCTTTGACATTAGAAAAAATTGTAAGCGTGGAAACATCTTATAACTGATGTCGTTATCCAATAACGACAAACACATGCGAGATGCCGTTACTGGGGATAGAGGTATCTGTTATAAGATTTCTTACATATATAAAATGGTCTCATCTTCTCCTTCCTCTTTCACTTTATTTCTATCTCGAACCCAAAACCCTAAAACCCATATCACAAATACCAATTATGTTTACTCTTAAACTTCATCTCTCCTACCTCCCTCTCCTCCCACTACGAAATACAACTCCCACAATCTGATAAATCTCCAACATTGTCTCTGGTCATCTTCTACATCATCGAAGGCGTATTCTTCGCGCTCCAACTTATGGTTTAATTTGAAGGTATTTCTATAACCATATGTTATGTAGTTTGCATATGTTATGCTTGTGAGTAGTTAATGACTCGAATTTTCGTCCATTTACGTATATGTATGGATTACGATATACCTATTCGGTTATATTTTGGAGGAAAAATAATTCGAGATCTGAAGATATGATATTCTTATAGTGATGTTGAACATGCCATTATTTGGGCTCCCTATAACTTTATATACTCATAACTAGTAGATAAGATATTTGAAGTTACTAATTGGGATAGATGCGTATGGAGTCTCAAAATCAAACCACGTTATGTTGCCAGAAAAGGAGAAGTATAATATTTCATGGCGGTGCCCGTAGATAATGATAATGCTCTAAGGTCCATGATTGCTAAGATACTTGATCCAAATTGTAGTTCGACTATATATTGAGCAAATTAAGCTTTCTAATGCTCGACCACTTGTTATTCCTAGTCCAAGCCAACTTAGGAGTTTCAAACTAGCTGCCGAGTCACATGCAAGAATACCGCATCCACAAGAAGACATTAGCATACCTCCAACAGAACCTGTTACCACAGAATATGACCCAGTACATCCTTTCACCTTGACATAACATATTTTTGACACCAACAACGTTATGCAAGACTTCAATAATGCTACTGTTAATAACTGTTGCTACTTATTTTGGTGTGGGAGCAAACAGATAGTGAGTTAATATTTGATTGAAACTACTAAAAATCTGACCTTTGATCATTGTCGTAGAAGGTGGTTAGAGCTCCTGAGATTGGATCTGGTTCGTTGATTGAACACCGTGATCTGAATCCGACGGTTGTTGACACGACTGATGGACCTACAAAAAGGAAACACCGGGGGTGCCCCCGGCGACAGACCCTCTGACGCTCAAGTCAGAACAAGAGAGAGAAAGAGAGTTTGAGAGAGAAATTGCAGATTACCTTCTGACTGAGGAGGGGGGAGGGTATTTATAGGCATGAGAAACAGTACGGGAGATTGATATGAATCCATTAGATCAACCATGAATTCCTTATCTTCTATTCGAATCTTCTCCTCAAGAGATAAGCTCTCTTGTTTGGGGATAAGAGATTTGGCTGACAGCATTCATCGGCTGGATCTCTCATAATGGGCCAAATCTGTTACTTTTCATGGGCTTGAAAGAGGCTCATGTCTTGTGGAGGAGTCTGGAGAAGGTCTAGACTTGTTAAAGAGGCCCGTTACGGTTAATCTGCATGTAGAAGCTTTAAGGTCTGTGCTGGAATCATATGACCCTGATTTGCTGAGAATTTTACCATTATCATAAGCACCCCACTCTCGGGAGACAATTTTATTGGCTTTCGGGAAGTAGTTCATCTTAATTTTTTGATTTCAGAATATAATCATAGCTTTCAGGGTGTATTGGAGATATCTGAAACTGATTAGAGGCTTCTGAAGGCGGTAAATATTTTCTTGGATTTTTCTGGAACTCTTCGTAGTTTTCTGAATTTTTTTCGAATTTTCCTGGATTTTTAATTATTTTTTCCAATTTTAAAATCACTTTTTCGAATTTTTTATTAATAAACCCAATTTAAAAAATCCTGAAATTTTAATTAATTTTTCGAATTAAATAATTATTTTTGCATTTTAATTAATTTTTAGAATTTAAAATGAATTTCTGGGATTTTTCATGAATAATCAAACCTGGGCCTGCTTTCTGAAATGATCTAAGCTGTTGATCATATAATTCTCGCCCGCTGAGTGGTTTCAACGCTCATGATGTCTTTGAGCCACGTGGCATAATTGTGGTATGTTGATCACGCGCTTACGCGTGTTTCGACACGATCTGGCAGTTGTAAACTGAAGAAGAAAGGGAAAAGCGATTGATCTCATCCTGCTCGTTGATCAAGCTCGAGCGCGAACTTACCAGTGATCCAATGGCTGATGTACGCTTTCGGATCCCCCTAGATCGATCAATGTTTTGGTCGAGCTATGGCCAATTGATCTTGGTCGAGCTATGGAGGGGCTTCGTCGTCGAGCTATAGGGAGCATGCTTTGGTCGAGCTATGGTGGCATCGAGCTATAAAGATTCTTTTCCGTCGAGCTATATGCTTTTTTTTGAAGTTCATGAGAGATTGCGAGGTGCTCTATTTTTGAAGTTCGATCGAGATTGCGGTGCTCTGTTGTCGAAGTTTGGCCGTCATCGAGCTATGAAGCTTGTATCTCGTCGTTGAGCTATGAGCTGATGGCGGTCGAGCTATGAGCGATGGTCGAGCTATGGAGAAAGTCTCTCATTGTCGAGCTATGATGTGATGGCAATCGAGCTATGGGTCTTGATCGAATTTGGTTGAGCTATGAAGCTTGTCTCTCGTCGTCAAGCTATGATGTGATGGCTGTCGAGCTATGGAGGAATTCTCTCATTGTCAAGTTATAACGTGATGGCAGTCGAGCTATGGAGACGCTCCATCATCGAGCTATCTCTTCAATATTCTCCTCGGTTGAGCTATGAGTTGCTTTATCGAGCTACAACTCGGTTGAGCTACAACTTGGTCGAGCTATGAGTTTCTTCATCGAGCTAAAACTTGGTCAAGCTATGACTCTTGTCGATCTATGAATTCATCTATCTATGACTTCATCGAGCGACAACTTGGTCGAGATATGACTCTTGTCGAGCTACAACTTCGTCTAGCTATGACTCTTATCGAGCTATAACTTCATCTAGCTATGACTTCATCTAGTTATGACTTTTTTGAGCTATGACTTCGTCGATCGACGATCCCATCGCTCATTTCGTTGAACCACTTTTTCATTGACCAATCATTGTGTTGTTCGCTTTTTTTGTTAGACGGGTGTTTGCGCCCAGTAGGTTTGAAGAGGCAACTTCTAGACAGAGTTGGACATTGAACCTACCGTTTAATTCCAGCGAGTTTGTGGAGACAACTTTTAGATGAATTTGGTGTTGAACCTGCTGTTTAATCCCGACGAGTTTGGAGACAACTCTAAAATGGAGTGGAACATTGAACTTGCTGTTTGAACCCAACAAGTTTAGAGAGAACCCTATGACAGAGTTGAACGTTGAACTTACCGTTTGCGCCCAGCAAGTTTTGAGAGACAACTCCGAGACAGAGTTGGAAGTTTGAACTTACTGTTTGCGACCAACAAGTTTTGTAGAGACAACTCTAGGACGGAGTTGATGTAGAGGTTGTTGTTTGATCCCAACAAGTCTGGAGAGAACTCTGTGATAGAGTTGAACGTTGAACTTGCTATTTATGCCCAACAAGTTTGGATACAACTCTGTGATAGAGTTGAACGTTGAACTTTTCGTTTGCACCCAGCATGTTTTGTAGAGACAACTCTGGGATGGAATTGATGTAGAGCTTGTTATTTGATCCCAGCAAATTTAGAGAGAACTCTGTGACGGAGTTGAACATTGAACTTGTTGTTTGCACCCAGCAAGTTTGGAGATAACTTTGTGACGAAGTTGGTCACTTGAACTTGTCATTTGTGCCCAGCAAGTTCGTGGAAAGGCAACTCTCAGATGGAGTTGATGTTTGAACTTGCCGTTTGTGCCTAGCAAGTTCGTAGTGAGGCAACTCTCAGACAAAGCTGATGTTGAACCTGCAGTTTGATCCCGGCAAGTTTAGAGAGAACTCTGTATCGGAGTTGAATGTTGAACTTGTTGTTTGCGCCCAACAAGTTTCGAGAGGCAACCCTGAGATGGAGTTAGTCGTTTGAACTTATCGTTTGCGCCCAGCAAGCTCGTGGAGAGGCAACACTCTGACGGTGTTGATGTTGAACATGTCGTTTGATCACAGCAAGTTTAGAGAGAACTCTGTATCGGAGCTAAACGTTGAACTTAATGTTTGCACCCAGTAAGTTTTGAGAGGCAACCCTATTATGGAGTTGAATGTTGAGCTTGTTTTTTGTGCTCAACAAGCTTGTAGGGGAAATCTTAGGCTGGTGTTAGGCGTTGAACCTATTGCATGAAGTTATGCGGTTGTTGGAAGAACTCAAGCAAAAAGTAGAATGTTGAACTCGTTGTTTGAAGTCAATGAGTTGTTGCTGGAGCCTGAGCAAAGATTAAGGCGTTGAACTCATTGTTTGGAGTCAAAGAGTTATTAATGGAGCTCGAGCGGTGAGCAGAGCTTTGAACTCGTTGTTTGGAGCCAATGAGTTGTTGATGGGGCTCGAGCGGTGAGCAGAGTATTGAACTCATTGTTTGGAGTCAACAGGGTTGCTGATGGAACTCAAACGATCAGCAGAACATTGAACTCTTTGTTTTGAGTTAACAAACTTTTGATGGAGCGTGAGCGAAGCGCAAGATGTCAAACTTGTTGTTCGGAGTTGACGAGTTGTTGGCCAGAGGAACTCAAGTGGCATGCGGAGCGATGAACTCATTTTATGGAGCGAATGAGTTGTGGGTGTTATGAATCTTCTAAATATTGAAGTGAAGTTACTTGTGTTTGTTCAACGTTGAGGTGATTTCATTCTTGTCTTTGCTGACAAGTAGTTGTGCACATCGAATGGGGTCTTCAGGACATTGAGCTTGCTCTCCTTTGTGATACACTGCACTTGATGGCATTGGGACTCGTCTGTTTGCGCGGCGCTTCACACGAGACGGAGTTGGAGCATGCTCAGGTGAAGGTGGTAGGATAAACCTGGGGCTTGCCCGCCTAAGGGAGACTTGTCTTGATTTTTATCGTCAAAAGTTGAGGCGGCCCTGGGAGCTGTTAACTGGCAGGAAGCCTGTGAAGAGGTTTGTGTCTCTTAGGCAGTGCATCCCTCTAGTGTGTAGCTGGAAGAACGACTTGCAGGACAACTTATTGTATAGTGTTTGCAATACTTTTTGTTGCGATTCTTAAGCATGAAACATAGACTCATTGTGATTCTGCAGTTGTAATGAGACTTCTAGTGACGCTGAATCTGACTACATAAATTTGCTATAGTTCGGTGATTTAAAGAATTCTTTTCATATGACTGATCCTTGCTGTGGAACTTGTCGTTTGAGACTGATGAGCCGTCGACCGAGTTCTTTTTAGCTAAATAACAAGGCCTCAATTTTTTATGTATCGCTAACAAACTGTCAATGGTGTGCTAGCGTAACGTTTGATGGATTTTAGAACTTTTCCATCTTGTACCCAGCTAGTTGTAGGAGTAACTCTTTGCGAGAGTTATCTTCCAAACTTGTTGTATGGATCCTCCAACAAATTGTGAGAGTCACATCGAGTGGCGAGTTGAACATCAAATGTCACTTTGCAAGTTCTATTGAGGTAACTACAATCCACGATTTTGGACCTCTAATATGTTTTTAAGGAATTTTAACTAGTTTTAGGAACAGATCGAATAACGAGTTGAACTCTGAACGTGCTTGATTGCAGGTTGCTATAGTAACTCCGAGTCATGGGTATGGATTCTGAACTTGTTAGTTTGGGTATTAACAGGTTGCATGAGCATATCGAATGACTAGTTGAACTTCGGACTTGCTTTGTTGCAAGTAGCTAAAGTAAAATCGAGCAATGGGTATGGACTCCAAACCAGTCGTCAAGGCGCTAACGGATTGCAGGAGCGGATCAAATAGTGAAGCGAACTTTGAACTTGCTTTATTGCAAATTGCTAGAGTAACTTTAACTCAAGGGTATGGACTCCGAACCCGTCTTACAAGGAGCTTTTAATTAGTTTTTTTGTGTCGTTTTTAGGGGTAGGCTTGGCATTTAATTGTGTGCATCCATAGAGTTGTACAGTAATTCTGAAAAAATTAATACTAAATTTTATTGGAAAATTAAACTAAGAATCTGCTCTATTGGCTGGTCGTTATTACATGCAGTGACCGGTAGTAAAAGCGATCTTTACTGAAAAGTAAAACTAAATGGCTGCTCTATTTGTTGACCCTTCTTACAAAATATTGAAAATATATGGAGGAGTCGGGCATTAAATGCCCTTGTTGAAGTTCATGAGGTGTTCCACTTTTCAAGTCCTTGCTGATATCTCCTTGCCCCTCGGGTCTTCAAGTTGATGAGCTATCAGGCGAACAACTTGGTAGACCTTGCCTGGATTTGCCTATTTTGAAGCGAGTCTCCCATTGTTTTACGTAGAGAATGAGAGATCTTTAGGTTCGCCATTGTGTTTTGGCAAGACTATTTCTTTCCGTTGAATGAGCGAAGTGGTTTCGGGCGGGGTATTCAAGTATGTCATAGTATTCTGATGAGGACAAACATGGAGCTGGTGGGAGATGATTTGGCAGGCTTGGAATCTCGGCCAAATTGTCTAGTGCAGTAGCTTCAAGTTTGCTTATGGGCTTGGATTTCCAGTGACTGCTTTCTGACGGTAACTCTATGGCATCAAGGGGGAGAACCAAGCTCCCCATTGTAGAGGTGTGGCATGCTCATGCTGCCTGTTAGCTCCCCACAACTTGGCCTATGCCTGTTGTTGTTGGAAACTTCATTTTCATGTGAAATGCGGAGGTAACTGCATGGAAAGATGCTAAGCCTGACAGCCAAATATGGCATTGCAAGCAGCTTTGATATCGGCTACCATGAAGTCTAATGCTTCCGTCCGAGTTGTTGGGGATTTTCTAGCCATCACATCGAGTGTGATGATTCCTTCGACTTAGACGGGTGCGCCTGAGAAGACGTGAAGTGTATAACGGCTGGCTTGAGTCGATCCCATGAAAGCTTGAGAGCATCGAATGTGGCCATGAAGATGATGTTTACTGAGCTGCCATTATCTACGAGGATGCAACGCACATCATGGTTTTCCATACATAGGTTAATAACCAGTGCGTCGCAATGAGGTGTTTTGACACCCTTGAGGTCTTTATCGGAGAATGATATAGAAAGACCCAAACTCTTTGCAGGTGGAGCGTTGTGTATTGAATTAACTTCTCTCACGAAGGCTTTGCGAGAGGAACCTCCATGAATAGTGTGGATAATGATCATGTGTTCAGAGTCTTGCAATTTGAATGACCTCTTTTGACGCTTATTAGCCTCCCAGGATGGAGGGGTTTCGGCGTTGTTGTCTTTCTGAACGAACTTGGAGAGATATCCCCTACGAATCAAACCTTTAAGTTCTTCTTTAAGGGCTCGACAGTCGTCGGTGGTGTGTCCATGGTCCTTGTGAAATGCGCACCACTTGTTCCTGTCTCTTCTTTTACTCGCTGTGGACATCTTGGGGGGAGGGTAGATTATTATGTCCTTCTCAACTTCCATGAGGATGGTTGACACACATGCGTTAAGAGAAGTGAACTTGTCAAAGCGTGGTGCTGGAGGTGGACGGCATTGACCTGCATCTTGTTTCTAAAACTTCCTGCGTCCTTCCTCGTTTGTAATATTACATTTGTTCCCAGAAGGTGAATCGTTCTTGCCTTGAGGATAAATAACTTCCTCGACTCTGATATATTTGTCACTCCTTTCTAGGAGCTCAGTGTAATTTTTCGGAGGCTTCTTTGTGAGGGAGGCTTTCAGGTCTTTGTTGGTGATGTTGTGGCAGAAGGTGGCATCCGCCACTGAAAAATCTAGGGAAGAGATGGACCATACTTTGGCTGTGAAGCGCTTGACAAAGTCTTTCAGCAACTCAATGTCATTTTGCTTCAATTTCAATAGGGAAGCAGTTATTTTTTTAGCCTTGCGGATAGCAACGAAGTGCATTATGAAGAGCTCATCGAGCAGGTCGAATGAGAATATTGACTCTGGAGTGAGGCGGGAGTACCATTCCCTTGCTAATCCCTTCAAAATTGCAGGAAATGTTCAACACATGAGCACATCGGTAGCGGTGTAAATCATTATGAGAGTTTTGAAACTCTCAATATGGTCAGTCAGATCTGATTCTCCATCGTATGGTTCGAACTGAGGAGCTTTGGAGTTCCTGGAATGGGTGCATCGAGGATGGTTTTGCTGAAAGGAGATCGACTGGGACGGTAGGATCTGTGGGAGCAGTTTCCCTCATTCTTCATCTGTTCTTGGCAATCTTCTACTTTCGGATACGGTGAAGGACTTTGTCATCCTTCCCCTTGGATCCAGCTGAGTAGCCAGATTCTTCTTCTTTGGAGGGCTGGCCCTGATCTTGACTACCTTGGATAGCTCGGAGGATGTTAAGCTTGAACTTTTCTAGTTTGGTTGTAGTGACTCGGCTTCTTTCTCTCTATTTCACCCAAGAAGCTTTCGACTCTCATGAGTTGGGCTTCTTTCTGCAGTGTGCCCCCTGTGAGAAATATCCTGATCTCTGTCATTGAGAAGAGTTGCTTCTCTGGTTTACCTGACATTCTGAGCGGGAGGCCTCAATTCAGGCATGCCTCTCATCAAAGCGGACTTGTAAATCAGTTCCTTGTTGCCTGGCACTGATGATTTGGCAGAGATCTCTAGATCCCTGGGGGCCTCGCGAGGCCATTGAATTGGTTGAAGCATTATGGATAGAGATATGGTCATGCAAAGGGTGTTGTTCATGATGGCTTTGTCGGGAGCCCTCCGGTGCCTCTCCGTTGACGGGAGCTTGATTAGGCTGTCGGGGCTGCTGTTGAGGAGAAATCAGATCTTCCACAGGAGGAGCTGGTTCACGAAGATAGTTGGTGCGACGGCTTGAGGCCGCCGCTCTGCCTCTTAGTCTTGATGGCATGGCGATAAGTCTGATCTGTGTAGTCTCCCACAGAAGACACCAATCTCTTGCAGCTTATTTTAGTATGGGAGCAAACAGATAGTGAGTTAATATTTGATGGAAACTACTAAAAATCTGATCTTTGAACATTGCCATGGAAAGTGGTTAGAACTCCTGAGATTTGATCTATTTTTTTATTGAACACAATTATCTGAATTCGACGGTTGCTGAAGTGGCCGATGGACCTGCAAAAGGCGTGAAACACTAGGGGTGGCCCCGACGACAGACCTCTAATACTCAAATCAGAACTAGAGAGAGAAAGAGAGTTTGAAAGAGAAATTGTAGATTACCTTCTGACTGATTTGGGGGGGGGGATATTAATAGGCCTGAGAAACAGTACAGGAGATTGATATGAATCCATTAGATCGACTATGAATTCCTTATCTCCTATTCGAATCTCCCCCTCAAGAGATAAGCTCTTTTGTTTGGGGATAAGAGATTTGATTAATAGCCTTCATGGGCTGGGTCTCTCTTAGTGGGCCTAATTTGTCACTTTTTATGGGCTTGAAAGTAACTCATGTTTTGTAGAGGAGTGTGGAGAAGGCCCGAAAGAGGTCTGTTATGATTAATCTGTATGTAGAAGTTACAGCCCTAATTTGCTGCAATTTTTACCATTATCAATAACGAATTATTAGAAGAGGAAGAAGATGAGGATCACAGGGTTGATGAGGAGGAGGAGGAGGAGGAGGTTGGAGAAGATTAGGTTAATGATGTTAACGTTAATGTACATGTTAACAATGTGGTTCCCTTGAAGCAATCCACGAGTGCACCTGTACATGAGGTTCAATCAGGTGAATGGATGACCAATGGATCGTACATGAACATCCACAATCTTCCGTCAGCTCATCGAATACGGATGAACTCTGCATCGGTCAAAATTTTCAAACTAAAGATAGTATCCAACATCAAGTTAAGATGTACTCCATGAAGAAACATCGAGAATTTGTGACTGTGAAATCAAACCCAAGTTTATACTATGTCAAATGTAAATACACACCGATCAAACATACACCCAAGGAGATTGCAGAAAATCCAGAGCTCGTAAATCAGGTGGGTTGTTCATGGCGATTGCGTGCAATCGTTCCAAAAGGGCAAATCCATTTCGTGGTGAAGAAAATTCAAGGTCCGCATACATGTGTGAATTCGACGTTGAATTTAGATCATAATAAAGTTGATTCTAAGATTGTGTCAATGATGATATTGAATGTTGTGAAGGCACAACTAGGAGTAACACCAAGAGCCATAATTGAGATAGCCAAGCTTCAATTCAATTACAATATTTCATCCAGGAAAGCTTGGAAGACAAAACATAAAGCTATTGAACGGTGGTATGGTTCCTTTCAAAAAACTTACACTAGATTGCATTCTCTTCTCACAGTAATTCAAGCTTCAAATCCAGGAACGGCTGTCCATTCAAGGGAGTATTTTGGGGATTCGGGGCCCTTGATGGAACACATTTGTATGGAAAATACAAAGGCTGTTTGTTGATAGTTGTTCACCCAATGCAAATGGTAGGTTGTTTTCATTTGTTTTTGCAATAGTGGATGAAGAGAACATAGATACCTAGACATGGTTCTGGGATTCTTCGTTGCGCATCGAAATGTCAAATGACTTGATCGGGGTAGTAGAACTCCACAATATTGAAGTTCACAAGTGGAGCTCGTGTTAACCACAGTTTTTTGTTGGTCGTGCAAGAGGGAGGTAATCTTTCAAGCCTATCGGGGGTGTATAGATCCTAGTTGACGTACTCTTCCTGCAATTGATCAAACTCATCTCTATAGTACATCAACACTCCACGTGGGTTGTCTTTCCATGTGTAGCGACAGGTCCAGTAAACCCCTAGAGGAGCCCTCAACACAGAGTTCTCATCAACTACCTTCCATGCATTCGAAAGAACTGTTATCCAGGGACGGCTGAGGTGTATACTTTCCTGACACCAAATATGTAATATCCCCATTGGTCATGTCATCTGTATCGAACACATTGCATAGTTACACAATGCATGATAAAGTGAAGCTAATGTCGCACTTTCCTAACTATAACGGGCAGCTCTGTGCAGATCTGCTATCAAGGGTAGGTACATTAGGTGGACGACACATTGGAAGAGTTCGGAAAGATAACACCATCAAATCATACTCACTAGGTACGCCCGAGTGTAACATTGAAGTTCGAAGTCGGTCGGTTTTTCTCCCAAACTATTGTTGAACTCTGAATAGAGCCACGAACGTCGGATTGATTCACCGATGAATACAACGTTTTCTTCCTCATAAATCACTATCCCAAGATAATCTCTGACCAATGCAACATTGTTGAATATTATGTTACCGGTCATGACGACCCCATCTATTGTAGCGTCACCATCATCTCACCAGCCGGTAGGTGGAACACATATGTCTCTGGCCTCCATCGCTCCACAAGAGCTGTAAGTAATGAATGATCGCATTTTACATTAACCAACATCAACATTCCATGGAAACTGGAGTTTACTAAATAGTTGAGTATGCGTGGGTGCACCGGCAATGTCGTGTGTAGCTGGAAACTCTCCCTTCCACATTGCCTGAGACCTGTTCTCTTCTTGCAAGTAGAGTAGGGTTGGGTCTAATGGATCTGGACATCCATGTGCAGCAGAGGATGACACTCCTACTGCATGCAAAGAAGATGGTTGGCCGGCATCCTACACAAAAAATATTAATTCTTATTATTATAGAAAGCATATTAAACACTAAGATTTGAGGCTAAAAATAATAACCGCTTCTTACTTGTGATGGTGGTTAGCTTCTACTGCTCTTCATGCAAGTATAGTAGGGTTGGGTCTAATGGACTAGGACCTCCATGTGCGGTGGAAAACGACGCACCTACTGCAAGCAAACAAGATGTAACGCCCCTGCCCCGAGCTCGAACAATTTATACAATTTATAAGACAAATTAGATAATATGTAGTACAATTGCCCACAACAGGCTGTCTCTCAAAAGGTGGTTAACCAGATTGGTGACTCTTGATCATAGGCAATTATATTTATATATTATTTTATTATGTTCAACTCCCGATATGGGATTATTTTCAATCTCTTTTCTTTTAATTCCCACCGAAATCAAGACCAAAGTTCGCATCCTCTGTGAATTTTTTCGAAATCAATATAGGTGGGCCCTCCTTTACCATGGTGACACGTCACCATCTCACAAACAGAGCACACAACGTGTTGTGTTTGACAAAACCGGTGGGCCCCCCTTTTTTCCATACATTTTTATATAATCCTCCTATAGAAATTCCTATAGGCAACAGTCACAATAATTCATATATATATATATATATATATATATACTCTTTTTTGAAAATTTACGGGGTGTTACACCCCCCCCCCCCCCCCCGCCCCCCTTCAGAAATCAGCGTCCTCACTGAGCACGGAGCATGCACAACCAGTGCAGATCTCCTTTCTAGCCGATGTGGAGTGGCGTCCTCGATCCTGATAATTATGGAGTCAGGAGATTTCATTCACACCTCGATAATTCTGGGGACTATCTCACACCGCAGATCATACTGAGGCCCTCTCCCATACCCGGTGTCGAAAGTCGGCTCTGATACCATTTGTAACGCCCCTGCCCCGTGCTCGGACAATTTATACAATTTATAAGATAAGTTAGATACTATGTAGTACAACTGCCCACCACAGGCTGGCTCTCAAAAGGTGGTTAACCGGATTGGTGACTCTTGATCATAGGCAATTATATTTATATATTATTTTATTATGTTCAAATCCGGATATGGGACTATTTTCAATCTCTTTTCTTTCAATTCCCGCCAAAATCAAGACCAAAGTTTGCATCCTCTTATGAATTTTTTCGAAATCAGTACAAGTGGGCCCCCCTTTACCATGGTGACACGTCACCATCTCACAAACAGAGCACACAACGTGCTATGTTTGACCAAACCGGTGGGCCCCCCCTTTTTTAAATACATTTTTATATAATCCTCCTATAGAAATTCCTATAGTCAACAGTCACAATAATTCATATATATATATATATATATATATATATATATTATTTACTCTTTTTTGAAAATTTACGGGGTGTTACAGAAGATGGTTGGCCGGCATCCTACACAAAAAATATTAATTCTTGTTATTATAGCAAGCATATTAGACATTAAGATCTGAGCTTAAAAATAATAATTTCTTCTTACTTGTGATGGTGGTTAGCCTCTACCACTGTCCGACGGCTATGACGATCCACTCGGTCGCACCATTTCTCTGTCAACATTAATAAAGCATTTCTTATAAACAAAATTCTAGTATTGGGATTACACTACTCATTTCAATACACTACTCATATCAATATTGACAACATCTGAACACGCTGTATATATCCATTCATACCTATACAACTCTTCAACATTTTGAAAAATAGACCAATTCTCATATATTAAAAATTCGACGATTGAGCACTCGTACCAATACACTACTCATATCAATATCCTACTCATATCAATATCGAAAGCATGTCTCAATACTCGTATTATACTACTACTCATAACAATCTTCACAACATCTCAATACACTACATATTTATATGCATACATATAAATCTCATATCAACATACATTCATATATACACATAAATCCTCTTAACTTTGAAAAATATAGCAGTTCTAGTTTACACAAAATTTTCACATCTCATATACTACATTGTCAATTCTAGTATTCAAATCCATTTATACAACTACTCATATCAATCTCCACAACATCTCATATACTACATTATCAATATAAATCTCAATACAAAAACGGAATATTTGAAACGAAATTAAGGGTTTTCGAATACTTAGCACAATTTTAGATTCAAGGTGAGCTGTAAAAGAATTGGTGCCGAGATCCAAGTGAACGGAGAGAGGAGAGAATCAGAGTGGATGAGAATTAAGGTTTATGGATGAGTATTCTGTGAATTATTTAGGGATATGAAATAGGAAAAATTGAAGGTGAAGAAGTGAGATCTAGAGTTTTTGGGTTTTAGGGTTTTAGGTTCGTGAGTGGATGAAGATAGAGATAAAGTTAAAGGGAAAGGAGAAGATGGTGCCACTTTATATATGTAAGAAATCTTATAACTGATGCCGCTATCCCTAATAATGGCATCTCACATGTGATTGTCATTATTGGGGATAGTGACATTAGTTATAAAATGTTTCCACACTTACAATATTTTTTTCAAATCAAAGAGTTCACGTTTGAATGCGAAATGTGCAGATGTCATTACTCCAAAAAACGACATGTATATATATTTTTATACACTTGCCGCTATTGACAAACAACGACATTAAAATAATATATGCTGTTGTCACGCCCCGCTTTCCACTATACGGAAATACAGGCACGCAACTGAGGTCCAGCGAATGATATACATCATCCATAAGCTGTGCAATTATAAGCTCAACAAGATATTTATAACACATTTACGCAGACAAATATAATGATCACATGAGCTGAAAATAAAATAACCATCATCCAGATAATACATCAACATCGGGTCAAAATGCCCGAGAATACAAGGTGCCATAATTAAAACAGTACGATGAACAGTTCGCTATAACAACTAGATAAAATAGTGACTGAAAGAAAAACAACATGAAGTAGTAACAAAGCAGCAACAATCATCTAGAGAGTCTGCTCATCTGGTCCATCAGTACCTGTATAATCATTAACTCAAAGAAAAATAGAAAAGTTCCCGTTAGAGCAAGTTTCGGGCAGCAAGTAGCAACAAGCAGAAAAAAGGAGTAATATAACAAGATATAACATGGAAGAAACAAGAAGTAGAAGTACAAATACAATATGGAAGTAAGTAAGGAATTGGGACAATATGATCATGTGAGTAATAACTATTACTAGTGTATTCTAGACTTCAAGATGTAAGTAATTGATAACCTAGGCTCAGTTAATCGATAATCATGTAATCAAGGATCGAGAGTCATGTAATCAAGAGTCATGTAATCAAAAATCATGTAATCAATAGTCATGTAATCAAGAGTCATGTAATCAAGAGTCATGTAATCAAGAATCATATAATCAAGAATCTTGAAATCAAGAATCATGCTTAGTGGAAATCTCGAGTTTATCTGTTTTATTAACTTATCTAATGCACGCAATCCTGTGTCCCATACCACAAGTTCGGTGCATATCAATCATGTGACGTTTAGACTTAAGTAGTGAATTCTATAGGATCATGTACTCGGGTCTTCCAGTGATAGTATCAAGACATGTAATCATGAATCATGTAATCGAGAATTATGTAATCAAGAATTGTATAACCAAGAATCACGAATCAAGAATCAAGAATCACTATTTCGGGAAACACGGGCCCCCTTCCGAGTATACTCCCCTATATTGTCCACTGTTAAGCCGTACCCTTATAACCCCGGCTTGTTATTCTTTTATAATTAATTATGAATATGCAATTGGTATGACTAGTGGAACGGTGTAATCAAATAGTTTAGTCAGGAAAAATATCAAGCGCAGTAATCATGGACATGAGACGTAAAACGAGTACATGTATCGAGAGTAGTTATTATAGAATTATCAAGTGGTATAAAATACATTCTATCAACCTATTATATCTATGCAAGTTATTATTATAAGAAAAATAATACATTCAGTTCATTAAATATGAAAAATAACGGGTTTATATGCAAAAATGTATAGATGAATTTTTAGACAACTTGACATATCTGCATTCAAATTTACTTTCCCGTTGTTACAGAAAAGCAAATCCGATTCCGTCAGAAATTCTAGAAATTAGACTCTCTCCCGGTTCCAACGCATATTCACACGATACATTCTAAGGACAGTAGCGATGCGTACAAATTCATTCTTCGCTGGTTTCGATGTCTCGCGCGCATTCTGGAAATTCGGAGTCACAATACTAAAACTGCGATATCTCACAATCTATACATCCGATTGAGAAACTATAGGATGTTTCGGATATCTAGACTCGAAGGGCTACGATTTTCATGTATAAATTTTTTCGATCCAGTGTCGGGAACATAGTCGAATTCTCAGTACGAGATGCCGGTTAGTAATCCCGTGCAGGTTCAGAAATTCGTGATATGTCAGTACTAAAATCGCGATATCTCACAATCTATACATCCGATTGAGAAACCGTCAGATGTTCTGAATTCGGGACTCGATGGGCTACGATTTCCATATAGAAAATCTTCATTCCAGTATTGGGAACATGGTCGAATTCTTAGTGCAAGGTCAAAAAATTTTAGAGATAGTAAGGTTCAATATTCGATATTCGATAACACGATTCAAAATGTGTTAACGGTTCACTCTTGAGTTGATATAGCATGAAACCAATGACTAGAATGGAGTTTAACAATAAAATATGATAATAACTAGACTACTTGCCACGAGTCAAAGAAAAATGCTTGTACGAGAACAAAAATAGTGTACAAGGTACTTGCCTTATAATGTGACGATTACGGTGGTAGTGTTAACCACGGAAGAAAGCGACGTCGGCAACGGACGGTGGCACAACGGCGGTAAGAATGGTGGTAAGACGGTAGCTAACGGTAGCAACGGTGAGTGACGACAACAACAAGGTGGTGCGGCGTCGGGTTATTTTTCGGGGTTCACGGGATCGTAGAAGCAGAGTCGTTGGTTCGAAGGTGGAATGTGAAGTAGAGCTTGGGCGTTGCTTGCTCTCGGATGTGAAGGGGACAGAGGAAGAGAAGAAGGGAAAATGAAGAAGAATGGGATGTAGATAGGAGAAGAGAAGAGGTGGGAGGTTCTGCATGTGTGTGTGTGTGTATTTATAGAAAGGGAGTGATGGGAGGGGGTGTAGAAAAATCAAACATGTGGGTGGAAAAACTTGACAAGTTAGGCGTAGAAGGAGAAAATGAGGGGTTAGTGGGGATTAGGTTGGAAACTAAGACCAAGGAGGAGAAGTCAGTAGAAGTTAGGTTGTAGGATTAGGCAGGATTAGGATTAGGATTAGGATTAGGATTAGTATTAGGATTAGTATTACGATTAGGATTAATCGGGGTTTAAAATTTGTATTTAAACTCTAATAAAAAAAATTCACAAAATTATAGAATTGATCAGAAAAATATTCTGGCTTTAGATAAAGAGTCCAAAGAAAAAAATAAAACTGATCTGAAAATTGAAGTACAAAAATTTACGTAGTAAAATACGTACTACTGGAACAGGGAGTTACAATCCTACCCACCTTACAAAAAAATTTCGTCCTCGAAATTTACTTAGGCGGGATATAAGATAGCTAAGAATGCAATACTCTTCAATCGAGAGTACAACAAAAGATAAAAGAAAAGAGTACAAAGGCACGAATACAACTAAAGACAAATTGTGCATCCTCAACTGGAGGAATCAACAATTTGATGTTTGGGCTCAGAATCTGAACCACTGACATCGCTAACATCCCAGTTCAACTGAGTCACAAACTCATCTCGCTCTGGCACATACTCCTCCAATTTTCTTAGTAACTCCTTAGGCGATGAAGCTGAAATCAAAATGCGTCTGGCCTTACTGAATATAAACTCCTCAGCCATAGCTGAATCTATGAAGGATAGCAGTGAGTCGTAATATCCATCAACATTTAAAAGTCCCACCGGTTTGCTGTGGATCCCCAGTTGAGCCCAAGTGATCACCTCGAACAATTCCTCAAGTGTTCCATAACCTCCGGGCAAGGCTATGAAAGCATCAGCAGCATGAGCCATTTCAGCCTTCCTCTCGTGCATGTTAGAGACAACTCTAACATCTCCCACAGTTCCCCCAGTAATTTCTTTCGGCATTAGGGATTTGGGAATCACTCCCAACACGTGTCGGCCACCAGTACGAACAGCGTCAGAAACCAGGCCCATCAATCCTATGCTCCCACCACCGTAGACGAGATCGATATTTCTCTCTACAAGCTCCTTACCGAGCCCGATCGCAGCTTCCTTATAGCTAGCTCTTTTGCCAGAGCTACTGCCACAAAATACACAAATCCTACCGAATCTCGATAAAGATGAAGAAAGCTTCATCTTCTTCCCTGCTTCACTTTCTTCTTCCACCGATTTCCTCTTCATCCCCGCTACCGATTCTTGATCTCTTCTTTCCATTTGCCAAGAAAATCTGAGCTCCTACTCTCTCTTTCTTTCTTGCTCCCGCCTCTGCTATCGGATTCTCACTCTTTCTCTTCACCGAAGCTTGCTCCCGAGTTGCCTTCTTCTTTCTCTTCTTCTCCTTCTTCCCCGACCTCTCTCTCTCTCTCTCTCTCTCTTTCTTTCTTCTCCGACTTCTCTTTCTTTCTTCTTCCTTCTCCGACTTCTCTCTCTTTCTTCTTCCTCTTTCTTTCTCTTTTTCTTCTTTCTCTTTTTCTTTCTTCTTTCTTTGACTTCTCTCTCTCTCTTTCTCTTCTTTTTATTTCTTCTTCTTCTTGTCTTTTTCTTCATTAATGCACCGCACCCTATAACCGGCCTATGGCCAATATTTGCACTTTGGCCCCTATCCATTCCAAATATAACATCGAACCTTGAGTTGTTGATGACGTTGAAGTTTACTTTGATATTCATTCCACGAATCAATAAGGGACTCTACTACGCTTCCGCTGCGCCACTCTGATGGTGATGTTTCTAGATGCACGTGATAGCGATCGATGAATTGAGCAGAATTAAGAGATTGGTAACACGAAGATGTTGGTTGTCAAACTTATTTGGTAAAGTGGCCCCACCCACCAAACAATGTTGAAAAATTGTGGTAAGATTGGTGCCGCAAAGAAAAATGGGAGAAACGGGAATGAATAATTTGTCAGTTACTCATCTCTCATTTCTATAAAATGAGATGTTTAGGAAAAGAGAAAAATTAAGCAAGATAAGAACAAGAAACAAGCAGAAAAGAAGAAAAGGAATAGAGTGCTATAGCTCCATCATTCGTTGCATCTCCTGGAGAATGGCGACGATCTCCGATAGTTCATCCCTGGGCGTAGAAGTCGAAGATCCTCCGTGAACCATAGTCTGAAATGTATATTCGAATGGGGTAAATCTCCAGATGGCAAGTTGGTTATTAACATTCATGTGATCCACGTGATGTGTATATTGTTGAGCTTAGCATGGTTCGAGCCTAGGCTCTGATACCACTAAAAACCTGTCACGCCCCGCTTTCCACTATACGGAAATACAGGCACGCAACTGAGGTCCAGCGAATGATATACATCATCCATAAGCTGTGCAATTATAAGCTCAACAAGATATTTATAACACATTTACGCAGACAAATATAATGATCACATGAGCTGAAAATAAAATAACCATCATCCAGATAATACATCAACATCGGGTCAAAATGCCCGAGAATACAAGGTGCCATAATTAAAACAGTACGATGAACAGTTCGCTATAACAACTAGATAAAATAGTGACTGAAAGAAAAACAACATGAAGTAGTAACAAAGCAGCAACAATCATCTAGAGAGTCTGCTCATCTGGTCCATCAGTACCTGTATAATCATTAACTCAAAGAAAAATAGAAAAGTTCCCGTTAGAGCAAGTTTCGGGCAGCAAGTAGCAACAAGCAGAAAAAAGGGGTAATATAACAAGATATAACATGGAAGAAACAAGAAGTAGAAGTACAAATACAATATGGAAGTAAGTAAGGAATTGGGACAATATGATCATGTGAGTAATAACTATTACTAGTGTATTCTAGACTTCAAGATGTAAGTAATTGATAACCTAGGCTCAGTTAATCGATAATCATGTAATCAAGGATCGAGAGTCATGTAATCAAGAGTCATGTAATCAAAAATCATGTAATCAATAGTCATGTAATCAAGAGTCATGTAATCAAGAGTCATGTAATCAAGAATCATATAATCAAGAATCTTGAAATCAAGAATCATGCTTAGTGGAAATCTCGAGTTTATCTGTTTTATTAACTTATCTAATGCACGCAATCCTGTGTCCCATACCGCAAGTTCGGTGCATATCAATCATGTGACGTTTAGACTTAAGTAGTGAATTCTATAGGATCATGTACTCGGGTCTTCCAGTGATAGTATCAAGACATGTAATCATGAATCATGTAATCGAGAATTATGTAATCAAGAATTGTATAACCAAGAATCACGAATCAAGAATCAAGAATCACTATTTCGGGAAACACGGGCCCCCTTCCGAGTATACTCCCCTATATTGTCCACTGTTAAGCCGTACCCTTATAACCCCGGCTTGTTATTCTTTTATAATTAATTATGAATATGCAATTGGTACGACTAGTGGAACGGTGTAATCAAATAGTTTAGTCAGGAAAAATATCAAGCGCAGTAATCATGGACATGAGACGTAAAACGAGTACATGTATCGAGAGTAGTTATTATAGAATTATCAAGTGGTATAAAATACATTCTATCAACCTATTATATCTATGCAAGTTATTATTATAAGAAAAATAATACATTCAGTTCATTAAATATGAAAAATAACGGGTTTATATGCAAAAATGTATAGATGAATTTTTAGACAACTTGACATATCTGCATTCAAATTCACTTTCCCGTTGTTACAGAAAAGCAAATCCGATTCCGTTAGAAATTCTAGAAATTAGACTCTCTCCCGGTTCCAACGCATATTCACACGATACATTCTAAGGAAAGTAGCGATGCGTACAAATTCATTCTTCGCTGGTTTCGATGTCTCGCGCGCATTCTGGAAATTCGGAGTCACAATACTAAAACTGCGATATCTCACAATCTATACATCCGATTGAGAAACTATAGGATGTTTCGGATATCTAGACTCGAAGGGCTACGATTTTCATGTATAAAGTTTTTCGATCCAGTGTCGGGAACATAGTCGAATTCTCAGTACGAGATGCCGGTTAGTAATCCCGTGCAGGTTCAGAAATTCGTGATATGTCAGTACTAAAATCGCGATATCTCACAATCTATACATCCGATTGAGAAACCGTCAGATGTTCTGAATTCGGGACTCGATGGGCTACGATTTCCACATAGAAAATCTTCAATCCAGTATTGGGAACATGGTCGAATTCTTAGTGCAAGGTCAAAAAATTTTAGAGATAGTAAGGTTCAATATTCGATATTCGATAACACGATTCAAAATGTGTTAACGGTTCACTCTTGAGTTGATATAGCATGAAACCAGTGACTAGAATGGAGTTTAACAATAAAATATGATAATAACTAGACTACTTGCCACGAGTCAAAGAAAAATGCTTGTACGAGAACAAAAATAGTGTACAAGGTACTTGCCTTATAATGTGACGATTACGGTGGTAGTGTTAACCACGGAAGAAAGCGACGTCGGCAACGGACGGCGGCACAACGGCGGTAAGAATGGTGGTAAGACGGTAGCTAACGGTAGCAACGGTGAGTGACGACAACAACAAGGTGGTGCGGCGTCGGGTTATTTTTCGGGGTTCACGGGATCGTAGAAGCGGAGTCGTTGGTTCGAAGGTGGAATGTGAAGTAGAGCTTGGGCGTTGCTTGCTCTCGGATGTGAAGGGGACAGAGGAAGAGAAGAAGGGAAAATGAAGAAGAATGGGATGTAGATAGGAGAAGAGAAGAGGTGGGAGGTTCTGCATGTGTGTGTGTGTGTATTTATAGAAAGGGAGTGATAGGAGGGGGTGTAGAAAAATCAAACATGTGGGTGGAAAAACTTGACAAGTTAGGCGTAGAAGGAGAAAATGAGGGGTTAGTGGGGATTAGGTTGGAAACTAAGACCAAGGAGGAGAAGTCAGTAGAAGTTAGGTTGTAGGATTAGGATTAGGATTAGGATTAGGATTAGGATTAGGATTAGGATTAATCGGGGTTTAAAATTTGTATTTAAACTCTAATAAAAAAAAATTCACAAAATTATAGAATTGATCAGAAAAATATTCTGGCTTTAGATAAAGAGTCCAAAGAAAAAAATAAAACTGATCTGAAAATTGAAGTACAAAAATTTACGTAGTAAAATACGTACTACTGGAACAGGGAGTTACAGCTGTTATTGTCAATAACATTTTGTGCTGACATGTTCAGAAATAGGTTAGCTGGATAAATATTTTCAAAACTGGGTCATTTTGGTAATTATTTTCAAAAAGTGGTCTGAACGGAAAAATTGCCATAATTCCCGATCTCTCTTTCTCTTTACTGTGTGTCTCCATCGTAAATTTTGCTCGAAAGAGAAAAAAAGGTCTTCGCAGCAAATGTCGGCGGGGCACATTTCAAATAAAGTTTAAGAGTTATAGAATGATTAGACGTATCATTCCCATTACCTTATTCTAGTGTACCCCTATTTTATGAGTCATTATGAATTACTTGCACAAAACGAAGGCCATGTCCCAAACATAATAATTCACTATTAATTAACTAGTATATCTTTTGCACAAATTGCACAGACTTTATTAAAAGATAAATTAAAATATCAATAACATTTTTTAAAAAATCGGCAGAACCATCCTATATTTACAACTTTTTTTCTGTATAATTATAATCCAATATATTAACATTCAACAATTATGTAGTAAATCTTTGCACAGAAAACACAATATTCAGACACAAATATTTGATGACATACTTGTAAAGGTACTTGAATAACTTAGGATTGACACAAATCTCAATGTTGATATGAGGATCATATTTTGATGTTAAATCTAAATTGTAGGGTACCACCCATCGATTGTCAACAACCTTTATATTGTGGCCACCTATTACAAACGTCCGACCGTCGTCCCGACGACGATATTGAATATACCCGTGCTTATCAATAATAGCTTCATTCATAAATTGTCTTGGATAATTTTTGTGCACACACCATTCTTCATACATGGAGATGTTGGATTGTACTCCCCACATGGCCCATGAATCATAGACCGAAGCACAATTGCATGAGCTTCGAAAAATTGTTCCTATCTGGAATCTCGGCAGATACTAATCTATCAGTATCTTCAATATTGGCAATCTTGTCTTCTCTTCGAACAATAATCAACATGTGAGCATGAGGAAGCCCTATTTTCTGAAATTCAATTATATGTAGATTTGTTTTTAACAAAAATAAATAAATTTCTTAAAATATGCACATTTGAAATATAAGTCGAATTCTACTAAATCTCATTCCTTTTACTAAATTCAATTTAAAATGATTACATTTGATAGATTTTGTACCTGAAATAGTTGATCCAAACATCTTTCGTTGTTTGATATCTTTCATAAGCACCTTTAATTTTAGCCTGAACACTCTGGTAAAAATATCTGGTCTATTTTCGGGTTTTACATTTGGAAAACACTGTAGTGATTCAATGATTTCGGTTCACTTAGGATTGCATTTGAAAGCTATAAAAAAATCGTACGTGCAATTTTAGAATTCTTATCATATGTGCAATTTTATGTGGATCTGAAGTCAGCAGTGCCCTCATAGGACGATGCCTTTTCCGCCGTAATATTTCAAATCTTTAACGTCGTGTACATGCAGAAATTGCCTTATTAAGTTGGAAAGACGAAATATTATTTTTGTCTTGCATCCTAGATCAGTAGGTATAGTTTTGGACAATTATTTAAATATGAATAATAAATATGTAATCAAATACAATGTAGAAAAATATAATGAAACTTTACATTTGAGATAAATAACAATAGGGATTAACTCAAAAGAAAGTATAATAGGAGATAAGAACACATATAGCATACCTGATGTAATGAAAGAGAGTGACTTCCTTCAGTATAATTGGAAATCTCCCACTATCTTTGAATATTCACACCTACTGTTGAAAACAAAATCAACCACTTTATACTCAATAAAACACTATTATTTCACTGAAATTTACATATAATCCTCTCAAGGAAAAAATTGTACTCTCCATTTATTAAATTTCTCAGTGTTTATACTTATCACCAATATTCACTATGCACGTGCATTCCAACTTTCGTATCAATTCATGCAAACACAACCTAACAATATTTATTTGCAATATTTAAGCACTATCTAATGTCGTAAGAAATCCAAGTTATATAAGACAGATATCAGTAGTCATGCATCAAAAAGGCTCTTAGACCAGCTTCAGGATTCCACTGGTAATATATACATGAGTTTAAGTAAGAAACTTGGTTAACACGAGATAATAATAATATTATTATTTCTGGAAAAGTGTGGAATGCACGTGATAATGTTTATAATGTGTTTCTCCTACTTTTGCTCTCTTTTCTCAACAACATGTAAATAATCAAAAACCTATTGTCTAAATTTTTTTATAATCATTTAACATCTCAAATTAGTCTGTGTACCCTCTAAATTTTTTACACAGACTCCAATTTGCGATCATTGGTCTGTGTAATTATATAATAATAATAATAATTTCTCATATTAAATAAAGAAAATTAATAGTTGAGTGCAAACTAAGCATACCTGTTGATATTAAGGGTATTGGACCCTCCATCTGGTTGATCATCTACATCGATGATTTGTTCCAGATAGTCACTCTCATTTACTATTCTTTTGATATTAACGGTAGCAATATATCCACAATACTTTACTAAAACTACTCCTAATGTGAAAGTATCCTGAAAAGAAAAAAAACAAAACTTGGGTTTTGAAAAGAAAAAAACAAAACTTGGGTTTTTCAGTACTTATAATAGATAACGATGAAAGAATGAAAGAATGAATGAAGTTCTTAAATAACAGGGATATTAATCATTGAATATTTACTTGAACAACTACATTCCCAAGGGGCGACGGGCGGCGACGGCGAACCGATGGGCAGCGAGGGGCAGGGGGCAGTAAGGGGCGGCGACGATGGAGGGTAGATACGGTCAGGGACGGCGACGGCGAACCGATAGGCAGCGAGGGGCGGAGACTAATGGTTATGAATGGACAGGCGGGGACGGCGATGGGCGGCGACGGCGAACCGATGGGTAGCGAGGGGCGATGGGTAGTGACGGACGAGTGAGGAGATGTGGGTGGGTTTTGGGATAGGTAGGGTTAGGGTTTGTAGGTTTGGGGGAGATGTGGTTGAAGAAAGGATTTTTTTGCGTTTTTTTAATTAATTCTGTTTTGGCAATTGATGCGGGTTGCACGTGTTAATTCTTACTTTTGCTCTCCTTGCTTCATTTCAAAATGGATTAATGAGAAAGGGGATAGGCCTATTAGCTTAAGATATATGTAAATATAAATTAGTTTTTCCTTTTTTCCCCTTTACCACAAGTCCCCTACAAAAATATTGAAATTCTATAAAAGTTTCCACAAATTGTTAAATTTCATATCAATTCCTGAATTCACTCTAAAAAAATAATCAATTTAGTCTGTAAGATCTAAGTGCAACATGATGAAAAGTTTGTTTCATTGAAATAACTTTGGAGAAAAAAAATCTTAAATAGAATAATTTTATTTTCTCAAAATAGTTTAGTCCTCTTGCATTCTTATTCTTCTTTAGACCTTTTTTTCTTAATTTTTTTTTTATCAAATTTAATTTAAAGCAAAATTACCATGGTGTTACAGTTGGGTCTCAGATCGATCACTTTCAATCACTTTTGGAGTGGATCCAGAGACCAAAATGGAAATAAGAACTGGAAAACTAATATGAAATTTGAATATTGTGGGGGAGCTTCTACGGAAAAAACTCTGACCTTTGTTCTCAATTATTCTGTAGCCGGATACTGGTACCCTCTCCACACCCAACCCAATCAACAACCATCCTTAGTCCGTTAGCTTTCCGTTAACTTTCTGTTAACATCCGTTCTCTTTCCCTTTATCCCCATTTCAAAATTTCAAAAATACCCTCACTTTTTTTTTCTTCTTCTTTCACCTTCTCAAAATTGCTTTTAGTTCCTTCATAAGAATCCAATTGATGTAAAACTAACTTTAAATAGAGAATTTTCAAGAATTTTAAAAAATTAATTTTAGCAACATGTAATGCGGATCAAAGTTAGAATTTTAAACAGTTTAATCGGTTTGATGGATTTTCAAGAATTGAATTAAGTTTAACAAACTCATTTAATAATTCTGTTCTAACAATCAATAATTATATCCCTAAGCGTTCTTAGTAAGTAAAAGATGCAATATTAATTTTTACTCTAATTAGGCAAGTGGAATAATCAATCTCAATATTTGTGGATGACAGAATATCAAATAATATAATAGAGATGATAAGCCAGTATAACACAAATATTTGAAAAGTGGAAAGAGTATATCGAGAGTTCGAAGGACAGTTACGACAATCGAAGATGAAACCACTGTTGGAATGACTGGTGGCTGGATCTGGTGATGGTTGGCGGCGCATCAAGGGGCTACGAGCGGTGCGACTGGACGGCGTCAAGCGGTGGTGATTGCTGGAGGTTGATCGGTAGCGAGGGTTCTGATTTCGGCTGTGGCAGTCGAGGGGAAGAGGGTCGGGATTTGGTGGAGGTTTCGAAGGTGGAGCAGTGGGGGTTTTCTGGAGGTGGTAGAGGAAAGGTTGTGGTGATGGAAGGGGGAAGAAGAGGTCGACGCTGGTGGGATTTCGATCGGAAAGGGGTTTGGAGATTTAGGGATGGTCGGCTTTGATGTTGGAGGTGAGAGATGGTAGGGAGGCGACGGGGTTGCGGTGGCGATGGCGATGGCGGTGGATTGGCATCGAAGTGAGTGGGAGATGGGGGTAGGTGTTGGGTTTCAGGAAAGGGAAGGAGGAAAACGAAACGAAGGAGAAGAAGATTAGGGGTTTGGGTTTAATTTGATTTGGGGATTAGGGTTTAGGATTTTAAGTTGGGGATTAGGGTTTTGGAATTGAAGTGGATTTGGGGATTTGAGGATTTGAGGTAGTTTTAGAGTTTATCACAAACCCTAAAATTTTATTAGGATTTATCACAAACCCTAATTATTGGATCTCAATTGTATTACACAAAAAGAGAGATGAGGAGCAAAACTCAACACAATAATTTTTTTAATCAAGATTGGCATCATTTCTCATTAATCTCAAGGCCTATATATAGGCTCAAAACAAATATTGATACAAATTTCAAAATATTCTAAAATCTCATAAATATTCTAATACATAAAAGAAAGATTACATATGGCTATAATTGCCAAAAACAAATATGGTACTGAAATAAAATACTAAACTAAATAGAATTGATGTCCTCATCACCAATCTTTCTGCATTTTCCCTTTCAAAATACTATTAATTATAGTATAATACTTTCTTCGTTCGTTAAAGCGACGGTTTGGACATCTCCATCTTCCTTCCACTCCACTCAAAGTTCCCACCTTCCATCTAATCCGATAGCTCCATCTCAAACCCTAACCTTAGTTTTTTATTGGTGAAGCAGCACTTCCATCTGTTCTTTTAATGTATTCAAGAAACCCCAACATTCCCCCTTATACTCCATATAACCCTATAAGCTTAAAGTTTCGATCGATTTTTTTTTTTAATTTTGAAAATTTGTGAATTTTGAAAATTTTGTTGAAGTTTACTAATTTATTGTAGAAGAAGGAAGCGGTGGACGAGCCGATGGACAAGAAGCGGAGGATAATAGTGGGGATGATGAGTCTCTATCTCCCCTGCTGCTATGGCAGGTATCTTCAGAGTTTTCCTAGGCATTTGGAACTTGTTAATGGTGAATTTGGGATAGGTTGTGGAAGATAAGAGCTAGGGTTTGGGGAAGAGAACCCGAGCTCTGACAGAATCAAGAAAGTAAGAATCAAGAAGACAAAGAAGAAGATGCAAAAATTAATCCGTGATCAGCTTCAACCTGATCACTCTGTATTTATAGCCAGAAGCACGTACAACACACGTGCTCCAATATTCCTTTACATTCAGTTACAAGTGGGTCCCCATTAGTTAAATCCAACGGTCACTATATTCGCAACCAATGGTCCAGATCTCTTTCTTAACTACCTTGGCCCACTAACTAACTGATTTACCTCCCATTATTTACAAAGAAACCTTTACAATTATTGTATTTACAAAAAGACCCCTTTTTAACTACTCCAACAGACTCATACAAGACTGATACAACTCTGCAGCTTCACTTTCTCTGATCAAATTCAACTTCCTCCATCTCCTCTAGCTTTGATGTGTATCAAATTCCTCCCCCCATCCCCTGAGACCTTGCCTCAAGGTCAAATAGGGGAAACCTCCTTACCAATTCCTATTATGGTTCCCACGAAGCCTTCTCGACTGACTGATGCTTCCATTTAATGAGAACTTCAGAAACTAACTTCCGATTATGAACTACAGATCTCCTATCAATAATTTCCTCAGGTTCAGGCAAGGCTCTGAAGACATAAGTTGGTAGAGACTGTTGTACTTCTACAGTACGTTCAATGTGTTTGCGAAGTTAGAGATATATGGAATAAAGGGTGGATATTAGCAGCTGCAAGAAGTTTCAATCTATAAGCTACTTTGCCAGTTCTCTCGATGACCTGATATGGTCCATAGTAAAGGGGAGAGAGCTTTTGAACAAATCTAACTGCAACTGTTGTTTGCCTGTAAGGCTGCAACTTGAGATACACAAGATCACCTATTGCAAACTCTCTATCAAGACGATGATTGTCTGCAAATTTCTTCATCCGACTCTGGGCTTTCTTCAAATTATCCTTCAAAGGTTGCAAATGAACATCTCTGGCTAAGAATGTCTTAGCAACTTGTGGACATTTCGTAGTTGAAGGAATATATGATAGCAGTGTTGGTGGTGATCTACCATACAATATCTGATATGGTGTAGACTTAGTGGCAGTGTGCCAAGAGGTGTTATACCAATACTCCGCCCACATCAGCCATTTGCTCCACTCCTTAGTCTTTAAGCAACAAAATCACCTCGAATAAGTCTTCAAACATCTATTAACCACTTCAGTTTGCCCATCTGTTTGCAGATGGTATGTAGTTGTAAATTTGAGCTGAGTTCCTTGCAATTTTAATGTCTCCTTCATAATAGCACTAGTGAAAATTAACCCCCGATCGCATACTCTGGATATAGGAAATCCATAGAGTTTGAACACACCGTCAAACAATATTTTCACTATGTCAATAGTTGAGAAGGGATGCTGCACATGGAAAAAATGTGCATACTTACTTAATCGATCCACTACCTCCAAAATGGTTGAATACCTGTTACTGAGGGGCAATCCTTCAATGAAATCCATACTTGCATGCTCCCACACATTCTCAGGTGTTGGCAAAGGCTGTAGTAATCCCGAAGGAGCTTGACAAACATATTTGGATGTTTGACATGTAGTACATTCCCTAACATACTGCAAAACATCCTTCTGAATGCCCTTCCACCAAAAGGAACTCCTCAATCTCTTGAGGGTTTTATCATAGCCTCAGTGACCACCAACAGGGGTATTATGATGCTCATGGATCAAAATTTGATGAAATGCAGTTGTAGGGCTAATAATTACCTTTCCTGACTTATACCAAACACCCCTTACTTGAGTGAACTTTGCATTTGGGCTCTTCATTAATTTGGCAGATAACTCTTTGAAGTAATCATCCTTTTCATTATTTGCAACACTTCCTGCCACCAATCAGCTACCATGGTAAACAAGTGAAGCAAAAAACACTCCTCATCTCTTCTTGATAATCTGTCAGCAAGTACATTATCTCTTCCTCTCTTGTACTCAACCACAAAATTAAACCCATATAACTTGATCAACCAAGTATGATGCACATCAGTGGACAACCTTTGGTCTAACTTGTATTTTAGTGGTTGATGATCTATTCGTATGATAAATCTCCTACCAAATAAGTATTGCTTCCATTTCTTAACAACCAATAGAATTACAAGCATTTCTTTTTCATATGCAGACCAGTAGATACATTTCCCCTTGATTTCTTAGCTGATATAAGCCACTGGATGATCTCTTTATAAAAAAAACAGCTCCCACCCTTTCCTTGCAAGCATCACCGTCCACTTTGAAAGTTTCTTCAAAATTTGGCAATTGCAGTAGTGGGGCTGTAGAGAGTGCAATTTTTAAAGCTTCAAATGCAGTTGCAGCTACTTCATTGCAATTAAAACCCTCCTTTTTTGTGAGATCAATAAGCGGAGCAGCAATCGACCCATAATTCTTGATGAATTTTCTATAGTATCCTGTAAGACCTAAGAACCCCCTTAATGCCTTAACATTCTTGGGTGTAGGCCACTATTGGACTGCAACAATTTTACTTGGATCAGCTGAAATTCCTTCATCTAAAACTATATGACCCAAATATTCAACTTGCCTCTTCCCAAATTCACATTTAGATCTTTTGATGAACAATTTGTTATCACGAAGGATCTGCAAAACTATCTGAAGATGGCCCAAATGTTGCTGCCAATCATTGCTGAATATAAGTATACCATAAAAAAAACCAAAACAAACTTCCGTAGATAGGGTCTAAAGATATCATTCATGAGGCTTTGGAAAGTAGATGGTGCATTACTTAAGCCAAACGGCATTACCATGAACTCATAATGGCCACTGTGAGCACGAAATGTTGTTTTATGTATATCCTCACTCTTCATCCTGATATGATGATAGCCAGATCTTAAATCTAGCTTAGTGAAAAATTTTGACCCATATAACTCATCCAACAGATCATCTATTATAGGGATAGGATATTTGTCCTGGACAGTTTGTTGATTAAGTGATCTATAGTCAACACACATCCTCCGAGATCCATCATGCTTCTTGACTAACACCACCGGAGAGGAGTAAGAACTTGCACTAGGTCTAATAACACGCAACTATTTCTTCTATAGCATTTTTCTGTTCAAAAGAGTGCCTATATGGCCTTATGCAAATTGGCTTTGATCCTTCAACTAATGGAATCTGGTGTTCACATGATCGATTAGGGGGTAAACCTTTTCATCAAATGTCTCATAAAAATTTTGTAACAATGTTTCCATATCAGGAGGCAAGGGTTCTTAGGCAGTATGACCAACTGCAGTGTTGATCAAATGCAACACAAACCCCCGATGGGTTAATAAAGTGATCTTATTCACTTTTTTTTCATTCATTAACTGAGTGGGACTATGATTCAACCCTTGTAGAGTCTAAACCCTCCCTTGATGACAAAATTTCAAACTTTTATCAATCATGTTCATAGTATACTCCTTAACCTACTTCATCCATTTGGCTCCCAACACTATATCATGGCCGCCTATAGGAAATACTAGGAAATCATCCAATATCTGATATACTTGGCAATAAATGCTGAATCCATAGCACAACCCAGAGCCTTCAACCCCTTTTCCCCAATATCTGATATACTTGGCAATAAATGCTGAATCCATAGCACAACCCAGAGCCTTCAACCCCTTTTCCTCCCGCAACCCTTACATTAAAAGTTTTCTTAATAGAAAGTTGGAGTCCTCTCTTCTCTACAATGAATGGGTCTATATAATTGTGTGTAGCTCCGCTGTCAAATAATATGTGGACATCATGGTTGTTTAATTGACCTTTAAGGATAAAACACTCAGTATTCACCTCAGTGCTAAGGACTGCGGTTGCTAATTGCGTGGCTTCTTCATCCTTTGGGCACTCTGCACACTGCATTTCACTAAGTAACTGTGTAAATTCATCTTCACCCTGCAAACTAGCCATATCCCACTCTTCTTCCATATACATATAAGCCTTATTAGTGCACACATGGCCTGGCAAAAACTTCTCATCACAATGAAAACATAATCCTTTTTTTCTTCTATCCCAAACCTCATTCGGAGTTATTCTTTCGAGGCCTGGATTGGTAGAATTTGTTGGCTTCACTGGTTGTGTAGACGATGGTGCAGGTGGGTGAGCTCCTTGGGTTGGAAAATTGCTTCTAAACTGTGGCTTATACTGGGGTTTATATGTGTGTCTTAATGCATTAAATTTCTTTTCATATCTCCCTCCTAGTTTAAACGCCTCACCAAGAGTTTATGGCTCTGCTAGGAATACATCATGTTGTAATTCCGCTTTTAATCCACTAACAAACTGCTGAACAAGGTAAGATTCCCCAACACCATATACTAAACAAAGTAACCTTTCAAATTTTTCTTGATAATCCACTACAGTGCTAGTTTGCTCGAGTCTACATAGCGTTCTTATAGCATTCTCATAGATTTCCTGACCAAATCTATCACAAATTCTAGGGTTGTTCATCGGTTCAAAACTGAACCGAACCGAATTTTTTGGTTTGGTATATTTGAAACCGAAATCCGAACCGAAACTGATAAAATTTGGTTTGAACCGAACCGAATTTTATCGGTTCGGTTCGGTTAATAACCGAACTAACTGAAATTTTTAGTATAATGGTTCTTCACTTCAAACCAGTTTGATCAACAATGGTTGGGAGGCTTCAACAACGTGTGAGCCAGCAGCTTCTAGTTTAGTTAAGTCTTCGTGTACCATTGAAAGAAGTGAAGGCTATAAGTCTCAAATTAACCTGTGGATTGAAAATGGTCAGAAACTGAACTATGATAATCATTCTGCGGAAAAAGTTACTGAAGTGGGTAAAGTAAGTAGAAAGAGATCCAGACTTGGAGAGAACCTCCGACCAAGGCCGAAAGATCGGCAAATGATTCAAAACCGTGTAAAGGAGCTGCGTGAAATTATTCCCAATGGAGCTAAGGTGACTTAATCAATTTTTGAAGCCTTGAGTTGATTATTTTGCTTTACTTTTCTAATCTTATAGTTTGAGATGGAGCTTTTGAAGTGCACTTGCATGGGAGTTTAGTTTGAGATGGATCCTAGGGGGATAATTTATTTTGGTCCAAAAAAAGTTTGATTTTTTGTTCGGTTCGGTTTATTTAGAAGCCAACCAAAAACCGAACCGAACTCTCTAAAAAAACTTCGGTTTGGATCAAAACCGAACCGAAAACCAAAAAACCGAACCAAATTGGTAAATTTCGGTTCAGTTCGGTTCGGTAATCGGTTTTAACCAAAGTATGAACAGCCCTAACAAATTCCCTCTCTAAATTATTTCCAAGTGACTACATTATAATTAGTCTTGAGAAACCAACGACACCACTGCATTGCATCATCTTTCAAAAAAAATACGCCACTCTAACTTTTTCTCCTCCTTGAATCTGATATAACTCAAAGTAGTGTTCAATTTGGAACAACCAATCGAGAACATCTCCTTTCCCCGAAAAAAGATTCACATCTAGCTTAGGTGGCTTAGGGAATGAATTCACTTGTTCACTACCTCGATTATTAACAATTCTTTCCCCAAATCTATTAAAAGATCCAAGATTCGCCTCCATAGAGAATCTATCAATGTGGGAATTGAGATTACTTGATGCAATATACGGTGGAATTCCACCCGTAGATTCTTGATTTGGCATGGTTGCAGCAACTAAACCCCCAACCTGCTGGGACAAATGTTGTAGCTGAGACAGAATCATCGCATTTTGAGAAGTTAAATCACTGACTTGATTTTCAACACCTCCGATGCGATCAGCTAAGAACTGAGGTTGACGATGATCATTAGTTTCTGGAGCTGCACCTAGCACCCCCATTCCAGTCACTCCTTCCGTTTCTTGGCGAGGTTCCTCGTCATCAACGTAATTGGTCGTTGGATTGAACGGCTCTGATACCAATTGATGAGTCTCTAACTCCCCTTCCGCCATTGCAGGTATCTTCAGCGTTTTCCTAGGCATTTGGAACTTGTTAATGGTGAATTTGGGGTAGGTTGTGGAAGATAAGAGCTAGGGTTCGGAGAAGAGAACCGGAGCTCTAACAGAATCAAGAAAGTAAGAATCAAGAAGACAAAGAAGAAGATGCACAAATCAGTCCGTGATCAGCTTCAACCTGATCACTCGAAGCACGTACAACACACGTGCTCCAATTTTCCTTTACATCCAGTTACAAGTGGGTCCCCTTCAGTAAAATACAACGGTCACTATATTCGCAACCAATGGTCTAGATCTCTTTCTTAACTACCCTGGCCCACTAACTAACTGATTTACCCCCATTATTTACAAAGAAAACCTTACCATTATTGCATTTACAAAAAGACCCCTTTTTAACTACTCCAACTCTGCAGCTTCACTTTCTCTGATCAAATTCAACTTCCTCCGTCTCCTCCAGCTTCGATGTGTATCAGGGGAGGGTGGTGGGACACAATGGGGCAAGTGTGGGGCCACGCCGGGTACTGTCTACGGTGAATGTGGGTCCCGCTGTTGGGGATACAATGTCTGCAGCGACGTCTGATGCTGGGAGCAGTGTGGAGAGGTTGTTGGGGGAGAAGATGAAGGGAAAGTTTAAGAATGACCTCAAGGTGAATTGTTTAATTCTCGTGTTTAAGTTTTTAATTTTTTTAATTTTTAATTTTTTTTACGAGGTGCATTTGGCTGAATTTAGACTCTGTAAAGCAAGAGTAGTTGGGAACATCTGGTTAATGATTGCGTTGTTGGTGCATGTTGCAAGCACAATCCCGCAGGATGAATCCATCAGAAAGCGTATCAGTCTAAACCAGATATAACCCAGTAAAATCCATGTTAGTGTATTTTAAAATAAGACCGGGTGAACTATAGGGTATATTCGTTCTGATTAAGTCAATGCATTGCTATGTAGGAAAAGCTGGTGAGATTGCTCTTGAGGCGTATTGTGTGTTTCCTTGCTCCCACTATTCTATTGGTTATGTTTGAACCTTAGAGGAGTTATGTCTTGCCTTTGAGTATGTTACAATCTATGAAATCGTTGGCTTTTGTCGTTAGTGGACATTTGTCCAACTGATGAATGATTTATTGAATGAGGCAATTGACATAGTATATATAAAACTCCATACACAAGGAGATCTGGAGTTCCACAATATAGACTCACATGGATATCTATTTTTTTTGTTTTTTGTTTTTTGTTTCGACTTAATAGGATAGAGTCGTGAAGGCTCCAGCCTGTTATATATTAATAGAAAATATCCATACAAAAGATAGATAGTCTGAAACATAATGGCTGAATACAACTGAAACAAAGTCTCAACAAGAGCTGAAAAAACGAAGACAAAATACAGGATCATAACATAAGCTATAGAACTCTAAAGGCAGAGCTGCAGCAGACAAAAGATATCTTCCAACTTTGAGGCAGAAACAGCAACAGAAACAACAACAAAAAATTAGCAAACAAACCACAAAGACTTCCATGATCTTAAAATCTTCCAAATCCTGAAAGTAGCACCAGAGTAGTGGCAAAAAAAAGTAGAAGAAACTGAGCAACCACTGTGGCATCGCTGGTACATAACAGCAGCAGAAACTCCGAGCTAAGGATCAATCACAGATTCACAATTAACTCTGCAAAATCATTATCTTAGGAAACAAAAGACACCCGGTTATCGATATCTTAGGTAAGACATGAAGCTTATTTCTTTTACCCATAGGTAATATAATTCAGATAAAAAATGAATGAAATAAAGAAAGCTCTCAATAAGTTCAAAAATGTCACCACTTTTTTTGTTGTTGCAAAGATTCTATTATTTCTCTCCTTCCAATATTGATCCAGATAATAGCCATCAAAGCAAGATCCCTGCCAAGTCTAAATTTAGCCTTGATTCTCTTAGACCACCATGTACTCCACCAAGATGTCATGGTTCCATGTTTTCCTCTAACTGGCCAAGCATTCTTACACAAAATCCATAAAGGTTGGATAAAATTACTCTGAATGAACAAATGACAAGCAGTTTCTTCATGAGAATTGCATAAAATACATTCTAAATTTCTCTTTTGAAGATTTTCCAGTCAAAAGTTTGTTTTGGGCAGCTAACCAAACCAAACTTCTTACTCTCAGAAGTGCAATATTTTGCTATCTATAGAATGGTTAAGAAATGTACCAGAGTTACCAGAGTTGAGAAATGTGTAAAAAGACTTAATAGTATCAGTATCTATATTAGACCATCCCATGCTGGATACTGATAAGAGCCTAACAGAACCAATAACCTGATATATTTAGAAAACTCCTCAATAGATGGAGTTCTTCTAAAGGAGATGTTCGAACTCTTTCATTATTATTGATAGAAAATAAAGAGGCCACAGTAGTTGAGGGGTTAGAAGCCAGAGAATATAAAGAAGGAAACAACACTGCCAATTTGTTATTGCCAATCCATACTCATTCCAAAACCTAATATTAGAGCCATCACCACATATCTTTTGAAGCCACATTTGAAAGGCTCTATAGCCTTCCATATACCCTTCCAAAAAGATGAAGCAGTAATAGCTAATTTGGAATGCATATCCCAAATTTTACGTCTTTAGTGATACTTGTACTTGACAAGTATCACCCAAGAAAGATAATCTTTTTTCAATGCTTTCCAAATTCGTTTAGGAAGAAGAACTAAATTGCGATCTCTCAAATAATAATGCCCAAACTGTCGGAGAAATCTACTCCCAACTCGTAGTGCTAATAGCGGAAGTGCACCACAAGCAATTGAAACTCTCAAGAAATAGATGAACCAAGAACAAGCCACCACAATATATGGATCTCACAAGAGCACAACCAATATGTAGAGATAATCAATACTTCTTATTCCCAAAGAAATACAAAGATTACAAAAGAGATTATAACTCTCAATCTCTCTCTCTCACCTTTGAAACACTCGGCACAATCTCTCTTGAAGTTGAATAATGATCACGACATACTAAACCCTAGAGTTTACGGCCATATATATAGCCCCCAAGTAAACCCTAAAAGATATACACAAATCTAGCAAATTGGGCCTTTATCCCGCAAGCCCAAAAGAACAACTCAGCGTCTGTGTCGGTCGACCGCATCGTGCGGATCCAGACCCGAGGGCTGCCCAGTCGACCGCACCCCTAGTGACCGGTTGACCGTCCCCTCCTCTATTGGACGCCTACACTCGACGAACTCCCAGTCGACTAGGTCGGTCGATCGCACCCCTAATCGGTCGACCGCAACCCTCCAGACTTCTCTTCTTCTACTTGCTACTTGTCTTCCCTTGCTTCTTTGTCTTCTCCTCTTCTTCTCCAACTTCAAGTGCCCCGTGCCTACGTGTATTTGAGGCCACAATTCCTAACAGTCTCCCACTTGGACCAAATACACCACGCTTCAAAGTTATTGCAATCTTTCCTCGCATTATCTTTGCATCTCCTACTTTCATGGAAGACCCAAGTACTCCCCACTCTTATAAAAACACCTCCACCACTCCACCACGTGGAGTGCACCAACTACCCCTCATCGCCTCATGAAGGATGTGCTCCACCAATCGCATAGAGCTTGAATATCGGAGAAACAATCTCCCATGTCGGATTCCATGTTATGAGACTCCCCAACTCGCAAGATCTCCATCAACACCGGACATGGTTCAAAGCCTCTCAATGCACCTTCTGCACTAGAAACCTCCGTGGACGACACCTCCACAAACTCCGTAGACTGTTCAACCCCTACAATCCCATTTCGGTTACCCTCATCGATATCACCCCGCATATCGATATTAGTGCTCTCTATCACACAAGAGCAACTTGAAGCTTCAACTGCCAATTAGCAAAGTACCCTTTCCGCAGCAACGTCTGGCCCACTAAGATCACTTCCATGGCCAACAGCTCTTACTAAATTAGTAACCTCCCCTCCACAACTGAAAGAACTCGGTTGCACCCCACACAACCTACTACTCGATTTCGGCTGAAAGTCAACTACAGGAGAAACGCCCCTCACGTCTCTAAGCAAATACAGCGTTCCCTCACGCTTTCCTTTTGAAACCACCCTTGAACCTGCAGCTATACAACCCCTCCTTGTCTAGCCTTCCAATTGCGATAAAATTTTCTTTCAAGTCTAGAACATGTCTTGTCTCCCGCAAGACAACACTTTGATCATTAATGGTATTCATGTGAACAGTACCAATCCCACGTACAGAACACCGGTGACCATTCCCCACGATCACATCTCCAAAAGAACCCTCCTTATAGTCATCAAACACCTCTCTCCTCAAAGTGCAATCATAAGAAGGTTCCGAATCAATACACCAATCTTGAGTGCCCAACTCATCCTGAGCTGATAAGCATAGATTCTCAATGAGCCCCATTTGAGCTTCCTTTGGGGTATCTTTCTTCGGTTTCTCCTGCTTCTTCTTCATATAAGCCTTGCAACTGCGCATTATGTGACCCTTCTTGTGACAATACCAGCACTCGGGCCCATGTCTCCCATCGCTGTCATTAGACCCACTCTCAGATGAACTACTTTGATCCTTTCTTCTTCGACTGCTCTTAGATCTCCCACATCTCTTCTCAACGTACATGGCAGAATCTCTAAAAGATGATGATGGATATCTCCCGTTTCCCATCCTTCTCACCTCGTTCAGAATGCTACTCACCACATCCTGTAGAGTTGTCGAATCTGTCATAGTGCCTGTAATAGTCTGTTCCATCGTACCATAACTATCGGGTAAAGTAGATAGAAGTAACAATGACTGTCCCCTCTCTGAAAACTTCAAACATGTAGCTTCCATCTTGTTGTAAACCATACAGTAATTGTTCACATGCTCTGCTACTAAACCCCCTTCCTTCAACTTCATATTAACCAATTTCTTCAGTTGCAGAATTTGATTAGATGCCGACGGTTTCTCATATATATCCGTGAGAATCTCCATAGCATCTTTTGTGGTCTTTGCCTTCGAGATATGAAATAACACCTTCCTACTCAGTCCCAACTGAATCTGCCCCAGCGCCTTCTGATCCAAACGATTCCACTCTGCCAAGACCTTTGCATCCTTATCTGCACCTACCGGCTTCTCATCAAACAACAGACCATCAAGATCTTTCTGACGAAGATACGCTATCATCTGAATCTTCCACATCGCAAAGTCACTCCCATCGAATCTCTCGATCTTCATCTTGTTATCGACCAGCTCGAACCAATTGCTCTGATACCACTTGTCAGAGAAATCTACTTCCAACTCGTAGTGCTAATAGCGGAAGCGCACCACAAGCAATAGAAACTCCCAAGAAATAGGCGAACCAAGAACAAGCCACCACAATATATGGATCTCACAAGAACACAACCAATATGCAAAGATAACCAATAGTTCTTATTCCCAAAGAAATACAAAGATTACAAAAGAGATTACAACTCTCAATCTCTCTCTCTCTCACCTTTGAAATACTCGGCACAATCTCTCTTGAAGTTGAATAACGACATACTAAACCCTAGAGTTTACGGCCATATATATAACTCCCAAGCAAACCCTAAAAGATATACACAAATCTAGCAAATTGGGCCTTTATCCCTCAAGCCCAAAAGAACAACTCAGCTTCGGTGTCGGTCGACCACACCCCAAGCCGGTTGACCGCATCGTGCGGATCCAGACCCGAGGGCTGACCAATCGACCGCACCCCTAGTGACTGGTCGACCATCCGCTCCTCTGTTGGACGCCTACACTCGAAGAACTTCCAGTCGACTAGGTCGGTCGACCGCACCCCTAGCCGGTCGACCGTAACCCACCAGACTTCTCTTCATCTACTTGCCGCTTGTCTTCCCTTGCTTCTTTGTCTTCTCCTCTTTTTCTCCAACTTCAAGTACCCCGTGCCTACGTGTATTTAAGGCCACAATTTCTAACACAAACCTCCTTCCTTTTTAGACTTGCAAATCTTTTCCCAGTTGCATAGATTTTTCCCAATAGAAATGCCTAATTTATTGTCATTTAACATTGTTCTTTTTGTTAATTATAGAAGTTTGTTGGGGAGGAATGAGAAGGGAAATGAGACAACACAATGAAAAGCTTAGGATTGATCTAACAGGGACTTGCCATAGTATTGCTCTGGACAACTTTTGTTGAAGTTTTGTTTTTTTTTCAGAATTATGTTAATTTTGTGGTTGTAGAAGATATGCTTGGATCGTACATAGTGATTTCGTATGAAGTTGTATATCAGTCACGCAGGGGAGCTTACTAGCTTTAATATATTGGGATTTTTGGCATGTGTTTTATGCTTTGTAGATTTTCATGAATTGTTAATGAGTGACTGACCTGTTGAGAAACTGCGTAAGAGTTCTTAAGACTAGCCCCCAGTCTTTCGTTGGACTTTTTCTGAAAGTAATTTTGTATCTAGATGGTGTAAAAGTTTAAAACTTTGGAATTCTATGCTTGTGCTATTATTGAATCTTGTGTTTGACATATTGCTTCAAATGGTTAATGGGAGCATGGGACTCAAGGATACTGGAAATCTAGGTACTGTTTGGACTTTCTCCTTCTGTGGCTGATACCTGATAAAGTAGATGATGGAATTCTAAGTGTTTAATTACTAATTGATAAATCTTATGTATCAGATAGTTTAGCTCTTGATTCAAATGGTTACTAGATAGCGGATATAAGTAATCTATGTATAGTTTGGTCTTTTTGCTATGGCTGATAGAGTAAAAATGATGGATTATTCCTTAATTTATGATAATTTTGTAGTTTCCTCTAAAAGGATTGAGGCGAAGTTCCAAGGGAAGGGCAAAGAATTCTATGATTTAGATGTGAGAACTTCATATGGGTTAACGGATTTTGCTGAACTAGATACTTCGATATATTTTTAATGTATGTTAATGGACTAGATAATGAAGTTTTTGCAATTGGTAGTAAGCTTTGAGGGAGTAAATTGATTGCACTTCATATCATGGTTTTAAATTTCGGATTTTGAACTCGTCTCGGTAAAGGGCGTTTCGTCTCGGATCAGAGATATCGGAGGAGATCTCGGGGTTCATTTCCTATACTCAATAAATATTTCTTTTGTTACTAAATAAGATATTATATGTCCTACATGTCATTTATCATATAAAATACTGTATAATGTAACTAATGATATGAATCAATTACGGTAAATTTTCACATAATTTAACAATAATATAAAAAAATGTAATATAAGTATATAACTAAATTGAATTTGCATTGATTAGAAAAATGTATTAGTTAATAAACTTACTTGACTTTGCATATATACAAACAATAGCGATACGAAATTCTCACATTATTTTAGTTTAAGGTCCTATATTGAAAGACATATATGCAAAAAATAAAACAAAATTTTAAAATATATTCACAATAACATTTGTGTCTATTTGGACTGATATTTTGCCAATTTCAGCAATATTTTGGCCGATATTTCGGTAATTTTGGCTAAAATCTACACATTTCGGTCCAAAACGATGTAGAGTATAAAATTTGTGATTTTGTATCAGCTAGGTAGTTAAAATCGGTTTTTGGAACTAATCGGTCTAGGAGCGATTAATAATTAATCGGTTAATTGGAAAATAATCGGGGATTAAATCGAAAAAATCGAGATATATATATATATATATATATATATATTAAAAAAAGATATATCCTCATTATATAGCAATCCTAAATCATAACATAAAACTATTATGAGATTATCAAATAGGAACATATAATTAGAGAAAAAGAAGATAGTGCTTGGTTTGAACTGAGTTTGGACAAGATGTGGGTCGGGTCAGCTTTGTTGGTCGATTCCAGTAAACAAAAACAATCAGGGAGGTGAAGCAGCACGAGCAACAAGAGGAGGAGAAGGTGCAATAGATGCGGGCCGGGTCAAGTATGCAACAGCCTAGGGGGAACGACAGCAGGTCGGGTATGGGTTTGCTCGAGGAAGAAGAAGAGAATCATTTTGGGTTTAGGTATGTGTGAGGAAGAAGACGAGAGCGGTGACATATCGGGTTTGGATTTGCACGTGGACCAGAAGGGGTTTGAATTTTGGATTTGGATTTGAGTGTGAGCCGGATTGAGCCCAAATAATGCAAGTGAATATGAAAATTAGAGAAAATTTAATCGGTTAATCGGCCACTTAAAATCGGTCGATTAACCACTAATCAGCCGATTATACCCGATTAAATTGCTAACTATTGAAATACTATAAATCGCTAAAAAAATAATCGCTTAGCCTCCGATTAGCGATTAATCGGGGATTAATCAGGTGGAATCAGGGATTTTAACTGCTTAGCGTATCAGCAAGCTAGCCAAAATGAAATTTCGATCGAAATTTTGGCCGTATCGGAAGAAATTTAAAACAGTGCTTCTTATTGTGTTATAGAACAACAAAGTAGGATTCGTGTCATTCGGGAACATATTGTTGAATGACTGAATGTAGATAAACTAAAATTCAGATAAAATGTTGTGAAAGCAAAAAACGAATGAAATAAAATTGAATTGCTGTTGTTGGTTTTTTTTTTCTTTGTTTTTTGTTTTTTGTTCTTCCTAAACAAGGTCGTACCCCCCCCCCCCCCCACACACACACACACCATAATTGGGTAATTGTGCAAGCAGAGGTTTGAACTGTTGGCCTCTTATTCACTGGGGAAGAGGTTTGAACACACACACCCCCACACCCCCACAATTGGGTAATTGTGCAAGCAGAGGTTTGAACCCCCTGTTAGGAATGTGTCTTGAATACTCGTGGTTCAGATTAGAAGAAGGTAAGATGAAGCACGAATGTCGAAGCATTGAAGAGAGTAGAAGAAAACAGAGCAGCAATATTGCAGGAATAGTTGCGGCCGACTGTCCCAAGTTGCGGTCGACTGCACCCCCGATCGCACACCCGATTGCAGTTCATAAGGTTTGGCCGAGAGGAGGACGGTCGACCGGTCTTGACGGTCGACCGACCAGGCGCTGTGTTCGTTTTGGACCTCGATCTGTTAGGTCGTTTCAGCCCAGTCTTTAACTTCAAGTTAGATCAAACGGATCCTATTCAGTTACTTCTTTTTTAGGTTATATCGGACGACTGAGAATCAAGATTGGACCTAGGTTTCTCTCTATTCTTCTATATATATTGTAAACTCCTCCAATATGATAGTAGAGTACTTCATAGATTATTTTCTCCATTGCAAAGAGAGACTCGAGAGAGAGATAGTTCTTGGTGAGTGAGTTTAATTTCTTGTATTGAGTGAATCAGTAACTCCTTGTAATCTCTTCTAGTTGAATATCAGATCTCCCTATATTTTCCTCCGGATTAAGCAAAAGTTAACCGGGATAAGTCATCGTTGTGTTTGTATTAGATTGGTGGATCTACTTGCTTGCTCAATTGGTTCGTCTATGGTTGGCAATCGGGTCGACCGGGTCAAGTCGGACCCGCCCGGGTTGGAACCGAATTCGGGCAGGTTCGGGTCGGGTTGGCTTGGTAACTGGGCCGGGCCGGGCCATGTTGAAATAGCGAAATATCGACCCGGCCAACCTGCGAAACCATTTGGGTCCAACTCGGGTCAGGTCGGGTCGGGTTGCGGGTTGGCCCATCGATTTTCAATTTTTTTCTTCTTTAACTTTAAAAAATGTAATAATAATAATAATAATAATAATAATAATAATAATAATAATAATAATAATAAGTATTATAAAAAAAATGTGATAATAATAATAAGAATCAAAGAGTGAAATTGCTAAAAAAAAAAGTATATATTATTCATATGATTTCAACTTATACAAAATTCCATTTTTTTAAATAAGAAACAAAGATTTATTCCAATTTTTTCTATACAAATACAATTTTCTTCAATTTTTCTACTTTTTTTATAAGAAACAAAGTTTTTTTTTACAAATTTTTATACATTTACAATTTTTTTCAGTTTGTTGGTGTTCAATTTGTTGTTGTTATTGTTGGTCTTCAATTCCTCATGTTGGTTGCTATTCTTGTTGTTGTTCTTCTTCCGGCGAGTTGCTTCCACTTGTAGACGTGCCGAACCATTTTCCTTGAATCCTATCTTCGGCCTTCATCCAGTCTTCCATGCAGACGAGCATCTCCAACGATTGAGGCTTCAAGTGATTCTTGTAATCGGTCAGAACCTTGCCACTTGAAAAAAATGCATTTTCTAAAGCAACTGTAGAGACAGGGGGAGTTGGTAGATCTTCAGCCATATATTTTAAGAATACTATAAGTATGTTCATGGTCTTTCACTCCACCATTGTAAAATATGAAGTGTAGAAGTAAAACTTTCAGAATCTAGTTGATTATGCCAATGTAATTCATTTGGTTGATTAGTCCTTGGTTTTTTTGATTGAATTTGTGCAAGTAAATTAAATGTGGCATCATCTAATTTACTTTTACCCTTACCTCTAGAAGTAGAAGAAGAAGAACTAACTAAACTAGTTGTAATACTAGATGCAAAACTTATATCATAAAAATCATACAAGTTATTTAATGTCGATTCAAAGTTAGCTAAAAATGTGTTGCAATCAATTCCAGATCCATCTCCAAGTAAAGTAAAAAACATTTCAATCAAACTCTTTGTACCTTCTAATTTGATACGAGGATCTATCACAGTAGCAATACAATATAACATAGGAGGAGAACTAAAATACTTCAAAAATTTGGTGTATGCAGGTTTAACGATATGACCAATATAAACATCATTGATCATTTCTCTAAAAGTTTGCATCATAGTAACTATTGAAATAAAAATGCTACTAGAAGTAGATTCATAAGATTTTGAAAATTTTAAAGTTGCAGTTTTAAAAGGTTCTAAAAATTTTAACAAACATTCGGCATAAAACCAAGCTTCGGGAGTCATTTGAAAATTTGGCATATTTTTTGCCATACAAAAATCATTTATACATGCTTTATATTGAGTAACAACATGTAGCAAATCAAAAGTAGAGTTCCATCGGTGTTTAACATCCTTTGGAAATTTTCAAAAATGTACATTTTTAAGCTTACACCATGCTTTCAATTCTTGGAATATGGTGCCACTTAATGCAATAAAATATACACAATTTCTAATGTTAACTATATATGGGTCCGCTATTTTTAATGCATCTTGAACACATAAATTTAAAATACGACATGCACATCTAATATGAAAAATATCGTCATATGGAGGAGCAAATTGTGTTTGTAATATACTAATTGATGTATTGTTGTTAGATGCATTATCAAAACTAATACACATAATTTTATCACGAATATAAAAAAGATCACAAATTTCTAAAATAAGATTTGCAATTTCAGTACCACTACGGGGATATGGCAACACGGCAAGTGATATGATCATTTTTTGAAGAATACAATCACTGTCGATCCAATGATAAGTTATTCCCATCATTGGAATATTGTTGCAACCCTTCCAACAATCGGAAGTTAAAGAAACTCTACAAGTTAAACTCCATAAAATAGCAATTAAACCTTCTCTCATTTCGGTGTACATTTTAAAACCATCCGACTTCAAAGTATTCCTAGGGATTCTTTTAAAATGCGAGTTTAATACGGTTTAATTAAAATACTCTAAGTCCCTACTCTCGAAATAGAAAAATGGTAACTCTTCCTTAATTACCAGTCGGGCCATTTCCCGACGAACAAGTTCAGGATCATAAGAGTGGCTATCAAATACACCGGTTCTAGGGTGGATTTTTTTGTTGTCCGAGTAGGTCTACAAGAAGTTCCTTGTACATTTTGGATGTGTCTTTTTATTGTACCCGTCCTATCACCCTTCTTCCATTTGTATGGCTTGAAACAAGTTTTACAAATTTTTATACCTATACCCGGATTTTCTTCGTCCGGAATATAGTCATAAAATTTGTGCTAATCACTAGTTTTTCTCTAGTTTTCCTACAACTACCCAGTTGTATTGTTTCGGTTGGTTGTGTTTGTGTTTTCTCTTCTATGTCTATGTCTTGTGGGAACACATCGTGTGTACCAATGTGTCCAGTCATAGAGTACTCTTTAGCGAGCTCAATTTGTGGGACAATAGGAGGCCAACGAGAAGTACCAGTGGAATCTTGTCCACTTTGGCTACGGCCACTACTTCGTGATCTAGACATGTTGATATAGTAGTGTATGTGAATAAATTAAATTCAATGTAGTCAAGATAAGTTTTTTAAAAAAATCTAGAAAATAATAGGAGGGTTGTGAGAGAGAAGATCAAAAAACCAACAAATAAATATTATACAAAAAGTTTGAACTATAAAAAAATATCAAGACAATAAGAGGGTTGTGAAATTTTGATACCGTACTTCGCAGATGCTCGTATATAGAATGAGAGTGAAAATAAAAGTAGAACTAAAAGTAGAAGTCCGGATTCGTATATAGAAAGAAAGAGAGCTTCTTTGTTGGAGCCTTGGAGGAGTTGAAGACTTGAAGTAGACGTAGTTGAAATTTGAATTCAATATGATCGGAATTTGTCGCTTCTATAGTTCTATGTTGCTAGCTTCATTGTTGAAAAAATTTCAAAGAATTGAGATTGAATTGAGTAGTAGTAATAGAGAGAGTAAGAGAGTAAGGTGTGAAATTTTTAGAGTGGTTTAAGGAGTATTTATAGGGGAAAATTTTTTAAAAAAACAAAAAAACAAAAACAAAAACAAAAGACAAAAAAAACAGCTAAAACAGTTGTTGGGCTCTGAATTCGTCCGTTGGACCCGCGGGTCGAACATTTGGCCCGTACAGGTCAAACAGTTCGAAACCCGTCGATTGGTGGTTGGGTTGAGACTCTTCACTGGGTCGAGTCGGCTGGGTTGAACGGGTAGGAACTTCAGTTTCGATGACCCGGGTCGACCCACTTAGACTTGCGGGTTCGACCCGGGCCCGACCCATTACTCAGCGGGTCAGGTTGTAACGTGCGGGTCGCAGGTCAGCCCGGCCCGGTTGCCATTCCTAGGTTCGGCTCATCTACTTCGACTTCCCCATTTCTCTATTTGGTTCTGCTGCGACAACGAGCATTGGTTGACGCCCCAATCCCAACAACTGGTATCATAGCTTCAGATTGCCGAGTCCCTTGGTTAAGATAACATGCCACAGTATTTTGAAGATCAAGCAGTTTGATGGAAAGATCAATTTTAATCTTTGGAAGGTTGACATGTATGATGTCCTTGTTCAAGAACATTTGCAGTTAGCCGTTAAGAAGAAAGAAATGCCAACTGATATGAAGGATGATGGTTGGAAAGATATTCGTGAAAGAGCCATAAGTCTGATCTGACTATCATTGGCGGACGAGGTCAAATGCAGATTTCTTGAAGAAACTGATGCGGCGAGTTTGTGGAAAAAAATAATAGCTGACTACTCTGGTTCATCATTATTAGATCGGACGCATTGGAAGAGGAAGTTATTTTGTTTATCTATGGAGGAAGGTACCGATCTCCAAGACCACATTATAGAGTTCAATAAGGTATTATCTGAACTTCGGACGATCAACGCAGATGTGTGTGAGGAAGATAAAGCTTTCAACCTGATATATTCACTGCCGAATTTGTACGAGCCTTTGATCACTACCATGCTACACGGTAGATCTGCCAAGGACAGTATTTCGGTAGATGGTGTAATCAAAGCATTGAAGGAAAATCAACTTAGGAAGGAGACTCAGAAATCATCGCCTTTTCCAAGTTTTCTAGCAATGGATGGTCCTTCAGGAGGAAGACAAAGTGCTTTGCAAAAAGATTCGATCCGTTGCCGATATTACAAGAGGTCAGGGTATATCAAGAAAGACTGTTGGAAATTGCAGAATCAGGACATCGCCAAAAATGGGAAATCAGCTGCTAATGTGGTTAGTGCATTTAATTCAGGTGATTTGTGTCTTCTTGTTTCAAATTATTTAGAAGTGGATTCTAGTTGGTTTCTTTATCCAGGGAGTTCTTCTCATATTTGCTTCGAGAGAGAGCTGTTTTCTACTTATAAGTCTACTACAGGGCGTTGGGTGACAACGGAAACTGGTGAGATTTTTGAAGTAGTAGGTGAGGGGACAGTTGAGTAGAAGATGCCAGGTATAAACATGTTCACTTTAAGGGATGTTTTGCATATTGCTCTGCTGAAACGGAATTTGATTTTCTTGGGAACTCTTGATGCACATGGTTGTAAATACACAGCTCGATGTGGACTTCTGTCTGTTTTTCAGGGTCGTCATAAGGTGATTAGAGGTATGAAAGTGGTTAGTCCAAGCCAAAACAATCTCTACAAGCCTTGGAGAATCCGAAAATCCTGCGCATGTGTTGTTACTTCTTTTCCCGTTATTCCCGCAGGCCCAACTAGTTTGCCGCAACTAGAATCATCGAGGCGAGACTACGACGTTTGAATATCCTCGAGAGGTGGAGAATGCCTAAGGGTAGGTGGAGTTCGTGCGGAGGTTGGCAACTCCATGAGTACATCTACGGAGGCATACCCTTGAAGGGGTATACTGGAATTGGTGAGACTGGGTAGAATCAGTTCAACTAGAAGAAGAAGCTATTGTTCTAAGTGCTTTTGCAAGTTTATTAGAGTTTGGAGATGAATAATCACATAATTTGATGGAGTTTGTTAGGAATGTGTCTTGAATACTCGTGGTTCAGATTAGAAGAAAGTAAGATGAAGCACAGAGGTCGAAGGATCGGAAAGAGTAGAAGAAAACAGAGCAACAATAGTGCAGGCATAGTTGCGGTCGACTGTCCTAAGTTGCGATTGACCGCACCCCCGACCGCACACTAGACCGCAATTGCACAGGGTTTGGCCAAGAGGAGGACGGTCGACCGGTCTTGTTGGATGGTCGACCGACAGCGGCACTGTGTTCGTTTTGGGCCTCGATTTGTTAGTTCGTTTCAGCCCAATCTTCAACTACAAGTTAAATCATACGACTCCTATTCAGTTACTTCTTTTCCAGGTTATATCAAACGACTGAGAATCAAGATTAGATCTAGGTTTCTCTCTATTCTTTTATATATATTGTAAAATCCTCCATTATGAGAGTAGAGTACTTCATAGATTATTTTATCCATCGCAAAGAGAGGCTCGAGAGAGAGATAGTTCTTGGTGAGTGAGTTTGATTCCTTGTATTGAGTGAATCAGTAACTCCTTGTAATCTCTCCTAGTTGAATATCAGATCTCCCTATATTTCCCTCCGGATTAAGCAAAAGCTAACCGGGATAAGTCATCGTTGTGTTTGGTGGATCTACTTGCTTGCTCAATTGGTTCGTCTAATCTACTTCGACTTTCTCATTGCTCTATTTAGTTCTGCTGCGACAACGGGCATTGGTTGACGCCCCAATCCCAACACCCCTTACCTCTACTACAAGGAATTTGACATATAGTGACAGCAAAAATCCGTGGGTAGAAGGCGAAAAACTGTAGGTATAGCCCGTAAAATCTATACCAATGGACATATTTTTCTGTTGTTTTTAATTAGCTATACCCACGGCAAAATACCGTCACTATAGCCTATAGCGACGGTTTTTTCACCCGTTGGACAAAACCTCGATGTTGCACCCACGGTTTCGTATCCGTTGGTATAGGTTTTAAAGACATCTTTTGCTTTCCTATACCCACGGTTGAAACTCCATTGCTATAGGTTTAGCGATGGTTTTCGCATCCAATTATTTGAATATATACCCACCATGTTTATTCCGTTGGTATAATTCTTTTTGTGCGGTCCGTTGGTATAGGTTTTAGCGATATTTTTTACACATACACCCCACCCACGAATTTTATGGATAGGTCATAATTTGCTCTATACACAATTTTTTCTTATTAATTACGCTTATGATAATTTAATATATTATTTTATAATATTAATCCAATTATAAACTAAGTACACAATAGAATAAATAAATGTGTTTATAAAACAAAATTAAATAAAATTAAACTTCAATCATATTAAAAATAAATGAAGTATTACAAGAGTGTCAATTACAAAATAGTTGACAAGTCAACCTAAAAGTACCATACTGACATATAATAAACATATAAAGTCTTATAACAATCTCATCCACTCAATTTCTAAGTTTTCTCCATCAAGAAAAAGTTAGCTTCCAATCCTCACCTGCAAGTAACAAAAAGAACAAATGAATCATAACATAACTCAACATAAGAAATATTAACAATTTCAGTAAGGATTAGTTAAAACTAATTTGATACCATCTTCAGTATCCTCATTAGTGTCTGGATTTAGAGAATTCGTATGGTCAGGGGCACTTGAAGCATCTGTAACCTATTAAAAATAAAATACAGTTTATAGACTCTTCTTAATAAATATTTCCATCATTCATTAGAGAAAAAAATTTATGGAAAAAAAGACATTACAAATGCAATACATTAGAATTAAACATATGGAAAATCAGTGATAAATACAAAAATATCTCATACAAAACATAACATTGAAATATGAACTCCAAGAGTAAAATATAATATATCTGTCTTGCAGCCTGTATAACCAGTAACGCAAAAACCTTATATTACCCATCTTCACAATTTTATCATTGTTGATACAAAACTCACTAGCAACAACAGTAACGATATAAACCAACGCAATAGTGACAAAGTACTACAAACTTAGCAGCTACAATAGCATAAGGCTTGTAGCAATGATGAAAACAGAGAAGCAAAAGCAGTGTCAATGGCTAGGAATGAAAAATGTGAATAATAAGATTATTTAACTCCAATATTCAGGTCAACAATGTTCATACTATGTCCTTTGCATATACATCAGGATTTATACTTAAGATATTTGAGACGACAGTCCAAAACTATAGTCGGACACAGACCGAACCTAAAATGGCCAAACATGGAAGTTCGAAACAACTCAAAATGGAGACTGAGTTTTAGGTTTTGTTCAAGAATGTGGTCCTTCCCAAACAAATTTAGTGTCATTTTGTTAAATGCAATGGAAAACTGTTCTTATTTTATTTTTTACTTTGGGCAAACTTGATTAGCATATGCTGGAGTATCTAATAAGTGCTTGATATGTACAACAAGTGCAGTAAGCTACTTCTGGTAAAGTGTATTGAATATACATATACAAATCAGTGTCATCTTCTAAGTAGGACACTATGATATGTAAATATATTTTTATTCAGCGTATATCTTATTGATGTCAGAACCTGAGCAGATAATGTAGCTATAATATGTAAATATGTTCTAGCAATAGGTAATAACTGTCTAGCAAAAAAATAGGTAAGTATGTTGGTTAAAGTCTATACAAAGTGGTGAGAGAGTTATGGAGACATGCTATTATTTATAGGAAGATATCACATCTGAGCCGATACCTAGATGCATTGCCCGAGTAGGATTGGAAATTTGCCTACCAATACTTCCGATATGTCTGATATTACTGAGAAATTGCAGCCAGTACCCGATACCAGTGCCTAGTTTTGAAGCAATGATTTATCGCATGTAAAAGAATCATAATTATAGCTTATAAGCTCAGGATTTATACTTAAGAAAATATACCCTCGGGATTTGTACTTAAGAAAATATACTTAAGAACTTGAATTATACCCTCAGGATTTATATACTTAAAAATATACTTAAGTATATATAAGAACTTGAAAATATACGTAAGTAAATCCTGAGGGTATATTTTCTTAAGTATATTTTCCAGTCTGGTCTTAAGTATATATGAGAAGTCAAAATGGTTTCACCATATTAATCGCAGTTCACAAGCTAAACTACATCAAAATATCTGCCATTTATGCTAAGAGAATGAAAGTATAAATCCTGAGGGTATATTTTCTTAAGTATATTTTCCAGCGTGGTCTTAAGTATATATGAGAAGTCAAAATGGTTTCACCATATTAATCGCAGTTCACAAGCTAAACTACATCCAAATAATACAGTAAAGCTTTAGAAGTGAATGAGAACTAAATCTTACAATCAATCTAGCAGCCTTCTCATTAACAATTGATCCATCTTTACGAGTGCGAGTATCAATGTAAATCTCTTTACGTTGAGGTGATAATCCTTTGCTCTTTTTTTTTCTGAAACCAAACAAACAAGTTATATGTATCTTGTAATTACTTTTTACTCAATGAAAAGTACAAATATAAACTCAATCAGTTTTGGGAGACTTTTTGTACCCATACAATAGAGATCTTCAAACTTAGCACGATTCTGTCTATTAATTTTACTTACTTTCTACAATTGATACAACAAATTATTAGACGAATGAAGAAACCAAAGTCAAAATATTACTCATAATATGCAAGAATCTATTTGCTATATGACTTACTTGTCGTTCTTCAGAAAACCAATAACGAACCAATTCACGATATTGATTTCAGTCAACCCTATCATCCGATAATGCAGATGTAACTTCTTCTTCCGTTTTACTCGGGTCATATGCCATTGACTTTAAATCGCTCTTCCATTGCCTCCACTTTTCAATCAACTCAGATTTCAACATTTCTCTTGTTGTGTCATTTATAGGAGGAACAAACTCAAATTTGGACTAAACAAAGAAAGATGTTAAATAAATACAACATAAAATGAGTCATATTACAGCTTTTGATACAATATAATTTAAATATACAATTATAATACCTCTTTTATTCCCAGCATCGCATCTTTGTCTTCCTTTTGCATGTCTTTCCAGGATTTGTAGCTGATGGGAGCATATTGATGCCTTCGAACCATACTGCCTATGAAACGAGTAAGAGTTGTCCCTTGCTCACCAATGGGTTGACCGTACTTGTCTAAATTAACAATTATGAAATCACCATCTTCCATGTCCCACACATCTAACATTCTTGTTGGGCCTCTCAATCGTTTAGGTTCCGCATCTATAAGTAAAACAAAACTTACATAATTAAGACAATTTAATAATGTTGATTGTTCCTTAGTTTCAATATCCTTTCTTCTCGCTATCTAATCTGTGAATATCTGGAGAGACTTGATACCTACTGCTGGTATGTCCATGCTAACTTAATCTATATAACTGCTCCATTCTATACAGTTAAGCCTCCCTTATTCATGCAGTTATCCCAATTAACTGCATGACCAAGATAAAGGATAGGTTTCTGCTTCCTGTCAACTAGATTATAGCAAAAAAATGTCATTTATATCTAAACTTCTTGTTGGCATATAGATTATAGATTATACTAATCAAAAGTGATCTAGATCAGCCAAAATTCAGACAATTCTAGGAATCATTTTGTTTTTGTATTAGTGGAGTTGTTGAGGCGGTAAAGAAGTTGTATTCCATTTCAAGTGCTCTGTTTGTGAAATTAGAGGTTAAAATCAGAGTTACTATAAGAAGAGGTCATGTACAGAATTTATCCTGAAGAAATAAAATATCTTATACATTTTGAATACTTCTTTTTCGTGTGTTTGAGTGCTGTTTGTATGTGCGTGTGTGATTGTCTCATTCTGTTGTTATTCAGTCAAGCAAAACTCAATATTGTTGCTTGTATGGTGTATGTTAATTTTGAAGAGATGTTTGGTATAGGAAAAGCAGAAATGCTTTTGATGTTGTATTTCTATAGACAATGAGAGGCATCTCCTGCCGATTTCATTGTTTGTGTAGATAGACACTTAAGCTCCAACATGTAGCAAAATTTTATTGAAAGTAATGAATCATTTCACAAAAGATTCACATCTTTTTGAATTTTTGTGATGCATTTTTTCAGGGCCAAAGTTGAAGGCCTGCAAAGCATGCTTCTGTAGGTCCAAGATGCTGGTGAGCATACCTATTTTACAGGATGGACAATACAGTGACATTTTTCTTTTGATTCAAACCTATACATCTTTCATTTCATATGATTACTTAGACATCAGGATAAATGCTATTTGACACATTCTATTTGAAAGGATTGCAATTCATACCATCACAAAAGATGTGTTGTTCATTTTAAGGACTAATATAATTTAGATAATCTAGTTATATCTAAACTTCTTTTCATACCATCACAAAAGATGTGTTGTTCATCACAAAAGGTTATCCCTATCCCTATTAACTTTCTTGTTGGCATATAGATTCTAGCAAAAAAATGTCAGTTATATCTAAACTTCAAGTCTGGGAGCTTAAATTTCACTAGTTGAACCTATGAAAAAAAACAACTAAGATTGCACCTACAGTGCAGGTCTTGGTTCTTTTCCAGAAACAAGTTATAGCCAACTAACCCCCTAGTTGAAAAAGACTGGGAATCAAAATAGGGCATCATTTTATACCAATTAGTTGAATGAATCTACTTTCTTATGCATCAAAACAGTGCATCATTTCCCAAAAACCCAAACCAAAACAAACAGAACTTGTTACATAGTACTTCTTTTTTGAGAAAACTTTGTTTCACATCTAATACATGCAATCCAATCCCTCTTCCTTTGTACTATTATTAAGATGAATATTAAAGTGTAAATGGACAGAAAAATATAGTATAAAAATAGAAACTATATAATTCATACCTTTTTCAATTTGTACTTCTCTTGCTGCTATATCAGATGGAATGGAGTTGGATTCTACAGACTCATGTATGACACCTTCTATATGACCAGGACTAGGCCGAGTTTCTTCAGCATTACTTCCTTGGGCATGGGTTGAGGTTGTATGAGTAGGAATAGATTGTGTTCCTTCATTGTCACTTGCTTGTATATGTTGGTTTGAGTCTTCTAACATACGGCGCCCAATATTCAATTTTCTTCTCCTTCCCATTGCTGTATACTTTCAAATAAACAAACGAAGGATCAAATCATAACACAAGCTTCAACTAGCTTCTGACATAGAATAGCGTCTGAAAGAAATATAATTTTCAAATTATCTAGACTCAACATATTAGCATAAAAAATAACATTAGAATGACTATAAAACATAAAGGGAAAGAAAAGATAAAGGAAAACATAACACGGATCAAATTCATATTCAAAACATGAGTAAAAAAATAGTCAAGTCTAATTGCATAGAAAAAGTACAAAATCATTCACAATTAAAACATATCCTCCCATTCTTCCCCCCCATCCTCATCATCAATATGATTATCAACATCAACATCAATTTCAAAGAAATCATTATCATCATCAACTGAAAGCCCAATTAAATCATTGTCATTTTGAGTAGCTGCACTTGTATCATGCATTGGTTGCTCATGGATTTCTTCAATTTCATTGGATTCCTCATCACCCATATCATTGATATCCCTGACCTTTGCATTCAGAACAACAGGCCAATCCTTGTTCCTCTCATCATATACATAAAACACCTTTTTAGCTTGTGATGCGAAAACAAACGGGTCATCACAAATATCTTTTCCGGTGTGTTTCAAAAAATTGAAATTCACAAGTGTCATCCCAAACTTATCTTTCTTGACACATTTCCTGATATCAACCCAATCACATTTGAATAACACAGCCTTGTACTTGCCAGAATAATCCAACTGGATTATATCAGTTATCGCCCCATAGTAATTAATTTCATCTTTTGAGGTCTTAGTCCTTACAACTACTCCACTATTTTGCATTTTCAGGTATCTCTCTCTTTTCCTTGTGTGGAACCTAAAATCATTAATGGCATAACCGGTGTGTCTCCTTACTACCTCAAATGGTCCACGAGCTAACCATCTAAGTTCTTGAGTAACTTGTGGGCTCCTTTGATCATCTAGGCGATGAATCTAAAACATTCAAGAACAAAAGTTAGTTACACTATAAAAACAACAATTAAATTTTCAATAATTCAATTTTTTCGCGCTCACCCTTTCTCGAAACCAGTCACTAAATTTTTGACTATGTTGTTCATCAATTTCAAGTTGTGATAATCACCGCGGCCGAGACTGTCTCTTGAGAAGTCCAATGTGTTCTCTAAAAATAATGATAATAGAATTAAAGGAGTTATAAAAAATTTAAACTAGTGTAATAGTGAATAATGATTGGTGTCTTACTATATAAATGGAGCGACTGCGTCACGATTAGAAAGAACATATCTATGAGCTTGCATTAACTCTTTCTTATCAAGCATAGTTCTGCTCACTCTCTTGCGCTTCCCTAACTATAACTTTTGCTGTTTTTTCCTTCCTAATGACCTTTCAACAGGATGTAAAAAGGTCACATCATCTATCAATGTAGAATCAATTTCATCATCATTTCTACTAAGTCTATTGAACCTTGTTTCCACCCTAGAAAGATATTGCGAACAAAAGGTCAAGCATTCATTTGCCAAAAAACCTTCTGCAATCGATCTTTCTGGATGTGCTCTATTGCGTACAAATGACTTAAGAGTAAGAAGAAACCTGAAAGTAAATTTAGTTTTAGATATATATGCTCTTAGCATCCTAATAACTTCTTTAACAGTTTTAAATAAAATAACATGTTCAAATGAAGAATTCATACCTCTCAATAGGATACATCCATCGATACTGTACTGGTCCAGCAACCTTGGCTTCATATGCCAAATGAATACCAAATGCATCATAACAATAAAAAATGATGGAGGAAAAATTGTTTCGAGTTAACAAAGTGTTATAGCTATTTGAGACTCCAGTTGTGCTAGAAAATCCACATTAAGTACCTTAGAACATATTTGCTTGAAGAAATTGCAGAGATCGACCAAAATTGAAGTGACTTTATCTAGCAATGAACCCCTTAATGCCACTGGGAGAAGCTGTTGTATCAAAACAAGACAATCATAACTTTTTAAGCCAAATATCTTGCGCTGCTTGACTTGCACACAACGTGAGATGTTTGATGAGCATTCATCCGGAGCTTTTACATTCTTGAGGATGCTCAGAAAAGCATCTTTTTCTTTGGTAGTCATTTGATAACATGCTCTAGGCAAAAGCATTGTACTACTTTTTGAACTCGGCTGAGGGTGAAGCATACTTCTTATGCCCATATCTACAAGGTCGGCTCGTGCTTTATAATTATCTTTGACTTTTTCCCCTTGGTTTAACAATGTACCAATGATGTTATCACATACATTTTTTTCAATGTGCATCACATCAAGATTGTGACACAATACATTATATTGCCAATAAGGCAAAGTGAAGAAAATGCTCTTCTTTTTCCAAGGTTGTGCCCCATCTTCTAGACCTTCTTCTCTAGTTTCATCTATTTGCCTTTAAATTTCAATCCCATCAAGTCTTCTCGGAGGATTTCTTAACTCCCTTGTTCCGTCAAAATCCCTGCTATTCAACCTCCACTTATGGTTAGGCGCTAACCAACCACGATGGCACATGTAGCAAAATTTTCTACCATGACGTAACCATCGTGAGGCAGTTTCAATACCACAACATGGACAAGCATATTGACCTTTAGTACTCCATCCAGATAGGTTTGCATATGCTGGAAAGTCATTAATAGTCCACATTACAGCAGCACGAAGTTGGAATGTCTCTTTCTTGTAGGCATCATAGGTTTCAATTCCATCATCCCATAACTCTTGCAGCTCTTGTACTAATGGTTGTAGATAAATATCAATGTTATTTTCGGGACCTTTAGGACTTGGAATTAGTAGTGATAACATGAAGAATGATTATTTCATGCACATCCAAGGAGGAAGATTATAAGGAATTATCATGACGGGCCACGTGCTATGGGTAATACCCATAGTCTTGAAAGGATTGAACCCATCAGAAGCCACTCCTAGTCGAACATTACGAGGATCTAATGAAAATGTTGGATATCGAGAGTCAAATTCCTTCCAAGCAAGTGAGTGAGCTGGATGCCTAAGAGAACCATCATTCAATCTACCCTCTTGGTGCCATCTCATTGATTCGGCAATTTTGGATGACATGAACAACCTCTGCAGCCTCGGTTTCAAAGGAAATCATCGAAGGATCTTTGCAGGCAAGTTCTTTCGCTTTTCAGAAGTCTCTGTTCCATTAGCTTGTGCATCTACATCTGTTGTTTTCCACCTTGCCGTACCGCACTTTGAACATACTTCATCTTTGATATATCTATCCCGATACAATATGCAGTCATTAGGACAAGCATGGATCTTCTCATACCCCAAACCTAACCCTGAAATCATCTTCTTCGTTTCATAGTATGACTTTGGAAAAACATTTCCTTCTGGTAGAGCATCTCTTAATAAATCCAGTAACATAGAGAATGACTTGTCACTCCACCCATGTAGACACTTTAAATGATACAAATGTACCATAAATGATAACTTGCTATACTTCTTACAATTTGGGTAGAGCATTTGCTCATTTTCTTTCACCAAATGGTAAAACTTAATGTTCTCTCCTACTTCTGGATTATTTTCACCTTCACCACAAAATGGCTCTTCTATAGGATGCATTGGAAAAACATCACGAATTAACCCATCCATGTCATGCCCTATTTCTAAATGTTGTTCAGTTGTGCTACTTGAAGTTGTAGGCCTCTCACCATGAAATATCCATTGCCTATAACCTCTAAGAAATCCACGTCGTGGATCAGTTAAGTGTTCATAAACACTTGTGCGAGAATGTGATTTACAGTTGGCACATTTTGTACAAGGACACAATATTTTTCCGTTCTCTTCTGAATGTTGAAAAGCAAATTCAAGAAATTCATTAATCCCTCGAATATATACTTCACTTTGTTTTGATGGATTGCGGATCCACCCTCTATACTCCATTTGAAAAAATTAACTAAAAATGTAAATAAATAATAATTAAAAATAGAGAATAAAATGTAAATAAATAATTATTAAAAATAGAGAAAAAAATATGTGCATGTGTGCGGGATAATTCCAGTCGTTATTTTACATAATCTATTGTTTTCAACTTCCATTCAATACCAAGTTCAAAAAAATTGGTATATAAATTATGTGGATATAATCTGCAATATCAAATTAGCTGAAAATCTATCAGAGGATCTAATATGCAATATCAAATTTGGCAAAGTTCCATGGTTGAGAAAATTTTTTTTTTTTTTAAACGTAAACATGCATATTGTTGATATATCCCAAGAGACAAAAACAGAACCTATCCAACAACTTTTTTACACTTGGTGCTCTGAGTCATCTTGGTGCAAAACCAGTAATTAAGCACATCTCATATTACACTTGCAACTTTTTTGTTAAGGTTTAATTTTGCGATAACTTGGATGTTATTACTTTGAACTGGTACATGTTACAGGGTTCACGTATAGGGATTTACAACATTAACTGTCCTCAGTGGATAGTAGCTATGCAGGTAAATTCAGATCTTTGCCTCAATTTCCTTCTACTCTCAAGTAAATTAAAGGTTCTGATAGTTTTCTAACTTTGGCATGTGTTCTTGCTTGTACTAAATGCAGGCATGCAATGGCTATAGCTTAATCTGTATTCCACTCTATGATACACTAGGTTACACTTTACAGCCATCTTGGTGTTAACTAATATTGGTTGGTGTAATATGAGTATACTATACTGTTGTTATTGAGGTAGTTACTTTTTCCAAGAAATTCATCAGGGTGTTTGCCTTTTCTATTTGAACGTACAGGACCAGGGGCATGCGAGCATGCAGAAATTGATTTTGTTTTTGTGCAGGATAAAAAAGTGCAACAGGTGAGAACCCAGATATAGAACATAAATTTACTTATTCTAGCAATCAACATTTCATGAATATATATGAGTTCTCTTTGGGTCAAACATTTTAAATCCAAGAGTTTTTAGTCAGAAATCAATTAGAATAAAGATATATTGGAAGTTAAATACTGAATCATGACTTTTATATAGTTTTTCATAAAAACAAATTTCCCCATGCATATAGATATATATGTTTGATTCAACAACTCGCATTGCAGATTAGATCCTCTGATAGAACTTCAGCTCAACGATTGAAATGTATGTTTAACTAATATTCAGATGTTTAATTAGTGGTGAGATTTTTAATTTGAATCATTTAATTGAACGTTTATTTTAAATAATTAATCACTGGTATAGTAACATTTACTTCAATATCTAAGGAACAGAGTGTGGCAGCTACAAACCTAAGATTGCAAGTGTATTCATGGAATGAGTTCCTCCAGTTGGTTAGTTAATTTCCTGAAACTTTGCCAAATACAAAAGGTGATCACCTCAACCATTTGATATATGCCAAAGAAACAAACGAGAAACTGACAAATTCAATATAGCTTGAAAAATATGCCATTGCTCTTCAAGTAGAAGAAATGAATGAATGGAAGAAGAAAAAATTGAGCGACTGAGAAGACAAATCAGCGAGAACAGCTTGCAGGGTTATGTCAGAACTCATTTGCTAAGAAGAAAAGAAAAACAGAATGATCAAATCATAGATCATTCATATTTATATTTTATAAACCTAGACCATGCAAATGAATGGATTGTAGGACTCTACCATATTAAATTCAAACTCAAAGGTAAATTTTGGTCAAAATTTACAAGGTTTTCAATTACTTGTAGCTTTAGCCAAATGAATATTCTAGAGAAGCTATTTCTTTCTATCTTTACATATGAATAGCATATGAATAGGCACCCTTAAAGCAAAAAAAATAGAAATACATAAGAGAGCATGAGATGAGCATTAAACTGAAAGAAAATAGAACATACATTAACTGACAGTGCTAAGGATAAAGCAACAACTCCTCTTAATGATGGAATTAAAATCAATAGTGTAATAGTGAACATGGCAATCTTGCAAGAATTAGTGAAGCATGGTAAACAACAACATGGCAATCAAAATTCATCAACTAAAGGGGAAGCACCCAAATTCATACCTAGGGTTTGCAATATTAATCAAAAAATAGATGACCGCGGGTGATGGTGGAAGCGGTGGGTGACGGCGGATAACGAAAGACGACGGCGGAAGAAGAGGTGGGCGACGGCGGTGGGTGGCGGTGGAGGAAAACGGCGAGAGGAAAACGGCGGCTGCAGTGGCGATGGAAGACAACGGCGATGGTGGGAGAGGGACGAAGACGGCGACGTGGCGGACTGACGACGGCGATGTGGTGAATGAGGGATTCGGGTGTGAGAGATAGAGAGGAGAGAGAGAGAGAGATGGGTATGAGCGTGAGAGATACTGTATAAATTGGGGGTATTTGGGATTTGGGGGGAAAATGAAAAAGTTGGGGAGAAAATAAATTATAGAATATACCCACAGTGTTTTATCCCGTTAGTAAAACTTATAGTTACGGATTAAAAACTCTAAAGGTATAGGATAACTATATCCACAGTTTACTATACGTCTGTAGGTATACAATGTCTGTACCCACGGTTTTAGTGATCCGTCACTATAGGTGCCCGTTGGTATATGACAAATTTCTTGTAGTGACTCTTGCTCACTGGTGAAGAGGTTTGAACACATACACACACCCCCATAATTGGGTAATTGTGCAAGCTCAAATGCTCTATTTTGTGGCACTGGAGAATCAAGTACTCACACTTGCTGGTCAGTTCATTGCCTAGGGCTTGACTGTAATTTTTGTATCTTGGTTATATATTTGATATTTCTACTTATTTGGACTCAACCTCTTCTTGTTTTCCCTGAAACATTAAATAACCATGTCGAGTTTTGTAGGGTAAGAACGATCAGATGATAGAGTATATCAAGAAGCTAAAAACTTGCGTCAAATAGTTCATGGAGCTGGAAGATGGGTATCTGGTGGAGCTAGAGAAGCTTCAAAGTTCATCTAAATCTGAAGAGAGAAGGCATGCAGAGATAGGTAATCATCATCTATTTTCATCCATATAGCTTCAAAGAAAAAAATGTATTTTGCTTGATTTTTTGTGATGCCTCTCGAGATCTCTAGTGTGAAACATAGTTTATTCGTTATCAACTTATTATGCAGATCCCAAATGAAAAATAACATAGAAGAACAAATTTTAATGATCGAGAACCTTCAAAGCAAATGTGCGTCATTGCAAGAGAAGTTGACCAAGGTCGCAGCTGAAAAAGTGGTATGCATAATTTTTTAGCAGATTACGTCTTCTTATTTTTGGGTCAACTTCTAATTTTAATGCAGAAAAACTTGTAGGCTACTATAAAATCTTTTAGGGAAGAAGCATAAGCAAGGATTGCTTCTCATAACCTACGAATTTCACTATCAGAAGAACTCGAAAGAGCTACGGAAGATTTGAAAGGAAACAGTGATCAAGTAATTTTGTTTGATTAAACTTCTAATTCATAATATAAAATAAAGGCTTTTCGTCGTCATTGTTGTTATACTGACCCTTTTTTTTAATCTTATACATGATCGATAAAATTGCTTCAAGAAACCACCAAAAGGTTGCAGGAGTACAATACCAGCTTGCAACAGTATAACAGCAATCTTCAGGCAGAAGCTGTTAAAAATGGTGAGTCCATCTCGAAGCTGCTGAAGGAGAAGACTTCTATGGTGGAAACTATTACTGGTTTGAGGGACCATTGCAACTTGCTTAAAAATCAGTTGGATTCTTCCAGGGTTGGTTTCCTTTCTTCTATGAAACAATTTTAATTGATAGTGAACATAATTTCTTATCATTTTGTATGAAATGTGTTACTCATTATATAACAAGAATGTTGCTTTCGTTTTACTACTATTTTTGGTTCAAGCTCAGTACTAAAAATTGAATTTTTCTCCACCAGTTATACATATGCACACTAATGGGAAGATTCATCAGAACAAAAATGATTTTGTAATTTTGCAATGTTAATGTGTAAATCACCCTAGGGGGGTGAATAGGGTGATCGTGCGGAATTAAAAATAATAAAATAAAGTAAAGTAAATGCAAGAGTGATAAGAAAAGCAAACACAGATGACGCAGCGATATAACGTGGTTCGACCTCCAGGTCTACGTTCACACCACCTACTTGTAGCAATTCTCCGCCACAAGTGTTCCACTATACTCAAAACCCTTGTACAGTGATTCTTGGATTCAGGCCGAGAGACCTATTACACCCACAGGACTTCTAATCCAAGTCCCGTCAATCTCACCGAAGTGGAAAAGAAATGAAAAGAAAACTCAAGATCGTTAATTATCTTGACTGAAGAATACAACCAAATAAACGCTCACACTCGGATTGATTAAATAAAAGATTAGTTCAGAAATTTTCTCAGAAGTGATTAGGTTAAGAAGACACAGTGGATTCGTTAAATTAAATAGAAGAGGAAGTGTATCGATAAAAAATTGACACGATACATTTCAAAATAGTATACAGCTCTGGTTACGGTCGACCGTCAAAAACGTGCGGTCGACCGTTCAGCTCTCTGACGTAAGTAGTGAGATGAAAGGTCGACCGCTATCTTAAGCAACTCAGGTTGCGGTCGACTGTGACGCGGTCGACTTACATTATGTACGGTCGACCGGTCTTGGCTGTATAATTTGAATCCACTTTGTTTTCTTACCATAAACTAATCAATCTTTAATCAATCATTTATAATAAATATCTCACGAAAATATGACTAAAAATCCAGTCTTGACAGATTGTTTGGAGGCCAATTAATTGAGAACTCTTTTTGAATATCTTCCTCTTTTGCCTGTATATGCAATCTCCCTTTATTACTTTCCTTATTTGTATATTTGTGAATCTCTCTTGGATCTCCTTTTGATGTTATTTGATCCTAAAAATCTGACACACTAAATTCAAATTTATTAGTATGAGTGAGCACATTTTGTGCACACCAAACTAAGAGTCAACAATCTCTCCCTTTTGGTGTGAACAAAACATGCATGAATGTTTGAAAATTTAAAACACAACATATGAATATTCCCCCTGAATTTAACACATCCTGTAATACAGATTTTCATATAAATAAAGCTTTTAAAGAAGTGAATACTCCCCCTTAATATAATGCTACCAGTAATATAGAACTTAAAGAACAAATATAAAAGAGGGATGAGAGTAATATACATAGTTGTTCATGAAATAATTTGAAAATTTATGAAATAAGGAGAAAACATTTTGAAAACATTCTAAAAATAATTCTCCCCCTTTTTGGAACACACCAGGAAGGGATAAATGGATGAGACATAAGTAAAATAAGCCTTGGAAAGTTCGTAGAGCAAATCATCAATGAAAACACCAAAGAATAGGAGAAAATTTTATGATATTACAATGAATACAAACTTGTAATTTTTAAGAAAGTGGAAGAGAATCTTCTTACATGATACCGTTGATAACGAGACTTTTTGCTATACAGTGAGAGCTCTTCATAATACCATAGATTCGAGATTCTCCCCAATACACAAGAAAACAACAAAAAAAATTATGATTTTGAGAAAGGAACATCGATTTTATAAAACTTTGAAAATATGGACCAGAGAGGGAACCAGTCGACCTCACGATCGACCGCAAAAAGAGATTTTGAAAAGAATCATTCAGAGCGCGTACCGGTCGACCGCAAACTGCTATTTGTAGAAAAATTGTCCAGAGAGCATGCCGGTTGACCGTACGGTCGACCGCAATAAGCAAAATTAGAGAGTTGAAAAATGATCTAAAACCGAGACTAAGCCGGTCGACCGCACAGTCGACCGACCCACACAAAAGTTTTTAGGCAGAAAAATCAATAACATTTAATGCTCCTCTCAAGAAGTAAAAATGTTTTTCGTCTAAGGGTTTTGTAAAAATATCAGCAAGTTGCGAATCAGTAGAAATATACTCAAGTAAAATATTACCCTTTTGAAAGTGATCTTTAATGAAATGATACCTAATATCAATGTGTTTCGTGCGACTGTGTTGGTCAGAGTTTTTGGTCATATGAACGGTGATAGTTGTAATATCCCGGACGAATATTATATTTGTATAATTATTATTTTTGAAATCAAAATATTTTAATTGGAAATTACTCGGTTTTACTAATAAAAGGCTATCTGGATATATATTCTAGTAAGTATATATACGTATTATATCAGTTTTGTGCATTTGTACAAAATCTTGAAAAACGCATTTTTGAGAAAATGTCTGGAAAATACCGGGCAGATATTGAAAATTATTATTTTACTTTTATTTCCAGAAATGAAATATTTTTGGTGGACATAACCCGGTTTTGTCAATAGACATTATATATGTAAATATACTAGTCGATATACAACTGTTTTGTATCAAATTGATACTGGAATCTTCCGAGCCAGTAATAAAATTATTTTATTTTTATTTCTCGTAATTAAATTATTTTTGTACTGATTTGTTTGTTTTCACGAACGAAGTACAAATCGTGTAGTATGTGATTTGACAAAATTATATTTTATTTTGTGATCCATCATGACGAGATGGAGGGTTAGGATGAGTTAGGGGTGGGTGATCGTAATAGATATTTGCAAAAGAAACTTGAATTGTTTTTTACCACAAATGAAAAGGGACACATGGCTTCTCCCACATTCCACACACCCCTTCACCTCATCTATATAACCCCCCCCCCCCCCCCCCCCCCCCCCCCATTTACCCATTGGCCGGCCCCCTCCTCTTCTTGTTCTAGGGTTAGAGAAAACCCTTTCTCATGTGTGTTCTTCAATCCAATTTCATCCCAATCTCCATCTCTTCTTCTACTCATTCTCCTATTTATTTTGTTTTTAGAAAAGAAAGAAAAAGAAAGAGGGATCAAATCAAAAAGAAAAGAAGGGGGATTTCATGGGTTCCAAATTCATGGTGTTCTTGAAGAGGAGCAAGAACAAGGAAGGAGAAGTTAGCAAGCTAGTCCTTCCTACACAAGTATAAGGTGGGGTTTTCTCATCTCATGATTATTTTAGCTAATTTAGGATTTTGTTATTGTTGTATATTGTTTTAAGGATGTAGTTTCATGTATATATAAACTAGAGTAAAGAGAATGCAAAGATTCAAGTGTTAGAATACCAAAGTAGAGCATAAAGAATCGATTTTTATGGTTGTAGAGTTGATTTTCATTAACCGTGTTAAAAGTAGAATCTTAACCCGAAATTTATGTGGGAGGTTCTCTTATGTGTTTTTACCATGCTGAAATTTTTGGGGATTTCCCGGAGTCAATTTGATGGGTGAAACGACCGTTTTCCCCAAAATAGCGAGTTTTAGGTCAAAACAGTGAGCTCACTGTTTTGGGGTAGTGTCGCAGTGGCTTCAAGGGGCTAGAACTTGGATCTCCTTGCGGAATTTGTGGTTCAGGTCAACTAAAGAGTTGTAGTAGACATTCTCCCCTTTTTCGAATTGGCCTCTCGGGCTAGATTCTGGTAAGCGGAATAGGAGTTATGGTATTTGGAAGATGCAGCAGCCATCTTTGAGCTAAGTTGCTTGTTGTTTGACTTCTTTGAGGTTTTAGAGTGTCTTACCTGTAGAATTTGAGGTTCGAACCAGCTAGAGAGTTGTAGTAGACATCTTCCCCTTTCCGAATTGGCCTCTCGAGCTAAATTCCGATAAGAGAAATAGGAGTTATGGTATTTGGAATATGCAGCAGCCAGCTTTGAGCTGAGTTGCTTGCTATTTGATTTCTTTGAGGTTTTAGAGTGTCTTACCTGTAAATTTTGAGGTTCGAACCAACTTGAGAGTTGTAGTAGACATTTTTCCCTTTCCGAATTGACCTCTCGGGTTAAATTTCGATAAGCGGGGTAGGATTTATGCCGTTTGCAAGGTACAACAACTGGCTGTCTTGATTGGGTTCTTGTTATTCTGCTTCCTTGATGTTTTAGAGTGTCTTACTGGTAGAATCTGGAGTTCGGGTCAACCAGAGAGTTATAGTAGACATCTTCCCCTTTCCGAATTGGCCTATAGGGCTAGATTTCGATAAGCGGAGTAGGAGTTATGGTATTTGGAAGATGCAGCAGCTAGCTTTGAGCTGAGTATGCTTGCTGTTTGACTTCTTTGGTATTTTAGAGTGTCTTACCTGTAGAATCTGAGGTTCGAGCCAACTAGAGAGTTGTAGTAGACGTTCTCACCTTTCCGAATTGCCCTCTTGGGTTAAATTTTGATAAGTAGAACAAAAGTTATAAGTTTTCAGAGTTTCAGTTTTCTTTTGGTCAAGACTGCTGTTTTTGTTACCGTTTGTATGTGTTCGGTGAGTAGGAACTCGGAGTTCCTTGTGGAATCTGAAAAAGTGGTCAACTAGGAAATTTTAGTAGATGTTCCCACCTTTTCAAATTATCCAATTTCATTAGATTCCGACGAGTAGAGTAAAAGTTACAAGCTACAGAAGTTTCATCTTTTTATTGAAAATCTGTAGTTTGGTAATTGTTTGTGTATGTTCGAGGTCAGGAATTTGAAATTCCTTATGGAATCTGAGAAAGTGGTCAACTAGGGAGTTGTAGTAGATATTCCCACCTTTTCAAGTTGCCCAGTCTCGTTAGATTCCGGCAAGTAGAGCAAAAGTTACCAGCTTGCAAAGTTTCAGCTTTTGTTGAAAATCTACAGTTTGGGTAAACTGTTTGCGTGTGTTCGATGGACCGGATTTTGGATTCCTTATAGAATATGAAATAGTGTTCTACTAGAGAGTCGTGGTAGATTTTCTTACCTTTCTAAAAAGTATATTTATGTTAAAATTCGATAAGCGTAGCACTGGTTGCTCCTAGGCTGTCGGAAGGCTTTTATGTTGCTTTCGGGCTTCTCATTGGTAGAATGCCTATTTTAGATTGTTTGTAGATTCTTCTGTTACTTCTAATTATAGAAGATCAAGTTTTCCTAGTAAGCACGTTCGGTTGCTTCTAGGTTGATTACCGGTATAGTTGTTTTCATATGTAGGTTGTTGTCTCATACGTAGCTCGCCTGGCCCGTATGTAGCTGTTGGTCCCATACGTAGCTTATTTGGCTCGTATGTATATTGTTGTCTCGTACGAAGCTCATTGGGCTCGTATGTAGGTATTGTCTTAAATAGGTAGGCTGTGAGTGGATCTGAGGAGATCTTGTGAAGTCTAGATTAAGACTTGGTTAATTGTGTCAATAAATTATTGCACTCTCAAGAAGAGGGACACGTATGGTACTTTTTCATGTCGAGTTGGAAACACAGTAGCATGTCTCGCTTGTTTGGTTAGAAGAGGGACACGTACGTTGCTTTTTCATGTCAAGTTGGAAACATGGTAGCATGTCTCGCTTGTTTGGTTAGAAGAGGGACACGTACGGTACTTTTTCATGTCAAGTTAGAAGCACAGTGACATGTCTTGCTTGTTTGGTTAGGGTTAGTGACATCATTAGGGTAGTAACAGTTACTTAACCATTTTTATCTATAAATTACCAAAGGGTGAGAGTTGGTATTAGGGGTAATACCCTATAATCCAACCTCTCCTACAGGCTGACACTAGGTGGTGTTATTGGGATATATTCCCCTGTCAAAGGGATACAGGCGGTGCTTTCTCATGACAAGTTGGGAGTACGGGTTCCGTATCTTGATTGTTAATTTCTGAATGTGCCATGATAAGAACGGGAGGTTTTCCTAGGGAAATAGACCCTACGACTCCATCAGGTTCTATACCTTCTCATGATAAGTTGATGGCACGGAAGAAGGTTGACAAGTATCTTGTGGTTCGTGTTGGTTTTTGAGCGAGGTCCGGTTCGCCGGGCAATAGTGGAAAATGGGCAATAGTGGACACCGCTATTATACTGCAGCACGGAACTAGACCGTACTTGAAACCTTACCAGTTATGCAGTATGTGTCAGGAATAGGATGGGTACAAAAGTAGAATTCATAACGCGGGTTCAAATCCCTATATATGGAGAAATGGCTTGATATGGGGCGTATGTAGTATGAGTTGCATACTGTCCCAGAGTCTTGCTTGCATTAGAATAAGAGCATCCTTGCATTAGTAATCTTACATTAGAGTCTAAGTCATAACATACACTGACACATCAAATATATATACACGTTCCTCTTTTCATCAATCTGTTTGCTATAGTTGAGATTTGCTGCTAGTTATCAGCCTTAAAGCGTCAGTATATATACTGACGTTCCCACTTTAATAGGTATTGGATTGCAGAAGTACAGGTACAGGTTTCAGGTGGACTCAAGGTAAGAGAAGCAAGGAGTCGATTTCATTTTAAGTTTTCGCTGAAATATATGTTGTAATTTTATTTGTAACAATTATTGTAATTTATTCATTGTTGTAATTTGTTTATTGTTGGGAAAGCATCCAAGTGAAATACCAAGTGTTGTTCTTTATTCATTATACTCTGATGTAAATTGTTGAAAGTTGTAACACTTGGGATTATAAAGGTATTATTGTAACACTGATGAAATGTATTACAGTTTTATAACATTCAGACTTGTAATACATTTGTGTTAAATAAAAAGTTTTAAATTTTCCTGTTTTTCTGTGTATTGTGGCTAATTGAATGAAAGTTCTTGCCTATGTCAAGGTTTTCCAGTATATGAAAATCGGGGCGTTACACTAATGTTGTCACATTTGATTGGAATATGATCAAAGAATACCTTATAATCCTCGAGAGTATGTTTCATCCATAATACCTTGCGCATAACAGGATCCTACCGCAATATACTCAGCTTCGGCATTAGAGAGAGTAACAGAATTTTGCTTCTTGGATGCCCACGAGACAAGGCGGTCGTCCAAGAAGTGATATGTACCACTAGTGCTCTTTCTATCTTTCAAGCTCCCAGCATAATCTGCATCCGAATATCCTACAAGAGAAAAATTTCTATTTTTCGAGTACCAGAGACCAGTATTTGGTGTGCCTTTGAGATATCGAATGATACGCTTAACGACAACCAAATGTGATTCTTTGCGAAACGATTGAAAATGTGCACATAAACAGACACTAAACATAATATCAGGACGGGATGCAGTAATATAAAGTAAACTACCGATCATACCTCTGTAAGTAGAAAATCAACATTGTTACTAGATTCTTCTTTGGATATCTTAGTGGTAGTGGCCATCGGAGTTTTGTAAGCATTAGCATTTTCAAGTCCGAATTTCTTGACAAGTTCTTTTGCGTACTTGGATTGGTTTATAAATATGCCATCCTTTCTTTGTTGTAATTGAAGTCCAAGGAAATAAGTTAGTTCTCCCATCATACTCATTTCGAACTCATCCTACATTTGCTTTGAAAACTCCTTGCAAAGATTTTCATTAGTGGATCCAAATATAATATCATCAACATAAATATGAACGATTAAAATATCTTTAAAAGCACGCTTTATAAATAGTGTAGTGTCTACTTTTCCTTTGGAAAAGCCTATGTGAAGAAGAAATGAACTCAGCCGTTCATACCAAGTACGCGGGGCTTGCTTCAAACCATAAAGAGCTTTATCAAGCTGAAAAACATGGTTTGGTTGTGTGGGATCAGTGAATCTTGGTGGTTGTGCCACATGAACTTCTTCCGAAATAAATCCATTAATTAAAAATGCACTTTTAACATCCATTTGAAAAAAAGTAAAATCCATATATGCAACAAAAACAAGTAAAATACGAATGGCTTCAAGCCTAGCAACTGGTGCAAAAGTTTCATCAAAATCTACATCCTCTTGTTGATTATAACCTTGTACAACAGGACGGGCCTTATTCCTAGTGATTGAACCGGATTCATCTAACTTGTTCCTAAACACCCACTTAGTGCCAAGTATAGTCCTATTGTGAGGTCGAGGAACAAGTCTCCATACTTGATTCCGTTCGAATTGATTAAGTTTTTCTTGCATTGCAATGATCCAATCATTATCTTGCAAGACCTCCTTAATGTTCTTAGGTTCAAGTATGGAAACAAAAGTAGTAAAACACATAAATTTTGAGCTTGGGTGCGAGTAGTTATCCCCTTTGGACATATCACTTCGTATAAGAGGTGGTGGATGACTAGACATGATTTTCCATGCGGACGTCTCTCACTTGTGGAGCCTTGATGTTGTATATTTTCATCTTCCATGGCATCAATTTATTGTGTAGGAGTCTCATTGATTTGGTTTTTAGGTTTATTTTTCTCTTGAAGCACCACTTGATTTTCATCATTTGCTTGTGGTTCTTCTTCAATATGAACCTGTTTTTTTTCAACACGAACCCCTGTCTCATCATCATCAACAACATGTAATATTTCTTTGGAGTAGGGATTAGTTTCATTAAGAATAATATCAATAGATTCCTGAATTGTGCATTCTTTTGTTGAATACACGATATGCTTTGCTACTAAGAGAATATCCTAGGAAAACACCTTCATCACTTTTACGATCAAACTTTCCCAAGTTATCAAGGGTATTTAAAATGAATACTTTGCATCCGAAGACACGAAAGTAGCTTAGGTTGGGAATTTTGCTATAATATAGTTCAAAAGGAGTTTTCTCAAGATATTTTCTAATGATTACTTGGTTTATGGTATAGCATGATGTATTGACAGCCTCTATTCAAAATGATTTAGGTAAGTCTTTTTCACTAAGCATGGTACGAGCCATTTCTTGAAGAGGTCGATTCTTCCTTTCAACAACCCCATTTTGTTGGGGAGTGCGAGGACATGTGAACTCATATTTTATTCCCTTTTTGTCAAAAAATAATGTGAAGAGTTCGTTTTGAAATTTCCCACCATGATCACTACGAATAGTAACAATGGTGAGGCTTTTCTCATTTTCTACTCTACGACAGAATTTTTGAAATACATATACTGTGTCATCTTTTTGTGGAAAAAAAAGGCAACCCAAGTAAATCTACTATAATCATCAACAATTACAAAATCATATTGTGCACCACTATTACTACGTGTTCGTGATGGACAAAAAGATCCATGTATAAGAGTTCACGGGGTCTAGAAGTTGATACCATTTTCTTTTATTTGTGAGAACTTTTAGTTTGCTTACCAAATTGGCATGACTCACACGGTTTGTCTTTTTCGAATTTGATTTTAGGAATTTCTCTCACAAGCTCCTTGCTTACAAGTTTGTTGAGATTGTCCATGATCGTGTGTCCAAGCCTTCGATGCCAAAGCCATCCATCCTCATTTCGTGTGACAAAGTATCTCATACTTTCCTCTGCTAATTCATTTGAATTTATGACATATATATTGTTGCATCTGTTAGCAAGAAGTAAACAAGATTTATTGTTATCTAGTATAGTGCATGTATTTTTATCAAAAGTAACAATATACCCTTTATCACATAGTTGGCTAACACTAATTATGTAACTCCTATTTTTTCGCTTTTCGTATTTTTGGTGTAATTTTTCTCTTTCTTGAGTATTTGTACTCTCTTGTATTTTTGTGGACCGTATATTGAAGTTGTTTTCAATATATATTCATTTTGTTTCATTTTGAGCTCTTTGTGTTTGATTTTTTGTCTTCCTTCTTCATCGATTGTTGTTCTTTTCTATTTATTTGGTTCTTGTTCTCTTCACTTTGCTCTTGGGTGTTCATGGTGTTTTGGTTGGTTACCCTAGTCCTAATCCTATTGCTTTTGATCCCTAATTGATCACCAAAGCCAAATTAACCTACAATCCTATTTTTAGTCCTATACAATTTGATCCTAATCAACTCCTAATTAAACAAACCCTATTACTACTCCTATTGGACCCAATTAAACCCATAAACCCAATTAGCCATCTCCTAATACAAACCCTAAAATCCCCATATATATATGGGTAAAAGGGATATGAGCAACTTGCTCATTTAATAAATGAGCAATTGATGAGGTGGTATGCATGTGATACATTGAGTATCTAACCACTTTTAGGATTTCCTAATCACATGCATGCCACCTTATCACTTGCTCATTTACTAAATGAGCAAATTGCTCATACCCTTTTTTCCCTATATATATATATATATATATATATATATATATATAGGGAAAAAGGGATATGAGCAACTTGCTCATTTAGTAAATGAGCAATTGATGATGTGGCATGCATGTGATTGGAAAATCCTCAAAAGGATTAGTTGTCCAATGTATCACATGCATGCCACATAATCACTTGCTCATTTACTAAATGAGCAAGTTGCTCATATCCCTTTTACCCACATATATATATATATATATATATATATATATATATAAACCCTAACCCTACCTTCACAAAACCCCCGCCCCCCTCTCTCCTCTCCCTGTTTGCGCCAGCCGCCACCCACTGACAACAACCCAGCACCCATCCCGACACCCTCATCCTCCCGCCTGCACACCCTAGCTAATCGCCAAGCCCAGCCCGACCATCCCTTGCCGACCAACTCCCCAACCTGAGCATTCCTATCTCTCCATTCGCCGTCTCTCTCCCCTTGCCATCAGTCCGCCATCCGCGTGGTGCTCTAGGAGACAGCAGCAGCCGCAACAAGGCCAACCGTCCGTGCCTCCCAATGCCATCTCCCGCTCTCTTGCTCTTGGGTTTTTGCACGTGCTCGGTGTGCACGTGTATTGCTCGGATTTTGTTGATTCGTGGATTCTTGTTCGTGGGTTTTGTTCGTTGTCGGGATCCATTCCTGTTATTCTTGGGTTTCATCATTTTTTGTCTTCAGTTAAGGCAAGTAATTTGTACTCTAATTCCTTTGTATGATACAAGTCAAAAATACCGCTTATAGTATAGTTGGGTTCTAGAGACAACTCGTGTGTGTGTTATTTTTGATGGATTTTGTCTCTATAGTGCTATTTGACCATAGTTGCCTCACGACACAAAATTGACATGAAAACAACTAGGTTTGACCGCTCTTGATCTATTCATATATGTGAGATAATTAGGGAAATTATGTGTTTGATGAGATCTATGTGATATGATGGTTGTGAATATGTTATATACCCTATTTTATGATGTTTCGACACTTAGTAGACTCTATACCATGTTTGATTGTGATTGGAACGAGTTTCGTGTGGTTTATGTTGGTTTTGTTTTCACGAGAAAATCTGTATTTTGTCGATGGTCAGTTTTGATTTGTATTTTAGACCCTATTAAGGTCAGAATTATTAATTTTTGTTTTAGTTATGAAGTTTAGAGAAATCAGTCTTCTTTCCAAACCCTCTGACCTTGGTCGATTTCGTTTTCGTATGAGTGAGTTATGGCTATTTTACTACAGAGGTGTATTCTATTTTTCAGATTTTGTTTCTTGATGATTTTGATGATTAAACTATTTTGATACTAGTCCTAATTATATTATTTTGATCTGAAACTTTTCACAGTATTTCTATACCTATCTAGGGATTACCCAGTATTTTGATGGATTTTATTGATGAGATTTATATGTCGTTTCATGCTTGTTTATGAAATCTATAATTACTGTATTTTGCTCGTCGTTCTGTAAAGAATCGTATTTTCACCCTATTTCCTTTTACTGTATGGAAAATATTTATGAAATATGAAAGTTAGCTTATTTTGTCTATTTTTATCTCTCTTTGAAGGATTTGGATTTTGTTTCACGGTTTGCGAGATATTACAGTTTTCGTACAACAGTGTTGGGAATTCCAGATTTGCCAAATTATCGTTTCTTGATATTTTCTGATTTTCGTTGACTGAACTAATTTTATTAGAATATTATGAAACTTTATATTCTGATACTAGACATATAGAGGAATACCCCAGATTTTTCTTGGATTTATTTGAGGTATTTTGATGCTGTTTTCCTGACTGTGAATTCGTTTTACTGATTTCTGGCTGAACATATTTTCTAGATTCAAATCAGTTTTGAGTTATGATTTTGTGAAATACTATACGACTTATATATAATCGCTAGATTCGTGTTGAAGTCTATTTTCCAGATTCTTTGATGGGTTCAGATTTGGATTTCTGTAGTAACGGAAATCACTGTTTTAGTACTGTACTTTCATGCTAATCAGAATATGATCATACACTGTTTTGCTCGTTTATGAGACCGTATATCATCAATGCATGTTTATTTGTTTCCCTGAACGTAATAATGATTATACCATGTGAGTTTGATACTATTTCATGCACTACTATGTCTGTTGATAACCATAATAAAAGTTATCAAACTGGGGTTTCTTAAGGGAAGATCTGGTAGTGGAAAATATGGAAACGTGTACTTGGAAGGGAACTAGGATTCCATACCGTTACTGTTACTGTTACTGATACTTTTGCTGCTACTGTTACTGTTACTTTTACTACTACTGCTACTGTTACTGATACCTGAGTACACTGCCCCATTATGGTCCACTATGAAATCTAAAAACAAAACTGTTTGTTGTAGAAACCATGTGTTACATTTTTGGGGCACATGAAGTGCTACCTAGCTAGTAATACACATAAGACTGATACTGTTAGCCTGATACTGTTATGCTATTACACTGATATACTGAGATTACTGTTACTGGACACTGTTAATTGCCATATGACATTGCACTTGACACAAATATCTATACTGTTAGTATACCATGCTAGTTGACCTTGTTTTACTGATTCATGCTAGTTATTACTGTTGATGCATTATTTCATGCTATTTGTTAGTTTTCCCATGTACTTATATCCTATATTATAAGTGGCTCGTAACTTGCATTGACGGGTACTTGTGTTTTTTTTTTCTTCTCCTGCAATTTATTGATTGCAGATCAGGATAATCGTTTGCCCGATGGTATTGGTGAAATGAGATATTAGTGTTGGACATCTTTTTGCTATTATTATTATTGTTGATTTGGAACACTGTATTTGAGTACTTGGATATTTATTTTGTATTTGGGCGATGTGACCCATGATATTTGTCTTGTCCAGATTCTGATTTATTTGAGATTATTATATTTTGTTTTAAGTAAATTCTGTGGGATTATTAGTTCAGTTATGCATGTGTGGTTGCTTCTCTTGTTTCCCACTCTGATTATTTTGTGAGATGTTATAAAGATTCTTGAACAGCTTATGGATGATGAAATTATTCACTGGGCTTTTATCGCTGTATCCGTATTCCGTATTCTTTTTGGGAAGCAGGGCGTGACAAATTAAGTCATGCTTTAGACCTCTTACCAATAGAATATCCTCAATGGAGCATGAGAATCAAAGTTAATTTTACCTTTACCAATGGTTTGACCAGTGCTATTATCTCCAAAGGTGATGTCCTACCCCTTTTCCCTTAATAGTGATGAAAAATATCTGTTGTCGCCAGTCATGTGATTTGAGTATCCACTATCAAGGTACCACCGATCTTCAGTCTTGATGCGTTGAGGTACCTACATCAAGATTAGTAGGTATAGTTTTGCGTGTCCAAGTTTGTTTTGAACCTGTATTTGTATCTTTTCTCATCCACACAAGATTAGTATTCCTTTTTAGTGCACAGTTATAAGAAATATGCCCAAGTCTACAGCAAAATGACATGTGATTCGACTATGCCTTGGGTCATGCACACTTGTATGATTTATATTTGTTTTGTGATTGTGTTGATTTTTATACAAGTGTGTATGACATGATGGTTTTTGATGAGATATTGGCTCTTCGTAACCAAGCCATCGATTATCATGATAGGATCTTGAATCTTTTGTAATAAAGTAACTGGGCCCTTCATGCTTTTCAATAATTTTTTCAAGCTCAATTATCTTTTTACACAGTCTTTTTCTAGTTATCTCATCGTCTTTTGTGTTCCAACGAAGAGTATCTAGTGTGCCATCAAGAATCCTATTTTGTTTAAGGGCTTCATTACATCCTTCCACTACTTCATCAAATTTTCTTTTACATTCTTCTAAATCATTTGTGAGCTTGGCAATATAAATAGATTTCTCCTGAATCTCTCTTAAGTGATCATCATGTTTTTCTAGCGATTCACAAATTTGTTGTTTTAAAATCTCATTTTCTTCTAGCAAAATATTATGATCTTTTTGATACGACTCAAGTTTTTCCAAAATTAGGGCATTCTTATTTTTCAGTTTGTGATTTTTTGTTATGCAAGCGTCATGTATTTTATTAGAATTTTGTTTATATTGCCTAAGTTCACGACATAGTTTCTTAGCATAGTCTTTCAAACCATTACACATATCTACAAGTTCATCATAAGTTGGTTTTTCTATTACCTCGTCTTGAGAAGGTGATTGCACCTCACCACTCCCAAGAGCTATGAAGTCGACATTGTCGTAACCTTACTCTTCCTCACTTGAATCCGAGTTTAGCCAAGTTGCTTTTAGCGCCTTCTGTTCTGACTTGGATTTGAGCGATAGTGGTCCCTGTTTCTGTCTTGTTGAATAGGACAGTTTGCACAGATGTGTCCGAGCTTCTTGCACTTGTAGCACACATCCTCCTTCTCCTTTTCCCTTTCTTCTTGATACCTGCCATATTTTTTGTGCTTAAGGTACTTACAAAATTGTCTTTTTAATAGAGCAATGTCCTCGTCTGACTCCTCATGATCTGAATCAGCTTTTGATAGTCGGGTCTTTTCTGCCTTTAGTGCAATGGTTTTCTCCTCAGTCTTTGGTTCAATCCCGATATTTTGCCTGTATCTTTTTGTCTCCAACATTTCCATCTCGTACGTCATTAACTTTCCTTGAAATGTATAGTAGTCAAATCTCTTCTCTTCGAGAGTCTCTCTTATTGCCGCGACCTTAACGTCCCACTCTGACGTGAGATAGCTTATGAGCTTTCCGACCTTACGGTTATCATCAAGCCCCTTACCCAAGCTTTCTATTTTGTGGGCAATGATATCGAAGCGGGCGAGCATTTGGTCCACATTTTCTCCTGGCAACATGCGGAACACATCAAACTTATAAAAACATAAATTCAATTTAGCTTTTACCTCGGAAGCGATTCCTTCATGCTGTCTCAGCATGTTGTTCCAGATCTCGTAAGCTGTTTTGCAGTTATGCCCGCATCGCATTAGCTCTTCATTGTTCAACCCTGCATAAAGAGCCGTCATGACTTTGGAATTTGCTGTCTTGAGGGATAACTCCGCCTTTGTGAATTCCATCTTTCCATCGCTGACTAGGATTTCTGTTTTGTTGATACATACATTCCATACCTCTTCTCCGAGCATCTGTAAAAAATGAGACATACGAACTTTCTAGACATCATAGCATTTTCCATCAAAAAATGGTGATTGTGTAAGACTTGTCCCATTGGAGACAAAAGGCTCCGATGAGTACAAGTTTTGGGGAGGAGGGATTTCGGCCATTGGACCTTTTGCTTAAGCTTTTAAGCTTTTTATAAGCACCTCGCTCTGATACCACTGTAAATCACCCTCGGGGGGGTGAATAGGGTGATCGTGCGGAATTAAAAATAATAAAATAAAGTAAAGTAAATGCAAGAGTGATAAGAAAAGAAAACACAGATGACGCAGCGATATAACATGGTTCGACCCCCAGGTCTACGTCCACACCACCTACTTGTAGCAATTCTCTGCCACAAGCGTTCCACTATACTCAAAACCCTTGTACAGTGATTCTCGGATTCAGGCCGAGAGACCTATTACACCCACAGGACTTCTAATCCAAGTCCCGTCAATCTCACCGAAGTGGAAAAGAAATGAAAAGAAAACTCAAGATCGTTAATGATCTTGACTGAAGAATACAACCAAATAAACGCTCACACTCATATTGATTAAATAAAAGATTAGTTCAGAAATTTTCTCAGAAGTGATTAGGTCAAGAAGACATAGTGGATTTGTTCAATTAAATAGAAGAGGAAGTGTATCGAGAAAAAATAGAAACGATACATTCCAAAATAATATACAGCTCAGGTTATGGTCGACCGTCAAAAACGTGCGGTCGGCCGTTCAGCTCTCTAACGTAAGTAGAGAGATGAAAGGCCGACTGTGATGCGGTCGACCGACATTATGTACGGTCGACCGGTCTTGGCTGTATAATTTGAATCCATTTTGTTTTCTTACCATAAACTAATCAATCTTTAATCAAACATTTGCAATAAATATCTCACGAAAATATTACTAAAAATCCAGTCTTGATAGATTGCTTGGAGGCCAATTAATTGAGAACTCTTTTTGAATATCTTCCTCTTTTGCTTGTATATGCAATCTTCCTTTATTACTTTCCTTATTTGTATATTTGTGAATCTCTCTTGGATATCCTGTTGATGTTATTTAATCCTAAAAATCTGACACACTAAATTCAAACTTATTAGTATGAGTGAGCACGTTTTGTGCACACCAAACTAAGAGACAACATAATGAACAGTGAATTTGTGGGGAATTATTTAAGGCTAAATTTATAAAAAAAACCATTGAGTTTTGGGCCTGTATAAAAAAACCGCACTAAGTTTTTTTTTAATAAAAAAAGACACAAAATTTCAAAAAACTCCACTGGATTAGTTAGGGTTATGATTAGGGTTAGATCGGGGGGATTTATTTAAACATCTGATTAGTTAAGTGATTTTTTTAAAACACAAATAAAAGATGAATGTGGTTTTTTTAAACACAAATGAAAGATGAAAGTGGTTTTTTTTAAACCCAACCCTAATCCTAACCCTAACTCTAACTAACCCAGTGGAGTTTTTTGAAATTTTGTGTCGTTTAAAAAAAAAAAAATACTTAGTGCTATTTTTTTAAACTGGCCCAAAACTCAGAGGGGTTTTTCTGAATTTAGCCATTATTTAATTTGAATTTTCGTTAGTGTTGTATATACTGATCATAAGTGCACTTCAATGCATCCTAACATATACCTATTGTTCTTTTCTTAGGCTTCTCGACAAGATGCACTAAAGCAAAAGCTAGAGTTAAAAAAAGAAGTTGGTTTTCTAAGAAGTGAATCGAAGCAAGTAAGAGATGATCGTGATAATCAGTTGTCAGAAGTTGAGGATTTGAGTGTTGAGCTCTCCAAATTCAAGGAACTTACCGGAAAAACTTCTAAGGATCTGGATACTCTTATGATGAGTACTGCTTCCCTGGAGGTTTTCACTGTCTCTCTTATCTTTGCTTTTGCTATATGCAACTACTTTTACGTATGATGTTGTATTATTTGCAGATAACTTGCTCTTCACAAAAAGAGCAAATTAAGGTGCTAGAAAATCAGCTTGAGACTGCTAATGAAAAGCTGAAAGTAAGAAATTTTTGGTAGTTATGGATAGAACTGTTTAGCATTATGATGATACTTTGGTTAATTAAGAAGGTTTTATTTATTAACTAAGTTTTTTGACCAATTTCATTCATTTATCTAGAGAGCCGATGTGACAGCTATTGAGGTAATGACTGAATTTGAAGAGCAAAAGAAGTTGATAAAGGATCTGCAAAATCGTGTTTTTGATGCTGAAGTTCAAATCATCGAAGCAGAGAAAATGAGGAAAAAGTTGCACAACACTATATTGGTACCGATTTCTCTGTACCTGTCTAATTTATTTGTGCAAAGAACTATGGTTTTGATTAAAATGATTATCAAGGAACTTAAAGGAAACTTGATATCAGAGTATTCTGTAGAGTGCGGCCTGCATTACCTGATTGTGACTACAGTGGGATTGAAGGGACTACTGTTTCCTTCCCAACTTCATTTGAATTTGCAGGGCGTGGGATTGATTTGATAACCACGGTAATGTTTATTGCAAATGTTAGTAACTCAAGTTTTTGTTTATGTTACCGTAAACTACATTAACATTGATTTGTTATGAACAAATCAGAAATATTCAATTACCTTTGACAAAGTATTTGATCATAAAGCGTTTGTTAAGATAAATCAGAGAGATGAAAACAATACTGATTATTGAATTGAAAAATGACTGAGTACAATATCTCCTATATATAGGAGAAAACCAGATACAAAACTAGCACAATACCCAACGTGTGACTATAATATCTAACACCCCCTCTCAAACTCACGGTGGATCAAACAGTGTGAGTTTGCCCACTAAATATCAAATCTCTGAACAACATGAGATTTGGTGAAGAAGTCTGTCGTCTGCTGTGACGAGATAATAGAATGAAGTGAAATGGTCTCTGCTTCAAAGCGCTCACGAACATAATGACAATCAATCTCTATATGCTTCGTTCGCTCATGAGAGACCGGTTTGCTTGCAATGTGTAGTGCACTCCGTTTATCACAAATAAAAAGGAGTAGCTCCTGAAAGAGTGACACCTATATCTGATAACAGCCAACGAACATGAACAATTTCTCTAGTAGTAGCTGTCATTGCTCTGTACTCAGCTTTGGTCGAAGAACATGGAACAACTGTTTATTTCTTACTTCGCCATGAAATCAACGAATCACCAATAAATAGACAGAAACTTGTGGTAAACCATCTGGTAGTAGGATCACCTGCCCAATCTGAATCAGAATATACACTCAGCTTTAGTTTGGATGTAGAATGCATGAATAATAAGCGAGTAATAATACCCCGAAGATATCTGAGAATCCGAAGAAGAGTACCGTAGTGAACCGATGTAGGAGCGAAAACAAACTGACTAACTACACTGATTGCGTGAGCAATATCGGGTCTGGTCATGCATAAGTAGACAAGTTATCTAACAATCTGTCTGTATCTAGTGGGATCAGGAAGGAGCTCACCATCAGTGGGACGAAGCTTCACATGAAGCTCTAAGGATGTATCGGCTGATCGACTGTCAGAGTGGCATGCAGCGGAGATAACATCTGATGTGTATTTCTGTTGAGAAATGAGTATTCCCTGAGATCCATGAGCAATCTCTAGACCCAGAAAATAACGTAGTCTGCCAAGATCTTTCATATGGAACTGCTAGTGCAGGTTTTTCTAGGTGGATGCAATGCCTGCAGAGTCATCCCCAGTAATGATCATATCGTCAGCAAAGAGTAGTAGAAGTACCCTCCCGTGCGGTGATGACTGCATAAACATAGAATGGGCATGAGAACTCTGACTAAAACCAGCCTTGGTAATGACAAGGCGAAAACACTCAACCAGGCTCGAGGGGCCTGTTTTAGACCAAATATAGCCCGTCGCAACCAGCAAACATGATGAGGAATAGGGAGGCCAGGAGGAGGATCCATATAAACAACCTCAGATAAGGTACCATGAAGAAAAGCATTCTTCACGTCCATCTGGTATAACGGCCACTGACGGATCGCTGCAACAGCAAGGAGAGTGCGAACAGTAATCATCTGTGCAATGGGAGCAAATGTCTCATCATAATTAATGTCATGCTCCTGAGTAAATCCTCAGGCTACTAGACGAGCCTTGTGCGGCTCAATAGATCTATAAGGTTTATATTTGACCTTAAAGATCCACTTGCAGCTAATAGGCTAAATGCCTTCTGGCAGAGGAACGACACCCCAAGTGCCACTCTGATCAAATGCACTGAATTCATCTGTAACAGCTTTCCTCCACTAAGATAATGAATTGCGTCCTGATAGGTTTTGGGGTCACGTGTAGAGTGTATAGCAGTGAGATATGCATGAAACTGTGGTGAGTAGGAAGCTAGGGTGGCAAAATCAAACTGGTCAGAAGGACCAGTGACATCAGGTGTATAACGAGCCGGAGGGATACCAGAAATGGAACGTGTAGACTGACGAAGCGGTGGTGGACTGACAGGGTGTGGGGGTGAGGATGGTTAAGTGGGTGCATGTGCGATGGGGAAGTAGGTGGGGTGGGTGCTGGCAGTTGTGGGGATGCAGGTGGTGTTTCAGTAGGGGGAACAATAGGTGTAAGGACTGCAGGAGGTGTGAATGGAGCCAGAGGAGTGGGATCAAAAGGAATGTAGGAAGATGAAGTCGGAGAGCTAGCAACAACTGAGGAATCAAGAAATCTAGCCTCCTCGGGGGGATTCAGGTAGTAAGGAGAGTCTTCCACAAAGGATACATATCGAGAAATGCGGACACGAATCATCGATGGATCAAAACAATGATAACCTTCGTGTTCAGGGCTGAGACCTAGGTGAACACACTTAGCAGCACGAGCGGAGAGATTCGTGCGCTCAGTAGGAGGGAGAAGGACATAACAGGTGCACCCAAAAGTACGGAGCATACTGTAGTCGGGAGGTGAGTGATAAAGAGCCTCATAAGGTGTCATACCAGCTAGAGCAGACGAGAGAGTAATGTTAATGAGGCTAACAGAGATCATAACAGCTTCAGCCCAGAATGAACAAGGAACGGAAGAAGAGAGTAAAAGAGCACGAACCGTCTCAAGGATGTGACGATGCTTGCGTTCAGCTACACCATTCTGCTCATGTGTATGAGGGCATGATTGCTAAAAAAGGGTGTCGTGAGACTGAAGGATCGATCTCATAGTGGTGGAGGTGTACTCACGAGCACCATCCAATCGGAAATTCTTGATGCGCATACCGAACTGAGTGTGAATCATAGTCGTAAAGAACCGGTAAATATCAGGTATCTCAGATTGCTGTCGTATAAGAAAAATCCTAATATGTCTAGTGAAGTCATCGATGAAGGCAACATAATAGAGATATCATTTCCATGAAGGTACAGGAGAGGGTCTTCATATGTCAGAATGAACAAGTTGATAAGGATGGGTGGTTTGAGAAGTGATTTTGTGACTAAAGGGTAGTGCAATGTGTTTGGCCAAATGACAATCCTGACAATCAGATAAATGTTTAAATATAAGAAAGCTAAGGATACCACTACGGGCTAAAGTCTGGAGACGAGACGCACTAATATGACCTAAATGTCTGTGCCACAGATCAGCATCAGAGAAAATAATACTGACAAAACTAAAATGAGAGTGACGTGCACGAAGAAAATCTAGATGATATAGACGACCCTGACGACTAGCACGCCCAAACTCTTCACCGGTGTATGAATCAGTATTTGAACAACCGAAAGAGTCAAAAGTAACGACAAATTTACTATCGCACAACGCACTAATAGAAATAAGATTCATGGATAAATGAGGAGCATAAAGAACATAAGGTAATGTGAGAGTGGGAGAGCTAATTGTCCATGAGTGTGTAACGAGAAATGGTGAGCTATCAGCTATGTGTAAGATGGAGAGTGAGAGGGAAGTGCAGTGCAGGTGGTGAATAGTATCTGATTACTACTGAAATGATGTGATGCACCAGAATCAAAAATCAAGAACGAATTCATACCGGGAGTAGCAGAGAATGCAGGATTAGAGGAACCAACATTGGTAGACTGACCCATGAACTGTAGTTCCAGCTGAGTGAGGCATTGCTGAAGATTAGCCCAATCAGCAAGAGACGGCAAGGCTGGAGTGATGGGTATGGCCAAGGATGTAAGAGAAGAAACATTGTGAGGAGGAATAGGGCTAGTGTTGCTGTGACTTAGAGCACAACGAGGAGGGAGATGCTGTTGGTATCCGGATCGGGATAGGGGGCAGGACGGTGCTACCGATGTCGGAAGTAGAGGTGGGGTAGGGTGAGTAGTGATGCTGGGAGAAGGTAGGAGGCTGGAGGCAGAATAAAGGTTCCTCTGCTGCTGTTTGAATCTGGAGGTGGAGGAGGAATGAGATGGGAGGGAGAGGGAACGAGAGGCGGTTGCAGCGGAGAAGTCGATGGAGGCGGAAAAATGTGGGAGAGACTGATATTCCATTAAGTAGTAGTACCTGTAAAATTTTATTTTATTTTATTTTATTTTTTGAAAAACCGGGTTTGGGGTGGGGTGGGGGGGGGGGGTTCGGGTACAAGAAAAGTGGGTTTCAGATAGGGTATTAGAAGGGAAATAGGGGGGGAAATAGGGTTTTCAGATAGGGGTCTGGGTGTGGCGGTGGAATGTGGGGGAGTTGAGCGGAGGTTGCTGTCGAGGTGGTAGGGTGACGGGGTGATGGGTTCTGCAGATGGACGAGGCGATGGGTTCAGGGGATTGCGGGTGTAGATGGGTTCAGGGAAGTTGAGAGGTAGGGGAAGAGATGAGGGTTCAGGGGATTGCAGGTGGAGTCGGTGGTGGAAGTTGAGGACACGGCGACAGTGGTAGAAGTTGCCGACGATGATGATGATGCTGTTGATGCCGACGATGCCGATGATGCCGATGACGATGATGCCTCTGAAATTTTATTTTATTGATTAATTTTTTTTATCCTGTTGGAATTCAAGGGTTTTGGGAAGAACGAAAAATTTGTAACTTGGCTCTGATACCATATTAAGATAAATCAGAGAGATGAAGACAATACTGATTATTGAATGGAGAAATAACTGAGTACAATATCTCAAACATATAAGAGTAAACCATATACAAAATTAGCACAATGTGAAACTATAATATCTAACAGCGTTACAAGATGATGTGTTTGTAGAAACCTCACAGCTCGTGCAAAGTGCGCTTGATGGTTATAAAGTTGTCCCCTCAGAGCAATTATTGAGTTGTGTTTAACATTAACTTCTATATTTTACAATGTACTACATTTCATGGCTTTTTCTGTAATTATTTTATAATTTTGGGTTTGTTGACATAATTGAGCAAATTTATGGGTGGAGTGCTAGTTTCTAATTTTTATATATTAAAATGTTGAATTTTTTAGAACACCCTATTTTGATGATTATCCCTTCTTTTCGATAAAATATTCCATGATGAAAATACTCACATCACACTTACTCTTCTGAGATTCTATTAGGAAATGCTTATACTCCTGTGTGTTCTGAGTGAAGTGTATCATGTGCTCTGGCTTTCATTCTTACCATTTTAACTATAAAATTCATAGTTTGATTACTTCACGTAATCACTTTCATTATCTAATTTCTGTGCAATTTGTGTTATTTAGCCTGTGTTCTGTAATGCCAATGACACATTTTTTCCTTTTTTTGTTGGCAGGATTGCATATTTACTTATGGGCAGACTGGTTCTGGTAAGACATACTCCGTGATGGGCCAGCCAGAAGCTCCAGAGAAGAAAGGGTTGATACCATGCACATTCTTTAGTGCAATTTTTTTCAGACCAGTCAATCTTTACAAAATCGGGGCTGGAAATATAAAATGCTGGTCTGTGGTGTGTAATTTTGGCTGCCTCTCTTAATTAGTAATGACTCACTTAATTTGGCTCCATATCATCTTTCCTCATTATTGTATAGGCCTCCATGCTGGAAATTTACAATGAAACAATTCGTGATTTGTTGACACCTAATCGTGGAAGCAAGTTGATGCTAGTGCTGCAAATACCAAGCAATACACAATCAAACATGATGTGAGTGGTAATACATTTGTATCATGTTGGATTTATGTCTTGCGTACGATGTTGGATAAGAAGATGATAAGACGATGTAGAGATAGAGACGACCGGAAACGGAGTGGAGGCGAGAAACAGTCAGCGGCAGCAACAGCAGAAGTTGCGGTCGACCATCCCACATGTGCGGTCGACCGTCCCCAGCACAAAGTCTTCCAGAGAGGAGGACAGTTGACCGACTTGTTGGTGCGGTCGACCGTTTGCGGCACTGATGAGTTTTAGGCTTGAGTCTGGCTGATTCGTGAAAAACCCAACTTGCTCTTCAAGTTAGATCGTATGGCTCCTATCGTAGGGTTATCTCTTATGTACTATCCAATGGCTATTGTAACAATATATCAACTTAGGATTTGTCTCTAGATCTATATAAACAATTGTAACGGCGCATAGATCCATATGATTCTATTGAGTGCCGAATAGAAAAAGAGAGTACTTTATCTGAGAGGGTGAGAGAGTTTCTCCATTGTAAGCAGCATCAAGTTCCATTAGGCTTGAGAGAGGGTCGTGGTGAGAATTGTAATGTTCTTGTATCTTCTCTAGTTAAAATAATATCTCGGTCCTTTCTCCCCCAGATTAAGGCGAAAGCCCCTACCAGGATAATTCTTGTGAGCTTTGTGTGATTGGTGCGATCTAGTCGTGCTTGGTGGTTTGTGTTGATTGTGTCAAAGACTCAACAAGATCATCATAATTCCTAACAAGTGGTATCAGAGCAATCAGGTTCGTGGGTTTGTTCGAGTTCCATGGAGATGGCAGATCAAAAGACGAAGATCAAGCGGTTTGACGGTAAGATCAACTTCAATCTATGGAAGGTGGATATGTATGATGTTTTGGTTCAGAAGGACTTGCACCTTGCCCTAGAAGAGAAGAAGCCAACCGACAAAAGCAAGAGAAGTGGGATGAGATTTGTTTGAAGGCCTTGAGTTTAATTCGGTTGCAATTAGCGGACGAAGTCAAGTGTAATATTCTGGAGGAGAAAAGTGCAACGAGTCTATGGGCGAGACTCAAATCTGACTACTCGGGATCGTCATTGCTAGATCGGATGTATTGGAAGAGGAAGCTGTTTAGGTTCTCAATGAAGGAAGGTACCCATCTTCAAGATCATATTGTGGAGTTCAATAAGGTAATATCTGAACTGAAGGCGATTAACGCTGATGATCTTAGCGAAGAGGATAAATCTTTCAGCTTGATTTATTCACTGCCAACTTCTTGTGATCACTTGATAACTACCATGCTACATGGAAAATCAGCCAAGGAGACACTTACTATAGTCGGGGTGATTAAGGGTCTGAAGGAAGATGAACTAAGAAAAGAGACTCATAAAGGAGGGTCTATTTCTTTAGGGTATTTTGCGGTGGATGGTGATACTTCAATTGGAAGGGTTGCGGTACACAAGGGTAAGATTCGTTGCCATTACTGTAGAGGAGTTGGGCATTACAAGAATGACTGTCGCAAGTGGTTGAGTCAGAAGAGTGCTACTAAAGAAAGGGAACAAGCCCATATAGTCAGCGCAACTGAGTCAGGTAATAATGACGATTATTGTCAGCTTGTTTCAAGTTCTTCAAATATGGATTCAAGCTGGTATCTTGATTCGGAAAGTTCTTCTCATATTTGCTCCGAGATGGAGATGTTTTCTACTTGCAAGTCATCAACAGGCTGTAGTGTGAGAACAGAGAGTGGTGAGATTTTTGAAGTGGTGGGTGAGGGAACAATTGAATTGGAGATGCCAGATGGTAAATGGTTCACACTAGAAGAGGTCATGTATATTCCCTTGATACAGCAGAATCTTATGTTCTTGGGTACTCTTGATGCTCATGGCTGCAAGTACACAGCTCGAGAAGGAGTTTTGATAGTTTGGAAAAGTCATCGTAAGGTAATGAAGGGTAAGAGGGGGACTGGACAGGGTCAGCACAACCTCTACCAGCTTTATGGGAGTAGAAAATCTCGGTCGAGTGTATGGAAGCCCATTATTCCTAAAGCATCATCGAGAAGCCGTTACTAAAATTACCGACGCGAGACTGCAACGTTCGAATACTGTTGGAAGGTGGAAAGAGCCTTGATGTAGGTGGAGTTCGTGTAGAAGGTGGCACCTCCATGATTACATCTACAAGGGTGTGCCCTTGAGGGGGGCATACAGCTGGAGGAAAACAGGTGGAGGTCTGTTCAACTAGCAGGAGAAGCCATAGAAATATGTTGTTTACAAAGCGGAGAAGAAAGGTCTAGAAGAGTTTAAAATTACACAGGTATGGATTCATGCGTATGCAATCCAAGGTGGAGATTGTTGGGCTTATGTCTTGCATACGATATTGGATAAGAAGATGATAAGACGATGGAGGGATAGAGACGATCGGAAACGGAGTGGAGGCGAGAAATAGTCAGTGGCAGCAACAGTAGAAGTTGCGGTCGACTGTCCCTCATGCAGAGGGCAGTCGACCGAGTTGTTGGTGCGGTCGACCGCCCTCTGCACGAAGTCTTCCAGAGAGGAGGACAGTCGACCGACTTGTTGGTGCGGTCGACCGTTCACGGCACTGATGGGTTTCGGGCTTGAGTCTGGTTGATTCGTGAAAAGTCTAACTTGCTCTTCAAATTAGATCGTGTGGCTCCTATTGTAGGGTTATCTCTTATATACTATCCAATGGCTATTGTAACAAGATATCAACTTAGGATTTGTCTCTAGATCTATATAAACAATTGTAACGGCTCATAGATCCATATGATTCTATTGAGCGCCGATTAGAAGAAGAGAGTACTTCATCTAAGAGGGTGAGAGAGTTTCTCCATTGTAAGCAACATCAAGTTCCATTGGGCTTGAGAGAGGATCGTGGTGAGAATTGTAATATTCTTGTATCTTCTCTAGTTGAAATACTATCTCAGTTCTTTCTCCCCAGGATTAAGGCGAAAACCCCAACCGGAACAATTCTTGTGTGCTTTGTGTGATTGGTGCGATGTAGTCTTGCTTGGTGGTTTGTGTTGATTGTGTCAAAGACTCAACAAGATCCTCATAATTTCTAACATATCCCACCTTACCCTTATCGATGTCTGCAGTATTAAGGAGGTCTCATTTTTCCTTCTGCAGGCTGCACGGAGCACGTATTTAATACTCAATTGGGTTTAGATTCCTTGATTCTTCAATATTTTCTATTTTTATACTGTTTATAATTGTGTCAAATATTTAGATTGATAATAAAAAACTAAAAACTAGTCTCGTTGATAACTTCATACCAGCCTCTCATGTTTAAGTTCAGCAATGTTTGCAAAGTTGGATGACCTTGTAACTTGTAACCCGAGAATCAAACGTTTTGATGCTAAAAGTTTAATATGCAAACTGTATATCGTAAATTCATAATATTTTTCAGAGATCACTAGCTAGCTATAACACTTTCCACACCTTGTTATTTCTAGAGATTCTGGTCTTTATTAAATATTCAGGTTTTGATTAAGTAGAATCTGAACGTTTTTTTATTATTATCATAAAAGGTTGGCCTAGGTCCTTCCGTGTTTCATTAATAAGCTTTTAATAAACAGATAATTAAGAATCAGACAATGGTGTTCATGTGTCCTACATGCGGGCCATGAAAAATATTCTCTGACCAAAAATTGAGTACCCCTACCATACTTGGTATTGACCCATTCGAACACCCAAAACTACTTACATCCAAAAAACCGAGCCCCCCTACATGGACCCCCAAAAAAAAACATCAAAATGGAAATACATAATCCCAAAGTACCCCAAAAGTTGGCAAAGGCTCATGTGCTACCCTCCTCACCCCCTGGCATCACCCCTCTTCTGGTGTACCTTCCCTTTCATGTGGCTCAACTTGACTGGTTGCCATGTCCTTGTACATGACCTTGATCTTCTTCTTTTGTTCTTCACCTGCTGTATTAGACCAGAACATGATATTAACAATAATCTTGAATAGTAATTGTTGATGCATGATGTGTCTGTGTGTACTTCTAAAAATTCTATTGTTTCGTTCTAGTCATAGGCCCCAGCATATAGCCGCAATCCCCACATCCCAAATGCAGGAGCTACTGCTGTGAATATGCTCCTATCTCCATCACCCCCCCGGCGTCTAGTACCGTCTGCGGTCCTGGCCCTGCGGTGCACATTCTTTGAAGTAGATCCTCCCAAATTGACTTCGTGAAACTGCACATCAGCAGAAGATGGTCTACTATTTCGTTATCCTGATTACACATTACGCAATTTACCGGTCCTTGCCACTTTCTCTTAACTAGGTTATCCCTTGTTAGAATGGCATTTCTACATGCTAACCAGTTAAAAGTCTTCACTTTAAGTGGGACATGTGCCTTCCATACTGGGTCATACACTCCAACCCCCCATCATTTAGCCTTTTATATGCCGCTTTTACCGAAAATACGGCCCCTTTTTCTGCCTCCCATTTAACTTTGTCCTTATGATCATTTCCAGTTGGCTTCCAATCCTGTAGGAAGGCAATGATCTCCTATTTTTGTCTTCTAGCCTGGCTTGTAAGCCTGCCTGTTAGTCTTGGTCTCCATTCCCTATTTCTCCAATTAGTAGCAACCCGATCGTATTTATTGGCCGCAAAATTGTATGCTTCCGGAAATCTCCTCTTTAAGTTAATAGTTCCGCACCATTTGTCCTTCCAGAATGACATAGTGGCTCCATTTCCAATAGAGAAGGTTACCCCTGAGATGAAGAAATCTTTAGTACGGTACACCCCTCTCCAGAATCCGGACGCTGAGTTCATGTTTTTCTATTTCTGGTCCATACACCCATTCTTCCAATAAGCCGCCTTTACCAGTCTACCCCATTTTTTCTTAGTCTTAAGTTTGAGTTTCCACCACCATTTGCAGAGTAATGCTTGATTCATTTGGCAAATATTTACTACCCCCAATCCTCCCAGCTCTTTTCGTTAGCACACTATACCCCATTTGATTAATGCGTACCCTCTCCCTTCCCCCGCCCCATGCCAAAGAAACTGTCTCCTCAGTCTGTCAATTCTATTGGACACCCAAATCGGGATCTGATAAAAAGACATAAAGTCGTTAGGTATAGAGCTAAGACTAGGCGCCCATCGAAAGACAACATTTTCCCTTTCCACCCCTTGAGTCTGTTCGCAATTTTTCCTATGATCCCATGCCAGTCCATCCTCCTAACATTTTCCGTTCTGATTGGCAGACCCAGATACTTAATCGGTAAGTTCTGGACCGGGCAGTTAAGAATATTGGCAATAGTGCTTTCCGCAACACCCGAATCCCCTAAAAAAGTGATTGAGCTTTTGTTGAAGTTAACTTTAAGCCTTGACCATTCTTCAAAGAGGTACAGGCCCCATTTCAGGAAAGTTGCCTGCGCAATGTCACACTCACCAAAAATAACCGTATCATCCGCATATTGGATGTTCATAACCGCAGAAATACCTCTCCTCATACCAAGACCATTGATCAGTCCATTTTCTCTGTATGGGTGTAGCATTCTATGCAATCCGTCCCCTACCAAAGTGAATAACAGTGGTAAAAGTAGATCTCCCTATCTAAGACCCCTCCTGCATCTGATTTCCTTTCCCGGCTCCCCATTGACCAGCACATTGACCTTGGATGTAGTTAACCAAGTCTTTATCCATCTGATCCACCTGCTCCCGAACCCTTTTCTCTGAAGAATCTCCAATAAGAATTTCCATTCAACCTCGTCGTATGCCTTCTCGTAGTCTAATTTTAACATGAAACCCACCTTCTGACGTCTTTTCGTGTCTTGTATTACTTCCTGTACAAAGAATATAGGAAACCCATCTGGTCCTGGTGCCTTGTCCTGTCCCATCCCTCAAACTGCTGCCTTTACCTCCTCCATTGTGAATGGATCTTGTAGAGCCTCAACTCTCTCTTGGGTTTCTCCTTGCAATTCTTCACATATATTCTCATTGGACTTGCTCCGCCCATCTCTATTTTTCCCGAATAGTTCCCTGAAGTTATCATGAACACGGTTCACTATCTGTCCCTCGTCTGTCATCGAGGTGCTGTTAATATCCCATGTATGGATGTAGTTGTATCTGCATCGCATATTGGCTATCTTGTGGAAGTATTTGGTGTTCGCGTCCCCTTCTTTGAACCACTTAACCTTGGAGCGTTGCCGCCACATGATTTCCTCATTGATGTTTGTCTGTTGAATATCTTGCCTGCATGCCATTAACCTTTGAAACAGGTTATTGTCCAACTCACCAACTTCCTCCTTTCTTTCAAGTTCCTCAATCTCGAGCAGGATATCCTATTTTCTTTTAAAAATATTCCCGAACTTGACCTTATTCCACTTTCTTAACCTTCTTCTGAGATTAGATAGTTTTTTGTTGAGTCTGGCTGCTGGCTTTGCCTGACCATCCCCCTCTTCCCAGCAGTTCTTCACCATATCTTAACACTCCTTGTTAGTCAGCCACATCTTCTCGAACCTGAAAAACTCTCCATCTTCTTCTTACCTCTTCTACCGTACCAATCAAGATAGGTACGTGGTCTGATGTATTTCGGATGTAAGACCTTGCCATTGCCAGGAGGAATTTTGATTCCCAATCTGTAGATACTAGAATCCTGTCAAGCTTAGCAAGTATGGGCTTCTTACGTCGGTTGGACCATGTAAAGTTCTGGTCATTAATTGGGATGTCCATCAACCTTAGGCTTGATATCACCCGATTGAATTTCCGCATATCGTGCCCATTGCCTCTCCCTCCAGTCCTCTCAAAAGTGTGCCTTACGATATTGAACCCCCCCCCCCCCCCAACCAAAGGTAGGCTCCACCTTCCCCTGATGTGCTTTAGCTCATCCCAAAACTGTTGCCTCTGGTTCCTTTCATTTGGGCCATACACCACCGTGATTGTTTGTTTCCACCGGTCCTGCCTTCTTTGGACCACAACCGTTACCGTGTATTTTCCAAACCAGTCATCCAGTAAATCGAATTTACTGGTATTAACCCCCACCAAGACCCCCCCCCCCCCCAACGCACCTATAGCATCTCTTACCCTCCATTCCTGGATATGGTCTATCTTTAGACCCCTAAGAACCGTGTCCGTTGGTTAACCAAGTTTAGTCTCTTCCAAGCAAACAATATCTATATTATTATTCCGAACAACCTTTCCTACCATTCTACGCTTGGCTGCTTTGCCAAGCCCTCTAACATTTCGGAAGATGATATTACACATAAGCACAATCGTCCCCCCTTGTACCTGCATAGATGAGTCGATCTCTACCAGGTTTGTAGACATGCAATCCACGCTCGTCCCCCCTTCAAACCCCCTTTGTTCATATGCACAATTAACTAATTCCCTACCCCGAATAACGTCAATAATATTCTTGTGTGCATTATTATGCAAGTGAATCCCATATATATTTGCAAGTTGAATTAACAGAGAATAAAGGATAAAGCCAAATATAGAGATATTCGATTTTGTACCTGTGATGTTTTCATATCCTTTTCTCTTTCCAACCCTTTGGTAGATCTCTTTGACAGTCATCGACTTGTCCCCTTTACTCCGCTGTCTTATGCTGCGTCTGAACCCTTCCTTCGCCTTAATCAGTTTTATCTTCTTACTAGTATCAGCCACCGTCGTTTCCTCGTCTCTGCCTATGACCTCTCTTTCTTCTCCTGAGTCAGAACCTTCGGACTTGTTAGACTCAGAATCTGAGTCTGATGAAACCTCTAACTTCTGCTTATTTATCGAAGCCCAGTTCCCCAACATTGCCTTCATTCTCTTTTGAACTTGTGTTCCACTCTTTTTTCGACCTCCTATTTTAATAGCTCCTCAATCTTAGTCCGCCTCGCCTCGTTAGTCTCCGCCACCTGATTCATTTCTACTGCCTTCCTATTATACAGAGCCTCGCAATCTTGAAGCGCCGACTTTGATGATTCTAAAAACCCCTGAGCCCCTTCCTCATCCCCATGCCCTGAGCCCCTGTCTTGTGCAGTCAGGCCCAAACCCCCAAAGCTCTCCTCTACGTTGAAGATTCCTATTTTTCCACCCTGATCTCCGCTTTCGAGCATTGTGAGAGAAGTCCATCTGACGTCTCTCCCATCCTGTTTCGAGACATGGCTCCCTTGCACAACCCCAGTACACGTCTGCCGCTCCTATATAGTCTCCTCACAGTCGCTTGGCTTGGGCCCCACGTGAATAACACAGTTGCGCCTCACAAACTCCCCATCACTGCAGTGTGTCTTGGGCCCCACGCCATCTTCTGTGCGGCGCAACTCTTCCAGAAAAAGGGCAGATGGTTTGGCTGAGTTGTCACCATGGGCCCCACCTCCTGTACTTATAATCGACTTTTGGAGTCCTCTCATGCCAGCTATTGAGCCACGTGGATCTTCACTTAATCTTGTGCTTTTATCGAAAGAGAATTCCTCCACCGCCAGATCTTCTCCCATTTCGCATCCTTTGATGATGAGCGGCTGTGCTTGGTCCAATCGAACCGCTTCCTGTTAGACCGAAGCTGGTTTACTTCCTGTTAGACTGTTGTCTTCCTCCTCACGATCATCCTTTCTCGCCGCTACCTGTATCCATTTCAGACCCGAGCATTCGCTGCTTTCCTGCCCAAAGAGCTTTTTGGTCACTGTATTAGAATACCGAACCTCCAGCACCTCCCCCGACCTCTCATCCTCGACCATGACCTCAACCAAATATGTTTTGGTTTCCACCATAGCTCTAATAGTCCTAGGCATCCCCACACCTCCGTGTCGTGCGACCCTAACCCGTGCAGCACCACCCCTCTTCCTAGCCGACTTAGCGTCCATTTGAAGGACGATGCCGTAATTCCTCAATACATCTTAGAATCCCCCAATCTCCCAACACTGGAGCGGAAGTGCCATTAGAGCCACCTAGGTACCTCTCTCTACTTCCTGATTGAGAGCTCCCTCGTCGTCCGTCCATGGTTTGATAGTAATCCCATACCTGCCAGCACAGATTTTCAGTTCATCTCGTCGTGCTAGCGCCGCAACCCCATCAGCAGACGGGAATTCTGCTAACCAGAAGTCCTTCAGTTTACTGAGGTTCCACATTCTACGGTTGAACGTGTTGGAGAGTTTTCTCAGCCCATTAATGTTCTCCTCTGTTGACGGCCAACGTCGCACCGCCCTAATCACCCCCATTTTGGACTTAAGCAGCTCTCAGTTCTCCTTCATAACCCCTATAACCGATACGACGGTGCAAGACCCATCGCTTGCCCTCACAACCGATTTAGCCTCCAAACCCTACCAAGCTCACCTCTTCTCTCCTCTAATCGCACAGTTGTTAACCTTGTGCCCTGGCAGTTTACACTCGAAGCAAACGAACGTCCCGATGGTGCAGTCCTCCTTTCGGTGGCGATCTCCGCAGAAAACACACTGCACCTCCCTCGCCTTGGCCAGCTTCGCCTCTAGTTTTTTCGTCGACTTGGAGTGGTTGACCTCCCATCATTCCTCATCGGCAGCTTTGGTAATACGGACCTCCCCTTCCCTCCTCCGCCCCTCCCCTAAAGCCGACATGATCTCTTGCTCCGTGTAATTCGTCGGAGAAATAGGGGACCTAGTCGCATGAATGGCGCTTGGAATGGGTGGTGAAGGAAGTTTAGGTGCCTCCCTTGCCGGAGAGCAACGCTGAGGAATTGGAGTTGGAGATCTTGCCGCCGCCCTGGGGCTAACCACCTTGAGAGAATCTCTACTCGTTACTTTGTGCACCCTTTCGCTGGCTCTGAAGATATCCTGAGGGCTCTTCGATCCTCCCACAGAGATCGCCTGTCGTTGGGCCTGGTGACGGGGGTGAACTGGCGACCTCGAGCGCATGTGCCTTTGTCTGCCCCCAACTCTGTCTGCCGCTCTCCTCGGCGACCACTCCCTCCTACTCTCACGTCGGCCATCCGCCCTCGCCACATGATGATCCTGTCTAGCACATGGATTTTGCCGCTCCTCGTCGCTGCTGTGCTTACGAGGGGCCCACGCTCGCTCTTGCCCTGGTTCGACCCTAGACTCCCCCCACATCGAGAGGCAGCAGTAGGTTATGGTAAGGGAAGATAAGTAATGGTGTATGGTCTTTCAATTCTCATTTCATTTCCAATGCCGGGGGAGACTTAGCTACTCTTTGGTTTCAATTTCCAATTCACAATTTCCAATTTGAGCATTTTCAGCTCATGAATTCAATTAATAGTCTCACAGACTTTATTCATCATGATCTTAGCTTTTCCTATTCATTTAATTCTCAATTCAAATCGATGATTCATTTCATGTAAATTCATGCAACAACAAATAGAGTTTACCAGCATCAACCATAAGATTCACAACTTCAACATAAACAGAATAAGCTCTTTGACATATCAAAGTGTTCTGGACAGTCGACTTGGAGAAGGTCCAGTCGACTTGTTCAGTCAATTCAAGTTCTTCATAACCACTCGGGAGAGTCGACTGCTGCACATGGCCAGTCGGCTGTTCTGCAACTTTTTATGTTTGAAATATCATTCACGTGACAGTCGACTGTCAATAAATCAGTCGTCTGTCCCGGGTTTTAGCAGTACATGATCATGCTCAGCTCAGTCGACTTGATACTCACATTAAGTCGACTGGACAGATTCATAATTCAAATTAAGGGATTATCTTCCCAACAATTCTTACACGCACATGCATCATGGTGTCGATTTACAATATACATATATTCTTGCTTCATAGACACGAAATTTCTTAACTGTTCAGTAACATCACATCATGGAATTTCAAATAACTAATATTGTCTTTTCTTCAAGGAAGTGTTAAACATGCGTTTACACTTGTTCATAGCTTTCTTGCAGGGATGAAATATTAATCTCAATTTATTGCACTAGGACAACACAATGGAAATATCTCATTTCATAGAATTCTGAACCATTCGTAATTTACTCAATACCTTAGTCGGCTGTTCATATTAACAGTCGACTGCACAGGCTAATCTCAGTTTTACTAATTATCCTAGTTTCTTTTCCTACGTTCATGTCTCTTCCATCATATATAACATGGGGAAATATGAATTTAGCAATCATACTATCCCTTCTGTTTTGCATACATGTACATTATTAAATCATGAAAATATTTGCTTCGTACCAGTCGACTTGTACATACGACAGTCGACTGTACAGACCCATTTTGGCCTTATTCACAATGTCATTACTTCATTTTTTTTTTTTAGTCTTTCACAACTTTCATCATAAGCGTACACAGAGTAATCTAATATAGTCAAGCTTACTTTTCACAAGCATGGTAACAATCATTATTGCCATACACAATTCCTACATTAGAAGTCCTGAGAAACACCCACCTTATTGACGAAATAACCGAAATCCAGCAAAAGCTCCTTAAGGTAATGCACGACTCCTTGCTCCTTGCTCCTTGGTCCTTGCTCCACACCGAAAGCTTCAGAAGTGCTGCCCGGCCTTACACAACTCTCTTTTAAAACCTCTCTTATAAATATGATCTTAGTGTAAAAGAACAATGGATGAGAGGGGGTATTTATACACCAATTTGGGTGAGATGGAGGGCTAGGATTCAGTAGTTAGTTATAGGATCAAGGGCTAGGATGCACTAGGGAGTTGTAAAACTACCCACACCCTAAATAACCACCCATGACTCAAACCCACTTCTCACTCCAACCGGCCAATCAAAAGGGTGTGCTCTACACGTGTATGCAACATGCACGTGTATGCACCAATCACCCTACAAGAACTTGTACACAAATGACAAGTCTAAAAAAAAAGATGCTACACATTACAAGTTGTAGAAAATAATAAAAGGGATTAAATCCATGAGCTTACATTAATTGGGCCAAGATAATTATTTAAAAGAAAAATAAGTAAACTAACATTTGGGCTTTAGGAAAATGCTTTATAGAAAACAATGTTCTTACTCATCATATTGAAAATAATAGCCAAAATATTACACGTGCACACTACGTGCAAAATAAATAATTTTTCATATATTTGAAAAATCAGGGTATTACAACATTTCCTTTCTACCATTTATCCTTAGTGGTAGTATGATTTTATGTACAATTGGATGTCTATTATTGTAATAATCTAGGTAATAATATGGGTTATCTAATGTTATCAATTGAGTTGTTTTTATATTTGTTTGTTTAATATGTGAATTGGTAGCTCCTGTGTCAACTAAGGCTATTTGTTTATTCCACTTTCCGTTGTCATAATATTCTATTTCTATTTTAAATTGGTTATTGTTTTGGTGTTCTAATGTATTTATTATTGGTATTAATTCTAATGCTTGTTGTTTATTTCTTATTGATAGTGACCACTTTCCGAACATTATTTGTAGTGCTTTTCCTTTTTCGGTTTCTTTTGCTTTATTAAAGTCGAATTCTATATAATTTGGTATAGTCATTTCAGGGTTTTCTCTAGCTGGTTTGTATCTTATGATTTCGCTGAATATCGGCTCTATTTTAAAATTATCCATATTTCTATTCTTTACTTCGTGCTTACTAGTGAAAGCGTAAATATTTCTTATTTGTATGCTCATAACTTTGCTTTTTTCTATCATTTCTATACCTGATAACTTATGATACATGACTAGACTTTTATCTTTATTTTCTTCTGTCATGCTTATAGAGAAATTAGGTTTTATTGTGAACTTTATTTTTTGGTACATTAGGTTTCCTTGCACTATTCCTATTAAGGCGTCTTGTGTACTTGATATTATCCTATCATCCATTAGATATATTTGGAGGGGCGTGTTTATTCCTTCCTTAAAATAGGCTTTTATTATTATTTGTATAGCTCCTAAATGTATGTGTCTTAATGTTTTTCTGGTTTTTTCGTTTATCTTTTCCATTTCTTGTCTTATTATTCTTTCTGTTATTAATGGGATTATGGTTTTGCCTTGTGCTTGTTCAATGTCTATAGGTTGTTCATTATTCCTAGCTATTACTATGGTGCTTTTCTTTCTTTCAAATATTGGTAGTTTAAATATTTCTTTGGGATTTATATCTAATTGGGCAAAAGCCAAAGTACCCCCCCAATGTTTGGCTCGAGTACAAAATGCCCACACAACGTTTGAAAAAATACAATAAACCCATTTCTCCGTTAACTTAACCCCATCCGTTAAGTTATAATTATTAAATTACTTCTTTACCCTTACCCTTTCATAATCAAACCTCATCTTCTTTTTTTCTTTTTCTTCATTTCTTTTTTTTCAACTCGATCGATCTGTCGATTGAATAAATCAGAATTCTCAGAAACCCAGAGCGAGTCAAGGACAAGCCAATAATCTACATGAAAACATAACTCATACTAGCATACATTTCTGTAATGCTGACATCTTGTATAAGACCTTGTGCTACTTAAGCACTGGTAATTGTATGACATAGCACTTCTTGGCACTAATTATTTTAGGCATTAGTGTCATTTTTATGAATTGAAATACAAATAACATGGACCAACTCAGATTAGAGTTTTCTATCCCTGTCATTTTGCCTAACATATATATATATATATATATATATATATATATATATATATATATATATATATATATATATATATATATATATATATATATATATATATCCAAAATTACCAGTATACCAGAAGTGTAAGTGCAGAAGAACCTTTAAATGTTGTTTTAAATGCCATAAACTATGTAGGAGAAAAAGAGGTGGAAAATAAGCATCATAGCGAGCTGAGAGCTGATTGAAAACAAGACCTAGCTTTCTGAGATGCATTTGAATATCAGATCCTCTTTGTTTCCATTAAGATTTCTATTTATCTAAAAACCCTATTAATGGAGGAGATTTCAGAGCCTAGGATAAAAAACCCACCATACACCTTCATCAACTATCTAATATGTTTGTGGATTCAATATTTAATCACCACATACAGTTTGATGCCAACATGTTTATTATCATCTAATGAAACAATAAATTTTAATATATAGGAACACAGAACACAACTTCCCGATTTGGGATAAAAAAAAAACCACTTAACTGTTTAATTTTCTGCCGCATTAAATTTAGTACCTTGATTATTTGATCTTCTCTTTCTTGGATACTAGCTCATGTTGTAATTTCTTCAAAAAGTACACTTAATTTTGTGGCTAACTTCTTAAATCGATTTATTCATGGCCATGGCAAGGATTTCTGAGAATTCTGATTTATTCAATCGACAGATCGATTGGGATTTGAAAAAAAAATGAATGAAGAAAAAGAAAAAAAAAGAGGAGGTTTGATTATGAAAGGGTAAGGGTAAAAAAGTAATTTAATAATTATAACTTAACGGATGGGGTTAAGTTAACGGGGAAATGGGTTTATTGTACTTTTTCAAACGTTGTATGGGCATTTTGTACTCGGGCCAAACGTTGGGGGGGTACTTTGGCTTTTGCCCTATCTAATTTGGTCTCTCTTATTTTATCGTACTTTTGTATGTCAAAGCACATTCTTTCTCTTAATTTTTCATTATTTTCTTCTCTTTCTGATGGTTCTCCTATTTCTGTTAGATCAGTTAACATGTATATTTCACATTCTTCTGTTTCACCTTCACTGCTTCCACTATCTTCTTCCATTACCATTATTTCTTCATCTTCACTTATATCCGACCATTCATCATCATATTCTATGGGTTCATAATTTAAGCTATTCATTTCTTTAATTTCTTCTACGTATTATACATTTTCTTTTTTCATTCTTTTAGGACAATTTGGTGATATGTGTCCTACCTCTCCACATATGTAACAATTACATCTTTTTGGATTTTTCGTATACTGCCTATTTTTATTTTTATTTATTTTTCTAAAGTATTTTTTAAAAGGTTTTCTATATCTCTTAAAAGTTTTCCTATATTTTGGTTGATATTTTTGGAATTTGTGATTATTCTTCTTTGTGTATTTATAGTTATTATATCTATAGTTATTATTACATTCCCAATGATTTGGTCTTGCATCTTCACAGCAGATTCTTTGTTTATACGTTCTATTATATTTCATTGTTGCTCTAGCATCTTGGCATACTTTGTCTCTATAATCTTTTACAAATTGCGTTCTATATCCTAAAGTATCTACTTCAGGTTTCACTTTCTCATTTATGTATGCACTATATATATTTATGCTCCATGGATCAGGTAATTTTAGAAAGAATGAGTCTAAAATTGGACTCCGTTCTTCTTGTGTAATAACTATCTTGGTAATATTCTCAGAATTCACAAGCATAGTTGTCAAAATGGCACATGTCGCATATTTCTAAGTTACTTAGTCTCCATCTTGCTTGATTCTTTTTATATATAGTGTGTTTTTCTCCTTTATCGTATACACTGAATTCGGTTCTTATTGCTTTTTCGTAATTTGTAATTATTTCTTTTAAACCTAACGTCCGTTGTGCTGAACTTTCTTCAGTTCATTTATCATCAACTGATCTTGATTTTCTTATAGTATTTCTTTCTTCTTCTTCTAGTCCATTCCATCATTTTGCTACTACTCCCATAAAGGTAGCTTCTATGAATTTTTCAAATGCATTTCCGTTAAGGTTTTGCCTAAATCCTACTATTAGTGATGCTTTTACCCATTCTTCAATTGTTATATCTACATCTTTTACGCAATCTAGGTCTAACCATTCTCCATTTCCTGCTATTCCTTTTTCGAAGTATTCTGTTGGTTCATATTTTGGAGTTTCTTTTTCTTTATCTTTTCGTAGTTGCATTCTTGTTTTTGTATTTTGCCATTTCCATGGTAATTGGTATGGTTTTCTGTTAGGTGGTGGTCTTAAGATTTCATACATGTTACTTGGAATTTCTGAAGGTTTTTCAATAATTTTATCTTGGTCCATTTTTATTTCTTCGTATGCTATATCTAGATTTTTCAAGGCTTCTTGCACTTCCTCTGAATTAGGATTTGCCATTAAATCTTCTATTTCTAAAATATTTATATTAAGCTTTGTTATGGCTTCTAGTTCTTTCATACCTTCTTCTGTTATGCCCAGTTCTTCTTCTGGGTAGTCTGCTATATATCTTCCTAATTCTTTTATATTTTTGTTTATGATTCTTAAATCTTTTCTTATATCACTGAACATTTCAGGACCGTTGTAATCTTCTTCCAAGTCTTGTATTTTTAAATAAATTTTTGGCTCCATGTCCTACTATTTTGTCTGCTAGTAGGTGTTGGTAATACCAACTTGCTTCTTCGTTTCTGTAATCTAATACTTTGTATGCTATCTGTTTTTGTATCTCTTTAGGTAGTTGATTAGTTACTTTTATTGTTAGTAATAGGTATTCTGATATTTCTTTACTAGCAATATGCTTACTTTCTACTAATCTTTTATCAACGTATCTAATCTTGAATTTTGAAAGATTTTTTAGTTTAAGTTTCTTTATTTTCTGTGAATTATCCAGCTTTTATAAGAATAAGGCGTATTATGCAATTTTTCTATTTTTATGTAGTACAAATATCTTTAAAGATAGGGTTGTTTTTGTAAGATTATCTTCAATTAGCCTTTTATGCAAATAGTTTGGCTTGTGGCCTAAAAACGCAAATAGTTTGTCCAAATGGCCTAAATATGAGAATCACTCAGGAATTTTAATGGAGGGGAGGGAAAGGAAGGGGAGAGATTTGAATTATATTTTCTGTTTGGTTCGAGGAGGAGAAGGGAAGGGAGGGGGAGGGGTTCACATGGAGAGCATATAATTAAATTATTTTTTTTATATTTTTACATTTTAGGAGAGTCCATGCATTACTGTTTCTAATTCTAATAAGGTATTCTTTATTGTACTTCTTGTTAACCTAACTTAACAAATAATACATGCAGGACTATAAGCAGGTACAATTAGGCCCAATAAAAATACATAACAAAATAATAAAGGCCAATATATAAACCAAGCTCAAGAAAATATTCATGTTTACCACTTAATACTAATTAAATTAAGTCTTCAAACTCCATAGGCTAAATATTCAAGTTTATCTATATAACCCATTTCACTTGTGGATATCTAAATTTATATATATTTTAAAACCAGTCAGATCTTATGATCATATCTGTTTAGTCCAAATGAAAGAATCTTAACCTAGTATAATAAGTTAATGTTATCTCTCTGAATTTGTTAATGAAAATAATCTGATAGAATGGAATTCATATCATATATGCGTGCACATCTCTGATTTGCAAAAGCATATTATGTGATAAATGAGGGCAAGATGTTCAAGTGCATACCCAGCTAAATCTGATTTATTGTATGATCTAATTTGTGGCCTCATGTGGCCAGACCATATGATTCTAATTTCTATTTGAAATAACTCTGGTATCATCAATAGTTTGTCATAATTGTGTGTGTGTGTGTTTTTTTTTTTTTGCTTTAGTACTCTTTGATTAAATGATCAAGTCATAGAGACTTTTTTCAACAATATAATGTTCTTGTTAAGTGTTTAACCCTTCATAATGTTTGCCTGCTCGAAAGGATTTTACTCAATGCATGTTTGACTTCCTTTTTCTTTTCTTCAATATTTGCAGGTACTCCGGTCCAGTGGCGCAGCCAGGATTTTTATTCAGGGGTGCGACGCTTACTATTAAAAAATAATAAATTATAACAAATACACTTATATTTCTAAAAATATCATATATTAATACCAAATATCATAAACTATTACAATCACTAAATAGTCATTTTCTTTGACAATAAAATCATTGGACACTTCATATTGTGTGCATCAGAGCAATGATTATTCATCAAAATCCTTGGACACTTCACTAAATGTCAGAATATTAGCCATCAGAGTAGTGATTATTCATCAAATGTAAATGAAATGCAAACTCACACTGTGTGCAGTGGATTAGTGTATTTGACTTCAATTTTTAGAAGGTCATGGCTTCAACTCCCGTTGTCGTCAAATAATTTTTTATTTTGGTCATTTAAAAAGAATAAAAGTAGAAACTAAATCCAATTTTGTTTCCGAAATTGAACAAAAATAAATTGAAACTTCAAAAAAAAATGTATTAAAAAAAATTCAATTACCGAGACTTGAACCAAGTTCTTTTAAAGTGAGAGCCAATTACCCTAACCAACTAGACTACAACAGATTAGCGAAATTGAAGTGTTATATTACCCTATTTATAAACTGCTCATGTAAATCCAAGGGGCGCAACCGAAAATCGAGGGGGCGCAGCCGCACCCCCTCGGGACCAGGCAGCTACGCCCCTGCTCCGGTCCCACTATTCACTTTGTAGATGAAAAGTTTGATACTGGACGTATATTAGCTCAGAGGGTTGTGTCTGTGTTGGCAAATGATACTGTAGAGCAGTTGTCAGCCAGAGTCCTACATGAGGTAATGTGGAGGCAGAGGGTGAGGCTACACACGACGGTGATGAGGCTCGATGCTCTGTTGGGTTCTCGAAGAAACAGAGGGGGAGGGGGAGAAAGAGATAGGGCGAGTGGGAGAGAGAGAGTCGGGGAGAGAGAGAATTTGGCTGTATGTGGAAAAATAATTTGATTAGAAATTTAGATCTAAAAATGGCAATTTAGTCCAATCACTTAAAAAAAATTAGACCTACTTTCTCTGCCCTCTAAATCTTCCTAATATTGAAGAGAAGTCAAAATTGGATCAGAAGGAATTTTGCTCCCCTCCATTCCCCTCCCTTCCTCCTCCAAATAAATAAACCAAACAATAAATGTTTAAAAAATATTTAAAAAAATTCCTCCCCTCCCCTTCCCTCGCCTCCCCTCCCCTCTAACCAAACAAGGTTCTGGATTCTTGCAAAGATCCTAATTTTCAGCTTTTATTAATCCTACAATTTAATTGACTTGCAGTCAACCCTAGATTTTTTGTAGTAAAAAGTTATGCCTAGCCTTTTTAGCTTTTTGAAGATATTTATTTGGTCTTTTTCGTTTAAATTAATTTTAACAATCAATCCAAAAGGGGTCAATTATTGTTGATTCAGTGAATCATTCACTGAAATGTATGCATCCAAGAGAAATTGAAACCGGTTTGGATTTTTGTTGCCATAGTAAGAGTTTTCGAAGTGCATTTGATTTTTGGATTTCATAGTTAGATCTTTCCATCCATATGTAGCTCTTTTAATAATTTTGTTTTTATAATAAACTCTCTTTTATAGTTATGATTACTGTATCGGGACACATGGCATGGTCAGGGCCGGCCCCATCCTTAATGCAGGTAAGGCAGCCGCCTCAGGTCCCCGGCGTTTTTGCGATTTTAGGAGCCCCCAAATTTATACTTTCCTTGTAAATATAGGCACGTATTTTGCGCGCAAAAAAATACTATTATTAGGGGTTCCCAAAAATAATTATTTGAGTCTTTATTTTGCATATTTTGACTTAATTTTGCATATCTGTATGATGTTTATGAGTAAACTTGTTATTCAACGATATATAATTTGCATATTTTACTTTGAACAATGTGCAAATTTTTTGTATATATGTTTTTTTTTTTTGTATGGGGGCCCTATTTCGGGAGTTCGCCTCGGGCCTCCGGGAACTCAGGACCGACCCTGGGCATGGTAATATAAAGCAATTCGTTTCTCTTTCATATAGGTTATGTAGTTGGAAAGTGGCTACACAAATGGTAGGAGAGGATTTACAAACAATTCAAACTCATTAGGTAAGTAAAGTCCTATTACTCATTAAAGTTAATTTTTGTCTGCTTATGATTTTTTTCTCTTAATAATAGAATTAAATTTTAAGTTCACATTATTTTTATGAAGGGAAATGAATAGATTATATCCATAAAATAATAGAGAATATAATGACACTGAAATAATAGACGAAAGATGATTACAGTATCAAGAAGAAATTGAAGCACCAACTGAAATACCTTAACTATTAGAAACTCAACAACTTGTTGAACGTAGGGAGAGACGTAAACAGTGTGACATAAATAAAAGAGCTAATATGACTGCAATACAATTGGAACAGCTTAGACAGAGACAACGCCAATATGCGAGATATTAATAATTGTTAATGTATGAAGTTCAACTAGTTGAACAAAGAGAGAGAGACATGCAGTATCAAAGAAATTGATGCTCTAATATGAATGCTCAACAATTGGATGATGAAAGATCAACAAATCAACAAAATAGGTAGAATCAAATGTCAAGAAAATCTGAAGATTAACTAGCTGAATATAGGGAGAGACTTAGCCAATATCAAAGAGGTGATAAGCTAATGTTACTGGAAATCTCTACTACTATAATTCAAGGTTGGGGTTATGTAATTTGTACCAAACTAACTTGATTGATCTAATCTTAACCATACCTTTTAAAGTGAAAGTGATATTAACCATCAATTTCTAATTAATTATCTAGTTATCATAATATCCTCAAACTTTAAATTTGTTTACAGCATAATTATTTACGGAAGTGTCGTTCATATAAAATAAAAGTTGGTGCCACTAGGGGTAATTTTCTTCATCCAGTTTGTGGTTCTCATTACTCCATGTTTACTCTTCTTCTCCACTTTCTTTCTCCACCATCTTCAGTTTCTTTCTTTTTCTCTCTTTTAGATTTAGGGTCAGGGTTAGGAAGCTCGGATTAGGTGGCTGTTTTTTTGGATTTGATCTCATTTTCGAGATATAATCTTTTAGGTATGGGGTTAGGGTTTCGGTGCTCTGATTTAGGGATCGAGATGGATGTTTATAGAATTTGATCTCTTATCTGGTTGTAATTCGACGATCAGATTTGGGGTTCGAAGTGAGTATTTCATTGAATTTCGTCTAGTTTTTGAACTGGATGCATCTTATCTCGCTAGATGAGTTGATGTCTGTTCTTCTTTTTCTACTACTCATTCTGATATCTGTATTATATGTTTTGATAGCTAAATTTTATGTATGATTTGGGGTTTACTTTATTCATATGCAAGTTTGAGTTTGATAGTTTTTCATTGTAAATAAGAAGTATCTTTTTGTGAGGCTTGAAAGATAGATAGAGTTGTAATGAGAGTGGTTGTAACTCTTATATCTTCTCTCAGTTATTTCTCCCCAGATTAGGCATGGGCAAACCGAGACAAAATTGTGTGCTTTGTGTGTTTGGTTTGATCTATTATTTGCTTGGTGGTTTGAGTAGTGATCATGTCGCAAAACTCAGCTAGAAAACATAATAAGTGGCATTAGAGCATCAAGTTGTGGGGTTGCACAAGTTTCTTAGAGAGATGGCAGATCTGATCACAAAGATCAAGCAGTTTGATGGTAAGATCAAGTTTGATCTTTGAAAGATGGATGCATGAAGCATCATTTTAACAATGCTTGGATCTAGCCCTAGAAGGAGATAAAGGGAGACCATTCGACATTAAGCAGGAGAATTGGGAGGAGATTTGTTCAGAAGCATTGTGTTATTCCAGCTGTTATTGACGAGCGAAGTCAGATGCAGAAGAAGCGTGGTGAGTCTATAGGCTAGACTCAGAACTGACTACTCGGAATCATCGCCACATGATCAGATGTACTAGACTAGAAAATTGTGGTGTTTCTCAATGAAGGAAGGTATCGCTCTTCAAGATCATGTGGTGGAGTTCAATACAGAGTTATCTAAACTGAGGGCAATGAATGCGGATAATCTTAAAGTTTTCAACTTGATAACCACCATGCTGGACGGAAAATCTATCAAGAAGAAGTTTTCAGTAGAATATGTGGACTTTGAGGATGATCCAACTAGGAAGGAGAGTCAGAAATAGATGTCTACTTCTCTCAGTTGCTTGGTGGTAGATGGTACTTCAATTGGAAGGGAAACTGCACGTAAGGATTAGGTCCGTTGACACTATTGTAAAGGATTGGTCATTACAAGAGAGACTGTTGCAAGTGGTTGAATCAGATGGTGCCAACGTGATCAACACCGCTGAATCAGGTGATAACTTAGACTGTCCTTTTGTTTCAAGTTCTTTATATATGGATTTCAGCTGGTCTTTTGATTCTGGTAGTTCTCCTCATATTTGCTCCGAAAGGAAGATATTTTCTACTTATAAGTGTACAACATGTGAGAACAAGGATTAGTGAGTTTTGTGACATAGAGGGTGATGAAACATTGGAGTCAGAGATGCTAGACGGAAAGGGGTACATGCTAGAGAAGGTCATGCATATTCCTTTGTTGAAATATAGCCTAATATCTGAAAGAACTCTGAAAGCACGAGGCTTCAGGTACAAAGCCACGAAGCCCAAGGTAGAGTTCTATCAATTTGGAAAAGTCGTCATAAGGTAATTAGGGGGAAAAGGGGCATTGGGCAGAGTCAGCACAACCTCTACCAGGTTTGTCAGTGCAAAAAATTGTGTACAACTGATTTGAGGCCTTGCGGTCCTAAAATATTATCTAGTTCACTGCCACTAGAATCACCAAAGCTAGATTGTGATGTTCAAATATCGTTGGGAGGTGGAGAGTGCCCCAAGGTAGGTGGAGTTCGTCTGGAGGGTGGCACCTCCATGTTCACTCCTACAGTTGGAGAAAAAATATGTTGAGGAAGATTCAACTAGCAGAAAAATCCACTGAACATGGTTGTTTGCAAGAGGAGAAGGAAATAGTGTAGAAGAGTTTAATCACACAGATGTGGCAGTATGAGTATGTAATCCATGATGGAGATTTGTCGAATTTATGTCTTGCATACTAGATCCAATGATAACATTAGACAGGTGAAGCAAGAAAATGATCAAAGGGACGTTGAAAGAAAAAGGGAGCAGCAGCTACAGGAAACAACAACATGACAGTCGATTGCCTCAAGTGGCAGTCAACCGCCATATGCTCTCTGACTGGGGGTCGGGGCAGTGCAGTTGAATGCCACTTTGGACAGTCAACCGCAACCTACAACACAACTATATGGGCCCGGGATCCTGGGACTGGGTGATCTATTTTAAGCCCAACTGGCTCTCCAAGTTAGATTATATGACTTTTATGTATGATTATCTTTTCATGATACATCACATGGTTATTGTATCAAGATATCAAACAAGAGTTTCTCTAGATCTATATATATATCATTGTATATACCTCGATGAAGGGTGTGCCTAAGAGCAGAGAGAGAGAGAGAGAGAGAGAGAGAGAGAGAGTACTTCATATGAGAGTTTGAGATGAGAGAGAGAGAGAGAGAGAGAGAGAGAGAGAGAGAGAGAGTACTTCATATGAGAGTTTGAGTTTGACAATTTTGCGTTATAAATAACAAGTATCTTATGGTGAGGCTTGAGAGTTAGATAGAGTCATGGTGAGAGTGGTTGTAACTCTTGTATTTTCTCTAGTTGAATAATATCTCGGTTATTTTTTCCTGGGATTAGGCCTGGCCAAATCGGAACAAAATATGTGCTTTGTGTATTTGATTTGATCTATTATTTGGTTGGTGATTTACTCGGCAGTAAATCCTAACAGCCAGTACCTTTGAAGTGAGGAGAGGGGTCGCCATGGATCCATGTTGTAATTGAGCTGGTAGATAAACTATTATTACCACTGGCATTTTGAAAGACCTTCCATTGAGCATTATACTATATCTTAAGCTAATAGGCCTACTCCCTCTCTTCTTTCTCTATTTTGAAATAGAGAAATGAGAGCAAAAGGTGAAAATCACACCTACCTTAACATGTGCACACCACACCTTTTACTTAACAAAATAAAATAATAAAAGAAATACACAAACAAAAAAAAACCTTCCACTCCCAATTTCCCCTTCCCCAAAATTCCGCTATACCTCCTCCCCCAAATCTCAGCAGTCGCCATATGCCAGCCTGCCTAAATCCTCGCCGTAGACGCTCACCGATCTGCTACCGTAGCCTTACGCTACCACTCTCCTCTCCGTCAACCTTTCATCACCCAAATCCCAGCCGTCGTCGTTCGCTGACCTGCCCTAATCTCATCCGTCGATGTATCCTCGCCATCCACGTTAAGGTTCGCCGTCAACACTTCCTTGCCCAAATCCCAGCCATTTAGTATGTTCTGTTAGTATTATTTTACACCATGATTTTTATTCCTTTATGATGAGTTCTCTCGTTTTTGTATTAGTTGACTCTACTGTTTTTTTATAGTCTTTATTAAATGAATCTCATTGTGTCTGATTGAAGGATTAAATTTCTTTCTTCATCATATCATTTTGATTACTATATCATATCTGCAACATCTCATTTTTTAGTGAAGCAATTTAAAAATAGTAAATATTTTATTACCTTATGGATAATCGTCTTTAGTCAAGGTTATGTGGCATGTAGCTTACACAGAAGAATACCAAGTGTCCATATCATTACTCAAAAGAACAAAAGAAAAGAAAAGTCAAGAGAAAGATATGGGGACAAAAATTATGGTTTGAGAAGAAGATGAGGCGACAAAAGTATTAAGTTTAGTATGATTTTTCAGAGTTGATTATATTGTAGCTTTCTGTTAATAAGAATCAATAGTTTTGTATGTTAAATTAGACTAATAAATAATGGATAAATTGGAAAGTTTATAACTAAAAGTTTCTAATAGACCCTCTCACGTATTGATAATAACCCAAAACAGCCATATTTTATTAAGCCTTGAATTTTCTATACTTTTCTAATTATAATACTATATATTATACTAATAGGTCTATCTCATCTCCCCTTTCTCTATGAAAGTAAAAGTAGGAATTCTCATCTACATAAGTACGTGCAATACACATATTATTATTATATCTATATCTTATTTAATAGGAGAGAGAGTCTACCCCTCTCCTTTATCTATTTTGAAATAAAGAAAGGAGAGAAAAAGTAGGGATTCCTATTTAACTAACACGTGCACTACATACGATTTTATTAAAAAATCAAAACAAAATAAAACTCCCAATCCCTCAAACACAGTCTCTTCCCCTCCCACTTTCTCAATCTCACAAAATCTTACGTCTCTTTCCAAACCCACCCCCATCCCCTAACTTAGAATTATATTTTCAAGCAAACACAATTCATAAAATTATTTTTATATGATTTTCTTTGTCTATCATCTTTACCATAACATGTGCTATAATACATGATTTATAATGTATAACCTATTTACTGAATGTTAATGATGTTATAATATATCTATTAACATAAATTAGTTGAATTTGTGACATCTTTTCATTACATGTATTTTTTAGCTTTAGTAATGTTCAACTGGATAACATTATGGTTTGACAGTGGTTCTCTAAACCATATGCTTATATGAGAATGATTTCGGTAATTACGGTTGAGATGATATTCATAAGTTTCATACATTTCTTTCACGTTTTTTGAAGTTCTATATAATTTATAAGTTCCTCAAAACTATTTTAGACTGTACAATTTATACAGGGTAACACTAGTGAAAGTTCATAGTACGTGAGCTAAACAAAATTGGCAAGCTAGGTGTCATTGCTTTACTATCAGCAGCTATGAAGCACATGCACTTTAACTTAGAAGCTTGTTATGTAACACCCCGAATTTCAAATAAGGACAAACTCGGGATTTCACAGGATCTTTACTTCACTTCGTACAATTTTACAAGGAAATTTAAAACTTTTCATTCACAATACAACAGAGTTCAATTACAACTTGGTTTTACACAGCGGAAGACTGAAATTTACAATAAAACATTTACAACATCTTTAAAATAAAGCAGCATCGACATATCCACTTTATAGCTTCATGAATGGTCCTTTACCTGCATGTCAATCTGTGGGCACGTCAGTTACTTACAACTGACGAAATATTATACACGGCTATCCTCTCTATGCCGGGAATAGTATAACGATCTCACACTTTAACAAATCACAAAAAGATTGAATGAACAAGTAAAGTGTCAAAAGTGATTATTCTAAACATAAGTGTATGTCATGCCTTAATGCCTAATGCACACAATTCTACACTAGGATGACACTAATGCACACTTGTTCGGATTCTATGCATCCCATACTACATAGGTCCGAGGGCAAGCGCCTACGTACTCCACATTGAAGGGTTCGATCCCTCGCCATGAGACTACCCAGTAATAAAACAAGTTTTAGAGTTATTTCACAGATACGGATCTCAGCCTCCCTGGCTAGCCTCCCTAGCTTATATTAACAGATCCCAGCCTCCCTGGCTATTATATCGTGATGATAATCCCGTAAATGCCCTTCCAGCCCCGGTATATACATATTCTTTGGAGTATGGTAAACATCCGTCGACTACCCTAAGTCCCGGATAAAATACAGTCCATCTCCTATGAGGCATTTGTAACGCCCCTGCCCCGAGCTCGGACAATTTTTACAATTTATAAGACAAATTAGATACTATGTAGTACAACTGTCCATCACAGGCTGCCTCTCAAAAGTTGGTTAACCGATTAGGTGACTCTTGATCCTTGGCATTATTATTTATATACTATTTTATCTATCTTAATACCCGATATGGGACTATTCACTGTTTCATCTCTACCCAAATTCCGAAACCAAGTACTGTGAAAACCGGGTGGGCCCCAATGGATTTAAGCCACATCATCAAGACATGCTGCTGCTTCATTCCAACGTGGGCCCCCATGCTATATATACCATTCACATTAATGCCATATCAACATATATATATAATTACCATCAGCAAACATCAAACATATATACCTTTTTCAAACTATATATATATGTATATATATTCATTTATATATATATTTTTTTTTTAACACGGGGTGTTACACACACCCCCCCTTCAGAAATCAGGATTTAAGCCACATCATCAAGACATGCTGCTGCTTCATTCCAACATGGGCCCCCATGCTATATACACCATTCACATTAATGCCATATCAACATATATATATAATTACCATCAGCAAACATCAAACATATATACCTTTTTCAAACTATATATATATGTATATATATTCATTTATATATATATATATATATTTTTAACACGGGGTGTTACACACACCCCCCCTTCAGAAATCAGCGTCCTCGCTGATGAGCACGGGGCATGCACAATCTAGTGCAGGATCTACTTTCTAGCCGATGTGGAGTGGAGTACCCTAGCCCACCCCCGTGGATTTACCGGGCGTACCCTGATTCTGCGTGTTGTCCAGACCCCTAGCCCACCCCCGTGGATTTACCGGGCGTCCTGGCCACAACCCCGCTCCCTCTCAGGCATACATCTCACCCACTCTTACCCACACTCGGTGTCGAAAGTCGGCTCTGATACCATTTGTAACGCCCCTGCCCCGAGCTCGGACAATTTTTACAATTTATAAGACAAATTAGATACTATGTAGTACAACTGCCCACCACAGGCTGCCTCTCAAAAGTTGGTTAACCGATTAGGTGACTCTTGATCCTTGGCATTATTATTTATATACTATTTTATCTATCTTAATACCCGATATGGGACTATTCACTGTTTCATCTCTACCCAAATTCCGAAACCAAGCACTGTGAAAACCGGGTGGGCCCCAATGGATTTAAGCCACATCATCAAGACATGCTGCTGCTTCATTCCAACGTGGCCCCCATGCTATATATACCATTCACATTAATGCCATATCAACATATATATATAATTACCATCAGCAAACATCAAACATATATACCTTTTTCAAACTATATATATATGTATATATATTCATTTATATATATATATATTTTTTTAACACGGGGTGTTACATTACAATTATATAGTAACACTATATAATTGTACTTCAGAAATTATCCTGAAGCCATTATAAACCATTTCATAATAAAATCAAGCCATTATAATGTCTCACTTTACTTAGAATATTCTTCGAACAAATAAGAGTAAAATTCTCTTCAAGAAAATCCCTTCACAAAAGTAATACTTTACATTTCTTCTTAAAACATATAAACCTTGTAGTAAATATGCAGTCTACATTATACAATGCACAAGTAGCCGAACAACTAGCTTGCTACAGTTTGCTTGGGTACATAGGCCAAATATTTTCGAAAGTGAACCAGTTATGGACTAACTTTGGTAAATATTTTCAAAAGTGGACCAGTCGGGGAAATATTTTCTACGGTGGATCAGTTTCGGAAATTATTTTCTTTTTACCCTTTTCATCATTCCTTCAATTTTCCCCCGTGCACGTGTGCACGTGTATGATACTAGTTATTATAATCCTATACATGCTTATAATATAACATTCCTGAAGGTATCAATTGGTTTGAAATAGTGTATATGTACCCATATGTTAAAATAATTATGAACCATATTGCAAAGTACTAAATAAACATGAACATCCCGGAATTTAAACTAAATTATTACATATCGTAAATGATGTACTATGTTTAATATAATTATAATATTAGCCCTTATGCTAATAAATTTATTAAAAACATTTGTTATAGATAATTATTACCAATACAATAATTCTTTCCAAAATTCTATATGAATCAATTTAAACATAAATCTTTTGTGCACCAACTATATTATAAAACAAATACATTCTTTAGACTACAAGAGAGATTTTCACAAATTTTCTTACAAAATGTACAAATAACAAATATCATAACAATAACTTATTTTGTTATTCTTTCTTTCTTATTCATTAATCAACATGACTCTAAACAACATTTTTCAACAAATTTCCCATACAAAAAATATACTTATAACATTTTACAAGCATTCTAACATGATCCATGGTATTAACTCTTTAGTCAAAAATTTCTATTATTTGTTTAATCATAACAATATTGTTCTCATTCATAGCATGTAACACTAACATGAAATTTTTACTACATATCAAAACAAAATGCTCATATCTTGTCACTAACATGCATAGTTCTAAATTAGAAAGCATGAGAACCCACCTTTTGTTTGAAGGTTGAAAACTACAAATGAATGGCTTCTTCTTGCTCCTAGCAACTCCTAGTCCTCTTCTCCTCCTAGCAAATGCTCCAAGCAAGAGATCTTCCAAGCACAATAACTCTCTTTCTTTTTCTTACACTCTTTTCTTTCTCTTTTCTTTCTCTTGTTTATTTTATTTTTGGTGTGAAAAAGAATGAGAAATGGGTTGCTATTTATAGGACAATGCTAGGGACTATATTGCAAAATCTCCCACCTAATAACTTCTCATTTTAATTCTCTTTTTAATTCTCACCTCTTCATATTTTTAACTCCTAAAACTCCCAACCTCTCATCTCCCCACTCTCCATGAACTTAACCACTCCATTAATCCCCTCCCCTAGCCCACAAAATGGTCCAAATACATTTGTGTGTGCATGCATACATGCACAAACAAATATGAACACATTTCTATAACTCAAAAATGTGTACTAATATTGTAACTTGTCATGTATAACTTAATTTGTGATTTTAATAATGGGCTTGCTACATGGGCTCATTTCTAGTTAATTAGTTTGATTATCTAGTGGGCTTGCTACATGGGCTCATTTTATTCAACTAATTTAATTATCCTAGTGGGCTCTCTTTTTAATTAGTCTATTGGGCTAGAATTTAACTTTAAGTCCATGGATCAAAAGAAAGGCTAAATAAAACTAATGCATGCTAAAAATAGTAAAATGAGAGTAGCAAAATGAGAATAAAAATTTGCACGTGCACCATATGTGCAAAAATTGAAAAATGCATTTTAATCAAAACAAGGGAAAAATAAATTTTCGTTTTATAAAATAGATTTAAATACATAAGAATAAATAATTTAAACCTATAGAAAATATTATACATAGTGGTGGAAACACGTGCATCAAAAACACGTAAAAAGCACGTAAATCCCAGGGATTGAAATATTATATTTTAGTTGACTGAAATCAATACGAAAAATGTATAAATAGTACGAATCCAAAATATGTAATGAAATACATTACAAAATATACGTGCGTAACACCCAGGGGCAAAATTATAATTTCCAATTTTGCGGGGTGTTACACTCTCCCCTCCTTAGAGTAGTTCCGTCCCCGAAACTCGCTAGGGTAAAGATTGTATTTTGTACACGTCAAAGAAAATATTTGTATTTAGGAAACTGCAACTAAAAAAAATGTAGTATGCGCAACAATAAAAACAAGACAAACTCTTTATAAGAAGACTATGAATATTAAGATGTTACAAGACAGAACAAGAAAATTAGGAAAATGACATAAGAAATGAAACATGACAAGGGATAGAATAGTTTGAGAGAAATTTTCGTACACAAATAGTATTAGGTAAGCTATTAGATAAAAGGGAAAAGTCGATTAAGTCGTTAATTTCGAAGTAGTTCGGAAAACAATGTGGCGAAGAAAACATAGTCAATAGGTAATTTAGAAAAATCTATCAATGAAATAGACGATAGAAAATTTGCAATCTGTGAAACGAAATGGAGTTAGCAATTTAAAATAAGACCATTGAATAAGAGTTTGGAAAAATAAATGGGAATGAGACTTAATTGGAAATATAGATAACATAAAATGACTTTGTATAAAAATTATAATTTGAAAATTTAAAATAGAAGACATACATTAAAATACTTTGTGAATATACAAAATTTTGTAGTGATGAAAATAATTTATAACATTAAGACAAAATAGTGTAAGGCACATACACGAGATGAAAACACAATTGAAAACAATAATTATATAGTATAGCAAATTAGGACAATAGACATAAACAAGTATATGCGAAAATGTTAATGTAGTAATTAGATGAGGGTAAAATGATATGTATAATAAGAATATTGAAATATATGATATATATATATAGATCATTGGAAAATATAAGTAATAGCTAAGAGTGTAAAGACAGTTAAAATTTGAGAAAAGATAATGTATAAATAGTGAGTATATGCATTATATTAAAGAAGTGAAAAACTACAAAATTAGCGATTAATAGTAAAATTAAATCAAAAAAAATTAGCAATTAACATGTAATAACAATAGTATCGAATGTAGGCAATAAAACAAAATAGTATGTCATATTTGTATAGTTAGAAAATTTCAATCTTGTTAAAAACATATAGGATAAGATAATACAGTATCACAGAAATCAAAATCATATAAAATGAGTGCACATAAGAAAATTCCATAAGAAAATTCAAAATAATAAATGAAGAAATTAGTGGTTGCAATATTAATTTAATAAACGGCAATTTAATACGTAAAGTAATAGTAAATATAAACGGGTAAACATAAAGTAAATACATGAAAGACAAAAATTTAAGTTTGAAAAATAGGTTTAAAATATCAAGACTAAGGAAGATAGACAAATAATAAATATTCAAATGATTTAATAACATAAGAAAATATTTATTCAAAAAAAAATATGGAGAAAGTAGCATGATAAAAATCTACAAAAATAATTTGAGATGGAAGTGTGTAAGGTATCATGAATGACGGTCCAAGCTACCACGCTTCCACTGCGCCACTCTGATACCCAGGGGAAAATGTGCTCGCATACACTCTCATATCAATGTATACGAGGAGAATATCATGAATGAAATTGAATGCAAGTTCAATAACAACTTCATTCACGACTCCAGCCATCCAAAAGAAAGAGAAAACATCAGTGCATAGAGCAACACAAATGTAAATCACTTACATTTAAATCTCTATAGACTGAAACTCACACTCTAGTGTCCGCAGGAATAATATTGTAACTACTCAATAAGGTGTCACGGTAACTAGACTATAGTTAATGATCTTACTACTTTTCCTAAACAAATCTTTAGTCTATCAAGTTCTGATGCACTTGGGTTAGCTGTAGGAGTCGGTTCCTAGCTAGCGGTGGTCCGAAGATGCTTAAATACCGTGTCGCTTAGGGCTGTTTACACCCGGTTGACAGAAGGACTCCTTTAGCTTGTTCCCAAATTTATCATCCCTTTTATCGTTCCTTATAAACTTGTACTACTTGTGAAGCATGCTCTGATACCATCTGTAACACCCTGAATTTCAAATAAGGATAAATTCGAGATTTCACAGGATCTTTACTTCACTTCGTACAATTTTACAAGGAAAATTAAAACTTTTCATTCACAATAGATCAGAGTTTCTTTACACTTGGTTTTTACACAGCGGAAGACTAAAAGATTACAATAAAACATTTGCAACATCTTTAAAAATAAAACAGCGTCAGCATATCCACTTTATAGCTCCATGAATGGTCCTTTACCTGCATGTTAATCTGTGGGCACGTCAGTCACTTACAACTGACGAAATGTTATACACGGCTATCCTCTCTATGCCGGGAATAGTATAACGATCTCATACTTTAACAAATCACAAAAAAAGATTGAATGAACAAGTAAAGTGTCAAAAGTGATTATTCTAAATATAAGTGTATGTCATGCCTTAATGCCTAATGCACACAATTCTACACTAGGATGACACTAATGCACACTTGTTCGGATTCTATGCATCCCATACTACATAGGTCCGAGGGCAAGCGCCTACGTACTCCACATTGAAGGGTTCGATCCCTCGCCATGAGACTACCCAGTAATAAAACAAGTTTTAGAGTTATTTCACAGATATGGATCTCAGCCTCCCTGGCTAGCCTCCCTGGCTTATATAACAGATCCCAGCCTCCCTGGCTATTATATCGTGATGATAATCCCGTAAATGCCCTTCTAGCCCCAGTATATACATATTCTTTGGAGTATGGTAAACATCCGTCGACTACCCTAAGTCCCGGATAAAATACAGTCCATCTCCTATGGGGCAACCACAGTCCACCAACTGGGTCTATAGCCACGGAGATCCACCGCCGACTATATAGAAGCACCCATTTACGTTTGCACAAGTTTATCACATCTTCACTTAAGTGCCTAATTATTTTTAGTTCAAGACATGAATTTGTTATCACCCTAGAATCAGTTTTACCTCATACCGGATTTATTCACAAAATACGAGATCGCCCGACGGCATTATCTCAAAATCATATCAATTCTTTCTTTCAAAATTACCGGTAACCGAAGTCTTACTAATTCTTAATCATAATCTTTCATGTACAAGAAAAATATCCCATCAAAAAAAAAATGTACAAGAAAAATATGGGTACACATACCCTTTAATAATCATGTCTTAACTTAAAATAATTTCTTCTTTCAACTTAATCACAAGTAATCATAGTCTCATCATTATTCATTATCTAGTCATCTGTTCACATTCTTTATAAGCAAAGGAATAATTTCTTTTAAGAACACAATTCTATCACATGAGATTTCATAATAAAATCAAGCCATTATAATGTCTCACTTTACTTAGAATATTCTTCGAACAAATAAGAGTAAAATTCTCTTCAAGAAAATCCCTTCACAAAAGTAATACTTTACATTTCTTCTTAAAACATATAAACCTTGTAGTAAATATGAAGTCTACATTATACAATGCACAAGTAGCCGAACAACTAGCTTGCTACAGTTTGCTTGGGTACATAGGCCAAATATTTTCGAAAGTGGACCAGTTATGGACTAATTTTGGTAAATATTTTCAAAAGTGGACCAGTCGGGGAAATATTTTCTACGGTGGATCAGTTTCGGAAATTATTTTCTTTTTACCCTTTTCATCATTCCTTCAATTTTCCCCCGTGCACGTGTGCACGTGTATGATACTAGTTATTATAATCCTATACATGCTTATAATATAACATTCCTGAAGGTATCAATTGGTTTGAAATAATGTATATGTACCCATATGTTAAATAATTATGAACCATATTGCAAAGTACTAAATAAACATGAACATCCCGGAATTTAAACTAAATTATTGCATATCATAAATGATGTACCATGTTTAATATAATTATAATATTAGCCCTTATGCTAATAAATTTATTAAAAACATTTGTTATGGATAATTATTACCAATACAATAATTCTTTTCAAAATTCTATATGAATCAATTTAAACATAAATCTTTTGTGCACCAACTATATTATAAAACAAATACATTCTTTAGACTACAAGAGAGATTTTCACAAATTTTCTTACAAAATGTACAAATAACAAATATCATAACAATAACTTATTTTGTTATTCTTTCTTTCTTATTCATTAATCAACATGACTCTAAACAACATTTTTCAACAAATTTCCCATACAAAAAATATACTTATAACATTTTACAAGCATTCTAACATGATCCATGGTATTAACTCTTTAGTCAAAAATTCCTATTATTTGTTTAATCATAACAATATTGTTCTCATTCATAGCATGTAACACTAACATGAAATTTTTACTACATATCAAAACAAAATGCTCATATCTTGTCACTAACATGCATAGTTCTAAATTAGAAAGCATGAGAACCCACCTTTTGTTTGAAGGCTGAAAACTACAAATGAATGGCTTCTTCTTGCTCCTAGCAACTCCTAGTCCTCTTCTCCTCCTAGCAAATGCTCCAAGCAAGAGATCCTCCAAGCACAATAACATTGTACAATTCTATATGAATCAATTTAAACATAAATCTTTTGTGCACCAACTATATTATAAAACAAATACATTCTTTAGACTACAAGAGAGATTTTCACAAATTTTCTTACAAAATGTACAAATAACAAATATCATAACAATAACTTATTTTTTTATTCTTTCTTTCTTATTCATTAATCAACATGACTCTAAACAACATTTTTCAACAAATTTCCCATACAAAAAATATACTTATAACATTTTACAAGCATTCTAACATGATCCATGGTATTAACTCTTTAGTCAAAAATTCCTAATAACAATATTGTTCTCATTCATAGCATGTAACACTAACATGAAATTTTTACTACATATCAAAACAAAATGCTCATATCTTGTCACTAACATGCATAGTTCTAAATTAGAAAGCATGAGAACCCACCTTTTGTTTGAAGGTTGAAAACTACAAATGAATGGCTTCTTCTTGCTCCTAGCAACTCCCAGTCCTCTTCTCCTCCTAGCAAATGCTCCAAGCAAGAGATCCTCCAAGCACAATAACTCTCTTTCTTTTTCTTACACTCTTTTCTTTCTCTTTTCTTTCTCTTGTTTATTTTATTTTTGCTGTGAAAAAGAATGAGAAATGGGTTGCTATTTATAGGACAATGCTAGGAATTATATTGCAAAATCTCCCACCTAATAACTTCTCATTTTAATTCTCTTTTTAATTCTCACCTCTTCATATTTTTAACTCCTAAAACTCCCAACCTCTCATCTCCCCACTCTCCATGAACTTAACCACTCCATTAATCCCCTCCCCTAGCCCACAAAATGGTCCAAATACATTTGTGTGTGCATGCATACATGCCCAAACAAATATGAACATATTTCTATAACTCAAAAATGTGTACTAATATTGTAACTTGTCATGTATAACTTAATTTGTGATTTTAATAATGGGCTTGCTACATGGGCTCATTTCTAATTAATTAGTTTGATTATCTAGTGGGCTTGCTACATGGGCTCATTTTATTCAACTAATTTAATTATCCTAGTGGGCTCTCTTTTTAATTAGTCAATTGGGCTAGAATTTAACTTTAAGTCCATGGATCAAAAGAAAGGCTAAATAAAACTAATGCATGCTAAAAATAGTAAAATGAGAGTAGCAAAATGAGAATAAAAATTTGCACGTGCACCATACGTGCAAAAATTGAAAAATGCATTTTAATCAAAACAAGGGGAAAATAAATTTTCGTTTTATAAAATAGATTTAAATACATAAGAATAAATAATTTAAACCTATAGAAAATATTATACATAGTGGTGGAAACACGTGCATCAAAAACATGTAAAAAGCACGTAAATCCCAGGGATTGAAATATTATATTTTAGTTGACTGAAATCAATACGGAAAATGTATAAATAGTACGAATCCAAAATATGTAATGAAATACATTACAAAATATACGTGCGTAACACCCAGGGGCAAAATTGTAATTTCCAATTTTGCGGGTCCGCCCCGCCAACCTCAAAAAAGGGGACCTAGTGCTTCAGAACCTGTCGATCTCCATGCCCAACAAGAAAAGCAAGCTAGCATCTAATTGGGAAGTGTTGATTCTTGATTTTGATGATCACAACACACTGCACATGTATCAATGCTAAACTTACAGGTGCTATACACAAAGGACCTACTATTATACAGCTGAACAAATGATCAAGCACAAAAGCTCCAAATAAGAGACAATGGCCAAAGCTTCACTCAAAGACTCAAGACTCAAGACTCAAGACTCAAGACTAAAGCTCAAATGTGTCAAATTGTCATGTCTTGTAAACATTGTATTTTTACTTTTGTTGAGTCTTAGTATGATTGTAAAGCCTTGTCACACACACATACACTCACTATTTCATAAATGTGTGTTTTTCAAAAACAACAAAAGAGTCAAAACAGTTTGATATAATTTAACTGTTGAGTACCAGTCGACTGATACCTCTGACAGTCGACTGACAGTACAAAACTGTTTAAATTTATTCAAACTCTGACCAGTCGACTCATATGGCAACCCAGTCGACTGTTCGAGTGTTTTTGACCGTTTTCTGTTTTCAAAATCGAATTTTCAAAATCAAAAGCTTTAAGATCCGTTGGTTGATAGTTGGAATAACTGTCTCCCAACATCCAGGAGATCTAACTCTATAAATAGAGTTCAGATCTCACTGAAAAGTTTTTACAACAACAACTTTTCTAAGATCCGAGCATTCATTGAGAAATTTTAAGTGAAAAGTGAGAAAAAGCTTTCAAGTTCAAAATCTGTGGTTCTCTACACTCAGTCCAGTATAACAACGATTTCGTTCTGGACTGGGTATAGAAGTCGACCTTGTTTTAGCCACGTGCAACAACACAATACACCAACAAGGCTATAGGTTGACTATAAAGTTTTTCTTGTTTCTTTTTGCTCTCGGTTGGAGAGTGGTTTAGACTCTAGGTTGTAGAGTCGGTTTGTTTCACTCTTGGTAGTAGAGTGGGTCTGCTTTCTCTGGTTGAGAGAAAGGACTACGGGTTAGACAAGGTTGTTGTCTTAACGCCGTAGGGTATTCTTGTAAACTTTTTTCAAAAATAGTGAAAATCTCAAGTGGGTTGCTTGGGGACTGGATGTAGGTCGGGAGGACCGAACCAGGATATATCTTGTGTACTCTGTGATTGGTTGTCTTGATTTTGCATTTACTTTTGTTTACTTAAGTTCTGTAAAAGTTGTCTGGACAGTCGATTCCTTGCACTATCAGTCGACTGATCAGTCTCGTATAAGTTGTACTTTCATTGTGTCTTCAGTCGCCTGTCTCATCTATAAATCGACTGCACAGAGTTGTTGTATTTGCTTTAATTTGGTCATATCAGTCGACTGGTTCACAACCAAGTCGACTGCACCGAAGAAAATTTCCGCAGTTTTTTGTTAACACTATTCACCCCCCCTCCCCCTCTAGTGTTTGTTGTCTCGCCTACAGGATCCAATAGGAAGGTCCGTATAGGGCCTCCAGAGTTATTCGCCCCGGCGCGTATCAACTTGAAGACCCGGGGGGCAGGAACCAAGAGGGTGTTGTAACACCGCTCTAAGCAACTTCAGACAACTCTTGAGTGGATTATCTTGTATTTTTCTTTGCAAAATGTAAGTGTGGCTCGCAACTAAGAAGTAGCAACTCAAATAATCTTTAATGAAGAAGAGTTACTTCCTGGGAATCATTGTCTATAATAACCTAGATGGCTCGCTTTGAGACACGCGAAACTTAAAGAACAACAACTTGGAGTCCAACACTTGGTTCGACTCCGCTTCAACTACTTGCTTCTAAGCGAGTACAAAGCGGATCACCATTCGAAATTGCTCATACAGTTGTTGATAATCTCCAAACGACACGCTCGGAGTCCAATACTTGGTTCGATACCGCTTCAACTACTTGATCCTAAGCGAGTACGAAGCGGATCACTCTTCGAAATTGCTCCTATAACTGTTGATAATCTATAAACGACACGCTCGGAGTCCAACATTTTGTTCGACTCTGCTTCAACTACTTACTTCTAAGCGAGTACGAAGTGGATCACCATTCAGAATTGCTCCTACAGCTGTTGATAATTTCCAAATGACATGCTCGGAGTCCAACACTTGGTTCGACGCTGCTTCAACTACTTGCTCCTAAGCAAGAACAAAGTGGATAACCATTCGGAATTGCTCCTACAGCTATTGATAATCTATAAACGATACACTCGGAGTCCAACACTTGATTTGACTCTGCTTCAACTACTTGCTTCGAAGAGAGTACGAAGCGGATCACCATTCAGAATTGCTTCTACAGCTGTTGATAACCTCTAAACGAAAAGTTCGGAGTCCAACACCTGGTTCGACTCCGGTTCAAATACTTGCTTTTAAGCGAGTACGAAGTGGTTCACCATTCGGAATTGCTCCTACAACTGTTGACAATTGCAAACGCTAGCAAAACACACAAGTTCACGAAACAAGTACTATTCCATTAAAGTTTGAGATACAAGTCTAATGACAAACCAACGACTCATCTTTACATCGAGATACAAAACTTCTGAAATGAAGATTACAAGATTATAGAAAGCTACTTTATCCCCTCCTAGGGGCGGGGATACTTCTGTTAAAAGACATATGCGGGCGACGAATGCCGTGCTGCCGATGCCCTACTTCGATGGACGTCCCTAGGCCGGCGAGCCGAGAAGCATCGCCTGCACCTGATTTAACGGTGGCCCCAACAGATGCTCCACTCGACGAAGTCGCCACCCCACTTTGCGCATCTCCAGGGTTTCAATGTATAGGGGACGAGCGAAGCGCGAGCTCGCAGAATGATATCCCCTATCATACTCCTCCCGAGTGCAAGAGGTAAGTCTGACAGTGCTTCCCTCAGATCGCCATCGAAGACAAGCATTCTCTGGCTCAAGCTCAACAATTTGCTCTTTAAGCGAGTCGTTGTTGTTGGAATCTAGATACCTAAATATATAGATAAACTAGACACAAATTAAAAACCTCGCAAGTGTACGAATCGTTTATAGAAGCGTAGCAATAGCAAGGGTCGATCCCACAGAGATTGTAGACTTTAACTTACTAATCATTAAAAAGAACAAGAATCATAAAGAGTTGTTTTAAAGATCTAAAAGAAATTAAAAAGATTAAAACTAAATTAAGAAGTGTTGAATCACAAATATTTATGAAGTAGTTGGGTTTAGATCTCCACCTATAGTCAGTAATGCTAAGTCACCTTCTGAACTTCTTCTTATTACTCATGTTTGTTCCCTTCAAGGGCATGGTATCTACTCCTTATAGTACTGTTTCCCTAAGCCAATAATTAGGCATGGTATCTACTCTAATTCGTTTCTTTCATTAAGTGTTTAGCATGGTATCTACTAAGTTGTACTTAAAGAAAACATAAGATCAGTGGAAACGAACAAACACTCAAGGTTCTAGAAATTGGTATTAGATCTAGATCCCTTAAGTTGATTGAACCAAGAACCCCTAAAGATTCCCTTGTTACAAGTTACGGGCACGAGATACGGGTCGTCTCAATATGCTCATCTAACAGATTCAGATGGATGGTAATGCAAACTTGGATTTCTCAAGCTCTGTACGTCAGTCGACTGGCTCTCACCTCAGTCGACTGCTCTCAGAGCTTTGAGAACAAGTTTGATTACCATCAATCTATACCAATAAACAGATTCAATCAATAAGTAAAATAGAAGAATTCAGAAGAATATAGCACTACATAACTACGGCTTCAATCTACCCAACTATGAAATTAGTTCCACATAATAATACTTTTATTAATCAACAAGTTCGAATACATGACCAACATAAAAGAATAGAAGAAGAAGAAATAAACTAATGAAGTCCGGCAATGAGGTCGACTGGCTGTCACACAGTCGGCTGCCTTTGAATACTTGATCTCCTATCTCCTTCCTTGATGCTGATAGAATAATGCCCTTGTTGATGACTTGAACGCTCAGAAACTCTTGTGATTCGGTGGTGGGTGTTTGTGGAAGATGATGATCAGAAGATCGAGTCCAGAGAGCCTGCAGAGGATATCCCTTTACTGATATTTATAGAACACGGCTGAAGAATTAGGGTTTCCCTTTTTTTCAGGAAAGTTACTCTCTTTTTATTATTTCTTTCCTTATTTGATCGGCGATTTATATCTTTCTCTTTTCTTCTTTTCTTCCTTATCTGTTAACCACGTGCTCTTGCCAATCCCCTGTCTCTAGCTTTGATTTGTTGGAGAATATTATTCGCATATCGCCAGGGTTTGGATAGATTTGGATTGAGATATGGCTGCATCTTATCCTTTCACTATGCCGCATACCAGTCGACTGCCTTGGATGTAGGTCGACTGGTACTGAGACATCTGTGGCTTCACGATTTCTCGGTCAAGTCGACCGGTGTTTGGAGAAGTCGACTGTGCCGAAGCTTAGCAAACTCTCTGTCCAGTTGCCTGGTTGAAGAATTAGTCGACTGGCCTCTGCTGTAGTCTGTATTGATCTGGAATCTGCTTTGTTTTGCTGTTATCGGCTGTTTCCTATTGAAAAGAGAAAATAAGAGTTAAATACCACATATAGAGCTTTTAAATGTGCATTTATAATAAGATTATTGCTCCTAAATGTGAATATTCTTGTGTTCATCAAATACCCCCAAACTTAGATTTTTGCTTGTCCTCAAGCAAACTAGAATTATGAACAAGAGTATAATAATAATAACAGCCTTAACCACCAAGAGTTCTTATTATGTGGGCATCAACATAGAAAGGTATAAACAATTTCAGATAAAGTAAAATTAAACATACCCACTTTCTCTAGTGCAATTGTTTATTCATGACTCCAAACTCAACCATACTTGTCATGCAATTAATTATAGTTATAGTATATAATTACTCAATCTGTGATTATCCCCTTTTCTCTACTACAAACCGAGTAGCAAACTAGAGTTTTTTTTTTATTTTTATTTTTTTTTATTTTTTTTTTAAGTCGCTTCTCTAAAGTTGTCACTTGCCTTTTTACGCGAATGCAAAACATTTGTGATGAATCCACCCGGTTACTCAGCAAGTCACAAACTCTAAAGTGCTTTGCATACTCATATTTCAAATTGCCGTTTGACGTAAAGGTAAACATTGGTGATGAATACCCCTAGTTACTAAGCACTCAAAACATTGAAGTAGATTGACTTTATTCAAATATATATATATATATATATATATATATATATATTATCATTCTATTTACTTAAAACTCAATTTAGGACTAGATCTAAAGGGAATAATTACCAGAAAAAGCATCACATTTATTTATTATGTATAATTGCATGACTCATATAATTTTGTAGGGAAATTATGAAACTTAACAATCCTAAAGTAAATAAGTATCCTTCTTCTTACTTTATAAGAAATTGTTTATCCTAAAAAAAAATTCAAAAAGATGATAAATATAACTAACCCTAATACCCCCAAACTTAGATGGAACATTGTCCTCAATGTTCGAAAGAATTTTTAAAAATAGGCATGTGTCACCATCTAGTAAGGAGAGACTAAAAATAAAAATAACTCAAAGAAAAATAATAATGAATAACTGAAAGAAAATAAAGGGAAAGTGTAAATACTCCCCTGAAAAATTGGGTTGCCTCCCAATAAGCGCTGTGTTTTCTGTCTTCAGCTAGACATGATGAGGTCATGCTATGTATTGAATGGTTTGAAGATTCACATCTTCCTCTTGCGGTTCTATGCTCATCTCTATGTATGGCTTCGCTCTATGCCCGTTCACCTTAAATGTTTGATTCTTCTCTTGGCTATGAACCTCCAATGCACCATGTGGAAAGACTCTCGTGACAGTGTATGGCTCATACCATCTTGACATAAGCTTGCCTAGAAAAAGTCTTAATCTTGAGTTGTATATCAATACCTTCTGTCCTTCATAAAACTCCTTCCTTGCTAGCTGTTTGTCATGGTACAACTTTGTCCTTTCCTTGTACAATTTTGCATTCTCATAAGCATCGTGCCTCAACTCTTCAAGCTCATTTAGTTGTAATCGTCTTTTGTCGCCTGCTTGTTTCATATCGAAATTGAACCTTTTAATGGCCCAATAAGCTTTGTGTTCCAACTCCACTGGTAGATAACAGGCTTTTCCAAAAACCAAACGGTATGGTGACATGCCGATGGGTATTTTGTAAGCCGTTCGATAGGCCCATAATGCATCGTTCAAGCGCAGCGACCAATCCTTCCTCCTTGTGTTGACTGTCTTTTCCAAAATGCTCTTGATTTCTCTGTTGCTAATCTCCACCTGCCCACTAGTTTGAGGATGATATGGGGTGCCCACTCTATGTGTAATACCATACTTCTTCATCAAAGAAGCAAATGGAAAGTTATTGAAGTGGCTTCCTCCATCACTAATTATTGCTCGTGGTGTCCCAAACCTAGTGAAAATATTCTCCTGCAAAAACTTGACAACAACTTTGTGATCATTAGTTCTTGAGGGGACAGCCTCGACCCATTTAGACACATAATCCACACCAACAAGTATATATAAATAACCAAATGAGTTAGGAAATGGACCCATGAAGTCGATTCCCCAAACATCAAAAAGCTCGATCACTTGGATGTTTTGCAGTGGCATTTGATTTCTAGAAGAGATGTTGCCTGTCCTTTGACATTTGTCACAAGACCTGCAAAAAGAAAAAGCATCTTTGAATACTTTAGGCCAATAAAATCCAGATTGCAATACCTTGAGTGCTGTTCTTTTTGGTCCAAAATGTCCTCCACATGCATATTGGTGGCAATGTCGTAGAATATTCATTTGTTCTTCTTCTGCCACACATCTTCTTATAATTTGATCAGGGCAAAATTTGAACAAATAAGGATCATCCCAATAGTAGTGCTTGCATATAGCCACCAGTTTCTTTCGTTCCTGACTTGTCATACCTGGAGGGAAAACATGAGCGGTTAGATAATTTACAATGTCAGCAAACCATAGAAAATTTGAGCAGTGAGGTACCAGTCGACTGGTCCTGTTACCAGTCGACTGTCCCGAGGATGTATTTATTTCAAAGAGATGTTCATCTGGGAAATTTTCATTAAGTGGGGGCACAATTCTCTCTTCCTCATGCAATAGCCTGGACATGTGATCTGCAACCACATTGTCGCTTCCTTTTTTATCTCTAATCTCAAGATCGAATTCTTGAAGCAACAGCACCCATCTGATCAACCTAGGCTTAGCATCCTTTTTAGCAAACAAATATCTCAAGGCAGCATGGTCAATGAAAACAATAACTTTAGAACCAATTAAATATGATCTAAACTTCTCTACAGCAAAAATAACAGCTAACATTTCTTTTTCTGTAGTGGAATAATTTAGCTGTGCATCATTTAGAGTTCGAGAAGCATAGTAAATAACATGGGATTTCTTATTGATTCTTTGACCTAAAACAGCCCCTAAAGCATAATCACTTGCATCACACATGAGCTCGAAAGGATGGCTCCAATCTGGTGCCATGACAATAGGTGCAGAAGTGAGAAGATTTTTTAATGTAATAAATGCATTTGTGCACTCTTCTGTCCATACAAACTCAACATCCTTAGCCAACAAGTCACAAAGGGGTTTGGAGATTTTTAAAAAGTCTTTTATGAATCTTCTATAGAACCATGCATGCCCTAGAAAACTCCTAACACCCTTGACTGTAGTGGGAGGGGGTAGTTTTGATATTATATCGATTTTTTCTTTGTCTACCTCTATGCCTCTTTTTGACACCACGTGTCCCAACACAATACCTTGTTGTACCATGAAATGGCACTTTTCCCAATTCAGCACTAAATTGCATTCTTCACATCTTTTAAGCACAAGCTGCAAATGGTTAAGGCATTCATCAAAACATGATCCAAAAACACTAAAGTCATCCATAAATACCTCGATGAACCTTTCCACCATGTCTGAAAATATACTCATCATGCATCTTTGAAATGTTGCTGGTGCATTGCACAATCCAAAGGGCATCCTCCTGTATGCAAAAGTACCAAAAGGACATGTAAAAGTGGTTTTTTCTTAATCTTCTGGAGCAATAGCAATTTGATTATAGCCACTATAACCATCTAAAAAACAATAATGACTATATCCTGCAATCTTTCTAACATTTGATCAATAAAAGGAAGAGGGAAGTGATCTTTCTTGGTTTCATTATTCAATTTTCTATAATCAATGCAAACCCTCCAACCTGTAGTCACTCTAGTAGGAATAAGCTCATTCTCTTCATTCTTCACTACCGTGACTCCACTTTTCTTAGGCACTACATGTATAGGACTTACCCATTTGCTATCTGAGATAGGGTAGATGATGCCAACATCTAGTAGCTTCAGAATCTCTGCTCTTACCACTTCCTTCATGTTTGGGTTAAGCCTTCTCTGTGCCTCCCTGCTTGGTTTTGCGTTGTTTTCAAGGAGTATTCTATGCATGCATTTGGATGGACTTATTCCCTTGATATCTGCAATGGTCCATCCTATTGCATTCTTGTGTTCTCGTAGCACCCTTAGCAGCTTATCTTCTTCCTGTGCACTTAGATTCGCAGCAATTATCACTGGTAGCGTCTGGTTCTCGCCCAAATACGCGTGCTTCAAATGGTCGGGCAGCTGCTTAAGCTCTGGGTCTGTAAGTCTTGGTGCAGTCGACTGGTCCCTGGTAGCAGTCTGGACAGTCGACTGATCTTCTGCAGCAGTCGACTTGTCCAGTGCACCAGTCGACTTGTCTGCAGAAACAAAAATGTCATCAGTCACCAATTTTTCAAATACTGGTGCAAACTTACCTGAGTATGACTGTGAAGTGTCAAGGTGATGTACTGTCTCTGCAATTCCCCAGTCATCGTATTCCTGTTCGACATTAGATAAAGTTAGAGATTGTGTAATTGCGGCTTGTAGTGGTTCTACACTATGTACCTGAAATGTTTGATTAACAATATCCTGCACCACATCAACATTATAGCATTCATGATCATCATGTGGAAATTTCAGTGTATCAAACATTTTAAATTCAACTTTCTCTCCATTTATTTTCATGCTTATAGTACCCTTTTTAACACAAATTTTTATATCAGCCGTACTCATAAAGGGTCTACCTAAAATGATTGGTAGAGACGATGGCATGGAAGATTCCTCCATGTCTAACACAACAAAATCAGCAGGCAAAATAAAATCGTTTACCTGAACTAGGACATCTTCCAAAATACCTCTAGATCTTTTGATGCTGCGATCTGCCAATTGCAAAGTGATGGATGTTGGTTGAAGTTCCCCCAATCCTAGCTTTTCATAGACTGTGTATGGGAGAAGATTGATGCTTGCCCCCAAATCTAGTAGTGCTTTCTCAAAGAAGTGCTCACCAATCCTGCAAGGAATAGTAAAACTACCTGGGTCTTTTAATTTAGGAGGTAATTTTCTTAATAGGACAGCGCTCACTTCTTCTGTCAAAGCCACATCCTCCCTAACCTGAAATGTTCTTTTGTGAGTACAACATTCTTTCAAAAATTTAGCATAAGAAGGAATTTGTTTAATAGCATCAAGTAGTGGGATATTAATTTCTACCTTTCTGAGAGTTTCAAAAATGTCGAATAAATGTTGATCTTTCTTTTGTTTGACTAACCTTTGAGGGAATGGTGGCAAAACTGTTCTTTCTTTTTCACTTACATTGTTGGACCTCACAATTTTTGATGGTTGTGTTTCTGCTTCTTCTGTGTGTTTTCCAACTTTGTTGTCAATTATCTTACCACTTCTTAATGTTGTGATTGCCTTGAGCTGTTCTTGGCCTCCAGGGTTTGGTATAGTTTGTGATGGAAGTTCCCCTGCCTTTCGTTCGCTTAATTCTTTCGCAATTTGGCCAATCTGTGTTTCCAACTTCTGAATTGCTTGCCCTTGCTGGTTGCTTGTTTGATGTTGTTGTTGGAGCAATTGAAGAACGGTGGATTCAAAATCCAACTTCTTCTGTTCTTGAACTGGCCTATCAATCCCACTTCCCATTTGGAAGTTCCGTGCATGTCCTTGTGTGAATTGAGGCCCTTGATTATTCTGATTATTGCTCCAGGAGAAGTTTGGATGGTTCCTCCATCCTGGGTTGTATGTGTTCGAGAAGGGATTGTTCTTTTGTGGGAACACTCCTCGACCTACATAGTTTGCATGCTCCTGATCTGTGAAAGAAGACATGGAACATGTATCAGTGGTATGATCTACATGAGAACAAATTGCGCAAATTTCATTTGTTTAATTTTTAACTCCACCCATCATTGACATTGCATTAACAAGCATATCAATTTTTTTATTCATGTTTACCATTTCTAATTGAATGTTATTGCTATTAGAAATTTCGTAAACTCCCTGTTTTTTCGAAGGGCCCCTCCTTGTTGAGAATTGTTGTGAATTTTCGCTTAGTTCTTCAAATAGTTCTATGGCCTCTTCACCGCTTTTCCTCATTAAGATCCCGTTGCAAGCTGAATCCACAATTGCCTTGTTAGTATCATTTAAACCTTCATAAAAAGCTTGTACCTGATCATCTTTAGGCATGTTGTGCGTAGGACACTTGAGAAGTTTGTTCTTGAAATCTTTCCATGCTTCGAAGAATAAGTCTCCATCCTTTTGTTGGAAGAGTTGAATCTCCCTTTTTAGCTGTTTGGTCTTTTGGGCTGGAAAGAATTCTTTCAAAAATTTCGTGGCCAATTGCTCCCATGAGTTTATTGATCCTGGTTCCAAAGAATTATACCATAGTTTAGCGTTAAGTTTTAAGGAAAAAGGAAACAATATTAACCTGATTTGCTCAGGGGTGAGCCCTTGAACGCTTTGTGTCCTGCAAAGATCAAAAAAGTCTTGCAGATGGAGATGAGGCTCTTCATCTGGTCTGCCACTGAAGTGGGGAACCATACTAAGTAACTGAGGAGATAGATGCATGTTCCCTGTGACATTAGGTTGATACGCAATGCAGGAAGGTTGCTCGATGTTCTTAGGCGTGAACTTGTCCTGCATTGGCACTCGATTTGGCATTTCCTCAGCCATTGCTGTGTGTGAACTAGATCTCTGGACAGTCGACTGGTTCGTGTGGACAGTCGACTGGTGTGCTGCAAATACTTTACCTAGTCTGTGCAAAGTGCGTTCTGTTTCTGCGTCAATAGGTAGTAGCTCTGGACGAAGTGATCTCCTTCCGTGCATCCACCAAAATCCTGTATCCTAAAAGAAAAATACTGATTAGTAAAATTAAAAGAAAAAAAATAAAAGCTTCCTACTGATCTGTAAGTTAAAATACTAGACAATCCCCGGCAACGGTGCCAAAAACTTATTGTTGGAATCCAGATACCTAAATATATAGATAAACTAGACACAAATTAAAAACCTCGCAAGTGTACGAATCGTTTATAGAAGCGTAGCAATAGCAAGGGTCGATCCTACAGAGATTGTAGACTTTAACTTACTAATCATTAAAAAGAACAAGAATCATAAAGAGTTGTTTTAAAGATCTAAAAGAAATTAAAAAGATTAAAACTAAATTAAGAAGTGTTGAATCACAAATATTTATGAAGTAGTTAAGTTTAGATCTCCACCTATAGTCAGTAATGCTAAGTCACCTTCTGAACTTCTTCTTATTACTCATGTTTGTTCCCTTCAAGGGCATGGCATCTACTCCTTAAAGTACTGTTTCCCTAAGCCAAGAATTAGGCATGGTATCTACTCTAATTCGTTTCTTTCATTAAGTGTTTAGCATGGTATCTACTAAGTTGTACTTAAAGAAAACATAAGATCAGTGGAAACGAACAAACACTCAAGGTTCTAGAAATTGGTATCAGATCTAGATCCCTTAAGTTGATTGAACCAAGAACCCCTAAAGATTTCCTTGTTACAAGTTACGGGCACGAGATACGGGTCGTCTCAATATGCTCATCTAACAGATTCAGATGGATGGTAATGCAAACTTGGATTTCTCAAGCTCTGTACGTCAGTCGACTGGCTCTCACCTCAGTCGACTGCTCTCAGAGCTTTGAGAACAAGTTTGATTACCATCAATCTATACCAATAAACAGATTCAATCAATAAGTAAAATAGAAGAATTCAGAAGAATATAGCACTACATAACTACGGCTTCAATCTACCCAACTATGAAATTAGTTCCACATAATAATACTTTTATTAATCAACAAGTTCGAATACATGACCAACATAAAAGAATAGAAGAAGAAGAAATAAACTAATGAAGTCCGGCAATGAGGTCGACTGGCTGTTACACAGTCGGCTGCCTTTGAATACTTGATCTCCTATCTCCTTCCTTGATGCTGATAGAATAATGCCCTTGTTGATGACTTGAACGCTCAGAAACTCTTGTGATTCGGTGGTGGGTGTTTGTGGAAGATGATGATCAGATGATCGAGTCCAGAGAGCCTGCAGAGGATATCCCTTTACTGATATTTATAGAACACGGCTGAAGAATTAGGGTTTCCCTTTTTTTTCAGGAAAGTTACTCTCTTTTTATTATTTCTTTCCTTATTTGATCGGCGATTTATATCTTTCTCTTTTCTTCTTTTCTTCCTTATCTGTTAACCACGTGCTCTTGCCAATCCCCTGTCTCTAGCTTTGATTTGTTGGAGAATATTATTCGCATATCGCCAGGGTTTGGATAGATTTGGATTGAGATACGGCTGCATCTTATCCTTTCACTATGCCGCATACCAGTCGACTGCCTTGGATGTAGGTCGACTGGTACTGAGACATCTGTGGCTTCACGATTTCTCAGTCAAGTCGACCAGTGTTTGGAGAAGTCGACTGTGCCGAAGCTTAGCAAACTCTCTGTCCAGTCGCCTGGTTGAAGAATTAGTCGACTGGCCTCTGCTGTAGTCTGTATTGATCTGGAATCTGCTTTGTTTTGCTGTTATCGGCTGTTTCCTATTGAAAAGAGAAAATAAGAGTTAAATACCACATATAGAGCTTTTAAATGTGCATTTATAATAAGATTATTGCTCCTAAATGTGAATATTCTTGTGTTCATCAGTCGTCCGTCATAGTTATCTTCAAACGCGACAGTCGCATCGAGCCTGCACCACGAGAGGCATCGGTGATTGTCCGCCGAAGATGAGCAACCTCCATGCTCTGATCAAGAGCTACCTTCTTCAGTGCGTCCCTCTCTGTGGTCGCCTCAGATAGAGAGCGACGAAGGTGCTTAAGTCTCAAGCCGAGGCTGACAGCCATCGTCGGACACACCTCATCGCCTTCGGGGGTCATCTCGTTAAACCTCTCTTATAATTGTCTCCTCTCTATGTCGCGACGAACTAATATCAATCTCAGATGACTCAGCTCCCACTCTTCTTTACAAAGCTGCTCTTGGTTCCTAGTGAGCCCCAACTTAGCGACACCGAGCTCTACGCGAAGATGGGTGGCGTTGCTATCCTGAAGGAGGTGAACAATAGAGGCAAATGTCTTAGGACCTAAAAGCAAGCCCACGAAGATAACCAAAATTACGAGGCAACCCAAAAATGAGACAAACATGGCTTTGAAACTTCACCAACACTTGTTCAAAAAGATTCTTTCATTGAGTAATCAAAGAGTACAAGTGGTGGCCAGTTTGCGGTTGGCACTACATAATCGAAAAACAACAAAGAAGCAAAATACAAGACAAATCAAGGGTCAACCTCTTTCGCATGATCCAACACTGAATACGCCTCCTCAGGAGTCACGATAGCTAGGGGTGTAACCTCCGACGGAACGCCATCCTCGGCTTCAACGACTCCTATCTCGACCTCCTCGTCCTCTTCTTCTTCTCCTTCGCCCTCCTCGTCCCCTTCCGAGACGTTGTCGAACCCGGGGACGGGGTATGGCGCAGTCCGCTTCAGGGAACTTCTCCCTTACCTGATCGATGGCTCGAGCATACGCCTTCACCATGTTCACGATGAGGAACCCCTGCGCCTTCTCCATGGCCTGCTCCTCAGCCATCTTCGTTGCCTCTAGCTTAGCTGTGGCCACTGCATCTGCCTTGTCCTTAGCTGCCTCCTCGGTAGCCTTAAGGAGCCGAGCGTTGTCAGCCTCCAACTTGGCGACCACGGCTTCGAGGTGCCCCAATCTCGAGTTCTTCAACTCGGCTTCAAACCTCTCCTGCTCGAGGTTCTTGGCGACCCGGACGTTCTCCACTCGAGCCTTGTCTACCTCAAGCTTCAGCTCCTTCTCTTGCTTTGCCATCTTCTCCATCAGATGACCGAAGTGGCAAGTAATCTGAGGGGAGTAGAACCTGAGTTACAAAAAAGCGGGAGGAGAGATTAAGTGCTCAACAGAAAGAACTATCTTCAAAACTCACCGACATTGCCGAACGAGCGACCTCAAGCATATCGTCTCCCATGCTCCCCGCCTCCATGGCTGCTTGGTCTTTCGGCTTGCAAGATGCCGAATTGCCTGCATGAATGTCGACGAGTCTCCTAGGAACCTATCGAGCTTGCGGACCTGCCAGTCCGAGATGAATATCTTCTTGTGCTCCTCAGTTAGGAACACCTCGGTGTCGGCGGTTAGTGGCAGGGCCTCCAGACCTAAGGCTACCGATGGGGGGAAGACCCCCGTGTCGGTAGAGGCCGACGCCACAACTGGGGTCAACGTCTTTGGAGCCAATGGCCGCCTCGCCAATTGCTCTGCAACGGTACGGTGCGCCTTTAAACCCGGTGAGGTCGCCTTCGAGGTAGCTCTCTTCCTCTTCTTCGGGGCTTTGCTTCCCAGGGCACCCATCATCACCAACAAGTCGTCGAAGTCCATAGACTCTGCAAGAAGAGAGAAGGAAAAAAAATAAGAAAATATGGCCTACTTTGCAACTAGCGCCGACCCAAAAAAATAAAAAAAGAGATAAATATAGCAAAACCATACTGGGGTTTATCGAGCTAAGCCCCCCCCCCCCCCCCCCGAAGAGCACCTCCTCGGTCAGGTCCCTCCAATCAAACTTCGGGCGGTCGAGTAGCATCCGAACCATGTCCTCTTCCTCGGAACCAAGTGCCGGACTCTCTTTGACTCTCTTTGAGACCACCTCTACCCAAGTTGTAGGGATCTCCCAAGAGCCCGGACTTTGGATTAAGAAGTATTTATCCCTTCAATTTTTTATTGAGTCCGGACAGCTTACCAACTTCGCCGCATACCTCGGAGCAAGATAGAAATGATACTCCATCTTATGTTGTTGGTGAATCCGGTACACTGTCCGAAGAACGCTCAACCTCGGTGCAAAGCTGGCCGCCTGGCAGTGCAAGATAAACCCGTTGATCAGTCACCACACGTTCGGCATGTACTGAATGGGGCTGAGGCGGAACCACCTCAGCACTTCGGCGACGAAGGGGTGGAGTGGGAGCCAAACCCCTGCCAAGAATGTGTCGACAGACCAGAAGCACATGTCAGCTGGCATCGACAAGTTGGCCCTCACTCCCAACCCAGGGAGCATTACGACGTACTCCTTCAGAATTTGGAAGCATTCCAAAATCCGTCCCAAGTCCTCCTCGGTGAGGATAGAAATCGTCTCATCTGCCTTCGTCGTCTTTCTAGCTTTGTTTTCCTCGAAGTTGCGACCCATCCCGTACATAATCCGCTCTGCCTGGTCCTTCGGAATTTCCCAAACCATCTGCAGTTCAGTTAGCACCCCTGGCAACCTTCCGAACTCTCCCATTCTCTGCTCTTCCTCAACCCTGTCTCCACAATTACCGAAGCAGGCTCTACTACGGTCTTGCCCTTAGCTTTTGGGAGGACCTGACTAGAGGAGGCCTCGGTGGCAGGAGGAAAGGAGGGCTCCTACCTTACGGGGTGGATACACATTCTCTAAAGGAAGGAAATAAGCTAAGTATAAAATTACCATAAATCGACAGCAACGGTCAGAAAACACACCGGAGCACCATAAAAACTCACCAGAAGTTCTCGCTAGTGAAAAGTCTCACCTGAGTAAAAAACGAGAATAGAGAGCAAATGAGAGGGGAGGTGGAGACCTACAGAGATTGGGGTAGTTGGCGCAGTTCCCAAGGATAAAAGGCCCCCAACAGTGCAAAGGCCTGGCCCATTTAGCAGGAATGACTGAGCAACTCAAGAGACGTACGAAATGGCCACGTGTCACTCACATATTCGTCCCCGAAGTCATTGGCCACTGACGCCCACACGCAAACAATTGTGTTGACTGGTCAACGGTGAAAGGGACCCACTGGCCATGTGTCGCTCTCCCATTCATCCCTGAAGTCATTTGCCACCGACGTCCACTCGCAAACAATTGCGTTAACTGTCAATGGTGAAAGGGACCCACTGGCCACGTGTCGCTCTCCCATTCATCCCCGAAGTCGTTTGCCACCGACGTCCACACGCAAACAATTGCGTTGACTAGTCAACGGTGAAAGGGACCCAGTGGCCACGTGTCTCTCTCCCATTCGTCCCCGAAGTCATTTTCCACCGACGTCCAAACGCAAACAATTGTGTTGACTGGTCAACGGTGAAAGGGACCCACTAGCCACGTGTCGCTCTTCCATTCGTTCCCGAAGTCGTTTGCCACCGACATCCACACGCAAACAATTGTGTTGACTGGTCAACGGTGAAAGGGACCCACTGACCACGTGTCGCTCTCCTGTTCGTCCCTGAAGTCGTTTGCCACCGACGTCCAAATGCAAACAATTGCATTGACTGGTCCACGGTGAAAGGGACCCACTAGCCATGTGTCGCTCTCCTATTCGTCCCCGAAGTCGTTTGCCACCGACGTCCAAACGCAAACAATTGCATTGACAGGTCAACGGTGAAAAGGGACCCACTGGCCACGTGTCGCTCACCTATTCGTCCCCGAAGTCATTTGCCACCGACATCCAAACGTAAACAATTGTATTGACTGGTCAACGGTGAAAGGACCTACTGGCCATGTGTCACTCCCTCACTCGTCCCCGAGGTCGATTGCCACCGACGGCCAAAATGCGAAGAAACCGGGGCCCACACGCCATGTGTCGATCCCCTAGACTTCGACAAGCTTTCCAAAGTCGTTTGCCACCGACATCCAAAAAGCGAAGAAAAATGGGCCCACATGCCACATGTTGCTCTCCTAGACTTCGGCAAGCGTCCCGAGGTCGGTTGCCACCGACCTTCAAACAGGCAAAGTTCGCCCTCTTCACAATTGTCAGATCACTCTGAAAGGCGCGCCACGGTATGATCAACGTCTCAGATTGCGCCACGTCGATTTTATTTGATAAATCCTTTTATTTTGATTATAATTTGAATTAATTATTTAAAAATTGTGAAAAATAATTTAAAATTCAGGAAAATTAATAAAAAATTCTAAAAAATAATTATAAATTTGGGAAAAATATTTTGGAGCTCATGAGTAAGTAATTATTTATTAGATTAATTAATTGATATTTCTTGGAGACAAATTGTTGCTTCGCAAAATTAAATAACTGATCCGAAAAATAGTTTAAAAATTTGGAAAAATCACTAAAAATTCTGCAGAGCCCAAGAACGATTCTAAGCATGCTACCAACTCAGAAAAGCATCGTTATGCCTCAAGGAAGGCCCGAAATCCCTTTTTGTACTCCGATAAAATCTCGTACGCCATTAAAACAATAAAAATACTCCTCAAAGGTTGATTAAATTCAGTCTTCGGGAGTGGGGGGCTCGTGATATAGCTAAAAATAGGGCTAAATCGGAACCGTTCAAATTGGGCACGAATCTTAAAGTTACAAGGGCAAGATGGTAATTTCACCTACGGACGGGTTCGAATTGGGAACCGGGTCTCTCCTCTTGGACCCGCATACCCGTGAACGGTCTGTTTAAACTGAGAATGGGTCACCACCCGTTAATGACCAGTTCAACGGGATATGAGGAAATTCTGGTTCGTCCTTATCTATTGGAGATGGTTTTAACCACTTCTATCCAGTCACACCAGGAACTAGGGATTCATTCTTATTCCGAAGTAGGTGCCCCACGGCGACTATAAATACCCCCTACCTCCTACCTTTACAAGGCGATCACTCTTTGCCTACATAAAGTTCTTTTGATATTCTTTTTTGGGTATTGACAAGAGCGTCGGAGGGTGCATCGCCGGAATCCATCCTGGTATTTCGTACTTTGTGCAGGTTCACGGGAGCACCAAGGAGTTAGCCCATTTACAAGGAAGAGGTCAGATCTGCCCCTTTAGAGTTCTTCTGAACCTACAAGTTTATCTGATTGCCCCTACACCGAAATCAGCGGTAACAAATAACAATAACAATAATAATAATAACAGTATCAAAAATAACAGTAGTAATACTTATACTAGGAACAATAATAATAAAAAGAAAAAAATAATAAAAATAATAATAGTGCTAATAGTAACAGTAGTAGTAATAATAATAGAGATCAAAGTAACAATATCAAAAATAAGATTTGTAGTACAATGTAAACAATAGAAAATAGTTACAATAAAATTATTGATCGAAAATAGATTTTGATAGGAGATCCAACAATACATCTCGACAAAATAGTTGAAAACCAAAAAAAATATATTTGCGAAATTTTTAAATACAGAAAATACACAAAAATACCCTTTTTTGGAAAAATAGAGGTTATAAATGGCATGGAGTATGCCAAGCTAGACACAGTCCACACCACTGAGGCTAATTTTACTATCACTTTTCTCACGAGGGAAGAGCTTGTCTCTGATCAGGGCGGCCTATGGGATCCCCTTCGAGTACGGATTACTCTTACCGGATCCCGTAGTTAGAGTGTGCTACACGATGTCTAAGGAGTACTGTTTATTCTCTTGCAATGCCTTCTGTATGGAGCTTTATTTGCCTCTTCACCCCTTTGTTAGAAAGATGCTCAACTAGTATAGGCTGTGTCCGATGTAGCTTATGCCGAACGCCTGGAGGTAGGTGGGATTCATCCTGCAATGTCGTAGACTTGGAGCCAAACCAAGTCTCACCATTTTTAGTCGACATTTCAAGATCACCCAGCTGAAAAAAATGGAGGAATAGTGGTACCTTAGCCCTCACAGTAATCAAGAGTTGTTGTCGACGAGAGTGGTTAGCATGGATTTTTGTGTTGGCTTTGAAACTTCGAGATCGAGTTCGATCATCTCTTGGGCAAGTTCCTGGTGTTCTTGCCTGAGTTGATGATGGTGCCTTGATCGATCTTGGAGCTGCGGGTCAGGGCTTGGAGTGTCGTCAAAGTTGCATTTGGATTGATATTGGGCTTTGGAGTTGTGTTTTGAACTCAGGTTTTGAAGCTACCAAGTTTGAAGTGGGGACGGGTTTTGGATTTCGGGTTCGGATTTGGAGTTAAGTCGAGCTACACCCGAAGTCCTATAGCCCTATTGTGAAGTTGGGTATTTTAGTATAGGATTTAGGAGTTTGGGTTTTGGACTTATTTTTGTTTTTTTTTTTTTTTTGTGGAGTTCGGGTATTGGACTCCAACTCGAAGTCCATTACCTCTTGGGTTTTTTGCCCTTCTTTCTATCTCCTTCTTAGTTGTTTGTTTTTGTAAAGCTTGGGCTTTAGATGTGAAAACCTTTGAAGCTTGAGCCTGGAGTTGTGAAGTTTCTTCTTTGCATATACATGCAATTGCATATATATGTATATATGTATATATGTATATGTATATGTATATATGTATACATACAACCAATGCTCACTTTATACTCCTTGTCTTTAACTCAACAAATATGATTTTTTGATGGATCATTGCTTCTCGTGCTTGTCGACTCGTTCTATTGGATAAGCACATTGTTGTTGACCAAGTGATGTCTTGTTCACCTGTGTCATTGAATTGCCCTTTAGTCGACCAAGCGTTATGTTGTTCGCTTGTTTTGTCGATCGAGCATTTCGCCGTTAGACAGGTGTTCCATTGGTCTACGAGCAGAATGCTTTTACAATTGGATCTTGTGTATGTAATTGATCTAGAAGAGCTGAGGCAGGATCAACTTCAAAAGGCAGTCGGACTAAGACTTACTGTTTGAACCCTAGCAAGTTTGTTGAGATGACTCTGTGATGAATGTGAACATCTGAACATGCTGTTTGCGCCTAGGATGTTTAGTGAAACAACTCTGTAATAGAGTTGAACATAGAGCCTATCCTTTAATCCCGACAAGTTTGTTGAGACAACTCTGAGATGTAGTTGAACGTGGAGCTTGTTGTTTGATCTTGACAAGTTTGTAGAGACAACTATGAGACAGAGTTGAACATAAACCTTACCATTTGATCCCGACAAGTTTGGGGTGTCAACTTTGAGAAAGAGTTGAACGTAGAGCTTATCGTTTGATCCCAACAAGTTTATAGAGACAACTATGAGAAGGAGTTAATCGTAGAGCTTTTCTATCCCAACAAGTTTGGAGAAAATTCTGTGACAGAGTTGAACATGGAGTTGCCATTTGCGCCAGGCAAGTAAGTAGATACAATTCTAAGATGTTGTTGGACATTTGAACTCATTGTTTGACCCTATCAAGTTTGTGGAGCCAACTCTGAGATGGAGTTGATGTTCGACTTTCCATTTTGATCCCAGAAAGTTTATAGAGGATGTTGAACTTGTCGTTTGCACACTTCAAGTTTTATCATTTGAACCCAGCAAGTTTGTAGAGGCAACCCTAGCTTGGAGTTGACGTTGATCCTTCCGTTTGCGCACGACAAGTGAGTAGAGCAAACTCTAGGGCAGAGTTGATGTTGAACCAACTGTTTGATCCCATCAAGTTTAAACAGAACTTTGTGACTGAGTTGAACGTTGAACTTGCTATTTGCACCCCGATAAGTTGGTAGAGACAATTTAGGGCGGCATTGGATATCGAGTCTATTGCATGAAGATAAGGGGTTTTTGGCAAGACTCGAACAATGAGCGGGATGTTAAACTTGTTGTTTGGAATCAGCAAGTTGTTGATGGGGTTCGAATGGAGAGTACAGCGTTGAAACCATTGTTTAGAGTCAACGAGTTGTTGACGAAGATTGGAGCAGAGAGCAGAGCGTTGAACTCATGGTATGAGGTCAACGAGTTATTGATGGAGCGCAAGCGGTGAGTAAGGTGTTGAACTCATTGTTTGGAGGCAACGAGTTGTTGACGGAGCTTGGAGCGGAGAGTAGAGCATTGAACTCGTTGTTTGGAATCAACAAGTTATTGATGGAGCTCGAGCGAAGTGCAAGGCATTAAACTCGCTGTTGACAATGTTTGAGCGAAGAACGATACGTTGAACTCGTTGTTTGGAGTCAACAGATTGTTGATGGAGCTTGAGCGTAGCACAAAGCATTAAACTTGTTATTTGGAGTCAACGAGTTATTGATGGATCCCAAGCAAAGAGCAGAGACTTGAACTCATTGTTTGGAGCCAACAAGTTGTTGCTGGAGCCTAGAGCAGAGAGCAGAGCATTAAACTCGTTGTTTGGGATCAATGAGTTGTTGATGGAGCTCGAGCGAAGAGCAAGGAGTTGAACTCGCTGTTTGGAGTTAACGAGTTGTTGACGAAGTTCGCGTGGTAAGCAGAATTCTGAACTCGATGTTTGGAGCCAACGAGTTGATGATGGAGCTCGAGCGAAGGGCAGAGCGTTGAACTCAATATTTGGAGCCAACGAATTGTTGATGGAACTTGAGCTATGAACAGAACATTGAACTCATTGTTTGTGGTCAATGAGTTGTTGATGGAGCTTGAGCGGTGAGTGGAGCATTAAACTCGTTGTTGGTGGAGCTCGAGCGAAGTGCAAGGTGCTAAACTCGTTGTTTGGAGCCAATGAGTTGTTGATGGAGCCTGACTGAGAGTGAGGTGTTTGAACTCATTGTTTGGAGTCAATGAGTTGTTGATGGAACCTGAGCAAAGAGTAAGGCATTGAACTCATTGTATAGGGTTGACAAGTTGTTGATAGAACTCGAGCGACGAGCAGAGCGTTAAACTTGTTGTTTGGAGGCAACGAGTTGTTGATAGAGCTCGAGCGGAGAGAAAAGCATTGTACTCGTTGTTTGGAGTCAACGAGTTGTTGATGAAGCTCGTGCGGTGAGCGGAGCGTTGAACTCGTTGTTTGGAGCCAACGAGTTGTTGACGGAGCTCGCGTGGTGAGCAGAACTTTGAACTCGTTGGTTGGAGTTAACGGGCTATTGATGAGGGAACTTATGAGTGTCGAACTCATCAGTAGGGCAAATGAGTTGTGGGTGTTCTGAATCTTCTTAATGTTGAAATGAAGTCCTTTGTGTTTGTTTAACATTGAAGTGATTCCGTTCTTCTCTGTGCTGACCAGTTGTCGTGAACACTGGATGAGGTCTTCTGTACGTCGAGCTTGCTTTCCTCTACTGTGCTTGACGGAGTTAGGATTTGTCCGTTTGAGCGGCGCGGCGCGAGAGATGAAGTTGGAGCTTGCTTAGTTGAAGATAGTAGGAATGACTTCAAGCTTGCTCGCTTAAGGAAGACTTGTCTTATCTTTCATTGTCAATAGTTTAGGCGGCCCTGGGAGTTTCTAGTTGGCAAAAGGCCGGTGAAGACGACTTGTAGGACTGCTTGTTGTATAGTGTTTGCAAAACTTTTGTAGCGATGCTTAGGCATGAAATGTAAACAATGTAATTCTGCAGTTGTTGAGACTTGTTGTTTGTGAAATAAGAAATCTTTTACATACTGATATCTTGTCCTGTGATTTGTCGTCTTAGGGATTGGCTAGTTGTAGGAGCTGCTGTTGGGGTGAGTTGGACTCAAAATTTTCCATTTTGTATTTGTACATATTTGTAGTGACACTGGATCTGGATACATAGATTTGTGATAGTTTCGTGATTTGGAGAATTCTTTCATATGTTTGATCATTAATGTTGTTAGGAAATCTGAGGATCTTGTTGAGTTATGCAATGCAATCAATACGAACCACCAAGCACATAGATTACACCAAACACACCAAAGTACTCAAATTTTTCCCGGTTGGGGCTTTCGCCTTAATCCGGGAAGAAGAAACCTAAGATGTTATTTAACTAAAGAAGATACAAGAATATTACAATTCTCACCACGACCCTTTCTCAAGCCTCACCAGCAAGTACTAGTTGTTTACAGTTAGAGAACTACTCAATCTCTCTTTCAGTGAAGTACTCCCTCTCTTGGCTCTCAATGGAGGCCAATAACAACAATATATAGAGATTTGGAGAAACCCTAGTTTAATCTCTTGATACAATAGCCGTTAGATATTACTGAAGAGATAACCCTACGATAAGAGCCACACGATCTAACTTGGAGAATAAGTTTGGGTCTCAGTGAAGTCAACTAACCCACACCCAAAATCTACTTCAGCTGCGCGCAGTCGAACGTACACAACAGAAGGTCGACCGTCCCCTCCCGAGAACCTCTGCACAGTCGGGCGATCGACCGCACCTCAAGGTCGGTCGACGGCAACTCCTGCTGCTACTACTGTTGTTGCTATTTCTTCTTGCTTTCACTCCATCTCCGATCGTCTCACTTCCTTCATTGTCTCATAGTCTTCGTATCCAACATAGTATGCAAGACATAAACCTAACAGATGTGTAACTTGTTGTAGAAGTTGATGAGCAGTCGACTGGGTTCTTTGTAGCTAAAAGAACAGGGTCTCAAAATTGTTTTTTGTAGCTAACAAACTGTTGATGGGGTTCGCATGATGTCGCAGTGTTTGACGGAGTCAGAACTTGTCCGTCTTATACCCAGCTAGTTATAGGAGAAACTTTGAGGAAGAGTCTTTTTCTAAACTTGTTGTATTGGTGTTTTGCTAGCTGTGGGAGCAACTCTGAGGGAGAGAATTGTTTTACAAACTTGCTATATGGGTGCTCTTACAAATTATGAGAGTCACATCGAGTGGTGAGTTGAACCCCGAATATTGCTTTTGCAAATTTTATTGGAGTAACTACTGTAATACCCCGTATTTAGAATGAGTATATATATATAGGGTATTATATGGAATATAATATACATATGTATATATAAATAATGAATATATATGAGACTTAAGATTACATATGTAATATCTATAATTATATGGGCCGATATTGTATTGGCTATTGTTGGCCCTGTTGGTGCATGTGTGAGAGTGCATGAAGTTGGTGTATCACGTGGTGATGGTAAAAATTGCAGCAGATCAGAGTCGTATGATCCCTGCATGGATCTCAAAGCATCTACAGGAAGATTAGCCATCACAGGCCTATTTTACGGGCCTGGGCACACTCCGAGACATGGGCATCTCTCAAGCCAATAAAAAGTGATAGACTCGGCCCACTAAGAGAGACACTCAGCCCATTTGGCTAGGAGTCAAATCTCTTATCCCCTAACAGGGATATCTTATCTCTTCAGGGGGGAGACATGAAAGATCCAACGGTCACGATTCGATCTCTAGAATGTCTCTCAGGCCTATAAATACCCCTCCCCCTCTTCAGTCACCAAGTAATCAACAATTCACCAGTTTTCACTCTCTTACTCTCTCTCTCTCTTTCTGGTTCTGACTTGAGCGTCGGAGGGTATATCACCGGGTGCCACCCCCCGGTGTTTCAGGCATTTTGCAGGTCCATCGACCGCATCATCCACCGTCGAATTCATATCACAGGATGTCAATCAACGATCCAGATTCAATCTCGGGAGCTCTAGCATCTTTTAACGGCCAAGGCACATGTTTAACTTTTAGTAGTTTCCATCCATTATTAACTCACTATCTATTTGCTCCCACACCGAAATAAGCAGCAACAGATTGGCGCCATCTGTGGGAAACTACACAAGTAAAACTTATCGCCATGCCACAAAGACTAAGAGGTAAAGGGGTGGCCTCCAGCCATCGCACTACCACTCTTCGTCAACCAGCTCCTCCTATGGAAGATCAGATTCCTCCTCAACAGTCACCCCGACAGCCTAATCACGCTCCTTCCAACGGAGAGGCACCGGGGGCTCTTGAAAAAATTGTCCTGAACAACATCCTCAGTATGATCACATCTCAGTCCACAATGATTCAACTGAATCCCAAAAGAAGGACGACCAAGTCCTTCGCCGTATCCAAGACGTAGAAGATTGCCTAGAACAGATGGAGAATGAGAGAAACTGCTCCAATAGGGCCTACCTGCCCAAATCAACATCCCTTCAGCAAAACCATCCTCGATGCACCCGTTCCAAGGAACTTCAAAGCTCCTCAATTCGAATTCTACAACGGGGAATCAGACCCGATGGACCACATCGAGAGCTTTAAAACACATAATATTCTATAACGCCACCGATGCACTCATGTGTCGGACATTTCCCGCTCAATAAAGTGATCAGCTAGGGAATGGTATTCACTTCTGAAACCCGAATCCACATTTTCTTTCGATAAGCTCGAGGAACTCTTCATTGCACACTTTGTTACTAGCCAGAGAACTAAAAAAAACCAGTTTCTCCCTGCTAGAACTGAAGCAAGAAGATGGAGAACTGCCAAAGGACTTCGTCAAGCATTTAACAACTGAAGCAAGGTTAATTTCTTTCTTGAACACTTCAGTCACAACTGCAGATCTTTCGCCACAATGTCACTAACAAAGACCTGAAAGCCTCCCTCGCCAAAAATTCACCAAAAAGTTTCACTGCGCTCCTGAAAGGAGTGCAAGTATATCAGGAACGAGGAAGCTCTCTATCCTCAAGGCAAGAAGATCACAGCCATAGAAGAAGCCAACGATTTATCATAACACTCTTTTGAGAATCTTGTGGAAAATCTTGTGGCATATGAAGTACAACTTGAAGAACGCAAAAAGGATCTAGAACCTCAACAAGTAAAGAAGAAGACACTAGCTTTCAAGGCCATGTCGGACTCCGAAGATGAAGAAGAAGATGAAGAAGAGATAGCCATGTTCACTAGACAGTTCAAGAAGTTTCTTAGAAAAGCTAAATTTAATTCCAAATTTAAAGATACTAATGAACTTCCCACTTGTTTCAAGTGCAACAAAACAGGTCATATGAAGAAGGACTGCCCATTAGAAAATGTGAAATCAAAAGGGAAGGCTCCTAACTTCAAGAAGGAAAAGTACACAAAGAACAAGTATATGAAGAACAAGAAAGCATATCATGCAACTTGGGACGATAGCGACTCTTCATCGGAAGAAGAGAATGGGGAGTCAAACGAAGTTGCGAACGTATGTTTAATGGCCACACAAAACGAAGTAAGTGATAGCTTTGATTCAAATGACTTATTAGATGCTTTCAATGAGATTTTTCAAGAACTTAAGGAGGAGAAAATTAGAGTTAAAAACTTAAAGTAAGTCAATCAAACACTTTCTCAAGAGAATCATGACTTAAATGTTGAAGTCAAGTCGTTAAATTCTCAACTTTCTAATTTGGATATAGATCTTGTATCTCTTAAGAAAAATTATGAAGTGATATCCAAGAATGTATCTAAGTTTAACAAAGGAAAGGAGAATTTAAATGAAGTTCTGCAAAATCAAGGTCAATCCAATAAGAGATTTAGACTTGGTTTTCAAAAGTCTCTTGAAAAACATCGTGTTTCTAAGAATACTAGTAGTAATAAGACTGATTCTTTTTCTAGTGTTAAGAACAAATTATATGAGTTTTTTGAGAAACCAAAAACTATTCTTTTCCATGAAAATAGTGATTCTATAGCTCAGACCAGTCGACTGAACCCTAATTTCAGTCGTCTATCCAGAGGTTTGGATTCTTATTTAAAGAGACCAAAACCTCAGATAAGTCGACCTATTTCACCTCCCAGTCGACTGTCTTCTCATAACAGTCGACTAAAAGGTACAATAAAGTCGACTGGACAGAGTAAGAATATTTGGGTTCCAGTCAATCTGAATCTAAACGATAGAATTACTTATATAAATTCTTATGGTCTTAATGTATGTAATTCTGTAAATTATATTCCTACTTTTGGTGGTAAATCAAACTCACTTTGGGTTTGGTTTCCCAAAAACTAATCTCTTTCAGACCCAATGAAAAGGGTACCATATTCACAATGATTATTTTATAGGTACCTAAAAGGGAACGTTGGATACTTGACAGCGGATGCTCCAAGCATATGACTAGTCATGCTAATCTTCTTTCTTCCATACAAGAAATAGATGGAGGAACAGTCACATTTGGTGACAACAACAAAGGAAGATTATTGGAATAGGCATGGTCGGTAAGAACACTATCCCCACTATAGAAAAAGTTTTTTTTGTTAGTGGTCTTAAGCATAATCTGTTAAGTATTAGCCAATTGTGTGATAAGGGATATAAAATTGTTTTTGAAAAAGATGTATATTTAATTTATAATTCTTCCATGCAAAATGTAAATTTTCAAGAATTTAGGAAAAACAACATCTATGAATTATGTTTAAAAACCAATGAATTCTCTAATGATTTTTGTTTAGTAGCTTTTAAAAATGATTCTTGGCTTTGGCATAAGAGATTTGGCCATGTGCATATGAAAAATATGCTAAATTGTCTAAATACAACCTAGTTAAAGGACTGCCAAGACCATCTTTTAAGAAACATAAGTTATGTGATGCATGTTAACTAGGAAAACAAGTCAAATCTACTTTTAAGACAAAAGAAATAATTTCTACTAGTAGGCCTCTCGAATTAATCCATATGGATTTATTTGATCCTACTTGATTCGCTTCTTTAAATAAGAGTAGATATGTATTTGTTTTAGTAAATAATTTTTCAAGATTTACATGGGTTTTCTTTTTAAAATATAAATATGATGCTTTTGAAGAATTTGCAAATTTTTGTAAATGAAATCAAAATCAAAAATCTCTAACCATAGTCACGATTAGAAGTGACTATGGTGGAGAATTTGATAATGAAATGCTTTCAGAATATTGCAACAAGAATGGTATAACACATTCGTTTGCATTTCCTAGAGCTTCACCACAAAATGGAGTGGTCGAAAGAAAGAATAGGATATTGCAAGAATGTGCACGTACTATGCTTGTTGAAAGCAATTTGCATAAATACTTCTGGGCTGAAGCTATTTCTACAGCATGTTATGCTTTAAATAGAATATTGATTAGGCTTAAGCTTAAGAAAACTTGTTATGAACTATTTTTTGAAAGAATTCCTAAAGTATCTTATTTTAAAGTATTTGGATGCAAGTGTTTCATTTTAAACACTAAAGATAATTTAGATAAATTTGATCCTAGATCTAATGAAGGTATCTTCATTAGATACTCAAATAGGAGTAAGGCATATAGAATTTTCAATAAGTCAATCGTGACTATTGAAGAATTTATGCATGTTTCATTTGAAGAATCCTTGCCTTCATCTACTGTTATTGAAGATGATGAAATTGATTCGTCACCTTTAAATAACGTTATTAAATCACTAGAGCAAATTACCCTAGACAAGTCGACTGATAAGGATATTATGTTGAGTGATGTGAATCAGTCGGCTGGTGGACTTGTTAAGTCGACTGATCCTGTTGTGATGACTCAAACTTTACCAAAATCGTTTATTGAAGTTAGAGATCATCCTCATGACTTAATAATTGGTGACATCTTATGTGGTATTCAAACAAGATCTCATGTTGACATGATTTTTTATACGGCTTTTTTGTCAGATTTTGAACCGAAGAATATACAAGAAGCTTGTGAGAATAAATTTTGGATGAATGCCATGCAAGATGAATTAAACTAATTAATAAGAAATGATGTATGGAATTTATTTTCACGACCTCCTGACCATACTATAATTGGTACCAAATGGGTATTCAAGAATAAGTTAGAAGAATCAGGACAAGTCGTTAGGAATAAGGCTAGGTTAGTTGCTCAAGGATATAATCAAGAAGAAGGAATCGATTTTGATGAAACATATGCTCCTGTTGTTAGACTAGAATCGATTAGGTTCTTATTATCTTTTACATGTTTTATGAATTTTACACTCTTCTAAATGGTTGTCAAGAGTGCTTTTCTTAACGGTTTTATTAAGAAAGATGTTTATGTTAAGCAATCACCCGGTTTCGAACATGAAAAATTCCTAAACCACGTTTTTAAATTGAAAAAATGCTTTATATTGTCTTAAACAAGCACATCATGCTTGGTATGATCGGTTAAAGACTTTTCTCTTAGAAACTGGTTTTAAGATAGGTAAAGTAGATACTACATTGTTTATTAGAAAAATAGAGACAGATATTCTAATCATACAAATATATGTCGATGACATAATTTTTGGTTCTACTAATAGTAATCTCTGTCAAGAGTTTGCTAATACCATGAAAAATGAGTTTGAGATGAGTCACATGGGTGAACTCAATTATTTCCTTGGACTACAAATAAAGCAGTCACAAAATGGCATATTTATTAATCAAGGAAAATATGCTAAGGAATTACACAAACGGTTTGGCATGGATAGCACTAGTAGTAAAAGCACACCTATGGCTACTATTACTACACTTGACAAAGATGATTTAGGTAAAAGTGTCGATCAAAAACTCTATCGAGGTATGATTGGCTCACTCTTATATATAACTGCTAGTAGACCCGACATTATTTTTAGTGTATGTTTGTGTACTAGATATCAGTCGAATCCCAAAGAATCTCAATTAAAAGCTGTGAAACGTATTTTAAGATATAACTTTGGATTTTATTTCTACTGATAAACAAGTAGCAGATATATTTACCAAACCACTTAAGGAAGACACTTTTATCAACTTTAGAAGAGAACTAGGAATTTACTATTTTCATGACATTTCTTGAAAATATATTTTTTTTAAGTCGACTTAAACGTCTTTTTCAGTCGACTTGTAAAGTATTTTCGTTGTTCTTATTATTGCTGAATGTTGTGTTCTGAACAGTCGACTGTATACGTAAATAGTCGACTGATAGAAAGTTTACTTGATGTTTCTTTTGGCTTAATTTTCTCTTGATTAAGTCAACTGATATTGTAACACCCTGCAAAATTCAAAATGACAATTTTGCCCTTGTGTGTTACGTACGTGCATTTTGTACCGTTACTGGTAATATTGTAACGTGTTTTCATTATGTATTGTGATTTCTGACTATCTATGCAATCCCCGTATATTTTATCCCATTTAAATCAACTAAGATATTAAATTTCAATCTTTACATTTTTACGTGCTTTTTACGTGTTTTGATGCATGTATCGATTATGTGTTTCCACCGCTATGTGCAATATTTTCTATGTATTTAAATTATTTATTTTATTTATTCAAATCTATTTTTATAAACGGAGATTCATTTTTTCTTATTTTGATTAAAATATTATTATACGTATAATACACGTGTTTTCTACGTACTTAGTGATTACGTTGTGGAATGTATAAATTAATAAATATATTTTTCTTATATTATTTTTTATTATATTTTAAATATATTTCTGTTGATAGAGTCGATTTTCGTATCTCGGTAATTGTACGTGCGACGCACGTGTTTTTCGGCAAACGTATTGTGGGCGTGTTCGTTTTCAAAATAAAATTTTAGAGAGTGTGTATATTTATTTTATTTATGCATGAAAAATTTATATTTTTAAATTAAACAAATTTTTATAAGCATCTTATATACTATATACATGTGTTTTAACTTAAATAAAAATATTTAATTGAAGGAAGTTTGTGCTTGTGCGATGCATGTGCTAATATTTTCCCATCTTTATTTTTCTTACTCTCATTTATATTTTAGCATGCATGAGTCTTTTTATGTAGCCTTTTATTAAACCCATGGACCTAGAATAAATTCTAGCCCACTAGATTAATTAATTAATTAAAAGGCAAGCCCACTAGACTAACTAATTAAATTGATTAAAAGAAAGCCCACAAGACAAGCCCATTAATAAAATCTATTTTTTTAAAGTTGTGCATGGACTCACACATGATATGTAACAACTTTTAATACACATTTTAGATTTATAGGAGTTGTATTTATTTTGTGTGCACTAGTGCACAACACGTGCACGTGTTAGATGAAGAGGTGGGAGTTTAGGAGGTGAAGAGTTGGGGGTTAGGGTTTTGAAGAGGTGGAGTAGTGAAGAGTTGGGGGTTATGGGAGTTGGAGAATTAAGTGAGAAATTATTAGGTGGAGAAATTTGCAATTTGAACCTTTACCTTGTCCTATAAATACCCTAGTTGTTTCTTCTCATTTCACACCTAAACTAAACTAAATAAAGAGAGGGAAAAAGAAAGAGAGAAAGAGAGTGTCTTTGTGCTTTGGAGGCTTGTTGGAGAGCTTTTGCTAGGAGGAGGACAAGGAGTAGCTTGTTGAAGCTAGGAGCTAGGAGTTCCATCATTCTTGGTTGTTTATTATTCATTAGAGGTGGGTGGTCTTGATATTTTCTAATTCATAAGTAGAACATGCTAGAATATAATATTAGTAATATAGACCAATTGGATGTGATGTGAGTAATCTTGTGTTTTTCTAATTATAAGACATGCATGCTAATATATTACATGAGTAGTAATGATAAATTTGATGTGATAATTAGAGAACAAATCCATGTTTTTTTTGTGTGCCACCTAACAGGGCCTACCGCCCAAATCAACGTCCCTTCAGCAAAACCATTTTCGATGCACCTTTTCCAAGGAACTTCAAAGCTCCTCAATTCCAATCATATAAATGGGAATCAGACCCGACGGACCACATCGAGAGCTTTAAAACACTTATAATGTTCTATAACGCCATCGATGCACTCATGTGTCAGACATTTCCCGTTGTACTAAAGTGATCAGCTAGGGAATGGTATTCACTTCTGAAACCCGAATCCACATTTTCTTTTGATCAGCTCGAGGAACTCTTCATTGCACACTTCGTTACTAGCCAGAGAACTGAAAAAAACTAGTTTCTCCCTGCTAGAACTGAAGCAAGAAGATGGAGAACTGCCAAAGGACTTCGTCAAGCATTTAACAACTGAAGCAAGGTTAATTTCTTCCATGAACACTTCAGTCACAACTGCAACTCTTTCACCACAACGTCACTAACAAAGACCTGAAAGCCTCCCTCTCCAAAAAGCCACAAAAAAGTTTCACTGTGCTCCTGAAAAGGAGTGACAAGTATATCAGGGCTGAGGAAGCTCTCTATCCTCAAGACAAGAATGATTCATCTTCCGGGAACAAACGGAAGAACACAAGCGTGGAAGAACTCAAGAAGTTTCATAAAAACGGTGCAAGTTCATTCCATCCAACACTAGCATCACGCTTCGACAAATTCACTCCTCTCAATGCAAGCGTATCAGCCATCCTCATGGAAGTGGAGAAGGACGGAATAATCTGCCTTCCCCCCACGGTGTCAATGTCTAGCAGAAGTGATGCACATTTCACAGAGATCATGGACACACTACTGACAACTATCGAACCCTTAATGAAGAACCAGAAGCCCTAATTCGTAGGGCCTATCTCTCCAACTTTGTTCAAAAAGACAACGAACGCCAAAAATCCTCCGTCCCGGAGGGCTAATAAGCGTCAGCAGAGGTCATGCGAGACGCAAGACTCTGAACACATGACCGTCCTCCACTCCATTCATGAAGACCAGATGGGGGGAGATTCCAACTCCTCCTGCAAAGCTTTCATCAGCAAAGTCAACTCCATAGATAACATTCCGCCTGCCAAACGCACCGGGATCCTGATATCTTTCTCTGACAAGGCCTTAGAAGGCGTCCAAACACCTCATTGCGACGCATTGGTCATAAACATTTGCATGCTAAATCATGAGGTACGCCGCATCCTGGTGGACAATGGCAGCTCAGTAAACATCCTCTTCATGGCCACATTTTAGGCTCTCAAGCTCTCTCACGATTGACTCAAGCCAGCAGGTTATACACTTCATGACTCCTCAGGTGCACCTGTCCAAGTCGAGGGTGTTGATTCTTGGTTTTGATGACTACAACACAATACAAAGTTTTCCTATCACATATCTCTTGCAGAGTGTATCACAGTCAATACCATGGTGAAACACACAAAAGCAAAACAATCCAATGAAGCTTTCAAGAGTAATTGATCAAGCCACAAAGATCTAAGCTCAAGTCACATTGATCAAGCAAGCTTCAAGACAAAAAGACAAAGGCTCAAGCTCAACTCAAATACTCAAGTTTAAGGCAAGATTCAAGTGCTTCAAATATTTTGTAAAAAGTGTCTCATAATATTCATTCTTTGAGTCTTAGAAACTTGTAATAGCCTTGTCACACACACTCACACATACTTTAAATAATCTGAGTGTTTTACAAAAATTAAAAGGTCAAAATAAGCTTGAATAAGTTTGGTTGTTGAGTACCAGTCGACCGTTCCTTGGAACTAGTCGACTGTCATAGTACGAAACTGTCTGAACTCATACAAGCTCTGGCCAGTCGACTTATTATGGAAACCCAGTCGACTGTTCAAGCCGTTTCGACAGTTTACTGATTTTAAAACTTGTTTTTCAAAATCAAATCTTTTTACTGTTGTTGTATGGCAGTTGGGATTCAACCTCTCAACGATCAAACGTCTCTAACTCTATATAAAGAGTATAGAGGTCATTTGGCAAAGGTTAATAATTTTTCCAAGCATTTCTTTAAGTTTCAAGCCTTTTGTTTTCAACAAGAACAAGTCTTTCAAAAGCATACAAATTCTAAGTCTTGGTTCTCTGAAATTCAGTCTAGTATAACATCAAATTCGTTTTAGACTGATTTCAGAAGTTAACCTAATAGCTACTATACAAATGCAAAAATCACAAACAAGGCTATAGGTTATTGTAAACTCCTTTTGTTGTTTTTTTCACTCTCGGGTTGTGAGTGTGGTCCCTCTCGGTTGGAGAGTAGGGATCTTGGTTGTAGAGTCGGTTTTTCTCTCTTGGGTGTAGAGTGGGTTTGCTCTCTCTAGTGGTGAGAGAGGTCTATGGGTTTGACATAGTTGTTGTCAAAACGCTGTAGGGTATTCTTGTACTTTTTTCAAGAATAGTGGAAAATCTCAAGTGGGTTGCTTAGGGACTGGGTGTAGGTCGGGGGGATTGAACCAGGATACATCGCTGTGTACTCTATGATTGACTCTCTGTGGTTGTATTTTCTCAACTTGCCATTTCAATTTTTTTGTGTTTTATTTCAAAAACTTGTCTGGTAAGTCAACTGTTTTTCTGCGCTAAGTCAATTGATCAGACTAGTAACTCTTCAATAAGATACTCTTCTACTCTGACGCAACAGTTGACTGCATCTCTTTTTTCATTCGACTGAACAGTATGAAAAGTTCAAGTTTAATTGTTATACAACACTATTCACCCCCTTTTTAATGTTATTTGCCTTGCCTACAGGATCCTATAGAGAGAATTGTCGCACTCGACGTAACAGCAGGGAAAGCTCCCGCTATTCAAATAGAAGCACTAGAATTTATGGTAATCGATGTCAAAGCTGCATACAATTCTATATTCGGTCGTCCCAACCTAGCGGCATTCCATGCAGTTGCTTCCGCATTTCACGTGAAAATGAAGATCCCAACAACAGCTGGTGTAGGCCAAGCTGTAGGTAGCCAACATGCGGCATGAGCATGCTACACCGCTATAATGGGGAGCTCTGTTCTCCCCCTCAACGCCATATAGTCACCGCCAAAAAGTAGTCACAGTGATTCAAAAACTGTAAACGAGCTTGAAGCCTCTGCCATAACCAACTCTAACAAGAACTTCCAAACCTGACACCTCATCTTTCACCAGGTCCAAACTAATTCTCATCATGACACAATAATAAACCTAAATCACTCGCCCGAAGCCAATCCACTTATTCAACGGAGAAAAATAGTCATGCCTAAACACATTGGTGCATCAGAAGGTTCCTCTTTCACTATGCAAAATAATAGGGGGCTCCCTCTAAAACAGGCAAGTCCAGGCAAGGTCTACCAAGTTGTTCACCTGACGGCTTATCAACTTGAAGATCCGAGGGCAAGGAGATATCAGCAAGGACTTGGAAAGTAGAACACCTTGCTAAGTACAACGAGTTGGGTGCCAAACTTGTACACAAAAATGGCACCAAAATCGTTAAAAGCTTCCTACGAGACGGGTTCGGAGCCCACATCCATAGTGCGAAGTTACTACAACAATTTACAATGAAACAAGTTTAGAGTGCTTCGCCATTCGATCTGCTCCTGCAACCTGTTAATTCATCAAAGCAAACAACGAGCTACACGCCCAACTTACATTTAAAGTGGCGCTAGGCACTCGTTATAAGCTTTCCTCAACGCAAGTTCGGAATCCAGAACTCGAGAGTTGCAGCATGCAAACACGCACGTTTAGAACACAACTCATCGGTCGATCTGTTCGTGCAACTAGTTGAACTTCCTTGGAGGATCTGAAACAACGAGTTGAGTGCCACACTTGTACACTTAAGCAGCACCAAACACTCATTGAGAGTCTCCCTGTAAGACGGATTCGAGTCCATACCCATCGCTCGACAAAGACTCTAACAATTTGCAATAACGCAAATTTACAGTGCACTTCACTATTCGATCTGCTCCTGCAATCTGTCAATGCCTTGACGACCGGTTCGAAGTCAATGTTCATGGTTCAAAAAAGACTCTGTCAATTTGTAAAGAAGCAAGTTTAGAGTGCACTTTGCCATTCGAGCTGCTCCCGCAACCTGTTAATACTTAAACTAACAAGTTAGGAATCCATGTTCATGGTTCATAGTTACTCTCGCAACATATAATTACACACATTCAGAGTTCAACTTGCCATTCGATCTGTTCCTGCAACTAGTTAAATTTCCTCAACAACATATTAAGAGGTCCAAAATTATGGATCAGAGTTACTCTAGCAACACTTGTAAAAAGCAACACTTGGAGTTCAACTCTCCATTCGATGTAACTCTCACAATCTATCAGAGGTCACATACAGTAAGTTTGGAAAACGACTCTTCCTCAGAGTTGTCCCTACAACTAGCTAGGTTCAAGACGGAGCAATGCTAAACTCCGTCATACACCATCGACAGCTCTCTAAGCTATACACAACAGACCTAAGGCCCTGTTATTTAGCGACAGAGAACCCATCGATGAAACCTCAACCATGACAGCAAGGGTGAAGCATGTTAAATGAATCCTGCAAATCACAAAACTATCACCAACTCATATGTTCAGATCCAGTAGCACTACAGATGTCTGCAAATACAAAATGGCTAGTCCAAAGCCTAACTCTCCAAAGAGCAACTCATACGACTAGCCAACCCTAGAGACGATGTATCACTGGATAAAACACCGGCATGTAGAAGACTTCTCATTCCAAAAACTACAAGTCTCATTACAACAGCAATGTTACTATGACTCCACAATTCACGTCTAAGAATCGCTACCGAAAGTCCTGCGAACACTGTACAGGTAACTGTCATGAAAGCTATTCTTCCAGCCAGACACACTAGAGAGGTGCTCAACCTAAGAAAAAAAAAAATCTCCTCGCCGGACTCCTACCAGCTAACTGCTTCCTAGGGCCGCCTCAACTCTTGATGACGATATTCAAGACAAGTCTTCCTTAGATGAGCAAACTCCAGATGTATCCGACCACCTTCACTTGAGCAAGCTTCAACTCCGTCTCGCTTGAAGCATCGTGCAAATGGGAGAGTTCCAACTCCATCACGTACAATGTATCATGAAGGAGGGCAAGCTCAGTGTCCCGAAAAACCTCATTCCATGCACGCAATCACTTGTCAGTAAAGAGAAGAATGGAATCATCTTAACGCTGAATAAACACAAGTGACTTCACTTCCACACTAAGATGATTCAGAATACCCTACAACTCATTCGCTCTAAAAACGATTTCGGCGCTACCGTGCCACATGAGTTCCTCCGGCCAACTACTAGTCAACATCGAGCAACAGGTCCAATGCTCTGCTTACTGCTCGAGCTCCATCAACAACTCGTTGGTCCTAAACAATGAGTACAGCGCTCCGCGCGTCGCTTGAGCTCCATCAACAACTCGTTGGTACAAAAACAATGAGTTCAGTGCTCTGCTCGCCACTTGAGCTCCATCAGCAACTCATTGGTCCCAAACAATGAGTTCAGCGCTCCGCTCGCTGTTTGAGCTCCATTAACAACTCGTTGGTCCCAAACAACGAGTTCAGTGCTCCGCTCGCTGCTTGAGCTCCATCAATAGCTCGTTGGTTCCAAACAACGAGTTCAGCACTCCGCTTGCTGCTTGAGATCCATTAATAGCTTGTTGGTTCCAAACAACGAGTTCAGCACTCTGCTCGCCACTTGAGCTGCATCAATAACTCGTTGGTCCTAAACAACGAGTTAAGCACTCTGCTCGCCGCTTGAGCTCCTTCGACAACTCGTTTGTCCCAAACAACGAGTTCAGCGCTCTGCTCGCCGCATGAGCTCCATCAACAACTCGTTTGTTCCAAACAATGAGTTCAGCGCTCTGGTCGCCGCTTGAGTTCCATTAACAACTCGTTGGTCCCAAACGACGAGTTCAGTGCTCTGCTCGCCGCTCGAGCTCTATCAATAGCTCGTTTGTCCCAAACAACGAGTTCAGCACTCTGCTCGCCACTTGAGCTCCATTAACAACTCGTTGGTTCTAAACAACGAGTTCAGTGCTCTGCTCGCTGCTTGAGCTCCATCAACAACTCGTTGGTCCTAAACAATAAGTTCAGCGCTTCGCTCGCCGCTTGAGCTCCATCAACAACTCGTTGGTCCCAAACAATGAATTCAGCGCTCCGCTCACCGCTTGAGCTCCATCAACAACTCGTTGGTCCCAAACTACGAGATCAGTGCTCCGCTCATCGCTTGAGCTCCATCAATAGCTCGTTGGCTCCAAACAACGAGTTAAGCGCTCTGCTCGCTGCTTGAGCTCCATCAACAACTCGTTTGTCCCAAATAACGAGTTTAGCGCTTTGCTCGCTGCTTGAGCTCCATCAACAACTTGTTTGTCCCAAACAACGAGTTCGGCACTCCGCTCGCCGCTTGAACCCCATCAATAGGTCGTTGGTTCCAAACAATGAGTTAAGCTCTCTGCTCACTACTTGAGCTCCATCAACAACTCGTTGGTCCTAAACAACAAGTTCAGCGCTCTAGTGACCGCTTGAGCTCCATCAACAACTTGTTGGCTCCCAACAACGAGTTCAATGCCTTGGTCTTCGCTCAAGCTTCACCAAATAGCTCGTTGGCTCCAAACAACGAGTTCAACACTTTGGTCTTCGCTCAAGCTCCACCAAATAGCTCGTTGACTCCAAACAACAAGTCCAATGTCTTGGTCTTCACTCAATCTCTACCAAATAGCTCGTTGGCTCCAAACAACGAGTTCGACGCTTGCTCTATGCTTGAGCTCCGTCCATAACTCGTTGGCTCCAAACAATGAGTTCAATGTTCCACTCTACGCTCATTGGCTCCCCACAATAAGTCCAACGCCATGGTTTTTGCCCAAGCACCACTAACAACTTGCCGGGGCCAAACAACAAGTTCAAGGCCAAGTGTATCTCATAGCTCTCCCTACAAACTCGCCGGGATCAAATGGCAGTTTCTGCATCATCTCTATCTCAGAGTTGTCTCTAAACTCGCCGGAGTCAAAAGGCAGTTTCTGGACCAACTCAATCAAGGAGTTGTCTCTACATGCTTGCTGGGCGAAAACAGCAGGTCCAACATCCAACTCTCTCAAAGAGTCTTCTCTAAACTTGCCAGGATCAAACAGCAGTTTCTACATCAACTCTATCTTAGAGTTCTCTTCACATTTGCTGGGATCAAACCGCAAGCTCTACGTCAACTCCACCACGAGTTGCCTCTACAAACTCATCGGGATCAAACGACAGTTTCTACATCAGCTCTATCTCAGAGTTGTCTCTAAACTCGCCGGAGTCAAACGGCAGTTTCTGGACCAACTCAATCAAGGAGTTGTCTCTACACGCTTGCTGGGTGCAAACAGTAGGTGCAACATCCAACTCCGTCATAGAGCCATCTCTAAGCTTCTTGGGAACAAACAATAAGTTCAATACACAGCTCCACCACGAATTGCCTCTATAAACTTACCTGGATCAAGCGGCAGTTTCTACATCAACTCTATCTCAAAGTTGTCTCTACACGCTTGCTGGGTACAAACAGTAGGTGCGACATCCAACTCCGTCATAGAGCCATCTCTAAGCTTGTAGGGAACAAACAACAAGTTCAGCACACAGCTCTACCACGAGTTGCCTCTACAAACTTGTCAGGATCAAACAGCGAGCTCTACGCCAACTCAGCCACGAGTTGCCCCTACAAACTCGCTAGGGTCAAATGGCAGTTTCTGGACTGACTCAATCAAAGAGTTGCCTCTACACGCTTGCTGGGTGCAAACAGCAGGTGCAACATCCAACTCGTTATAGAGTCCTCTTTAAGCTTGTTGGGAACAAACAACAAGTTCAGCACTCAATTCTGCCATAAGAGTTGTCTCGAAACTCGCTGGGGTCAAACGGCAGTTTCTACATCAACCCTATCTCGGGGTTGTCTCTACACGCTTGCTGGGCACAAACAGCAAGCGCAACGTCCAACTCCATCACAGAGTTCTCTACACGCTTGCCGGGCGCAAACTCAAAATGTTCAACTCTGTCGCGGATAGGCCACAACAACTTGTTGGGACCAGACAACAAGTCTGCAAACAGCTCTCCCAGTACAGCTATGTATATATGCACAAGATCCACCAATCGAGGGTTACGAAGTAAAAAGCTGGGTGTACACGTATGATTAACTATATGTATATATATATATATGTTGTTGCATATACACAACAATATACATATAAAAAAATTGTATGCAAACCCAACTCGAAAATACTTCAAAAACCCCCCAAAGTGAGCTTGCGGATTAAATGAGTGAACGGATGAAGCCGGGTCGGGTTCGGATCCACAACCCAAGCCCACAAACGTAACTCAAAATCAACAAAGGGGTATAAACGGGTCAGATCCAAACCTGAATCTCACCCGCTCCACTTCTCCTCTTCTTCTTTCTTCTTCTTCAGAGTTTGGCGCCAAAACACTGCCGAAATCCTTCTTCAAAAATCCCAAGAACGGAGCACACCCAACTCATCTTCTCCTCCTCGCCCCAACTCAGACTTCAAACTCTCGCCTTGTCAAAGCATCTCCGAGTTGCTAGCTAGAGGGCATCTTCATCCTCGAGCTCTCACCGCGTCCAAACCTGAAACAGAGCTCGAACCTAAAAAGTTCCAACTCCTATAGCTCGGCGAGGTGGCTATTCCGATAGCTTAGCTAACTCGTAGCTCGACGAGAGCATCGACAATCTCCGTAGCTCGGCGAAGTGCTCAAAGGCCAAAGGTCGGCGAGAGCTCGAGCTTCGTAGCTCGGCAAGACCCAAACAGCCATAGCTCGGCGAAATGGTGATAGCTCTGCGAGAACGATTCTCTGTAGCTCGGCGAACCTATAGCTCCATAGCTCGGCGAAGATCACCACTCCGTAGCTCGGTGAGAGCTCGAGCTCCATAGCTTGGCAACATCCCCATAGCTCGGTAAAATGGAGCTTCATCGTTTCCATAGCTCGGTAAAATTTTGATGACCAATAGCTCGCCAGAGCTCGACCATCATAGCTCGCTGAGACTTCAAGGCAGCTCAACCACAGCCCCATAGCTCAACCAACGGCGGTGCACACCAATCGACGCTCCTCCACGTCAACAAAGCTCTACACACATCGACAGAAAACAGAGCTCGTGGCTCGATCAAGAGCTCAGTCACAGACTCGGCCTCATAGCTCAACGACGGAGTGGCCTCCATAGCTCTACAATACCATCGCAAGCTCAAAGAGAGATCAGAGGCCATAGCTCGACGAGTTTAGCTCGCAGGATCGACGTCACCGTAGCTCAACCAAGACGATGAACTCCTATAGCTCGGCTGAAACTTGCCCCCATAGCTCCGCAGTCTCCTACTAAGCCTTCGCCGACCTATGCATTGAAGAGGATGAAAGTAGCTCGGCGAATTGGTTCGCCGAGCTGAGGGGGGGATGAAGACGAGTGATAGCCGCTAGATCTTCACGAAATGCATGCTAGCCCCGTGATCGACGCTCAGCATTTTTTTCGGCTTGATCTCGCCTCTCCGCCGTTCGATCTCCATCACCAGGCGAGCTGCCCCATGATGAGCGACTCAGATCGCACCAAGATCAGCACATCTCTGATCTGTGCCTCAGATCGCTCCAAAAAGCGAGCCCGGATATGATAATTCAGAAAATTAATTAAAAAACCATTTACAAATCGAAAAATTAATTAAAAAATTCGAGAATAATTATTTGAATTCAAAAAAATAATTAAAAAATTCGAAAAAATAATTAAAATTGAATTTGTTAATTATAAAATTCGAAAGAGTGATTTTGAGATTGTAGAACATTCCATAAAATTCGGAGAAATCCGAAGAACTATGAAAAAATTTCTAGAAAATTCCAGAAAATTCAGAAAAATCCAAAAAATATGGAAAAACTTAGGAATATATTCACTGCCTTCAGAAGCCACAGATCAGTTCCAGGTATTTCTGAACACTCTGACTACTAAGATTATTCGCCAGATTCTAAAAATAAGACGTACTACTTCCCAAAAGCCATGAAAATTGTCTTCAGGGAGTGGTGGGCTTATGTTGATGGTAAAAAACACAGCAGATCAGAGCCGTACGATCTCTGCATGGATCTCAATGTATCTACAGGGAGATTAGTAATCATAGGCCTATTTTACAAGCTTAGGCCCACTCCGAGACATGGGCTTCTCTCAAACCCATAAAAAATGATAGACTAGGCCTACTAAGAGAGACACCCAGCCCATTTGGCTAGGAGTCAAACCTCGCATCCCCTAACATGGATATCTTATCTCTTCAGTGAGGGAGACATGAAAGATCCAACGGTCACGATTTGATCTCTAGAATGTCTTTCAGGCCTATAAATATCCCTCCCCCTCTTCAGTCACCAGGTAATCAACAATTCATCAGTTTTCACTCTCTTACTCTCTCTCTTTCTGGTTCTGACTTGAGCATCGGAGGGTCTGTCGTCAGGGGGTGTTTCAGGCATTTTGCAAGTCCATCAACCGCATCATCCACCGTCGAATTCATATCACACGAGGTTAATCAGCGATCCAGATTCAATCTCGGGAGCTCTAACCTCTTTTAATGGCCAAGGCACATGTTTGACTTTTAGTAGTTTCCATCTATTATTAACTCACTATCTATTTGCTCCCACACCGAAATAAGCAGCAACATCACGTATGCATGAAGCCATGCTCACGAGAAGGAGGTGTGGTAGTTGGATATAAAATCACATATGGAGAATGAGAGGTACGTAGAAGGTGTTTAAATGGTAATATTAGAGCCGGTTTTTAACACCGATAGTTGATTGGGTGCGTAAGATATATGCCAGTGAGTATCAGGTAGACTCCACAGTTTGCCGAAGGTTATTAGGATACACCACTTACATCGACTAGAAAGACAATTCTGTATTATTTTGTATGTCCCGAGCTTAGTGAGAACGCTAAGTTCTTAAGAGGGGATGATTGTAATACCCAATACATATATATATATATATATAAGTTTGTATGGGCTTGATATATGGGCCTAGAATAATTAATATGGGCCAAAGGTGCATGGGAATAAAAAAAAGGCCATGTTGGCATGCATGGCAGTAGGGATGGCAAACGGGTCGGGTCGACCCGCGAACCGCCCGTGACCCGCCCATTTAACCCAGCCCACGAAACCACGGTTCGGGTTAGGGTCGAACCCGTTAACGTTAATGGGTCGAACCCATTAACGTTAATGGGTCGAACCCGGTAACGTTAATGGGTCGACCTAGGTCGATAAATTAACGAATCCAACCCGCTCAACCCGGCCCGGTAACCCGCGAAAATGGACCCAACCCGCCCACCAACGCCCGGGTCGACCCGTGGGTTGCGAACCGTTTGACCCGTACGGGTCAAACATTCGACCCGCTCCGGGTCGACCGTTGACCCGCATGTCCAACGGTCGGTTACTGTTCACCAGAGCCGTTGAACGGCTCTTTTAGCCGTTTTTTGGTTTTTTTTGTGTTTTTTTTTGTTTTTTTGTTTATTTTTACCCCATAAATACCCCCTAAAATCAAACAAAAAATCACACATTTCTCTCTTACTCTCTCTGCTATTATTACTCAATTTATTTGAATTTGTGAACAATTGAACAAAGAAGCTAGCAAGTCATATACACGATCAAATTCCGATCGTATCGAAGTCAAAATTCAACAACGTCTTCAAGTCTTCAACTCTCCTCCAACTCCAAGTGATCAAGTCTTCTACTCTTCTCCAAGCTCTCCTCGAGTCTTTAATTCCGGATTTCTACTTCTACTTATATTCTTATTTTTACGGGTTCTTTTATATACACGTATCCACGGTGAACGGTATCAAAATTTCATATCCCTCTTCTTCAGTTTCAATTTATTTTTTAGTTAAAATTTTTGGTATCTTGTTTGTTTATTGGTTTTTTGATCTTCTTTCTCACAACCCTCTTGTTTTCTAGATTTTTTTTGTAACTTATCGCCCCTAAATTGTGTAGTTTTTTTTTACATACACTACTACATATAAACATGTCTAGATCATGCGGTAGCGATCGTAGCCAAAGTGGGCAAGATTCCACCGGCACTTCCCATGGCCACCAATTGTCCCACATAATGAACCCGTCGAAGAGTACCATGATCCTCCTTCCCAACAATGGGGTACACACCATGAATTTGTAGGAGACATACAATTAGAAGAAGACGAAGAACAACAACCAACCAAAACAACACAAACCCTAGTGGTAGGAAAACTAAAGGGGAAAGTAGTGATTGGCATAAATTTTACGATTATATCCCGGACAAAGAAACTCCGGGTATAGGTTTGAAAGTTTGTAAAACATGTTCTAAGCAATACAAATGGAAGAGGGGTGAGGGCACGGGTACAATTAAGAGACACATCCTAAGTGTCCATAAAGACCTTTTTGTTGACCAACCCGGCCAATAAAAAATCCACCCTAGGACCGGTCTAGTTGATAGCCACCCTTATGATCCCGATCTTATTCGTCGGGAAATGGCCCGATTAGTAATAAAGGAAGAGTTACCATTTTCCTATCCCGAGAGTAGGGACTTGGAAAATTTTAATCAAACGGCCTTAAACCCTCATTTTAGAAGAATCCCGAGAAATACTTGCAAATCGAATTGTTTTAAAATGTACAATGAAATAAGGGATGCTTTGATTACAATTTTATGGAGTTTAACTTGTAGAGTTAGTTTAACTACAGATTGTTGGACGGATTGCAACAATATTCCAATGATGAGAATAACCTGTCATTGGATCGACAATGATTGGATTCTTCAAAAAAGAATCATATCACTTGCGGTGTTGCCCTATCCTCATAGTGGCATTGAAATAGCAAACCGTATTTTAGAAATTTGTGATTTTTTTATTTCGCGATAAAATTATGTGTATTAGTTTTGATAATGCATATAACAACAATGCATCAATTAGTATTTTAAAAAGAGAATTAAACCCTCCATCTGACAATATTTTTCATGTTAGATGTGCATGTCATATTTTAAATTTATGTGTTCAAGATGCATTAAAAATAGCCGATCCATATATACTTAAAATTAGAAATTGTGTACATTTTATTGCATTAAGTGGCACCGTATTTCAAGAATGAAAAAATTGGTGTTGGATTTCAAATGTACCTTTTAGAAAATTTCCAAAGGATGTTAAATACCGATGGAACTCTACTTTTGATTTACTACAGGTTATTACCGAATATAAAGCATGTATAAATGATTTTTGTATCGTTAAAAATATGCCTAATTTTCAAATGACTCCCGCCGATTGGTATTATGCTGAATCTTTGTTGAAATTTTTTGAACCTTTTAAAACCTCAACTTTCAAATTTTCAAAATCATATGAATCTACTTCTAGTAGCATTTTTATTTCAATAGTTACTATGATGCAAACTTTTAACAAAATGTTAAATGATGCTTTTGTTAGTGATATTGTCAAACCTGCATACACAAAAATTTTGAAGTATTTTAATCCTCCTCCTATGTTGTATTGTGTTGCTACCGTTATGGATCCTCGTATCAAATTAGAAGGTACGAAGAGTTTGATTGATATGTTTTTTAGTTTACTTGGGGATGAAGAAACTGAAATTGATTGTGCTTCTTTTTTAGTTAAATTTGAATCTACATTAAATAACTTGTATGATTATTATGATAGATGTTTTGCTTCTAGTAGTACAACTTCTGTAGTTAGTTCTTCTTCTGCTACTTTTAAAGGTAAAGGTAAGGGTAAGAGTAAATATGATGATAGAACATTTAATTTACTTGCACAAATTCAATCCAAAAAATCTAGGACTAATCAACCTAATGAATTAAATTGGTATAACCAACAAGATTCTGAGTCTTCTACTTCTTCACTAGATATTTTACAATGGTGGAAAGACCATGAACACACATAAAATTCTTAAATATACGGCTAAAGATTTACTAACTCCTCCTGTCTCTACAGTTACTTCTGAAAGTGCATTTTCTACAAGTGGCAGGGTTCTAACTAATTACAGAAATCGCTTGAAGCCGATTCGTTAGAGATGCTAGTTTGTACTGAAGACTGGCTGAAGGCTGAAGATAGGACACAAGAAAAAGCATTATCTACGTCCACAAGTGGGAGCAACTCGCCGGAAGAACAACAACAACAACAACAATAGAAACCATAATGAAGAATTCAAGACCAACAACAATAAGTCAACAACAACAAATTGAAGGCCATCAAATTGAAGACAATTGTAAATAGATAAAAAATTGTATTAAATCTTTGCTTGTTATTTCAAATTAGAAAAATTGAAGTAAATTGAAATTGTATATAATAATTAAGAAATATGTTAGTGTGTAAAACAAATTTGGGAAATCTTTATTTCTTATTAGAAATTGTGAAACTTGTATAACTTGAAATCATATAAATAATATTTCATTTTTTTGGCAATTTCACTCTTTCAATCTTATTATTATTATCACGATTTTTAATGTTTATTATTAATTTTTTTAAGTTTAAAAAAAAAAAAAAAAAAAAACATATCTAAACGGGCCAACCCACGACCCGGGTTGGACCCGAAAGGGTTCACGGGTTGGGCGGGTCACGAATTCAGCTCTTCGACCCGACCCGAACCGGCCCAGCCCGGTTAAGCCTCCAACCCAACCCGAACCCGCCCAAGTCAACCTCCAACCCGGGCGGGTCCGACCCGACCCGGCCCGGCCCGGTCGACCCGAATGCCAACCCTACATGGTAGCATGCATGCACGTGAAGCTCTTCACGTGAGAAGAGAGAATGTGAGGGTAACTGGTTTAGAAAAGTCCCACATCGGAAAATTCGATGTGTAGAATTAGTGTATAAATAGTAAGGCCAACCATCCATCAGTACCAACTAGCTATATCATTTTTGGTGAGGTTATGCTCTGTGATGAGGCCGTAGTTAGATTTTGTTTAGGCATTGCATGCACACGCATAGGCATGCATGAAACCGAGTTTAAGGAATTTGAACTAATTTCAGGAACAGATCAAATGGCGAGTTGAACTTTGATCCGAGCTAGAGCTGCTATTGGATCCTTTCGGGTCGGGTCCTCCACTACCCGGATCCGGTATCTCACGGGTCTAAAAATTAGACCCGGACTTGCGAGAATCAGGTCCGGGTCCTAATTTAAAAAAATTACCCGTAGGGTCCGGTAGCGGGCAATAAATATTTGCACTTAAGTATTTTTGCACCCGATACCAATTTTTGCACTTAAGTATATGAATAAATAGTATATTTACACATATATCTTCAACAATTACTATTTACATGTATATCCTATAACTCTGTTATTCAAATTCCATATTTTTTGGGTATTTTTTAACGGGTCCAGGTCGCTTCTATTTTGAGCAGACCCGGACCGAGACCCAGAAGTGCATCAGGTCTTATTTTAGGACCCGGACCTGGACCCGTATAGATCGGGTCGGTTTCGGTCCAATGTCAGGTCTGGGTATTGGGTAAATGTGAAAGTGCTACTCCGAGCCATGAGTATGGATTCCGAACTAGTTAGTTTAGATATTAACAGGTTACAGGAACAGATCGAGTAGTGAGTTGAACTCTGAACATACTTTGCTACCAGTTGCAAGAGTAACATTGAGTAATGGGTATGGACTCTGAACTTGTTGTCGAGGCGTTAACAGATTGTAGGACTTAACTTTGTTCCAAATTGTTAGAGTAACTTCGAGCCATGGGTATGGACTTCCAACCCGTCTTATAAAGAGCTTTTAATGAGTTTTTTGTGCTGGTTTTATGGGTAGACTTGGCATTTAACTTGTTGTATGCATCCGTAGAGTAGTATAATAATTCTTCAAAAACTAATGCTAAATTTTATAGGTAAATAAAGCTAACTGGCTGCTCTAGTGGCTGGCATTTATTACATGCAGTCACCGGTAGAGAAAGCGATCTTCTATTAAAAATAAAACTAAACGGATGCTCTAGTGGCTAGCCTTTATTACAAAATATTGAAAATTTATAGAGGAGGCAAGCGTTAAGCACCCTTATTGAAATTCATAAGGCATTCATCATTCCAAGTCACTGCTGATAGCTCCTTGCCCCTCGGGTCTTCAAGTTAATAAGCCGCTAGGCAGACAACTTGGTAGACTTGCATGGATTTGCCCATTTGGGAGCGAGCCTCCCCTTGTTTTGTGGAGAGAAGTAGAAATCTTCAGGTTCGCCAATGCATTTTGGCAGGACTAGTTCTTTTCATTGAATGAGCGTAGTGTCTTCGGGCAGGGGATTAAAGTTTATTATTGTGATATGATGAGAACAAATTTAGACCTCATGGGAGATGATTTGGCAGGTTTGATTGTTCTTTGCAGGATTTTCTATGGTAGTGGCTTCAAGCTTGTTTACATTCTTGGAGTTATTGTGGCCGCTTTTTGGTGGTAGCTCTTTGGCATCGAGGGGGAGGACCGAGCCCCCCATTGTAGTGGTGTAGCATGGTCGTGCTTCTTGTTGGCTCCCTACACCTTAGCCTATGCCTACTGTTGTTGGGAACTTCAATTTCATGTAGAAGGCAGAAGCAACTGCATGGAAGGCCACTAGGCCAGGATGGCCGAATATTGCGTTGTAAGCAGTTTTAATATCGACTACCATAAAGTCCAGTGCTTCTGTTCGAATAATGTGGGCTTTTCATACTTTCACATCGAGTGTGGCGATTCCTTATACTTGAATGGGGACACCAGAGAATCTGTGGAGTGTGTAGCCAGCTGGCTTGAGTCGGTCCCGGGAGAGCTTGAGGCCAATGAAAGTGTTCATGAAAAAGATGTTTACCGAGCTACCGTTGTCCACCAGGGTGCAGCGTACCTCATGATTCATCATATAAAGGTTAATGACCAGTGCGTCGCAATGAGGTGTTCAGACACCTTCTAAGTCCTTATCGGAAAAAGATATTGGGACCCCGGTGCTCTTAGCAGGTGGGATGTTATATACTAAGTTGACTTCCTTGACAAAGGCTTTGTAGGAGGAGTTAGAATCTCCTCCCATCGGACCTTCGTAAATAGAGTGAAGAATGACCATATGTTATGAGTCTCGTGATTCGGAGGGCCTCTCTTGACGCTTATTCGCCCCCCGTGCCAGAGGGGTTTTGGTATTGTTGTTTCGTTGGACAAATTGAGGGAGATAACCCCAGCGAATCATGCCATCAAGTTTATCTTTGAGGGCTTGGTAGTTTGTCAGTGGTGTGTCCATAGTCTCTATGAAATGCACATCACTTATACCTATCTCTTCTTTTGCTAGTTGTAGACAACTTGGGGGAGGGCGGATTATTTTGTCATTCTCAACTGCCACGAGGATGATTGATATGCTTGCGTTGATATGAGTGAACTTGTCGAAGCATGGTGCTGGAGGGGGACGACATTGACCTACGCCATCTTTCTGAAACTTCCCAAGTCTTTTCTCGCTTATATTCTTTCGTTTGTTCCCTAAAGATGAATCGTTCTTGCCTTGAGGATAAAGAGCTTCCTCAACTCTGATATATACTAGAAGATGAATCATTCTTGCCTTGAGGACTTAAATAGTGAAGTCTACATGATTATGTACTCGGGTCTTCTCGTAACAGTAATCAGTGACAAGTAAACATGAACGATAAACATGATCGGTAAACAGTAATACGGGGAACACGGGCCCCCTTCCAAGTACACTCTCCTATATTGTCCACTACTAAGCCGTACCCTTTATTGCCCCTGCTTGTTATTCTTTTAGTATGATTAATCATGAACATGCAGTATGGGCAATTAGTTGGAACGGTGGTATCAAGACAGTCGTTTCACTTCTTAGGAAATTGGATTCCAAAGGTGGCCCTTACGGATTCTAGAGGTGAATACTGCAAATTCTAGAGGTGACCCCCGCTGATACATACGATGTGGCACTTAGTTCTACGTGGCACTTAGCTTCATGTGGCACTTAGTTTTGCCATCTAAAATACTGGAACAATGATACATATAATGGTAGTATCAAGACGGTAATCAAGAACCTATCGAGGGCGGTAATCTGACCATATCAAGAGGTGAAAGCAAATACATGTATCAATGACATAAATCATGAAAGCATCAAGCCATGTATGCAAATGCATGATATGAAGCAATCTATTGATCTACTTTATTAGTAAAATTTATTAAGCATGAATAATAATATATATAGTTCAAGAACACAAAATACAAATCTAGAGAGCAATACATGCCAGCACTAAAACTCACTTTCCCGCTGCTACATAAAAGCAAAACCAGTGCCTTTAGAGATTCCAGCAAATAGACTCTCCTACGAATCCAATGTCTATTCACTTGACACAAACTAAGTTTAGTAGTCATACCTATCAGTCAGTTCCTTACAGGTCTAGTGCTCTAGCAGCAATATAGGAAATTCTCATGGTTATAATTCCATTGAGAAGTCATTATAAATCTTACAAAAATCATAAACTAACTCCTAACAATGTCTATTAACAATCAAGTTAATCTCATATTAGAATTCCACCAACAATATGTGTAACGCCCCGAATCCCAAATACACTGAATTCGAGATGTTCTACAGGATCTTTTCACTTTCTTTAGTACAATTTTACAAGAAATTTAAACTTTTCACTTTACATCAGAGTTACATCATATATTACATTTACATTTGCACAGAAGAAGTAAAAATATACAACATTTACATAAATGTACAATAACATGGTAAAATCTTTATGCATCCATTCCTCTTTAACATGTAATTTATCCTGCATACAAAACTGTGGGTACGTCAATTTATTCAACCGACGATAATTATACATGGCCATCCTCTCTATGCTAGAAATAGTATAACGAATCTCATTTCTTAACAGATCTCAAAACTTGTTCACATAACAAAGTAAAGGGGAAAAATCTTAATGATATCGTGTCGTGATCGTGCACTTAATCCTTAATGCAATTACTTAATTTACATGACACTAATGCGCACTTGTTCGGATTCTATGCATCCCATACTACATAGGTCCGAGGGCAAGCCTCTTAACCGTTCTTCATTTTTTGTAGGGTTCAATCCCTCGCCATGACTTACTCTACTTCTGTAATTACAGTGAGTATCCTAGATGATCTATGAGTACAAGCACGTATCCTGGACCCTGGAGGGGAACCCCGCGCCATGTCTTGACTCATCAAGCATGCATTCTGCGGCAATTCAGCCTCCTCCCTGAACACGATCCTCTTGCAGTCACCAAACATCCCACAAGCGTGGCTAAAGTCCGATCATTCTGAGTTGCGCCTGCGCCATGTCTTGACTCATCAAGCATGCATTCTGCGGCTCACACCCGCACCGTAAACTCTAGTTCTCATACTTATGTTTTTCTCTCACTTTCATCACCTCTTCACTATGTACTAAAATCATTAGAATCATGAATAAAAATCAAAGCTCTAGAGTTAGCCTCTCCACCAAACCGGACTTATCATTTCATTTCAATACATGACCAACCTTGGTCTTCTTTTTAATTCATTTCATTCATTTCACTGCCGGGGGAGACTTAGCTACTCTTCGTTTCAATTTCAATTCACAATTTCCAATTGAGCACTTTCAGCTCATAATTCATTTTAGAGTCTCACAGACTTTCTTATCATGATCTTAGCCTTTCATGTTCATTTAATTCTCAACTCACATCTATGATTCTTTTCATATAAATTCATACAGCCATAAAAGAGTTCATTGACATCAATCATAAAATTCACAACTTTCAGCAATAATCAAAACTGGAATCTCTGACATATCAAAATCTACTCTGTACAGTCGACTTGGAAGGGCAGTCGACTCGTACAGTCAATACAAGTTCATCATAAACACTCGGGAGAGTCGACTGCTGCACACGGCCAGTCGGCTGTCCCGCAACTTTTCTTGTTCAAAATGTTATCCACGTAACAGTCGATTGTTCATCCATCAGTCGTCTGTCCTAGGATTTTTAACAGTACATTATCAGGTTCAGCTCAGTCGACTTGTTACGCGCATTCAGTCGACTGGACAGATTCATATTTCAAATTAAGGGATCATCTTTCTTACAATTCTTACATGTACTTGCATCATGATGTCAAATCACAATATACATACATTCATGTTTCATAAGCACAACACTTCTTAGTTGTTCAGTAACATCACAGCATGGAAATTCAAGTTACTAATGTTGTCTTTTCTTTAAGAAAATACTTTAAACATGCATTTACACTTATTCATAACTTTCGTGCAGAGGTAAAACATGATTCTCAATTACACTAAGACAATCACGATGAAAACATATCTCATTTCATGGAATTTCAGGCATACTCAAAGTTTAATCAATGCATCGGTCGACTACTCCGAACATCAGTCGACTGTACCAGTCATTCTCAATTTTATTAATTATCCCCTAGTTCTTTTTCCACATGCCCATGTCTACTTAGCCATGTACATCATGAAGGATATGAGTTTAGCCTTACTACTTCATTTTAATAATACACATATATGTCATGAAATTTCTAACAAACATGTAACAGATGTCTTGTACCAGTCGACTTATCCTTACGACAGTCGACTGTACCGACTCAATTCGTCATTGTTTGTAGTGTCATTATTTCACTAATTGTCCTCCACAATTATCATCATAAACATACTCAGGCAAATTCCAATATGTTGAATTTACTTCTCATAAGCCATAGCAACAACCATCATAATTATAGCATAATTTCTACACTAGAAGTCCTGAGAAACACCCACCTTATTTGACGAAGTAATCGAATCCAGAAAAAGCTTCTTACTGCAGCGCAGCACTCCTTGCTCCTTGCTCCTTGCCGAAAATCCCCAGAGAATGATGCCCGGCCTCCACACACAAACTCACAAAATACCTCTCTTACAATAATGATTCTAGTGTAAAAGAAATAGAGAATGAGAGGGGGGTATTTATACACCAAGGGGAGTGAGATGGAGGGCCAAGATTCAGTAGATGGTTAATGGATCAAGGGTTAGGATGCATTAGGGGGTTGAAATAACTACCCACACTCTACAAAACTACCCACAACTCCATCCACTACTTCACCCAAAACCGGCCAACCAAAAGGTGAGCTCTACACGTGTATGCAACATGCACGTGTATGCACAACTCACCCCACAAGAATTTGTGCATAAAATAATAAGTCTCTTTAAAAGAAATGTTACACATACAAGTTATAGAAAAATAAGAAAAGATTAAACTCATGGGCTTAAATTAATTGGGCAAAAAATAATTATTTTGTAGAAGTAAATAAATAAATTAACATTTGGGCTTTAGGGAAAATACTTTATAAAAACAATGTTCTTACTCATTATGTTGAAAATAATAGCCAAAATATCACACGTGCACACCACGTGCAACAAAATAAATAATCTTTCATATATTTGGAAAATTAGGGTATTACAATATGTTGTTTCAATTAATTCACCGGGACAATACACTTCAAACAGTATTATGGAAATTTAGACGTTACATTACTAAAACATTAATATCTCATAATCAGTAAATCGGTTTGCAAAACTGTCACGCACCGCTTTCCAAAAGAATACGGAATACGAGTACGTGACAAAGCCCAGTGAATGATTTTCACTATTCATAAGCTGTAAGGATCAACTCAACTGTATGACACGAAAGAGAGAGAGAACAACCACGCATGCATGAAACAAATTTCATAATCAAAGAATTATTTGAAAACAAATATAGAATCCTCAAATAAAAACAAGATTTGGAAACAAAATAAAACTTCGGGACAACAAGCCCAATACAAGTTCAAGTAGAAACAAAGGAAAAATAAATTCAATACAAGAATAAACTAAAGCATAAAGATTCCAGCCCAAGCTCAAAACACTTGGTCACTCACTCCGTCAGGTAGATGATCCCCAAAACCTATATATTTATTAATTGACAAAAATAGGGAAACAGGAAAACAATGTGCTCGTTAGTGCAAGTTACGGGCCGCAAGTAGTACAAGCAAAAAAGGGTGCGGAACAAAGTAAATAGAATACAGAATAGGAAACAAGGAACAAGAGTGCATAACATAATGTGGCAAGGGTGTAACAGATGAGTAGAGACAAATATCTAGTAACCAAGTAAACAGAATCAGGTAACAGAATCAAGTAACAAATAATAGATAAACTTATAACAGGTGCCAACAGATAATAGATACAGGTAGCAGGCATATGCAAGTGACGTATTATTCTTGTGTCTTGTATTTAGTCCTAACTAATGCATCACCCATGCATCCCATACCACATGGTTACTACATACAAACAAGTTGCGTTTAGACTTAGTGGTAGATTTTATAGGATCATGTACTTAGACATCATAATAACAAGTATACAGACACATGAATCATATAATCACGAATTCATGCAAAACAGATGAGACCTACGGGCCCCCCTTCCGAGTACACCTTCCTATAGGGAAGAATGCAGTCAGGAATCACATAAACAGATAAAAAAGACACGAACCATGTAACCATGTATTCATGCAAAACATATGGAACCTACTAGCTCCCCCTGCCGAGTATATTTACTATATTGTCCACTACCAAATCTTTCCCTTAAACCTCGTCTTGTTAATTATTATTATTATCAAAACAGGCATGAAAGTGCACAATCTGGGGTAAGTAAACATGATGGGAAACAGGTAACAGGTTCGGGCTGGGTAGAAAATACATTCGGATGTCAAAACAATTATAAATATTGAAACAACAAGAACCCCTAATTCTGGACAGCATGACGTTGCTGCACCAAAACTGGAATTTCCCCTGCTACAGGAAAGAAAATCTAGATCAGTTAGATGTTCTAGAAACTAGACTCTCTGCCGGTTCCAGCGCATATACACACGATATATATAAGTCACAGAAACTAGGTTCAAATTCTTATTCTTTACAGATTTCGTGTTCAGGCAGCATGTGAATGTCAAATTCATGTGTATAAAAATTAACTGTAACTTCATTCAAGAATCTTATAAAATTCATAAATTAATTCAAAATCATGTTTAGTAACATACTGAAAAATATTAGGTTTTAATTATATACTTAGCAAGGTATTCAAATTAGTTAATCGAGGAAATATACTTCAAAATAGAAATCTGGAATTGAAAACGTCACAGCACTAAAAATAACATATCTAGCAATCTACACATCGGCTACCAGATACGTAAATAGTTCTGGAAACTAGAAACAGGGGGCTACAACTCTTATTTAGAAAGTTCTAACATATTCAAATACAACTTGGTCAAAATCAGGCTACAAGTCAGAATATACATCAAGACAGAAATATACAAATTTGATATATAGGATGTTTTGATGGGCATCAAATCATAGAGGCAAATAGATTGATTCGATTCAACATACATATCAAGTGATTTAATCAAGGAATGATTTCAAAGAATAAACAATACGACGGTTCAATCAATTGAAATTTGCAAAGACGTTTTTCATGAATATAGACGAGTTTCAAAACAAAATAATCAAGCAAAATTACTACTTGCGGGAGGTCAAATAAAAGCTTTTACAGAGCAATAAAAATGTACAAGGTACTTGCCTGAAAGATGAAAACGATTCTGTTAATAATGGGAGAATAACGGGACGAGTATCCCGACGGCAACAATATACGTGCAACACGTGCAATCCAACAACAACGGCGAAAGCACAGTAGCACGTGCACACCACGTGCACAACGAAGCAACCAACAACAAGGGCAACGATACATGCACAGTGAAGCAAAGCAACAAATGGCACGTGCATCACACGTGCGAGAGACACAGCACAACGGCAAGGGCATAAGAACAACGACGACACAGGACGGCGTTACGAGCATGAGAGACAGTAGTATTAAGAGCGCTAAACAGCAACACCAACAAGAGTACACAGTTGCAACAAGAGGGGGCAACTGCAGCAAGGGGACGACGACTGGCTCGAAGGTGCAGGTGGATGGTGGGTTTTGGTGGTGCTGTGGAGAGGCCAGGACGGAGGTGCAGGAGCTTTGACGGGGTCACAATGGGTCGATGGTGCTCTGGTTCTGTTGACGGCGAGCGAGGGCAGGAGGAGAGGAGATGAAGGTGAACAGGGATAGGGTGAGGGAAGTCGATGAAGGCAGGGTCGATGGCAATGGCGGTTGGAGGGTGATGGTGCACAGGGCTAGGAAGATGATGGGGTACTAGAGCTCGGAGACAGGGCGCTGGAAGGAGAAGATGACGACGGGGATAGTGTAGGAGTGGTGGTGATGACGATAGGAGGCAAGGTCATGGTCGAGGAGGAAAGGTCGAAGGGTTTCGGTGCAAGATAGAGGTAGAGGAAGGGTCAGGGGTGAGCGGTGGCTGGGTAATTAATTAGGTTTTAATTAGGGTTAAGGAGGTTAATGATAGTATATATAGAGGGGATTAGCTGATGGGTTAGTGGGCTATGGATTAGCGGGTTTAGGGTTTAAAATCACAATATGAAAACAAGTTGTGGGATTTGGATAATAATCAATTAACGGGTTTAAATCCAATAGGGAAAACAATTAGGATTTATATTAAGAATAAATAATTAAATCAATTATAATAAATAGTAATACAATAGTACAATGGATCAAATAGTATATATTAAGTTAATACTCCAATACTAATAAGCAAAATAGAATATACGGATTCATAAAATAAATAAAATCGGGTTTGATTTGCTAAAATATGATGAACAGTAATATAGTAGTACATAATAATTTGTTAAATCAAATAATGTACATAAACTTCATACTCCTAATAATAATAATAATAAATAATAATAAAAATCGTAGTAATCATAACAATCATAGTAGCAATAATAATAATAAGATTTGGGTTTAACACATTATAAATAATCAAATAATAAAAATGGACTTGGTATAAGTAATTAGTCGAATAAGAAAATCAGGTTAAACGATAGAATAGAATAGGATTTGTATTATAATATAAAAATCATTGGAAGATAGCTACAAATAAAATTATTGATTGGAACAGACTTTAATAGGATATCCGACAATACATTTTAACAAAAAAAAATTAAAAGCTGAAAAATAATTTATAACTAATCGAAATACCGAAAATACACAGAAAATACGTATTGACGGGAACAGGGGATTACAGAAACCAAGAGATTCTGCACTCAGAGGGCTACAACATACATGTATAAAGTTCAAAATTTGGTCATAGAGAACTGGGTCAAATCCTAGTACAATGTCAGACAAAGAAAGGGTAGACAATCTACTACTTTCATTTTAAAATCTCAATTCACAAAAATATAACTTTATGATCAGAAATACATTCACATTCATATTGAGTAGTTAAATCATATATCTACGATTAACATGTCTAGAGCATGGTAATAGAATCAAATAAATCTTGTAACAAGATATATATATATATATATATATATATATATATATATATATATATATATATATATATATATATCACTAAGTTGTGCTTACGTAGTGTATGTAATATGGTGTCATGATGATGAAATTATATGGGTCTTTATATGAATATCAAATTGAAGAACTATAGGAGGCTCAACATGGGTATACAAAGAGTGGTTCAAGATTTAAATAAAGCAAGAAAGCGTCATGAACAAAAGTTGATAATATGATCGGCCGATAAGGATTAAAACCATTTGCAAGAGTTCAAGATATGCTTGCCACCATAAAATGATTGTGAATGTTTACGAACAACGGGGAGGAAGAGGACAACAACCGCAACCGCGGCAACAACGAAAGTAACAACGACATCGACAAAGGCAACGACAACGAGCAATGATAGCGAAGAGGCGAGATGTATTGATGGAAGGGCTGTCAGGTATGAATGAAGATGAAGTCAGTGGTGGATAATGGAGGAGGAGTTGTTTAGAGGTGAAGATGAGGGGGAATTGGCGGGTTGAAGGGGCAGCAAGGCAGTGGGGTCGGATGAAGGCAACACGATGGAATTCGGGTTTTGACGAGGTGGAGGAGTTGATGGTGGTTGCTTGGCTGTTAGGTAGGGGAGCAATAAGAGGAGGCCGGGTTGAGGTTTAGTAGATGGAGGCTACAATGTGGAGGAGTTGAAGAGGTTGAAGAAGAGGTCGGGTATGGTGTTGGGTTGATGGTGGTGATGGTGTTCGGGTTGAGGAGGGGATGAGGTGTTGATGGATTTGGAGGTGATGGGGGCAGCAAGATGGAGTTCGGGTGTGCAGTGGAGTTGATGGGTCTAGTGGAGGTGGCAGTGTCGGGTTTAAGTGGAGTGGAGTTGAAGGTGGCTGTGGAGAAGATGAAGTAGATGAGAATTAGGGTTAATGATGAGATGATGGTGATTAAGGGATTTATTAGGGGGGATTCATATATATAGGTAGTGAGGGTTGGCAGCTAGGGTTGGTTTAGGGTTTCAGGGTTAAGTTTGCAATAGAATTTGGGCTTTAACACTAATTTACCAATAATTAAATAGTCTAGGATATGCAAATGAGTTCAAAAGAACGGGAAAAATACAGATAACTGAAATGAAGAAAATACGTAGAAAAATACGTACAACTGAAACAAGGAGTTACATAAGGACTAGCCAAAAGAAAATTCTAACTTTAAGTGGTGCTTTGGCTTTCCAAATAATATATGACAAATTCGGTCTGCATCCTCTAAAGTGTAGATTGTCGTACATTGACCGAACCGTGAATAACCTATTTTTTTGGGACCCCAGGCTTTCTGATCCGAGCCACTTTAATATTTCCCCAGACCTCCATGGCCTTTCCTCATACATGCTTTCTCTCACCTGATGAGGTGATATCCTCCTTTATCAACATCAGCCCCTTTCCAAAGGAACTATTTTCTGATCCGGTCAATCCCGTGTATCATCCATCTTAGCATCTCAAAGAAGGACATATAATAGATTGGTAGGTTGGACATTATGGAGTTGATAAAAGTGACTCTTTGTAACGCCCCAAACTTCCGATGTGGAGAATTCAAGACATGAGGCAGGACCTTTACATTCAATTAGCCAGAATACACAGAAAAACAGAAAATTTAAAACTTTTTACTTAATACAAACATTACAAGCAGAGTGTTTCCATTGTTTCAATAGATTACATCAGAGTATACAAGAACGAAACAATAAACATTGGGCTCTTCACTTGGAAGCCATGCCTTACTAGAATCCTCCTTAGATTGGTGATTCTGTATCCACAACCTATTTGAGTGGGGACGTCAGTACATATACTGAACGCTTAAAGGCTGATGACTAGCATCGAATCTCAAAAATAAACATATTATAAGCATGGTAAAAATGTGTCGGTGTAGTTTAAGTATTCGTGGGTGCTATGACTTAGAATCTAATGCAATGTCAACAAAAGCTAGGATGCACTTATTCTAATGCAAGTGAGAATTTGGAGTCGTATGCATCCCATAACTACATACGTCCATGTCACGTTGTTCTCCGTATTTAGGGATTTGAACCCGCGTTATGAATTCTACTTTTGTACACAACCTGTTCGGAACAGATACAACGTAACTGATGAGGTTGCAGACGTGGTCAAGTCCCACCAATGCAGTAAGCTTATGGTGTCTATGTTTGCCACTACTACCCGGCATACCGAACCTCACTCAAAAGCCAGACGAACGCAGGGTATCTGCAGCACAGGATAGCACGAAGCCTACCCTGTGGCACCCATAACTCAAGACCATGGTCTAAGGTCCGTTCACTTCCCCGGCATAGAACGTAACGGAATTCTGGGGTCCATCCTCTAGTTCCGAAAGGAGAACCTCCCATTCTTATCATGGTACTTAAGGAATTAACAGGGTGAGATACGCAACCCGTGCTCCCAACTCGTGAGAAGGCACCGTATGTATCCCTTTGATGGGAAGGTACAACCCAATAACACCACCATGTGTCGGCCTATAGAATGAGTTGGATCATAGGATATCACCCCTAATACCAACTCTTCCCTTTCGGCAAAAATGGTTAAGTATTGATTCGTACAAGTTACTACCCTAATGATGTCACTAATCCTAAACAATCTTACGGGGTTTTCAACTTAGACTTTCTTAAGATTATCATGTTCCGACTCATGGCTTATCGATCCAAGACACCGGTGACGGGATCTCCCTCACTCATCACTACCCCTAACTCGGATCTCGTCAACATTCTCGACCCGCGATCAACCCACACCGGTTAAGATCCGTTGACGCATGAGGTGTGATTTATCCATAGTTTCCAAGGTGGTAAGATACGAGTCTTGATGATCGATGACCCCTAGGGTAACTATAAGACCCTAGACGAGCTTTTATCAAGCTAACAATAATAGTGACTTTCCCAACCATTATTACCCATACATTGAAGATGAACAACGTTCACATGATATGGTCCAAATTTTAATTAGAACCACATACAACTAGAATTCATGGTTTCTCTTTCCCAAATTCGAACTAGAACAACATGCAACTAGGTTCATGGGTTCTTTTCCAAATTTAAGCTAGAACACATGAAACATGGTTCATGGGTACTTTCTTAAATTTAAGCTAGAATCTCCTAGAAACTAAATGCATGGGTTTTTCATCAAATTGAGTTAGAACTACCATGAAACTAATTTTATGGGTTTCTTTTAGAAATTGAACTAGAACAATCATGGAACTATAACATTCATGGGTTCTTTTTAATTGTTTAACTAGACTAGCATGCAAGCTAAATTCATGGGTTCCTTTAATAGTTTGACTAGATTAGCATGCTACTACAACACACTACTCAAACATACATGGGTTCTTTTAGCAACTTAGAGTAATTAGAGCATTCTACTACAACCTACAACTCAAGCATGCATGGGTTCTTTTAAATCTTTACGAGAACAACTATAACTCAAGCATGCATGGGTTCTTTTGAATCTTTTACCAGAATAACTACAACTCAAGCATGCATGGGTTCCTTTGAAATCTTTACTAGAACAACTATAACTCAAGCATGCATGGGTTCTTTTGAATCTTTTACTAGAACGACTACAACAACACAAGCATGCATGGGTTCTTTTTGAATCTTTTACTAGAACGACTACAACAACTCAAGCATGCATGGGTTTTTTTGAATCTTTTACTAAAACAACTACAACTCAATCATGCATGGGTTCTTTTGAATCTTTTACTAGAACGACTACAACAACTCAAGCATGCATGGGTTCTTTTTGAATCTTTTACTAGAACGACTACAACAACTCAAGCATGCATGGGTTGTTTTGAATCTTTTACTAGAACAACTACAACTCAAGCATGCATGAGTTCTTTTGAATCTTTTACTAGAACGACTACAACAACTCAGGCATGCATGGGTTCTTTTTGAATCTTTTACTAGAACGACTACAACAACTCATGCATGCATGGGTTCTTTTTGAATCTTTTACTAGAACGACTACAACAACTCAAGCATGCATGGGTTCTTTTAAATCTTTACTAGAACAACTACAACTCAAGCATGCATGGGTTCTTTCGAATCTTTTACTAGAACAACTACAACTCAAGCATGCATGGGTTCCTTTGAAATCTTTGCTACAACAACTACAACTTCAGCATGCATGCGTTCTTTTAAATCTTTTACTAGAACAACTACAACTCAAGCATGCATAGATGTAAAACTTATAACAATTATCAGGGACTTTACCTACATATTACAAAGACTACTTTCTTAGGAATTTCTACATATTATAAAGACTACTTCTTTCATGAATTACAAGTTTTACATATTACAAAAATCTAATTTTATTGAATCTACAAATCCCCCATATTACAAATCCTACCTTTCTTTAATCTACAAGTTTCTACATATTGCAAGATCCACTTTTTTTATGAACTAGGGTTAGTAAAGACTTGATCTTTAAAATGGTAGGAAGCAACATACAACAAAAGAACTCATCTTTTATTAGCTTGTTGAGTTCTACAACCCCAAATTGGGTATGTAAGGATTCTCACTTCACAAATATTTATATGCTCATAGTTTTAGTCCAAGTTGTATAGTTTTGTATTAAAAAAATAACAATAATAACAACAATAATCAAAGATAAAATTCTGAAGTCAAAAACGAGTTTCTCTCTCTAGAAAAGTCTAGAGAGAGAAACTAACCCCAAACGACCACAAAAAGCTAACCCTAGATCTGGAAAAGGTGGGGGCGGCAACTTGGGCTCATCACCACCGCCCCATCGCATGGTAGCCGGCGTCCATCTGGCCACTCCATCAATGTCACAGGCCCAGACCTACACCGACGCCCAGATCTGGTCGAACGCGCTGGCCTACACAGACGCTTGATCGGGCCGAGATCTGGGTCCTCGCCGATCCCACTACACGATCACCCCCTATCGACTCCTCCCTCTACACGTTAGGCCTCTGACATCTGCGAGCTCCTCCATTTGAGAGCGAGCGACGGGTTTGAGAGGGCCCAAATCTGGGTCCCCTGCACGACCGCCCACCCCCCCTCCTTTTTCCGAGCTCCTTCCTCTCCTATGATCGCGCTGGCTGAGATCAGGGTCTGATGAGTCGCCAAAATTCATCGCTGCTGGTGTGATGGGGACCTGCCTTTGCGTCGGAGGATTGAGGAGTTCGCTCATCTCCACTGTGTCTTATTGCTTTCCCCTTCTTCGGCACTGGTTGCGGCGCCATCGCTACCGCCACCATGTCCGCGCACTCAATGCCAACCGCGGTGATCTGCAGCTGTGATTTGGATGTTGAGTTGCTGGTTGTGTATGCGAAGAAGAAAGAGTACGTGTGATGGTAGTACCAGGAGTTAGAGATGGCAGCAGGTTGGTCTGGTTATTGTTTGTGTGGGGGGGGGGGGTGGAAGAGATGCCTGGGATTGGTGTTGCACGGTTACGGGGCTAGAGCTCGAAGACGGGGTCCCCCCATAAGTGCGCACCTTTACAGCACTAGGTGGGGCTTGGGCCCGCAGACGGGGTCCCTCCATGAGGTGTCCTGTAGAAATTGTTAAGGTGGAGATGTATCTGTTTTTGTTCGGTAGTGGGGTAGTCGCACCCTGAATTCGACACCGGTTAATCAACGGCCACAGGTTTCGCAACAGCGCCGCCACTATGCCCTCGTCAATAAACCTGCAATCTACAACGTCCACCGCCCCATAGGGACGAGAGGAGAAGGTGATGTTTTTGTTAGTTGTGATTGTTTCGAATTTTGCGTGAGAGAGAGTGAGAGAGTAAATGTTGCTACTCTCTATTCTGCGCTGGTGTCTGTTAGTGTTTGTGAGAAATCACTAGAGAGAGTAGATGCGTGTGAGAGGCGAAGGTATCCTCTTCACGGCTCTCTCCTTGTCGGTGTTCATGGTTAGGGTGACCGAGTATTTTGTTTGGTGAGAAATTGCTGATGAGAGCTATAGCGTGATAGTGGTGAGTACCCTCTCCACGGCTCTCCTTTTGGGTGCAACTCCGATTGGGCCATGTGTGAAGTTGCGTTGGTGAGGTAGAAGGATGGGAGCGGCAAATTTTCAAATCCCACATGATTCGCTTCAGGTGGGTGGGCGCGTACCGTGGAGGTGGGTGCTCGAAGCTTGCTTGGCGGACATACAATTAGTTGGTCCTCGTAGTTTAGAGTGAGAGCTGATTATATTTACTGGTCATGTCGCTTCATATTTTTTTTTTCTGTCTGTAGGTTGTAACTTGTCCCAGTATGCTGGGGTTGTTTTGTTAATTTCTTATTAATGAAACAGGGTGGCATTATTCCACATTTTCCCTAAAAAAAACAACAATAATCATATCTAGCTAAAGATTCCATCTTTATGGGTTTTTTTGTGAGTTCTACCCTTCAAAACTTTTCGTGTGATCATTTTTTATCCACATTACTCATATGTACATAACAATTAGTCCAAGTTTTTAGTTTAGCAAAAATAACCATAACAACAACAATAACTATAATAAGGTTTAAAGACTCAACCTTTATGTTATTTGTTTAAGTTCTACCATCCATCTTTTCATGTGATCATTTTGATCCATACAACCATTTATATGCTTAAGATTTAGTCCAAGTTGTTATAGAACATACACATACAACATACAACAAATAAAAGAGACAAAAACATAATACAGTAAGAAGTAGATAAACCCCCACCTTTGATTTCTTTGTAGGAAGAACTAGACAAGAATCCTTCTCCTTCCTCCTAGTTCCAATAGAAAACCTACAAATGAAGAACTCTCTAGTTAGGGTTTCTTTCTCTCTTTCTTTTCCTCTCTAATTTTTTCATTTGGCAAATGAGGAAAGAGGTGTGTGTGTGTGTGTGGGGGGGGGGGGGGGGGGGGGGGGGGGGGGGGGAGGGTATTTATAGGAGGAATGAGAAGGTGAGGGGGCAAAATACACCTAGGATTTTTTGCAAAAACCCCTTTAGATCAAGGGGTGGCCGGCCAAGGGTAGTGAGGTGGAAGGGTGAGGTGGAGGAGTAAGGTGGATGAGTGTTCTAGTAGAAATACACCTATTAAACTCGTATGCATTTCCATTAATCCTAAACCCTAAGTTTAACCCTCCAAACAAATCCTAGCCATCCATTTTTGATTAATCATGACAAAAATAAGATATTTTTATTCAAAACACATACTACGCGATTTGTACAAACGTACAAAATCGATACAATACGCATACGTATATATTAATATATATACCGTTAATTTTTGTTTGTTAAACCGCACAATCTGTATAAAAATAAATTAATTTCGAAAATAATAATAAAAATAAATTTTATTATCGGCTCGGAAAATTCCAGTACCAAAACGATATAACGCATATACATATGGACTGGTATACATACAGATGATGATTATTAATTAAACTAAGTAATATCCACAAAAAATATTTCAATTCTAAAAAATAAAATAAAATAATTAAATAATAATAATAATAATATTATTATTATTATTATTAATAATAACTGATCGGGATATTACACTCTCCCTCCTGGAGTAAGGGCTTTACCTTTCCACATAGCCAACATACTTTCAACACTATTGATAATCGGGAACCAGTCTGGCTTATTCAATTTGCCAGGTCGAACTAGAAGGCCAAGATATCTGATAGGGAACTTTTCAACCTTGCAATTAAGGGTAAGTGCATGAACCTCTACCTCTCCGATGGACATGGCAATCATTATTAATGCACTCTTATGAAAATTGACCTTAAGCCCGGACCATGCTTCAAAACTGTAGAGTGAACCTTTAAAAAACAATGGACTCACTAAGATCATCGTTGCCAAACATGAGGGTATCATTCATATACTATAGGATGGTGCTACCAGAATGACTTCTCCACATGTCCACCGAGGTGATCTACCATGCTTGCCTACAATTGTCCAACATGGCCTTTGACATCCGCCATGATGGTGAATAATAGGGGTGATAGAGGGGTCCCCTTGTCTCAACCCTCTTTTGCATTGGAAAGGCATCATCGCAGCTCCATTTATACTGATGGTCGTGCTATTGGTAATAAGACATTGTCGGATCCACCTGTCCCTAACGCTGTGGCCTTTAAGTGTAGCGCCCCGAATTTTCAATCAATAAAATTAGAAATACATGGCACAAATTCCAGAACAATTGTAATTATAAACATAGCATCCAAATATAGAAAAAATTAAAACTTTTTATTACATCAACTCTTTTACAAGTACAGCAGAATTTAAACACTTTAAATTACAATTCTTTACAACATGATAAATTACAATTTTCAGTTAACTCGAAGCTCTTTCTTAAATCAACTTTATCCATAACTGGAAACCTGCAAAAACCTGAATAAAAAGTGGGCACGTCAGTTAAATGAAACTGACTTCAACTATAGTAATAGTGATACTTCGCGTCCTTACAACCACAAGTAATAATAATTAATACATGACAATAATAATAGAACATGCACAACATGGTAATAATAGATGGAACATAAAACAATAATAAATGAAGCATAAACATCAAGTAAAGCTAGGCTAAGAGCCAAGTGTAAGTAAACAGAAAGTAAGCATGCATGAAATAAGTCAAGAAAACCACAAATGCCTATGATGATTACTAATGCATACTTGTCGGATTCTATGCATCCCATTCTACATAGGTCCAGTGCAAGCCCTTATCGTTCTCCACTTTATTGGGTTCAATCCCACGCTATGCAACTAATTTACTACGGTGATTACTTTAAGATTTAGAGTATTCTGTGAGTATCTAGCCTATGCTCCAATAATTCTGGAGGTCAATCTTTCTCCACAGATAATTCCGGAGACTATTTCACTCACACCTGGGAATCTTCGAGAATACCCCACACTGCATGCAATGGTGCCTCATCACACAAATATCCCATGAGCGTCGCCTCGATCATGATAATTTCGAAGATCAATCCCACACCTGCCGAAAATTCCGGAGACTATTTCACTCACACCTCGATAATTCTGGGGATTATCTCACACCTTAGATCATATGAGGCCTCCCTACCCATGTTTGCTCTCATTTTATCACAACTCCAACTAGTGCCTGTCCTTAGGTTTATTTTTTATTAATTAAGTCACAATTCCCCACTAGAGTTGGTGTATCCTGCCGGACTTATCTTAACTACAATCACAACAAGGTCCCACTGGCTAATATCCACAAAAGTCTCAACCGTCGGCATGCTAGGGTGCCACTCAACCTCTAGAGTCTCAAAAATCCCAAAACTTCTGTTCAACACTTATTTGAAATATGTATATAAAAAAAAACCAAAATCGTATAACTCATCACGAGAATTTCCTTCAATCCAACGGTCAAAATTTTGTACCTTCCACGTACAACCATATCGTTAATTGTCCAATAAAACTGAAACTAACTCAATCTGAACTGAACAAACAGTGGAAAAATAAACTCGTAATAGAATACTCTTTAACTTCAAAAACATATACTTCTAAAACCACTTAAATAGGATTTAAATACGTATTAAAGATTAAGATTACATACTTTCTGAAAGTGGTGAAATCTGAATTCAATTACTGCTAAAACGGTAAGAGAAATTAACTTTGCAAATTCGATAAAAAATTGTTCGAATAATAGAAACTCAGCCAAAACAGTGTGCACAACTCGAGCGTAACGGTCGACTGGCAGACGTAGTGCAAGGTGCTACAGTCGACCAGCAGCATTCAAAGCAAAATCAACAGTGAAGCCCTGGAAACCAACTGGCAGACATAGTTATAATTGCTGTAGTCGACCGCCAGTTGGGAAACTAGCGCCAGATGACCATGACAGTAGACCGCGACTGCAAGTTCAAAAGAAATGCGGTCGACCGACATGTAGTCTGCAACAGCCAGATTTTGAACTTCTAAAAAACTGATACATGGTTATATACAATTTTAAGATTTCTAAATATGAAAATAAGCAATAAAAAAAGTGCATCCTGGCCAAATTACCTTAGTTCATACATCAATCGAACATTTTGTAAACTTCAGAAAAGAAGCCAATTTCTTAAACCAAGTTGTTGCAAAAAATCAAGATTTTGAAGAACTTCTCATATGAATATTTGAACAAATACAAATGCAGTCAAAACTCCTTCATATATAGTGATATAGGCATAATATGCTTCAAAACTGAAAGCCAACACTCTATAGTCATACATCAATTCATATCTTTCATCTCACAACTCAACAATATCCAAGAGGTCTTTTCTCACTTCCTTGAACACAAATCCAACTTACTTCATAACTGAGTCATTATCAACTCAAATAAACGTTAATTCCTCTATTATTCATAAGGTTCAAGTTTACACATGATACATTTGCAACAAACAAGCATCTTTCATAAGTAAAGTTTGGATCTTTTCAACTTTAGATAGCAATGCATACAATCTCATACAACTTCTATCTCCTTATCATGGTATATAGGATTATTCAAGCAAAACATGACAAAGCAATAGTCTTGTGTAATATTTATTCTCCAATAATCTTTTGATCATCCATGCATAAAAATCAATCATCAAATTTTGATTCATTCATTAAGATATGTCAATTTCACAATCATACAAGTTCTAACATGCATTCTACTTGATTGATCTTCATATAAATAATTCAACAAAACAAAAAGAAAAGGAAGCATCACCCACCTCAAAGAATACTTAATTGACGAACAATAATAGTAGTAAAGAAAGGCCCTTTCCTCCTCCTTGTAAAAGTTCAAGATCCAAGCTTTAAACTCCAAGAAATAAATGAGGAAATAGATTTTGGGTTTCACAACAGAGAATAGTGGCTGCTACCCCTAATATAAGCCGGGATTTGATCTTCTAGGGTTTCACAAAGTTTACAAGAATACTCCTCAAGAAAATTATTTATTTAGATATATGGATCCTTTCAATTATGGGTTAATCAAATCAATTTAAAATAAAATTAAATCCCCTCACTCTCCTGATTTGGTCGACTAATATGCACAGCCCTGAAAAATTGAAATTTGGAGTTTTTACTCCTAGTGGCAATTTTGCATAAAAGTCCTTCATTTTTTAGTATTTGCAAATATATCATAAATCATTCATAAAAATTTAGAAAATTTATAAATAATATCTACTAATAAATGTTAAATTTTTCGAATAGATTTTCTGATTTTGTGTTTCCCAAGAAAAATATTTGCACGTGTTTTGCACGTGCAAAATGATGAATTTTAGAAAAATGTTTATTAAATCACAAAAATTTATTTTAAATCATTTTAATTCCAAAACATCATTTAAAATTCTAGGGTGTTACATTACTCCCTCCTTAGAATAGTTCTGTCCTCAGAACTACCGCCAATAGGGACAAACAATAACAAGAAGAAATTACATAAAATGTTCGGGAAAATCCTTCTTCATACGATCCTTCGGCTCCCAAGTGGCTTCCTCGAATATCTGGTTCTTCCACAAAACCTTGATCATAGGTATAACCTTATTTTTCAATACCTTCTCTCAACGGTCAACAATCTGTTGTAGCTCAAGTTCAGTTGCAATCCCTCGGGCACTTCCATCAACTGGTGACTCTGATCTAGCACGTACTTCCTCAACATCGACACATGGAACACATCATGCACTTGTACCAACTCGTCGGGCAATTCCAACTTATTTGTCATCTTACCAATTCTCCTCAAAATCTTGTTTGGCTCGATGTACAATGGCGCCAATTGCCACCTCTCCCAAACGTGGTCACTCCTTTCGTCAGAGATACCTTGAGAAACACTGCATCTCCACCTCAAACTCCAAGTGTCTCCGCCGAGTATCAGCATAACTATTCTGCCGAATCTGAGATTTAACCAACCTTTTCTGAATCAGCTCGATCCTTTTCGATGTTTGCTGCACAATCTTCGGCTTAAACATGCCTCTCTCCACCTTCATACCAATAGACAGGTGTTCTGCACTTCCTCCCATACAAAGCTTCATAGGGCGCCATGCCGATACTTGCATGGTAACTGTTGTTGTAAGCAAACTCAATCAGTGTCAAATACTTCTCCCAACTGCCACCAAAGTCCATAATGCAAGATCTCAGCATATCCTCCAATACTCAATTCACCCTTTTTGTTTGACCATCGGTCTGCGGATGAAAAGCAGTATTAAAGTTAGTTCTGGTACCCAATCTGCCTGCACACTCTTCCAGAATCTCGATGTGAACCTTGCATCCCTGTCTGAGATAATAGACACGGGAACCCCATGAAGTCTCACAATCTCTTCAATGTACAACTCTGCTAGCTTTTCCAAAGACGATGTAATCTTCATAGGTAAGAAATGAGCTGACTTGGTCAAACGATCCACAATGACCCAAATCGAGTCGTTGCCCTTCGGACGCCTAGGCAAACCAGTGATGAAATCTATACTGATATTTACCCACTTCCATTTCGATATAGGCAATGGCTGCAACAAGCCTCCAGGTTTCTAATTTTCTTCCTTGACCTGATGACAAGTCAAACATTTCGCCACAAAGTCTGCCACATCTCTCTTCAATCCTGGCCACCAAAAGTGGTGCTTAATATCCTTGTACATTTTCATACTTCCAGGATGTACTGACAAAAAGGTATTGTGTGCTTCCTGCAAGATGCTCTCCTTTAAATCTACATTCTCTGGCACACACAACCTCTCACCCATCCATAGAACCCCATCTAGGACACATAATTCTGATAACTTGCCATCGAAAATCTGCTGCAACATCTTCTGAATTGCTGAATCTAACTTTTGTCCCTCCATAATTTGTTCCCTCAATGTAGGCTAAAGCCTCAGCTGTGCCAACGAAGCTCCCAATCTACTGCCAACTCCTTCTTAGTCGTGATAAAAAATGACAGGCTACTCTTCTGACTAAGCCCATCAGCCACTACATTCGCCATGCCCGGATGATACTTGATCTCAGGACGAATGTCTTCCAACACCTCCAACCATCTTCTCTACTGAAGATTTAGATCCTTCTGCTGATAAATATACTTCAAGCTCTTGTGATCAGTATACATATTGACCTTCTCTCCGTATACATAATGCCTCCACTGCTTCAAGACAAAGATGATAGCTAGAAGCTCCAAATCGTGCGTCGGATAGTTCTTCTCATGACGAAGAAAATGCCTCGAACCATAAGCAATAACCTTCCCCTGTTGCATCAAGACGCAACCCAAACCTCTGAGCGACATGTCACTGTAGACATCATACTCCTTCCCAGCTTGTGGCAAAGCTAGAATAGGTGCAGTTGTCAACTTCTCCTTCAATTCCAGAAAACTTGCCTCACACTTGTCATTCCAAGTGAAGTTCACATCCTTCCGAGTCAAACCTGTTAAAGGAACTGCAATCTGTGCATAGCCTGGAATGAATCGCCTGTAGTACCCAGCCAAACCCGAGAAACTTCTAACCTCCGTCACAATCGTTGGTCTAGGCCAACTCTTCACTGCCTCAACCTTCTGAAGATCAGTAGCTACTCTCTCCTTAGAAAGGATATGACTAAGGAAAGCAACCTCCAACTTCCAAAATTCACACTTAGATAGCTTGGCAGATAAGCAATGCTCCTGCAACTTCTTTAACACCTCTGCTAAGTGCTCAGCAAGCTCATCATCCGACGTCGAATAAACCAAAATATCATCAATGAATACCACCATGAAGGAATCAATGAATGGCCGCAAAACTGATTCATCTATCCATAAACACTACTGGCGCATTCGTGACTCCAAATGGCATCACCAAAAACTCATAAAGCCCATACCGAAAACTGAAAGCTCTTTTGCTCACATTTTCCTCCTTAACTCGAACCTGATGATACCATAACCACAGATCAATCTTTGAAAATACTGTTGCTCCCTGAAGCCTATCAAACAGATCATCAATCCTTGGAAGCAGATACTTGTTCTGAATGGTCACCTTATTCAATTCTCAATAGTCAATTCACATCCTCATTGTCCCATCCTTCTTCTGTACTAGCAACACTGGTGCACCCCATGATGAAGCACTCAGCCTGATGAACCCCTTACTCAACAGTTCCTAAACTTGCTTCTTAACCTCATCCTGCTCTACAGGTGCCATCCTATATGGGGCCTTAGATAATGGAGCACTTTCCGGCTGAACATTGATGCAAAACTCCACATCTCGCTACGGCGATAACTCCGGTAGATCTTCCAAGAACACTGTAGGAAAATCTCTGGCAAATAAAATCTCTTTAACTCCTTCTGGAATCAACAACTTCGATATAGCTGCAACTATCTTCGAGTTCCCTTTCTTCTCTTGGAAAGTCACTGCAGGTCCTCCCGGTGCCTTCACTATACCTTCTTTGTCCTTACATTCAATTGTAGCATCATAAATTGTCATCCAATCAAGGCCCACGATCACATCTACACCCAAAACTTGCAGTTCGATGAGATCGATTCCGAAAAGTCTCCCACCAATCTCGATACAATCCTCGTAATACTAATCAGCAATCAATTTCTCTCTCGATGGTGTTGCCGCTGACAAGACTCTGCCCGGAAAAATCTTAGGTTCCACACTTAAAACTTTAGCAAAATTGGGCAAAACAAATGTATACGAAGAATCAGTATCAAATTAAACCTTTGCTTTTATTCCATTAATCAAAATATATCCTGTTACATGAAGAATGATACTCAAAACTTCATTTTATTCTTAAACAAAGTCTTATTTAATACATCAAACAAATGAATTTAAAATTCTTGGATACCCTAGATCACATCTTCTGAGTTACCCCCGTCCTCCTCAGTCAATGCGAACACTCGCCCTTGCCTTTGGAATTTGCCACCATTTTCACCACCCTTCTTAAGGTGCGGGCAAAATGGCTTGGTATGATCTTCTCGCCACATTGATAACAAGTCTGCCCCTCTATTGGTTTGGGACATGCTGACCTGTAGTGGCCTGCTTCTCCACAATTATAGCAAGTCACCCCTTGAACTGCCACTGCCTTCCGATTGGGTCCACCAAGTCTACCCAACTTCTCCGGAAGCTTCTTCCCACTCTGATTTGCTATTGCTAGCCTTTCGTTGTTCCTCCAGATTTCCTGCTTCTTCTGGAACGGATCCATGTCCTCCTCGACCATGGCTGCCCTCCTGCCAAGTTTGTCAAACCTTCAGATCCCCAAAGGTATCACTCGTCACCTTAGATTCGGCCTCAAGCCCAGCTCAAATTTCCTGGCCTTCTTTGCTTCTTCAATAACCAGCTTCAGTGCATACCTCGACAGCTGCGTGAACTTAGTCTCATACTCACACATAGTCACATTATCCTGTTGCAGGTTTAGAAACTCCATTGCCTTCTTCTCCTGAATGTCCAAGGGAAAATAGTGATCCCTGAACTCTCCATGAAAAGCTTCCCAAGTCACCTGCTCATCACCAAAAGTCCTCTTCACTGACTGCCACCAAACACTGGCACCCTTTTCCAACTGCATTGTAGCTAATTTCACCTTGTTGGCCTCAGGGGTTTCCAAAACCTCAAAAACTATCTCCATCTGCCTGATCCAGTCATCAGCTTCATTGGGATTTGCTTTCCCTTCAAAGACTGGTGGCTTCATCCGCTTGAAAGACTCCACTTGCTTAATCGGGTCTGCATTAATAGGTACAGCCCTGCCCCCCGATTTTGAGTCACACTTGCTGCCATAAATGCGATTAGAGTTTGATACACCCTGGAAATCTCCATTTCCAGATCAAGTCTGGCCCCGTGGGAACCTTCAGCCCCATCATCATTCCCACCATTCCTGGTCCTGGATCCTGCCATTTCACTGAATACTGTAAAACACATGGAAATGTTAGAGCACCACAACATAAATCACATTCATACCAACTGCCCACTACAGAAGTCCATTCATACCCAAACTATTTCATTTGTTTTAGTTTCATGTTTTAATACTCACACTTTGGTACTCACGCTCTAGTGTCCACACCTAGGTTCATTTCCTATACCAAGTTTAACATTACTATTGAAGGTTGCTTTGATACCAACTATGTAGCGCCCCGAATTTCATATAACTAAAATTAGAAATACGTGGCACAAATTACAGAGTCAACCTCAATTGTAATCATAAATATAGCATCCAAATACAGTGAAAATTAAAATTTTTTATTACATCAACTCTTTTACAAGTACAGCGGAATTTAAATACTTTAAATTACAATTCTTTACAACATGATAAATTACAATTTTTAGTTAACTCGAAGCACTTTCTTAAATCAACTTTATCCATAACTGGAAACCTGCAAAAATCTGAATGAAAAGTGGGCACGTCAGTTAAATGCAACTGACGCCAACTAAAGTAATAGTGATACTTCCCAACCTCACAACCACAAGCAATAATAATTAATACTTGACAATAATAATAGAACATGCACAACATGGTAATAATAGATGGAACATAAAACAACAATAAATGAAGCATAAAACATCAAGTGAAGCTAGGCTAAGAGTCAAGTGTAAGTAAACAGAAAGTAAGCATGCATAAAACAAGTCAAGAAAATCACAAATGTCTATGATGATTACTAATGCATACTTGTCGGATTCTATGCATCCCATTCTACATAGGTCCAGTGCAAGCCCTTATCATTTTCCACTTTAATGGGTTCAATCCCATGCTATGCAACTAATTTACTATGGTGATTACTTTAAGATTTAGATTATTCTGTGAGTATTTAGCCGATGCTCTTATAATTTCAAATGTCAATCTCTATCCACAGATAATTCCGAAAACTATTTCACACACCTGGGAATCTTTGAGAATACCTCACACCGCAAGCAATGACGTCTTATCACAAGAATATCCCATTGAGTGTCGTCTCGATCCCAATTATTTCGGAGATCAATTCCACACTACAGGTAATTTTGGAGACTATTTCACTCACACCTCGATAATTCTGGGGATTATCTCACACCGCAGATCATATGAGACCCCCTACCCATGTTTGTCCTCATTTCATCACAATTCCAACTAGTGTCTGTCCTTAGGTTTATTTTTTATTAATTCAGCCACAATTCTCCTCTAGAGTTGGTGTACCCTGCCGAACTCATCTCAACTAAAATCACAACAAGGCCCCACTGGCCAATATCCATCAAAGTCTCAACTGCCGACATGCTAGGGTTCCACTCAACCTCTAGAGTCTCAAAAACCCCAAAACCTCAGTTCAACACTTCTTCGAAATATGTATATAAAAAAACCAAATCGTATAACTCATCACAAGCATTTCCTTCAATCCAACAGTCAAAATTTTGTACCTCCACATACAACCATATCCTAATAATTGTCCAATAAAACTGAAACTAACTCATTCAAAACTGAACAAACAGTTGAAAAATAAACTTGTAATAGAATACTCTTTAACTTTGAAAACATATACTTCTAAAACCACATAAATATGAATTAAATACTTATTAAAGATTGAGAATACATACTTTCTGAAAGTGGTGAAATCTGAATTCAATTACTGCTAAAAAGGTCAGAGAAATTAACTTTGAAAATTCGAGAAACAATTGTTTGAATAATAGAAACTCAGCCAAAACAGTGTGCACAACTCGAGCGTAACGGTCGACTGGAAGACCCAGTGCAAGGTGCTACAGTCGACCGACATAATTCAAAGCAAAATCAACAGTGAAGCCCTGGCAGTTGACTGGCGGACATAGTTATAATTGCTGCAGTCGACTGCCAGTAGACTCGCGCTAGATGGCCATGACAGTCAACCGTGACTACAAGTTCAAAAGAACTGCGGTTGACCGACATGTAGTCTACAACAGCCAGATTTTGAACTTCTACAAAAAAAACTAATACATGGTTATATACAATTTTAAGATTTCCAAAGATGAAAATATGCAATAAAATAAGTGCATCCTAGCCAAATTACCTCGGTTCATACATCAATCGAACCTTTTGTAAACTTTACAAAAGAAGCAAATTTCCGAAACCAAGTTGTTGCAAAAAATTAAGATTTTGAAGAACTTCTCATATGAATATTTGAACACATACAAATGCAGTCAAAACTCCTTCATATACAGTGATACAAGCATAATATGCGTCAAAACTGAAAGCCAACACTCTATAGTCATACATCAATTCATATCTTTCATCTCACAACTCAACAATATCCAAGAGGTCTTTCCTCACTTCCTTGAACACAAATCCAACTTACTTTAAGAATCAACATGCATAACTCAGTCATTGTCATCTCAAATAAACTCTAATTCCTCCATTATTCATAAGGTTCAAGTTTACACATGATACATTTGCAACAAACAAGCATCTTTCATAAGTAAAGTTTGGATCTTTTCAACTTTAGATAGCAATGCATACAATCTCATACAACTTCTATCTCCTTATCATGGTATGTAGGATTATTCAAGCAAAACATGAGAAAGCAATAGTCTTGTGCGATATTTATTCTCCAACAATCTTTTGATCATCCATGCATAAAAAGCAATCATCAAATTTTGATTCGTTCATTAAGATTTGCACTTATAATGGATCTATGTCAATTTCAAAATCATACAAGTTCTAACATGCATTCTCCTTGATTGATCTTCATATAAATAATTCAACAAAACAAAGAAAAGGAAGTATCACCCACCTCAAAGAAGACTTAATTGACGAACAATAATAGTAGTAAAGAAAGGCCCCTTCCTCCTCCTTGCAAAAGTCCAAGATCCAAGCTTTAAACTCCAAGAAATAAATGAGGGAATAGATTTTGGATTTCACAACAGAGAATAGTGACTGCTACCCCTATATAGGCCGAGATTTGATCTTCTAGGGTTTCATAAAGTTTACAAGAATACTCCTCAAGAAAATTATTTATTTACATATATGGATCATTCGAATTATTAGTTAATCAAATAAATTTAAAATTAAATTAAATTAAATCCCTTCACTCTCCTGATTTGGCCGACTAATATGCATAGCCCATAAAAAACCAAAATCTTGTGTTTTTTACTCCGAGTGGCAATTTCGCATAAAAGTCCTTTATTTTTGAGTATTTGTAAATTCAGAAATTTTGTAAATAATATTTACTAATAAATGTTAGATTTTCCAAATATATTTTATGACTTTGTGTTTCCCAAGAAAAATATTTGCACATGTTTTCCACGTGCAAAAGGATAAATTTCAGAAAAAATGTTTTTTAAATCACAAAAAATTATTTTACATCATTTATTAATTTCAAAATATAATTTAAAATTCTAGGGTGTTACATTAAGTGCTTCCAACAAGCACTCCCATTCCATCGAGTCATACACTTTCTTGAAGTCCAAGATGAGCAAAAAACACTTTTCATTGGAAATGTGGCACTTGTGGATGGTTTCTCCCGTCATAGGAACGAAATCCAAGATGCACCTCCCTTTAATAAAACCTGATTGCTCCCAACTGATCAATCTATCTGATTACTTTTCCTAACCGATAGGCAAGGAACTTGGTGATAATTTTCACTAAACAGTTAAGTAGGCAGATGGGGCAAAAGTTTCCCACCCGTCTTGCATCCTTTTTTTGGAAATGAGGACCACTTCTGCATAGTTTAGTCTGCCCAGCTTGAGTTTGTGGTCATAAAACTCTGCCAGGACAGCCAGTAGATCATGTTTGATTTTCTCCCAGAAGGTGTGGTAGAACAAGATCGAGAACCCATACGGACCTAACGCCTTTTGTCCCACAAAAATTTGGTCAGCTGACCATTACCAATGAACATGGATACACATATAAAACGGGTCGAATGCCTTGGCCACCCCTTTTTCAGAACAACGAAACTCTAGGACCCACCCTTCTAAATTTTGCATCCCTCTCCTCTGCAAATAGGATTGAATGAACTATTCTCATCCCTCACTATTAAGGTGGAACACTTTCCACCACCATTTTCTGAGGAGCACTAAGTTCATGACCCTTAGGTCAATAATCCCCAGACCTCCGTGGCCTTTCTTCAGATGATATCCTCCTTTATCAACATCCACCCCTTTCAAAAGGAACCATTTTTGGATCAGGTCAATCCTGTGTATCACCCATCTCAGCATCTCGAAGAAGGATATATATTAGATTGGTAGGTTGTAAAGTACTGAGTTAATGAGAGTGACTCTCCCTCCCAGAGTAAGGGCTTTACCTTTCCACCCAGCCAATTTACTTTCAACCCTATCGATAATCGGGAACCAGCCTGGCTTCTTCAATTTCCTAGTTGGACTGGATAGCCAAGATATTTGATAGGGAGCTTTTCAACCTGGCAATTAAGGGTGAAAGAATATTCCTCTGCCTCTCCGATGGACATGGCAATCGTAATTAATGCATTGACCTTAAGCCCGGATGATGCTTCAAAACTGTAGATCCCACCTTCAAAAACGATGGACTCACTAAGGCCATTGTTGCAAAACATAAGGTTATCATCCACATACTGTAGGATGGTGCAACCAAGACAACTTCTCCCTATGGCCACTGAGGTGATCCACCCAGCCCGCCTACAATTGTCCAACATTGTTTTAATACATCTACCATGATGGTGAATAATAGGAGCGATAGGGGGTCCATTTTTCTCAGCACTCTTTTGCATTGGAAAGGCATCCCCGCGGCTCCATTTATATTGATGGTCGTACTACAAATAATAAGACAGTGTCAGTTCCATATGTCCCTAACTTCATGGCTTTTAAGTGCTTCCAACAAGCACACCCATTGCACCGAGCCATACACTTTCTTGAAGTTCAATTTGAGCAGAAAACACTTTTCATTGGAAATGTGGCACTGGTGGATGGTTTCTTCCGCCGTAGCAATGAAATCCAAGATGCACCTCCCTTTAATAAAACCCGATTGCTCCTGACTGATCAATCTATCCATTACATTTACTAACCAATTGGAAAGGATCTTGGTGATAATTTTAACTGAACAGTTATGTAGGCTGATGGGGCAAAGTCTCCTACTCGCCATGCGTTCACTTTTTTGGGAATGAGGACCACTTATGCGTAGTTTAGTCTGCCCAGCTTGAGTATGTGATCATAAAACTCCACCAAGACGGCCAATAGATCATCTTTGATTTCCTCCCAGAAGGTGTGGGTAGAACATGATCGGCAGCCCATCCTCTCCCCCCCCCCCCTACCCCATCCATAGAGTTTTCCTGCTAGAAGTTATGTCTAAGAGGAGCTCTGATGTCTGTCCTACACCCAAATAAGTCTTTACATGTAATACCCCAGATTTCTAAAAAAATGTTTTTGAAATTAATAAATGAATTAAAATAATTTTTGGTGATTTAATAAATATTTTTCTGAAATTTTACCTTTTTACACGTGCAAAACACGTGCAAATAATTTCTTGGAAGTTCAAAATCAAAAATTTATTTTGGTAAAAAAAATTATTTATTATTAGATATTACTTGTGAATTTTTTGGATTTTTCTGATAATTATTGGACCTATTTGCAAATATTACAAAAAGAAGGACTTTTGTGCAAAATTACCGCTTGGAGTAAAAACTCTAGATTTTTGGATTTTTAGGCTTGGCATGATGGCTAGTCAATATAGAGGTAAATATTTTACTTTTTATTTTAATAATTTTGGTCTATTTAGCACGTTTTGATAAAAAGGATCTTTTTGCAAAATTGCCATTTTGATGGGTAAAAATGCAAAGTTGGTTTTCTGGATTCTCAAACAATGCCGGCTGATACCAGGGACGGGCTATTCTTGATTATTTTTAAAACTCAATTAATTTGATTTTATTAAACTTCCAAGTAAAAGGAGTTACATATGTAAAGATATATTTATAAGAGGTAATCTATTCTAACCCTAATTTTTCTTGGATCCCGGCCTATTAAAGGTGGAGTGCAGCTGTCTCTTTGCTGCACAACACAAAGGAATTTCATATTATTATTTTCTTGGAGTTTTCAACGAGGATTTTTGGTTTTTTGCGAAGGAGGGATTTTTCTTATTCTTTATCTTCTTCGATTGATTCTTCAAAAGAGGTGAGTGACTTGTGTTTGATTTCTTATTGTTCTAAGCATGTGGTACATGATGATTTATCTTTTAAAAAGCATGTTAGATGATAATATGATGATGTATGAATTTTGTTGAGTAGATGAATTAAAAAGTGAATCCTTTCATGAAATCATACTATTGATGACCAAAACCCAAATTTGATGACTTGTGATTGTTAAAGAACCTAATAGATATCATGAGTAGGTTGTTTTATTCATGAACTTGCTGATTTTAACATATGTGTTGAGTTGTATTATGTTATTGCATGAAAATAAACAAATACAATTAAAAATGACCTTTACTGCGTGCATATACATGCGTGCTCTGTTGATGTTATTGATGAAGAAAATTTTGATTATTTGCATGTTGTGAGTACATATGTTCATGAGTAAACTTATTGGGTTTGTGTATAACAAGTTATGAGAGGGTTTAATGAATCAAAAGATTGAGTTTTGAAGTAAAGAGGAGTTCCCTATTTACAGGTCTGATGCTATATGATCAAAATTGAGTTTTGTGAACTTTTGCGAAATTTTTGACTGGAATTGAGTTGATTTAGTACTGAGGTAATTTTGAACTCTATACTACATATATACGATGGATTCTCAAAGTCTAACTAATGCACAAACACTCTTATACACATTCTTATTTATAATCCAATGTTTTGAGGACTTTGTGAAAATTTGATGGATTTTTGATTGGATTTCAATTGTTTGATTCTGGGATAGTTTTGAACATTTCTCTACTCCTATCTGATGAAGTCTTGATGTTTAAACTGATGCTAATACCCATATATATACACTACATACTTAACTTGCTGTTTTTGAAGAATATTTGTGAAAAATTCCTATTTTGAGATCTGGAGATGTTTTGAAGTGTTTCGATAACTCCTATATGTTATACTGGATATGTCTAAGCATCTCAGGAAATTTGATTTTGATTTTACAAGTTTTAATTGAGTATCATATCGAAAACATGCACAAAATACCCAACCTGTGTATACAGCAGGTTGCGGTCGACTACCTTCTTGAGCAGTCGACTGTCATGCGTGAATTTTGGAAATTCACAATTGACAGTCGACTGCCAGTTGCTCTTGGGGCTGTTTTTGATTGAATTTTTTGGTTTCTTTTAAATAATTATTTTTTCAATATTTTGGATTATTACTCTACTGTTTTAGATGATGTTTTACTACAGATTACAGTATTTTTCAGAGAATTATATTTTATTTATAATTGAGTTTTAAATGTATTCTTAAGATCTTATTTAAGTGAGTTATATGTGGTCTCAACAAATTGATGTTTTGTGATGTTCTACGACTTAAAAATATGGTTTTTTTTTTGTTATTTAATGGATTTAATATTTTATTTGAATTCTAGAATTTTATGAGCACATTAAATGAATTTGAATTTCGTTGATTAAGAGGTTTTCTTATTATAAACATTTTGATGATGGATTTGTGAGTTTTATTGAAAGTTTTTGTTGATGGTTGAGTTGTGAGTCCTTAGAGATTGTGTGGGACCCTAGACACCGGCAGTTGAGGTTTTGTTGTTTGTCCAGGTGCGGCTGTGTTGTTGATCAGTTGAGTTAAGTCCGGTAGGGTACACCAACTCTGGGAGATTCGTAATTAATTAATTTAACAAGATAAGGACTGGCACTTGATGGTGATATGATGAAATGAGTGCAAACGTGAGTTATGGACTCCAGGATGATCCAAAGAGTGAGATATTTCCCAGTATTCCGGGACGATGGATGTATGGGCCATAGAGTGATCTACGAAGTGGGATTGATCTCTAGTATTTCGAGGACGAGAGCGACTCTCATGAGATGTTCGTGCAATGAGGGTTTCAGGATGACCTGCGGAGTGAGGCAATCGCCACAGTATTCCGGGACATTGGACGTATGTGCCACAGAATGATCCGCAGAGTGGGATTGGGCTCCAATATTCCAAGGGCGAGAACCAATACTTGCAGAATGTCTAAATCTCATAGTAGTCATTGTAGTAGGATTAGTGGCATAGCGATGGATTAAACCCTATTAAGTGAAGAACGATAAGGGCTTGTACCGGACCTATGTAGAGTGGGATGCATAGAATCTGACAAGTATGCATTAGAGAGTCAGCATATAGCTTTGATGTTTTCTTGACTTGGTTTTATGCATGTGTTTCCCTATTTTCGACACTTGACACTTAGACTAGTTCACTTGATGTTTTCATGTATTATTTATCATTATTTCTTATTTCATTTATTCTTATTATCGATACATGTTGTTTATGATTCTATGTTTCATGTTTTATTGATGTTGCATTAATTTTTATGTCACTCACACCGTTATGGCTCACTCCTTTAGTTTTGGGGGTTATGGTTATCTCTAGCCTCATGTTTTACAGGTTGTTGCTTATAGCTTGGATTTGGATGCTTGTGCTAAATTGATGTTATGGCTTATGTAAAATTGTAAAAGAAAGTGTAGTAAAAAAATGTTGTAATTCAAGGTGTTTTGTATTCCGCTGTATTTTGTAAACAAGTGTTGTAATAAAAGTTTGAAATAAAAATTTTATCTGTATTTTTGTCTATGTTTACTTTTGCAATTAAAGTCGATGCTGGAAATTGTGTCACGTATTTCTGAGATATTATATTGGAAATTCGGGGCGCTACAGAGATTAGTATCAGAGCATGCTTCAATGGTAATAATAAACATGGTACTAAAAATAAACCTAGGTGTGGACATTAGAGCGTGAGTACCTAGGTGTGGACATTGGAGTGTGAGTATCACATAGAGTTAGAACATGATATTTTGGTATGGGGTATGACTGAGGTTTTGCCATGGGGTATTGATGTGAATATGTATTGTGTTGTAATGTTCTAACTTTGCCCTTATTTTGCAGTATTCAGAAAAATGGCAGGACCCAGGACTAGGAATGGTATTAATGGTGATGGGGCTGGTAGTTCCCATGGGCCTTGACTTGATCTTGAGACTGAGATTGCCAGGGTGTATCAGATCTTGAATGCATTTATGGCAGCTAATATGGCACAGAATCAGAATCAGAATCAGGGGGCTGGACCAGTGTTTGTTAATGCTGATCTTATCAAGCAGGTTGAGTCCTTCAAGCATATGAAGCCACTAGTGTTTGATGGGCAGTCTGATCCAAAGCTGATGATTGGATTAGACAAATGGAGATGGTCTTTGAAGTCTTGGAGACCCCAGAAGTCAATAAGGTGAAATTAGCTTCTATGCAATTAGAGAAGGATGTTGGCGTCTGGTGGCAGTCAGTGAAGCGGACTTTTGGAGATCAGCAAGTGACTTGGGAAGTTTTTATGGATGAGTTCAGGGATCGTTTCTTTCCTCTGGATATTCAGGTGAAGAAAGCAACGGAATTCTTGAATTTGCAGCAAGGCAACATGACAGTGCATGAATATGAGACCAAGTTCGCTCAGCTATCAAGGTATGGACCAGAATTGATTGCTGATGAAGCAAAGAAGGCCAAGAAATTCGAGCGGGGCTTGAGGCCAAATCTAAGGTTGAGGATGATCCCTTTGGGCATAAGGAGGTTTGATAAGCTGGTCAGGAGAGCAGCTATGACAGAAGAGGATATGGATCAGTTCCAGAAGAAGCAAGAAACCTGGAACAGGAACAAGAGGCTAGCAATTAGTTAGAGTGGGAAGAAGTTCCCAGCAAAGCAGGGCAAGTTCAGTAGGCCAAAGCAGAGGGCACCTGCAACTCAGGAGGTGACTTGTTACTACTGTAAGGAGGCAGATCATTTCAAGTCAGCATGTCCTAAGTTGGCAAAGCAGACTTGTTTTCAGTGTGGGCAAGTGGGGCATTCTAAGCCTTTCTGTCCACGGTTGAAGAATGGGGGTTCAGGCGGAGGCAAATTTCAGAGGCAAGGGCGAGTATTCGCATTAACTGAGGAGGATGCAGATAACTCAAAGGATGTGATCCAGGTCATGCAAGAATTTTGAATTTTTTATATTCAATGTATTAAGTAAAACTTTGTTTGAGAATAAATTGGAGATTTGAGTATCATTCTTCATGTAACAGGATTTATTTTGGTTAATGGAATAAAAGCAAAAGTTTTATTTGATACTGGTTCTTCGCATACATTTGTGTCGCCCTATTTTGCAAAGGTCTTAGGTGGGAGCCTAAGTTGTTTCCAGGCAGGGTCTTTTCGGTAGCAACGCCGTCAGGTGACGAATTGATTGCTGATCAATATTACAAAAACTGTAATATCGAGATTGGCGGGAGATTATTTGGCATTGACCTCATTGAGCTGCAAGTTCTAGGTGTGGATGTGATTGTAGGCATTGATTGGATGCCAATATATGATGCCACAATTGAATGCAAGAAAAAAGAGGTGTTGGTAAAGGCACCAGGTTGTCCCGCAGTGACTTTTCAGGGGAAGATGAAGGGCCCGAAGGTGGCTGCAGTGGTATCTAAGTTGATGATTCCAGATGAAGTCAGAAGCATTCCAGTTGTTAGGGATTTTCCTACAGTGTTCTTGGAAGATCTACCAGGATTGCTGCCGCAGCAAGATGTGGAGTTTTGTATTAATGTTCAGCACGGGAGTGCTCCGATTTCTAAGGCTCCGTACAGGATGGTACCTATGGAGCAGGATGAAGTTAAGAGGCAGATTGAGGAATTGCTAAGTAAGGGTTTCATCAGGCCGAGTTCTTCACCATGGGGTGCTCCAGTATTGTTGGTCAAGAAGAAGTATGGGTCAATGAGGATGTGCATTGACTATTGGGAGTTGAATAGGGTGGCTATTCAGAACAAGTATCCGCTTCCACGGATTGATGATTTGTTCGATAGGCTTCGGGGAGTAGCTGTGTTTTCGAAGATTGATTTGAGATCAGGGTATCATCAAGTTCGGATCAAAGAGGAAGATGTGAGTAAAATAGCTTTCAGGACTTGTCATGGGCTCTATGAGTTTTTGGTAATGCCATTCGGAGTGACGAATGCGCCAGCAGTATTTATGGATATGATGAATCGGATATTGCGGCCATTTATTGATTCCTTCGTAGTGGTTTTCATTGATGATATTTTGGTGTATTCGAAGTCAGAGGAGAAGCTTTCTATGCACTTGATGGTGGTGTTACAGAAGTTACAGGAGCATAACTTGTATGCCAAGCTGTCGAAGTGTGAGTTTTGGAAGTTTGAGGTAGCTTTTCTTGATCATATCCTTTCTAAAGAGGGAGTGGCCACTGATCCTCAGAAGGTTGAAGCAGTAAGGGATTGGCCCAGGCCAACGTCAGTGAAGGAAGTTAGGAGTTTCTTGGATTTAGCTGGGTATTACCAGAGATTCATTCAGGGCTATGCACAGATTGCGGTCCCTTTGACAAGGTTGAATCGGAAGAATGTGGCATTCACATGGAATGATAAGTGTAAGACGAGTTTCCTTGAGCTTAAAGAGAGGTTGACGACTGTGCCTATCTTAGCGTTGCCGCAAGCTGGGAATGGCTATGATATCTACAGTGATGCATCTCTCAGAGGTTTGGGGTGTGTCTTGATACAAGAAGGCAAGGTTATTGCCAATGGTTCGAGGCAGTTGCGTTCGTATGAGAAGAATTACCCGACGAATGATTTGGAGTTAGCAGCTATTATCTTTGCCTTGAAGCAGTGGAGGCATTATGTTTATGGTGAGAAGGTTAACATGTATACCGACCACAAGAGCCTGAAGTACATTTATCAACAGAAGAATCTGAATCCTCAGCAGAGAAGGTGGTTGGAAGTGTTGGAAGACATTCGTCCTAAGATCAAGTATCATCCGGCCAAGGCAAATATGGTGGCCGATGAGCTTAGTCGGAAGAGCAGTTTGGCGAGCATAATCACTACTCATAGAGAGTTGGCAGCAGAGATTAATCAGGCAGGTATTGAGGTGGTACTGCAAGGGTTGGGAGCATCTTTGGCTCAGTTGAGGTTGCAGCCCACTTTGAGAGAGCAAATTGTGGAAGGTCAGAAATCAAATGCAGATATTCAGAAGATGATGCAGCAGGTTTCCGATGGCAAGTTACAAGAGTTCCGTGTCCAAAATGGAGTTCTGTGGATGGGTGATAGGTTGTGTGTTCCGGGGAATGCAGATTTGAGGGAGAGTATCTTGCAGGAGGCACACAGTACTTTGTTGTCAGTATATCCTGGAGGCACAAAGATGTTTAAGGATATCAAACGGCACTTTTGGTGGTCCGGAATGAAGGGGGATGTGGCAGATTTTGTGGCAAGGTGTCTAACTTGTCAACAGATCAAAGCAGAAAATCAAAGACCTGGAGATTTGTTGCAGCCTTTGCCCATTCCTGAATGGAAGTGGGAGAATATCAGCATGGATTTCATTACAGGTTTGCCAAGGAGTGTGAAGGGCAATGAATCGATTTGGGTTATTGTTGACCGATTAACCAAGTCAGCTCACTTTCTGCCTATGAAGATTACTTGGTCGTTGGAGAAATTGGCAGAGCTGTATGTTGATGAGATTATGAGGCTTCATGGAGTTTCTGTGTCGATTGTGTCCGATAGGGATGCGAGGTTCACTTCGAGGTTTTGGAAGAGTCTGCAGGCAGCTTTGGGTACCAGAACCAATTTCAGTACCGCTTTTCATCCGCAGACTAATGGTCAGACTAAAAGGGTGAATCGGGTATTGGAAGATATGCTGAGAGGTTGTGTTATAGATTTTGGTGGTAGTTGGGAGAGGTACTTGACATTGGTTGAGTTTGCTTATAACAACAGTTACCATGCGAGCATCGGAATGGCTCCGTATGAAGCTCTGTACGGGAGGAAGTGCAGGATGCCTGTTTGTTGGTATGAGGTTGGCGAGAGGAAAATGTTTGGGCCCGAGATTGTGTAGCAAACATCGGAGAAGATTGAGTTGATTCGCAAGAGGTTGGTCGAGGCTCAGAGTCGGTAGAAGAGTTATGCAGACACTCTAAGAAGGGACTTGGAGTTTGAGGTTGGGGATGCAACCTTCCTCAAGGTATCTTCGACTAAAGGAGTGATCAGGTTTGGTAAGGGAGGCAAGTTGGCGCCAAGGTACATTGGGCCATACAAGATTTTAGGGCGGATTGGTAGGATGGCATATAGGTTGGAGCTTCCGGAAGAGTTGGCACAGGTACATGATGTGTTCCATGTGTCGTTATTGAGGAAGTATGTGCCGGATCAGAGTCATCAGTTAGGAGCAGTGCCTGAAGGTCTACAGGTGAACTCAAGTTACAAGGAGCAACCTGTGGAGATTGTTGACCGTAGAGAGAAAATCTTGAGGAGCAAGGTGATACCTATGGTCAAGGTGTTGTGGAGAAACCAACAGTTCGAGGAAGCTACTTGGGAGCCGGAGGATCGCATGCAGAAGAAGTTTCCTGAGCTTTTTGTATGATTATATTCCTTTGTATATTGTACTCTTTGACTTAAGCTGTATTTTTTTTGTTAGATTGTGTTCTCTTGTGTACTTGTATTTCTTAAACTATTTCCTATTTATGAGATTTCAATTCTTTTTGCTTATTTTGTTTGGACCCTTTTAGTAGCAGTTTTAAGGACAGAACTTTTCTAAGGAGGGAGTGATGTAATACCCAAGGTTTCTAAATAATGTTTTTGAAATTAATAAATGAATTAAAATGATTTTTGGTGATTTAATAAATATTTTTTGAAATTTTACCTTTTTACACGTGCAAAACACATGCAAATAATTTCTTGAAAGTTCAAAATCAAAAATTTATTTTGGGGAAAATCATTATTTATTAGTAGATATTATTTGTGAATTTTCTGGATTTTTCTGATAATTATTGGACCTATTTGCAAATATTACAAAAAAAGGACTTTTGTGCAAAATTACCACTTGGAGTAAAAACTCCAGATTTTTGGATTTTTAGGCTTGGCATGATGTCTAGTCAACATAGAGGTAAAGAGTTTACTTTTTATTTTAATAAGTTTGGTCTATTTTGCAAGTTTTGATAAAAATAATTTTTTTGCAAAATTGCCATTTTGAGGGGTAAAAATGCAAAGTTGGTTTTCTAGATTCTTAAACAATGTTGGCTGATACCAGGGAGGGGCTATTCCTGATTTTTTTAAACTTAATTAAGTTGGTTTTATTAAACTTCCAAGTATAAAGAGTTATATATGTAAAGATATATTTATAAGAAGTATTTTACAAATCTATTCAAACCGTAATTTTTCTTCGATCCCGGCCTATTAAAAGTGGAGTGCAGCCGTCTCTTTGCTGCACAACACAAAGGAATTTCTTATTATTATTTTCTTGGAGTTTTCAATGAGGATTTTTGGTTTTCTTGCGAAGGAGGGATTTTTCTTAATCTTTATCTTCTTCGGTTGATTCTTCAAAAGAGGTGAGTGACTTGTGTTTGATTTCTTATTGTTCTAAGCATGTGGTATGTGATGATTTATCTTTTAAAAAGCATGTTATATGATAGTATGATGATATATGAATTTTGATGAGTAGATGAATTAAAAAGTGAATCCTTTCATGAAATCATACTATTGATGACCAAAACCCAAATTTGATGACTTGTGATTGTTAAAGAACCTAATAGATATCATGAGTAGGTTGTTTTCCTTCATGAACTTTCTGATTTGAACATATGTGTTGAGTTGTATGATATTATTGCATGAAAATAAACAAATGCAATTAGAAATGACCTTTACTGTGTATATACATGCGTGCTCTGTTGATGTTATTGATGAAGAAAAATTTGATTATTTGCATGTTGTGAGTACATATGTTCATGAGTAAACTTATTGGGTTTGTGTATAACAAGTTATGACAGGGTTTATTGAATCAAAAGATTGAGTTTTGAAGTAAAGAGGAGTTGCCTATTTTCAGGTCTAATGCCATATGATCAAATTTGAGTTTTGTGAACTTTTGCGAAATTTTTGATTGGAATTGAGTTGTTTTAGTACTGAGGTAATTTTGAACTCTATACTACATATATACGATGGATTCTCAAAGTCTAACTAATGCACAAACACTCTTATACACATTCTTATTTATAATCCACTGTTTTGAGGACTTTGTAAAAATTTGATGGATTTTTTATTGGATTTCAATTGTTTGATTCTGGGATAGTTTTGAACATTTCTCTACTCCTATCTGATGAAGTCTTGATGTTTAAACTGATGCTAATACCCATATATATACACTACATACTTAACTTGCTGTTTTTGAAGAATATTTCTGAAAAAATCCTATTTTGAGATCTGGAGATGTTTTGAAGTGTTTCGATAACTCCTATATGTTATACTGGATATGTCTAAGCATCTCAGGAAATTTGATTTTGATTTTACAAGTTTTAATCGAGTATCATATCGAAAACTTGCACAAAATACCCAACCTGTGTATACAGCAGGTTGCGGTCGACTACCTTCTTGAGCAGTCGACCATCATGCGTGAATTTTGGAAATTCACAATTGACAGTCGACTGCTCCTTTTGAGTAGTCGACCGCCAGTTGCTCTTGGGGCTGTTTTTGATTGAAATTTTTGGTTTCTTTTAAATAATTATTTCTTCAATATTTTTGATTATTACTCTTCTGTTTTAGATGATGTTTTACTACAGATTACAGTATTTTTCAGAGAATTATATTTTATTTATAATTGAGTTTTAAATGTATTCGTAAGATCTTATTTAAGTGAGTTATATGTGGTTTCAACAAATTGATGTTTTGTGATGTTCTACGACTTAAAAATATGGTTTTTTTGTTATTTAATGGATTTAATATTTTATTTGAATTCTAGAATTTTATGAGCACATTAAATGAATTTGAATTTCGTTGATTTAAGAGGTTTTCTTATTATAAACGTTTTGATGATGGATTTGTGGGTTTTATTGAAAGTTTTTGTTGATGGTTGAGTTGTGAGTCCTTAGAGATTGTGTGGGACCCTAGACACCGGCAGTTGAGGTTTTGTTGTTTGGCCAGGTGCGGCTATGTTGTTGATCAGTTGAGTTAAGTTCGGTAGGGTACACCAACTTTAGGATATTCGTAATTAATTAACTTAACAAGATAAGGACAGGCACTAGATGGTAATATGATGAAATGAGTGCAAACATGAATTATGGACTCCAGGATAATCCAAGGAGTGAGATATTCCCTCCGGAACGATGGACATATGGGCCACAGAGTGATCTACCGGGTGGGATTGAACTCCAGTATTCTGAGGACGAGAGCGACGCTCATGGGATGTTTGTGCAATGAGGGTTCTAGGATGACCTGCAGAGTGAGGCAATCGCCACAGTATTCCGGGACGATAGACGTATGTGCCACAGAATGATCCGCGGAATGGGATTGTGCTCTAGTATTCTAAGGGCGAGAACCAATACTTGCAGAATGTCTAAATTTCATAGTAGTCATTGTAGTAAGATTAGTAGCATAGCGAGGGATTAAACTCTATCAAGTGAAGAACGATAAGGTCTTGCATCGGATCTGTAGAGTGGGATGCATAGAATCTGACAAGTATGCATTAGAGAGTCAGCATATAGTATTGATATTTTCTTGTCTTGGTTTTATGCATGTGTTTCCCTGTTTTCGACACTTGACACTTAGACTAGTTCACTTGATGTTTTCATGTATTATTTATCGTTATTTCTTATTTCATTTATTCTTATTATCGTTACATGTTGTTTATGATTCTATGTTTCATGTTTTATTGATGTTGCATTTATTTTTATGTCACTCACACCGTTATGGCTCATCCCAGTAGTTTTGGGGGTTAGGGTTATCTCTAGCCTCATATTTTATAGGTTGTTGCTTATAGCTTGGATTTGGATGCTTGTGCTAAATTGATGTTATGGCTTATGTAAAATTGTAAAAGAAAGTGTTGTAAAGAAAGGTTGTAATTCAAGGTGTTTTGTATTCCGCTGTGTTTTGTAAACAAGTGTTGTAATAAAGTTTGAAATAAAAATTTTATCTGTATTTTTGTCTATGTTTACTATTGCAATTGAAGTTGATGCTGAAAATTGTGCCACGTATTTCTGAGATATTATATTGAAAATTCGGGGCGCTACATTACGGAAAGCCTGGAAGGTATGTGTCACCTCCCCTTATCTTGTACCACCCCCGTTCTCCGTGTGGATAGAAAGGATGAGGTTGGACCTTCGTTGTGCACTAGTCACCCTATGGAAGAAGGCAGCAATCACGTCTTCTTTGAGCCACGAAATTCTGGATCTTTGTTACCATTTTATTTCTTCAAGTTTGTACAACTGCACAATGTCCTCTCTTAATTTTAGTAATTTGTTTCGTTCATCCTGGGAGAGATCTCCAGTCTCCTCTATCTTTTTCAGTCAATCAATTTCTTCCAGCATCGATTCTTTAGCCTTCCAATTCGTTGTAAATCTTGTCTAATTTCATTTATGCAATCTAGCACGTGACCTACGTACTTTTTCGTTTCAAATCACAGTCGCTTCTATAACCCGAGTTGGTGGGGCCTAATTTTCTATAGCCATTTGATGGAAGCCATGGATTTCCATCCAAGCCTTCTTGAACCCAAATCTCCTTTGTTTCCTATTGCACAATTCACCAATTGAGAGAACTAAATGTACATTGTCTGATGCTGGTCTTGGTAGGGATCTGGCAAAAGCAAACAAAAATTATGTTTCCTAATCCAAGGACACCAGAACTCTATCCAATTTCACCATAATGGGGATAGAATGCATATTGGACCATGTGAAAAGCCTGTCCGGTACTGGAATGTCAACCAAATCCAAGTCAGTAATTACTTTGTTGAATTCCTCTCTATCGGCATCACTGGATCCCTTGCCACGGTGTTCAAAATTGAATCGAGTAATGTTAAAGTCACCTTCTATATTCCAGGGGTACTACTATCGAGCACAGATGTAATCTAGTTCATTCCAAAATGCTGATTTAGACATCGCATTGTTAGGACCGTACATAAAAAGAACAATCTGAGACCATTCATCACTCTTGCGCTGGAGCAGGACTGAAAGTGAGAAATTCCCATGGATGTCATCAAAAAATTGGAAAATATCGGAGTTAAAACCAATCTCTATGCCCCACTATGCTCCATTGGACGGGCAAATTTTTCATTCCTTAATTATGTTCCTCTTTACCATCCTCATTATGAATCCATGCACAAGCTTGGTTTCTTGTAGTCCTACAATATCTACCTTTGAGTCGAGTCTGGCTATGGGTGTGTGCCTAGAAGCTCTTTATCCAATTCCCACCATCTAATCTTATTGAGAAGAAAAGCATTTTGGTCAGTATTGTTAACCGCATGACCACAGGTGACTCTGGAAATATTCATATAATTAAAATTGGAAGCTAATAAATTGCGCATACCTCCATCGTTGAGCTTAGCCATCTCGGCGGTCGCAGCAATTTCCAAGTAATCGTCTAATGTCTTTTTATGGGTCCTCTTCGCAATCTTCTGCACCCTGAAACCCTAGTTTTGCCTTTGCTCTCTGGAGTCCCGTTGAGATGCCGACAGAAGAAATGTAGAGAGGACTACCTCCGAGGTAGGTGTCACACCCAACGTCTTCTGTCTTGCCCTAAACCGTTGTGTATCCTCCACTGTCTCCTCAGATTAGTCCGGGTCCTTATCCAAATTCAAGTATGGATCATCCTCCTGTAAATTGAGACATGCCGTCGATGTTGCTCGTACTAGAGCATGCCATGTGTGGACTAACGACACCGTCAATTCTCCCAGTGGACCCCACCATGGGACTACTGGGAGTTTTGGTTCTCAGTTCGGTAACTAATGCTGGATCTTGGTCTTAGTCTGGTCCGAAGACAAGGAGTCGTTCAAAATTTTCCCCATTTCCATATTGGACCCACTCACAGGCCCAGATAAAGAATTAAAGCCAATTCCACCTTCAGCAATAACCGACCCAACACCTGACGACCCAATAGAAGAAATAAGAAGATTATTACCCAACAGAGAGCCTGGACACCTTCTTGGTACACAGGTGCACTACCCCCCCCCCCCCCCCCCACGGTGCTCTCTCTCTCTCTCTCTCTCTCTCTCTCTCTCTCTCTCTCTCTCTCTCTCTATATATATATATATATATATATATATATATATATATATATATATATATATATATATGTGTGTGTGTGTATATATATGTATGTATATGTATGTGTGTGACTTCTAACACACACACACCCCTCTCCCTGTCTCTCACATTCTCTCTCTCTCTCTATCCTCAATTAATGCTAACTCTTCATTTTCGATGACTTCTAACTCCTCTCCACGTGGCTCCTCTCCACGTGGCTCCTCTCCACGTGCCAGCTTCTCACTGGCTACCTCCTGCACCTCAAACAGAGCAACTCACTTCGTAACTGCTGCCTCATTTCCATGTGGCTCCTCTGGATAGGTAGAAGCCAATGCTCGCACTGACGTTGCCTCCGAAACGCCACTTCTTCTTCTCCCTTATTTTTCTTTTTATCCCTTTGTTCAAACTGGCAATTTCCATTCTTGACTAATTTTGGGGCGGTTCACTTCGTAACCACCGCCTCCTTTGGCTCCTTCGACTGGAGGGAGTCACCGCCCTCATGTGGCACTACCTCCAAAGTGTCTCATCCCTTCATTTTCTTTCTCTGCTTCCCTTTATTCAAGCTGTATAGCTCCATTTTTTGCTAAGTTATCTCTGAACTTGCTATCTGATGCTGTTTGTTTTTGGGAGGAGTGTGGCTGCACCAGGTGTGAGTTCGAACTCAATTTGTAATGGTGGAAGGATGCGGTAACGGATGGTGAGCGGGAGGCTCGCTTCGGCACTAGAGGATCGGCTCGGATTGCCTCGCCTCGTGTACCTGCAGACGGTCTAGGAACACCGAGGTTTATCCCGGTGGCAGATCCTCCAACGGTCTAGTTAGTCTCTGAAAGAGAGTAGCAGTAACTAGGGTTTTAGTGGGAAAAGATCGATTACCTCAAAAGGTGGGAGAGGGCCTGGTATTTATAAATAATCCCAATCGGGTTTGGATCCGCTTGGGGGCCAGGTCTGGACCCGAAGGCCCATGGGCCTGACGTGGCAGGAGGTCCAGGGGGTTTAGGGCAGACGTGGCAGCCTCATGAGCGGTTTAGGGCTGACGTGGCAAAGCCCTAGGTGGTTTCGGAGCTGCTATGGCTGATTGTGGGGCCCCTGTGCCTCTAAGAGAATTGGATGGCCCGGGTTGTGTCAGGTCATCCTCATCCCTTACCAGGATGAGTGGAAGGCCCGTGGGACCGTCGAGGATCGGAGACCGAAGGTCGTGGCGGTTCGTCGAAACGAAGAGGCCGATTTCGTGGTGGTGACTTAACGGCTCGGCACTGACCCTGTGATGGTCCTGGGCCGAGCTGGCCTGCCCTTGAGTGAGAGCCATCCTGGGCCCTGGCTGGGTCCCAGGTCATTTTTATCCTACCTCATAAGCCCCCCCACTCCTGCGGGGATGCAAGAGTTAGCCGTGGAGGAGTGTCTTTCGGAGGTCGTTGTGTCTTTGTGAGAAGGCTGCCGTGGTGCTCGGCCTGACCTCGGTCTGACGAGGGTTTATGGGTCGGCAAGGACGATGGCGAACCGTTGTGCCTTCGTAAGAAGGCTGCCCTGGTGCTGGACCTTACCTCGGTCTGACGAAGGTTTGCGGGTCGGCAAGGACGTGGGCGAACCGTTGTGCCTTCGTGAGAAGGCTACCCTGGTGCTGGACCTCACCTCGGTCTGACGAGGGTTTGCGGGTCGGCAAGGACGTTGGCGAACCATTGTGCCTTCGTGAGAAGGCTGCCCTGGTGCTGGACCTCACCTCGGTCTGACGAGGGTTTGCGGGTCGGCAAGGACGTTGTCGAACTGTTGTGCCTTCGTGAGAAGGCTGCCCTGGTGCTGGACCTCACCTTGGTCTGACGAGGGTTTATGGGTCGGCAAGGACGTTGGCGAACCGTTGTGCCTTCGTAGGAAGGCTGCCCTGGTACTGGACCTCACCTCGGTCTGACGAGGGTTTACGGGTCGGCAAGGACGATGGCGAACCGTTGTGCCTTCGTGAGAAGGATGCCCTGGTGCTGGACCTCACCTCGGTCTGACGAAGGTTTCGGGTCGGCAAGGACGTTGGCGAACTGTTGTGCCTTCGTGAGAAGGCTGCCCTGAGTTGATTACTGTCTTCATGGGGCATTAATGGCGCTCTGGGACTTGTGCGATGTTCCAATTTCCCGGAGGCATTAATGATGTCCCCTAATAAATGCAGGGTGCTTCAATTTCCTAGGTGTGACGGTTGGGCTTCCGTTGCTTGGCCTCCCAAGGGCCATGATGGTAGGTTGCTTGGGGGAGGCTATAAATACCCCCACTCCCCCACTGCTGTTTCGATCACATCGAGGGTGGTCCACTGACCATCTGAGGTGTCTGCCTTGGGCGGACACCTGATACTTGAAAAATTCCAACCCCGGGAGCCTCGGATTGGTGGTTATTCTGCCGTCCGGATCTTCTCTTGGGTCTGACGGTCCTGATGAGGTTGTTTGCCCAAGAAAGATCGGGACGGGAGGGATACCGACCGAAGTCCGGGCCCGGGGGATAAGGAGCTTCGGGTGGATTGCTCTTCTGTCATCACTGTCTTCCTTCCGGGTCGACGGTTTTTAAGGGCTGTTTGCCCGAAGAAGACAGTGATGGGAGGCAGGCTGATCTGTCTTCCGATAGGGTCCCAGGCAATGGCGGTTTTTCTCCCACCCTCGAACAGTTCGGGGTTTCGACTTCCGAGGCCGTAAGCCCCGAGTTGTTTGCGGGTGAGAGGGGAGCCGACCGAGTCCTAGGGCCCGGGGCGCTCGCCGAGGACGGGTGCCTTAAAACTTTTAAACAAAACTTTCTCTTCTGACAGTTGTGGGGGTGTCCGGTTCCCGAAGTCCTCCTTCCGGACCGACCCTTGTGCTTGGTAGCGGTTGAGCGCGAAACGAGGGTTGCCAACCGCACAAGTGGGTGACGTCACTGGTGCGTGTTTCTAGGAGACGTGGCGCGATTTTCTAGGGGCAGTTTCACGCAAATCGAGGAACAGTAACACGAAAATCGAAGAATCAACTCTTCCTCTATAAATACCCCCCACTCTTCTCCTATTCCGTCTATCTCTCTCTTGCTGCTTTCTTTTAAAAACACAAACACTTCGGCGCTCGCACTCTGTCTTTGCAGCTCTGACTCGTCTTTCTGAGGCAACACAGGTTAGTTTTTGATTTACTTCATTGTCATGTCTAGGGCTCAGTCTGGCTCGTCTGCTTCGACCTCGAATGGGGGAGAAAACCCTGGAGCAGGGCTCTCAGACTCGACGTCGTGGGAAGAAGACACCCAGGTGTATGATGTGAAGCCCCTGCGTGTCCGGAGGCCGTACGTGGTCCAGAGTAGCGGCTCCGAGGAGGAAGGGAGTGATAGCTCAGACTCGGTGTGGATATTAGATCTGGAGTCGGAGGAGGGTAGTAGCGACAGTGAGGGAGAAGGAGAGGCCGAAGCGACTGAGGCTCGGCGGAAGGGTACGGGGAGAAAATTCTCGGCTCGGGGGCGGAGTCGGGGCGTAGGTTCCTCTTCTACGGCGACCGGTCTTGAGCGCCTAGCCACCCCCTCGCCGGAGAGGGCCAAGAAGAAGAGGGTGCCGAGGAAGAGGGGAGCAAAGGCTGGCGGTCTGAGCGAGGCGTCCCCCGTTCGAAACATTGTGACGGGTTCACCGGTGTAGCCGAAGAGGATTAGGCAGTACCCTGACGAACTCTCCGACAAGGTATTGTATGGCGTGCAGCCTTCTTCGCTGAGTCGGAAGAGGATAAAGATGGATACGCTGCCGACGATCCTGGAGTTGGGTCCGGTTACGAAGTGATGGTGCCGAGCCCAAGCCTCCGTCCTACCGACCCGTTACCAGAGTGCTACTGTGTCTTCCCCCTAGACGCCTTCGGCTCCGAACTGAGGCTGCCGATTCACCCATTTATCCGGGATGTGCTTAATTGGGCGTCCCTGGCCCCGATGCAGTATGGACCGAATTCATGGAAGCAGATAGTATGCTTTGTGCTGCTCTGTGAGGAGAGGAAGGTGCCACTCCGGTTGGGTGTGTTCCGGGCGATGCTGGGGATCAACTCGTCGGGGGAGTCGGAGGGGATCTACTACATTTCGCCTCGGAGTCGGGGGAAGGTGGTCCACGGCCATCCGGACTCTATTAAGGAGTGGAAACGAAAATACTTCGTGATCCGGAGTGCGGAGCCTTGGGACATTCCCACCCGTTGGAACTATTACAGGCCGAACTTCAAAGCGCCGAAGCAGAAGGATCTCACTGCCGAGGAGTGGAGATTAGTCGAGCTCCTCCGTTTGTCGCACAGCATCAGCTGACCGATGGTGACGGAGGGTCACCTGGCCAGCGTCGGACTGAGCCCGGCCGTGTCTAGTATGTCGTCGTTTCTTTTTTCCTGTTTTACTGTTCTTTCGAGCTCATTGTCCTTAATGGGTTTTCTTGCAGGTATGGACCCAGAATCTATTAAGGCTCGAAGGCTCGCCTTAAAGAAGTAGAAGGCCGAGGAGAGGGGAGAGGCGAAGAGGACGAGGGGGTCATCTCAGGTCGTCTCCGAGGCCTCGGGTGAGCCGAGGGCTAAGAGGACCCGCTCGGAGTTGAGCAAGGAGGTGGTCGCTCAGATGAGCCCAGGCCAGGCTAAGGTGGCCGATAGCGGTAAAGGGAAGGCCCCTCTGGTCGGTCCCGAGGGAGGAGATGAGTTGCAGCGGCCGTGGGTGCCGGCTTGGTCGATACGGGAGGGGGACTGCCTAACCCGTGGGCCCAACGCCATCGAGGTGGTAGAGAAGCTGGCGACTCCCCGGTACTGTAAGGAGATGAGTGGCGAGATCGTGGGTGAGGCGTTCACGCGCTTGGCGCAGGCGAGCGTGCTGGTAAGTCCGCCGACCCGACTTTCTTTGTAAAAACATTTGTCGGAGGTGTTTCTGAGCAGCGCTTGGTCGCCGCAGGTTTGTCTGGAGGGGGCCAAAGTGAAGAGTCTCTACGAGGAGGCTGTGGATCGGGAGCGACAACGGGCGGACAAGTGTTCGCAGGATATGAAGGAGATGAAGATCGAGCTCGAGGGCTCGCACAAGAGGGAGTAGCAGCTAAAGATCGAGCTCAATGCCAAGGAGGCCGAGTGGGCTAAGAGGGTGGCCGCCCTAAAGAAGAAGTTTGCGAGGGAGAAAGAGGAACTGACGACGACGGGGCAGGACATGGTGATCGCGGCCCAGAACGAGGTCTATGCGAAGGCCCTCAGCCATGTGAGGCACTTCTACCCGACCATCGACCTGTCCGGCCTCGACTATGATTTGGAGATTGATGCACCACCGAAGACTCCTGATGCTGAAGGTCCGGTCGTGGGTTCGGCTGCCGACCCGCACGTGTACCCGGCCGATGCTGAGGTGACAACATAGGCTGTTCGCCCCCTTGTTCATTTTTGTTCTTTCTTGTTGTATTTGCCGACTGTGGACTGGCCACCGCATTTTTGTATGAAGGATTTTATTTATAAAAAAGGATTTTTGATCGGCCAAGTATTTTGACCTCGGTTCATTCCGGACCCTTTTGCTTATGTTGTTTTGAGTGGTGAATGGTTTTCTTTTAGGTAACGGCTCTTCTTCCCGAGATGGACCCTCGTCGCTCTGACGTGGCCTGGCTTCGGAGTAAAATCAAGGTCCTAGAGTCGACGTTGGTCCACTATCGCGAGGGAGCCCGCGATCAGGATGCTGCCTTTAACTACTATCGGGATAAGTCCGAGGCTCTCAGTGCGGAGGCGACGAGGCTAAAAAGGGCAATGGTGGATCGGGACCTCGAAGTGAGGGTCTCGGGTACACCATGTCAAGCGCGTCAGTGCAGAGGCCATCGTCTGAAAGGCTCCTTCGTGACGTCATAGTGGAGAAGGAGATGGAGATACACCGTTATAAGACGATGCTAGGAATGTCTGGGATGGGGACGGGATCCTCTTCGGGATTCCGGCAAATGGAGGGGGTTCCCGCGGCGTTGCTGTTGTTGGAGCGTGCTCGACCGGTTGATGCTCAGAGCTCCGTAGTCGGCGTATCGACTTTGGCGAAACCCAAGGGCCCCCGTGACGAGGAGAGGTCTCCTAGCCGTTCGGTCGGAGTGGCTGTACCCTCTGTCGAACCTGAGGGGTCCTAGGGGGTCCCTTGGTCAGTAGTTTCTTTCTGTTTAGATGAGTGGAGTGTTCATGCAACGGTATTTTTTTCTTTAAACATAATAAGGGATTATGAATATGGGGTTCCTTTCTTTGCTCTGGCCAATTGTTTGTTGATCGTCGGCGGAGATGAGGGCCGGACCTGCCGAGACCTCTGGGGGTCGGCACCGGAGTGATAACTCGGGTGCCGCAGCTTGACAAAGCCATCTCTTTGTCTGGCATTCGGTTGGACCTCTCGAGATGTTTGGAGTTTAACAAAAAGAGGTCCCTTTCATAGATATGGAGAGAGAGAGGCACTTATGTCCTTTTACATGAGAGAGTTTACAAAATTATTATTTACATTAGCCCAGTAGGAACCTATATCCGCTTTTCCAAGAACTTCATTAGGTGTTCGGCGTTCCAGGGTCACTTGATCGCCCGACCCTCCATATCCACCAGTCGGTACGTGCCGGGGCGTATGGCCTCGGCTACTCTGTATGGGCCTTCCCAATTGGGGGCCAACTTCCTCTTCTTGGTCGGATCGGAGACGGATAATTTGCGCAGCACGAGGTCCCCGACTTTGATGTCTGTTGGGCGGACCTTCTTGTTGTAAAATCTCTCGATCTGCTGTTGGTAGATGCTCCTTCGGATGGAAGACTTCTCCCTGACCTCGGCGACGAGGTCCAGGTTGGCCCTTAGGCCGGATGAGTTGTCGGCTTCGTCGAAGGCCATGATCCGGGGAGAGGGTAGGTCGACCTCGACGGGGATTACCGCCTCCGTCCTGTAGGTCAAACTGAATGGTGTCTCTCCCGTGGGGATCCTCTTGGTAGTTCGGTGTGCCCAAAGCACGCTGGGCAGCTCTTCCACCCACAGCCCTTTGGGGAAACTTTTGAGGCGCTTCTTGAGGCTGTCGAGGATTTGCCTGTTTGCGTTCTCTGCTTGGCCGTTGGACTGAGAATGGCATATAGCAGAGAAGCGCTGCTGGATGCCGATGTCCTCGCAGAACATTCGGAAGTTTTGACCTGCGAATTGGGTCCCGTTGTCTGTGATGAGGACTTGGGGTATTCCGAACCGACAAATGATGTTCTTCCAGAAGAATTGCTGGGTCTGGCACTCGGTAATGCTGGACAGTGGTTCGGCCTCGAGCCACTTTGTGAAATAGTCGATGGCCACTATCAAGAATTTCCTTTGCCCTGTTGCTACGGGAAAGGGACCCACCATGTCCATGCCCCACATGGCGAATTGCGTAGGACTAGCCAAGGATCGGAGGTTCGCTCAAGGGAGCCTCTTGATGGGGGGAAATCTCTGGCACGGGCCGCACCGCTTGACTAATTCGTGGGAGTCTTACAGCATGGTTGGCCAATAGTACACTTGATTCAGGGCTTTACGAGCGAGTGATCTGCTCCCCATATGACATCCGCCGATCTCCTCATGAAGCTCTTTCAGCGCGTAGCTAGCTTCGTCGTTGGCGAGACAGCGGAGGTACGGCTTTCCGTCGGCCAGTGTGTACGAGCGTTTGAAGAGGATGTCGCCAATCATGACAAACCTTTCAGCCCGGATCCTGACCCGTCTCGCCTCGGCTCGGTCTTCGGGAAGCTCGGCACTGACTAGGAATTTTCTAATGGGGGCGGTCCAGTCGTCCGGACTGACACCACTTTGCACACACATTGCCTCCTGGCCTTGGTCATCGATGCTTGGTTTTAAGAGAATTTTGATGAGTACCGTTTGGTCGAGACCCTCGAAGGAGGAAGAGGCGAGTTTTGACAAAGCGTCTGCTTGGGCGTTCTGCTCTCTGGGGACCCTAACAACTGTGGAGCAGCAGAAGGATGCTAGGAGTCGTCGGACCACGGCCAAGTATCGTATCATCCGGTCGTCGTGAGCCTCGTATTCTCCGGTGATCTGATTGACCACGAGCTGAGAATCGTTGAAGGCTCAGATCTTCTTGGCTCCGGCTCGGTATGCCAAGGTCAGTCCGGCAATCATGGCCTCGTATTCCACCTCGTTGTTAGAGGCCGGGAAGTTGAGGCGGAGGGATTATTGAATGAGGAATTGGTCAGGACCCCGGAGGATGATTCCGGCACCACACCCGGTTTCACATGAGGATCCGTCGACATAGACTTCCCAGATCGGATCCGAACCTTTGACACTTGGCTGCTCGGAAGTGGTGCACTCGGTGATGAACTCGACGAGGGCCTAACCTTCGATCGCCGTCCTCGGCTGATAGCCGATGTCATATTGGCTCAGCTCAATTGACCACTTGACCAAGCGGCCAGAGTTCTCTGGCTTGTAGAGGACGGTTTTCAAGGGCTGGTCAGTTAGAACTTGGATGGAGTGACTTGGAAGTAAGGGCGGAGCTTCCGGGCCGCCATGACCAGAGCATAGGCCACCTTATCAATCTTCGCGTACCTCGTCTCGACGGGGAGTAGGACCTTGCTTACATAATACAGCGGCCTCTGAACCCCGTCCTCTTCTCGGACGAGGACGGCGCTGAGGGCGCTATCCGATGCGGACAGGTAGAGCCACAGGGGTTCACCCGGCTCGGTTTTGCTGAGGAGAAGAGGGTTGGCGAGGACTGTTTCAGCTGCTCGAAGGCCTCTTGTTGAGGGGCACCCCACTCGAAGCCCCCTTTTTCGTGCAGAGCTTTGAAGAAGGGGAGAGATTTCTCCCCTGATTTGGAGAGTAAGCGACCGATGGCCGCCAACCTGCCCGTGAGTCTCTGAACCTCCTTGACATTCCGGGGCGGGGCCATGTCTATTATGGCCTGAATCTTCTCTGGGTTCGCCTCGATACCGCGCTGGCTGACGACGAACCGCAGAAACTTTTCCGAGGAGACCCCGAATGCGCGCTTGGCTGGGTTGAGCCTCATGTTATGACGTCGGAGGATTCCGAAGGCTTCCTCGAGGTCGGCGACATGGTCTGGCCCGGCCCGGCTTTTGACGAGCAAGTCGTCGACATAGACCTCCATGTTGCGGCCGATTAGGTCTTTGAAGATCCGGTTCACGAGCCGTTGATAGGTGGCTCCGGCATTTTTCAGCCCAAAGGGCATAACACGATAACAAAAAAGACCCTGGTCGGTGACGAACGAGGTCTTCGCAATGTCAGGCGGGAACATTCGGATTTGGTTATACCCTGCAAAGGCATCCATGAAGGACAGCAGCTCGTGTCCCAAGGTTGCGTCAATCAAAGCGTCGATGCTGGGGAGGGGGAAAAGGATCTTTAGGGCATGCTTTGTTTAGATCCGTGAAGTCTATACAGATCCGCCATCCCTCGGTCGCCTTTTTAACCATGACGACGTTGGCCAACCACTCGGGGTAGCTGACCTCCTGAATGAACCGAGCGGACAAGAGTTTGTCCACCTCTGTTTTCACAGCTGGCTGCCTCTCCGGGGCAAATTTGCGCCTTTTCTGAGCGACCGGCTTGGATCCCGGGATGACGCTCAGCCTGTGCATGATCAGGTCTTCGGATATCCCGGGCATGTCGGAGGGCTTCCAGGCGAAGAGATCGACGTTGCGGCGGATGCAGTTAATTATGCCCGCCTTCAAACCTTCGGAGAGGAGCGGCTCACTCGGAACCACTTCGACTCGTCTGCGGCCCCGAACGGGACCTCCTCCAGCTCGTCGGCTGGCTCAGGGGCGGAACCGTCGCTCTCGGGCCCGAGCTCGACGGCGTCGAGGGGGAAGACACCCCCTCCGACGGCGGTCATGTAACAGGACCACGCCACCTCTTGGTTGCCTCGGACAACACCGACCCCTTGCTGGGTGGGGAATTTTAGCTTCAAGTGATAGGCCGTTGGTACTGCCTGAAGGGAGCACAGCCCCGGTCGGCCAAGTATGGCATTGTATGCCGCCTTGACGTTTACCACCATGAAGTCCATAGACTCGCTCTGCTGAATAGGAACCGAGCCCGCGGTGACGTCGAGAGTCACAATCCCTTCTATTATGACAGGGATGCCGGAGAACCCGTGCAAAGTGTATCCGGCCGGCTTAAGCTTGCCCCTGGGCAGTTTAAGATTCTCGAAGGCTTCGAGAAAGAGGATGTTTACCGAGCTGCCGTTGTCGACGAGGATCCGGCATACTTCACAATTAGCCATGTGGAGGCTAATGATGAGGGCATCGCAGTGAGGGAGGCGGACGCCTTCGAGGTCCTCTCCGGAGAAGGAGACAGGTATCATTTGTAATCAGGGTGAGGGGAGATCTTGGATAGCGTTCACCTCTCGGATGAAGGCTTTCCGAGAAGTATTTGACTCTCCCCCCATCGGTCCTCCGTGGACACAATGCAGAATTGCCGGGGTTCCGGCTCCCTCGGGCTCAGGATCCCGATCCTGGATGCGGTTCGGAGTAGGGTTCGGAGGCAAAGGCCTCTGGTTCCTGGTATCTCGTCGATCCCGTTGGTTTTCTCTTGTGAACTCCCGGAGGTACCCTCGTGAGATGAGGGCCTCGATTTTGTCTTTTAGGCCCCGGCACTGGTCGGTTTCGTGCCCATGATCCCTGTGGAAACGGCAGTAGAAGCGTTGGTCTCGCTTCTTGTTGTTGCTTGGTCGGGGAGGAAGTCGGACGAGGCCCTTGTCCTCGATTTCTAAGAGGATGGCGGATACGTTCTGTGTCAGCGGGGTGTACCTTTCGAAGCGGGGGACCAGAGGTACCCTCCTCGCGCCGACTCCTTCCTTTGCTGCTTTCCGGGCAGGTTCGATCTCATCCGCCCTGCGCTTGCCCTTTCCTACGACTTCTTTGCTGCCCTCTGGGTTTAGAGCTTCTTCTGCTCGTATGTACTTCTCGACTCAATTGAGAAGGTCGGGGAAGTCCAGAGGTGGCTTCTTCGCCAAGGAGACCTTCAGCTGGTTGTGCCGGACATTGTGTTGGAAGGCGGCCGAGGCGACCCCGGCGTCGAGGGCAGAGATGGATCTTGCCCCGGTTGTGAACCTTTTGACGAAGTTACGGAGTGACTCCCCCTCCCTCTGGCGGAGGTCGAGCAGGAATGCGCTCGTCTTCTCGGCTTTCCTGCTGGTGACGAAGTGGCCCAAGAAGTTGGTTTCCAGCTGATCGAACGAGAAGATTGAGCCAGGGGAGAGTTTGGAGAACCACTCCCTGGCCGGGCCCCAGAGGGTGGCCGGGAAGGCTCGACACAGCAGGGGATCCGAAGCGCTGTGAATCATCATGAGGGTCTTGAAGCCCTCCATGTAATCAGCTGGATCACCCTCGCCGTTGTAAGTCTCGAATTGCGGAGGCCGGAAGTTCCGGGGGATCTCCGCTTCTAAGATGTTGACGGAGAATGGCGGCCGAGAAGGCGCTCGGCCTAGGACGGGGTTCGGATTCCCGTCGCCGATGCGTTCGAGGCGATTCTCCATCTCCATGAGGCGACGGAGTACCTGGTCTGTGCGCTCCGGTGGAGGAGGTGGCGCACGAGTGTAACTCCTTCCTTCGCTCATTTGACGGGGTCGGTCGAGCGTCGCGGACCTTGGCACTCCGTGAAGAGCCTCCATGATTTCATCCCGGAAGCTCCGAAACTCGGCCCTGGTGACCTCTCCATGGTCAGAAGGGTCGGGTCGGGGCATAGGAATTCAGCCAATGCGGCTGAGTCCCGACGGCCTCTCTTCGGGCGCAGGACCGGAACGGTTTGGAGCCGAGTTGGAAGCGGTCCCTCCCCTGGCCTGGCTAGCCCTTCGGTTCATAATGACCCGACGAAGGTCGGGTTGCTCAGCGTGAGGTTTGCCTTGTTGGGGTCCGGGGTTCGCCCCCGGATTATTTGATCCTTGCCTTCCGTCGAGGGCGTCCTGAAGAGGAGGCCCGTCCCGGCGGGCGAAAGAAGTCGGTCTCCGGGCCCTAAGAGGCATGGGAGAGTGGATCGAAGGGAGAGCGTCGACAGCGAGGCTCGGACTGTCGTCCTTACTGAAAAAATAGAAGTTCCCACAGACGGTGCCAACCTGATGTTGTTTGTTTTTGGGAGGAGTGTGGCTGCACCAGGTGTGAGTTCGGACTCAATTTGTAATGGTGGAAGGATGCGGTAACGGACGGTGAGCGGGAGGCTCGCTTCGGCACTGGAGGATCGGCTCGGATTGCCTCACCTCGTGTACCTGCAGACGGTCTAGGAACACCGGGGTTTATCTCGGTGGCAGACCATCAGACGGTCTAGTCAGTCTCTGATAGAGAGTAGCAGTAACTAGGGTTTTAGTGGGAAAAGATTGATTACCTCAAAAGGTGTGAGAGGGCCTGGTATTTATAGATAATCCCAATCGGGCTTGGATCCGCTTGGGGGCCGGGTCTGGACCCGAAGGCCCATGGGCCTGACGTGGCGGGAGGCCCAGGGGGTTTAAGACAGACGTGGCAGCCTCATAAGCAGTTTAGGGCTGACGTGGCAAATCCCTTGGTGGTTTCGGAGCTGACATGGCTGATCGTGGGGCCCCTGTGCCTCTAAGAGAATTGGATGGCCCGGGTTGTGCCAGGTCATCCTCATCCCTTACCAGGCTGAGTGGAAGGCCCGTGGGACCGCCGAGGATCGGAGACCAAAGGTCGTGGCGGGTCGTCGAAACGAGGAGGCCAGTTTCGTGGTGGTGACTTAACGGCTCGGCACCGACCCTGTGATGGTCCGGGACCGAGCTGGCCTGCCTTTGAGTGAGAGCCATCCTGGGCCCTGGCTGGGTCCCAGATCATTCTTATCCTACCTCACTATCCTATTTCACCTTAGAAATATCACCACAAACATTAATATGGCACTATACTTGTGCTGAACCCAATCTTCTACTACAAACGGTAGTTTGAACCTGCTTCTCCAAAGTCAGAGGCTCGGACCTTTTTGTTTCATCCTCATGTGCCTCCCTGTGCAAAAAAGCAACCTTCTCTTGTTGTTTACTCCACCCTCTTCACCAAGGCAATCCCTATTTAGAAGCTCAAAACTATTACTTCTGCTTTGAGCTCTGTGAAAGTTGCTGCTGACTAAAGACTTTTTGCTTTGGGGCTGTGGTTGGGGTTGGCTGTGACTTTGACTGGCTGTAACATGATTGTTGTTTGGCGTTGATCGGATCTCAGATCTGGATCGTTGAAATTTGGTGATGCCATGATGGTGGCAGAATCGGCTGGCAGGGCCACTTATCGACCCCTCTCCATGTCCTTTGCCACCCTAACCACTTCCATATGCACCCTCTCAATCTCATGAACTCGGTTAATAGTCATATCCAGAGTCACCACAGAACAAGCAACCTGTTTGTAATATCTACCGTCTCTCTGGGCAGAGGAGCTAGCCAAAGATGGTCTTGCCTCCTCCCTCCCTTGCTCTACCTTAGCTTCTAAGATGAACCAGATGATACATGCCTCCTTAAATGTATAACATTTGGCAAATCTTGGCATGAGATTAATATTCGGGTTTCTAATCTGTACTCTTGCAAAAATTAGCTTTGATTTCCTTGTAGTCTTACCAAAATCTACGATAATTTCCTCCAACACCTCCTTCCTCCGACAATGAAGGGGAATATTTGAATCTAGATCCAGTAAGTGTGGCTGATGTGTATAATTTTTATTTGATTTTAGTACTCTTTTATGTATAAAAATTGCTAGTTCTCGTTTAATCTTTATATTTTATATTCTTTTAACATAAATTTCTTTCTTTATCTATTTCTTGCAGGAATGAGATTTATAGGTATAAAAGGATATGTATTTTGGTAAAATCAAGGAAAAATAAGGATAAAGATTTTAAAATTCAAATTGATTTTATGTGAAGATTTTTGAAAAAATAGAGCACTCAAATACATATTTTTACAAATTGGTCCATTGAAAAATCAATGGAAAATATTATGGTTAATTAGGGGTAGAATGAAATTTTGGAATAAAATATTTATTAAAAAAATGAGTAAAGCAATAACGTTGAATATAATTAGTTATGTTAGTATATAATCTAATAGATTAATCTTAATCATTAAGATTTGAACTAACTAATTACTTAAATATATACTTATCCTATAAATTATTTAATTACCTAACCCTAATTTAATTAAATCTATAGGAATGGAAGAAATCGATAAAGAGGTTGAATATTTGTGTGATAAATTTCTCGAATTGACTTTCCATTTCCATAAAGAATATAATTCACAACTCTAAGTTGGACATTATCTTTTTCCTGCAAGAGATCTTATGGAAAAAGTTTTGCAAAATTTATCCCACCAGCTATTTCATATGTGATTACAAGACGAACTAAAATAAAATACTTTTAAGGGGGCGGCTCAGAAGGAGAGGAGAAAGAAGTGGGCATGAGATATGAGGAGAGAGAGGAGGCAGCCAGGAAGAAAATAAAAAATAAAAAAGGAGAAAGAAGAGAGGTTTGTGGCTAGAAGGAGAAGAAAAGAAAAAAAGAAGAAAAGCACGGACTACAAGGAGCATAGTTCGGGACTTGATTTTTTCGAGATTCGATTTACGGCTTCAAGCAACAACTAGTTCTTTCTTCTCTCTTCTAATTTTTATTATTCAATCCAAAAAATATATTTTTTAGTTGCAATATTATTATGAACTAATTTTATTTTAAGGGATTCGATGTAGCCTAATTTTGATAACATAATTTTAATTCCACGTTATTTTAGAATTATATTTTTCCATGGTTGTGTGTTTAATTTTTTATCTTAATACTTATAATTGTTTTTCCACCTATTGTTTGATTTATTGAATCATGGGGGATGCCGAGAGGTAAATTGTGATTTAGAATTATACAATTAAATACTATTAATTAAGCAAAATTAGAGATGATTTACCGCAATTAATGTGACTATATAGAAATCATAGAACTTAATGAGTATTCAATTAATTAAATTTGCATAGAGATATGAAGTTGGGAATATTTTTTGTATTGTTCGAGAGAAAATATTGAATAATTAGGAAATTTTGGTCTCCAACTTAGAAAAGTAGAATTTCTAAGTACATGAAATTATGAATTGTGTGGGGATTAACTTAGAGAAATCAAAAACCCTAGAACTACCTTTGCTATTGACAAACAACAAAATTTTAGATTTTCATTATTCTTAATTAGATTAGCTTTTCCTTTAGTTAATTTAGTTTAATGCTATTTTTTATTAAAATTTTGATTTTTCAAATAGTAGTTAATCTAGTGAATTTTAGTACTCAATAAATAACTAGTTCTTGTGTGTTAGACACTCTTTTCTTTAAAACTATACTACTTATTGCGATTTTGTATACTTGCAAGATATACCATCGGTCGCCTTGGGGTCTTTCCACTCTGAATTGCGGCAACCACTAGAGAACAAAAAAATGATCGAAGTCCGGTAACCCCATCATAGATACATCTGGAATCCATTCTGTAGAGAGGGAGTCTAGGAATTGTAAGTGGCACATTTTTTTCACTATCCAATCCCTATCTCCCCCCGATGGCCATTGCCATTGAGTGCTTCCCTAAATTGGTTCTCTGATGGCTGACCCCTCTTGATTCTCATCGTAGCGCACCATCTTCGATGCCAATGTTCTTGTAATAAAGTAGCATTTCTATTATTATTATTATTTCTTCCTGTAAATTAGTATGTGCAACACACGTGCATTGCAATATGTTAGTAATACTTTTATTATTATTTATTTATTAATATTTTGTTTATTTTTTTAATATTGATGGAAGGATTTTTGTCAGTGGACTAATATTAATTAAAATTAGTATTTAACAATGAGAGAATATTATTTGGGTAAAACCCCAGCCCAACACAATAGAGGCAAACCAAACCCTAATCCTAGGGTTTGCTGGTAATATATAAATAAAGGGAGAGTCACTCTCACTTTAGTTGCTTTTCTTTTGGAGTTGCTTTTTTCCCCTTTTGAGGAGAATGAGTTTTGGAGGCTATTGATCAATAATCTGACATTAGAAGAGGTGGGTGCTCTTCTTTCCTCATGTTCATTATTATTGTTTGTGATATTCTATATTTTGTCGTTCGTTCTATGAGATAGATGCATGATAAATATTGTTTGTATGATCATGATGAGTGTTGAATAATTAAAAATAAATAGGAAGATCAAGTTGAGTTGTTTTGTTCATGAAAATATTTATATTTTGTTAAGAAATTCATATCATGCTAATAACTCATCTTTCGATTTCTAAATTACATGTCATGGATGATTGTAGACTTGAGAATTGGTATTGATTAATAACATAAAGATTTTTGGGATTATTAAGTGCATAAAACATCAATTTTTGGTTGATTAAATCTCAGTTTTTGGAGTATAAACTTATAGTTTTTAGGGTTTTATTTGCTGAAAGCTAGGGTTTTGTTTAGGTTTGGATTTGAGAGGAGTTGTTGGGTTTGGAATCCAAGTTGGGACTTGGGACTAGCTATTTTTTTATTCGGGTCTGAATCCAAGTGGGGGCTCGGGTTAGGTTAGGCTGAAGCCAGGTCGGGTTCAGGTTGCTATGAAGTTGGGTCTCGAGTTCTGGCATGTGTTCGGGTCAGGTCTAATCTAAGTTGGATTGGGTCTGGCTTCAAGTGGAGACATGCTGGAACAAGTTGGGGTCGGGTCTAGGTGTGATCTTGAGTGCGAGTTTGAGCTTTAGTTGGTCTCGAATTTGGATCCAGGAGGTTGCGGGTTTTGGAGCCATCAGGAGGCCTAGTTGGGCTTTTGAGTTCGAGTGTGGTGGTATTTAAGCTAGGGTTTTAGGAGCCATGAGGGTGCTCGGGTTATGGGTTTGAGTTAAGTTGGGCTAGGTTAGACATAGAGTCGGGTTGTGTTGAAGTGATTATTTTAATCAACCTAGAACTAGTTGTTTGGTTTAGCTCGCTTTTTTTAATTGTAACAGTAGATAAACAAGATTGGTTTACCAAAATAAATGTAGAAAGAATACTCACTAATATTTGGGAGTAGAGAGGATCAAATAATTAGACAAGGAGAGTTTTGAAGATTCAATCTCAAAACTAGTATTGTCTAGCTCGCTTTTAATTTTAATAATTGATGAACATGAGATGTTTAGTAATAACTAAAATCTAATAATACAAATTTTAATTTGAAAAATAGATCGAGATTTAGAGATGAATTAATTGGGTGTGAGATCAAGGTTTAAGCGAGATTTGCTATTCGTGTGATGACTAATGGATTAGGCTCGAGATGCGAGTGAATCTACTTAGTGGTGTTCGACCTAGAATTTCTTGGGTAGTTGATAACTTCTAGATGTTTTGGGTTACATTAACAAGTTAGGGTTTTCGTAGAAAACCCTAGAGTGTGACTTGGTGTAATATCCTAGATGTGTGGGTTTCTAGAGGCTGAGCAAGTACAAGGGTACCGGCAGGTTGTTATTTATAGAATGTGGGAATTAGCCAGGTTGGGCTACTGTTCCTAGGGTTGTTTATCTAAGGCCAGTAGGGTGATGCTAGCTCTAGGCAGTAGGTGTTAATAGTTGGCTGTAAGGACATGCACTAGACATGAGTTGTAAGTAAGAGCAAACGTGAGAAGAGGGCTTCAGGATGATTCGCAGAGTGAGATAATCCATTCTGGGACGAATGATGAAATAGGCCCTAAAATGATATGCGGAGTGGGATTGATCTCCAGTATTGTGGGACTAAAGTGACACTCATGGGATGTTTGTGTGATGAGGGCTCCAGGATGACATGTGGAGAGAGATATTCTACAGAATTTTGGGACGAGAGATTCAATAAGATCCATGATGATCTGCGAATAATCCAGTATTCTGGAGCGAGAGAAAATACTCACAGGATGTCTATATCTTGAATTTTTCACAGATATAAGTTTTGCATAGCGGGAGATTAAACCCTGAAATGAGGAGAAACGTTAGAAGCTTGCATTTAGAACCTATGTTACATGAGCGGCACATTCCAAACAAGCATGCATTAGAAAAGAGCATTGTGTGCATTTGTTTGTGCATAAGATTTTCATGATCATGGCATACACGGTTACACTTAGAATAGATTTAGTTTTATCATTTTTTTGCATCAAATCTTTTGGTTGTTGAAAATTAGAAGATCGCTATTGTTGCTAGCATTGCGTCGGTTGTATTCAACTGACATGTTCACAATTTGGATTTTCGCTTTTCATTGGGTGGCATAGACTTGAGTTTGTCATGGACTCTAATGGAAGACTGAAGCCTGAATATTATAACAAGTTGTAATTTATTTTGTGAAATACTTTGATATTTGTAATGAACGATGATGTATTAAAAAAAATTTAAATTTTTCTTGTAATTTGTATTGTGTTTGTACTAAATTGAAGTATAAGATTCTGGATGAGTTATGGATTTCATGTGTACGAAATTTGGGGCATTACAGTTCTTCTTGTTTGATCAACATGAGAATGCTTGCCAGTTTAATCTGAATTGGATTCTTGTTGTACTTCCTGCTTCTCTTCCTTCCTTTGGACTCACCACGATGTTTGTGTACACGTATGATATGTGACCCCATTTCATACACTTGAGGCACCTCACCTCCTTTGTGCAATCGGCTCGGAAATGTCCTGTGTCGCCACAATTAAAGCACATGACAGGTGTGCACTTCCCTTTATGAAACTTCTTCACAATACCGTACACTACCCTATTCTCAGTTTTCTTTTTGTTATTGTGATTCAAATTTTTTTCAACACTAACCCAAGGTTCCTTCTGTCGGGTTACCTCTTCCACTGGACCCCCATATGGAGCCCATTCCACTTGGTCGTTGGTTCGAGGAATAGGTACTTAGTGGCTGGATTTGGGAGGGTGAGAAGGTAGAGGGTTGTTGGCTTGTATGGAGGAATGTTGTGGAAGGTTGGGATAGGAAGAAGGTTGTAGATAAGTAGTGTGTGATTTATGATGATAGAAATGTTGAGGGTTGAGTAGGTGTGAGTGTTGACTGTTGAGTTGATGCAGGTGTGAGGTTGAGTAGTGAGTTTGCTAGTAGTGGTGCTGTTGTGGCTGGGTAGGTAAGTGGGTGTTGGCTTGTTGATGAAATTGTTGGTGTGGGTGGGGAAAATTGGTAGTGGGGAAGGGCAGTGTTGAGGGGTTGTTGTGGCAAAAAATTCTGGTAATGGTGGTCTCTGGTGGGCTCCCTCTCTACCTCCCTCCGCCTTCTAACAGCCTCTCTGTCTTTACGTCCCTTCGTCTCTTGTTCTGGATGCTTTACACCAGCTACGCCAAGACTTGTAGGAGGACCCCCTCGATGGGCCCATCCTCTCCGATGTGGTGAAGAAGAGCAATGATCCAGAGAACGAACATTTTCTGACCGCCGATGACGTGATCTTCAGACTCTATCTTGTGGATATTTGAGATCTGCTTTTTCCTTCGAAGGGGAATGTTAATAGCCAAACTCTTCCCCTTAGGTTGTGACGTTGATGATCTTGAGGCCGAGGCGAAGGGTGGTGTTGTTGGGGGATTTTTTGGGCAGTAGACCACCTCTTTGGCCCCTCAACCCTCATCTCTAACTCAAGCTGCTCCATCCAAGGTTCAACAACCAACCAAGGTGGGCGGTGGGGAAAGTTGATCCTATTAAGAAGGTGAGGTGTAGGATCTCTAGAAAGAATATATATATATATATATATATATATATATATATATATATATATATATAAACACACACACACACACACACACACACACACACACACACTTCATTAATCAACCAACTACACCAGGATCCAAGTCCTTAGTACATATAGCTAGCAACTCTAAAGGAAAGTCAGAAACAAAATCAACATTCCTTCCCCCCTCCCCCCATTTTCTTCACCATTGTTGCCATAGAGTGGACCCCCACATTCACTTCACGGCCCTCATGAACAACTTTAGAATCCCAAAAGGAGCCGAATAACTCCTTCACTCCATTTACCAACGACCCAAACCCATCATCAAAAAGCTGAGAGATAACGCTCATAACATCCAATGAGTCCCCCTAAAAAATAATCTTTGCAGGCCCAATTATCTCCTGAACTCGTCAAAGCATGAGAAAATCAGCAGCCAACTCCATCGCAACAGTAGAGTACGTCCACATCTCTCGCACCCACTAATATCAATTGGCTGATCTAATCATTCAAAATGCCCCTGACAGCAGCGAGTTGATGTTAGAATCAAGAAGAGAAGACGGTAAAGTGAGAAGAGGTTTGAAGCAAATGTTGGAAGGAGAAGATTTATTGTTCAGGAACAGACTGGGTATCAGGGTACGTCCGATTGCCATATGGGGGCAGTCGACCGCGAGCACCAGGTGTGCTCTCTGGATGCTTTCGATTCCAAAGCAGTCGCTTGCTCTTTTGAGCAGTCGACCGTAACCATCAGACATTAGCAGATGGGTCGGGTTCTGGGTGAATCTGTTTGAGCCCAACTTCCTCTCCAAGTGAGATCGTATGGTTCCTATCGTGTGGCTTTCTCTTCAGTGTATATCAGACGGTGTTGGATGGAGACTACAACCTAAGGTTTCTCTAGATCTCTATATTATATTGTAATGGCCTCCACTGAGAAGTAGTACTTTATCAGAGAGTTTTCTATTGTACACAACATAATATCTTCTAGTGAGGCTTAAGAGACAGATATGTTCTTAGTGAGAGTGATTGCAACTCTTGTATCTTTTCTAGTTGAATAATATCTCGGTTATTTCTCCCCCATATTATGTTCTTCCGAGCCGAGACAAAATTATGTGATTTGTTTGCTTAGTTTGGTCTACTTGCTTGGTTGATTTGTTGTGATCGGTTATCACTTCGCTACAACCTCTCCCCGCTGCACTTAATTCTCTAACAATTGTTATCAGTGTAAATGTTTCTAGAGTTCCTTGGTAAAGATGACACATCAGGGTTTCACAAAGATCAATCAGTTCAAGGGTAAGATCAACTTTAATCTCTGGAAGATGGACATGTATATAGCAAAGTACCTTTCCCGTAGAAGGAGAAAAAGGGAAGCCATCGTGAATCAGAAGAAGTAGGACGAGATAATATTTAAAAGCATGTGTTTAATCCGGTTGTCATTGACGGACAAAGTCAAGTGCAACTTCATTGGGAGAAAACTGCGAGTCTGTAGGCGAGACTCAAAACTGACTACTCGGGATCGTCAATCCTGGATTGGATGTACCGGAAGAAAAAATTGTTTCGTTTCTCAATGAAGGAAGGTACCGCTCTTCAAGATCATATAGTGTAATTCTATAAGGTGTTATCTGAATTAAGAGCGATAAACATAGATGATCTAAGTGAAAAGGATAAAATTTTCGACTTGATATATTCACTGTCAGGTTCTACGAGAATTTGAAAACTGTCATGCTGCACTGGAAATCTGCCAAGGAGAAGCTTTCGGTAGCTGTTGTGATCAAGGGCTTGGAGGATGATGCACTTAGGAAGGATATTCAGAATTCGGGTCTACCTCTATAGGTTGCTTGGCAGTGGATAGAACTTCAATTGGAAGGGATAGTGCGCATAAGGTTGTGATTTATTGCCACCATGGGATTGTCGCAAGTGGTTGAATTAGAAGGGTAACAACTTAGTTAGTGCTGCTGAGTAAAATGATAACTTCGATTGTCTTCTTGTTTCAAATTTTTCTATGTGAATTCTAGCTGGTTTCTGTATTGGGGTAGTTGTTCTCATATTTGCTTCTAAAGGAAGATATTTTTGACCTACAAGTCTGTAACAGGTCGTTGTGTGAGAACGAGGACTGGTGAGATTTGTGACATAGTGATTGGAGATGGCAGATGGAAAAAGGTTCACATTGGAGAAGATATATGAGAAAATCTTATCCGTCACAGAAACTGTGAGGGAGAGATTATGAGGAACATCCCTTTCCCATAGCTAGCACCGTGGTGTGGGGGGTTGTTTGATTTGATCCGTTCGCGTAGATACAGTAGAGGCACCACAACCTTTGCAGTGCTGTGATTGGCATATTTTGGACACCAGATCCATCAGGTATAACTCCTAAACACGATTTATTTTTGCATGGATCCATGGCTATGTTTCGATATTTTGTGATTTTTTCCGCTGTGTATTTAATTTATGATCTCCCTCGAAACCTAACACATGCTTCTAGTACACAATTGGAGGTGGAAATCTATCGGTTTGGAAATGCCGTCGTAAGGTGATAAAGGAGGAAGGGTATTCAGCACAACCTCTACAAGCTTTGTGGGAACAAAAAAAAATTCTCTAGTGCTTCTAATCCCTGCGTTCCTTCACCGCCACTAAAATCACTGAAGTGAGATCACGACGTTAGAATATCGTCGGGAGGTAGACAATGCCTCGGGGTATATGGAGTTCGTGTGGAGAGTGGCACCTTTGTGTTGACTCATACTTGGATTTGCCCTTGAGAGGGTATACGATTGGAGAAATAACAGTTTAAGGTAATTCGACTTGCAGAAGAAGTCACTGAATCATGTTGTTTGGAAGAGGAGAAAGGGAAGAGTCTAGAGGAAACTAATCACACAGCTGTGAAGCATGAGTATGCAATCCAATGTGGAGATTGTTGGATTTATGTCATGCATACTAGGTTTGGTGTGAAGAAAAGAAAGTGAAGCAAGAAGAGATTCAAAGTGAATGTTGGAAGGAGAAGAGTTTTTGTTCAGGATGTATCATACTGGGAAACACGGTACGGCTGACTACCATATAGGGGCAGTCAACCGCCAGCATCAGGTATGCTCTTTGTATGCTTTCAAGTCCAAAGCAGTTGACTGCTCTTTTGTGTAGTCGATCGCAACCAACAGACAACAGCAGATGGGGCAGGTTCTAGATGAATAAGTTTGAGCCCAACTTCCTCTCCAACTCATACTTCGTGAGAATAGATCGAAAGGCTTCGGATCGGGTCGGATTGCGACCCAAACCCGCAAGCCAAATCAAGAGAAGTAACTAAGGGTGTAAACGGGTCGGATCCAAACCCGAAACCAAACACACCCGCTCCGTTAACACCTTCTCCTTATTCTTCTTTGTGATTTCCCGCCAAAAATCCGCTTCGAAAACTCGACGTCCAAGCTCGAGCGAAAGCTCTTCTCCTCTTCACTCCGACCTCGATCTCAAGCTCTAGCCTCGCCAATTTCTTCACGTCCCCGCTCCGCCATCGCGCTCCCTCAGATGTGCTCCACCTCCGAGCTCAATCCACCTCGACGAAAGGCTCTCGCCGAAAACAGAGCTCCTAAACTCCAAAAAGTTCTAAGTGTATAGCTCGGTGAGAACAAGCTATCCCCATAGCTCGACGGGACGAGGGCTCGAGTCCATAGCTCGACGAAAACAAGCTATCGTAGCTCGGCGAGGCGCTCCATGGCCATAGCTCGGTGAGAACAAGCTATCCCTATAGCTCGGCAAGACGAGGACTCGAGTCCATAGCTCGGCAAAAACGAGCTATCGCGGGGCGCTCCATGGCCATAGCTCGACGAAGTATTCGAACTCCATAGCTCGGCAGCGAGCTACCATAGCTCGACGAAAATTTCGGAAGGCCATAGCTCGGCGACGAGCTACCATAGCTCGGCAAAAAACTTCGGAGGACCATAGCTCGGCGACGAGCTACCATAGCTTGGCGAATTCATCGAAACCCATAGCTCGCCGAAATCTCCATCTCCATATGACGGCGAACTCGAAGCTTCCATAGCTCGACGGAGTGCCGAATCACGTCAAGCCTAATGCGAGGAGCTATCTTGACACTCCCCTAGGTCGACGAGGGCGCGGCAGCTCGGCGAGATACCTAAGATCCAACGGCACGAGCGATAGCTCGGCAAGTTGGTTCGTCGAGCTGAGGGGTAGAAGAAGACGGATCTCCGCGAAATTTGCGCATCCCTTGATCAACGCTTAAGGAATTTCGAAGCCCTGATCTCGCGCCTCAGCCATTAGATCTCCTCAGCGCGCAAGCCGAACCAAGATCTGCGCCTCAGATCGCTTTAAAAAGCGAGTTAGATCTGATAAATCAGAAAAATCATTTTAAAATCATTTTTAATTCGAAAAATTGATTAAAAAAATTCAAAGACAATTATTTAAATTCGGAAAAATAATTTAAAAATCAGAAAAAATAATTAAAATTGAATTTATTAATTATAAAATTTGAAAGATTGATTTTGAGATCCCAGAACATTCCATAAAATTCAGAGTAATCGAAAAAACTATGGGAAAATTCTAGAAAATTCCCAGAAAATTCCAAAAAATTCGAAAAAAATTGGAAAAAATATGGAAAAATCCAGAAAAGTGTTCACTGTATTCAGAAGCCACAGATCAGTTATAGGTAACTCCGAACACTCCGACTGTTAAGATTATTCGCCAGATTTTAAAAATAAGGCGTACTACTTCCCGAAAGCCATGAAAATCGCCTTCCGGGAGTATGGGGCTTATGATGATGGTAAAAATCGTAGCAGATCAGAGCTGTACGATCCCTGCACGAATCTCAAAGCATCTACAGACAGATTAGCCATTACAGGCCTATTTTACAGGTCTAGGTCCACTCCGAGACATGGGCTTCTCTCAAGCCCATAAAAAGTGACAGACTAAGCCCATTAAGAAAGACACACAGCCCATGATGACTAGGAGTCAAATCTCTTATCCCCTCATAGGGACATCTTATCTCTTCAGGGGGGAGAGACATAAAAAATCCGATGGCCATGATTCAACTTATAGAATGTCTCTCAGGCCTATAAATACTCCTCCCCCTCTTCAATCTCTAGGTAATCAACAATTCACCAATTTTCACTCTTACTCTCTCTCTTTCTGGTTCTGCCTTGAGCATCAGATGGTCTGTCGCCGGGGGCCACCCCCCGATATTTCAGACGTTTTGCAGGTCCATCGGCCGCATCACCAATCGTCGAATTCATATTACAGGAGGTCAATCAACGATCCAAATTTAATCTCGGGAGTTCTAACGTCTTTTAACGACCAAGGCACAAGTTTGACTTTTAATAATTTTCATCCATTATTAACTCACTATTTGTTTGCTCCCACACCGAAATAAGCAACAATTCCCAATAGCGATCTCTTCATTTTCGAAAAAAAGATATGGTGCAAGATGCAACAATTCCCAGCAGCCATATCTTGAGTGATGCAAGATGCAACTTGCGGGGTGAGTCATTTAGTAGTGATGCAAAAACGACAATATTCAAAAGAGATCAAAGAACTAAAGATAAACAAGTGTTTCAGGCCTTCCTCCATTCATCTTAACATGCTGAATTGCACAGGTCATCAGAATTATGTTGTACTTAACAGACTGAGAAGACTGAGCACAAACGCTGAAGGTAGAGACAGAAGAGCGCACGCCCCGGTTTCATGCCTCACATCCCTGTGATCCCAACAACCACCATCACCAACCAAATGATGATGAATCAGAGAATTGTCTACCGATTGCTTAAACCCAGACCATTTTGATAACCGAACTGAACTAAATTGAATTTTAAAAGAGGTGGTGTTATTCAAGGCCAGACCTAGTGCAGCCATTGAAGCATGTTGCTTAATTTACATTATTAATCTCCAATTGGCTTGTTGAAAGACTGCCTATTTGAGTCTTAGCTGCAATGGGTAAACTGCTTATTATTAATCTCCAATTAGCTTCATTTATACTTTTTTTGGGATGAAATTCATGAAATATATTGTACGGTGTTTTTAAAAATTGTTTCGTATTTTCGCAGTTAGCTAACCTGAAAGAATTAATATTTTCATTTTTTTTCTTTAATCTCACATTTATAAAACAAAACAGTTTTAACTTCACATTTGTAGATGAAAACATACTAATCAAAACTGTTGATCTGATTAAGAACTCTACTGTTGATTGTTACACAATACACAACTTGTTTCATTTAGATTTTGCTCACTTTTCTCTTTTGCAACAATTCTGACATGAGTTTCACATTTGCAAATTCATGACTAGATAGAGAAGAGAATATAATCAGCACAAAATTAAATACAAGCGAATTTGGTAAATAGAGGCATTTATAAAAGAATGTATGTGGCGTTTCCAAGATCAAGTGGCACGGAAAATTAAAGCCAAAAGTCAGGATGACCACTTTACTATTGATGTCGCGTCCGAGCCATTATATCAAGAGGAACTGATTTAATCCTCCAGAATTGGTAATGGACGCAGTCTTCTAAAAAAATTATTTTACTTGATGTAAGTTTAACAAAAAAATCAAACAATAAAAACCTAGTCAAAAATATATTTGGATGTTGAAAATCAGAAGACAAAAAAAGGGATGAAAAGAGAGAGAGCTCAGACAGCCAAGGGTTAGTCTTCAATTTCTGGTAGAAGAATTCCAGATCAGAAACTCTAGTCCACATATATTGGCTCATCACTGCTACCATAATCATCATCATCATCATCAAAAATAAATATAATGAAAAACATTCAAAATATGCTTTTAGAAATGGTGAAAAAAGAAAGAACGAACGAACGATGAGAAGCCGCATAATAGATGAAGAACAGAATTGGGGAAGGAAGAGGATCGAAGAGATGGTTTTATAGAGTTGTATTTGGGGGTTTTAGGGTTTGGTTATGCCTAGGAATATGACGGCGTTGAATTTCCGCCGTTGGATGTTTGATATATATTGGACGGTCTGATTTATGTTGTTTGGCTTTTAGCTTTAATTAAATGGGCCTTTAGTAAACGCAAGACCAACGATGGATCATGGAATTTGGGTCTTGGAGTTTTGGGCGGTCCAAATGCTTTTTTAATTAACTTATATTTTAACTTTAAAGCCCGACTACTTTTGATAAAAGTTTAAAACCCATTATCTTCTTCGCGAAAACCTCCTAAAGCCTAATGTTACGTACATATGAGTGACAGACATTCTTCGAATAAATGCTCTCAAAAGAAAGTACTACTACATTTGCATAACAATTAACGAGTGAGTGATACTACAATTTACAAGAAAAAAGCTAGCTAAGGAATTTTTTCCCAAATTGACCCTTTTTGCAAAAGTATTGCCACAAACGACCTCTTTTTTTTTTATTTCCATAAACGCCCTACTCGCTTTTTGAGAAAGCGTGTTTGGTACAAACCCTCGCGCTTTTTCAAAAAGCGAGTCTTGGGTTTCAGAAAATTGGAAACCCGAGACTCGCTTTTGGAAAAAGCGGGATGGTTTGTACCAAAATCGCTTTTTCCAAAAGCGAGTCTTGGGCTTCTTTGCAGACCAACACTCGCTTTTTGAAAAAGCGGGGGTAATTATACCACACTCGCTTTTTCAAAAAGCGAGTGTCGATTCGGACTTAAACCCCCGCCCCCAAAACAGATCTCACTTCTTCTCCATCTCCTCAAGACTCGCCTTTTCAAACCCTAACCCATCGCTCGAAACCTGCGATTTCTTGCCTATTTCATCAAATTAGCCGTCAATTAGCTCCTAAAATCTTCGCTTTCTCATCCCCATCTAGTTTCTCACGTTGTGCTTGAGTTTTATTTTCGAAATTTTGGGTGATTTCGGTCGATTGAAGAAGAAGGGTTTGAGGTCGGTGACGCTCGCGATTCGGTGGTGATTGCGGTGGTTTGTGGTGTTTGCGGTGGTTAAATTCTTGCGTGAAGCTTGAGGTATATTTCTAGAACTCAATATTTGCTAATGTTGTATATATATTGTGTGTAATATGTGGTGGTGTGTGTAGAATTTGTGAACGATTTCCTGAATATATAACTCTATATCTTTGATTTGAACGATTTGTCTGTAATGTGTGTAGAATTTGGGGATTTGTGAGTAAAAGTGTAATTGTGCGTATGCGAGTAGTATTTGTGCATATGTGCATATGTGAGTAAAAGTACAATTGTGCATATGTGATTTTGTGAAAGTGTAATTTGGGATTTGAACGATTCTAGAATTCAATTTTTGATTTTACTTAAAAAAAGAATTGTAGATTTGTGCATATGTGAGTTGTTTTTGTGAGTTGTATTTGAGAGTTGTGACTTTGGGATTTGTGATCAGTATAAATTTACTGCAATTATAAGTATATAGTTGGGATTTGTAATGAGGAGAAATTTACTGCAATTCTAATTATATTTTTACTGTAATTCACAGACCAACTATTTGAATTTAGGATATGTGAGTTGTATTTGTCAGTTGTAGATGTTTTGAGTAAAATTAGGATAATATATCCACCTATAGATTAGGATAATTTGTCAGCTGTCTCTTTTGCTTCCGTGTTTATTTAAATTGCTACAATAATTTTGGTACTGTTAATAATGATTGCTCGTTCATCATTGTAGGATACTCTTTTTTTTGAATAAATGGCACGGAATAAGGGACGTGCGGAGGCTGGCAGTAGTAGTAGAGTCAATCGTGGGGATGGACCACGTGTCTCTTTTGGCCAACCACCACGTAGTGGACGTGGTGGTGGACGTGGTGGTGGTGGTGGTCGACGTGGTGGCAACGAACAAACTAATGTAAGTTATATTTTTTTTTGCATTCGATTTGTTTCACTGTCATAAAATTGATTGTTATATTTATTTGCTGACGTAACTGGTGTTTTGCAGGTCCCAACAAACCAAAATGTGCCTGGTACTTCGTCGCCTGCCCCTCCTTCATCTACGGTTCCGCTTGTTGGTCCAGGTCCACTCGACCCCAGTCTTCTAACTTGTCAGTCGCACCATCGCTCCAGAGATGTGTGGGAGGGGGATTCGAAAGAGTGTACCTTCCGTGGGGGGCATCCTCTCCCTATGCACCCACGGATTCACCAAATACTACGGGATTGCGGCCTATATGGCATCGCACTGATGAGCGGCATCAAGTGCGATCGGCCTCTACTGACAGCACTCCTGGAGAGATGGCGTCCTGAGACCCACAGTTTCCACTTGACAGCTGGGGAGATGACTGTTACGTTGCAGGACGTTTCAGTCATCACAGGCCTCCCGGTAGATGGGCAGGCGGTGACCGGTTCCATGGACTTCAACGCGGCATACTTAGTAGAAGAATACCTAGGCGTCCAAGTGGAGACAGGTGCAGTAGTTGGGAAACAAATTCGTCTGAAGTGGTTGAAGGAAAAATTTAAAGATAAATTGACAGATGATTCGACCGAAGAGGAGGTCCAGATGTACTGCAGGGCGTACATCCTTACTCTATTTGGAGGGGTACTATTCTCTAACTCAAGCGGTCATTCCGTTCCCCTCATGTACCTCCCGCTTATTGCCGACCTTGGACGAGTCGGCCAGTATAGTTGGGGTAGCGCCGCCCTAGCAGCCCTCTACAGGAGTTTGTGCCTGTGTGCCCTCGGGTCCGTGCAGATGAATGGCCCGATGATTTTGCTTCAAGTGTGGAGCTAGAAGCGTATCCATGTTGGGCGTCCCGTAGTTAAAAAACAATCACCCAGCTGGATCAATCTCCCTGAAGACCCGTACATGCTTCCTCCTCTAGGTGTGTACTGGTCGGGTAACCTAACTTGGACTGCCAACCCGAACAGATGCCTGACCTACTACCGTGATGAGTTGGACAGGTTGGCAGACAACTGCGTTGTATGGATGCCCTACACGGAGGAGCGTCTAGCACGATTACCGCCCAGTGATACCCACTTGGTTCGTTCCAAGCTCCATTTTGTAACTCCATAGCATGCATTATACCAGCGTGACGATCGGAAATAACACACAACTCAGTGCGATCGGTGACATAATGTCGGATGCAACTCATGAACCATGTCCACGTATTTATACTCTCTCCATCAACCAATGCAAATGCAAACGGAAATAAACAATCATTCGCGTCTGGGGAAACAGCAATTAGCAAGCAACCCTTGTACTTACCGTACAAGTGAGTTCCGTCAACACTGATCACCGGTCTGCAGGACTTGAAACCTTGAATTGAAGGACCAAATGCCCAGAATACACCCTTGAAGTACCATACAACCTCTCGATCGCTTTTTGTTTTGCTCGCCAAGCTTTCTTATAGGAAATCTGGTAATTATATTGTATTTTAACAATCTCAATAATTGACCTCGGCGATAAAGCGGTATCTTTTTTCACCACATCAACAATCAGATTACAAACAATATTGTAATCAATTTTAAGGTGATCTTGATTGAGCGTTGGATTCGTACAAGTGTGTGGCCCAACTATCTTCTTCACCACAAAATTCGTTCCGCCTTTTGGAACCATCGCTCGTAATCTCCAAGGGCAGCCAACATCACTTACTCCGGGGGGCCCTTGCACGATCTCCTCAATGGTACGTTTTCTAGGTGCCATTTTGCATTTAACAGTGTACAGTGACGGTGTAGATTTCAAAGTTACAAATTCACGATGTTTTTTGATAGAATACAACTTCACTGCCTGTTGAATCGACTTCTTACTTATAAACTCCTGTCCAACGTACAATTCGTCTACATTGGACGAACCAGACGACTCTTGTGGAACTAGGTTTACTCTAGCACCTTCAGCCATTTCCTCAGTAACATGACCGTCAACATTGCCGTAGCTATAAGTACCTCTAGCTTCATTAGAACTGTTGTTCGTGGGATTTACATCTGCACCACTGTCAACATCTTCATCATCGTCTACGTCATCAGTGTCACCACTGTCAACATCTTCATCGTCTGTTTCTTCATCTTCTTCATCATCTTCTAATAAGCTGTTGTTACAGACTGCATTTTCAAAGAGTTCAAACATGCTGTTATTTGGAACAGAGTCAGGAACCGGGCTAGGTTGGCGTGGCGGCTCAACATTTACAGAATCCGGAATTGGAGCATGGGCGAAGGTGTTTTCTTGTGAGGATATCGGATTTGGTTGTGATGATTGATCGGGGGTAGGCCTCGACTCTTGTGTAGGTACTACCCGTATGAAGCTTGCACTGGGGATATCATGTGGCTGAGCATTCACAACTCGAATTTGCTGAATATATAACTCTAATACAGACCAAGCACAATTCGGATCAAATGTCCTAGCAATCAATGACTTCAGCGCATTATCAGTAGGTACGGGCACTGTCATAAAATACTGACCATCTCCTCTTCCTGCTGAGTATCGAGCTAAAATTTTCACATTCCATTCATTCCTATCCCAATTAGTAACTTCATAGATTTTCCCAACTAGTTCTTCAAATGTAATGGTACGGGGTACCCAAACTATTTCCGGTTCTAAATGACTATAAGAACAACCAATCTTTGGATCACGAATTATTTCACCACCAAAATATAACCAAATAGGAATCTCCAAATCCATACCTACGTTAATTTATACCAATAATCGAGTTATTATCAACCCATAAAGAAAACCTATTTAAATTAACAAAATAATGGGGAAATAAACAACATACCTTCACAATAAAGTTGCTTCCCTTTTGAAGTATACCCAAATTCCAACAAATTAAACCTCTAACGGAAGATGGGTTTAAGTTGTCCAAAGCAATTTTGTGGGTAATTCAACAAAATATGAGGGTATTTTGACGAATTTGAGATGAGAGATGGGTTAGGGTTTCGCGAACGAAGAGGAAGAGAAAGAATAGAGAGAAGAAGTGAGATCTGTTTTGGGGGCGGGGGTTTAAGTCCCAATCGACACTCGCTTTTTGAAAAAGCGAGTGTGGTATAATTACCCCCGCTTTTTCAAAAAGCGAGTGTTGGTCTGCAAAGAAGCCCAAGACTCGCTTTTGGAAAAAGCGAGTTTGGTACAAACCATCCCGCTTTTTCCAAAAGCGAGTCTCAGGTTTCCAATTTTCTGAAACCCAAGACTCGCTTTTTGAAAAAGCGCGAGGGTTTGTACCAAACCCGCTTTCTCAAAAAGCGAGTAGGGCGTTTGTGGAAATAAAAAAAAAAACAGGTCGTTTGTGGCAATACTTTTACAAAAAGGGTCAATTTGGGAAAAAATTCCTAGCTAAGAGCATCCACAGTTCGTTTGCTATATTTCCCATATTCTCATTTTTTGAGAATTTTATAAGAAAGAAGCGCTGCAGTCGTTTGCTATTTTCTTATAAAATAGCAAACGAACTACAGTGGCTTCTCAAATATGAGAAACGAAGTTGCGAATCTCAAATTATAGAAGACGAAACATCATGTATCGTCTCAATATTTTTAATTTTTTTTAATATAATCGGACGAGACAATTTGTCTCGTTCCGTATTAAAAAAAAAAATTTATAAAAAAAATAGGATCGGATGAGATCTTAGTAATTTCATGTCCCGTTCCTTTTGGTTTTGTTTTTTTTTAATTTTTTTTTTCCTTTTTTTTCAAGTAATCCAACGGCTGAGATCTTATGAGAAAAAAAAAAAAAAAAAAAAGTAAAAACCAAACGGACGGGACATGATGTCCCGTCCAGGTTTGGGGGATTTTTTAAAGTAGGATTAGGTTGTTTAAGTAGGTTTAGTAGATTATTTAATAGGTTTAGGTTAATATTTTAATATTTAATTTATTTAATTAACATATTTTAATACTTAATTGGTAATTAATTTAATCTTCAAAAAGGAACAATTAACGGACGAGACAACTTGTCTCGTCCTACTCAAATTTTAGCAAAATATCGAAAACAACGACTGCAGACCTTTCGATCTATTCTATTTCTATACTTGCCATTTTGCCAAAAAATAAGAAACGCCATTGTGGATGCTCTAATTGAGTAATGCTATAGTTATTAATTAAGATTTCATACGACTACTACTTACTACTTTACTAGCTAGATAATATAATATATACAATTTTTATACCATAATACATGAATCTCTAAAATGCAAAGGTGGAGAAGATTGATCAAATCAGCTAGTGAAATAAACATAATGCATAAAAATAGGAAATAGTGAATATCATATCCGATAGCCTAACTAGAACATGAACATTCTCAGTTCTCGCTGAAGATAAATACTTCACTCAAATATAATCACATCATTTCAAAACAACAGGGTCGGCCCCCACCTTAAGACAGACCACCTCAGATCTCTGAATTTTTTACAACTTTAGGATCTCCAAATTTATTTTCTTTTTATAAATATAGATAAATATTTTATGCGTAAAAAATGATATATTATAAGGCCCTCAAAAATAATTATTTGAATCTTCTCGGCCCCAGGAACTCAGGGCAGCCCTGCAAAACAATAACATATTTCTGTTTAAAGATTATATTTATTTATATCTTAAGCTAATAGGTCTATTCCTCATCTCCTTTCCCTATTTTAAAATAGAGAAAAGCGAGCAAAAATAAAAATTCACACCTATCTTAACCGTGCATACCACACTTTTTTTTTATGTAACAAAACTAAATATTGAGCACTCCAACAATTCCAATATGAAGGACTTTAAGTGCTACCAGAAATATCTTTACTAATAAACAAGGAGTTCAGTGCCTGAATTTCATACCAATCCTTTTAAAAGCGTATAGTTATAGTCAAAAGAATCTAATACTTTTCTTAATTGCGATTATCATACACTAATTATCATACATAAAAACAGCCCCATAATCTCTACTATTATAATGGGAGAAGGGGTTTAAAATTTTTTTTTTTTTTTATCCTTTTCATTCCCCTCCCCATTTTCCACGTGCAACGCACGTTTATAATACTAGATTTTTTTTTGGTTCTTTTCATTCCCCTTCCCATTTTCCACACGTGCGAAAAAAAAACACGTGCAGCGCACGTATTGGTAGTTTTTTTTGATTTTTTTCCTTCTTCCTCCACGTGCATCGCACATGCACATGATACTAGTCCTAATAAAAACACATGTTTACAAACTATTCCTTCCCTCCCCTAACCCCCCTGACATTCCTTCATACTCATGCTATCCCTCCTTCCCTCCCCCATTAAAAAAAACATGCATCGCTCATCTTCTCTTCCCACAAACTAACCCTAACCCTAATCCTAACCATGGACACCTCCTCCTCCACCACCCAAGTCCCAATCCAAACCAACCAACCCTTCTTCCACCACCACCACCACCACCACCGCACCCGCTTCATCCGCGACAGCCTCCACCGCCGTTGCATGAAGCTCTTCTGCTCTCTCTTCCTCTCCCTCCTCTTCCTCGCCCTCTTCATCCTCTTCCTCCTCTTCCTGATCCTCCGTCCCCACCGCCCCCGCTTCCACGTCTCCTCCCTCTCCCTCAATCCCCACTCCTCCTCCTCCTTCAACCTCTCCATCCGCAATCCCAACCGACAGATTGGCATCTTCTACGACAACATGTTGGGCTCCCTCTTCTACAAGAGCAATGAGGTCGCCGTTTTTGAAAAGGTGATGGCGCCCTTCTACCAGATGCCCAAGAACACGAAAGTTGTGCTTGGTGCAGCGCCCGTGCAGGTGAGTGAGGAGGTGGCGGCGGAGATTGAGGCGGATGGTGCGCAGGGGGCGGTGGGGGTGAGGCTGGAGTTGAGGACGGTTGTGAGGTTTAGGGTGACGATTTGGGACACGCATAGGCATAGGATGCATGTGAGTTGTGAGTTGGAGGTTGGGGGTGATGGTAACTTGTTGAGGGAGTACAAGGATAAAAGATGTTCTATTTATTTTTTGTGATCTTGAGTGTGGAGGGGGGATTTTGATTCAATGAATTCAAAGTTGGAGTGAAGAAATTTTTATCCGTCTTATTTGTTTTTTCACTTTTTGTGTTTTGTTTTGTTATGCATTTTAGTTGCTGTTTATTTGTTTGTGTAATTATGCATTTTAGATGTACTAGTAAAATACTAACCTACAAATGCACATCTAAAATGTACACATGTTATGGAGGAATTTTTTCCCAAATTGTCCCACTTTTTGAAAGTTTTTTCAAACTGCCCTACTTTTTTTTTATTTCCTAGACGTCCTACTCACTTTTTGAAAAACCGAGTTTGGAATAATTCTCTTCGCTTTTTCAGAAAGCGAGTCTTAGGTTGTAGGATTTCCACATCCCAAGACTCGCTTTCTGAAAAAGCGAGGGGATTTATCTCAGACTCGCTTTTTCAAAAAGCGAGTGTGGACGTTTTTGCCTAGCTACACTCGCTTTCTCAAAAAGCGAAAAGATTTATCTCAAACTCGCTTTTTGAAAAAGCAAGTGTCGATTAGGGATTTAGCCCCCCACGCCCGATATCAGATCTCACCTTCTATTTAATTCTCTATCTTCCTCCTCTTCTAACCCTGAAACCCTAACCCATCTCTCATCTCATTTTCGTCAAATAACCACCGAAATTTGTGGATTAACCCATAAAATTGCTTTGAAAACCCTAAACCCATCTTCTGAAACATCCAAATTTTGGAATTTTGATATACTTGAAGAGGAAAGCAACTTCAACTATTTTACCCAAATATCTACGGCAAATTTCTTTTCAAATAAGCTTGTGAAGGTATGATGTTTATTGTCCTATTATTTTGTTAATTTTCATAGGTTTTGTTTATGGGTAGATAATAACTCGTATTTTGGTATAAATAAACGTAGGTATGGATTTGGAGATTCCTATTTGGTTATACTTTGGTGGTGAAATAATTCGTGATCCAAAGATTGGTTGTTGTTATAGTGTGGTAGATCCTGAAATAGTTTGGGTACCTCGTACCATTACATTGGCAAATTAGTTGAGAAAATTTATGAAGTAACTAATTGGGATAGGGATCAATAGAATGTGAAAATTTTGGCTCGATACGCAGCAGGTAGAGGAGATGGTGAGTATTTTATGACAGTGCCCGTATCTACTGATAATGCTATGAAGTCAATGATTGCTAGGACACTTGATTCCAATTGTACTTGGTCTGTATTAGAGTTATATATTCAGCAAATTCAAATGTCGAATGCTCAGCGACATGATATTCCTAGTTCAGGCTTCATAATAGTAGTACCAACACAGTAGATGAGGTCTAATCCCGTTCAAACTTCACAACAAAATCTACTGTCCTCACAAGAAAATACCTTCACTAACCCGGATTCTACAAATGTTGAGTTCCCATACCAACCTAATCCGGTTCATAATTATGTTTCAAATGACACTGTATTTGAACTCTTTCAAAATACTACCATTAACAACGACTTATTAGACGATGATGAAGAAGAGGAAGAAACAGACAATGAAGTTGATGAGAGTGTAGAAAATGATGATGGAGACGAAGATGATGATGTAGCAAATGTAAATCCTACGAACAAGAGTTCTAATGAAGTGAGAGCTACTGATAGCTATGCCAATATTAATGCTCATATTACCGAGGAGATGACACAAGGTGCTAGAGTACATCAAGTTCCACAAGAGTCGTGTGGTTCATCCAATATAAATGAATTGTACATTGGACATGAGTTTATAAGTAAAGAGTTGATTCAGCAGGCTGTGAAGCTGTATTCTATCAAGAAACATCGTGAATTTGTCACATTGAAATCTTCACCATTATTGTACACTGTTAAATGCAAAATGGCACCTAGAAAACGTACAATTGAGGAGATCGTGCAAAGTCCCCCAGGAGTAAGTGATGGTGAATGCCCTTGGAGATTACGAGCAATTATTCCAAAAGGCTGGAAAAATTTTGTGGTGAAGAAGATAGTTGGGGCTCATACTTGTACGAATCCCATGTTGAATCAGGACCACCGTAAAGTTGATTCTAACCTTGTTTGTAATTTGATTGTGGGTGTGGTGAAGAAGGATATTGGTTTAACACCGTGGGCAATTATTGAGATAGTGAAAGCACAATATAATTATCAGATTTTATATAAGAAAGCTTGGATTGCAAAACAAAAGGTAATTAAGAGGTTGTATGGTACCTTCGAAGAAGCATACACGAAGTTACTTTTTTTACTAACAGCAATTCAAGCAGCAAATACAGGAACTGTTGTCCACTGGGATAAATATAAGTCTAGTCCTAGCGATGAAACATTCAAGGGAGTGTTTTGGGCATTTAGTCCTTCGATTGAAGGTTTCAAGTCCGGTACAAAATAACTCGGTGTTTCAAAAAGCGAGTCTGGAGTTGAGTGTTATCCAGAGATCAAGCCTTTCTCTGGATTTCACCTAGCCTACACAGTTGCTTTCCGAAAAAGCGTGGAAGTATTAACTAGGCTCGCTTTATTAGAAAGCGAGTCTTGAGTCTGCTTGTAAAAAACATACAAGCTCAAGACTCGCTTTCTGAAAAAGTGAGTAAAGTGAAAACAACCTCGCTTTCTCAGAAAGCGAGTCTTAAGTAGATAGTTTTCCAGAGGTAAGAGTTTCTCTGGAAAACATACCACTCCACAGTCGCTTTTCAAAAAAACAATGTGGTTTTACCTAGACTTGCTTCCTCAAAAAAGCGATGTGGTTTCACCTAGCGATGTGGTTTCACCTAGACTCAGAAAGCGAGTCTAGGTGAAACCACCTCGCTTTTTTGAAAAGCGACTATAGAGTGGTATGTTTTCCAGAGAAACCCTCACCTCTGGAAAACGAACAACACAACACTTGCTTTCTGAAAAAGCGAGGTGTTCACACAAAAAAACACCAGAACATCTTCAGGTGGGACATAAACCCTACAAACTTAACAGCACAAACTCTTGAATTGCTTCACCACACTTAACCCAACTTCAATAATGCATACAAACAATTCAACTCCAAACTTGTATAAAACATGCGAACAATTCAACTTCACAAATCCACCACATTTCAACGGAACCCAATTCACACAAAACCACATAATTAAAATATCACACACTCACACACCCCATACCAACATTTCATACTTCATATATTCCATATTTTATATCATGAGTACATGATTGATACAAACAACAAATAATATTAACAAATTAATAATACAAACAAGTTAAACAAAATACGAAGATGCTTCACGGAATAGGGATGAAGAATGTGGGAGGCCTCCGTTGCTGTTTATCTCGTGGTGGAGTGGCCTGTGTCACACCGGACATAATTATCGGATCCTCTTCCTCTTATTGTTGTGTCCCCTCAACTTGAATCTTAGCCTCTTGAACTTCATCCTCTTCTTCTTGCTCGTTTCTAGGATGACGTGGTGGTTTGCGAGTGACTTTCTTTATACGTGGAGCACGTGCACTGGTTCGATGAGCGGGAGTGTTTAGAATAGCATCCAAGGTCGCCCCCTCTCCCATAGCATCAGCTTGTGCACGACAAGACGTCAACATCTCACATGCAAAGTCCTTAACCGCATCGGCGACGTTGCTACTCAACACAGCAGCACATTTTTTGCCCATACTCCAAGTCTGGCTCATCTACAATACATAATAAGTTGAAATATTAAATGCAGTGAATGTATATGTAAACCAAAATACTATAATAACTTCGATGAATACAACAGTACTTAAAAACTTACAATTGTACGAAGAGCCGATGCCTTCGGTTGAAACATAAGCAAGTTCATCAAATGTAGATCTGTTGGTTCGGCTGCTGGTCGACGAATCGGGACCACCACACCTGCAGGAGTCTGTCCTGTCGGAGATATATATCGCCTCGTCATCCTCCCGTACCAGCTCATATAATTCTCATGCATCGTTCGATCAAATGGAGGAATGTTAACAATGATTTCCTCGAATCGGTGCAGATTCCATCTCTCAACGTATGTCGAAAAGCTGGCTGCCCAATTATGTCCTGATTATCGACCCATTCCAGTGATTGAATGCATATCCGCATTGAATGGTTCGGCAACAGGAATCAACTGATGTAGACCAAACTGACGACGCACTCTATTCACATAATAGAACTCAACTGTGCCGAAGTTGATTAATAGTGCTTTCGTCAGCCACAGATCAAGCCTATACGAGGAAATAGGTAGTAGTCGAGCAAGACGCACCTCCGTGTAGGGCATCCACACTACGCAATAAACTGCCAACCTGTCCAACTTATCACAGAAGTAGGTCAGGCACCTGTTGGGGTTGGCAGTTCATATAAGATTGTCGGACCAGTACACACTAAGTGGAGGTAACATGTGCTGGTCTTCGGAAAGATGGATCCAGTGGGGTGATTGCTTCCGTACTACAGGCAGACCCACGTGAATACGCTCCCAACTTCATACTTGTAGCAATATTATTGGTCCATTCATCTGCATGGAACCAAGACTGTACAAGCACAAACTCCTGTAGAGGGACGATAAGGCGGTACTACCCCAACTGTACTGACTGACTCGTCCCAGATCTGCAATCAGTGGGAGGTATATCAAGGGGATAGAGTGTCCGCTAGAATTTGGGAACAACACCCCTCCAAACAATGTTAGAATGTAGGCCCTGCAGTAGCACTGGACCTCCTCATCAGTGGAATCATCTTTCAGTCGGTTCTTGAATCTATCCTTTAACCACTTCAACCGAATTTTTTTTCCATTCACTGCTCTGGCCTCCACTTCGACACCGAAATACTGTTCCACTAAATATATCGGGTCGAAGTCCATTAAGCCGTCACTGCCTGTCCATCAACTGGAAGGCCGGTGAGTACAGAGACGTCCTGCAGCGACACTATCATCTCCCCAACTGTCAAGTGAAAGCTGTGTGTTTCAGGCCGCCATCTCTCAAGCAGTGCTGTAAGAAGAGCCCGATCGCACTTGATGGAGCTCATCAGTGCAATACCATACAGTCCACAATTCCTTAGAATCTGGTGAATCCGTTGGTGCATAGGTAGTGGATGACCCCCACGGAATGTACATTCCTTCGAATGCCTTCCCACATATCTTTCGAACGATGCTTCGACTGAAGAGTAAGGAATGTGGGGTCGAAGGGACCTGGACCTCCAAGGGGAATGTAAGATGAAGAAGGGGTCGGAGAAGAAGTACCTGCCACATTTGGATTACTTGGGACCTGTACAACAACAACAACATTTACATCAAAAGACCAATATAACATTTAATTGTATGATAATGAAACAAATCGAATATAGAAAATTATAAGCTTACATTAGTACGCACGGTGCCACCACGACGACAACCACGTCCACCGCGAGGAGGTGGGCCAAAAGATGTACGTGGTCCATCACCACGAGGAGGTCTACTACTAGATCCTTCATCCACATTTCCCATCGTCCGTGCCATTTTTAAAAAAATAGAGTATCCTACAACTAAAAGCAATCGTTATTAACATTACCAAAATATATAACCAACAAATATAGAACACATAGAAATATACAATCATTATTAACTATATCCAAATTTTACCCCCAAATTCGATAATTATCCACTTTCAAAACTAATACACCTTCACCGACACTATCCAAATTTTACACCCAAATTACTCCCACATTTTACCCCGATTTTTCCACAATTCGACACTGTCCATATTGTACCCCCAATAATATCAAGTAATTTCTAACTAAATAATTCTACATATATATACAACATTAAAAGATATAGAGTTTGAGAAATATACCACAATCTTTAGCCAAGATGCAAACCACTACACCTCCACCGCAACCCTCACCCCCAAATTTGAACAACTACACGGCAATTACCCCCAAAATCGAAGCAACCCCCAAAAACGAAGTGGCCAATTGAACGGAGATGAGATATTGAAGTATTTCGTGAGTGGTTCGACGAAATTTGATGGGTTAATGGCTTAAATCAGAGCGAGAAGATATTGGGTTAGGGTTTTGTCACAAATAGGAGAAGGAAAAAGAGAAGAGCGAGATCTATTTGCGAGGTGGGGAGTTTAAGACCCAAACGACACTCGTTTTTTGAAAAAACGAGTCTGTGATAAATCTCCTCGCTTTTTCAGGAAGCGAGTCTTGGGATGTGAAAATCCTACAACCTAAGACTCGCATTCTGAAAAAGCGAGGAGAATTATCCCAGACTCGCTTTTTTCAAAAAGCGAGTAGGGCATTTAGGGAATAAAAAAATGTAGGGCAGTTTGGGAAAAACTTTCAAAAAGTGGGACAGTATGGAAAAAAAATATGTTATGGAGATACTACTAAATAAATTAAATAACTTCAACATCAATTGAAATAAATCATACCACTTATGAAACAATCAAATAACTAAAATGAAATTTCAAATTGCAAGTAAGTAGGAGGGGAAAGAAAAAGAGATAAGAATGAAATTATATGTATATATATTATACTAATAGGAGAGAGTGTCCTCTCTCCTTTCTCTATTTTAAAATAGAGCAAGGAGAAGAAAAATAGGAGCCCACACGTATAAACCGCACATTTTAATATTAAAAAAAACAACAAAACCCCCAAACCTTGTCGATGATCTCTTCATCTCCCAATTTATCTAAAGCCTGCCCGACCCTCCGTCATCCTCCCACGAATCACCCCCCCCCCCAATTGCCTCCCTATCAACGTCGTTGCCCAATGCCATCGCCATCCCCCCCGGCGCCTCACTGTCACTGTCCGATGCCCACCGTGCCGCCTCCATGTCGCAGTCCGCCGTCCCATATTTTACAAGAAAAGAAGATGAAAAAGATTAAATCTCATCCGAACCAGCTCCTTGTCGCCGCCCGCCGACCCATATTTTACAAGACAAGAAGAAGAAGAAAGAAGAAGATTAAATCTCATCCAAACCTTCAAAGTTTTTTGGTATTATTCCTTCACTTAAATTAATTATTTTGCTGAAAATTATAATCGAATTATATTCTTTTTTTTTCAAAATTTTTTTATATTTATTTTTCTGATTCCTGCAATTTGGCTCCCGTTAAGTTTCTTCTTATTAGTAGTCATTTACGATAGAATTTTATTAACTTCACTTTAATCCGAATGATTTATTGTCATAATTTCTTAAAAAATTGTCACCTCCCTGTCGCCTCCAGTTCATAAATATAAATTCCACTTAATGCAATTTACAAATTTTGAAATCATACTCTTTGATATAAAAAGAAGGTGAACTTTGGCGTAGATCATGAAATGAGAATCCCCAAATCTCGTAGTGTTAGTAAGAACCCCCAAATCTCACAGTAGTACTGCTAAGCTAAACATAGGTAAAGGCCATCCAATTGTCGTGCAATCTCCATCACTTTAGGAATATATGCGCCGAAAATTGAAGATGTAATTTCTCCCAATTCTCTCACATTTTTTTAGTCCATATAATTTTATGAGTTCTCAAAATTATTTTAGTCTATGCAATTTGCACAAAGTAACACTAGTATATGATTCATATATATCAGGTGGTCTAGAGAAAGAGCCAGGTTTTTCTAATTTTCATGCATATTTATTTATTTATTTTTAATTTTATTTAATTCCTTACAAATTTATAGATTAATATAATTAGCTTGGGCACCAATATAATTTGATATACACAAATCAAGGATACGAAGTTTTGGAATGATTGTGTTCTTATTTCTGAATTATATTTGTAATTCCGATTTATATTTTATGGGGTTGTCTATGATATAACCAAGGATCTGGAATTTGGAATCTTGTGTAGTTGTTGTTATTTGTATTATTGTATAGGGCTGCCAAATTTCCAATTATAAACTTTGGGTATGACAAATATATTATTTTGATTATTTGTTTTCATATGTAAATTATGGAGGCCGTCAATTTATGGGAATATAATTTTTTCTTATTTGTTTAAAATTTTTTTTTACTATTATAAAAAGATGCGATGGGAATCGTTTGTTTGTTAATTTAGATATTTTTACTGTAATAAAGTGGAAATAGAATATTTTATTGGATATTTTTATTTTTAAATTATTATAAAATGAATGGTTATAATCTTCTAATGACAAATGGAGAAGTTAATGATATGGGTAAAAATCGTGGTTGATTTCCACCGAACGATTCTAGCACGAATCGCAAAGCAACAGACTGGGTTCAATGCCAACCTCTCTACTGATACAGGCCAGGTAGCTCCACGAGCATTCCGCAGGCCCATTTTTCTACCCGGGTGAATCACCTGCCATTTGCGGCAGACGCTCCATCGGTTACTCCGTAACCGCACTTCTAAGATTAAGGATCTGATCAATTCTAGATCTGAGATCAAGGTGATTTCTATCCTGCCCAGGGATCTCTCCATAACATATTTTTTTGGACCTATAAATAGAACATATACCGTACTGTTACAAGGTAATCATTATTTCAAGCTTCTTTTTGCAGTTTAGCAAGTCAGCTGCCTCCCAACCGATCCCTCAACACCCCTTCGGATTCAGAGCGAAGGTTAGGTTCACATTCGTTTCCATGAATACAAAAACTAACATTATCTGTTGCTCCCACACCCTAAGAACAACAACAATGGTTAAAATATTGATCATTTGATCATCTAAACTCGTGTTTTTTAGAGTAGTAATAGATTTATTTTGGCTTGAAAGAAAGTTAAAAATTTCAAAGTTTTATGAGAAAGTAAGATCAAAAGTACATTTTCGAAAAGCCAAAAAGTGTTACCAAGGAAAAGTTTTAATTTGCAAGGGGAAAGTAGTAATTGTTGGATTTAAAGTAATAGGAGGGTTCCGTTAATTACTATACACCGTCCATCTAAAAATAGATGGTTAAATTATTTCCAAATAATATAAATTGAAAAGTGACTCAACAAATCACTAAAGTATCTCTACATCTCTCTATATATAATGGGAGAGTTGGAGTTCTAATTTGTCAACATACAAATCCGTGCTTTGCACGTTCAACTTCAACTCTCCCATTAATTATAATAAAAATATAAATAAACAAAAAAAAAATTCCACATATTTAAACGTGCAACGCACGTGCAAAATAATTTATCAATATTTTTTTACACCAAACAACACATGTTGCACGTACAACTCCAATTCCACTTATGAACATGTGCATTGCATGTACAAATCGTAGCTTTTTCCTCAAAAATATTTTTCTCAATTACGTGCAAAACATGTTCAACTCCAAAACTATTTCTTAACACGTATATCGCACGTGAAAATCCTCTAATTCTTATCCAAATGTGCATCGCACGTGAAAAATACTAGTACTGTATAATCCCATTCTAATAAGGTATATATATTTTCCAATTTGAGTAATTTTGCAAAATAAACCTTGAGCACTAATATAGTCTCATTTGTTAGAAAATTAAGTGCAGTGGGGAGGGGTTGCAGAGAAGCGATAACCGTTCATAATAAACAGCCAAGCAAGTAGACCAAACCAAACACTCAAAACACATAATTTTGTCAGGCTCGGACAAATCTCATTCAAGGGAGAAATAGTCAACATATTATTCAACTAGAGAAGATACAAGAGTTCAATCATTTCACCAAGAATCTATCTCTCAAGCCTCACGAGAAAATACTCTGTTGTTTACAATAGAAAACACTCAGATGAAATACAATCTGACAAAGGAGACAATTACATTGATATATAGAGATCTAAAGAAACCCTAGGTTGGAGTCTTGCTACAACAACCGTTTTGAAATATACCTTGAAGAGAAAACCACACGATAAAAACCGCATGATCTAACTTTAGGGAAGAAAGTGGGCTCAAACAGATTCAACAAAAGCAAAAACAATAGCTGCATCTGTCGATGTCGGTCGACTGCACAAAAAAGCAGTCGACTGCTTTGGATTCCACCAAGTCAGACAACCCCTTTGAAAGTTGCGGTCGACTACTCTCTTTTGGCAATTGAGTGTTAACTGATATGCAACATGCACAACAACTCCTTTCTGCCTACATTTTTTGCTTCAATCCTCTTCACATCAAAACTTGTAAGCAAGACGTAAACACAACATCCTTTGTCATTCATTAATCTTTGCAAATGAATACTTTTTTTATTTCATAATTGATCGCTTTCTCATCTTCTTCAATATTTTTTTTATTTTATACTTTTTTCTATCCTTTTCTACTCCATTGTTGGGAAAAAAATAAATCAAGCTAGAAATTCTCCATTTATAAAAAATTAGAGAAACTATACTAATATACTTTTAACTGCATAAAATTTCACTTAGAAGTCTGCTTGCAAAACAAAAAAATTCTTCCCCGCCCCCCCCCCCCCCCCCCCCCCCCCCCCCACCAAAAAAACAAAAAAACAAAAAAACAAAAAAAAAACTACACATTTCAAGCAATTAATTTTGTGGGCCTAAAAGGCTAACATAAAATCTATAATCTCTATTATAATGGGAGAGTTGGGGTTGTCATTTGTAGACAACCTGCAATTTGAAGACATTCAACCATTTAATCTTAACCCTGCATTTTTAAGTGGGATTTATACATTTACTCAACTATTGTTAGTAACCTTAATACCCTCAAAGTTCAAATCTCTAATATTATAATGGGAGAGTTGGTGTTGTCATTTGTAGACAACCTATAATTTGTAGATATTCAACCATTTAATCTTAGAGTAATGCTACATCCACTACCAATTTCACTACATTTCTCTTCACTACCTTAGGTGGCACACTCCAATAGGTAGGGAAAGATAGAGTAGGTGGGGGAACTCTCCAATAGGAGTATGCCACATAAGGTAGTGAAGAGAATGGTAGTGAAATTGGTAGTGGCTAAAGCATTATTCTTAATCTTAACCATTTATTTTTAAGTAGGAGTTATATTAACTACTATTGTTAGTTACCATAATACCCTCAAAGTTCAAATTTATTTGCAATATAATTATTTACAAAAGTACCATTCATATAAATAAAAGTTTGTGTCAGTAGGGGTAATTTGTAAAGAGTATGTGATGAGTAAAGGGAGGCCTCAGGTTCGATGCCAGATTAAGTCTTATTATTTACTGTATTTTTTTAAAAATAATTAGAACTTGCATCCCACGTGCATAATACTAGTTATTATAAAGGGAGAGTTGGGGTTTACAACCAGACAATCCCGTGTAAATGCACGTTAAAATTAAATCCAACAAAAAAATGTGCACTGCATGTATGCATTAAATCTAAACAGTCAAATTCAACAGTAAACCCTTCATCTCCCCTCTATTCCTCTCCTTCCATCTCCCCCCTGCCCCCAAAAAAAAAAAAAAAAAAAGGTGCACTGCATGTCTGCATTAAATCTAAACAGTCAAACTCCACAGTAAACCCTTCATCTCCCCTCTATTCCTCTCCTTCCCTCTTCCTTCCTCTCCCCCCCCCCCCTCTCTCCCTTCCCGCACTGCCGCACCATTGCCCCGCCCGACTGACTCTTCCTTTCTCACTTGTGATGCCCTGCATGTAACACCCCGAATTCCAAATAAGAATGATTTCGAGATTCCACAGGATCTGTACTTCACTTCGTACAATTTTACAAGGAAATTTAAAACTTTTTCAATAGTACATCAGAGTTACAGTACACTTTGTTTACACAACGGAAGAATAAAAGATTATAATGAAATAATACAACGTCTTTAAACAAAACAGTATCTGCATTGCTTCATGAACTTCCATTACCTGCATGTAAGACTGTGGGTACGTCAGTTGATTTCTACCGACGAAATGTTATACGCGGCTATTCTCTCTATGTCGAAGACAGTATAACGATCTCATTACTTTAGCAAATCACAAAAAAATTTAATGAATAATAAAGTGTTAAATCGTGACTACGCTAAACATGTAAGTGTATGCCATGCCTTAATACCTAATGCACACAATTTATACTAGGATGACACTAATGTACACTTGTTCGGATTCTATGCATCCCATACTACATAGGTCTGAGGGCAAGCACCTACGTACTCCACAATAAAGGGCTCAATCCCTCACCATGAAAACTACCCAGTAATAGAACAAGGTTTAGATCATTCCACGATTATGGGTCCCAGCCCGACGGCTATTATAACGGTTCCCTCATCGTGTGAATCATCCCGCAAGTGTCCCCCTAGCCCTTGTATACGTATATACATTGGAAACAGTAAACTATTCGCCCGACTTTGCCAAGTCCCATATTTAAATATAAACAAAACCCGTCTCCCACAGAGCAACCTCAGTCCGCCGACTGGGTCTATAGCCACGGAGATCCACCGCCGACTATATAGAGGCAACCCACTTACGTTTGCCCAGGTTTACTACATCTTCACCTAAGTGCCTAATTATTTTAGTTTAAGACATGAATGTGTTATCAATCGTAGAATCAGTTTTACCTCCTACGATTTGTTCACAAAGGTACGAGATCGCCCGACGGCAATATCTCAGAATCAAGTCTCAAAATCTTTCTTTCAATGTTGCAAGTAACCGAGGTCTTACTAATTCTTAATCATAAACTTTCATGTACAAGAAACATGGGTACATATACCATTTAAGAATCATGTCTTAAATCTAGATGATTTCATCTTTCAACTAATTTCACAACTTAAGCAATGTCTCATTTTAGCACTATTCTTGATTCTTTAATAATAATAAGTTTTTTTCATGAACAAACTTCATTCAACATCGAACTCTTTAATAATTTATGTGCAAATAACCAATTTACATTTCAACATGTACCAAGTACCCTAACTTCACATAAGTGAATCATCACATCAAGAGAAATTTATTTACATGGACAATTTATTCTCATTCTACCAATAAATCTCATTAATAATTGTCAAAGCTCATTTTTCATTTCTCATTTTGCTCCTTTTTAGCACAAAATCAATCTCTCATTTTTAGTACAAAATAATGTTTCTCAAATGTCTTGCTTTTCAATAAACAAAAAAATCTTTAAGAACTATTTTCTATAAATTCTCCATCATGTTTTTATGAGTATTAGGATTTTTCCCAAAATTTTCAAATGCATTAGGACTCCCTAAATGTATTAAAAACCCTAAAAAAAATATGTGCTAACCCTGGGTTTCGAAACCGAGCCAACAGAGCCAGCACCCAAGTCAGAGTGCGCCAACCAGTAAGTCCATTTGGACTTATTGTTCAAATGTTTTAACCAAAGCCCCTAATGTTCACTCTAGGCTTTCAGTGAATTATAAAATGACAAAAAAAAAGTATACTTGGCCCAACGGATTTCGAACCCAGGACCTCAGAGAAAGTCGACGCAACCTCTGACCACTAGGCCAAGTGCGCTAGTCGACATAGAGTTCATTGAGAAGTTTTTGTTTTATTTTCGTTTATTTCATATCTTTTAAAAAGAAACTCGATTCCTCAAATTATGATCAAGCCTTTCATTTAGTTGAAATAGACTTATATAAACTAAGATTTATAACAGTAACCCACTGCCTTGTAAATCATACTCACAAATTTTACATTTGTTCTTTCTAGCATATTATATTTTTATAATAATCTAATTAGTTCCATAACAACAACTTTATTTTCTTTAATTTACTTATCAAAGAAGTATTCTCAACATTTTCATACAAATTAAAATTTTGTACAAAAGACCAAATGTATCTCTAATTCAACCAAGGATATCTCAAGTATTTCTTCATGTGAAAACTAGTATGTTTAACAATGTCGACATGTCAAAAATAACAAAAAATTTATCTTTCTCTTATCTTTCTTCTTTTTAAGTATTATGTCACAAAAATATTCTTTAATCATTACTCATACTTATCATACGTTTGACAAACAAGAATTTGCAAACATTCTAACATGATCCATATGATTATTTTTCTACTTCTTAATTAGCATGGTAATAATTTGTTCACTAACTTTCAACAAGATCATTGTATATTTTGTTAGCATGGATTCTACAAATATCTCATTCAACTTATAATACTCTTTAAACTAATTTAGCATGCAAGTTCTACTTTAGAAAGTATGAGAACTGTTGTGCTATCTAGACGATCTAATTAAATAGATAAACTAGACACAAATTAAAAACCTCGCAAGTGTACGAATCGTTTGGAGAAGTGTAGCGGCAAGCAAGGGTCGATCCCACAGAGATTGTAGTATTCAACTTACTAATCAATAAAACAACGAAAAATGCAAATCATAGAGTTTTGTTCTAAAGATCTGATTGAAAGGAAATAAAAGAGATAAAAATCTAAATTAAATAGCATCACAATTTGAGTCACGAATGTCTATTAAAGTAGTTGGGCATTGATTTCCACCTGTAGTCAGTAATGCTAAGTCGTATACTAATCCAATTACTCATGTTTGTTCCTCTAAGGGCATGGTATCTACTCGTTAAAGTTAATATTTCCATAAACCAAGAATTAGGCATGGTATCTACTCTAATTCGTTTCTTTCCTTAAGTATTTAACATGGTATCTACTAAGTTGTACTTGAAGAAAGCATATGAACAATGGAAACGAACAAAACACTCAAAGTCCTAGAAATTGGTATCAGATCTAGATCTGTCAAGTTGATTAAACCAAGAACCCCTAGAGATTCCCTTGTTACAAGATATAAACACGAGATACGGGTCGTCTCAATATGCTCATATAACAGATTCAGATCTACACTGCACAAACTTGATAATCTCAGATTCAGACCAGTCGACTTGCTGTCACCTCAGTCGACTGCCCTTAGGACTCTGACAAGTTTGATTCATGTAAATTTTTATTCTTTCAATCAGGTTTAATCAATAAGTAATAGAGTAGTATTCAGAAGAATATAAGCATTACATGATTACGGTTTCAATCTACCCAACTATGAAATTAGTTCCACATAATAAATCTTTTATTTATTGATAAAATAGAATTCATGACTACAATAAAAATAAGACTCAAAGGAAGAACAAAAGAACACTGATTTGTATGATGTTGAAATTGAGCCCAATCAGCAGTCGACTTGTTCTCCTTCTTTGATGTTTGCTGTCGATGATCAGTTCTTGTTGATGGATCCGGCCTCCCTTCTATTCTCCTTTTCTCAATGCCTCCTGGTTGATATTTATAGAACACGGCTAGAGAATTAGGGTTTGCACTTTTCTTTTATAGAAAGGTCCTCTTTTATTTATTTCCTCCCTTATTTGATCTGCATTTTATTTCTTTCTCTTTTCTTCTTTCCTTCCTTATTTGCAAAGTTCCTGATTTCTTATCTTTTAACGCATAAGACTGAGTCCACCTTCTTAATTAATGACGAGTTGTTATATGCAGACGACCTGGGTTTGGATGAGGATGCATCTTTATCTGCTCTTATCTTCTGATTCCGCCACGACCAGTCGACTGGCTTGGGAAGCAGTCGACTATGCCGAGCCCCATCAAACTCTCTGTCCAGTCGACTGTTAGAAGAATCAGTCGACTGCTGCCCTGTAGTTTCTGTATATCCTCCTCTCAGTCTGTATTAGTCTGGAATCTGCTTCGTTTGCTGCTTTTGGTTGTTTCCTATGGAAAAGAAGAAAATAAGAGTTAAATACCACATATAGAGCTTTTAAATGTCTAATTGCATTAAGATTTTTGCTCCTAAATGTGAATAATATTGTGTTCATCAAGAACACCCACCTTATGTGAAGCTTGAACAATTTGAAAGGAATGAGACACTACTTCTAGCTCCAAGACAAACTCCTAACAAGGGCTTCTCCTCCTAGCAAGTTCCCTCTCCTAGCAATGACTTCTTCTCTCTAGCAATTCCTCCAAGCAAAAGAACTATCACTCTCTTTCATTTCTTTCTTTCTTTCTTTTCTTTTGATAATGTTTTTGGTGCAAGAGAAAGGTAGGGAATGGGGGCTCTATTTATAGGATTTTGGAAGGGTCTAAAGTGCAAAAATCCCACCCTAATAACTTTTCAAATTTATTTTACAACTCTCCACTTTCCTAACTCCTAAAACCCCCATCTCTTCACCTCCCCACTCTTAACAACTCCAACTCCAAAACACTTCTCTTCCCCACTCCAAAACCGGCCACACCGCCTAGCCCAAAATCCGGTCTACATACATTGGTGTATGCATGCACACATGCATAAACACATATGCATACATTTCTATAACTCTAAATGTATGCTAACATTTGTAACTTATCATGTATTAGTGAATGCTTAACTAAAAATGTGATTTTATTAGTGGGCTTGCTACATGGGCTTATTACTAATTAATTTATTTAATTATCTAGTGGGCTCCTCCTAATGGTTTGGATTTTAGTTTATAGGTCCATGGATCAAAGGAAGGCTAATTAAAACTTATGCATGCTAAAAATTTATAAATGAGAATAACAAATGAGAATAAAAATTTGCACGTGCATCATACGTGCAAAAAATCAAAAAATACATTTTAATCAAAATAGGGGAAAATAAATTTCCATTTTATAAAACGAGTTTGAACACGTAAAATAAATAGTCCATACACATAGAAATATCACACTTAGTGATGAAAAAAATACGCAATTGATACGTGCATCGAAAACATATAAAAAACAAGTAAAAATATTAAGATTAAAATATATATTCGAGCTGACTCAATATAGGATAAAACCAATACGTGAAATGCATAAATAGTTGGTAATCAAAATATGTAGTGAAAATATGTTACAAAATACACGTGCGTAACACACAAGGGCAAAATTGTCATTTCCAATTTTGCGGGGTGTTACACTGCATCCCCGTCACCACTCACCATTCACCACTCACCACTGACGGACTAACTCATCTCTCGCATCCCCGTCGCCACTCACCACCTACCGACTCCTCGCTCTCTTTCGCATCCCCATCGCCAGCACATCCTGGTCGATCCGCCGCATCCCCGTAGCTCCACATTCTCCTTCACACTCCCTCTTCAAATCCCAAAAGGTACCAAAAATTCAAAACCCTAGACATCTTGGATTCAATTTCTGAGTTTGTTTAATGATAGATAATTATTAATTGCTTTGTATAATCAATTTTTCTATATATTTTGAGTTTTTTGGTAGCTCATATTTGTGAGGTGATCTCCAATTAGTTTTTTAATTTAGGATGTATTTTGAGGAAGAGAACAGTTGAAATGACTTTATTCATGGTGGATAGTGAAATTATTGATGCAATGGAAAAAAGCACGTCAGTGTGCGTGCCAGTTGTCCATGTTTTAAAACCAACAAGTTCCAGGTTGCTTCATACAACATTGATGACTTTAGTTCTAATAATTTTCTCCTTCAATTTGCACTCTTTCTGCACACAATTTCGGTGTTGCTGGTGGAATCGCACATCTGGGATTTGAATTTACAAGGTACAATCTTTGGACAATTCGTGTTTTGAAAATTTTTGATTGAGATTAAGTGATGTGAAAACCCTACAAATTTGCATAAGAAACCTATTGGGCTTGCAAAATTTATGATTCTCATAGTCTTAAATTAAGTTTTGAGCATCTTTGATATGATAGCTATAAAGTTGGGGTTCAGTATGCGAGCTAATGGTAATCAGCCATCTGATTATTGTTCAAATTAAAAGACTTATAGCCAACAGTAAATGTCTTGATTGATATTAGGTAGGGTGAGTAATTGAGTGTCGACTTGAATCCAAGAACTCTGGTTCAAGATAAAGCTTTCCCGTAAAAGAAAATAGAGAACTTATAGAAGAAAATTTGACTTTTTTAATTGAACCTATTCAAAATCAACTTTTGACTTTCTGATAGACATTGTCTCGTTCATAATGATTGCATAATTAGTAAAAAATAGTGAAGATGATACTGTAGTTCATAACATAATCTCATATTCTTAATGAGATAAAAATTTTGCATTAATAAACTTGATTGTAGAATACGTATTTGATGCTTAAAACACACGACCAAATATACGAAAAGCATGTGAAATACACATGTCATGCCATACATCCAATTTATACATAAACATTCACATAAAATAAAATAAAAGTACATGCCCAGGCAAATTCGTAGACAATGGAGCTTAAAATAGTAGGTGCACATCACGCATACAAATAACTAAACTATTGTAGCTTAATAGCTAATTGATTTTCTTTATTTTTAGAACAAAATTTCGATAAACAGTTAAATAAATTACTATTTCTTTTCTTATAAACAATTTATTTAATTTAATAACAATACTTTTATAGGCATAATAAAATCAATCATCCAAAGATCGTCAAAAGTCCCTAACCAACTGTCAAAGTAATTTTATATTTAAATACCTACACATCGTCCAAAAGAAAAAATTACAAAAGAAGTGTGAAAGTTATTTTTTATACTTAAATACAAATTTACTTGAAAAGAGACAACAAGTCAGGTGCACAAAATTCGAAAGCCCAAAAAATGTATCACCCAAACAAAAGCCCAAGAAAAGTTATAAAATTAGTATTGGGCATGGGCCACGCGAACGCGTACCTACTCAGCAATAAATAATGACGTCCACTCTCCCACTTGGGGAGATGGTAAGCCAACATACCCACCAAGTGCAATGTGGATCACTGGCCTAGGCCTGAGCATTCTTGTTCACTCAAAGACCCCGTCCAGGTAAGTATGGAACAAAGTACGCCCTCCTCACATTTTTATGACCATCCCAACTCCGTCATCTGCCTTATCCCACCAATATGGGACTAGAAAACACTTCCTTCTTCGCTTGTTTTAGTCTATATGGATTTACTTTCCCATAAAAACCGTAACAAATACAAAAAAATAAAAATAAATTGTAATTAATCTAGGGTTTCTAACTTCAACATCCTAATCTGGATCATAGGAAAGACAAAGCCGAGCTTCGGAGATTTGACCGAGGCTGATACTCTTTTAATGGTAATTCCCACCCTCTGTCATCAGATTAATCTTGAAGTTATTATATGCGAGGCTACGTTATTTAGGATGGATCGGAGCAAGTAAAAATGAATTGGTGGGTTTAGCTCCACTAAGTACTAACTAGTCTTCGTGGTTAATAAAATTGGAAGCTCCAATTTGGGTTACAATCTTTGATGATGGCATTAGGAATGTTTGAATTGTAGTCCTTGTTACTTTGTCATTGTAGATTCGTATGTGATGTTTGGGGACAATAATATCATGCATTACAAGATTCCTAGAGTTTATAGTAGTCAAATTTTAATGCTATGTGATTAAGTAGCTTATTTTGGATGCAGAGAAATATCGCTATGTTAATACACACAAATGGAGAGGAGGAGATGGCAGCGACGAGGAGAGTTGACGGTGACACTGTGGTGGAGGCAGTGAGGCGATGGTGATGTGGCGATCAAGAGCTCGGAGGGAGCTCGGTGGAGTTGGCGATAGAAACGACGATGGTGAGAAGCTTCGGTGGCGGGAGCTGGTTGATGGTGGAGGAAGGGAGCTCGACGACACTGGCGAGGAGCTGTGTTGGTGACGAAAATCATCACCATCACAGAGTTAATAATATTTCTTTGTGGGATCTTCGGCTTGACCAAAATCATCTTTGTTTTCATCATAGAGTTAATAATATTTACACGGTTGCTCATCACAATTTCTGCTTCATCTTTTCCTGAGCAAGTGAGGCTACTGCTAGGAAGAATATGTATGTGCTCTCTCGCTCTCCCCCTCTCTCCTAAAAACCTAACCCTAAATCTGAAAACCTTGGGGGCGGCGGTGGCTAGCCCCCTTCGCCGCCCCCCCCCCCCAAATCCCGTCGTCCCCACCTTGCCTCTACTCCATGCCATACCATCGCGACCGTTCCATTGCTCCTTTCCCCCCCATCGCGACCTGGCCCCATACTGACCGCCCATGTGGACCACCACTTCGTCGGCGAGCTCTCCATCGCCACGAGACTCCAAGCTCGATCATTCGGCGCTGTGCGATCTCCATCGCAGCTCAAGCGGAGCCATTGACGAGGCGGCGCGTCCTTGCCGGCAGAGACGCCTGTTAGTATGGGGCCAGGCAGCTGCGCCCCCCCTCCTCCCCGCGCGATGACCCAGATGACATGGGGCTAGTGCTTTTGCTGTGGTTGGGGGTGTGAAGCTTGTAGTTTTGTGTGATTGTAGGGTTGGACTCGAAATGGGGTCCCTCCATGATTTTCTAGATGTTTGCCTGGATATTTTGCGTGCTTGCCACCATGTCCACACTCTCAGGGTCATTCATGGCGATCTGCGAGGGTTGGTAGTGCGTGTGAAGATGCCGGGAGTTAGGTTGTTTTGCATGTTTGTGGAGCTTGAGCCCAAAGATGGGGTTCCTCCATGATTTGCTAGTTGTGTGCAAGAATGTTCTGCGTGCTTAACACCATGTCCACACTCGCAGGGCTAGTCATGGCAACCTACGAGAGTTGTTAGTGCGTGCGAAGATGCCGAGAGTTAGGTTGTCGTGCACGTTTGTGGAGTTTGGGCCCAAAGATGGGGTCCCTCCATGATGTGCGCTCACTTGTTTCGACTTCCAGGGTGCTTGCTTCAACTGTCGCGGAGCGACTATGTCGCGCCAGAGCTTCCTCCCGCGACTGTTGTCGCAACACCATGGATTTGGAGTTCAAGTGTGTGAAGTTGGTGTATTGGGGGTGAGGGGGTGTGGGGTTGGGGTGTGGTTGGTCGGGTGTGTCCTACGATGTCGTCAGTGCAGTCTCCGCAGTGCCTACTATCTGGCTATTGAGCTTCCTCTAGCTTAGGTCACTGCCTCGTGACAACGTCGCCTCTTTCCTCGAGTTGGAAGTTTGAGTCGAGATAAGTCTGTGTGGTGAGAAATCGCGGAGAGAGCTTGAGCGTGAGAGAGGTGAAGGTATCCTCTCCACGGCTCTCTCCTGGAGCGTGGTGTTAGGTGGGGTGAGCAAGATAGTTGTTTAGTGAGAAATCGCCTGAGAAAAGCGCTATCGTGTGAGAGGTGAAGGTATCCTCTTAACGGCTATCTCTTTGGTAGCAGCTGTAGGAGCGGCTGGCACGTTTGTAGGATGAGTGGTGGAGTTGGTGGGAGGATGCGATCGTTGTGCATGTGCCGTGGGATCAGTTTTCGATCTGCGAGGCTTGGGCCCAAAGATGGGGTCCCCCAGCGAGGTGAATGCAAGGAGCGGCGGGTGATAAAATCCTGCCAGACTTATTTCAGGTGGGTGTGCATGTGTCGTGGAGCCACTGTACGAAGCTAAACTGACGTACTCACAATTTTGCTGGACCGAGCTAGTTTATCGGCCCCCCCTCCAGGGTTGTTGGAGGGATTTGTTGTTTGTACGTGTCATGTTGCTTCATATATGTTTTATTTCCTATCTGTAGTTTGTATTTGGGCCCAGTACTCTGGGTTTGTTTCGTTAAACTCTAATTAATGAAACAGGGTGGCCATATTCCACCTTTTCCCTCAAAAAAAAGATGAAGATGGAGATGGAGCTTCGGCGAAGAGCTCGGAGGTTGAGTGCTGGTGGTCGAGGTGGTGACAGTGACGATATGGCGACGGAGGTGGTGATTGGAGATTTGAGGTGAGCTCAGGAGGTGTGGAAGAGGGTGGAGGAGTTGTGGTGGAGGTGAGGTTGTCGAAGGTGGAGGAGCTGTAGGCGGCGAGGCATCGGCGATGGTGGTATCGGTTGGCGGCGATCGATGGAGCTTCGGGGGTAGTGAACGGCAATGGCAATGGTGATGGTGATGGCGATAGTGACGAGGAGGTGGAGTGGAGTGTTGGCGATCGTGGTGGTGTTGGTTGAAGGTGAGATGATGGCGGTGTGGAGGTGGAGGAGCTTGGGGAGAGCTCGGAGTTGAGTTTCAGAAGCGGGAAGAAGAAGGAGAAGAAGTGAGAAGGAGAACTATATATATATATATATATATCAGAGAGAGAGACTCACTGACAGAGAGAGTGTGTGATTGAGTGAGTGTAGGAATGTATTTATAGGGGTGTGAGGGAGTGCTACATGTGCATGTGAGGGTTTAGCTATAGGATATAGAGTTATATATGGAGGGAGAAAAAGATGGAAAAAGAAGCCCGATGATATTTGTAGGAGGAGGTGGAGGCAGTAGAGTAGGATTAGTAGGGAGGTGGGCAGTTAATGTCGTAGAATGTAGTTGGGGGTGTGATGGTTAGCAGTTGGATTAGGATTTGAGGATTTAATTATAATTAGGAGTTAAGATTAAGGATTTAATTAGAGTTAAACTTAAATTTAAGCTCCAATTAAAAAAAAGGAATTTTAGAATGGATCCAAAAATATTTGGGTTGAGTTCAAATAAGAGATTAAAACTAAATTGAAAGAACGAAAAGAGATAAAAAAACATAAATATCTATTGATAATATAAAAATACATGTTTAATACACGCGTGGGAAAAAATTGTCATAATTCAATTTTGCGGGGTGTTACACTCTTCCCCCTTAGAAAAGTTCTGTCCTAAGAACTTACTCGGGTGCAAGTTTGTAACAAGAACACCTATCAACATAATTGATAGAGTCCTTAATTACAAAAGAGTATATTGAAATCCACGAGTTCATCTTGTGACGGAAAGAAAAGATTAAGAGAAAATTGTACATTTATTAAGGGGAACATCGAAAAGAATAAGCAACAAACAAGTGATCGTGTGCTATGATGTTCAACCAATTAAACATCCACAGTGACATCAGTCACTCCTAAATCAAAAACACTAAGACATCCTAAAAAAATTTGCACAGACAACTAGAAGACTCAACAAATTAACACCCGGGTTCCAAATCTGAACCCCCACTACTATTGGGCACTCCTAACATCCCAGTTCAGCTGGGTCACTAGCTCGTCCCGTTCTGGCACATACTCTTCGAATTTCTTGATGATTTCCTTGGGTGATGGAGCTGAAACCAAGATGCTCCTCGGCTATAGTCGAATCTATGAAGGATAAAAGCAAGTTGCAATATCCTTCAACATTCAAAAGACCTACCGGCTTGCTGTGGATCCCCAGTTGAGCCCAAGTGAGCACCTCAAACACTTCTTCCAGTGTTCCGTAACCTCTGGGCAAGGCTATGAAAGTATCGGCAATGCGAGACATCTCAGCTTTCCTCTCGTGCATGTTAGATACAACTATGGCCTCTTCCACATTCCCTCTAGTAATCTCCTTCGGCATCAGTGCCTTGGGAATCACTCCTAAAACATGTCGGCCACCGACATGAATAATATCGGAGACACGACCCATCAATCCTATGCTTCCCCCGTCGTAGACCAGATCGATGTTCCTCTCCACTAGCTCCTTGCCGAGCTCGATAGCAGTTTCTTGGTAACTAGCTCTCTTGCCAGAGATACTGCCACAAAACACACAGATCCTGCCGAACCTCGATGAAGATGATGAAGAAGAAGCAATCAGTTCTAGCGCAGAATGAAGCCCTTTCATCTTCTTCCCCGCTTCACCTTCTTCTTCCACTGATTTTCTTTTCATCCCTGCTCTCTTTCCACTGGTTATAGATCTCTCCCTCCTTCTATCATTGCCAAACCGATCTCTTTCTCTTCTTCATCTTTCTTCTCCGACTTCTTTCTTTCTTCTCCGGCTTCTCTTCCACCGATTCCTCTCTTCCTCTTCCTTTTTCTTTCTTTCTTTCTTTCTTTCTGTCTTCTCTTTCTCTTCCCCTTTCTTTCTTTTTCTTCCTCTTTTTCTTGACTTCTCTTCTTTTTCTTTTATTTTTTCTTTTCATTAATTCCCCTACAACAACTTATACAAATTTTTTCACTGCAATCCCCATTCATTCTAAATTTTCATTTGGATCTCAAACTCTAAAATTTATTAATATAACTAACCCGAACAGTCATAATCAATGATTACTGAAAAATTCAGAAAATTATATCCTTCCTCCAATCTTGATATCACAGTTGGCGTAATATCAGTCGGTAATCAGCATCTCTCACGAATGCGTGGCTCTGCCAAAATCATGTCGAATTTCTTAGGCTCAACACTCAACTCATTACAAATCCGAGAGATATAGGAGTAAATGAAGATCCAGTATCACATAAAACATTGGTCTTTATTCCATTGATCAAGAGATATATTGTTACATCAAAAGAATAATAGTACATCCTTATTATTGCTAAGCCTTAATAAAATAACTCATTCGCACCAGTGATGACATTCTCTGAGTCTTCTACACCTTGTTCTGAGAGTGCAAAGTATTGCCCCTAGTTGTATGGCTTTTCCTCCTGATTCGCGGGATCATGGTTTGGCTCTTTCTGCTGATATTGGGGACAGTAGGGTTTGATGTGGCCCTTTTTTCCACGGCTGAAGCATGTTACTTTCTTTTCTCTCTTCGGGCACTTTGTCCTATAATGACTGCTTTCTCCACACAGGAAGCAAGTTACTGGCTTCTTAGCAATGACAATATTATTTGCTCCAGTCAGCTTGACATTCTGTGATGGGGGTTGTCCCCTAAAGTTAATCAGCGTTGTGGGCCTTTTACCCTTATTTCTAGCTCTACCTCCTGCCATCCTACTGGATGAGGAAATAAGAGAGAATTTAGTCCACGTATAAGATATCATAAATGCTAAGTTCAAAAACGATCATAGCATTTACGACCTCAGACTAAAACAAAAACATCTAGTGTCATCCTAAGCTCATTTCCCATACTATGTTTAGTACTACAAATTGAAGTCAGCTGTAATACCACTCTGTAGAACCCCGACTTCCATACACAGGAAAATCATAGTACACCCAGAAATCTTTTCCTTCAATTGAGTACATAAACATAATATAATATAGGAAAATGCGAAAATCTTAATGTAAATCCAAACCTCTTGGATTGATAAGATGATGGGCACAGGATGTCACAACTCTATGCTTAAACTCTAGGTACTCTTACCTACACAACACAATATGTGGGTTCGTTAACGTGTGAGGCTGACGGTAAGAATCACAACAGCTTTAACTAACTCCAAAAATAATATAACTACATACATGGCATAATAGAAATAAAACTGGAATCAATAAATATAAGCAAGAAAATAGTCAAATATACGATGTCATAACAATTTATTAAAACATTAAACATATATTTATCATGAAAACATACACAATCCAAATATGCTCTTTTAATGCACGCTTATTTGGAACGATATGCCGCTCATACAACATATTTTCCAAATGCAAGCTACTAGCATTCCTTCTCATTACAAGGTTCATTCTCTCGTTATCCAATACATACTCATGTATTCTACACTATTTCTGATATTTATCTAGTGACTAGTAAGGTTGTAGTTGTTCGATATAATTTCGTTACTGTAGTCGGTAGTGGTCATGCCGGAACCCTGTGGTATTTCTCCACTCCTGAGCATCTATAATGATGCACAACCCTAGTGGTCTCCACTCCCGGTCTTACATATTGTAACCCTTGTTTTTTATTTTCTGTATTTTGGATGTATTTTTTTTCTATTGAGTATTTATTCATATTGTATTCTCCGACTCTTTTTGAACCATGTATTTGATCTTCATTCTCACTATATATTCATCTCTTTGATTGTCGCCTTTATTTGATCTTCTTGATTCAATTTGTTTGCCATTACTTCATTTCTGGTTGTTCGAGCTATTATTTTTTATCCTCATTATTTTAATTGATCATACCCTATTTTATTTATTCATTTTGTTCCTATCTCATTTATTAGATCACCCTATATTCTATTGGATTCCTTTTTCTAAAACCCACTAATACCCAACCCAAAACCCTATTGGATCCGTTTATCCCAACCCATTCAGCATATACACCTAAACCCTACCTCCTTCTAACCCATCTCCTGACTCCCAAACTTTCCCCCTACATCCCTGTGCACCCCCTCCCGACGCTGCACACCTCAGCGCCCACCATGACGCCCTTCTGCATCGCCAGTGAAGCCGGCCAGATGCCAGCCACCCGCAGCCCGACCCAGACCATGGCGCGCCCCTGCCCTGTGCTTCTCCCAATGCAGCAGCTGCAGTGCGCTTTCCCCCGTGCCATCTCCCCTCTGACGACTGACAGCAGTGACGTCGTTCAGTTGCCATTCTCTCGATGCGTGCACACCCGGTTTGCTTTAGCTCTTATGTGCGTGTTTGATCCGAGTCGTTCGTTCATTTGAGTTCGTGCCTGAGAAACCGTTCCCGTTATTCTTGCTCTTTGCATCGTTTCCATTATCGACTATAAGATAAGTAACTTGTATAATTTCTGTTTGTATATACAAGTACTAAATACCGCCTGCAGTGTAGTTGCTTCAAGATCTATTATCATGAAAACCCTTGTTACATCTTGTATCTATGTGTTGATCCGCCCGTAGTTGTTCCATTACACACACGACATGAAATAACTTAGGAATACTAAATTCTTGATGTATACATGCATGCAGTTCGTGATTATGAGGTGTCATAGAATCTTGTATGCTTGATGTGTTAGTAGTAGTACAACTCGTTGTAAACTTGTTAAATACCCTATACCATGTTGCTTGGACATCTAGTATACCATATTTCGCTTTTTTTATGATTTGGATGTGTTATATATGAACTAGTTGATTTTTTTGCATAAAGAAGATTTTTGTTTTTGCTGTTATCCCGTTTTTGTTCAATATTTTAGACCCTGTTGAGGTCAGTAAATGAATATTATTTGTGAATATCAATTATAGAGAATTCTGTCTACTTTTCAGATTTCTGACAGATTTCAGTTTCGATTTGTGAGTTGTAAGTTATCGCTATTTTACTACTGAGGTGTAGAAAAATTACAGATTTGTTTTATGTGAATTCTGGAGAGTAATTTATTTTTATACTGATGTTAAAGATAATATTTTGATTCAATATTTTACTGAGTACAACTAGACTTGACTGGGATTAACCCTAAATTTTTGTAAATTTAATTGATGACTTTTATAAACTATTCTATGCTTACAAACAACTACTATACTTGCAGAATTTTCATACAGTTCAGTAAAGAACCTAAATTTCAACCTGATTCTACTTGCCGTTGATAAAAACTATGTGAATATGAATTGTATTCTGCTGTATCTATTTTATCACCCTTTTGACGGATCTAGATTTTGATTTATATTTTGTAATCTATTGCTGTTTTAGTTCTGTTGTGTTTATGATTTCAGATTTACAAATTTGTTGTATCTTGTTGTTTTCTGATTTTATTTGAATATACTATCTATATTGGAAAATTATGAAATTATATTTTCTGATACAAAACATACTAGGGAATACCCCAGATTTTTCTTGGATTTAATCTGTAAGTTTTTATGCCATTTTTCTGTTTATGAACAGAAACTTGTGATTTCTGGCTGAACATGTTTTCTGGATACAATTCAATTTTGAGTCATGTTTTTGTGAAATACCATATGACTCATATATATGTGCTGGATTCGGCCAAGAGTCTATTTTCCAGATTTTCTGACAGATCCAGATTTGCATGTTTATGGCAACAGGAATCCCAGATTTGGTACAGTAGTGTCCTGCTGTCCAGAATTGGAAAGTCTCGTTGTCATAGTCTTTTATGAGTTGTCTGTCACCTGTGCATGTTTATGTTCCAACCTGAATCTGTTACTTGTTCATTCCATGTTATTCTTACCCTGTTTGTGATATGTATATGCCTGTTTGATAATAATAACAAATAACCAAGTTGGGGTTAAGGAAAATATCTAATAATGGAAAATATAGAAATGTGTACTTGGAAGGAGGCCCGTGTTTTCTACCTGATTATCTGTTATCTGCTACCTGTGATATGATTACCTGACATGTGAATTTGATTATCTGTTTACCTGATTCCTGACTACATCTTCCTTATGAGAAGATGTACTTAGAAGGGGACTCGTGTTTCCCACCTGTTACCCAACTACATACTTCCTTATGAGAGGGTGTACTTGGAGGGAACCGTAGGTCCTACCTGATGCATGATTACCTATTACATGATACATGTACCTGTACCTGTACCTGTTTACCTGATGCCTGAGTACACGGCCCTATAGAATTCACTATGAAATCTAAATGCAACTTGTTTAAATATAGCAACCATGTGGTAAATAAATAGGACGCATGAAGTGCTTCCAAGATAGAAATAAATATAAGACTTGACATAACATGACACCTGTTATATGCTTACCTACCTGGCACTTGTTACATGTTTACCTGCTTGCATGATACCTGTTATCTGTTACATGTCACATGCACCTGTTATCTCATCACATTACTTGATTTTGTTTCTAATTTATGTTAGCTATTCTGTTTTGTTGTCATATCTATTCCATGCCATGTTGCTTCCGCTGCTACTCTACATTTGTTTATCTTTTCCTGTACTTGTTGCCTGCAATACAAGCGGTCCGTAACTTGCATTGACGGGGATTTTGTTTTCTTTTTTCTTTTCCTGCAATTTGTTAAATTTTAGACTTTGATGATCAGCTGCCCGATGGAGTAAGTAATCAAAGATTCTAGTTGCTGGAGATTTTGCTATATTTATTTTCCTGTTGCTTCTTTGAATAAATTTAATTACTACATGAATTTTGTATTGGGCAGTTTGACCCAGAATTCATGACTTGTTCCAGATTTGATTTATTTGAGATTATTAAATTTTGTTTCAAGTAAATTCCGTTGGTATATTGATTCATTCATGCATGCGTGGTTGATTTCTCCTTTTCTATTTTTGTTTATTCCTGTGAAATGTTGTAAAGATCTTGACAGCTTATGAATGGTAAAAGCCATTCGCTAGACTTAGTCACGTATCCGTATTCCGTATTTTTTTTTGGGAAGCAGGGCGTGACAAGGCTTTTAGTGGTATCAGAGCCCAGGTTTGGCTAATGTATTAGTTGACTAATATATTTGACAAGTTTGGCTCGATCTGGGATTGGCTCAACAGCACACAGACCATGCATTACATGAATAAATTAAAATCAATCTTGATCTGGATGTTGATTGTTTTTTATCTTGTGCAGACCATGGCTCGCAGAGGTTCCACTATCCGTCCTCAAGAGGAACAGCCTGGGCTCGAGGCTGTTACTAATGTGCTTGAGCGGTTGATCAACATGCAGCAAAATCATAGCGATCTAGTGATGGCTGCTTTGGAAGCTGTCCGGGTTCTAACTGATGCTGTGCCTACACAGACAGCTCTCCCTCCTCATTCGGGTACAGTTACAGATTTCATGAGGCTGCATGCTTACAAACTCTCAGGCACTGAGACGCCTTTGGAGGCCAGATAATGGCTGATCAGGACAGAGCAGTTGCTTTTGGCAGCACGTGTTGCTGATGCTGGCAGAGTGGATGTAGTGACCATCCAGCTGGTGGACCTGGACCACATTTGGTGGAGGACCGAGTCCGAAAGGCTCGCTCGGCCTATTGCTTGGGCCACATTTACTAGGAGCTTCTTGGAGAAGTTCTTCCCTAGCAATGCTCGGATTGAAATGGAGCAACAGTTCCTGACCCTGAAACAGGTTGGTCGTTGTTCTATTATGGAATTTTTGTTACATATTGTTCATTCAATGTTGTAACATGAGACTATCTTGGAACAGGGCTCCAGGACAGTAGATGAGTATGCGACAAAATTTACCATACTTAGCTGCTTTGCAGCAGTTCTTGTGGCAAACAAAGAGGACATGGCTCGTAGATTCACGCTGGGACTTGAGCAAGATATTCAGATGCATCTTGTCTCCCTTCTCTTGCGTACTTACACTGGGGCTCTTGAGGCAGCTCGAGCTCAGGAGCAGGCTCGTAGCAGGCTGGCTCCTCCCCAGTGGACTATTTCGGACTCTGCTGTTGTTGCTAGGCCTTCTAGTGGGCCGATTCGGAGGCTTGTCTCAACCCATCCGATCAGGCGACCCCCTACTCTACTGCTGCTCCCAGGGGAGCTAGTTTCTGCGACTTCTGCCAGCTGGCCGGGCATGATCGCAAGGACTGTAGGTGTGCCAACTGCCAGTGCTTTGGATGTGGTGCTGCTGACCATTCAGTGCGGGATTGTCCACAGCAGAGGATGGCTCTTCTAGCCAGGGGTCCAGTTCGGCAGGTAGCCCCAGCTCGTGGTCCTGTTAGGCCACCTCTTCCTCCTCAGCACTAGGTCGTCGGTCGGAGTACCACTGCTCCCAGGAAAGGTCAGGCTTTCAGTCTAACTGCTGCTGAGGTTGAGTCAGCAGAAGGGGTTGTTGCAGGTATATTTTGCATTTTGTTGTTTTGTTGTTTTTCATTGCTTCTTTCATTGTCTTGCATTATTCTTTCATATTATCTTTCTGCATTATGTTTTCCTTACCCCTTGATCATCAATTCTTTTTCCTTGCTTTTGATTCTATCTTAGGTGTTGTCCTTATTTGTTCCTTCCCTGCTCATGTTCTCTTTGATTTCGAGGCAACCCATTCCTTCGTCTCTTCTCATTTTGTGGCTCGGCATCAGTTGGATTGCAACATCATGTCAGAGGCTTGGAACATTGTCACAGGTGGCGGTGTTGTCATTTGTTCCCGGGAGTGTAAGCAGAGTCTCGTGGTTATTGGTGGCGTAGATTTCAAGGTTGACCTAATTGTAATTGGGAATTCAGGATTCGACGTCGTTCTCGGTATGGATTGGTTTGGTGAGTCCCACGCCATCATTGATTTTCATGCCAAGAAATTTATATTCCAAATCCCTGGTCGTGCAGAGTTTGAGTTCCATGCCAGGGAGACACCCCTTGGCCGAGCTAAGACTGTAGATGTTCAGGAGGCTTATGCGATTGAATTGCACTCAGGCTGTGAGGCTGCACCTCTAGTAGTACGGGAATTCCTGGATATTTTTTAGAGGAGTTTCCAGGCTTACCCCCTGATAGGGATGTGGAGTTCGGTATTGAAGTTCAGCCTGGTATGATGCCAATATCGAATAGTCCTTATAGGACTGCACTGGTTGAGTTAGCAGAGCTTAAGGTGCAGATTCAGGGTTTGCTTGATTTGGGGTTCATCAGACCTAGTGTTTCTCCGTGGGGTGCTCCAGTTTTTTTTGTCAACAAGAAGGATGGTAGTCATCAACTGTGCATCGATTATCGAGAACTACTGTAAAGAACTGGTATCCGCTGCCTAGGATCGATGACTTATTTGATCATTTGGGCGGAGCAACTATCTTCTCGAAGTTGGATCTTCATTCAGAGTATCATCTGGTCAAGGTGAAGGCAAATGATGTGTAGAAGACTGTATTCAGAACCAGATATGGACACTATGAGTATCTTGTGATGCCGTTCAGGGTCACGAATGCGCCAGCTATATTTATGAGTCTGATGAATAGGGTCTTTTCCCAGTTCCTGGATAGATTTGTGGTGGTCTTCATTGATGACATTCTGGTGTATTCTCGGAACCGGGAGGATCATGATGAGCATCTTAGGCTGGTTCTGCAGACTTTGAGGGAGAATCAGCTCTATGGAAAACTCAGCAAGTGTGAGTTTTGGCTCGACAGAGTTACCTTCTTGGGGCACATTATCTCGGACAATGGTATCTCAGTGGATCCGTCCAAGGTTGAATCTGTGAAGGATTGGCCAATTCCCAAGTCAGTTTTAGAGGTGAGGAGTTTCCTTGGTCTAGCTGGCTATTATCGAAAATTCGTCCAACCAAAATTTTTCGAAGATAGCAGGACCATTGACTAAGCTGACAGGGAAGGATTAGAAGTTCTGTTGGTCTGAGGCTTGTAGTGAGGCTTTTCCCGAGTTGAAGAGCAGGTTGACGTCAGCGCCAGTGTTGACTATTCCAAATGGTTCAGGCCAATTTATAGCTCACTGTGACACTTCTGGCTAGGGTCTTGGAGCAGTTCTGATGCAGAAGAGCTGAGTTTTTGCTTATGCATCGAGGCAGTTGAGGTCACATGAGAAGAACTATCCGACTCATGATTTGGAGTTAGCGGCAATGATCTTCACTTTGTAGCTGTGAAGACATTATTTACTTGGGGACCGAGTGGAGATCTTTACTAACCACAAAAGTCTCAAGTACATCTTCACTCAGAAGGAATTGAACATGAGGCAAAGGCATTGGTTGGAACCTATGGTCGATTATGACATCAGTTTGCAATAACATTCTTGTAGAGTGAACTTGGTGCCAGATGCTTTGAGCAGAAGACTGGCAGTCATGTTCCTAATTTAGCAGAGAGATTTGATTGAGCAGATGCAGAGATTGGAGTTGGATGTGTTGTTGCCGAGTTCTGATCGGAGTTGTTTGGTGCTCCAGCTTCCGTCATCTCTTGCCGATCAGATTAAAGAGGCTCAGGCTGGTGATGAGCAGTTGTAGGGTTTCAGAACAGAGGTTGAGGGTGTGAACAGATATGGTTATTCATGCTGATGGATCCTTTCATTTTGGGTCTAGGTTGTGTGTCCTGAAGGGTGAAGTTTGTCAGAGGTTACTTGAGGAAGCCCACCAGTCATCATATTCTATTCATCCTGGAGGTATTAAGATGTACCAGGACTTGAAGCTTCATTTTTGGTGGCATGGTATGAAGAAGGCTGTAGCTCGGTTCGTGTCTGCCAGCAGGTGACGGCAGAGCATCAGAGAACTGCCGGACTTCTTCAACCGCTTCCCGTTCCGGAGTGGAAGTGAAAGCATATCACTATGAATTTTGTGACCGCTTTTCCGAAGAGTCCTAAGGGTCATAATGCCATTTGGGTGATTTTCGACCGGCTGGCGAAGAGTGCTCACTTCATTCCCTTCCGAGTCGGACAGTCTACTGAGAGCCTAGCTAAGAAGTACATGCAAGAGATCATCAGACTTCATGGGGTTCCAGTCAGTATTGTATTCGACAGGGATACGAGATTCAGGTATCAATTTTGGGAGTCTTCAGAGTAGTTTGGGGAGTAAACTGAAGTACAGTACAACTTTTCATCCCCAGACTGATGGACGATCAGAAAGGACCATCTATACTCTTGAGGACATGTTGAGGTCCTGTGTGTTGCAGTTTGGTGGATCATGGGAGGACCATTTGCATCTCACAGAGTTCTCGTACAATAACAGCTTTCAATCCAGTCTTAAAGCTGCACCGTTCGAGGCACTTTATGGGCGGAAGTGTAGATCACTAGTGTGCTGGGATGACATGGGTGATAGGAAGTTATTGGGTCCGGAGTTGATCACCAGGACAGTTGATGCGGTGACTCAGATCAGGAAGCATCTTCAGGCAGAGGAGATGGGCTGATGTCCATCGGACAGCCTTGGAGTTTGAGGTTGGAGACCATGTTTTCCTAAAGGTATCGCCTTGGCGAGGTGTCATTCTCTTTGGTGCTGGGGGCAAGCTCAGTCCTAGGTTTATTGGACCGTTTAATATCGTGGACCGAGTAGGCAAGGTGGCCTATCGTCTTGCATTGCCACCTGCTTTATCAGGAGTGCACGATGTTTTCCATATCTCACAACTTAGGAGATATATCCGCGATGAGGGCCACGTGATCGACCATTCTGAAAGTGCTTAAGAAGAAGGTCATCAAGCTGGTTTGTGTTTCTTGGAATCCTCACTCGCCGGGTGAGTCGACTTGGGAGTTGGAGGAGGAGATTCAGCAGAAGCTTCCTCATCTGTTTGAGCAGGTTTTTATTTTGTTCTTTCTTTTCATTTCGGGGTTACTCTATGTACCTTTTGTTTCAATTTCAAGGACGAAATTCTTCTTGTTAGGTGGATAGGATTTGTAACCCCTGTTTTTCATTTTTTGTATTTTTGGATGTATTTTTTTCTTCTTTTGAGTATTTATTCATATTGTATTCTCTAACTCTTTTTGAACCATGTATTTGATCTTCATTCTCACTATATATTCATCTCTTTGATTGTCGCCTTTATTTGATCTTCTTAATTCAATTTGTCTGCCATTACTTCATTTCTGGTTGTTCAAGCTATTATTTTTTATCCACATTATTTTAATTGATCATGTCCTATTTTATTTATTCATTTTGTTCCTATCTCATTTATTGGATCACCCTATATTCTATTGGATTCCTTTAACTAAAACCCACTAATACCCAACCCAAAACCCTATTTGATCCGTTTACCCCAACCCGTTAAGCATTTACACCTAAACCCTACCTCCTTCTAATACATCTCCCGTGTAACACCCCGAATTCCAAAATACAACTGAATTCGAAGTTCCACAGGATCTTTTCACTTCTTTCGTATAATTTTACAAGGAAATAAAAACATTTCTTACCTCAGAGTTGCATTTCACTTTTACATTATCACAACGGAAGCAATTTTTACAATAAATTACATGAAACAACATTTAAATTAATCTTGAGCAGCATGTTTACTTCAACTGTCAAGCATCTTTACCCTGCATGTAAAACGGTGGGTGCGTCAGTTCATTCACTGACGAAATATTATACACGACCATCCTCTCTATGCCGGAAACAGTATAATGATTCTCAATACTTAGCAAATCACAAACTTGTTCACAAACAAAACTAAAGGGGCTATTCTATTGATGTCGTGTCGTGCTGTGCACTTAGTCCTTAATGCAGTTGTTATGTTATATGACACTAATGCGCACTTGTTCGGATTCTATGCATCCCATACTACATAGGTCCGAGGGCAAGTCCTTAATCGTGCTTCATCTTATAGGGTTCAATCCCACGCCATGACTTAAACTACTACGGTAATTACGGTAAGTATCCTAGATGTTCTATGATCTACGAGCCCATATCCAGGTTGTCTAGGAGGGGAATCCCATGCACTGACATGACGCATCAAGCAGGCAGACTATGGACAATTTAGCCTCCGCCATGAAACAATAGCACCACCCACAGTCACCAAACACCCCACAAGCATCGCCACCGGGACGATGATTTCGGAGTAGTGCTCACGCCATGTCATGACGCATCAAGCAGGCAGTCCATGAATCACTCTCACACCGCCAATCCGATGGCCCTCATACTCGTGTTTTTCTCTTACTTTCATCACATTACCACTATGTGTCTAAATCCTTAATTTATTAGAATCATGAACAAAATCAATTCTCTAGAGTTAGCCTTTCCACTATACCGGTCTTAATTCTTTATTCAACATGACCCAAATCTTGGTCTTTCCATTTCAAAATTTCATTTCAATTTATCTCTTTTCAATGCCGGTATGAGGCTTAGCTACACTCTAGTTCTCAATTTCAATACACAATCTCACAAGATTGAGCCTTTCAAACTCATAAGTTCTCTTTTCATGATTAACAATAATTTTTCCTTTTCATATTCATAGCATTCATATTCATAAAACCTTTCATAACTCATCAGGATATTTCAATTCACTTCATATACAATTTCATACAGAAGACAAATAAAGTTCACTTTTCTAATTTGTCACAATTCAAACTTCATTCTTTCCATTATCAAAACTCCTTTTCAAGTTCTTTCAAACAGCATATTTATTTTTATCACGAGGCAGTTTAAAAATCTGAGTTGTTAAAAATAGTCTGGACAGTCGACTCTTGGAGCATAGTCGGTCGACTGTTCAGCAAAAGATTAAAAGACTCGAGAAAAATGGTCGGGACAGTCGACTGTTAACTTGGCCAGTCGGCTGTTCTGTAAAGATTTACAAACTCGAAAATAAAAGATCAGGGCAGTCGACTGTTACATTATGATCGGTCGACTGTTCAGCAAAGATTAACAGCTCAAAAAGTAAATACTCAGAGCAGTCGACTGTTTTAGCCTAACGGTCAACTGATGCTGCTAGGTTTTTCAAATTCCCAAAATATTTTTAGTTCTTTTTCTTCTCTTTTTGAACCCAAAACTCTCCAGATTCTAATGTATACACAATTACAATAAACTAGTATTTTTAAATTCATTGTTTACCAATAACACAATACATTTTTAATTTCATTTGGTGTTCTAATTCAAACAATTAATTCAACAAGATGCATTTCGTCAATTTGTGTCTCACAAGTACAAATTCGTCTCACATGGCATAAATTCATAGACATAAAGCATGATGATAAGATTAATTCTAGCATTTCAATTTCACATCTTTGTTCATTAGCAATCATCTTAGCAGTAAATCTTTAAACCACTATTTCATCTCTAATCAACCAAACATAAGACTACAATTTATCAATTTCTTATCAACTATTTTAACAAACATCCCTAGCATGGCATCTATAGTTAGAAGTATTGAGAAACACCCACCTATATTTGAAGAAACGAATGAAAACTCCTAGAATGCAAGAACGTAGCCTTCTCCGCCTTGAACGGATTGCGAATTGCTCCTCTTTCTTGCTCCTTGGTGCAACCCGAGCCTTGCTTGAGGGTGATGATGATGTAACCGGCCTCCAAGATAGAACATACACAACTAATGCTCTCAATCTTTCTACTCTCTCTCAATCTTTCTACTCTCTCTCAATCTTTTACTATCTTATATACTTCTTTCTTTCAATCAATTTTCCTAGTGTTGTATGCATGAGAAGAGGGGTATTTATACTAGTTTTAGGGTGAGAATGGAGGGCTAAGATTTAATTAAGGAGTTATGGATTAAAGACCAAGATGAATTGGGAAGTTGTAGTAACTTCCATGATCACATAACCACTACCCTCAATTACACCCACTCTCCTCTCTCTTTATCCAAAACCGGCCATTAGAAGGGTGTGCAATGCACATTCTAGTGTGTGCACGTGCCCTTTCTAGTACCCCCCATTATTAAGTTGTACCATAATTAATTAATTAATTGCCTACTAATTGTATCAACATGACAAGTGGTGACAATTAAAGATTAATTAATTTGTGGGCTTAAAAAATAGTGGGCTTTAGGCTCATGGGCCAAATAGTAAAATAATAAATTCATTAAAGTGGGCTCAAAATAAGAAAACAATGTTTTAGGCTTTACAAAATAAGCTTTTTTTTTTAAATAAAGGAAAAGAAGAAAATAATTGTTCATACTACGAAAGAAATTATATATATATATATATATATAAATACACATACAAAATTTTGCACGTGCACAACACATGAAAATCAACATTTTTATTAAAATGAAAGTTTAGGGTATTACATCCCGACTCCCAAACTCTCCCCTACATCCTTATGCACCCCCTCCGGACGCCGCACACCTGAGTGCCCACTGTGCCGCCCTTCTACGTCGCCAGTGAAGCCAGCCAAAAGCCAGCCACCCGCAACCCGACCCATACCACGGCGGGCCCCTGCCCTGTGCTTCTCTCAACATAGCAGCCGCAGCGTGCTTTCCCCCGCGCTGTCTCCCCTCCGACAACTCACAGCAGCGGTGTCGATCAGTAGCCGTTCTCTCGACGCGTGCACAGCCAGTTTGCTTTAGCTCTTGTGTGCATGTGTTTGATCATGTGTGTTCGTGGTTCGTGAGTCGTTCTTTCCTTTGAGTTCGTGCCTGGAAAACTGTTCCCATTATTCTCGCTCTTTGCATCGTTTCCGTCGTCGACTATAAGGCAAGTAACTTGTATAATTTCTGTTTGCATATCAATTACTAAATACCACCTATAGTGTAGTTGCTTTAAGATCTATTATCATGAAAACCTGTGTTATATCTCATCTCTATGTGGTGATCCGCCTGTAGTTGTCCCATTACACACACGACATGAAATAACTTAGGAATACTAAATTGTTGATTTATACATGCATGTTTTTTGTAATTATGAGGTGTCATAGAATCTTGTATGCTTGATGTGTTAGTACTAGTATTGTAACGCCCCGAATTCCAAATAAGACCGAATTCGAAGTTCCACAGGATCTTTACACTTCACTTCGTACAATTTTACAAGGAAATTTAAACTTTTTATAATACAACAGAGTCCTTTACATTTATTTACACAGCAGAAGGTAAAATGAAGTACAATAATGAAAAATTATACAATTTCAACATCTTTTAACATTTAAATAAATCAACAGCAGTATATCAACTTTATATCTTCATGAAAATCCAACTCCTGCATATAAAACTGTGGGTGTAACACCCCGAATTCCAAAATACAACTGAATTCGAAGTTCCACAGGATCTTTACACTTCTTTCGTACAATTTTACAAGGAAATAAAAACTTTTCTTACATCAGAGTTACATTACAATTTTACATTGTCACAGCGGAAGCAATTTACAATAAATTACATGAAACAATATTTAAATCAATCTTGAGCAGCATGTATACTTCAATTTGTCAAGCATCTTTACCCTGCATATAAAACTGTGGGCGCATCAGTTCATTCAACTGATAAAATATTATACACGACCATCCTCTCTATGCCGGAAACAGTATAACGATTCTCAATACTTAGCAAATCACAAACTTATCACAAACAAAGCTAAAGGGACTATCCTATTAATGTCGTGTTGTGAACGTGCACTTAGTCCTTAATGCAATTATTTATATGACATGACACTAATGCGCACTTGTTCAGAGTCTATGCAGCCCATACTACATAGGTCCGAGGGCAAGCCCTTAATCGTTCTTCAACTTGTAGGGTTCAATCCTTCATCATGACTTAATCTACTACTGTAACTACAGTAAGTATCCTAGATGTTTTCTAACCTAGGAACTCATGTCTAGGCACCCTGGAGGGAATCCCAACGCACTGACACATGACTCATCATGCAGGCATCCTATGGTAATTTAGCTCCTACGATAGATATGACACCACCCACAGTCGTCAAACACCCCACGAGCATCGCCATCGGGACGGTACTCTGGAGCAGTATCCATGCCCTATCATGACGTATCATGGGACATCCTGTGAATACTCTCACGCCGCCAATCCAGTGGCCCTCATACTCAATGTTTTTCTATTACTTTCATCACATCTTCACTATGTATTTAATCCTTAGTTTAATTGAATCATGAATAAAATCAACCCTTAGAATGTAGCACTCCCACTATACCGGTCTTATTCATTTAATTCACATGACCCAAACCTTGGTCTTCCCATTTCAAATCTCATTTTCATATTTCTTTTATTGCCGGTATAAGGCTTGGCTATACCCTAATTCTCAATTTCAACCCATAATTACAATATCGAGCTTTTCATACTCATAAGCTCTTTTCATGATTAATCACAATTCACGTTTCATAAGCATAGCATTCATGTATTCACATCTTTCATAACCCATCACGATCAATAATTCAACTTCACGTGCAATTTATGTGTAAGAATAAATTTCAACTAGTAGTAATCAATAATTCATGTATCCCACAAATTTATTATTCTCATTTTGAAATCCTCCTACAAGCACAAGTTAGGAGTCCAAATAATTACACCAATCAGACTTTCAAACATTCCGCGTTACTAATTTTCATAGTTATAACTCAAAATTCTCATTTATTTTTTCTTTATTTAAAAAGACAATTTAATTTCAAAAAGAAGTCATTTCTTGCAAAAACCCCAATTTCTTAATCACACTTTATCAAAAGTTATATAAATTTTTCTTATAAGGTCCTAATAATTTTCAGTAATTAATCCATATTTTTTTCAATTTTTATTCTATTTTTAAAACTCAATTAATCAAAAATCTCACACAAACATTTTTTTTTAAAACTCAAACCCCCACCTGGATTCGAACCCACAACCAGCGGTCAAACAGACAGCGCACAAGACCAACGCGCCAAAGCTGCCAAATGATATAACTAGGGGTTATAATCCCTAAGTATTGACTCTCGGCTATTTGGGTTTTTAATAGAAAAATAAAAACAAAGCCACAGTATCGAACCCGAGACCTCCTCCTTACTGTAGTGGCCGAAAGCTCTACTGACCAATTGGTCTAAGTGGCCAATTTGTTTTGAAAGCAATTAATTTGGATTTTAATTTCGCTCTCTGTTCATAGTTATAATTCATGAAGTCTCAAAACAAAATTGTTTCTTTTTCTCCTCTTTTGAAAGCAAAATTTTTCGAAATTAAAATACATTCAATTCTACAGTAACCAGTATTTTTAAGGGTATTTTTTACTCTTTAAAACATATATTTTAGCCTTAGTTTGCATTCCATGATCATAATTTCGACATTCGAGAACTAAAGCATATTTCTTCATAATTAAATATAGGTTTCCACAAAAAAAATCACTACATTAATGTTCTCTTACTTATTGACAACTATGATGATTTAGAACACAAAATCATCTTTCTTAATGAATAAAACTTCTATTTTTATCAACTTATTTACACATGAAGCATTCAATCATTTGTTTGCACATACATTCTCTTTCATATATTCTAACAATAATATGGCACACACAAAAATGGAGAATTCTACTACAAAAATTAACAATTATCTCTTAGTAATCATTCCATCAATTCATCTATAATATACCATTCTACTAATACATTAATTAACAAACATAGTTCCAATTTCTTATTAGTTAATTTACATAATTGCATTTAAAACATACCTAGCATGCATTCTAATATTAGGAGCAATGAAAAAACTCACTTTCATTCATAATTAATAAATCTAGCAACCAAATTAACACACATCTACTAGATTATCAATTCTCCTCTAATTAGGCAAACATGGGTTTAATTTCAACTATTTTCTTTTTAATAACTATTCAATTCATTCCTAACATGATTTCTACTTTAGAAGTCATGAGAAACACCCACCTCTTTAGAGAAAAGCCAATTAAAAGCTCCTAGAGTCCCCTAGAATAGAGTAGCCTTCTTCTCCTAGATTGTGATGCAAAAGGTCATCCTTCTTGCTTCCTTGCCAAAACCGAGAGCTCCTTGTGGGTAAGGGATGGGCCGGCCTCCAATGTAGGGACACACCAAAGAACACTCAACTATATACTCTCTTATGTAATTCTCTCCTATATAAATTCTTTTCTTTCAATAATTTCTTAGTGTAGAATGCAAGTAGGTAGGGGGTATTTATACTAGTTCTAGGATGGATTGGAAGGCTAGGATTTTATTAGATGGTTAAAGATGGATGGCTAGGATAGTAGGGGAAGTTGTAGCAACCACCCATACTCAAAAAAACTACCCATGCACACACACCCACTCCTCATCATCCCATGCACAATCCAGCCTCCACATGGTGTGCATTGCACACTACGTGCATGCACGTGCCCCCTAGTACCTCCTATTTGAAGTTTGTACAATTCTAATTAATCAATTGTTCACAATTTGTGTCTACATGACAAGTGTGACCATTTAAATGATTAATTAAATTTGTAGGCTTCACAAATAGTGGGCTTAGACTTGTGGGCCAAAATAATAAAATAATAAATTATTAAAGTGGGCTCAAAATAAGAAAATAATGTTTAGGCTTTGTAAAATAGGCTTTTAGAAAAATAAAGGAAGAAAATAATTGTTCATACTACAAAAAAAATTATATATATAAAAATAAATATACATATGAATTTTGCACGTGCACAACACGTGAAAATCAATATTTTTATTAAAATGAAAGTTTAGGGTATTATAGTGGGTACGTCAGTTGCTTACAACCGACGAAAATGTTATACATGGCCATCCTCTCTATGCCAAAAATATAACGATCTTAATACTTTAACAAACCACAAACTTGAATGCAAATAAAGTGTAAAATGTGATTACTCTAAACATGTAAATGTATGTAATTCCTTAATGCCTAATGTAGGAATTTTATACTAAAATGACACTAATGCATACTTGTTCGGATTCTATGAATCTCATACTACATGGGTCCGAGAGCAAGCACCTACGTACTCCACATTAAAGGGTTCGATCCCTCACCATGAAATCTACCCAGTAATAAAAGCAAGGTTTAGACATTCAACGTGTATGGATCCCAGCACCAGAGTACACTGCCCGACTGTCATAACAGAATCCTCATCGTGCAAACATCCCGCAAGTGCCCCTCTAGTCCCGGTATACGTATATACACTGGAGTACGGCAAACTATCTGCCCGACTACGCATAGTTCCGAATTTAAAATAAAAGCTCGTCTCCATCGAAGCAACCTCAATCCTGGAGTACATCGCCCGACTGGGTCTATAGTCCCGAAGTACATCGCCCGACTATTACGTTTGCCCGGGTTTACTACATATTCTCTTAGTGCCTAGTTCTTAAGTTCAAGACATGAATAAATTATCATACCTAGAGTTAGTTTTACCCCCCACCGGACTTAATCACAAATACCGAGATAGCTCCATGGCCATATCTCAAAAATATAACACAAATTTTTTAATTCAACAGTGTCAGTACTCGAGGTCTCACTAAACTCTAGATCCCAACCTTTCATGTACAAGAATCCATGGGTACTTATACCCTTCAATAATCATGTATTAAACTCAATGTATTCTTATCTTCAACTTATTCACAATTTAATCAATGTCTTATCTTAACATCCTTCATGATTCAATTATTCATTCATAATCTTTAAAAGCAATATTTCTTTTCATGAACATAGATTCATCACTTTAAGTCTCATTAGCAATTTAAGCTCATATAATATATCTCAACCCACATCAAGTATTTCTTAAACCAAATAAGTGTATAATCTCTTCAAGAGAAATCAATTCACATAACAATATTTTACTCTTCTGTTAAAAGAAATAAAAATGTCGTACTATTAGATATATTTTTTTCTCGAAGTGATCAACTCCTTTCTATCTCATTTTCACGTTTTAGTTCTCATAATACACATGAAAAATTCTGAAACTATTTTTAATAAATTGTATATCATATTATAGGAATACTAAAATTTGTCCCCAAATTTTTAATGGCATTAAAACACTTTCTTTGATTAAAAACAAACCCAAAAAATATTTGAAGCCACCGGGTTTCGAACCCAAGCTCCCCCACCCTACACAGTGAACGCCCAAAGCCCACACTGAAAGCCACTAAGCCTATGTGGCTTAACTGTCATAATAGTGAACCCAAACCAATACATATAGTGTTTCCAATTTGTGGTTTATTTTAAAAATCAAAACAAAAAGGGGGGGTACCAAGCTTCGAACCCAAAACCAACCCCTAACCCATGGCTATAGTACCAACTTATGGTGCACAGACTAACCAATAAGTCCAAGTGCGATTACTGATTATCGAGTTACACTGTTATGCTTTTGTTCAATCGTATTATTACTCAATTTTCTTCACAAAACTCTATTTTTCATTCGATCTAATCTTTCATTAGACTATAATTATTTTATCTAGACTGAGTTTACTTTCTAATAGTAACTAACGAATTTATAATTCATATTTTAGACAATATCTCTAAATTTCAAATTATTTCTTCTTATTAATGAAGCATGAATTGCATTTCTTCAATTTAATCAAAATAGCAATTGTATCTCTTACAAACAATAAAGTGAATCTATGTGTACCAATTCAACTTCAAAAAAATTCATTTTTAACCACAAGGGAAAATCTCAACAATTTTCATACAATTATATATTTCGACATTTGTAAATTAACATGCATATTTGTTCATGGCAATAACTCATTGTTTTATTTTCTTATTTCTAACTAACATGATGGAAATTAGTTTCTTAATCATAACAAAATTTTTTCATTTCATGGCACAACGCAATAACATGGATTTGTTCTACATTTATCACATTAAGTTTATCTATACTACTCATTTAACATATTAGCATTCATTTTCTATATTCAGAAAGCACAAGATCACCTGCCTTTTATGAAGAATATGCAAATAAAGATGATGGGACATAACTCCTAGCTCTAACAAGCAACACCTAGTCCTTCTCCTCCAAGCAAGAGCACTCCAAAAAGCCTCCAATGCAACAAGAACACTCTCTAACTCTCTTTCTTTTTCCTCTCTTGATTTGTTTTGTTTTTGGTGTGAAAAGAAAAGAAAAGAAAAGGAGGGTGTATTTATAGGACAAAAGAAAAGCTAAAATGCAAATCTCATCCACCTAATAACTATCCACTCAACTCTCCACTTTTCCACTACTCCACCTCGTCATCTGTCCTAACCCCCGGCCACTCATCTCCATAACCGGCCTCCTCTCTCTCCTAGAACATGTGCACATGCTGTGCACTAGTGAACACACACACACAATAATATATACAAATCCTATAATTCTAATATGTGTATTAAAAGTTATTACATGTCATGTGTGAGTCCATGCACAACTAAAAATTAATGGACTTGTCTTGTGGGCTTACTTTTAATTAATTTAATTAATTAGTCTAGTGGGTTAGAATCTATTCTTAGGTCCATGGGTTTAATGAAAGGCTAAAAGAAAAACTCATGCATGCTAAAATAATAAATGAGAGTAAGAAAAATAAAGATGAAAAAATTAGCACGTGCATTGTACGTGCAAAAATTGAAAAAATTGCATTTTTAATTAAAGTAAAAATACGGGATGTTACAAGTATAACTCTTTGTAAACTTGTTAAACATCTTATACCATGTTGCTTGGACATTTAGTATACCATATTTCGCTTTTGTTATGATTTAGATGTGTTATATATGAGCTAGTTGATTTTATGAAAAAAGAAGATTTCTGTTTTTGCTGTTACTCTATTTTTGTTCAGTATTTTAAATCCTGTTGAGGTCAGTAAATAAAAATTATTTGTGAATATGAATTATAGAGAATTCTATCTACTTTCTAGAATCTCTGACAGATCTCAATTTCGATTTCTGAGTTGCAAGTTATGGCTATTATACTACAGAGGTGTAGAAAAATTATAGATTTGGTTTTATGTGAATTCTGGAGAGTAATTTATTTTTATACTGATGTTAAAGATAATATTTTGATCCAATATTTTGCTGAGTACAACTAGACTTGACTGGGATTAACCCCAAATTTTTGTGAATTTAATTGATAACTTTTACAAACTATTCTAAGCTTGCAAACAACTACTATACTTATAGAATTTTCATGCTGTTCAGTAAAGAACCTAAATTTCAACCTAATTCTACTTGCCATTGATAAAAACTTTGTTAATATGAATTGTATCATGCTGTATCTATTTTGTCACCCTTTTGACGGATCTAGATTTTGATATATATTTTGTAATCTATTTCTGTTTTAATACTGCTGTGTTTATGATGTTAGATTTACAAACTTGTTGTATCTTGCTGTTTTCTGATTTTAATTGACTATACTATCTATGTTGAAAAATTATGAAATTATATTTTCTGATACTAAACATACTAGGAAATATCCCAGATTTTTTCTTGGATTTAATTAGTAAGTTTTTATGCTGTTTTCCTATTTATAAACAAAAACTTGTGATTTCTGGCTGAACATATTTTCTGGATACAATTCTGTTTTGAATCATGTTTTTATGAAATACCATATGTCTCATATATATGTGTTGGATTCGGCCGAGAGTCTATTTTCCAGATTTTCTGACGGATCCAAATTTGCAAATTTGTGGCGACGGAAATCTCAGATTTGGTGCAGTGGTATCCTACTGTCCAGAATTGGAAAGTCTCGTTGTTCTAGTCTTTTATGAGTTGTTTGTCACCTGTGCATGTTTATATTTCAACCTGAATCTGTTACTTGTTCATACCATGTTATTCTTGCCTTGTTTGTGATACGTATATGCCTGTTTGATAATAATAACAAATAACCAAGCCGGGGTTAAGGGAAAGATTTAGTAGTGAAAAATATAGAAATATGTACTTGGAAGGAGGCCTGTGTTTCCCACCTAATTATCTGTTATCTGTTACCTGCGATATGATTACCTGACATGTGAATCTGATTATCTGTTTACCTGATTCCTGACTACATACTTCCTTATGAGAAGGTGTACTTAGAAGGAAACTCGTGTTTCCCACCTGTTACCCATCTACATACTTCCTTATGAGAGAGTGTATTTGGAGGGGACCGTAGGTCCTACCTGATGCATGTTACCTGTTACATGATACCTGTACATGTTTACTTGATACCTGGGTACACGGCCGTATAGAATCTACTACGAAATCTAAACGCAGCTTGTTTAAATGTAACAACCATGTGGTAAATAAATGGGACGCATGAAGTGCTACCTGTATAGAAATAAATACAAGACTTGACATAACATGACACCTGTTACATGCTTACCTGTACATGCTACCTGACACCTGTTACATGTTTACCTGTCTGCATGATACCTGTTACCTGTCACATGTCACATGCACCTGTTATCTCATCACATTACTTGATTTTGTTCCTGATTTATGTTAGCCATTCTGTTTTGTTGTCATGTCTATTCCATGCTATGTTGCTTCTGCTGTTACTCTACATTTGTTTATCTTTTTCTGTACTTGTTAGCTGCACTACAATCGGCTCGAAACTTGCATTGACGGGCATTTGTTTTCTTTTTTCTTTTCCTACAATTTGTTAAATTGCACACTTTGGTGATCAGCTGCTCGATAGAGTAGGTGATGAAAGATTCTAGTTGCAGGAGTTCTTGCTATATTTATTTTCATGTTGCTTCTTTGAATAAATGTAATTGCTACATGAATTTTGTATTGGGCAGTTTGACCCAGAATTTATGACTTGTTCCAGATTTGATTAATTTGAGATTATTAAATTTTGTTTTAAGTAAATTCTATTAGTATATTGATTCATTCATGCATCTGTTGTTGATTTCTTCTTTTCTATTTCCTGTTTATTCCTGTGAAATGTTGTAAAGATCTTGACAGCTTATGAATGGTGAAAGCTATTTGCTGGACTTAGTCACGTATCCGTATTCCGTTTCTTTTTGGGAAGCGGGGCGTGACATATATTCCACCCCTCCTGAACCCTAGCAGTTTTTCTCCACTCCTGAGCATCCATAATGGTGCCCAGCCCTGGTGGCCCGTCTCTGATTTCGGACCTCACTAAATGTTGTCACAAATATAAGACGCCTTGGCAGGCATTACCTGCTCCATCTCATTCGTATTTGATAACTTAGAACATCAACGGATACTTATGGGTCCATCCCCTAAGTTCCGACAGGAGTTTACAACTTATACATCCGCATTCGCGTTCTTAACACTAAATCCCAGAAATTAGCAGTCGGGACAATGCCGCACATGTCCTCTTGACAGGTGAATACAACTTCTAATAATTATATAAATTCCAATACTTGTTAGAAAATTGATTTCTTAGTCTCATATGAAACCTTAATGAGTCTACTACAACAGTGTAGTTAAGAACCTCTAGTTTCAACCCAATTAAATCTGTCTAAATTCATTTATAATACATTAGGTTCAGAATCCAGAAATCGCAGCTCTTGCTATTTTAAAAATCACAGAAAATCCCACACTTCCCTGAAATTGGATTTCTTAGAAAATAAGTATGATATTCAGCCAGAATTATGAAATAAATTCTGTTTCATTTCGAAACCAGTAATGTACTCAGAATTTATTAAAATACCAAACGACATCCAAAAATTATGAAATTTTGAGGAGATGTTGTACACACATACATGATACACATACAAAAGTTTCAGTCTCATAACCCATGTATTTAAATAGAAATGATTTTCTCAAATCAGATCAAATTCTCGACATAATTATAATAATGTTTCTAAGATAATTATATCATAATCCCAACAATTAATTAACAACAATTAACACCTATAATCAAACAACATTCATCCACAATCTAAGCATGATTACTCAATTTATTATCTAGCATGCATATACCTTATAATATAAATAGAGTTGGTTAAAGTTGTTACCCACGTATTTGTTTCCGAAATTATCTAACATGCACACATTCTTCAATATAAATAGACTTGGTTAAATTTGTTACCCACTTTTTATCGTTTCTGGTTTTGATCAATTCTACGATCAATTTGCAGACGATAGCAACACAAACAACGACAATGGCTCTACGGGCCACAACTATTCGTTGAATTCGGGAAGCGAACGAAATGAAAATATATATATATATATATATATATATATATATATATATATATATATATATATATATATATATATATAAAGAGTAGGAGAGAGAGAGAGAGAGCTAGAGAGACAGAAAAAGAGCTAGAAAGAGAGAGAGAGAGAGAGAGAGAGAGAGAGACAGAGAGAGAGAGAGAGACAGAGAGATAGAATGAGAGATATACTATGAGAGGGATTGGTTATGGGTTTCGATGGAGGCTCAGGGAGGTTGATGATGGCGACAAAGTTCGGAGGGGAGCTGTGGTGGTTGCTCGGGTGCTGACGGCAGCGAGGAGGAGAGTTGACGGCAACACTGTGGTGGAGGCAGTGGGGTGATGGTGATGTGGCAATCAAGAGCTCGAAGAGAGCTCGATGGAGTAGGCGATGGCAACGACGATGGTGGGAGCTGGTCGATGGTGGAGGAAGGGAGCTCGGCGACATTAGCGAGGAGATGTGATGGTGACGAAGATGGAGATGGAGCTTCAGCGAGGAGCTTGGAGGTTGAGTGCTGGCGGTTGAGGTGGTGACAGTGACGATGTGGCGATGGAAGTGGCGATTGGAGCTTCGAGGTGAGCTCAAGAGGTGTGGAAGAGGGTGGAGGAGTTGCGGTGGAGGTGCGGTTGTCAAAGGTGGAGGAGCTGCAGGCGGCGAGGCATCGGTGATGGTGGTGATGGTTGGCGGCGATCGATGGAGCTTTGGGGGCAGTGAGCAGCAATGGCGATGGTGATGGTGATGGCGATAGTGACAAGGAGGTGGAGTGGAGTGCTGGAGATCGTGGTGGTGTTGGTTGATGGTGAGACGATGGCAATGTGGAGGTGGAGGATCTTGGGGAGAGCACGGAGTTGGGTTTCGGAAGCGGGAAGAAGGAGAAGAAGTGAGAAGGAGAACTGTATGTATATATATATATATATATATATATATATATATATATATATATATATATATATATAGGGAAGTCTTCCGTTGTGCACCTCCTATGGTGCACACGGCGTGTGCACTCGGCCTTCCCGCCTTCGTATCGACGATCTGAACCGTTCACATTGATCTACACATCTTAATTAGTCTAAATATGTAAAATAAAATTATTTGAAATTCATTTGCCTATCCATTGAAGTATTACAAAATTGTATGGCTGAAAATCATTGTTTTTTATAGTCACATGATGGATGGGCAAATGAATTTCAAATTATTTGATTTTACATATTTAGACTAATTTAGATATGTAGATCAATGTGAACGGTTCTGATCGTCGATACGAAGGCAGGAAGGTCGAGTGCACACGAGTGCACACGGAGGGGTGGTGCACAATGGAAGATTTTCCTATATATATATATCTATATAATAAAACACAAAGAAAGCTATCAAGTGGCTCTCATTCAATAAGGTTGAAATCAATGGTCCTGATCTAACCTTACAAAACATATTTTTCCCGCCCAAAAATTTCCCTCAAAACTCAAATTCAATTCCCACAAAACAACTCCTTTATTTATTATTTATTTCTTTCTCCCTCCCTCTCTCTCTCATTCTTCCTCTATTTACTCATAAATTTATTTTTTCAGATTTCAAGTTTGTAAATTTCCAGATTTTTTATGCATTTTTTTATTGCTCATGTAAATTGAAAATAGCAAATATCTCATGAACAGTTAAATTTCATCATTTTTCACACTCAAAGTTCTAAGAGTTGGATTTTATACCCTCATTTATAATTATTTTTCAACATATACTAATGGAAACATGGACTTTTATTTACAACTAATTATTGTTTTACTATTCAAACCGAGCTACATAATTGTTGTTTTACTGTTTACAAGACTTTCATATGTTGTATCGTTCCGAAGCCGTGCCGTAGGCACGTGCCCACGGGCAAATCTAGTATATATATATATATATATATATATATATATATAAAAGAGATATATAAGAGAGAGAGACTCACGAACAGAGAAAGAGTGTGTGTGTGATTGAGTGAGTGTAGGAATGTATTTATAGCGGTGTGAGGGAGTGCTGCATGTGCATGTGAGGGTTTAGCTATAGGATATAGAGTTATATAGGGAGGGAGAAAAATATGGAAAAAGAAGACCAGTGATGTTTGTAGGAGGAGGTGGAGGCAGTAGAGTAGGATTAGTAGAGAGGTGGGCAGTTAATGCCGTAGAATGTAGTTGGGGGTGTGATAGTTGGTTGTTGGATTAGGATTAGAGGATTTAATTATGATTAGGAGTTAGGATTAAGGATTTAATTAGAGTTAAACTAAAATTTAATCTCCAGTTAAAAAAATGAAAATTTTAGAATGGATCCAAAAATATTTGGGTTGGGTTCAAATAAGAGATCAAAAATAAATTGCAAGAACGAAAAGTGATACAAAAATATAAATATCTATTGATAATGTACAAACACATGTTTAATACACGCGTGGAAAAAAATTGTCATAATTCAATTTTGCGAGGTATTGCACTAGGCTTCAACCAACACATCTATATAGAACTAACAACAGATATAATTAAAACAGAGCAATATAGTTATAGTTACAAAAAATGACTACATGCCGATAGAACTAAAAAGAGAGACGGCAACATTAGCCCCAACTCCCCAAAATAAGTACATAGAGTGATTCACACAAAATATATAAGCTCAACCATCAGGCAATCCACCAGTAAAGTATTGTCCAACACATCAAGGAGGTAAAAATATTTGACGATTAACTCGGGTGTTCTCAGTGTATTTTACTATCAGATATTAATATACTTTCTGAGATGTACACTATAGTAATGTTCATGTATAATACTGGATACATTTACTTTCCAGCCTTTCGGATGGATGAATCTGAAACTTCCGTCATGGAGTTTATGTAGCTCAAGTTTGAATATTAAGACAACAATTAGTTGTAAATAAAAGTCCATGTTTCCATCAGCATGTGTTGAAAAATAATTATAAACGGGGGCGTGAAATCTAACTTCTTAGAACTTTGAGGATGTAAAATGATTAAATTTACCCAAGTGAATATCTAGATGGGCAATCAAAAGAAGCATAAAAAATCTGTATTTAAATCTTCCATTACATTTGAAATCAATCAAGGAATTTAGTAAATTTGTTCTACATGAAAAATCAAAAGAAGCATTAAAAATCTGAAAAATCCGGAAATTTACAAATATGAAATCTGGAAAATCTAAATTTCTGTGTATAGAAAGAGAGAGAGAGAGAAAGAGAGAGAGAGAGAGATCTAAAAAAGTGAAAAGAGTTGAGAGAGATAATAATAAAGTGAGGAGGATTTTAGTTTTGGGAAAAAAATATTTTTTGGGAAGGTGAATCTAAGCCATTGATTTTGTGTCAATTGAATGAGATCCACTTGATAGCTTTTTTTTCAAATTGCCTTGTGATTTATTATATAGATACTTAGGTGAATATCTACATGAACAATCAAAAGAAGCATAAAAAATCTCTATTTAAATCTTCCATTAAATTTTAAATCAATCAATAAACTCAGTGAAATTTTCTATATGAGCAATCAAAAGAAGCATTAAAAATCTGAAAAAATCGGAAATTTACAAATATGAAATATGAAATTCTAAATTTCTGGGTATATATATATATATATATATATATATATATATATATATATATATACATAGAGAGAGAGAGAGAGAGAGAGAGAGAGAGAGAGAGAGAGATCTAAAAAAGTGAATAGAGTAGAGAGAGATAGTAACAAAGTGAGTAGGGTTTTTGTTTTGCGGGGGAAACTGTTTGGGGTGAAAATGTCTTTTGGAATGTTGAATCTGAGTCATTGATTTTGTTTCAATTGAAGGAGAGTCACTTTATAGTTTTTTTTTTTAAATTGCCTTGTGATATATATATATATATATATATATATATATATATATATATATATATATATATATATATATATATGTAGAGAGAGAGAGAGAGAGAGAGGAGCGCTCAGTTGCAAAATGGGTATATATATATATATATATGTAGAGAGAGAGAGAGAGAGAGAGAGAGAGAGGGGAGGGCTCAGTTGCAAAACGGGTCTGTTTGCACAGACCCGTTGCGAACTGAGCGCTAAGCCGTTGGATCGTTTTGATCATGATCCAATGATTCAGATCTCTCCCGCGCCCATCACCCCCTCTCTCACTTAACTTTCGGAGGGGTAAAATTGGTATTTTACCCCCAAATAACTTTTTGACTAAGAGTGCCGCTCACACTCTCTCGCTCGTCGCTGATGACTTGTATTATTTTCGGCCAAATTTGAACCTAGACCGTTGTTGGCAACAACGGCCAAGGTAGAAAAAATTCATATTCGAACCTTGGTCGTTGTTCCAAACAACGACCTATGTATAACTTAGGCCTTTGTTTGGAGCAACGGCTTAGGTTGTACAAGTGTTTTAAAACACCTGTACAAATCTCCCTCTCCTTTTACCTTCGATCTCTCACACTCAGTACTCTCTCTCTCTCTCTCTCTCTCTCTCTTTTCTCTCTCTCTCGCTTGTTCTCGAACTCATTGTCGAAACCCTAACTCCTCCTCCTTCCTCCGTCACTAGTCTCTCTCACTCACTCTCTCCTTCTTCTAGAACTCTTGCCATCTTCCTTTGAATATCCCGAATCCCAAATACCCTAACCCTAACGAGCTCTCCGAAACTCTAGTCCTATGTAACGCCCCGAATCCCAAATACACTGAATTCGAGATGTTCTACAGGATCTTTTCACTTTCTTCAGTACAACTTTACAAGAAATTTAAACTTTTCACTTTACATCAGAGTTTACATCATATTACACTTTTCATTTGCACAGCGAAAGTAAGAATATACAACATTTACATAAATGTACAACAACATGGTAAAGTCTTTATGCATCCATTCCTCTTTAACATGTAATTTATCCTGCATACAAAACTGTGGGTACGTCAGTTTATTCAACCGACGATAGTTATACATGGTCATCCTCTCTATGCCAGAAACAGTATAACGAATCTCATTTCTTAACAGATCAAAAACTTGTTCACATAACAGTTAAAGTAAGGGGAAAAATCTTAATGATGTCGTGTCGTGATCGTGTACTTAGTCCTTAATGCAATTTACTTAATTTACATGACACTAATGCGCACTTGTTCGGATTCTATGCATCCCATACTACATAGGTCCGAGGGCAAGCCTCTTAATTGTACTTCATTTTTGTAGGGTTCAATCCCTCGCCATGACTTAATCTACTTCTGTAATTACGGTGAGTATCCTTGATGATCTATGAGTACAAGCACGTATCCTGGACCCTGGAGGGGAACCCCACGCCATGTCTTGACTCATCAAGCATGCATTCTGTGGCAATTCAAGCCTCCTCCCTGAACACGATCCTCTTGCAGTCACCAAACATCCCACAAGCATGGCTAAAGTCCGGTCATTACTGAGTTGCGCTCACGCCATGTCTTGACTCATCAAGCATGCATTCTGTGGCTCACACACCCGCACCGTAAACTCTGGTTCTCATACTTATGTTTTCTCTCACTTTCATCACATCTTCACTATGTACTAAAATTATTAGAATCATGAATAAAAATCGAAGCTCTAGAGTTAGCCTCTCCACCAAACCGGACTTACTCATTTCATTTACACATGACCAACCTTGGCCTTCCTTTCAATTTTCATTTCATTCATCCATTTCCAATGCCGGGGGAGACTTAGCTACTCTTCATTTCAATTTACAATTCACAATTTCCGATTTGAGCATTTCCTACTCATGAATTCAATTATCATTGCCTCAGCATATCATGTTCTTTAACTTTCATATTCATTTAATTCTCGGTTCAGAACTATGATTCATTTCATATAAATTCTCAATAAATGAAGATTCATTTCATGTGCAGCAACAAGAATAGGATCTCCAACATTAATCACAGGATTCACAACTTTTCACACAATATCAAATGAAATCTCTGACATATCAAAATAAACTCTGGACAGTCGACTTGGAGAAAGTCCAGTCAACTTGTTCAGTCAAATTAAACTCTTCACAATTGCTCGGGAGAGTCGACTGCTGCACATGACCAGTCGGCTGTCCCGAAACTTTATATATATTCAAAATCATTCATCTATCAGTCGACTTATCTCTAGATCAGCCGTCTGCACCGAGTCTTAATAATACACATTTTCATGCTCAGCCCAGTCGAATTACTACTCGCATTAAGTCGACTGAACAGGTTCATGTTTCAAATTAAGGCATTATTCTTCCATCAGTCACCATATACCCATGCATCAGGGTGTCAAATTACAATATATCCATGTCACAAAACATGTAATTTCTTAACTGTTCAGCAACATCATAATCACGGAATTTTAAGTAACTAACATTGTCCTTCCTTCGAGGAAAATACTAGACATACATTTACACTTATTCATAACTTTCTTGCAGAGATGAGATGTTAATCTCAATTTATTATACTAGGTTAATCAATGGAATATCTCATTTCATGGAATTGCAGAATGATTATAATTTAGTCAATGCACCAGTCGGCTGTTCACATCGTCAGTCGACTGCACAGGCCATTCTCAGTTTTACTAATTATCACTAGTTTCTTTCCACGAGTTCATGTCTTCTTAGTCATATGCGACATCGAAGATACAAATTTGCATTTCTATTTCATTCTAGTTAATACACACATACATCATGAAACTTTCTAACAAAGTTTGAGAGCACACGTCTCGTATCAGTCGACTCATCCCATTGGCAATCGACTATACAGACCCAAATCATTCTTAATTTACAGTGTCGTTATTACACTATTGATCTTTCATAATCATCATCATAGCCATACTCAGGCAAATTCTAATATGTTCGAATTCACTTTTCATAAACATGTAGCAATCATCAAAATCATGTCATATTATCTACATTAGAAGTCCTGAGAAACACCCACCTTATTTGACGAAATAATCAAAATCCAGCAAAAGCTCCTTAATGTAGTGGATGACTCCTCGCTTCTTGCTCCTTGCTCCACACCGAAGCCTTCAGAAATGCTACTCGGCCTCCACAGAAAAGCACACACAACTCTCTCACAAAATACCTCTCTTACAATAATGATTCTAGTGTAAAAGAAATAGGGAATGAGAGGGGGTATTTATATACAAATTTGAGTAGGATGGAGGGCTAGGATTTAGTAGATAGTTATAGGATCAAGGGCTAGGATGGACTAGGGAGTTGTGATAACCACCCACACTCCACATAACTACCCATGACTCACACCCACTTCTCTACCCAATCCGGCCAAAAAAAAATAGTGCTCAATGCACATGTCATGTGCAATGCACGTGCATGTACAAATCATACCCTACAAGAACTTGTACATAAATAATAAGTCTCCTTTTTTTAAAAAAAAATGTTACACATTACAAGTTGTAGAAAAATAGAAAAAGAATTAAACCATGGGCTTAAATTAATTTGGGCCAAGATAATTTATTTTAAAGAAAAACAAACTAAATTTTGGGCTTTAGGAAAAGACTTTAAAATAGGGCTTTCTTATTTATTTAGAGGAAAGTTTTGTAAAGAAGTAATTAAAACAAAAAATTAGAGATTTATACTCATCATGATGAAAAAAAATACTAGCCAACAATATTACACGTGCACACCACGTGTAAAAGTAAATAATTTTTCATATATTTGAAAAGTCAGGGTATTACATCCTACTCATCCGTCCACAACAACACCACTACCTCCTCTCTCTCTTCTTCTCAAAGACCCACATTGTACAAGGTATTCACACTATTCTTAGCTTTTAGTAGAGGTCTATGTTTGTTAATTGAAATTATGTTTAATTTTTGGAGTCTACAATTTAAAAAGTGATGCATAGTTAGTTGCTTGTTGTGTATTGTATATAGTATTTTGATAATTGTAGAACTAGTTGTTTTTTCGCAAATGTAGTTGTAGTTGTAGTTGTAGAATTTGTCATTGATTTATTTGAAAAAAGTGCAAAAACGAGGTAAATTTTTTACGAGTAGGTCGGGCTCACCACACACAAGCTAACACAACCTGTAGAAGTGAGTTTGGACTCACAGTTTGCAATCACGGCTGTGTACCGCTTTCGACCCTTTTTCGTGAGTGAAAGCGTTACATTGCCGTATACTGCAAACCGTGAGTCAAAACTAAATTCTACAAGTTGTGTTGGTTCGTGCGTGGTGCATCCTACCTACTCGCAAAGTTTCGAAATTTTTCGATCTTGTTTGTGTAGTTTTCTACCGTTAATCAAACAACAATTATACTTTGATATTTTACAAGTGACTTTTCAATAGGAAACCACACAAATGACATCCGAAAAATACGAATTTTTCCAGCAGATCGGGGTCACCAAACACAAGTCAACGCAACTTTTAGAAGCGAGTTTGGACTCACGGTTTGCAATATACGCTCGTATATCACTTCATTTGCTTCTCATTTGAAATGAAGCGATACATTGCCGTATCTTGCAAACCGTGAGTCCAAACTTTCTTATACAAGTTGCGTTGGCTCGTGCGCTGGCGAGTCCGACATACTCGCAAAGTTTTGGAATTTTTTGATTTCGTTTGTGTGGTTTTCTCACGTATTTATTCGTAACTATATATATGCAAATTGTGTATTAACATTTTATGATTAATGTATTGATAAGTGTTATATTATTCTTTATGTTAGATATGGACAGTGGTGATGGATATTCTGTTGTCGGCGATAATTTTATGTGTGCACAACAAAGTGGTGAATGCATGCCGCAAGTTGAAGAGCTCCTCAAACCAAAGTTAGGTATGACGTTTCATGCCTTAGATGAAGCCAAGAACTTTTATTCGATTTTACAATGCGTAAGGGTGTGAATAAATATAAGGAAAGCTAAGTTGTGGATAAGTCTTTTTTGTGTAATAAAGAAGGGATATCACCGAGTCACCCTAGTGATGGTAGATGGGGTACTACTTCTAGAACCGTTTGCAAAGCTGTCGTTCGTGCAAAACTAAACGAAGAAAATAATAAATGAGTGTTGTATTCATTTCATGAACCACACAATCACGTATTTATTTCACCCGGTAGAAGACATCTTTTGCCCCGCAACCGTTTGGTGTCGAATACGGATAGAAGAATAATGGATCAAATGACTCAAGCTAATATCCCTACTTGCAAACAAATGCTCTTCTTCAAAAGTGCTAGCGGTGGTCACAAAAATATAGGATTCACCGAAAAATATACTAGAAATCTACTTAGAGACTCGCATGAAGCGTTGGAAAGGACACGATGGGAACATTCTCATTGATTTTTTTTAATCGAAAAAAATTGATGGATCCTTCATTTTTTTTTCTTTTCAAGTAGATCTGGAAGGCCGGTTGTCTCATTGTATTTGGGTGGATGGTATTTCTAGGATGAACTACCAAGAAATTGGGAATGCACTACCAAGAATTTGGGGATGCACTTTGCTTTGATGCCACATACAACCCGAACCCATATGGAATGTTATTTGTACCATTTATCGGAATCAATCATCATTGGCAATCAATGTTCTTGGGAGGTGGGTTCCTTCCAAATGAGAATGCCTCTTCTTCTGTGTGGTTCTTTGAGAAGTGGTTAGGAGTAATGCAAAATCATGCTCCCTCTTGCACTGTGACGGACTAGGATCGTGGGATAGCCGTGGCAGTGAAGAAATTTTTTTCCGGGACTCGGCATCGGTATTGCATTTGGCACATATTGAATAAGTTACCGCAGAAGGTACGTATGCCTAATGATGTTGATAAGTTTAGGGAAAATTTGAAGACTGTCATATATGATTCCGAATATGTACATGATTTCGAAGAGAGATGGAAATTAGTGCTTCCGAACTACAGAGTTGAGAATAATAAATGGTTGAACGATCTGTTTGAAATTCGTGATAAATGGGCACCCATCTTTGCAAGAGATTCATTTTGGGCTGGCATGTTGAGTAGCCAACAGGTTGAGTCTATGCATTCTTCTTTGAAGCATCACACAGAAAAGAAGTACTCCTTACAAAAATTTTCGTCATCTTCGACCAGTTTTTGGCAACGCAAAGACACGATGAACTTAAAGAAAATCATCGTAACCATGAGAGGAGACCGAAATTGAAGACCCAATGGGTGTTGGAAAAACATATGGCACGAATATACACTTTGAAAATATTCTATAAATTCCAATATGAAGTTACAAAAATCTTATTATATAATGTGACTTTCGTTGCCAATCTTGACACACTGGATAGTTCAACCTTTCATGTGATGCTTTGTGGAGAATTCGAACCGGCGAGGTTGATTCAATTATGCAAACTCACAATTATGCAAACTCCGTCAAATTGTTATTTGTGGTTGTAAAATGTTTGAATTCGTTGGTATTTTCTGCAAACATATTTTGGCAGTTCTTTGGATTAGTCATCACATTAGTCTACCAGATATATATATTAAAAGAAGATGGACCCAGGATGTGATGAGAAGAAGTTATACATCGGTTCCACACGAAGGACGTAGCCAAAATTTTGCTTCTCGCTATTGTGAATTGAGTCATCACGCAAAACAAATTTTTGATCTTGGTTGTTCCTGCGAATCTAGTTACAAGTAAATGCTTGATCTTATGGTGAAAGGCATTAATGGTGGTTCTCGTCTTCAAATACATCCCGAAGGTAGTGCACAACCCCATGAAGAAGGACATGCACAACCCCATGATGAAGGAAATGCACAACCCCATGCTGAAGGCAGTGGACATGCACGTCCATGTGTGAGGGACCCAGGACAGTGTGTTACAAAGGGAAGGTCTAAAGGGAAGAGATTGAAGCCGATAAGTGAGCAAGTTAGAGGAAAAAAAGCTAGAAGGTTAAAACTTGCGGCTTGTTCGCAGTCGGGCATGATTCAAGAAATTGTCCAACCCTATTTGATGGGTAATATATTTATTACTTTTGTTAACGTATAATAAAAATTTCAATCATTCTTTGTGTGTTGACATGCATATATATATATATTGATTAACTAAAACTTGTCATTTATTTTAGGGCAACCAATCTAGAAGAAGTTTTTCCAACCGATGAAGAGAGTTCCGACGATAATTTTGATGAACCGTTGTGAGGTAAATTTTAATGGGGTTAAAGTATTTGAATGTTATAGAATACCAATACTAATCTCCTTTTTTGTTTGAATTTTAATTAATGTTGTAGGTATTTATAGCAGGAAGCTTAATTGTCTCTTGTTGCAACATATTCTTAATTACAACAGTGTATATATTTATATGTACTTGGTTAAACTTTTGTGTGTTGGTTGTTTTCCACTTGTTTGATGAAGTCAATCTTATCAGATTCGAAGACCTATACTTTTGAACTTCGCTAATCATATGTACTCGAGCACGAATGTTGACAGATGAGTGGATGTAGTGTGTTTGTTGATAATGTTAAGTTGATATTCATTATGTTTTTCGTATTGGATGTTGATTGATGAGACTTAATATGTTCTTGTCGGAAGAGTATGAGTATTGTGAATTTTAAATAAAATTGAGTACTATTGTATATTAGAGTAGCAGTTGAACACAAATTGTTGTCATATCAGTTTTTTTATAAAACAAATTAATATACAACAACTTTAATAAACCTAGGTCTTTGTTGTAAACAACGGCTTTAGGCAAAAACAATTTTATGATAAATTTGAGGGCAAGTGAGAGCAATTCCACAGAAACCAAAATAATTTCATAACAACTTAAGCCGTTGTTGGAAACAATGACTTAAGTTTATGATATTTTTGTAAAAAAATACATGTGAATATGCTCTCAAGTCAGAGAGTAACTCCATAGAAACCAAAATAATTTCATACTAAGTTTATGAATTTTTTGGAAAAAAAAAATACATGTGAATATGCTCTCAAGTCAAAGAGCAAGCAAACACAAACCAAAAAAATTCATAGCAACCTAGGCCGTTGTTGGAACGGCTTAAATTTATGAAACAACGGCCTAAGTTTATGGATTTTTTGTAAAAAAATACATGTGAATATGCTCTCAAGTCAGCGAGAAAGCCAATAGAAACCCAAAAAAATCATTACATCCTAGGCCGTTGTTGGAAACAACGGCGTAAGTTGATATGACGTTTTTTGGGGTTTTTTACAACTTTCTCTTCTATCTGTACGAACAGAGGTTCTTGCACTCTATACCAAAGACATTCATATTCTTGTATATCGTCTCTGTATTTTATTAATTTCCTTTTTTAGCAACCAAAATGAATAATATATAATTGTCACGGTTAAATGCTTAAATATTTTATAGAAAATAACTTAAACACATTTTTTTTTCAAAAAAAAAAAATATTCTCTACTTCCCCCCTAATTTATAATATCTTTTGGAGAATTATATTCATTTATAATGTGAATTATTTTTTGGTACTTCTAAAATACACTATATCAATATATAACATATAAATTTAATATATTTTGGAACAAATAAATTTGGTGACATTGTGAATATGAGAGAGTATGTCTCTGTTCAGCTAATTTGAACCTTAGCCTAACCCCTAACCCTACCCTAACCCCTAACCCTCCCCTAACCCATAGCCCTCCAATCAGGGGTTTGGGTAGGGTTAGGGTTAGGGTAAGGTTAGTTTTAATGAGGGTTAGGGTTGGGTTAGGGTCATGTTAGTTGTATTTTGAGTCTTCCAAAAACAATATCTACTATTTATATTTTTGAACAATTTTAGAACATCTTACACATACTAATCCCCAAAAAAAATTGTAAAAAGAAATTCTTTTTTTTGTCCAAAAAAAACAAAACATAAGGAGGGTTGGGGTAGGGTTAGTGTAGGTTATCGAGGGTTAGTGTAGGGTTATGGGTAATGTCTGTACAAACGATTATATCTATTAGATAATACACTGGAACTTGTTCGAATAGATTTTTTCAGGGAACTTAATGGTTGGTCATAGAATAAGGATCACATGAATAGAATACAACATATTTAAAAATAATCCAAATTGTTCCCAAAAAACACTATTCCTTACGTTACATATGATGTCAATTGATGTGTTCATCCCATACATCAAAGATGTCATGTGATTCACAGTTTTAAATAAATTCTCCAAAAACTAGGTTAACTTTACCACCAGACTTTACTACAAAAAAAAATGAACATACATGTCGAAAAATTAAAAAAATTTAAAAATTTTGGGTAAAATTAATTGAAATTCGTGTGAACAGCCGGAGCTTAATTTTTTTTTTAAATACACTTCTTAGGCCGTTGTTGAAAACAAAGACTTAAGTTATTGAAATTTTTTTTAAAAAAACAATTGAATCTCCTCTCAAGTCAGAAAGCAAGTCCACACAAAACCAAAAAATTCATCACAACTTACGCCGTTGTTGAAAACAACGGCCTAAGTTATTGATTTTTTTTTTTTGAAAAAAAACAAGTGAATCGCCTCTTAAGTCAGAGAGCAAGTCCAAACAAAACCAAAAAATTCATAACAACTTAGGCCATTGTTGGAAACAACGGCTCCAACAACGGCCTAAGTTACTGATTTTTTTTTTGGAAAAAAATAAGCAAATATTCTCTCAAGTCAGAGAGCAAGTCCACACAAAACCAAAATATTCATAACAGGAAACAACGACCTAAGTTATTGATTTTTTTTAATTATAAAAACAAGTGAATCTCCTCTCAAGTTAGAGAGCAAGTCCACAAAAACCCAAAAAATTCATAACAACCTCGGCCTAAGTCATTGTTTTTTTGTTGGAAAAAATACATGTCTATCCTCCTCTCAAGTCATAGAGCAAGTCCACATAAAACCAAAAAAATATAACAACCTAGGTAGTTGTGTCCAACGACGGCCAAGGTTAATGAAAAAAAACCTAAAAGAATCAGCATCAACATAAGCTGCTACACTTGCATACACATACATGCAACAATATACACACAAGTAACCTTGCTTCACTGACACCAATTTGTAGCAAGTATCACATCAATAAGAATAAAAAATAGTTAACTTCACTGACATAAAAACCATTAACATTTTCATAGTATACATTAATACCAAGTTCCACAACCAACACCCCGGTGTGTAGTGTTGTGGCGCTCTTCTCTTCCGGGTAGGTTGTCACTGAGTATGCCCAACTTGGGTTACTTGTGAGGGGCCGGTATCTGCTTCTAACACTTCTTGATCTTCTTCTTCGTCCTCTTCTTGTTGCTCTTCTTCTTGTGGTGGAGGTATTTCAGGCCGTTGTTGCCCCGGGCGATATGGCCTATTAATCACCCTCTTACGGCGCTGTGAACATATGTTAACATTTAAATAATGATCCAGTCGTTCACCATCTCCTACCTCTTCTAGTGAGCCCCGGCACGAAGTAAGCATCTTCCGAGCGAAAGCTTTCATGTTCGCACAGGCATTGCTCTTAAGAACCTGTGCACATTCCTTTGCCATATCCCATGTATTCTCGATCTACAATTAGGTTCAAAAAATGGTAATTATTATTCCATGATGAAATCCTCAAATTAAAAACAATTAATGTGAATTAAGAAAACAAATTTCCAAACATTTTTCACTTACCAACAACCGATATGAAGATGCCTTCGGTTGGTACAATGGTTGTGATGTAGAATATGCCGGTGGTGGTTCTCTCTCTCTCTCTCTCTCTCTCTCTCTCTCTCTCTGGAATTGGTACTTGAATGTCAACTGGTATTTTGTCTTCGGAGATATGTAAAAACGTGTTATTCCCCGGTACCAAGCCATGTACGTTATAATTGAAGTGCCATCGTACGGCTTCACATCATCAAACACCATTTCAAACCTTCACTCATTCCAAATTCCTACATAACCATGATGGAAATCTGCCCAGTCATGATTTGGCATATGCCCCGTACCTCTAATGGCGTGTAATTCAGTGTTGTAATGGCGATGTATTGGAACATCCCGCTCCATACCAAATTGGCGAAGGACTCTATCTGGTCAATGATGCTCCACTATACCAAAGTTGATGAGTGCTACCAGCGTCAACCACAGCTGTGAAGTGGCCGTACACTCTAGTGGTAGTCTTTCCACGCGCTCGGGGGTATACGACACCCAAATTACCAATTCATCTCGCAGTTGGTCGAGCTCATCTCAGTAGTATGTTAGAACTCCTTTAGGTTTATCTTTGTAGCTTCGTCTACCGGCTCAATACACACCTAAAGGTGGTCGCATCTCAATGATGGGTACAGGGGCCACCCAACCCTCTATGGGTCTCGTAATACAGGGACTACCCACGTGTATACTTTTCCATACCCAAATCTGAAGCAAGACCATCGACCCGGTCATCTCAACTCCATCGAGAGCAATTGCACACAATATCTTGTACATAGTGGCCAATATGCAACTTCCCAACTATACATGCCGGCTAAGCTTAGGCCGGCAAGCAATCGTAGATACAAAAGAAGGATGGTATCTCTGGAGGAGTTAGGCAAGAGAACACCTCCAAGCGTGGTTAAAATGTATGCCCTACTGCAGCACTACACGTCATAGTTGCTCGAGGCATCGATCAATTTCCCATCAAAATTTTCCTTCAACCATGGCAGTCGTCGAATTGATTGTCCGACAAAAATTCCAATATCATCCTTTTCAACATCATCAAACCCTGTACCGAGGAGCTCATTACACAACTGTATTTTATCAAAATGCATATTACCACTCACGGCCATCCCATCTATTGGAAGACCAGAAATCATGGCGATATCTTGCAATGTCACTGACATCTCCCCCATCGGTAGATGAAAACTATGTCTCTGGCCACCATCACTCGATGAGGACTGCAAGAAGTGCTCGGCCTAGTTTCACCTTACTCATCAAACCAACTCCGTAAAAATTGGCTTCAACAAGGTACTCATGGGTACGCAGGTGCATCGTCAAAGTCTCTTGCGTACGAAAGTTACAATTCCGCGTCGTCCCTTGCCACATTTTCTCGGATCTGTGGCGGTCTTGTAAAGTGAGTATTTCTTTATAAAAAAGTCATGGGCAGCAATCTTCACCCGAAGACGACGCACCAACCTACACAAAAGTAGCAGCAAATTTTATTATTGTATAGAAAATATTTTGTATCCAAAATTCAGAATGAAAAATAATATTACACTTACTTCTATGGTAGGTTCGCCCCTACCACTACCAGGACGGCTTCTAGTTCCCCTCGTTCTAACCATTTCTGTGTTAAAAAAAATATAACAATTGGTCAGTGCACTATTCATATATGTATCTATATAATAAAACACAAAGAAAGCTATCAAGTGGCTCTCCTTCAATCCCCCCAAAATCAAAGGCTCGGATCTAACCTCACAAAACACATTTTCCACCCAAAAGTTTTCCCCCAAAACTCAAATTCATATCCCGCCCCCCCTCCAAAACAACTCATTCATTTATTTTATTATATATATATATATATATATATATATATATATATATATATATATATATATATATATATATATATATGGAAACATGGACATTTATACCACAGTTTATAATTATTTTTCACCATATACTAATGGAAACATGAACTTTTATTTACAACTAATTATTGTCATACTATTCAAACTTCAGCTACATAATTGTTGATTTACTGTTTACAAGGCTTTTCATATGTTGTTCTGAAGACGTGCCGTAGGCACGTTGCCATGGACAAATCTAGTATACATATATATACGAAACAAAATATGTGGGAAAACTGCATAAAAAATATCCACAAATTACGAAATTTTGTGAGTAGTTTGGAATTACCAAACACAAGCCAACGCAACTTGTATCACCGAGTTTCGACTCACAGTTCGTAAGATAGGGCAATCTATCGCTTTATTTACATTTTCTATGTGTGAAAGCAATATACGGCCGTATATTGCAAACCGTGAGTTGAAGCTCGCTTCTACAAGTTGCGTTGTGTTGTGTTTCATTATCCTGACCTGCTCGCAATGTATCACCCCGTATTCCAAATAAGCCTAAATTCGAAGTTCCACAGGATCTTTACACTTCACTTCGTACAATTTTACAAGAAATTTAAAACTTTTAATTACAACAGAGTCTTTTACATCAACACGCACGGAATAAATAAATACAACAATGATAAATGTACAATTGTAATAACTTTAGCATTTAAGTAATCATCAGCAACAAATTCATCTTTATATTTTCTTGTAAACTCCAAGTCATGCATATGAAACTGTAGGCACGTCAGTTGCTTACAACCGATGAAATATTATACAGGGCCATTCTCGCTATGCCGAAAGTATAATGATTCTTAAATTCTTTAAAAAATACAAACTTGATCACAAAAAAATCTAAAGAGGTACTATCCTGTTGATGTCGTGGGTGCTGTACACCTAATCCTTAATGCAGTTATTTATATTGTATGACACTAAGGCGCACTTGTTCGGATTCTGTGCATCACATACTACATAGGTCCGAGGGCAAGCCCTTAATCGTACTTCATCTTGTAGAGTTGGATCCCTCGCTATGAGTTAAACTACTATGGTAACTATGGTAAGTATCCTAGATGTTCTATGAGTTACGAGCCCATGTCCAGACAGCCTGGAGGGGAATCCCACGTCATGACATGACAAATCATGTAGACAGCCTATGGACAATTCGCCTTCGTCATGGGACAATGGCACTACGTAGCCACCAAACACCCTACAAGCATTGCCATGGTCCCAATAATTTCGGAGATGTATTCACATCATGACCTGACGCATTATGTAGATAGCCTGTGAACACTCTCACACCGTAGATCCAAGGCCCTCATACTTGTATTTTTCTCTTACTTTCATCACATCTCCACTATAGTGTAGTCCTTATATTTTTAGTTTGTTTTAGAAGAAAATCATCACAACATACAGCTAGCTTATCCTAACGGATTTAAACCAATACAAAAGAGACAGTCAGCCCAACTGGCTACTTCTCAAGAGATGCTCAACCCACACTGGTTAGCTCTCAAATTCATAAATAAAAACTGCTGGTCACTAGAATCTCGCCTAGCCTCTAGATTCCAACAACTATCTCTTTCTAGAGATCAACAATATTTCATATTCAATCTCAAAATAATTATTCAATTTCTTTATTCACAAACTCTTTCTCAAAGAGAAATATTTCTTTATAAACTTATAACATAAAGTATCTCATTTCGACTTCTTTTATCAGTTTACTCACCTATAGCATTGTGAGCAATTCAAATAATCTTAATCAAGTATTAATAATCATCAAATCTCATTAAGAAGAATCTAAGTGCATTCCAAACTTTCATCTTTCTTAAATTAAACAATAGTCACATTTTAATCGATAAAAAATCGAGTTCTTAAACAATATTTAATGTAAAATTCTCTTTCAATACTCACAAAATATATCAAAATATTGTAGAAATAATTTTTATAAAGTCTAAACAATTTTAGAAAAATAATAATATTTTTTTTCCAATTTTTATCTCACTTAAAACTCAAAATACAAAAAAATCAAAAAGAAAATAAAGTGGCGAAAGTCGGAATCGAACCCAGGTCAAACCCAAACCCCTGCCTGATGAACAGTAACCAACCGAAATTGCACCCAAAGACCAGTTGGTCCAAAGTGACTAACTGTCATATGGAGAACTTAATATATGCTTAAAGTTTGCTTTCGGTTTTGAGTAAAAATCAAATTTTAGATAAACAGAGTCTTATGAGAGACTCGAACCCAAGACCAAATGTCCGCTGAGCTACAGTAACACCCCCAAATCGCACCCACTGACCAGTAGGTCTGAGTGACTAACCGGTATAGGAATTGCTTAAAATATTTTTGTATAACTGCACTGAAACTAGTTCTTCTTTTAGCAAACTCGATTTTTCTCATTTTATTTATACTTATAAAATCTAGATCTTTTCCAGAATAATATTTCTTTGAAAAACAGTAACTCATATTTTATTAGATTATCAAAAATCTCATTTTTACCCATAGTAGATTATTTTTCTTTAGTTCTTTGAAAAAGTGAATCATTAATACATTTCGACATAGATATATTTCTTTTTAGTTGAATCTCTTATTAACATGTTTCTTTTTCATTCCCAATGTGTTCCTACAATTATTCTTTTTCACTCTTTAACAAAAACAAGCTCTTTAATTTAGTCTTATTTTTACAAAACTAATCATTCTCTTATGTTTCAAAGAGACCACATCTAGTGAATACAGCATTATTCATAAAAAGCAATTAAAACACACCTATTTCAACTAATCAATTTATCTCACAAATCATAGACAATATTTTGCATTCTACAATCTCATAAGGGCAATTTTTTCACACATTGCATTCTACAACTTATTCATAGGCACAATTTTCATACAATCATGTTTTATCATTTCATATGTGTTCTAGCATGCAAAACAAAGCATCATAACAATTCTTATTTGACACAACTAAATTACGATTAAGAACTCTATCTTTACCATACCAATCAAAATTTAACAACTAAATTATATATCAACTAGCATGCAATTTTACTCCTAAATTAGAAAGGATTTTAGAATCACCCACCCAAGAAGAGTAGTAGAAACAAAATTCCTAGAAATGAAATCCTAGAGAAAACTCCAATTTTCCTCCTCGAAATCCGCACACAAGAAAAAGACTCCAAACACCAACTTTTGGCCAAGCACAGTAAGCCCCAAACTCCATCTTCATTTTCGGCCAGGCAAACAAAACAGCAAGATCCACTTCATTATATATATATATATATATATATATATATATATATACAAAAGTGAGTAGGTGGAGAAAGCAACAGTGGGGCATTGATGGATAGGGTGTTTTCAGATGAGACAGAGGAGAAAGGAGGAAGAAGAAAGAGAGTGAATGAATTGGTATAAGTATATACATATAATGAATAGCTTATATATATATATGTATATATGCATTGGTGAGTTAGGTGGACAAGCAAATGGACTGGTGGATTGGCTTTCGGATTTGGTTTTCGGCTGACAGAGAAAGGAAGGAGAGATGGGGAGAGAATGTAATGGTTATAATAACCAATTGCCCACAACTCCACTAAGTCCGCTCATGAAAAATCAAAAACTTGTTTTCCCTCTTTCCCCAAAACCAGCCGGCCTATATTGAGTGTGCACATTGCACGTGTGCACGTGCACGTATGCACGTGCACGTGCTTTGTGTACACTACAAAATAAATTATTTATTAAATTTAAAATATATGTTTATATATATATATATATATATATATATATATATATATATATATATATATATATACTAAAATTAAAAATTAAAATTTTCATGCATGAACAAAATAGACATACATACATACTTCATGAAATTTTATTTTGAAATACAGCACAGCTAACATGTGCATTGCAAACACGTGCGTCGCACGTAAAATATTAAAATAAGAAATCGATTCTATCAATGGAAAAATATTAAAGATAATTAAAATACAACATAAGAAAAATATATTTATTAATTTATATATATTCCACACGTAATCAATACGTACATAGAAAACACGTGCACCGCACGTACAAAAGTATTTTAATTAAAATAGGAAAAAATAAAATTCCGTTTATAAAAAGAATTCGAATATATCAAATAAATAATTGTAACACATAGAAAATATTACACGTAGTGGTGGAAAAATACATAATCGATACATGCATCGATAATACGTATCAAACATGTAAAAATACAAAGATTGAAATTTATATTTTAGTTGAATCAAATATGATTTTAAGAATACAGGAAATTCATAAATAATCGGAATCCAAAATACGTTGTGAAACACATTATGGATATTACCCGTAATGGTACAAAATACACGTGTGTAATACACGAGGGCAAAATTATCATTTCCAATTTTGCGGAGTGTTACACGCAAAATTTCGTATTTTTTGGATGTCATCTGTGCGGTTTCATAATGAAAAGTCACTCAAAAACTAATCAAAGTATATTTATTGTTGTTGTTTGATATACGTACGAAAACCGCACATACAAGATTGAAAATTTTCGAAACTTTGCGAGCAGGTCGGACTTGCCATACACGACCTAACACAACTTGTAGAAGCAAGTTTTGACTCACGGTTTACAAGATACGGCAATGTATCGCTTCATTTGAAATTAGAAGCAAATGAAGCGATACACGGCCGTATATTGCAAATCATGAGTCGAAACTCCCTTTTACAAGTTGCGTTGATTTGTGTTTGGTGACCTCAATCTGCTCGCAAAATTTCGTATTTTTGGGATGTCGTTTGTGCGGTTTCCTAGTGAAAAGTCACTCGAAAAATATCAAATTATAATTGTTGTTGTTGTTTGATTAACTGTAGAAAACCGCGCAAACGAGATCAAAAAATTCTGAAACTTTGCTAGTAGGTCGGATGCACCACGTACGAGCCAACACAACTTGTAGAAGTTACTTTTAACTCACGGTTTGCAGTTGTAATACCCTGAATTTTTATTAAATGTGAAATTGTTGATTTTACATGTTGTGCATGTGCAAATTTGTGTATAAATATTTTCTTATGAAATAATTTTTATATAACATGAACAAATAATTAATTTCTTTCCTTCTCTTTATTCTTTCAAGCCCATTTTTAAGAAGCCTAAATTTATTTTTCTAAATTAAGCCCAACCTAATAAATTAGTTATTTTATTTTAAAAGCCCACTATTTTGAAGCCCATAAATTATTTACTCTTTTAAACAACTTGTCATGTAGACTCATTTTTGTAGACAATTAATTAATTTATAATGTACAACTTTAATTAGAGGGACACTGGTTCGAACACGTGTTTGCACGTGTGTGTGCATTGCACACCCTTCTTGGCCGGATTGTGCATAGGAGGAGTAGGGGAGTAGAGTTGTGTGGATGGGTGGTTACTTGTTCATGGGTAGTTGCTACAACTTTCCATTGTATCCTAGCCATTGATCTACAACCATCTAATGCAATCCTAGCCCTCCATTTCACCCTAAAACTAATATAAAAACCCCACCCTTATGTGCATACAACACTAAGATTTTTTTTAAGAGAGAAAGAAATATATATGGAAGTAAAAGTTTGAGAGAGAGTAAAAAGATTGAGAGCATTAGTTGTGTGTGTTCCATCTTGGAGGCCGGCTGCTTCACCAACGGCAAGGAGAGGCTCGGGTTTCACCAAGTGCAAGGAAAAGGAGACTTTGTGGTGGCTCATTCTAGGAGGAGAAGGACCGCTCGTGTGTTCAAGGAGATTCTAGGAGCTTTGTAGTATTTTCTTCAAATAGGTGGGTGTTTCTCATGCTTCTAAATTTTAGATGCCATGCTAGGAATGATTTGATAAAATGGTTATAGAGGAATCAAGAAATTCTAGTCTCATGTGTGCTAAATTAGAGATGGAATGATAATTTAGAGAATGATTGTGAAGATGATTGCTAATTGATAAATGTGTGAAATTGAAATGCTAGAATCTATCTTATTGTCATGTTTTATATTTATAAATCATGCTATGTGAAGAAAGTTGTGCTTATGAGACACAAATTGATTAAATGCATCATATGGAATTAATTGTTTGTATTGAAACAACTTTATTGTAGAAAGATGAAAACTTGTGTTCTAAAAATATTATTTTGGGGAAACCTTGATTATAAGTAATATGAGAATGGTGATCTTATTTTCAATGTCAAAAATATATCCATGATTCTACTCTAAATTGCAACCTGGTGCAATCGATAGTCGACCGGATTAGAGTCGACAGTCGACTGTCAGGTAATAAATTTTGGATTTTAGTTACGGAACAGTCGACCGACTATATTGTAACAGTCGAATGCCTTGATTATTTGTTTTGAGTTTTAAATCTTTACAGAATAGTCGACCGATTATAGTGTAACAGTCGACTGCCCTGATCATTTTATTTTTCGAGTTTTTAATCTTTGCGGAACAGTCGACCGATCATAATGTAACAGTCGACTGCCCTGCTCATTTTATTTTCGAGATTTAAATCTTTACAGAACAGCTGACTGGCCATGTTTTAACAGTCGACTGCCTTGTAGTTTCAAATAATATATGGATTTTCGTGAGATAATTTTCTATGACCTGTGGCCTAGTATAAATGAGAATATGAGACTACTTTTGCAAGAAAGAACTTATTTTAATTATTAACTTAAATTGTCTTTTAGATAAATAAAATTAAATGGATTTTTTAAAAGAATTTAAAAATGAGATTTTGTAATGAGAAATTTGAAAAGTGTGAATTGTGAAACTAAGTGAAATTGTAAATTGTGAAATTAGTATGGATTAAAATAAAGATTAAGAGAATTATGTGGAAATATGAACTAGTGAATGTGACATGTTAGAAGAATTGAATTTTTATTATTTACGCATGATATTGTACTTGAAAATTGAAATTAGATGACATGATGAGTTATGAAGAGCATTATGAATATGAATACATGAATACTATGAATATGAAATGTGAATTGTGATTAATCATAAAAAAGACTTTATGAGTATAAAAACTCAATGTTGTAATTATGAGTTGAAATTAAGAACTAGGGTGTAGCTAAGCCTTATACCGACAATAAAAAAAATGTTGAGATGAATTTTGAAATGAAAAGATCAAGGTTGGGTCATTTGAAACAAATGAATTAGACCGGTATAGTGGGAGTGCTAACCCTAAGAGATTAATTTTGTTCATGATTCAATTAAATTAAGGACTAGTGACGTAGTGAAGATGTGATGAAAGTAAGAAAAAAAATTGAGTATGAGGGCCATTGGATTGACGGAGTGAGAGTATTCACTGGATGTCCCATGATAAGTCATGAGTAGGACGTGGATACTGCTCCACAATACCGTCCCGGTGGCGACGCTCATTGGGTGTTTGGTGACTATAGGTGGTGTCATGTCTATGGTAGGAGGTGAATTACCACAGGATGCCTGCATGATGAATCATGTGCCAGTGCGTTAGGATTCTCTCCAGGGTGCCTAGACATGAGTTCGTAGGTCATAGAACATCTAGGATACTTACCATAGTTACAGTAGTATAGATTAAGTCATGGCGAGGGATTGAATCCCACAAGATGAAGAACGGTTAAGGGCTTGCCCTCGGACCTATGTAGTATGGGCTGGATAGACTCTGAACAAGTGCGCATAGTGTCATATAACATAAATAATTGCATTAAGGACTAAGTGCACTTTTACAACACGACATCAATAGAATAGTTCCCTTAGTTTTGTTTGTGAATAAGTTTATGGTTTGTTAAGTCTTGAGAATCGTTATACTGTTTCCGACATAAAGAGGATGGCCGTATATAATATTTCGTCAGTTGAATGAACTGACACGCCCACAGTTTTACATGCAGGGTAAAGAGGTTGACAAATTGAAATATACATGCTGCTGTAAGATTTATTTAAATGTGTACATTTTTTTGTAATTACTGTAAATTGCTTCCGTTGTATGAATGTGAATGTAAATGTAAATGTAACTCTGATGTAACAAAAGTTTTATTTCCTTGTAAAATTATACGAAAGAAGTGTAAAGATCCCGTGAAACTTTGAATTCAGTCTGTTTTGGAATTCGAGGTGTTACAGAGTTGTATCAGATCCACGCTTCCAAGTAGTACAAATTTATAAGGAACAACACCCTAGAAGTGGACATTAGAGCGTGTGTTGAGTCTAGAGATTTAAACGTAAGTCACTTACATTTGTGTTGCTCTATGATTTATGTTTCTTCTCCTCCTTTCATTAAGATGGCGGACCACTCGACCCAGCTGGAGGCGACAACTGGCACATCGTTGAGGAGGATTACTACCCCGGGCAAGCTGATTCAGACGAAGATGATCCTAAAGAATTCGAAGAGGAATGGCCTGAGTCCAGAGAGATCACTCCACCTCCGAATTCATCTGATGATTCCTCTAACGAGGAAGAACCAGTTCTGAGTAGTCTCATTGTGTCTCTTCAGAGGCAGGTAGAGACTCAGAGGGAGAGAGCAGAGCTATTGCAGGCACAGTGTGCGAAGTGCAAGGAGAGCATCGTAACTCTCCGTCATCGTGTTTGAAAACTCGAGAAGAGGAAAAACATGTACGATATACTGAAGGAGGAAGTGGCGGAACTACGGGAAGAGCTTCGTGAAGCCAAGAGGAACCATAGGAACTAGACCGTTGTATGTTCTTACTGCTTTCATTTGATGTCAGAAATGTTTTAAATTCGAATGTATAAAGTTTGAAATTCAATGAAATAAAAAGTTGATTTAAAATTCATGTTTTATACTTTGAGTTTAATGGATCTTTTGCATTAGAATATGGCTAGAAGAGAAGCTCGAAATGGTGAAGGTCTTGACTTGGAAACAGAATTAGCGAGGGTCTATCAGACACTCAATGCCGTTGCCATGAATCAGAATCAAGGAAGGGTGCCTGCGAATCCATCAACGAAGGGGGCAATTATGAAAATTACCCGAAGCAATCAAACTCGTGGAATCATTCAAGCGGATGAAACCACCGGTGTTTGAGGGGAAGTCAGACCCTGATGCGGCTGACAATTGGATCCGACAGGTAGAGACTATCTTCGAAGTCTTGGAGACTCCAGAGGGCAGTAAGGTGAAGTTGGCGGCACTGTAGTTCGAGAAGGATGCGGCTGTGTGGTGGCAGTTGACGAAGCGGACGATGGGGGATATTGTTCTTGGCTGGGAGGAATTCTTGGAGGAATTCCACAGTCATTACTTTCCATCGGACGTCCAGAAGAAGAAGGCCATGGAGTTTCTGGGCACTGCAGTAGGGCGGCATGTCGGTTAGGGAGTATAAGACAAGATTCACTCAGCTCTCAAGATATGCGCCCGAACTGGTATGGACGAGGCGAAGAAGGCTCGAAAATTCGAGCATGGTTTAAGGCCAAGTTTGAGATCCAGGATGATACCCCTCGATATTAGAAGGTTTGACAAGCTGATCAAACGAGCGGTAGCCACGGAGGCGGACATGGAGCAGTTCCACGCTATTCAGAATCGGAGGAACAATTGGAATGTGGGGAGCAGTTCCACTACAGTGTGTTTGCAACAGAAGATTTCCCTATATATATATATATATATATATATATGATTTTAAAAAAAATTTCTCACATTATTTATGGGGCCCATTTTGAAAGTTTGCCTCGGGCCCCCATGAGCTCAAGGCCGACCCTGCATGTTGGATAATCCCCAACTCACTATGCAGATGCTTGGCCCAAGTCATCTCACACGTGATATCAAACATAGCACGATACTCAGATTCCGCACTCGAACGAGAGACCACATTCTGTTTCTTGCTTCTTCAGTTGACTAAGCTTTTTTCCGCCAAACACACAATATCATGTGGTGGATCTCCTAGTGGTCAGCTAACCATTCCAATCACCGTCTGAGAACCCAGAAATTCGACAATGCCCACAATCAGTATATATCAATCCTTCGTCAGGAGAGCTTTTTAGATGCTAAAGAATTCTGATAATTGCATCCTACTGGCTTGTACAGGGAGAAGCCTTAAACTAACTTACTATGTTGTCTGAATATGCAATATCTGGACGAGTGACTATGAGATAGTTCAATTTTCCCACAAGCCTTCTATATCTCCCTGGATCTACCAACATGACTCGCTGTGCTGATCAAGCAAAAACTTGGAGTTTGGGTCCATAGCAGTGAGTAATGGCTGACATCCCAACCAAAGTTTTAAATCTCAGATTTTAGACTCGTCTCGGCAAGGGATATTTCTTCTTTGATCGGAGATATTAGAGGAGATCTTGAGAAAATGTGATTATCTCGGATGTTCATTTCGGATACTTAATAAACTTATTTTTTTTTTGTTACTAAACAAGATATTATATATTCTACATGTCATTTATTATATAAAATATTGTATAATGTAACTAATGACATGAAACAATTATGGTAAATATTCGCAAAATTTAACAACAGTATAAAAGAGAATGTAAGTATTTAACTAAATTGAATTTGGATTGATTAGAAAAAAAAATGTATCAATTAATAGACTTTCTTGACTTTGCATATACACATATAATTGGGAGACAAAATTCTCACATTATCTTAGCCTAAGGTTCTATGTTGAAAGACATATATGCAAAAAGTAAAACAAAAGAAAAGTTATATATTCACAATATTCACAAGAACATTAATGTGTCTATTTAACTTTCTAATACTCGGCAACTCTTAACACTTGTTGCGTTCTTGTTGCTAGCCCAAAATCAAAGATTCAAAATAGTGTTGCCAGCTTGGTTGAAATATCGAATGTGAAACAAAAATGCTTGCAAATAATTGTCAAAGAATATTGCATATACCTCCTTGTACATTAGCACATATGCCCTAGTTTCTCCTTTGCATGTGGAAAGTTGGATGAACACCAATGTTTTAGAGTGATTTAATGAATATGCTGTCTGATCCATATCCAGATGAGATGGCTTTAGTATATACAAAAAGCTAAACAAACTGAAAATAAGACAGAGATCAAGTTGTTAGGGAAGTACATGTCCATCTGTTAGCTATTGAATGCGCAACCTGAATTGCATTTGCATTTTCTGCCACAGTGAAAATCAATGCTAGGTTATGATAGTTTACCAAATTCACGTAAATAAGCTTTCAAAAAGAAATCATGGAACAAGATTATCAATTTGAATCATAATGTTGGCCCAAACAGTGCAATATGAACTTGTGATTGTGAACCCCACTTCTGATTATGAAACCCATTACATCCCAAAAGGGAAAGACTAACTACTTTCTAACTACTAACTACTAAATAATAGTCTCCTCCTTCTTCACAATTAAGTAATCAATCTTCATTCCTCATGACCCTCATCTTCCTCACTTTCCGACTCAAATGTTGAAGTATTATCATTTGAGTCCAATGAAGGTTCTAACTCCCAGGCTTCTTCCTCAACAATTCTTTTCCCCTTTGATGATGATGCATCATAAGACCTCTTTGCTTTCTTCGATGCTCTTTGCCTTGAACTAGACCTTGCTCTTGGATCGACTCCCATGGTCATTTCAAAATTCCTCCATCTCAATTGCTCTCCGGGAAAAACCTCATCATCGTCCTCATCATCTGAACCAGTTTCACTTTCTACGGACTACCCACCCCTCATCCATGCTTGGAGCCAAAAGAGGATCTTTTTTCCTATTAGCTAACTGGGCTTCAATTTCGGCATTGAACTTGACATAGACTATTTTTTCCATTTTGTTAATTTAGCCTATTCCTCTTCTTTAAATGAACCAATGCAAAGAGAAAAAAAAAAGAAAAATTCAATTATTATTTAATATAAAAAGTACTAAGGAAATAACTAATTAAATTTTCTTGCTAGATTTGCTATAAACTACCATCTCGAATGTACTCAAATTCCTTTTGCATCCGGACAAGCTAGTAGTTAATCCTACAATTCTCATTGCCATTTTTTATAGATCCGGTGTCAGGCACCCATGCAATTGCCACCAATTATTTAAGAAGTAATATAATTACATTATAACAATACTCAAAGAATTTACAATATAAATATATAATCAATTGAAACTTTTCATAAATCATAATTTAAATGATCATCATACCTAGATCAAGAGAATGATTTTGCATTTGCCTAAGAGTCATTGGTATTCCAAAAGAATCACATCTATTCCGATATAGAGGCAATTGAGAAGTGATCTTGTCTTGCGTTTCGGCATCACTTTCATACATCTTGTATATACATTCGGCAAATGCATCCAAAAATGTTTCTTTGTTCTTTACTTCGTCTTTAACTTGATAACACAAAAAAGGATTCAAGAGGTGACCAACTAAATGCAAATAAGACTTTAATTTATTATCACATCGTGTGTCTTATGGATAGGAAGGTATTTTTTCTCATTTTGTATAATTTATTGTCCCATCGTGTGTCTTATGGATAGGAAGGCATTTCTTCTCATTTTGCTTAATCCCCAAAGCAATTTTTTCCTTACACTTCTCAAAATCACTATATAACCACCCCATTAATGGTATATCACTATCCTCCCGCCGAAGCATTTTCACTGCGGGCTCAAAAACTACCAGTGCAAATGTCACATTCTTCCAAACAAACGACTATTTATATTATCTTTGACCTACATAAATGTGAAACAAAAAGACACATATTTTTAGTAGTATTAAGTTTTTTTTTTAAAATAATAATTTACCAAATAAATTCTAAAATTTTAAATTTATTACCTTCTTTGCTTGTGTAGACTTGCAATGCTTATTTCCCTTCTAAAATTTTTCATTCACAAAGGATTTCAAACCTTTCCTATGCTCTTGTAGGCTTTCTAATGAGAGGAATGCAGTTAAAAATCTTGTCATCCTGTGTCATCCCGGGTCTCACGAGGTCATTACCATTTATAGTCTCAAGAATGAAAGTGTGAGCATACATAAAAATGGTGATATTCCACCCCATTGTGATAGCATTAGGAATATGCTTGATCTTTGCAATGTCTTTCAACATGAGATTCACCGTGTGTGCCGCACACCGTGTCCAAACGATAGTTGGACGTGTCACGCTACGAAGCTTTGACGCCGCCATATTATTGGAAGCATTATCGATCACTACTTATACCACACATTTTTCTCCCACTTTTGCAATTGCTTCATTCACGAAGTTATAGATAAAATTTTAATCATGCACATTACTAGATTTATTCCTTGATTCATAAAAAATAGAGTCCCCTTATAAAAATGAAGAACAACATTCATGATGCTTCGCCGTTTTCTATCCGTCCATGCATTGGTCATGAGACTAGAACCTTCTGATTTGCATCTCTCCAAGTAAAATGAAAATTGTTCCTTTATTTTATTCACCTCCTTTGGCAAATAATTCATACCAATTTCATGAGGCATGGGTACTTTCATATTTGGTCCATATTTTCCAATTGCTTCTACCGTTTCTTGGAATGAAATTGACTTGACAACATTAAATGGGATCACACTCTCAAAAAACATCATGCAATATACTCACTTGCATCCTCTCTCGCTGCTTTCTTCCAATGCTCATTGAGAGTAGTTTGATGAACGTGTACACCTTTATCTTTGTTTTTCAGTCACCATTGCTTGATGATATTGTCTCATCCCCATTTGCACATGCTTATCCATTAGCTCTTTAATGTTTGAACTATTGGAAGAGCTACTTTGGCTTTGGCTTAGACTTGGATGACTTTCCACATCCATCTTATCCACATTAACGTATGTATCTACTCCATCTCCTATTACCACGTTATTTAGCATATTTTTTTAGTTTACTTGGTTTGATATCTTGGCTTCTTTCTTTGCATTCAATATAGCTAAGTCGTCAACTTTTACATGTTCAAAAACATTAAGACACTTAATAGTATTCCCACTAATACAAGGTAGATGCTCTTTGAGATGGATTACTCCACCATGAAGAGGATGGCGATTACAATATTTGTACTTTACTTTTCCTCCACTAACTCTCATCGCATATTCCCAAAATCGATCAAGTTTGGTCGAGTTACTTAATGGATTGTTTGCTACTTCTTCTGACATGGGGGGTAGAGTCTATTGCGTATGCAATATGTCAACAATATTGATCACTGATAAACAAAATTTTGAATAACATTTACAATATAAATATATAATTATTGAATAACAAACTTGATGTTGATTCATACTCTAACAATTGTTTGCACAAAGAAATCATAAGCTTTGTTAATAACAAGGGAACACTGCAAACTTTTTTTTCCATCACATATAGTAAAACTATTCAATGGAAATACAGAAGGTTAAGAAGATACTCATCAGTCAGTAGGATTCTACAAAATTGAATTCACACAATTTTGATGAGAAACTTCAGTTAACATTAGAAAAGAATAATCCAATCTCCAGTTTACATTAGAAAAAACTTCTATTGCAACCTTATTGCATCTAATACTCTACATAATCATTTAGGAAAAACTAACTTAATGGTGTTATGAAAAACTAGAGAAGACTTGCTTGTAATTTAGGATTATCTCCAGTAATAAAGGTGTTATGAAAAAATACAAATCCATGACAACTTGCAATACATATATTCATATTGCAGCCATTATAACTTGTACCCTTTCACAAAGCTCCACTAACATCCTACCCACGATTATGATTTAATTAAGATCTTATCAATAGAGACCATCGGCACAACATTGAAGAACATTCAACAAATCAACTCAATAGTCAACAAAAAAATTCCCCCAAAAGTTTGGAAAAGCAAAGAAAAGAAGAAGAAGAAGAACGGCACCGCAGGCTGCTAGTGGCACTGCAATATAGAGGAATAGAGCGGTGAATAAGAGAGAGAACAGCAATGAAGAGAGATCGAGAAAGTGAGAAGATGAATAAGGAATTTGGGGGTCTAGGTTTATTTACAGTTTGTACATTGGGTTTCGGGGTTTGGGTTAACAAATACCCTAAACCTGTAATAAAAAAACCAAACCCGCAATTAAATTTGAAGCCCTAAATTTCAAAATTTTGGGCCAACACGTTTCGACCGATATTTTAGCAATTTTAGCCGAAATCTACACATTTCGGTTCAAAATGATATGGAGTATAAAATCTGTGATTTCGTATCGGCAAGCTAGCCGAAACAAAATTTCAGCCGATACAGTCAAAATGTAAAACAATGATCCCAACATACCACTCTCGGGAAGTATGTCCAACACATACTTTCTATGTGATAAAGAAATTTCCTGCTTAGATTGAGTAACTTTGATCCCAAGAAATGCTTTAGTCACCCGAGATCCTTAGTTTGGAACTTTTGTTAAATCTATGACTTCAGATCTTGAATACCATTATGATCATTTCTGTAATTACAATATTATCCACATATACAACTATAATGATTATCTACCCCTGATGATATCAATAGAATACAAATTGATCACTATCATTCCTTCTTAAGTCAAAAAAAACTCATGACAACCTTAGTGAAACGACAAAACCAAGCATGAGGAGACTATATGAGTTCATACAAATATCGTTTCAAGCGACAGACCTTTGTAGGATCAACTTTTCTAGCAAAATCCATGTGTGTGTGTGTGTGGGTGGGGGGGGGGGGCTGCTCTGTATAAACATCCTCCTTAAGAACACTATTGAGAAATACAAACATCAAGTAGTCGGAGCAGCCAATGGAACTTGGTAGCTAAGGCAATAAAGATACGAACATAAGGCATTTTGGCCATATGAGAGAATGTCTCATCATAATCAATGTCGTAGGTCTGAGAATAACCCTTAACAACTAACTGAGCTGTCAGGCGAGTCAAAGAACCATTGGGTTTTACCTTAATAGGGTGTACCCACTTACAACCAACACAATATTTGCCAAATGGAAATGGAACTAGATTTCAAGTACTATTTTCCTCAAGAGCATACATCTCTTCTCGCATAGCCTGACTCCAACCAGGATGTGACAGGGCTTCTGATAATAACTTTTGAACATGAAGTGTCCAAAGTAGAGAGGAAGACAAAATAGGTTGACGATAAGTTAGCATATGAAAAACGACTACATAAAGGATGTACAGTAAAGTGGCTCCCTTTGCGTAAGACAATGGGAAGATCCAGATCAGATGTCTCACCATCATAGGGAACAAAAGGTGTGGGTTTAGTGGATGTAACGTGGGTTGTAGCTGTAGGCTTAACAATACAGTCCAAAATAGGCTTAAAAAATGGTGTATCAGTAATTGGAGGCAAGGGAACAATGGACACATCGGCGTGGACTGAACCGCGAGCAGTGTCCAGGCATCATTTGTACTCTTTAGTGATTGTGGGCCTTGTGGGCAATGATGGAGACCATTGTTTCATAGAATCAGGAGAAGTGGATACTAGAGGACTAGGGTAGGTAAGGAATTCAAAACTCCTTATATGGAGGCGGACATAGAACATATGGAGTAGTAGAAAAAAAAGACTGAGACTCAAGAAATGTGACATCAGCAGAAGTAAAACAACGATGCAAATCAGTGTTGTAGCATCTATAACATTTCTGAGATCGATTATAAATATGAAAAATACATTGAACACAATGAGGATCTAATTTAGAACGATCGGGACGATAATCATGAACAAAGTTTAACACCAAAATTTTTTAGGAAGGAGTAAAAGAATCAGAAGATGAAAATAAGACAGAAAATGGTGTCTGGCCACCTAACATAGTTGACGGCATGCGGTTGATAAGGTGACATGCAGTAAAGACTGCATCCCCCTAGAAACACTGAGTAACCTGTCTATGACAAAGCATGGTCCTTGCAACCTCCAACAAGAGACGATTCTTATGATCGGCATCACCGTTTGTTGAGGGGTGTAAGGACAAGAAGAACCGTGAAGAATACCACAGGAAGACATAAAAGTAGTGAACTCAGAAGTGAAATACTCTTTGATATTATCACTACACAGAATTTGAATGGAAACATCAAACTTGGTTTTATCTCAGCACAAAAATAATTGAAGATATAAAGCACTTCAGAATGAGATTACATTAGATATAACCAAGTAGCACAAGAGTAGTCATCAACAAAGATAACAAAATATCTAAAACTACCGAACTGAGATTGAATATGACAAGGTCCCCAAACATTAGAATGAACTAAGCCCAAAGGTCGACTCGACCGTTTACTAACTCTAGGAGGGTAAGACGTATACAAATGTTTACCTAACTGACATGACTCATAAGATAACTTCTTAAAAGAAGATAATTCAAGTCTCAACTTCTTCAGATTCTGTAAGGACGGATGCCCCAACTGACAATACAAATTCAAATGCGTGAAAACACTCAAGCATGCAAATGAGGTAGGAACACTATCAAGCTGATATGGACCTCCTGACACGCCATATGGCAATCATTTTTTTCGTCTCATGTTCCTGAAACACAATGATCATGATAAAAGGTAATAGAACAATTCAATGTTTTGGTAATTTTGCTAACAGATATTAGGTTAAAGAAAAATTTTGGCATATGAAAAATAGAACTAAGTGGTAAAGTGAAAAGCAAGGTTGACATGTCTGACCTCCAACTGGCGAGGTAGAACCATCAACAAGTCTAACAGGCGGATGAAAAGACCTACGAACATATGATAATATACCTGTATTCCTAGTCATGTGATAAAAAGCACCTAAATTTGTTACCCACGATGTCAGAGATGAAGTAGTTAAACATGCAATATCTGACATTGCTAATGTGACAATAGAAGAAGTATGTTGTCAGGAAGCTCGATAGTTCTGGAGAAATCGAATCTCATCCTCATCTAACTGAACGCTAACTGAACTGGGGGCTACATGTGAAAAGTGTTGAAGTTGATAGCCCTGAGAATGCATGTTATGGCATTTCATATTCCTAAGCGGGTCAGGTCTGAATCCTCCGCCATAGCCACGACCATCATCATGATCACTATCACGACCAAAACTATGGTCCCTATCAAGATCTCTACCAGAACCTTGAGGCTGAGCCTTGTCTACAGTGATAGCATGTCCATCAAGATCTATTCCATTCATTGCATCAATAGCTTCTTCCATTGCCTTCTTATACTTAAAAGTGACAAAGTCAAGCCATCGAGAACGACCAAATTCTCTGTCAACAACCACCTTTGCCTCACTGAAACGGCCAGCCAAACATGTGAAAGAAGGAGAAGGATTGGAGGGCTCTAAGAAACTAAACAGTAGGAAAAGACAGAAAATCTAATGATGTCAACAATCAGGGAAGATGATGTCAGTGGTCAACTGTATCTAGTTGACTGGTCAACAAGTCAGATCTAAGGCAACAACAGCAGCAGAGGAAGGTGCAATTGTGGATCAAGTCGGTTGCATTGGATCGGGTAGGAGGCACCGGGTCGTGTCGGAATTGGACCCGGATCTAGGTTTCGGCCCGATTAAGATAGAACCCGAGAGAGACAGAGAGCAACAATGACAACAACTACAGTAATGTCAGCAACCGGTCAGATCGGGTCAAGTGCGTCGGGTCAGGATCGAAATTGGGTTTGGATTTGGATCTCGAGAGAAGAGAGAGCAATGGCAGGGACATCACTAGCTGTACAAGCGCGGTGGTCGGGTGCTGGGACGGGCTTTGATACCATGATATTTGGGAGAAACTTGATAACTTTCTTATCCACTTTCGCTTAACATCACAACAATGCCTTGTATCCAAAATACATAGGAAAGCACGGGCTTTACCCGGTATATGAGTACAAGCATACAACTAAATATCTAATAGGATTGAAGAAGTAGATATCTCTAGGTCACTCTTAGCTAGTCCCTAACCTCGTGAGATTTTGAGATCATCTAGGTAGCACAACATATTGAGGATGATTTAATCTTACAGCATGTCATTTCTCTCACACTGCCCTTTTAGTTTTAGAACGTCAAAATAATGGTCTTGTGTCACTTTGTGGGTTAAAAAACTGGGGTTTTGTATAATGGCTATAGATTGAATCTAGCCTTAAAGTGCTTTACATAATTGCATCAAATCCATGTTCCATCTCGAAAGGTTTAACTAATTCTCATGCATCAGGAGTTCATTTATGCTCCTCTTGTCAAGTTGAAGTAGTAACTTGTTAACTGCAATGTGTTCAATTTCTATGTTGCTTTTTCACTAGGAGTTTGATGGATGTAGAAAATGATATGGCTAAAAATATGATTAAGTCAAGACCGTTCAAACCGAGCACGAATCTTAAAGCTTTCAGGGGTAAAACGGTAATTTCACCTACAAACGGATCTGAAATGAGAATTGGGTCTCTCTACAAAGCCAGTAGCCCAAAAACAGATCCGTCTTATTAGGCGCGGGTGGTAACCCGTTTCAAACAAACCCAAACATTTAAAGAGTAATTCAAATTCGTGATTATCTCTAAGAGGCAGTTTAAACCGCCTCTTTTATCATAAAACAAGTTTAAACCCTACATCTTATCCAAAAATACCGGGACATAGAGATAAATGATTATCTCTAAACTGTTTCCTAAGGCGACTATAAATACCCCTCTCCCCCCACCATAATGAGGTAATCAATATTTTTCGACATAAATGCTCCTTCATAATCTTCCTGATTACTGACTTGAGCATCAGAGGATTTGTTGCCGAGATCCATCCCGGTGTATCGAACTTTTTTGCAGGTTAACGGTAGCGGCAAGAAACAGTCAAACAACCGGCAGAAGTCAACAGGTTTGCCTTTATTGTTTCCAAATGAATCCAAAAATTCATCTGTTTGCTCCCACACCAAAATCAGCAGCAACAGATTAACACCGTCAATGGGATACGAAAAAGCAGTCCAGCCTTACTACACCGGTGAAGTTAGTTTCCGAGCCATGCCCTCAAAGAAAGGAAAAGCAGTGACCTCCAGCCGTAGAGCCACTCCTCCTCCTCTCCATGATATCCCTCTTCAACTTGACCAGCAAGTTTAGCAGCCGCAACCTGAACAACCTTTTTCCCAACAACCTCCTCCTCATCATAATCATGTTTCAATTCACAATGCTTCCTCTTCCTCTGACTCCATAGCCTTCCACACTACCCCAGGGCCGTGAGATCTTCGTCAGGTCATCGTCGACCGTCAGCAGAGGATAGATCTCCGGACTTGCTTGAATGAGAGGCGAGCCGCCGAGGAAATCCCTTACCCTGAGCAACAAAGGGCCTCTAGAGGATGGTCTCCCCGTAGGCCAGGGCCTAGAAGATCGCACTCCCCCAGGAAGCGAAGAGAGTCTCCTCCCACCGTCATCGGAGGAGTCGTACCCCTATGAGTCATCCAGCACCCAGGGATCACCAAGACGAAGGGGCGCCTGTCACTCGGGCAGAGCTCCGAAATTTCAAAGAGGACATTCTTCAGGCCCTCAATATCGCCACCAACCGTGATGGTCACTCGCCTAGCCCTCATCATGCTCCAAGTCATCAACAATGCAGACCCAGCCCTCGTCATGATCCAAGTCATCACCAACACACACATAGCCCTCATCGCATCGCTCCTTATAAAGGAGAATCCCGAGGGTCAGCTAGATCCTACTGGGTGGAAGACTCGGTCCAGCGCCGTCTGCATAAGATGGAGTGGCGCCTTGGTAGACTGGCCAAAGAAGAAGAGCAGTGGGCGAGGAGTTTCTGCCCGAGCAGGCCTCCATTCTCCCAAACCATCTTGGAAGCCCCGATCCCAGAAAACTTCAAACCCCCTCACTTCGAGTCATACAATGGGGAGTCAGCCCCCGCTGACCACATCGAGTGTTTCAAAACTCTCATGATGATTCACCAGGCTTCGAATGCACTCCTCTGCAAAACCTTCCCGACCATGCTGAAGGGACCTACGAGAGAATGGTACTCCCAACTCACCCCTGCCTACATCTTCTCCTTCGATCAGTTCGGAGAGCTCTTTCTCGCCAATTTTGTGAGTAGCCATCGGGCCGAGAAGACAAGTACATCTTTGCTAGCACTAAGTCAAAGGAAAGGCGAGCAGTTAAGGGACTATGTTAAGTGCTTTACCACCGAGGTTCGGTCTATCGCCTCCCTAGATCAGTCGGTAGCTTCTACTGCGTTCCGACACAACATTAACCATGCCGACTTGAAGGCATCTCTCACTAAAATGCTACCTGAGGACTTCTTAGAACTCCTGCTGAGGAGCAAGAAATATATTAGGGCAGAGGAGGCCCTCCTCCCACTTGATCAGAAAACCCCGTGTCCGGGAACAAATAGAAGGGTGCAGAAGAAGAGGGGGCTAAAAAGCTTCAGAAGGATAATGGTGGCCAGTGCCGCCTTCCTCCCCATTTTGAGAAGTTTACCCTGCTTAATGCCAGTGTCTCAACCATCCTAATGGAGGTCAGGAAAGAAGGACTGCTCCCACCGCCTCCGAAAATAAACATGCCAGGTAAGAAAAGGAATAAGGACAAATGGTGCCGCTTTCATAGGGACCACATCCACAACACAAATGACTACTGGGCTGAAAGATGAGATTGAAGCCCTCATTTAGAGAGGGAAACTCGCTAGGTTTGTAAGGAAAGACAGAGCAGATCCTCCGCCTCCCCGAGGGACTAATAAACGAACTGAGCGACCTGTTGAGACCCCAGACTCCGAAGCTGAAGCTATCTTACACCTCAATCACGAAGGCTCAATGGGGGGAGATTCAAACTCCTCCCGAAAGCCTTCGTCCGAGAGGTGAACTCGGTCCAGAATCATCCTCCTCCCAAGGGCCTTGGGGTTCCTGTTATCTTTTCAGACAAGGATTTGGAAGGCGCCCGAACGCCTCATTGCGTGCTTTTGTGATAAACTTCTACATGGCTAACTTCGAAGTGCGACGAGTCCTAGCTTACAATGGCAATTCGGTTAATATCCTTTTTTATAGAAGCCTTCTAGGGCCTCAAGTTATCTAGGGACCGCCTCAAGCTCATCGGTTACACTCTCCGCAGGTTCTTTGGGATGCCAGTGACGATCGAGTGAGATATAACTCTTGACGTAACCACTGGAAAAACCCCAACCACTCGAACCGAACCGATGGATTTCATGGTGGTAGATGTAAAGGCCATTTACAATGTCATTCTGGGCTGACCCGGCCTAGCTGCTCTTCAAGCCATACCTTCAGCCTACCATATGAAGATGAAATTCCCTACCACAGCTAGGGTGGGAGAAGTCAGAGGGAGTCAGGAGATGACTCTCAAATGTTACATGACTTAGGTAGGAGGGCCGGTCCTCTCTCTTGAAGCCCTCAAGCTTCCTCAAGGGAGTAGCCAAGCTATCTCAGAGCTGGTCGATGAGTTGGAAGAAATAGTCTTCTAAGAAGAAGACCCAAACAAGACATTCCAAACTAGTAAGGTCCATCCCCCTCCCGTCAAAGCCGACATTATCCGATGCATAAGGAAAAATCGCAACCTATTCGCTTGGACCGCGAATGACATAACCGGAATCTCGAAAGAACTTCTCATGCATCATCTTAGTGTTGCTCCTGAGGCCAAACCTGTCCAGCAAAAGCGACGCAAGTTTGCGCCAGAACGCCAGCAGGAAATCAAAGAAGAAGTATAGAAACTCTTGAATGCTCGATTCATACAGTAGGTTAACTATCCCGAATAGCTGTCCAACGTTGTGATGGTCAAAAAGGCCAACGGGAGCTGGAGAATTTGTATTTATTTCACAGATCTGGACAAAGCTTGTTCGAAAGATTCGTTCCCGCTGCCAAGCATTAATGCTTTGATTGATGCAACCTCCAGCCACGAACTCTTGAGTTTCATGGATGCCTTCTGTAACATCTCGATCTATTATATATATATATATATATATATATATATATATATATATATATATATTCGTATATATTTCATTTTATGAGGATTTGAGACCGTATGTATTTTTGCATACATAATTTCATATGTCTTTCTAGAGTCCAATATTTTTCTTCATAGCCTAATAGACTGATTATTCTCTTTGTTTCCTACAAGAGTTATTTTAAAGCCTAAAGAACATCCTAGGCCTAATTCTAGCCCATTATAATTAATTTAAGTATTTCTCCTTGGGCCCATGATTTTTGGTCCAAATAGTAAACCCATTTAGTTTAATTCTCTTTTAATTATGGTGACTTGTAGTGTAGACTCAATGGTAGACAATTAATAAATTAGTGCATGAACAACTTAAGAATGGGAACATTAGGGTGGCACGTGCATGCAATAGGGTGTGCATTGCATACTTTTCCTATTAGGCAGGATTGGATCCAAGAGAGAGGGAGAGATCGGAGTAGTGGTGAGATAGTTTCTCAAGTCATGAGTGGTTATGGCAACTTCCAAACTCATCCTAGCCTTTAATCCCTGACTAGTTGATAAATCCTAACCATTCAATCTACCCAAAATTATGTATAAATACCCATAGTTTCTTCTCATCTTAGTGCATTAGAAAATTTATTAAAGAGAGAAAAGAATTAGAGTGAGAAAAGATTGAGAGTTTTTTTGGGAGAAAAAGATTGAGGAATTCTTGTGTGTGTGTTCATCCAAAGAAGGTCGGGAATCACACTAGGAGAGGTTCGATTTTGCTACACCTAGGAGGAGAAGGATCTATTCGTGCATTCTAAAGGATTTTCTAGGAGCTTTCTATTCGTGTTTCTTCAAAAAAGTGGGTGTTTCTCATGACTTCTAATTTAGATACCATGCTAGGTCTTGTGCTAATTATGCAAGAATAAATAAGTGAAAGTATTGCTCCTTGTTAATACGATGATTAAAGTGAAAATGGAACACAAGTGAAATTGTATAAAATGAATGGGTGAACTTAATGGAATGATATGATTAATGTTATGTTATTCTTGATTTTTATCTAGCATGCTAAATTGGAATAAATGTTTATCTCTGTAAAAAAAAATGATGATTATGGGAAAAATACCTTTTTTTTGAAGTCGTGGTTGTGTGGAAAATACTAGTCGTAAGAATTCCTATATTATTTAGTAAACTATGCATGTTGCGAGGGTAGTCAAATAAAGTTGCATGTTAGTTTCGAGAAATTAACATATTGTAGTCTAAACTAAAATATTGTGTATTAATCGAAAGGAAAGAAGAAACGATTCTATATTTCATGTTTTGTTACTAATCAGTCGACCGAATAGGTGTAGTAAGTCGACTGACCTGGTTATCGAATTCTTCGAGTTAAAACCTTGCAGAACAGTCGACTGGTCTGTGTAACAGTCGACTGCCCTGAATCCTTCGAGTTTTAATTCTTTTCTTTGAACAGCCGACTGACCAAGTTTAGCAGTCGACTGTCCCGACCATTTTCCTTGAGTCTTTTAAATTCTTAATGAATAGTCGACTGGCTATGTTTTGAGAGTCGACTGTCCAGATTATTTTGACGTCTCAGATTTTTATTTCTGTCTCGTGATAAAAATGAATATATATATTGTTTGAAAGAGATTTGATGGAGATTGGATGTGACGGATTAGAAAAGTGAATTTTATTTACCTTTGCATGAATCGTATATGAAGTGAAGTGAAATATTCTGCTGAATCTATGAAAAGTTTTATGACTATGAATACTATGAACATGATAAAGGAAAGTCTGATGTAATCATGAAAAAATGAACTTACGAGCTCGAAAGGCTCAATTCTTGTGCAATTGTGAATTGAAATTGAGAACTAGAGTGTTGCTAAGCATCATACCGGCATTGAAAAAAATGAATTGAAATAAAATTTGAAATGAAAAGACCAAGATTTGGGTCGCGTTGAATGAAGAATTAAGACCGGTATAGTGGAAATGAAAAGACCAAGATTTGGGTCACGTTGAATGAAGAATTAAGACCGATATAACTTTAGAGAATTGATTTTGTTCATAATTCTAATAAACTAAGGATTAGACACATAGTGAAGATGTGATGAAAGTAAGAGAAAAACACGAGTATGAGGGCCATCGGATTGGCGGTGTGAGAGTGATTCACAGACTGCCTGCTTGATGCGTCATGACATGGCGTGAGCACTACTCCAGAATTATCGTCTCGGTGGCGACCCTTGTGGGGTGTTTTGGTGGCTACGGGTGGTGCCATTATTCCATGGCGGAGGCTGAATTATCCATAGTCTACCTGCTTGATGCGTCATGTCAGTGCGTGGGATTCTCCTCTAGACTGTCTGGACATGGGCTCGTAGATCATAGAACATCTAGGATACTTACCGTAGTTACCGTAGTAGTTTAAGTCATGGCGAGGGATTGAACCTTATAAGATGAAGTACGATTAAGGGCTTGCCCTCGGACCTATGTAGTATGGGATGCATAGAATCCGAACAAGTGTGCATTAGTGTCATATAATATAACAACTGCATTAAGGACTAAGTGCACAGCACGACACGACATCAATAGGATAGTCCCTTTAACTTTGTTTTGTGAACAAGTTTGTGATTTTGTCAAGAAATGAGAATCGTTATACTGTTTCCGGCATAGAGAGGATGGTCGTGTATAATTTTCGTCGGTTGAATAAACTGATGTACCCATAGTTTTGTATACAGGGTAAATGGCCTGATAAAGATTAAAGGAGAACTGATGCTTAGAGATCATTCAAATATTGTTGTACTTTTATATAAATGTTGTAAATTACTTCCGCTGTAAAATGTAAAGTGTAAAGATTCCATGTAACTCCGATGTAAAGTGAAAAGTTTTAAATTCCTTGTAAAATTATATGAAAGAAGTGTAAAGATCCCGTGGAATCTCGAATTCGGTTGTATTTTGGAATTCGGGGTGTTACACCTTCTCCGGGTATAACCAGATCAGGATGTTCCCCACTGATATTCTGAAGACCTTGTTCGTAACCGAACAAGGCCTATACTGCTATCGGGTCATGCCCTTCGGGCTAAAAAACACCGGTGCAACTTATCAGCGCCTTGTTAACCAGGTCTTTAAAGAACATATTGGCCGGAACACGGAGGTCTACGTGGATGACATGTTAGTAAAAAGCATCAACAAATTGAACCATGTATCCGACCTTCAGGAGGCCTTCGATGTGTTGCAGAGTCACAACATGAGACTAAACCCGAATAAATGTGCCTTTGGTGTCTCATCCGGCAAATTCCTAGGGTTCATGGGTAGCCAAAGAGGCACAGAAGCCAACTCAGAGAAGATTCAAGCCATACAGAACATGGCTCCCCCTTCCAGTGTCAAAGATGTACAAAGACTCACAAGGACGCCTCGCGGCCATTGTAATACCCCAAACTTTCTTTTAATAAAAATATTATTTTCACGTGTTGTGCACGTGCAATTTTAATATGTATCTTATTTTATTTTTTTGAAATCTCATTTTTGAATGAACAAATATTTTATTTTTCTAAAAGCTTATTTCTAAAGCCCAAAACACTATTTATCTAGTTTAGCCCACTTTAACTAATTTTAGATTTAGTTGTCTTGGCCCACAACCTAAGCCCATTATTATATGAAACCCACAATTTAATTAATCAATTAAAGGGCTCACACTTGTCATGTAGAGACAAGTAGTGATCAAATTGATTTATTAAAATTGTACATTTTTTTATATGGGGACTAGGTGGCACGTGCGAAGCACGTAGTGTGCAATGCACACCATTCTTGGTGGCCGGTTTGAGTTGGATGAGGGAGAGTGGGTTTGTGCACATGGGTAGTTATTTGAGTGTGTGGGTAGTTACTATAACTCCTACTCTCATCCTAACCCTCCATCCTATAACCATCTACTAAATCCTAGCCCTCCATCTCACCCAAAGATTTAGTATAAATACCCCTCTACTCAATTGTCTTCTACACTAAAATTCTATTGAAAGAGAACATATATTTTTAAGAGAGTTGTGAGTGAGTGTTCTTTGGAGGCCGGTCATCACTACTGAAGGAACTCTCGTTTTGGCAAGGAGCAAGGAGGAAGAGTCATACTATCGCACTAGGAAGTTTTACGGATTTCGTTTATTTCTTCAAAAGGTGGGTGTTTCTCATGACTTCTAGAATAGAAATCATGTTAGGATTGAGATTGTTTTGTTATCATGCATGTGAAAATTTGATTGATAAAATGATGGTCATATTGAAATCCTCTATGCTATACATGAGGTGGAAAATGTGAATGAGTAGTAAAGAACTAAAGACATTAGAGGAATTGGAAATTACCGGTACAGTCGACCGATCATGTGAACAGTCAACTGGTACAATGAGATAAAATATGTACAGTTCGAAATTCCATGAAACGATGTATTTAATGCGTGTTGTTATCTTGATTTTTCTATCATGTTAATTCGGAGTTAATATTTATCTCCGTAGACAAATAATGAGTAAAAGATGAATGTACGATTAGAAATTTTATTTGGGTGAAAGAAAGTACTAGTTATGTGAAATCTACATTTAATCGTGAACTATGTTGTGATGCTGGTAAATGGATAAGTATCGCATGTTTATGTTGACATTGAACATATTGTAGTTGAATAAATGCTGTGTGCTAATTGAAGAACAGAAGGAAGAGATATTCCTTAATTCGAAAATTAACTTTGATCAGTCGACCGAATATATGAAGCAGTCGACTGTGCTGAACATTCAAAGTTTCAATTGAACTCTATAGAACAGCTGACTGGTTCGGATGACAGTCGACTTTCCTATAAATTATAATTGAATTTGAATTCTGCGGAACAGCCGACTGGACACGTGCAGCAGTCGACTCTTCCGTGCAGTTTATTGAAGAATTTTCCTTGGCTGAACAAGTCGACTGAGTATGCTCTAAGTCGACTGTCCAGATCACTTTTTGATATCTCAGAATTCTAAGATTTGCCTTATGATAAAGGTAATGAATCTACTATTGTTGAATGATTATTTGTTGTGACAATTTAGAAGCAGTAAATTCTATTTGTGTTCGCATGAATGTGTACATGAAATGAAGTGAATCATTTTATTGAATCTATGAAAGGTTGTATGATTGTGAAAGTTATGAACATGAGAAGGAAAATCATTAGGTGACTATGAAAATGAACTATTGGGTTTGAAAGGCTCAATTCTGGTGAATGTGAATTGAAATTGAAACTAAAGAGTAGCTAAGTCTCCCACCGGCAATTGGAAAGAAATGAATTGAAATAGAATTTGAAATGAAAGACCAAGGTTGGGTCATGTTGAATGAATGATTAAGTCCGGTATAGTGGAGATGCTAACTCCAGAGCTTTGATTTTTGTTCATGATTCTAATAGAATAAGGACTAGATACATAGTGAAGATGTGATGAAAGTAAGAGAAAAACATTGAGTATGAGGGCCATTGGATTGGCGGCGAGAGAGTATCCCATGATGTCCCATGATGAGTCATGATAGGGCATGGATACTGCTCCAGAGTACCGTCCCGGTGGCGACGCTCGTGGGGTGTTTGACGACTTCGGGTGGTGTCATGTCTATGGTAGGAGCTGAATTACCACAGGATGCCTACATGATGAGTCATGTGTCAGTGCGTTGGGATTCCCTCCACGACGCCTAGATATGAGTTCGTATGTCAGAAAACATCTAGGATACTTACCGTAGTTACAGTAGTAGATTAAGTCATGACGAGGGATTGAAACCTACAAAATGAAGTACGATTAAGGGCTTGCCCTCGGACCTATGTAGTATGGGATGCATAGAATCTGAACAAGTGTGCATTAGTGTCATATAACATAATAATTGCATTAAGGACTAAGTGCACAATCACAACACGACATCAACAGGATAGTCTCTTTAGCTTTGTTTGTGAACAAGTTTGTGGTTTGTTAAGAATTGAGAATCGTTATACTGTTTCTGGCATAGAGAGGATGGCCATGTATAATTTTCGTCGGTTGAATAAACTGACGTACCCACAGTTTTGTATGCATGATAAATGGCTTGATAAAGGGTAAAGGAGGACTGATGCTTATAGATAATTCATGATTATATCTTTGTATAATGATGTAATTTGCTTCCGCTGTCATTTACATGTAAATTATTTGTGATATATGCTTCCGCTATAAAATGTAAGGTATAAAGATCTCATGTAACTCTGATGTAAAGTGAAAAGTTTTTATTTCCTTGTAAAATTGTACGAAAGAAGTGTAAAGATCCTGTGGAATCTCGAATTCAGTGTATTTTGGAATTCGGGGTGTTACAGCCATAGGGCACTTTCTCTCCAAGTCAGGAGAAAAGTGTCTCTCGTTCTTCAAGGCCCTTAAAGGAACAAAGGCTTCGAGTGGGTGCAACAGCAACAGGAGTCCTTCGACCAACTCAAAGCCTATTTGGTCAACCCCCCACTCTTGAGCAAGCCAAAGCCCGGGGAAGTCCTCTACATATACCTTGCCACCTTAGAACAGACCTTCAGTGCCGTCCTGGTGAGAGAAGAAGATAAGACACAAAAGCCAATCTACTATGTGAGTAAGGTCCTCAGAGATATTGAACTCCATTATCCAAAGGTAAAAAAGATGGCCTATGTGTTAGTCATGGTAGCTCGAAAGCTTCGGTCCTACTTCCAGTCCTATTCAGTGGTTGTTCTTACCGACCAGCCACTCAAGCAAGTGCTCTACAAGCCTGAAACTTCGGGACGTCTTATGAAGTGGTCTACAGAGCTGAGCCAACACGACATCAACTATCAGCCCAGATCCGCTATCAAGGCAGAAGCCCTGACAGAATTTATAGTAGAGAGCACTATCCCTGACCTCAGCGTAGCAAGAGAGGAACCCCCATTTTGGATCATGTATGTTGATGAGTCCTCATGCACTGACAGGAGTGGAGCAGGGGTCATTATGACTAGCCTCGATGACTTCGTTCTTCAGTACTCATTCCGCATTAATTTTTGGGCATCAAACAACGAGGCAGAATATGAGGCTCTCATAGCCAGTTTGTGCCTGGTGCGTAAGGCCGGGGCCCAGCGCGTCAAAATATTCAATGACTCGCAGCTGGTAGTGAACTAGGTATCCGGAGAGTATGAGGCAAGAGATGATCGCTTGGTCAAATATTTGGCCAAGGTCAAAGAGCTGCTAGCTACTTTCAAAGAAGCATAACTCTAACGAATCCCCCGAGAAGAGAATGGGCAGGCAGATGCCCTCTCAAAGTTGTCTTCCTCTTCCCACGAGGGGCTTGAATGTACCGTCTTGATAGAAGTCCTCTTGAAACCCAGCATCGAGGAAAAAGGCCCCAAACTAATGGAGATACTGCCCCCTGCACTCGAGGAGAATTAGATGAAGCCCCTGCTCGAGTTTCTCAAAGACGGAGTCCTCCCTCTAAACCCTAAAGAACCTAGAAAAGTCAGAACCCGAGCCGAGCGATACACGCTCTTCAAATGGATCATGTACAAGCGCTCTTACACTCAAGTGGACGGCAGACCCTACTTAAGATGTCTCTCCCTCGAGGAGGCCCAGTACACTCTAAAGGAAGCCCACCATGGGATGTGTGGCGCTTATTTGGGAGCAAGGTCCCTCGCCTGAAAAATCCTAAATTATGGTTATTACTGGCCTACACTCCTTAGCGACGCTGAACAACACGTTCGTCAATGTGCCCCTTGCCAAAAGTTCTCAACGATTTGGAACTTACCACAAGTCCAGCTGTCCTCCTTATCCAGTCCGACCCCTTTTGGAATGTGGGGGATGGACTTGCTTGGGCTATTCCCCCGAGCGCCTAGCCAGCTGAAGTTTCTTGTTATTGCAATCGACTACTTCTCCAAATGGATTGAAGCAGAGCCTTTAGCAATAATCACTGAGAACAGAGTCCAACGGTTCTTTTGGGAGAACATCGTATGCAAATTTGGTGTACCTCGAATCTTAGTAATGGACAATAGGACCCAATTTACTGGGGAAGCCTTCCGCAATTTTTGCGCTGACCTTGGTATCCAACAACGATTCTCCTCAATATCCCACCTGCAGTCCAATGGTCAAGCAGAGAACGCCAATCGACAAATTCTCTCCGGCCTAAAGAAGAGACTGGACAAATCCACCAAGGAATTATGGGTCGAACAACTCTCCAATGTGCTCTGGAGATACCGAACTACTAAGAGGACCCCTGCAGGAGAATCTCCCATCAACCTTACTTACGGGTCCGAAGCCGTCATCCCATTGGAAGTTGTCCTACCTTCTCCCCGCTTGATCGCCTTCAATGAAGAGCAAAATTCGAACCAACTTCGCAGCAACTTGGACCTCATCGATGAGATTCAAGAAAGATCCTCCATTCGTCAGGAGATCTATCGGTGTAGGATCGAGCAGTCCTACAACAAGAGATTCTGTCCCACTAATCTCAAAGAAGGAGAAATGGTTCCGAGAAAACTATCAATTTCTTTCCCAAGCAAGAAAGGGAAACTATCTCCTAATTCGGAAGGGCCGTACCGGATCTCCAAAGTTGTTTGCCCTAGCGCTTATCAACTTGAAGACCCGGGGGGCAAGAGAGTACCGAGAACATGGAATGCAGAACACTTGTTGAAGTACCAAGACGGTGTTTAAACACCGCTCCAAGCAACATCTAATCCTAGAACATTTCTAAGTTTGTTTTTCTTCTTGTTTAGTTGATTTTTCAAATGTAATAAAGGCTTGCAACTCAGAAGCAGTCACTTAGTTCTCTTTAATAAAAGCAATTTATTTCTTAGAAAACCTATTCTCTGAATGTTCTGGTTAGCTTACCCCATAGCACACACTCTAAGTACGAAAACTCTCTAAAAATGACAAGTTCGGAGTCCAACACTTGGTTAGCCACTTGCGAACAAGCAAGTGCAAAGTAGCTCCCCATTCAAAATTGCTTCCACAACTGTTGAAACTTTCTTAAAACGACAAGTTTGGAGTCCAACACTTGGTTCGATGCCACTTTAGCCGCTTGCGAACAAGCAAGTGCGAAGTAGCTCACCATTCGAAATTGCTCCCACAACTATTGAAACTCTCTTAAAATGACAAGTTCAGAGTCCAACGCTTGGTTTGATGCCACTTTAGCTGCTTGTGAAAAAGCAAGTGCAAAGTAGCTTACTATTCGAAATTGCTCCCACAACTTTTGAACCTTCTTATAACGACAAGTTCGGAGTCCAACACTTGGTTCGATGCCACTTTAGCCGCTTGCAAATAAGCAAATGCGAAGTAGCTCACCATTCGAAATTGCTACCACAACTGTTGAAACTCTCTTAAAATGATAAGTTCGAAGTCTAACACTTGGTTCAATGCCACTTAGCTGCTTGTGAACAAGCAAGTGCGAAGTAGCTCACAATTCGAAATTGCTTCCACAACTGTTGAAACTCTCTTAAAATGACAAGTTCGGAGTCCAACACTTGGTTCGATGCCACTTTAGATGCTTGTGAACAAGCAAGTGTGAAGTAACTCACCATTCGAAATTTCTCCCACAACTGTTGAAAACTTTTTTGCACACAAATGTTAACAAACACTTGGGGAAATGACAAGTGTTATTAAGCGAAAGAGGCTCACTACAGGATTAAAAGATGCAGTCAACAAAAACGTTGTTTGAATACTACAAATATCTTATTCCATTAAAAGTCGGGATACAAGTCTTATTTAAAGACCACACTACAAACACTTTATTTTGCCAAAGATGCGGATACAAGTCCTATTCAAGACTAAAGACTCCTACACAACTACGAAGTATCGATCTAACTCCTCCTTGGAAGTGGGACACTCCTGTTAAGAGATACACGGGAACGACAAGAGCTTTGTCGCTCTCTCTTTGCTTCAGAAGCAATATCTAGGCCTACAAGCCTAGTCGTATCCTTAGGAGCCAGAGACTTAGCTGCTGCCCTAACGGATGCTCCGCTCGATGAGCCGACCACTCCGCTTTGAGCATCTCTGGGGTTCTGCGGAACACTTGACATGCGTAGAGCCAAATAATGGAACGACCTCCCCTGGGAATTCTCTCCACGAGGGCAAGAAGTTCTCCTGATATTGCTTCCTTCGGAGAGTCGCTTTAGGAGAAGATTCTCTGCCTCCAATTCAGCGAGCTGCTCTTTGAAGGAGTCGTCTGTCACCCTGAGCTTCAAACATGGTACCCCACTCGTGCTCCCCCCTCGTGAGAACTCCGAGATGGTCCTCCGCAGATGAGCCACCTCTATGCTCTTCTCAAGCACAGCATTCTTCAGCTCGTCCCTTTCCGACATCATCTTGAACAAAGTGCTCGTCAACTCGTCCCTCTCAATCGTCACCGCAAATAAAGAGTGCCGGAGGAACTTTAGCCTTAAAGCTTTGACGGCAGCCATCGAGGGGCCGACCTCTATTCCCTCGGGGGGTACTTCTGGGGGAGTCTCCTCAAGATGCCTCGTCCCGATATATCGGCTAGCCAAGGCCAATCTTAATTGGCAGAGCTCCAACTCCGTCTTTGATAGTCTCTCCCGAGATTCAGCAAGTCCCAACTTTGTAACTTAGAGTTGGGCACGAAGACGTGATGCCTCACTACCCTGGGGAAGTCAACCAAAGAGAAAAACGTAAATCACACTAAGTCTAAACGAGCTACAAGATAGTTCTATGGCTAAATAGAGCTACTCCAAAATTGTTCTAGGATGAGGCAGCCCAACAAGAAGTTCAAAGTCTCACACACTTGTTCTCAAAAAGGAATATTTCATTAACTCCTACGAAAGTACAAGAGCGGTGGCCAGTCCGCTATTAGGCATTGTTACAAAATACCTAGACTAAAAGGGAAATGAAAATACAATTGAGTCAAGGATCGACCTCTTTCGGATGATTCGCGACCACAGAAGCCCCGGCCTCTTGAGCTTTGGTAGCAATCACTAAGGGCAAAGAGTCTGGAGCTGCATCTGCCCCCGTCTCGCCTCCTTCGACCTCTTCCTCGGGGCCCTCTTCTTCATCTTCTTCGCCTCCTTCCGAGAGGTCGTCGAACCCGGGTATAGGATTGGAGAACAGATGCCACCCGGCACAGTCAACGTCGGGGAACTTCTCCGAGACCTTATATATGGCTCGAGCATAGGCCTTCTCCATGTTCACATAGAGAAATCCCTTGGCCTTCTCCATCGCCTGCTCCTCGGCCTCCTTCGCCGCAGCTATCTTCACAGCCACAATCGCCTCCTCCTTCTCTTTTGCTACGAGCTCTTGCTCTTTAAGCAACCGAGCATTGTCCGCCTCTAGCTGACGACAATGGCCTCGAGGTGCTCCACCCTCGAAGTCTTCATCTCGTCCTAAATCCTCGACTGCTCTAGGTATTTGGCGATCCATGCTTTGTCAGCCCGAGCTCTCTCATACTCTAGCTTCAGCTCCTTCTCCTGCTCGGTCATATTCTCCATTAGATGCCCGAAGTGGCAAGTGATTTGCAAAGAAAAGCAGATGCCGGTAATTCTAGCTAGAAGAACACCCACACTTAGAAAAAAAAAGAAAAGATTGGGAAATGAAAGAAGACTTGCCGACATGGCGGCTCGAGCTATCTCGAGCACATCGTCGCCAACGGTCCCTGCCTCCATAGCAGCCTTGTCCTTCGGCGTGGCCAGATGCCGAACCTCCTGCATGCAAGAAGACGAATTGCCGAGGAATACATAGGACAAAAATTATCTTATGCTCCTCGGTCAGGAACTCCTTAGCTTCGGCTGTTAGGGGCAGGACTTCCAAGGCCAAGGCCACCAACATGGGGAAGGCCTCCGCATCAACGGAGGCTGGCGGAGCTGCCGAAGTCGCCGGTTGCGAGACCACCGCAACCTCTTTTGAGGAATGCTCCATGGCGACGACAACTGTCTTCACCTTCGGCGAAGAAGAAATCTTCGTGGCCAACCTCTTCCGCTTCTTATTGGTGGGGGCCTTGCTGCTCAGAACCCCGTGCTCTGCAAGCATTTCGTCGAAATCCATCAAGTCTGCAAAGACAAAAATGTGCCGAGGATAGGAGCAAATAAAGATTCGATTAAGTCAAAAAAAGAAAAAGAAATGCTGAACTAAAAGAATAAAGGCATACTGGGGTTTATAAGGCTATGACCCCCCCTCCCCCCTGAAGAGCACCTCCTCTGTCAACTCCTTCCAATCAAACTTTGGTCGATCAAGAAGCGTCTGTACCATCTATGTTTCCTCGGGTTTAAGAACAGGGTTCGCCTTTGCCCACTTTGGAATCTCCTCGATCCAAGTAGGAATGTTCCATGGCTCTGGACTTCGGATAAAAAAGAACTTGTCCCTCCAGTTCTTGATCGAGTCCAGATAGCTGACAAGCTTTGTCCCATGCCTCAGAGAAAGACAGAACCTGAACTCTGTCTTATGCTGCTGATGTATCAGGTACACCGTATGCAACACACTCAACCGTTGCTCGAAATTGGCTGCTTGACAGTGGAGGATGAATCCGTTGATAAGCCTCCACACGTTCGGCATATATTGGATTGGGCTGACCCGGTACCATCGTAACACCTCGGCAATAGAAGGGTGAAGCGATAGTCGAACTTCGGCTAAGAAAGCATCAATAGGCCAAAAACACGTCCACAGGCATTGGAGAATTGGCCCTCACCCCAGGTCTAGGTAGCATCAGCTCGAATTCGCTCTAAATCAGAAAACACTCTCGAAATGATTTCAAGTCCTTTTCGTTGAGTATGGAGATGGTTTCGTCGGCCTCTGAAGTTTCCCGAGCGGCGTTCTCCTCAGCCCCGACCATACACGATATGTTCAGCATGGTCTTCCGGAAGCACCCGAACCCGATGAAGCCCTGTCAGGGGTCCGGGTAGTCTGCTGAACTGCCCCATTCTCCGCTCCTTCTATATTATTGTCTCCACAACTGTCGAAGTGGCCCCTATTATGTCCTTGCCCTTGTCGACTGCAGGAGCTAGACTAGAGGTCTGCTCAATGACGATGATAGGGGAGGTTTCTTGCCTCGAAGCAATGCTAGACATTCTCTAAAAGTAAATTAAGTTAGCTGAGAATTATCTTCATTTGACAGCAACGGTCAGAAAAGATCACCAGAAATAGAAAATCTTCGCCGAAAGCTCTCGCTAGACAGTGAAAATCGCCTGAGTAAGAACTTAGAGAATGAGCAAATGAAGGGGGGTAAGTTTTATATAGAAAGGGGTTGTTGGCAAATTCACCAAGGTTAAAAGGCCCCCAAAAGGCGTAAAGGCCTGGCCCATGTAGAGCAAAATGACAAAAAGCATGGGAAACCCGAAAGACTTTTGACTAGTCAACGATCAACAGTCAACAGTCCCACGTGTCGCCTTCTCAAAAACATCTTCAGACTTTGCCAAGTTATGCCGAGCATTCTTGTCACCGACGTTGAAATTGGAGAAATGGCATTGACTGGTCAATGGTCAACGGTCAATAACTCCACGTGTTGTCGACTTCTCGAAGTCTCCCCAAACTTCGGCAGCTCATTCCGAGCGTTCTTGTCACCAACGTCGAAATTGGAGAAATGGCACTGACTGGTCAACGGTCAACAGTTAACAACTCCACGTGGCAACTTCTCGAAGTCTCCCCATACTTCGGCAGCTCATACCGAGCGTTCTTATCACCGACGTCAAATTTGGAGAAATGGCGTTGACTGGTCAACGGTCAACAACTCCATGTGTCGACTTCTCGAAGTCTCCCCAGACTTCGACAACTCATACCGAGCGTTCCTGTAACTGATGTTAAATTGGAGAAATGACGTTGACTGGTCAATGATCAACGATCAACAACTCCACGTATCGACTTCTCGAAGACCCCAGACTTCGGCAGCTCATTCTGAGAATTCTTATCACCAACATCGAAATTGGAGAAATGGCGTTGACTGGTTAACGGTCAACAACTCCACGTGTCGACTTCTCGAAGTCTCCCCAGACTTCGGCATCTCATTCCGAGCGTTCTTGTCACCGACGTCGAAATTGGAGAAATGGCGTTGACTAGTCAAGGGTCAACTACTCCACGTGTCGACTCCTCGAAGTCCCTCAAGACTTCGGTAGCTCTCACGAAGCCTTCTTGACATCGACGACGAACCTGCCACATGTCAGCCTGTCGAAGCATCGCTGGGGTTCGGCACCAGAAGCCGAGCGCTCTTGCCACCGATCCCCGTTTGGGCGAAAAGCCGTTGACCAATCAAAATGGCTATAACTGCCTGATCGTTCAGTAAAGCGGGCGAGGTGTGACCAGCGCTCCAGATTGCACCACGTCGATAATTACTTGATTAATTATTTTATTTTAATGATTAAATCGAATTAATAGTTTAAAAATTGCAAAAAATAATTAAAAATTTAGAAAAATTAATTAAAAATTCTAAAAATAATTATAAGTTCGAGAAAATTATTTTTGAACTCCTGGAAAAATAAGTATTAATTAGAATGATTAATTGATACTTTTTGAAAATAGATTGTTACGTCACAAAATTGAATAAATGATTCAAAAAATAATTAAAAAATTAAAAAAAATCAATGAAAAATCCAGAAGACCCCACAAACACATCTGCACACAAGGCAAGCTCAATTAAACGCTGTTAAGCCCCATGTATGATTCTATGTCTCCTAAAGAACTCCTATAAAATCTAGTACGCCGTTAAAATAAGAAAACTACTCCCCGAAGGCTGTTAAACTCAGTCTTTGGGAGTTGGGGGGCTCGTGATATGGCTAAAAATAGGATTAAATTGAGATCGTTCAAACCGTGTGCGAATCTTAAAGCTCTCAGGGGTAAAACGGTAATTTCACCTACAAACGGGTCTAAAATGGGAACTGGAAAGCCCAGTAGCCCAAAAACAGATCCGTCCTATTAGACGTGGGTGGTAACCTATTTCAACCAACCCAGACATTTAAAGAGTAATTCAAATTCGTGATTATCTCTAAGAGCCGGTTTAAACCGCCTTTCTTATCATGAAACGAGTTTAAACTCTACATCTTATCCAAAAACACCGAGACATAGAGATAAATGTGTAACGCCCCTGTCCCAGACTCAGACAATTTATACAATTTATCAAAAAAATTATTTATAGTATAGTACAACTGCCCACCACAGGCTGCCTCTCAAAAGATGGTTAACCGGATTTGTGACTTTTGATCATAGGCTATATTATTTATTATTATTTTAATATTGTATTTTTTCGATATGGGACAATCTTAATCTCTCTCTCTCTCTCTCTACTTGAATTTCGTGACACAACCTAAAGCCACCAGTTGTCCCCCTTATGCCACGTCATCAAGTAGGCAGAGCACAGCGGCTTCACTGCTTCAAACAGGCAGGCCCCGCCATGGTGACGTCATTAGTGACGTCACCGAAATCACACAGCCAGCTGCTGTTTCAATTCAACCGGTGAGCCCCCCTCCTTTTCACTTAATTACCATTTATGCCATCACTCCTTATATATATATATATATATATATATATATATATATATATATATATATAGCTCTTGAAATTATAGGGTGTTACATACACTCCCCTTTAGAAATCAGCGTCCTCGCTGAGCACGGGGCATGCACAATCTAGTGCAGGATCTACTTTCTAATCGATGTGGAGCAGTCCGTGAGTGTCACTCTCGTCTTTGGAATACTGGAGACCAATCCCTCTCCGTGGATCATTCTGTGGCCCTTACATCCATCATCCCAGAATACTGGAGATTGTCTCATTTTGCTGATCATTCTGGAGTCCATAACTCATGGCTCTCCCACACTCGGTGTCGAAAGTCGACTCTGATACCATTTTGTAATGCCCCTGCCCCAGACTCAGACAATTTATACAATTTATCAGACAAATTATTTATAGTATAGTACAACTACCCACCACAGGCTGCCTCTCAAAAGGTGGTTAACCGGATTGGTGACTCTTGATCATAGGCTATATTACTTATTATTATTTTAATATTGTATTTTTTCGATATGGGACAATCTTAATCAATCTCTCTCTCTCTCTCTCTCTCTCTCTCTCTCTCTCTCTCTCTCTCTCTCTCTCTCTCTACTTGAATCTCGTGACACACCCTGATGCCACCATTGGGCCCCCTTGTGCCACGTCAACAAGTAGGCAGAGCACAGCGGCTTCACTACTTCAAATAGGTGGGCCCCCCATGGTGACGTCACCTAAACCACACAGCCAGCTGCTGTTTCAATTCAACCGATGCCCCCCTTTCACTTAATTACCATTTATGTCATCACTTTTTATATTTTATATATATATATATATATATATATATATATATATATATATATATATATATATATATATATACACTACTATAGTATAGCTCTTGAAATTACGAGGTGTTACAAAATGATTATCTCTAAACTGTCTCCTAAGGCGACTATAAATACCCCTCTACCCCCACCATAACGAGATAATCAATATTTTTCCACATAAACGCTCTTTCATAATCTTCCTGATTACTAACTTGGGCGTCGGAGGGTTCGTCGCCGAGATCCATCCTGGTGTATCAAATTTTTTTGCTGGTTAACGGTAGCAGAAAGAAACAGTCATACGACCGGCATAAGTCAATCGGTTTGCCTTTATTGTTTCCAAAAGAATCCACAAACTGCTCTCACACCAAAATCAACAGCAACAGGAAATGTGGAAAATGGGGATATAATTCTCAAACGCGAGATGAATATGGAGCAATGGTGGTGCTAGCTTTCACCCAGGAAGCTTCTTTCTTAAAGCCCAGCTATAATCTATTGATGAATTATACATACATGTTGCTGCAATTGCTTAGTTTGCCAAACATAAGAAGCAGCATAAGTTAGAGCATCCACATTGGTTTGTTAAATTTTCATATTATCCATATTTTAGCCTATGCGCATCTGCAGTCGTTTGTTATTTATTCATATTTTGAATAAATCGCTACAGTATATTGCTATATTTGAGAGACGATCTGAGAATATGCATATTATAGAGGACGGAAATAAAAATAAAAAAAAATTATACCAGACGGATCTTCAAGTTCCATCCCAAATAAAAAATAATCTTTTTTGTATGAAGTTCCGTCCCAACTATTTTTTTTTTTTTTTCATTTCTAACCTTGGACGACTCTTCAAGTGTTGTCCCATTCATGGAACAACACTTGAAGTTCCGTCCCATTTTTGTTTTATAACTTTTTTCAATTATTAAAATTATTAAAATATTCAAATTATTTAATAATAAATGCCCAAATTTTTTTTCTTTTACGGGACGGAACTAAGAGTTCCGTCCGATCATTTTTTGTATTTTTTTTCTATTGATATAGGATAAATTATGCAGCATCAACCACAACCCTCTGATCTTCTCTGGAACCTCCCCCCCTGTGATCATCAGGCCAGCTACAATCTAATGGTCCTCAGTCAGCTCAGGCCCATGGGCAAATGAGTCCGACCCACCCACCAGAGCTCCAGACCCGTTGCCCCTGCCTATAAATACTCCACCCCCTCCTCACTGTGAAAGGTAATCAAATTCTCCCCACCTGAACCCTAGCTGCCCAGTCCCTTTCCCAGTGACTGACTTGTTCGTCGGAGGGCCCATCGTCGGGATTTCTCCCGGTATTTCCAGGCCTTGTGCAAGTACAGAAGACCCTACAGAGCCGAGCTCCTAGATCCGAGCCGAGCACCTGTCCTCCCTTCCGAACCCTTCTGCGCTCCCGCTCCCGAGCCGCTTCCGCTACTTGGGGTCGGACCGATGCCGGTACTGTGTAGGTACTTCCACCATACAAATTGAGAGAACTCACACCTGTTGCCCCCACACCCCAAAAAAAACCGCATCAGGTTGGTGCCATCTGTGGGAAACTTTACCTCCTCAGTACTATCGTCCTTCCAAGCTCAGCCAGAGCCGTCACCTTGGGCCAAGCTCCTCCATGGCTCCCAAACCTAGGAGGTCCACCACATCGGCACGACAGCCAGACCTCAACCGTCATAGCCGCGCGAATAACCAGGGTTCCAACCGACCCCGAGCCAACGGCACGGGCCGACCTTCGATTGTGTCGAATTTGTGTCGCGTCATCTCGGACAGGCAGGCCAGCCGGACCAGGGGAGAGGCCGCTTCCAACTCGGCCTCAAACCATCGCCGTCAGCCTTCCCAGGCGCACAATCCCCCACTGAACCCGGGGGGACAAGCCCCCGTCATGAAGGTCGAATTCCAGAACTTCCGAAAGGAGATCCTTCAAGACATACATGATGGACCGGCTACCGAGGTCTACCACAGCTCCGCACACCAGTCAGCAACGGGAGCCGACGAGTCCCGCGGATCGACTCATCCCCAGGAGGTGGCGGACCCCGTCCTCTGCCGTCTGGAAGAAATGGAGAACCGCCTCGCCCATCTCGGCGAGGGCGGGCCAATATAGGGTCGCAGCCATCATCCGATCGGACCCCCTTTCTCCCCCCCAAATCCTTGAAGCTGAGATTCCAAGGAACTTCAGACCGCCTCAATTCGAGACCTATAATTGTGAGGGTGATCCTGCTGATCACATGGAGGGGTTTAAGACCCTCATGATGATTCACAACACTGCGGATCCCCTCTGTCGCGCCTTCCCTACTACCCTCCGGGGTCCGGCTCGGGCGTGGTTCTCAAAACTCGCCCCTGGTTCGGTCTTCTCTTTCAAACAGCTGGAGGTGGGTTTCCTTGCCCACTTTGTGATCAGCCGGAAGGTCGAGAAGACGAGCTCCTCCCTCGTGGACCTCAAACAGAAGGACGGGGAATCCCTCCGAGAATTCGTTCGGAGGTTTACCTCGGAGGCAAGGTCGGTTTCCTTCCTCGATGCATAGGGTCCCTTCCGCAGCCTTTCGACACAATGTCCGCTGCGGCCAGCTTAAGGCCTCTTTAGCCAAAAGCCCCCCGTGGACTTTCCCGACCTACTCAACAGGGTCGAGAAGTATATCCAGGCCGAGGAGGCCCTCAACCCCGAAGGCACGAAGGATGCCATTGCCAAGGGGAAATGCAAGGTCGACGATGCTGAACCCTTCAAAAGGTCCGAAAAAGAAGCGTCTGGTCCCAAAAGGGTCCCCCCAGTCCCTCAATTCGAAAGATACAGGCCCCTGACTCAGAACGACTCAGAGATTTTAATGGAAATCGAGGACAAGGGGGTTGTCCGGTTCCCTCCTCGAACACCCAACAATGGCAAGAAGCGAGACCATAGGTTCTACTGCTTCCACCGGGACACCGGGCATGATATGTAACGCCCCAATTTCTGGTAACTGGGAAACCGTAACATAAGCTAGAACATTTTCTTCAATTAGCCACAATACACAGAAAAACAGAAAAATTTAAAACTTTTATTCAACACAAATGTATTACAAATCCAAATATTACAAAATTGCAATACATTACAACAGTGTTACAATAATACCTTTACAACCCCAAGTGTTACAACTTTCAACATATTACATCAGAGTACAATGAATAAAAAACAACACTTGGTATTTCACTTGAATGCTTTTCAACAATTAAAAAGATTACAAAAATTGTTACAATGGAACAATAGTAAACAACATATAATGCAGCAGAAATAAATGACTCTTGCTTCTATCGCCTTGAGTCCTCCTGAATCCGGTATATGTACTTCTGCAATCCAGTACCTATTGAAATGGGGACGTCAGTACATATACTGACATTTTTAAGGCTGATAACTAGCAGCGATTCTCCACTTAAGCAAACAGATTGATGAAAAGAGAAACGTATATATATAATTGATGTGTCAGTGTATGCTATGCCTTAGACTTTAATACCTGATTAACTAATGCGATTCTGCACTTATTCTAATGCAAGCAAGTCTCCATAACAGTATGCAGCCCATACTACATACGCCCCATCTCAAGCTGTTTCTTCATATATAGGGATTTGAACCCGCGTTATTAATTCTACATTGTACTCAATCTTGTTCCTGATAATACAACGTGACTATGAGGTTGCTGGTGGGTCAAGTCCCACCAATGCAGTACGATTATGGTGCCTCTGTTTGCCACTACTACCTGGCATGCCAGACCTCACTCAAAAATAAGGTTGCAGGTACGGTCTAGTTCCATTACTGCAGTTACATAGTGGTGTCCATGTTTGCCACTATTGCCCAGCGTATCGGGCCTCATTCGAAAATCAAAAGAACATAGGGTCTCGCATGCGCAGAGTAGCGCGAAGCCTACCCTGTGGCACCCCTGGGGTCTCGTAAGCGCAGGACTACACGTAGCATCCTGTGGCACCCCAAGCCACGGTATTTCAGGAATTAACAGACGAAATACGCAACCCGTGCTCCTAACTCATGAGATGACACCGTACGTATCCCTTTGACGGGAAGGTACAACCCAATAACACCGCCTAGTGTCGGCCTATAGGACAGATCGGATCATAAGGAATCACCCTTAACACCAACTCTTTCCCTTCGGCAAAAATGATAATAAGTAAAGGTTAAGTAGTAATAGCCATAAGTTACTAACCTAACGATATCACTAAACCCAATCAATCTCACGGGGTTTTCAATAACTTTCTTATGATTATCCAAATTCAACTCATGGCCTATAGATCCAAGACATCAGTGATGGAAATCTCTCTCACTCATAATTACCCCTAACTCGGATCTCGTTAATATTCTCGGCCCACGATCAACCCACATCAGTTAAGATCCGTCGGTGCTCGAGGTGTGATTTATCCACAGTTTCTAAGGTGGTAAGATGCGATTCTTGATGGTCGATGGACCCTACGGCAATTATGAGACCCTATCACTACCCCTAACTCGGATCTCGTCAACACTCTCGGTCCGCGATCAACTCGCATCAGTTAAGATCCGACAGTGCTCGAGGTGTGATTTATCCACAGTTTCCAAGGTGGTAAGATGCGAGTCTTGATGTTCGATGACCCTTAGGCTAGCTTTTATCTAGCTAACAATACTAGTGACTTTTCCAACCATTATTTACAATATATTGAGGATGAAACATGTGCACATCATATGGTCCAATTTCAATTAGAAATGCATACAACTAGAACTCATGGGTTATTTTCCCAAATTTGAACTAGGATAATATGCGACTAGGTTCATGGGTTCTTTCTCAAAGTTGAGTTAGAATCACCTAGAACCTAATTGCATGGGTTCCTCGCCAATTCGAGCTAGAATTATCATGGAACTAGTTTCATGGGTTTCTTCTTAAAAATCAAACTAGAACAACTATGGAACATGGGTTCATTTCAATAATTCAATTGGATTATCATGCAAGCTAAACTCATGGGTTTCTTTTAGGATTTAGCCGAAACCACTACAATCATATAACTCAAACATGCCTGGATTCTTTTGAATCTAAAAACAACTACACATCTCAAACATGGGTTCTTTACTAGAACTACTACAATAACACAAGCATGCGTTTTTTACTTAGAACAACTACAATAACTCAAACATGGTATCTTTCTACAACTCAAGCATGGTATACTTACTATAATCAACTCAAGCATGAGTTTCTCACTATAATCAACTCAAGCATGGGTTTCTCACTATAATGAACCTACAACAACTCAAGCATGGTATACTTACTATAATCAACTCAAACATGAGTTTCTTACTATAATCAACTTTCAACAACTCAAGCATGGTATACAACTTAAGTATGGGTTTCCTTCTACAACAACTCAAGCATGGTATACAACTTATCATGGGTTTCTTCTACAACAACTCAAGCATGGTATACTTACTATAATCAACTTAAGCATGGGTTTCTCACTATAATCAACCTACAACAACTCAAGCATGGTGTCTTTCTATAATCAACCTACAACAACTCAAGCATGGTATTCTTTTGACATAAAACAATGAAAACTCAAACATGGTAGGTTCATGGATTCACAAGTATGGTTCATGGGTTCACAAGTATGAATAGGTTCATAAGTATGAATGAGTTTCCTTGCTACACAACTTAAGCATGGATGGGTTCACAAGCATGAATAGGTTCATAAGCATGAATGGGTTTCTTATTACAACAACTACAAATCTCAAGCATGATGGGTTTCTTACTAAAACAACTCAAGCATGATATACCTACTATAATCATCCTACAACAATTCAAGCATGGTATACAACTTAACATGGGTTTCACAAGCATGAATAGGTTCATAAGTATGAATGGGTTTCCTTGCTACACAACTTAAGCATGGATGGGTTCACAAGCATGAATAGGTTCTCTTTTTGACATAGAACACAAACATGATAGGTTCATGGGTTCACATAAGCATGGATGGGTTCTTTGCTACAACTCAAGCATGGTAGGTTCTTTACTAAGAACAACTAAATACCACAAGCATGAATGGTTCATAAGTATGAATGGGTTTCCTTGCTACACAACTTAAACATGGATGGGTTCACAAGCATGAATAGGTTTCTAGCAACCTATTAAAGTTTAGAACATGCTACTAAAAGACTAAAAATAAATTATTACAAGACTACTCTTTTCGGAATTTACAAGTCCTATATATTACAAAGGCTACATTTATTTAGTCTACAAATTAGTACATACTACAACCCACTTTTCTTCAATCCTACAAGTTCCTATATACAAAAAGAACAACCTTTTATGAACAAGGGTTAGTAAGAAATGATTTCTTAACGAAGTAGAGAACAACATACAACAAAAACTTATTTTTAAAAAGCTAGATGAGTTCTACAACCCTAGAATGGGTAAATAAGTATTCTTACTACACTAATCTTTATAAGCACATAGCTATAGTCTAAGTGGTCATTTGTGTTAACAAAATAATCATAATAACAACAATAGTCATAACAAGGTTAAAAATAACCATTATGTGTTTTTAATTTAAGTTCCACCACCAATCTTTTTTATGGGATCCTTTTGATCCCTACAACCACCTTATGCTTAATATTTAGTCCAAGTCATCTTTTTAGAACACACATACAACAAAAGTGGACAAGAATCCACACAAATAAAAAAAGAGAACTTTATCTTGATTTCCCACCGTTCTTATGCACAAATCTTAGTCCCATTAGTCCAAAATAATCATCATAATAACAATAACCATAGCAAGGTTAAATACACTATCTTTATGTGATTTTGTTGAGTCCTTTCAATCCATCTTTTTCATGGGATCATTTTGATCCCTACAAACATGCTTATACTTAGGAATTAGTCCAAGTTATTTAGGAACGCATATACACAACAACACATCATAAAGATGGGTTCTTTTTAACCTACAACCACTTATATGCTTAGAAAATAGTCCAAGTTGTTATAGAATATACACCTACAACATCCACCATCAAAAAAGATGTGTTCTTTTTATCCTACAACAAATAACCATCACAGATGGGTTCTTTGCTCACATAGAACTATTATTAACCCTAAAAGATGGGTTCATTTATATATAAAAAAATAAAAGAGAACAAAACAACCTTAAAAATTAGAAGTAGAGAATACCCGCCTTAGATCTCTTTGTAGGAAGGACTAGCTAGCTTTCCTTCTCTTTCCTCCTAGCTTTCTACTACAACTTCAATGAAGAACACTCCTATGGAAGAAAAAAAAACCCCAATGAAGAACACTTAGGATTTTCCTTCTCTTTCTTTTCCTTTCTCTTTTTTTTCCTTGTAAATGAGGCAAAGTGTGAAGGGGAGGGGTATTTATAGGATGAAAAGAGGGTGGAAAGTGCAAAAACACATCCACACAAGTGCACACACCCCCTTGGGGTCATTTTGGCCGGCCTTAGAAGGATGAGGTGGAGGGGGTGAGGTGGAGAAGAGGGTTCTAGTAGAAACACCTATTAATACTCTTATGTATCCCTAATTAATCTTAACCCTAGGTTTAAGCCTCCAAATCAATCCTAGCCATCCAAATTTGATTAATCATGACAAAAATAAGATATTTTTGTCCAAAACACATACTACATGATTTGTACAAACGTACGAAATCAGTACAATACGCTTACGTATGTATATATCTATATACCGATAATTTCCGTTTGTAAAACCGCTCAACCTATGCAAAAATAATTTAATTCCAAAAATAATAATAAAATAAATTTTATTATCATCCCGGAAGATTCCAGTACCAATTTGATACAATATAGATGTATACAGACTGGTATATACACACAGATAATGCTTATCAACAAAACCGGGTGATATCCACCAAAAATATTTCATTTTGAGAAATAAAAATAAAATAATAATTTTCGGTGTATGCCGGGGATTTTCAGACATTTTTCTCAAAAATGCATTTTTCAGGATTTTGTACAAGTGCACAAAACTGATACAATACCTGTATATACTTACCAGTATATAGATCCAGGTAACTTTTTATTTAGAAAAACCAAGAATTTCCAAAAAATATTTTAATTTAAAAATAATAATTATTATAAATATAATATCCGTCCGGGATATTACATGATACAGATCACTACTGAGCCCTCAAAGATGATATCGAAGCGCTTATACAGCGAGGGTACCTGAAGGAGTTCTGTCACGCCCCGCTTCCCAAAAAAAAGAATACGGAATACGGATACGTAACAAAAGCCCAGCGAATGATTTTCATTATCCTTAAGCTGTTTCAGAATCTTTACAACACATCACAGAATTTATTAGAGTCGGAAGCAAAAGGCACAACCAACATGCAATATTGAAATAGATTTACCAACAGAAATTTACTTGAATCCAAATACAATATTCTTAAATAAATCAGAGTCTGGAAAAAAACAAATATCCTGGGTCACATCGCCCAAATACAATATCCAAATAAATCAAATACACTTTATTCAATGTTCAAGCAACAACTAAGAAAATAATAATAAAGCAGAAACTCCAGCACTAAAATATCATCTCGCCAATACCTTCTGGCAGCTGACCATCCTGATCTGCAATAGTAAATTTGCAGAAAAAAGGAGAAAAGAAGAAAATAAGTACCTGTCAATTGCAAGTCGCGGGTCACAAATAATGTAGGATACAAGCACATAGGGAAACTAACTAATAACATGGCAGTCAACTAGCATGGTATCCTAACAGTCCAGTTGTTTATGTCAAATGCAGTGTCATATGGCAACTAAAAGTGTCTAGTAACAGTATTTCAGTATATCAGTGAATCAGGATAATAGTATAACGGTATCAGTCCAATAGTCTCAGTATAACAGTCTCAGTCTAACAGTAACGGTCTAACAGTAACAGTCTAACAGTGTCAGTTTAATGTTCTTACAGTCTTGTGTGATTACTATCTACGTAGCACTTCATGCGCCCCAACTTTTATCACATGGTTGCTACAACAAACAGTTTCGCTTGTAGATTTCATAGGGGATCATATAGGGCAGTGTACTTAGGTATCGGTAACAGTAACAGTAGCAGTAACAGTCTGAACCTAGTGGTTCAGCTCCGAGTACACCTTCCTATAGGGAAGTGTGCATTCAGGTAATCAGTAACAGTAACAGTCAAACCTATTGTAACGCCCCGAATCCCATTTTTACTGAATTCGAGATGTTCTTCAGGATCTTTTCGCTTTCTTCACATACAATTTTACAAGGAATTTAAAATCTTTACTTTTACATCAGAGTTACAGCATGTTACATTTAATTTTACACAGCGGAAGCAAAATGTACAATATTTACATAAATGAACAACAATATAATGAACTCTTTGTGCATCCATTCCTTTTACATGTGATTATCCTGCATAAAACACTGTGGGTACGTCAGTTTATTCAACCGACGATAATTATACATGGCCATCCTCTCTATGCCAGGAACAGTATAATGAATCTCATTTCTTACAAATCACAAGCCAGTTCAACATAAGCATGCAAATAAGGGAACTTTTAATGATGTCGTGTCGTGATGGTGCACTTAAATCCTTAATGCAATTTACTTAGTTAGTTATGACACTAATGCATACTTGTTCGAATTCTATGCATCCCATACTACATAGGTTCGAGTGCAAGCCTCTTAAACGATCTTCATTTTAGTAGGGTTCAATCCCCCGCCATGACTTATTCTACTACTGTAATTCCAATGAGTATCCTAGATGAATCTATGAGTACAAGCATGTATCCTGGCCCCTGGAGTAGAATTTCGCGCCATGTCTTGACTCGTCAAGCATGCATTCTGCGACAATTCAGCCTCCTCCCTGAACACACTCCTCTTGCAGTCACCAACACATCCCATAAGCGTGACTAGAGTCCGATCATTACTGAGTTGTGCCCGCGCCATGTCTTGACTCATCAAGCATGCATTCTGCGGCTCACACACCCGCACCGTACCCTAGCTCTCAATACTCATGTTTTTCTCTCACCTTCATCACCTCCACACTATGTATTTAAGTTATATTAGAATCATGAATAAAAATCAAGCTCTAGAGTTAGCCTCTCCATCATCCGGACTCATCATTTCATTTCACTTGACCAACCTGGAAACACTGACCAAAATATTAGATCAAGATAATATGTATAGAATAGTTTTTGAAAATAATTTGTTAACAAAATTAACCCAAAACTGAATCTGGAATCGATCGATACCTCTATACTAAAACAGTCATAACTCAGTCATACGAAATCCAAATCAAGAAAAACAAATGGGGTTTGAAAATAGACAAAATTATATAAATTTCATATTTTATTTTGGAATCAAGATTCGGACTGTAGCATGGACAAAAACAGCAATCAAAACAGAACGCCCAGTAAATACAGATTTCACACTTCAAATCAAGAACATCATAACTTCAAGAATATTGATTGAAACATAACCAAACTTGAAATACATCCTATCAAGCATCTAAACATCATGATTCAGGGTTACTAACATGTCCAAACGTATTATTTCACATGGGTATTCATCCAAACACAATTTCGCACAAATAATCACATACATGATTAAAAATCAAGATATGGGCAAATCCTAGGTTATCACCTATCAAGATTGGTGTCATAAGTTATCTATGGCCAAATTATCACAATAGAGACAAAACTCATCAAGGAAAACACAATCTTTGATCGTCTCTAGACCCAACTACACTATATGTGAACTTTTTGACTTGTATCGAACTAATGAATTGTAGTACAAGTTACTTGTCTTAGTATGGAGATGAACACGATGCAGATAGTCTTAGAAGCAAAACATACGAACAAAATCCGCTCCAAGCGCGAATCCAAGCAATCAACGAACAAACTCCTCTCACGAACAATCTCCTTGAAGCAACGATCAAAGTGGCAAAGACCCACTTTCAGAAACCACAAGAAAGGATGATGTAAGAGATGTTGATGTAGATTTTGATGGTAGTTGGAGGCCGGCCAATAGGCAAGGGATGGGGTCGGTTGTATGGAGATGGCGTTGAAGATTAGGGATGCGGTGTAGGCCGGATTAGGGGAGTAATGGTGGTCAGTTTGGGTGGTCGGTGTGCAGGTTGGGGCAAGGCCGGGAGTAGTACACAAGAGGGAGACCGGGATTTAGGAGGAGAGGGAGAGAGATTAGGTTTAGGGTTAGGGTTTTAGAACTAGGGATTATATATATAAGGGATTAATGTAGGTTATTGGGTTGTGGGTATTAGTATGTAGTAATAGGTATACAATTGGGTAATGGGTATTGGGTAAATAACAAATGGAAATACAATTTAGTGTGGAATCTATGGCCCTTGAAAAATCTAATTAGGCGTAAAAAATCATAGGTTTGGAAAATCACCACTAAAAATACCATCACAACACCATGGAAAAATAAAACGAAGACAATGAGGCCAAAAATAAAGAAAAGAATCAAAATGACGAAAACGAACAAAAGAGACGATCAACGACACAAGGAACTCAAAATGAAATAAAAAGAATATATATTGAAATCAAACCCAATATACAGTTCAGAAAAATTACAAGAGAGATAAAATACACAAAAATGAAGAATACACTCCAAAATACATAAAATGAAAAATAGGAGTTACAAGTTCACCCGGGTCAACAACAGAGACTGACGAGAGCCGAGGAGCCCGAGGCGTTCGCCTCCCCCTCAGACGATCGGTCAACAACCTGATTGGGACCCGAAAACTGAGGAAATCGGTGGACATGCCATCCTCCACTACTTACACCGCGGACCCATGGGAGGGGAATCTAAGACCTCTCGAAAAGCCTTTATCTGAGAGGTCAACTCTGTCTTAGACCACCCCTCTCCCCCAATTCAGCAGCGGGCGGTCTCCTTCTCAGGAGAAGACCATGAAGGCGTCCGGCTTCCGCACTGCGTCGCCCTCGTCATCAGCCTTGACATGGTCAACTTCCAGGTTCGTCGAATTCTGGTAGACAGCAGTAATTCGGTCAACATCCTTTTCTTAGAAGCGTTTGAGAACATCAAACTCCCCCGAGAAAAGCTGAAGCTGGTCGGTTACACCCTCTACGGATTTTTTGGCATCCCCGTGCAAATCGAGGGAATTGTGACACTATACGTAACCACAAGAACGGCCCCCATCCTCCGAACCGAGTCGATGGATTTTATGGTTGTCAACGTCAAGGCAGCCTACAATGCCATCCTCGGTCGACCCGGGCTCTGTTCGCTCCAGACCGTCCCCTCCGCCTTTCATATGAAACTGAAGTTCCTGACTGACATCGGGGTCGGGGTCATTCAGGGCAACCACGAGTCGGCGCGCTCTTGCTACATGACCGCGGTCGAAGGCAGTGTATTTTCCCTCGACGACATCGAGCTCCTGCCGGAAGAAAGCCTTTCCGAGTCAGAGACCACTGACGAATTGGAAGAGGTCTCCTTTGAAACAGGGAACGAGTCCAAATGGTTCCATGTGAGCCGGACCCTTTCCCCCGAACTGAAGCCGGGTCTGATCGACTGCATCCGCCAAAATGTCGACCTCTTCGCCTGGACACCGTCCGATATGCCCGGGATTTTCGAAGACTTAATCATGTATCGGCTAAGCATCGTCTCCGGCTCCAAACTAGTACAGCAGAAGCGTCGCAAGTTTGCCCCGAAATGGCAGCAGGCGGTACGAGCGGAGGTGGATAAGTTGTTATTGGCCCAGTTCATTCAAGAGATCAGCTACCCCGAGTGGCTGGCTAATGTCGTAATGGTGAAGAAGGCTAGCGGAACTTGAAGGATCTGTATTGACTTTACCGACCTCAACAAGGCGTGCCCAAAGGATCCTTTCTTCCTCCCCAGCATTGACGCTCTGATTGACGCAACGTCGAGTCACGAGCTCCTGACTTTCATGGATGCCTTCTCGGGTTATAATTAAATCCGAATGTTTCCTCTAGACATCGCCAAGACATCCTTCGTCACCGACTAAGGTCTCTACTATTACCGGGTCATGGCCTTCGAGCTCAAGAATGTCGGGACCACCTACCAGAAGCTCGTCAACCGAGTCTTCAGAAATCAGATCGGTCGGAACATGGAAGTGTACGTCGATGATATGCTTGTGAAGAGCCGACGAGGGAAAGATCATGTTGCCGACCTCAAGGAACTTGGTGTCCTTCAGTCTCACAACATAAGGCTCAACCCCGCCAAGTGTGCCTTCGACGTCTTGTCCGAAAAATTTCTGGGGTTCGTCGTTAGCCAGCACGGCATAGAAGCCAGTCCGGAGAAGATCCGGGCCATCATCGACATGGCCCCGCCCTGGAACGTCAAGGAGGTTCAATGGCTCACGGGTAAACTAGCTGCCATCGACCGCTTCCTCTCCAAATCAGGGGAGAAGTCTCTTCCGTTCTTCAAAGCCTTACGGGGGACGAAGGGGTTTGAATGGAGCGAACCTCAGCAACAGGCTTTCGACCAGTTGAAGTCCTACCTCGCCAATCCACCGCTCTTAAGCAAACCCAAACCCGGTGAACCCCTCTTCCTGTATCTATCGGCCTCGAAAAATGCACTTAGCATCGTACTCATCCAAGAAGAAGATGATGTCCAGAACCCCCTGTATTATGTAAGCAAGGTTTTGCTCTCGGCCGAGACCAGGTATGCAAAGATAGAAAAGATGGCGTATGCACTGATAACAACAGCTCGGAAGCTCCGGCTCTATTTCCAGGCTCACTCTATCCAGATCCTCACGGACCAGCCCCTGAAGACCGTCCTCCACAAACCAGAAAGCTCTGGCCGCCTGGTCAAGTGGTCGATCAAACTGAGCCAGTATGACATCAGCTACCAGCCCAGGACGATGATCAAGGGGCAGGCACTCACCGAATTTATCACGGAGTGCACCATTTTCGAACCATTGGCAGCCCTGGAAGCCAACCCAGTGTGGGAGGTTTATGTCGATGGTTCATCCTGCGAAGGAGGGAGCGGAGCAGGTGTCATCTTAAAGGGCCCCGATAATTTCGTCCTCCAATATTCTCTCCGGCTAAGTTTCCCAGCCTCGAACAACGAAGCGGAGTACGAAGCTATGATCGCAGGTCTCACCCTCACGCACACGGCCGGATCCCGACACATCAAGGCCTTCAGCAACTCCTAGCTTGTGGTCAATCAGGTCACCGGGGAGGATAAAGCTCGGGACGCCCAGATGGTACAATACCTGGCGGTAGTCCGAAATCTCTTGTCATCTTTTGATTCTCACTCGGTGGAGAGAATCCCCCGGGAGCAGAATGCCCAGGCAGATTCATTATCGAAGCTCGCCTCGCATCCTTCGAGGGACTCGACCGCACTATTCTCATCAAGGTCCTTATCAAGCCCAGCATCGACCTCCCGGAAGCTGCCTTCCTTAATACCGATCTCCAACCCGACAACTGGACAACGCCCCTCCTAAGGTTCCTTTCAGAAGGCGAACTCCCTCAAGACTGGTCCGAAGCAAGAAGGATCAGAGTCGGATCCGAGAGATTCACCCTGATCAGTGGAATGCTCTTTAAGCGCTCGTATACGGTGGCTGACGGCAGACCATACCTCCGCTGCCTGGCACCAGACGAAGCCAAGTACGCCCTAAAGGAATTGCATGAGGGGATCGGTGGATGCCACATGGGGAGCAGATCGCTTGCCCAGAAGGCCCTGAATCATGGATACTATTGGCCAACCATGCTACAAGACGCGCAAGACCTTGTCAAAAGGTGCGGCCCTTGTCAAAGGTTTTCTTCGATAAAGTGACTCCCGCAAGCCAACCTCCGATCAATGGCCAGTCCGACCCCCTTTTCCATGTGGGGGATGGACCTCGTCGGCCCCTTCCCTCAAGCTGTGAGTCAGATAAAGTTCCTGGTGGTGGCCATCGACTACGTCACTAAGTGGATCGAGGCCGAACCATTGGCCTTGATCACCGAGCACCAAACATAGCAATTCTTTTGGAAGCACATCATCTGCTAGTTCGGGATCTCCCAGGTCCTCATCACCGACAACGGGACCCAGTTCGCCGGTAAGAATTTCCGAAAGTTCTACGAAGACATCGGCGTCAAATAGCGCTTCTTGGCCATATGCCACCCTCAATCAAACAGCCAAGCTGAAAATGCCAACTGCCAAATCCTTAATGGCCTCAAAAAGCAATTGGACAATTCTCCCAAGGGGCTTTGGTCGACGAACTTCCGAGCGTACTCTGGGCACACCGGACGACAAAGAGGATACCCACGGGCGAGTCGCCCTTCAACCTAACCTATGATACAGAAGCAGTTATCCCCTTGGAGATCGGTCTACCGTCGCCCAGGATCATGGCCTTTGACGAAGAAGGCAACTCGATAGGTCTCAGGGCCAACTTAGACCTGGTCGACGAAGTCAGGGAAAAATCCAGCATCTGAAGGAGCATCTACCAGCAGCGGGTCGAGAAATACAATAACTAGAAGTTCCGACCCACTAACATCCAAAAGGGTGACCTCGTCTTCAGACGACTAGCAGTCTCAGACCCCAACAAGAAGAGGAAGTTGTCCCCTAATTAGGAGGGACTTTACAGGGTAGCCGAAGTGGTGCGCCCCGGCACCTAAGGACTCACCGAGATGGGAGGCGCCGATATCAAGAGGCCCTGGAATGCAGAACACCTCATCAAGTACCTCGAGAGAGAGGACTGAAGTCATTATGTAACCGAACAGTTGTAATCTGCTTTTGTATAAAGATGTTTGTTCTTTTTCCAAAGTTTGTTAGCTAGGATTCCGTACCAACCCCTTATGTAACCATACCCAAGCCTCGATGCCGTGTGGCAAACTCGAGCACAAGGGTAGCTTTCTCAAGCTATGGCAAAGAGCTCGCCGCTCTCCGCCAACCCAAGCCTTGATGCCGTATGGCAAACTCGAGAACAAGGGTAGCTTTCTCAAGCTATGGCAAAAGAGCTCAGCGCTCTCAGCCGACCCAAGCCTCGATGCCGAATGGCAAACTCGAGCAAAAGGGTATCTTTCTTAAGCTATGGTAAAGGAGCTCGGTGCTCTCTGCCGACCCAAGCCTCGATGCCGTATGGCAAACTCGAGCACAAGGGTAGCTTTCTCAAGCTAAGGCAAAAGAGCTCGGTGCTCTCCGCCGACCCAGGCCTCGATGCCGTATGGCAAAGTCGAGCACCAGGGTAGCTTTATCAAGCTATGGCAAAAGAGCTCGGCGTTCTCCACCGACCCAAGCCTTGATGTCGTGTGATAAACTCGAGCACAAGGATAGGCTTTCTCAAGCCCCGGGGGTTCGGCGATCTCCGCCGATCCCCGAACCCTGACCTCCAGTCACAACTTCAGCTAACCACCCTACTCAAAAATTACTTATTAAAGTTTTAGGATGCTCACCCTCAGGCAAGCGCCCCGGGCCCCGAAACTTTGGTCGGCCCACCTCTCACCCGCGAACAACCCGGGGTTCAACGCCCTTAGAGCTGAAACCCTGAATTGTTCGAGGGTGGAAGGGGAGCCACCAACCCTAGGCCCTCGCCATAAAAGACCTCGGTCGGCCCACCTCTCACCCACGAATAACTCGGGGTTTAACGGCCATCAAAGCCAAAAATCCCGAATTGTTCGAGGGTGGAAGGGGAGCCACCGACCCTGGACCCTCCGAGCCCCCAGACCTTTGGCCGGCACACCTCCACACTCTAGAAAGTTTCGGCAGATCCCCAAAGTCTAGGACCTTGATCTGCCAAAAAATGCTAGAGTATGGTAGGCGAGCCACCGATCCGGGACTTGCAGCCAAAAAATTCTGAGGTAAGGCGTCCGCCTATGGCAAGCACCCAAATTTTTTCTCTGGTGAACTTCTGATGGGGGGTGGGGGTTTTTATAGCCCCACTGAGCTACCATTTAATGACATTTGAAGGTGAAACGACGGAAGTCCAAGTGTCCTGCATTAAATGACGTGGGAGGCAAAACGTCGCCCCATTAATGACATTAGGAGGCGAAACACCACCACGTACTGCTAATCCCTCGGGACTCCTCTCCCTCGCCATCCCATGCTCGGAAGGGACCCCAGCCTCTGCCAGAAAGGCCAATCCTCGGAGCCAGCCGAATCCACTGCAAGCTCCTAACCATCTGTTCGACCCCGATGCAGAACAGGCACCCTATAACCTAACATTGAACTAGTTCTCAAAAAACAAGTTAAGGGGGGTCAGCAAGTTCATTCTTTATTAAAAACACCCCAGGAGGGGCACAATACAGAAAGGTTTGTTCTTTATTACAATGAAAGCCTCATCCTAAACTATCTCTAGTTCCCCTCCGGGCTCGGACGGGTCAACTCGAACCCCGCCGAGCGACTCGGTTCCGCAGCATGCCTTGCCGAGCCCCTGTGATCGGCCACAGAGGACACACTGGCCACGGAACTCTGAGCATCACCCAGCCTAACGTACTCCAATCGCAAAATGGGGGACGGTTCGTGCCTCGAGGAAGCTTTGATCGCCGAGGGGACCGACCTCCCCAACATCGTTCTGTAATGCTGAATCTCGATCTCCTTCTCCACAATGACTTCGCAGAGAAACGACTCTGATATGGGCCTCTGCACCGAAGCACTCGACATGAAGAATCCGAGGCCCGCTTCCCCAAGGTCTCGTTCGGTTATCGTCTTCAGCTGAGCCGACTCCGCACTCAGCTCCTTCGACTTATTTCCGGAAATAGTGGAAAGCGGAATCGTGATCGCGAGCTTCCCTCCGATACCGATCAAGAGTAGCCTCCAATACCTCCACCTTGCTCTGAAGCCGCATCACCTCGGCCCGCCGAGGATTAACCTCGGCAAGAACGGCCAACATCTGATGGAAGCAAAATCAATCGAAAAATTACACAAGTATAGAAGGTTTGGACAAATCCTGACAGCCGACCCAAAAGCGATACAAATGTGCAGAGTAAAATAGTTGGCCCACCAAAAATCCTTTGTTATAAATACCAATACTTGTACAAAATAATGCGGTGGCCAGTCCGCGGTCGGCAAAATACATTCGGAAAGTCAAAAAAAACAGAAGAAAGGGAAAACAGCTACAACTACGGGCCCACCTCTCCCTCGGCTCCAGCGACAGCCGTGGGGTCGACCACCGGGTCGGCCTCCGACTCCGCCATCCCCTTCACCCTGCACGTTGCCCCCGGGGGTCTTCGGTAGCCCCTCGATCTCCATGTCGTAGTCGAAGAACGACAGGTCCAAGGTCGAGTAGAAGTGCCTCACATGGTATATCGCCTTGGTGTATACTTCATTCTGCACCCCGATGACCATGTCCTGAGCCTTCAAGATCAGCGCTCCCTTCTCGGCCTCAAATGCCTTCTTTAGCACCGTCTCCCTCTTCACCCTATCATCGGTTGCCGAGGCCAGGTCGGCTTTCAGAGCTTGCTCCCGTTTCATCGAGGCTTCCATGTTGATCTTCAGATCCACCATGTCCCATTTGAAGTGGTTGGCCTGGCTCCGCTCGTACTTCAGCTCCATCTCGTGCAGCCGCCTCACCTGGTTCCCAGATATACAGGCCTACAGCCGAGGCTAAAACACTTGGGTGAAAATAAAGTTCTGATAAACAATCACAAAAGAAATGGAGCCGAAGGCCTCGGAATTTACCTGCACACTGGCCTAGGCACACCTCATGTAGGCCGACTCGGAGGTATCGGCCCCCATGCTCTGCCGATCCCGGGGCGTGGCCATCTTGTCCAAAAACTCCACCGAGACGGGACCCTCAGTTAAGGTATCCCCCTAGCGGATGGCCCAGTCAGGGACCCAAGGCTGCAGGCCCTCCTCCCTGACCATGGTCTGGGCGTCAGCGCGTAGAGGAGGCAGGCGACCCTGCGAGACCTCGAAGGCTTTCGAGGCCCCCTTGCTCGGTATGAGGGCGCCTCCCTTGACTGGCTCGCCGTTTGTTTCTTCGCCTTCGGCTCAGACGGAGCCTCGGAGGTCGTTCGTGAGGGATCCACCGCTTGCTTGCCCTTTTTGAACTGCTCCGCCTTCTCCCTCTTCATGGCCAGCCTCCTCGCCTTAATTGCCTCGGGATCCATCGCTGCAAAAAAGCCCATTAACAAACGATGAGCACAAAAGAGAAGTACAGAAAAAAATGAACGAAAAACATATGGGGCAGGGCGGGGCTCAGTCTGGCTCGGATCAGGTGGCTCTTCATCACTTTTGGCCAACTAATACTGTGACTCTTCCGGAGGTGCTCCACAAAAGCCCATTCCTCGATCGAGAGATCGCCCTTCTTCGGCCCCTTGAAGTTTGGCTTGTAGAAATTCCACTTCGTCGAAATATCCCACTGATCTTCAGCCCGGACGACGAAATATTTTCTCTTCCACTCTTTTATTGAATTAGGGTGTCTGTGCACCACCTTGCACCCGCTCCAAGGCGATACATAATAGATCCCCTCGAACTCGCCGGACGAGCTGACTCCCAACATGGCTCAGAAGATACTCAACCGCAGCGGTACCTTCCTCTCCGTACAAAGCAATATGAAGCTAACCATTTGCTTTCAGGAGCTTGGCCCAAACTGCATTGGAAACAACGAGGACCAGTTGAGAACCTTCGGGATGAAGGGGTGGATGGGCAGCCTCAGCCCCGAGGAGAACGCATCCACGGGGAAGATACAGTACCACGGTGCCAGCGGGTCGGTCGGCCGAAGACCAGCACTCGAGACCATCAGCTCGTACTCCTTGCCGATGAAGTAACTCACCTGAATGATCGAGAGATCCACCCCCTTTCAAAACCGTGGGAGTACTGTCCATCTTGACCCTCACCCGGCTCGGCGATGAGGGCTGCACCCCATATAGAACCTTATCCCCAACGTCATCCGGATAGTTCCTGATTGACCGAGGCTGTGGCAAAAACGAGACCCCTAGGTTCCGAGGTGTAATCGTCCTATCAGGGCTGCTTGGTAGAGTCACCCTCACCCCCTTCTTCCGAACCTTACAGGCCTTCACGGGTGACGGGGTCGCCAACGGCTCGAGGGCGGAGGCCCTCTGGGGGGAGTTCATCCCCCCGACCTGACCACCCTCAGCCTCGACCTCTTCGTCCTCCCCTCCGTCACCCTTCTCTTCATCCTCATCCTCGGTACCATCCTCTTTCGAACTACTACTCCCCACAACAAAGGGTTTGCGAGCTCGCAGGGGCTCCACGATTAACACCTTTGTCTGCCGTATCTCACGAGGTCGAAGCTTTCGGGGCATCCGAGGAGGTGGTCGAATCCGATAGCCCCGTGTGAACGTAGCTATCAGAGGTAGAGGCGAAAGAACCTGACTGAGCCCTATACATGACTAAGAAGACTAACATGTGACTTGATCGGAAAAGTTGTCGGAAAACTAGTCGACGGTGACTGAAAGTCTTAGAGAGAGAAGCTCTGATTTCTAGTGAGAGAAAGCGAAAGTGAGAAGTGAGAAAGGAGGGGGGACAAGTATATATAGAGGAGTTATACTCCTCGATTTTCGTGAGAATCAGTTACAGTAACTGCCTCGATTCTCGTGAAAACAGTTACTATAACTCATCGATTCTCGCAAAAAATGGTTCACCTAACGGCGGTTGGAATCTCCGAGTCGCTCGTCCTTTCGACCCCTACATTCTCGACGGTCGACCTACATCTCGAGCAAAGGGGTGGCTTCGGCAGGCCAAGTCATTTGGCCTCGCTCGTTCTTCCGACCCCCTCCAACCTCGATGGTCGACCTACATCTCGAGCACAGGGGTAGCTTCAACAGGCCAAGCCACTTGGCCTCGCTTGCCCTTCCGACCCTCTCAAGCCTCGACAGTCGACCTACATCTCGAGCACAGGGGTAGCTTCAACAGGCCAAGTCACTTGGCCTCGCTCGCCCTTCTTACCCCCTCAAGCCTCGACGGTCGACCTATATCTCGAGCACATGGGTAGCTTCAACAGGCCAAGTCACTTGGCCTCGCTCTCCCTTCTGACCCCTTCAACCCTCGACGGTCGACCTACATCTCGAGCACAGGGGTAGCTTCAACAGGCCAAATCACTTGGCCTCGCTCGCCCTTTCGACCCCCTCAAGCCTCGACGGTCAACCTGCATCTCGAGCACAAGGGTAGCTTCAACATGCTAAGTCACTTAGCCTCGCTCGCCTTTCCGACCCCCTCAAGCCTCGACGGTCGACCTACATCTCGAGCATAGGGGTAGCTTCAACAGGCCAAGTCTCTTGGCCTCGCTCGCCCTTCCGACCCCCTTAAGCCTCGACGGTCGACCTACATCTCGAGCATAGGGGTAGCTTCAACAGGCCAAATCACTTGGCCTCGCTTGCCCTTCCGACCCCCTCAACCCTCGACGGTCGACCTACATTTTGAGCACGGGGGTAGCTTCAACAGGCCAAGTCACCTGGCCTCGCTCGCCCTTCCGACCACCTCAAGCCTCGACGGTCGACCTACATTTCGAGCACGGGGGTAGCTTCAACAGGCCAAGTCACTTGGCCTCGCTCGCCCTTCCGACCCCTTCGAGTCTCGACGGTCGACCTATATCTCAAGCACAGGGGTAGCTTCAACAGGCCAAGTCACTTGGCCTTGCTCGCCCTTCTGACCCCCTACAGCCTCGACGGCCCGGGCCGAACTCCGTCCATCTTGTTCAAAAGGGAATCGCCACGATCTGCTCGACAACAGACCCCCATGCTCGGCCTCAGAGACCCTCACGCTCGGTCATGGGGGCCCTATAACTCTGAGCGTCGCCGACCCCAACCGACCCTACTTACAGGAACTCTCTTCCCACTCTTCGTCACAAGACTCAACTACTCCACGACCAGCCAGGCACATTCCCTACTTACAGGATAAATTATGCAGCATCAACCACTGCCCTATGATCTTCTCTGGATCCTCCCCCCTGTGATCATCAGGCTAGCTACAGTCTAATGGGCCTCAGTCAGCTCAGACCCATGGGCAAACGGGTCCGACCCAGCCCACCAGGGCTCCAGACTCGTTATCCCTGCCTATAAATACTCCACCCCCTCCTCACTGTGAAAGGTAATCAAATTCTCCCCACCTGAACCCTAGCTGCTTTATCCCCTTCCCAGTGACTGACTTGTTCGTCGGAGGGCCTGTCGCCGAGATTTTTCCTAGTGTTTCCAAGCCTTGTGCAGGTACAGAAGACCCTGCCGAGCCGAGCTTCTAGATCCGAGCCGAGCACCCGTCCTCCCTTCCGAACCCTTCTGCGCTTCCTCTCCCAAGCCGCTCCCGCTACCCGGGGTCGGACCGACGCCAGTAATGCATAGGTACTTCCACCATACAAATTGAGAGAACTCACATCTGTTGCTCCCACACCCAAAAAAAAAACCGCATCAGCTATATTATAGTATTTCACCACTGCAGCAAACGTCCAATTGTTATATGTATAATACACATTTTATTATTTTTTAGTAACCACTACTGTGGATGCTCGTACAGGTTGGATGCTCGTACAGCGTACGAAGTTGCAATTTCTTGCTATGGAAAATCTAACTTAAATGATAAAAGCCGAAATATCTGCTGTTACACTATTATACAGAGTAAGATGCTACTGTACCATTATAATATTATTACTTTTGTTGAAGAGAGATTCTGCAAGCCAAATTTCGCGTAGTTCGTCTACCAACATTTGATACTGTACCTAACGTGTTGCCAACTATGTTTACTATCAGAATTTGTGATGCTCAAACCATTACCTACTGACAAAAGCTTGCGATGCTCACACAACTACCTATCGACAATAGCATCAGGTCATCAACTTTGTCCTCGAGTTAAATTCAACATTTGCTGTGCCTCGTCTCATTGCAGTCGACTAGTTCATCATGGTAGCCTAATTTCTTACATGCCAGAAGGTCTAAAATGCACACAATGAGATTGCTAAATAGCACAAAAGTGTCAATTTATCATGTCAATACTGTGAGGTCAATATTATACATTCCATTTTCAGATCATGAAGAGGGACACAAGCTTACTAGGCTACTAGCTGGATATCGAGCAGCGCACATCTCAAAGAACGGTCCAGGATGCTGTGCCAATAGAATCCATCTGTCTGCTGGATAATGCACACGTGGCATTCTCCTGTTCCTTTACCCGCCCTATAAATTTCCAAATAATTCCTCAAACAAAAAAAATTCCTACTCACAACACAACAAAGAAAAAAAAGGAAAATGCAAGACAAAATCCCGCGGGTGCTGCCGGCGATGACGCACATGCTGGAAAGACTTGTCGACCGGAATGACAAGATATCGCTGGAAGGGACCGAGCTGCTGATGTGGCAGGATCCAACAACAGTGGGGAAGAGGGGAGGAGCAGTAGGACTTGAGGGGTTCTGTGGGGCTCGTGCACCTAGCATCAGCATTGCCAAGTACGTGGATCGGATCCACCGGTACACCGGGTGCAGCCCGGCCTGCTTCGTTGTCGGGTTTGTTTACATTGATAGGGCGGTTCACCGGAGACCGGGTTCGCTGGTGGTGTCTTTAAATGTGCACCGGTTGATAGTGACCAGTGTCTTGGTGGCGTCCAAGGTTCTTGATGACACGTAAGCTAAGCTTATCCCTCTTTTTAGTTGTTTATCTAGTCCGGCTCAAAGTTTATTGGGGACCATTGGTTGCATCATTTATCTCCATACCACATAAAACAAAAAATGAAAATTGTATGGTAGGAATCTGTTTTCTGTTTTATCTGCAACCGAGTACAAATAGGTGAGGTTCTTTCTTACGGAAGGACCATGAACACTAACACAACAGAGACAACGACATGATGTGACAAGATGCGCCGACAGAGAGAATATTTTAAAATCTACACTAAATTAACTCACAAATGCTACATGTGGTCGAGGACTACACCCACCTCAAACTTTATCTCAAATAAATCTCGACTACTAAAAGTCAAAATTTAAATAATATTTTAATCATTTATTTATTTATCTATAGTGGTTAAGGATTTATTTGAAGTATGTTTGGAATAAAAATTAATGTATGTGTAGCATTTGTGACTACATATATTCCTTTTTTTTACACTAAATCTATTCCAAATCTAAAAGATAAACATAAAATGATTTAAGAAGTACTTAAATCTTGTCTTTTAGTGGTTGAACATTGTCTTTTAGTGCTTGGGGTAGGTTGTTAGGGAATTATTCCCTCTAGAAGATCTTGTTGAATAATATCCCTTTTTTTTACACCAAATCTATTCCAAACACTAAACGATAAATATAAAATGATTTAAGAAGTACTTAAATCTTGTCTTTTAGAGCATCCACAGTCGTTTGCTTATTTGCCATTTTTTTCTTTTTTTTTTACTGTAGCTCACACAGTCGTCTGCTATTTTGCTATTTTTTGGCAAAATCGCTACAGTAGAAAGGGGCGAATAGCATTCCATATAGCAAAATGCATATTATAGCAGACGAAACATCATGTTTCGGACGAAACATCATGTTTCGTCTGGATTATTTAATTATTATTTTAATTGATCGGACGAAACATGATGTTTTGTCCGAAGTAAAAAAAAAAAAACAAATAAAATAACCGTTAAACGAATTTAAGCGTGGGAATGAACATGATGTTTCGTCCCAATGTGAGACGAAACATCATGCTTCGTCCCAATCCAATTTTAAAAAAAATAATTTTAAAAATTAATTTTGTAAATTTTAAATTTTTTTTGCAATTATCTAAATTGATTTTGCAAAATTTTAAATTGTTTTTGCAAAAAAAATTTACAATTATTTTAAAAATTCTTTTTGCAATTTTTTTTTACAAAAAAAACTTCCGGAAAATCCGGACGAAGCACCATGCTTCGTCCAGCTACAGTGATTTGTTTGGAACTTTATGTAATATTTTTAATTATTTTTGCAAATTTTTAAATTGTTTTTGCAAATATTATTTACAAACTATTTTTAAAATTTGTTTTTGCAAATTTTTTTTGCAAAAATAAACTTCCTTTTTCCCCCTTTTTGGGACGAAACATCATGTTTCGTCCCGTATTTTTTTTAATTGCAGACGAAACATGATGTTTCGTCTGTTTCTTTTTTAACGACTTTATGCATTTTTTTTTGCCATTCGACGACTGTGGATGCTCATCGAATTGGATGGGCAAAATATGCATTTTGCCATTTTTTACATCGAACTACTGTGTATGCTCTTAGTGGTTGAACATTGTCTTTTCGTGCTTGGGGTAATTGTTAGGGAATTATTCCCTCTAGAAGATCTTGTTGAATATTCGACATGATCAATATAAACCACAAAGCAAATATTAGATCACACAAGGCATATAAGAATCGTCCCGGTTGGGTCTTTCGCTTTAATCCGGAGGAGGAAGAACCGAGATGTTATTTCAACTAGAGAATATACAAAAATATTACAATTCTCACCATGACCGACCCCTACCTTGAGGTAGGTGAGGCAGCGGCCTCAGGCACCCGAATTTTGATTTTTTTCCCCAAAATGACCCACTTTTTGAAAGTTTTTTCCAAACTGACCTACTCGCTATCTCAGATAACGAGTTTAGGCAAAGCACGCTCGCTATCTGAGATAGCAAGTGTTAGGTTTGTATTTTTTTTATTTCTCTCTGGCCAAGACTTGCTGTCTTAAAAAGCGAGGTAGTTTTTACCAAACTCGCTTTTTGAGACAGTGAGTGTTGATTGGGAGTTTTTTAGACCCTAGGCTCGAATTTTTTTCTCTCCTTATCTCCATTCTTACTCTCTTCTTAACTCCGAAACTCAAAATCCTAGCCTCCCAAATTCGACCTCCTACCCACAAAATTACCTATAAATCTAAATATATTCACTTAATCTTTCCCAACATTTTCTCCTTCTACTCTCAAAACCCTAAACCCATTTTCCGAAAGATCCATATTTTGGAATTTCAATAAACTTCAAAAGGATAGCAACTTCAACTCTTCTACACATATATCTACGGCTATATCCTTCCGATTATTGTTGTGGAGGTATGATTTATATCACCTATTATTTTGTACATTTTTGTAGGTTTTGTTTGTGGCTAGATAATAACTCGTATTTTCATATAAATATACATAGGTATGGATTACGATATTTCTATTTGGTTATACTTTGGTGGTGAAATAATTTGTGATCCAAAGATAGGTTGTTGTTATAGTGCCGTTGATCCTGAAGTAGTTTGCGCACCTCGTACCATTACATTGGAAGAAATAGTTGAGAAAATTTATGAAGTTACTAATTGGGATATGGCTCAATGGAATGTAAAAATTTTAGCTCGGTATGCAGCAGGAAAAGGAGATGGTCAGTATTTTATGACAGTGCTCGTATCTACTGATAATGCTATGAAGTCCATGATTGCTAGGATACTTGATCCCAATTGTACTTGGTCTGTATTGGAGTTATATATTCAGCAAATCCAAATTATGAATGCTCAGCTACATGATAATCCTAGTTCAAGCTTCGTACGAGAAATACCGACACAGCAGATGAGGTCTAATCCTGTTCAAACTTCACAAGCAATCCCATTATCCCCACAAGAAGACACGTTCACAAATACAACAAGCCCGAATTCTATAGATATTGAGTTGCCACGTCACCCTAGTCCGGTTCATGACTATGTTCGAAATAATACTTTATTTGAATTATTTCAAAATGCTAAGAAACGGATGATGAAGTTGATGAGAGTGCAGAAAATGATGATGGGGACGAAGATGATGAATATGCAAATGTAAACACAAATGAGAGTATGGCTAATGAAGTGAGAGCTACTGATAGCTATGTCAATGTTAACGCTCATGTTACCGACGAGAAGACACAAGCTGCTAGAATACATTATGTTCAACAAGAGTCTTCGGGTTTATCCAATGTAGACGAATTGTACATTGGACATGAGTTTGTAAGTAAAGAGTCGATTTAGCAGGCTGTAAAGCTATATTCTATTAAGAAATATTGGAAATTCGTCACATTGAAATCTACACCGACACTGTATACCGTTAAATGTAAATTGGCACCTAAGAAACATAAAATTGAGGAGATGGTGCGAATTCTCTATGTAGTAAGTGAGGGTGGCTCCCCTTGGAGATTATGAGCAATCGTTCCAATAGGCGAGACAAATTTCGTAGTGAAGAATATAGTTGGGCTCCCCTCTTTCATCCTACTCTAGATCCAGCATATTGGCCTACTTTTGATGGATCACGACTCATAGCTGATGCAAGCCTACGCCGTTCAAGAAAAGGCCAGCCGAGAACTATGAGAATTCGCAATGACATGGATGAGAGAGATAGGTCTAGCAGGGGTACGAAAATAAAATATTCAAAATGTGGGTTGCATGAACACAATAAGCGGCGATGTAGTAATAGAGGATCTCGAAACATTTAAACCATGTCAAATTCCAATGTATTTGTCTTTGTTTTGTCAACATTGCAGTAGTTTGTAATTGTTGTATTATGTGATATGGACTATCTAGTCGTTTGCATGCGTTTAATTTTGAACTATGATAATTCCCATTTGTTTCAAAATCATTGGAAGCAGAGAGATTGTGAATGAATTTGGATTCATGGATGTTGGAGTAGATATAAATATACAAGGCAAACTGCAACTGCAGTTTTCAATTGGATTTTTTTGCCTAAACTCGCTTTCTCAGAAAACGAGTCTGGTTTAAACCTCCTTGCTTTCAGAGAAAGCGAGTTTAGAGTTGAGAGATTTCCAGAGGCTAGCTGGTCTCTGGTAATTTCTCAACTCAATAGTCGCTATCTTAGGAAGCGATGGCAATTTTGCCTACACTCACTTTCTGAGATAGCGAATGTTGAGTTGAGAGATTTCCAGAGGCCAGCTAGTCTCTGGAAATCTCTCAACTCAACAGTCGCTTTCTCAGAAAGCGATGAAATTTTGCCTACACTCTTTTTCTGAGATAGCGAGTATAGGCAAAATTCTATCGCTTTCTGAGATAGAGACTGTTGAGTTGAGAGATTTCCAGAGCCTAGCTGGTCTCTGGTAATTTCTCAACTCAACACTCGCTATCTCAGAAAGCGATGAGTTTTAAACCAGACTCGCTATCTGAGAAAGCGAGTCTATGGTCTGTTGAGAAATACCACTATCCAGACTCTAAACTCACTTTCTCAAAAAGCGAGGAGGTTTATACCAGACTCGCTTTCTGAGAAAGCAAGTTTAGGCAAAAAAAATCCCAATTGAAACTAAATTTGCAGTATTCCCTGTATACAACAACTCAACTCAACTCCACCACATAATATACAACAACTCCAACATATGCACTTCACCAATTCAACATGTCATGCTCTGCTTCCCAAAAAGAATACGGAATACGAGTACGCGACACAAGTCCAGCGAATGGCTTTCACCATTCATAAGTTGTCAGGATCTTTACAACATATACAAGAATAAATAAGAGATATACAAAAGGAATAGTCAACCACACATGCATAATTGAATTAATATAGTCAACATGATTACTTGAAACAAGAAACAAGAATACTAAATTTTAAATAATCAAGTCTGGAACAAAACACAAGTCTGGGACAAAATGCCCAATACAAAATAATCCATGTAATAAGTTACAAATTATTCAAGAATAAGCAACAAGAATAAATAAATGTAGCAAGAATCCAGCCAACTAAAATCTTTGATCACCCACTCCATCGGGCAGATGGTCACCAAAGTCTACAAGTGACAAGTTTACAGAAAAAAGAAAGAGAAAACAAAAGCTCGTCAATGCAAGTTACGGGCCGCTTGTATTGCAGGCAACAAGTACATGAAAAATAAATAGATGAGAATAGAGTAACAGCGGAAGCAAGTATAGCATGGAAAGATATAACAGCAAAATAAAGTAACTAACTCTAAGTCAAGAACAGAACATGTAGCATGGGAAGATAAACGGGTGCAAGTAGCATGTAACAAGTGTCAAGTATCATGTAAACGAGTAACAAGTATCAAGTAATCAAGTATCATGTACAAGTAACAAGTAGCAAGTGTCAAGTGATCATGTTGTTTTCAAGTCTTGTATCTAATCCTATCTAGGTAGCACTTCATGCGTTCCAGATTTTTACCACATGGTTGCTACATTCATGCAAATTACGTTTTAGACTTCATAGTGGATCATAGAAGGCAGTGTACTCGGGGACAACCTCCAAGTATCAAGTATCAAGCTCCAAGTATTACGTGTCAAGTGTGCAAGTGTTAGGAAATCACATGTCAAGCTCCAAGTATCAAGTATCAAGCTCCAAGTACCAAGTAGGATCTGTGGATCCTCTTCCGAGTACACGTTTCTGTATTTTCCACTATTAGATCTTTCCCTTTAACCCCAGCTTGATTTCTTGTTATTAATATTTAAAGCAAGTATGGATGCACAAAAACAAGTCAAGAAACATGGCAATACAATAAGGGACAATTACAAGTTGAAAGAAGGATAAGAACGGATGACAAACGACTCATCAAGGCTAGGACAACGAAACTTCTAGTTCTAGACAGCAAGACACTACTATACCAAATCTGAGATTTCCATTGCCACAAACATGCAAATCTGGATCCGTCAGAAAATTTAGAAAATAGACTCTCGGTCGAATCCATCACATATATACAAGTCACATAATAATCACAGAAACAGGGCTCAAAACAGAATTGTATACAGAAATCATGTTCAGCCAAAAATCACAAGGTTGTATTCTCAAGCATGAAAATGGCATAAAAACTTACTGATTAAATCTGAAAAAAATCTGGAGTATTCCCTAATATGTCTAGTATCAGCAAATATAATTTAATAATATTCCAACATGGATAGAATAGTTAACGAAATTCGAGAAACAGCAAGATACAGCAATTTTGTGAATCTGAAATGTTTGACACAGCAGTACTAAAATAGCGATACATTAAAAGGTATAGCTCGAAATCTAAATCCGTCAAAAGAGTGATAAAATAGATACAATAGGCTACATTCTATGTTTACAAAGTTTTTACCAACAGCAACTAGAATTAGGTCGAAAACATAGTTATTTACTGAACAGCATGCAAAACTAGAGATATAGTACTTTGTTCACAAATATAGAATAGTTTATAAATGTCATCAAATAAATCTATAAAAATTTTGGGTTAATTCCAGTCAAGTCTAGTCATAGCCAGAAAAATATTAGATCCGAATCTTATCTTTAACATCAGTATTAAAATAAATAACTCTACAGACTTCACATAAAACCGAATCTAGAATTTCTAACACATCTGTAGCAAAACAGCAATAACTCATAACTCACAAATCAGAACTGAGATCTGTCAGAAATTATGGAAAATAAACAACGATATCTACGATTTATATTCACAAATTAGTGTGATTTACTAACCTCAACAGGGTCTAAAATACTGAATAAAAATGGGGCAGCAACAAAAATAGAAATCTTTTCATGTATTAAATTAAATAGTTCATATGCAACAAATCCAAATTAAAACGAAATACAATGTAACACCCCGCAAAATTGGAATTACAATTTTGCCCTCGTGTGTTACGCACGTGTATTTTGTAACGTGTTTTCACCCCGTATTTTGATTACCGACTATTTATACATTTTCAGTATTGGTTTTTCCCTATTTTGAGTCAACAAAAATATAATATTTCGATATTTGTATTCTACGTGCTTTCTACGTGTTTTCAATACATGTATTAATTACATATTTTCCGCCGCTACGGATAATAATTTTGGGTTCCAATTATTTATTTTATATTTACAAATCTTTTTATAAAACAGAAATCTATTTTTTCCCCCTATTTGATTAAAAAGCATTTTTTTCGATTTTATGCACGTATGATGCACGTGCAAATTTTATTCTCATTTGTTATTCTCAATTACAAATTTTTAGCATGCATAAATTTTGATTAAGCCTTCTTGTGATTCATGGACCTATAGAATAAAATGAGCCCATGTAGCAAGCCCACTAGATAATCAAATTAATTAATTAGAAATGAGCCCATGTAGCAAGCCCATTATTAAAATCACAAATTAAGTTATACAAGTTGTATTTCATTGTTGTAATCTTTTAGTCTTCCGCTGTGTAAAAACCAAGTGTAAAGAAACTCTGATGTATTGCGAATGAAAAGTTTTAAATTCCTTGTAAAATTGTACGAAGTGAAGTAAAGATCCTGTGAAATCTCGAATTTATCCTTATTTGAAATTCGGGGTGTTACATACAAGGCGTGGTATAATAGATATCCAAAACAACATGGTATGGGTGTTTTACAAGTCTACCACAAGATATGACGACTAACACATCAAGTATGCAAGATTCATACAACATATCATGGATCATGAATATCTTACATACATGCATCAAGAATTAATTACATCTAAGTTAATTTCATGTCGTGTGTGTAACAAAAGATGACTAAGGATGGATCAACAAATAGAGGCAAGATCTAACAAGGGTTTTTCATGAGGATAAATCTAGAAACAAAAAGTAGCACTATAGACGGTATTTAGTACTTGTATATTCAACAAAAAGGAATACAAGTTACTTGCCTTGCAATTGACGATGGATCTGACAAGAAAAAGAGAATAATGGGAATAGGTTCCCGGGCATGAACACAATACCATGAACGGAACACGGACGAGATGCACGAGACGATCACGATCACCACGAACACAATACGCGAATCCAAAACTTGAGATCCACACGTGCACACACAAGAGAGAGAGGGACAGAGTCGGGGCGCACTGCGAGAGGAGCAAGACGACAGCCAAGGGGCATGGCGAGACGGCAGCACGGTGGCGTGAGCAACGGCAGCCAGGGGACAGACGATGCGGTGTCGGAGGTGGAGGTCGGCGCTGGCTGGGGATGCTATTGTCATTGTTGTCTGTTGTCGTAGTGAGAGGATAAGGGAAGAGGGAAGGGGCTGGCTCTGCTGGCTATGGCGTCGGGATGAGGCAGGGAGGCGCGAGGGGAGGCACGAGATGGCGGGGACCGGCGACAGTCGGAGGGCACCGGCGACGGGGATGAGGGCAGGTCGGGGGTAGAGGCACACGGGAAAGAGAGATAAGGGAGATGAGAGAGAATATTAGGGTTAGGATATGGAGATAGGAATTGTAGGTAGCAATAACCAAATTTGTTAGGGATTATAATAAGAGATTTTTGGCAAATTGTGGTTTGGAGAATCAAGGGAATAGGGGAAAGAGATATGATTTGCTTGTTAGGGGACGTGAAGAAAATCTGGAGAAGACTGGGTTAAAGAAGTGGGTACTGGGTTGCGGGTTAGGATCCAATAGGATGGGTATGAGGGTTCAATAGGGTATAAGGATAGAAAATCAGATCCAACAAGACAGAGCTTAAATAAATAGAAAATTATGCCATGAAATGCAATAAATGAGAAACAATAAATCATCTAAAGACAAAATAATTGGCAGACAAAAGAATCACAAGAGAATCAAACAGATAGATGAATATATGAATACTGGAAAGAAGAACAAATACATGGTTCAGGAAAAAAAAGGAGTACAAATAGATGGAATACACTGGAAGAAAGAATACAGTACAAGAATACAGAAAAGGGGATACAGGAGTTACACAACAATTTCCAACATATGCACTTCACCAATATTCTAACCCTTCACCAATTCAACAATTTCCATCTCAACAATTTCTAATCCATCAACAATTCAACAATTTCTAATCCATCAACAATTTCAAAATAAACATCAACATAAAAATTAAAACAAGCACACTCACACACCCCATACTCAATAACGTTCCTGTATACATTCAAAAATTTAAAAATTCACAAATCCACTTCCTTCATCTACATGAATTTATACAAGCACCTATATACCCTCCATGGATATTATCAAAAACCACATGAATACATATATACACTTCCTTCACCTTCACTTACATGAATACATTCAAAAACTTTGAAAAAGCAATGAGAAATGGCTACCTTCACGGATCGGGTGTAAAAAAATTGGGGGGTCTCCTTTGCCTTTTAGCACGTGATGGAGTAGCTTGAGTGACACCGGATAAGGGAATTTGATTATCTTCATGTGGTTGTGTTCCTTCAACATTTTCTTGTGCCTCATTAGCTCCAGGTTCATCTTCGGAGTCGCTCTCCAATATTCTCTGACTATATGGGGGTCCTTCTTAACACGACCACCTCGTTGATTGGTTGGGAATGCAGAAGTCGCTAATATGGCATATAATGTAGCTCCTTCACCGACAACATCAGCTTGTGCACGGTATTACGTAATCATCTTGCATACGAAGTCCTTCATCGGTTCGGCAACATTACTCCTCAACACAGTAGTGCATTCTTTCGCTTGTATCCAAGTCTGGACCATCTACACAACAAGAAAATTTGTATTTTTAGGTGAAGTGCTTATGTATAAATAAACATAAATTTTACAGAATAATAAATTAACACAACAAAACTTACGAGTTTACGAATGGTTGATGCATTCGGTTGAAACATAGGCAATTTCATTGAATGGTCATCTGCTGGTTCGGCGGCTCGTCGACGAATCGGGACTTCCACACCAGCTGGAGTCTGCACTATGGGAGAGATATAACGTGTGGTCATCTTCTCATACCAAGCCATGTAAGTCCCATCATCGATGCATCGAACGGAGGAAGGTCACCAATGATTTCGTCGAACCAGTGCGCATTCCATCTCTTAACATATGTAAGCAAACATGCGGCCCAATCGTGACCGGGTTGTCGACCCATTCTAGTAAGAGAATGCATCTCGGCATTGTACGGTTCAACAACATGAATACTTTGAAGCAGACCAAACAGACGTAGCACTCTATTAGCGAAGTAGAATTTGACTGTGCCAAAGTTGATTAGAGGTGCCTTTGTCAGCCACAGCTCATGCCTATACAAGCAAATAGGCGGTAGTCGACCTAAACGCTCCTCCGTGTAAGGCTGCCACTTGATGCAATCATCTGTTAATCTATCCAATTCATCTCGATAGTACGTCAGGCATATGTTTGGGTTCGCCATCCATGTGAAATTCTCAGACCAGTACACACCTTGTGGAGGTAACATGTGTTGGTCCTTGGGGACATGCATCCAATTGGGTGATTGCCTACTCACTACGGGCCGACCAACATGAATACGTTCTCAACTCCACACTTGAAGAAAAATTATTGGTCCATTCATCTACACCGAACCAAGAGAACAGTTGCACAAACTCTTGTATAGTAAGGCCAATGTGACACTACCCCAACTGTATACTCCGACTGTTCGCAGATCAGCAATCAATGGATAGTACATCAACGACATCGAATGACTAGTTGAGTTCGGAAAGATCACACCTCCAAATAGTGTCATGATGTACGCCCTATAATAGCACTCACCCTCGACCTCAATCGAATCCTCATTCAACCTATTCTTGAAAGTTTCCTTCAACCACTTCAAGCGAATGAACTTCCCATTTATTGCCACCGTTTCGACTTCTACTCCGAGGTATTGTTGCACAAGATATCCTGGCTCAAAGTTCATCATCCCGGTTACTGCCTGCCAATCGACTGGAAGACCTGTGAGTACAGAGACGTCCTGTAGTGTTACGATCATCTCCCCGACCGGCAAGTGGAAGGTCTGGATTTCAGGCCGCCATCTCTCAAGAAGTGCGGTAAGAAGAAGCTGATCTGCCTTAATCGAGCTCATCAGTCCAATACCGTATAAGAAGCCAATCTGCCTTAATCGAGCTCATCAGTCCAATACCGTATAAGCCGCAGTCCCATAGAATCTGGTGAATCCGTGGATGCATAGGTAGTGTACTGTGCCCCGTAAATGTACACTCCTTAGATTTGCCTTCCCACACGGTTTTTGAACGTGATGCGATTAGAGAGTAAGCAGTCTAGGGTCGAGAGGACCTGGACCTCCAATTGGAACATAAGCTGATGAAGAAGGGGCTGATGAAGAAGGGCCTGCCTCATTTGGTGAAGCGGTAGGATTAGTTGAGACCTACAATTTTTTTAAAAAATCAATACACTGATATGACATTTTATTGTATGATAATCAAACTGATCGAATACAAATAATTATTCACTTACATCAGTATGCTCAGTTCTACCACGACCACGTCCACCACGCGGAGGTGGGCCAAAAGAAGTACGTGGTCCATCGCCTCAAGTATTTGGAGGTCTACTACTCGTTCCTTTCTCCACATTACCCCGCGTGCATGCCATTTATAATAAACGAGAGTACACTACAACTTAAACAAATTGTTATTAACTATACAAATTTATATAACTACATACAAACTATATACAAACTATATAGCAAAATTTCTCAATATTTCTCAAATATATCTACACTATATACCTACATATATTATCAAAATTCCTATTCAACATTTCTCAAAAAACTTTTACACACCTACATATATTATCAATCATCCAATGTTTTCTAATTAACAATCATCCAATATTTTCGAATGATAGAACTATTCTAGTACTATTCGATTGTTAGTCGAATATCGATCTATTTCATCTTCGTACTAATGTAAAGCTGAAAAGTATTGTCAATTCAACATTTTTCAAAAAAGTACTATATATTATCAAATTTCTTTACTTTTCAAAAAATTCTACACTATGTTCCTACATATATTATCAAAATTCTTATTCCAAATTTCTCAACATTTCTATTTAAAATCGCTAACAAGTTCTAAATATACCATTAACAATTTCTCAACATATCTTAAAATTAACCTGAAATTAAAAATGCAAATGTATGGGAAATATACCGTCAAAGTTGGGTGATTGAAGAGGTAGATAGTGAATACGATGTCGATGTAGTTCCTTCAACCGCACTCTTTTTTTTCAAAATCCCGATTTAACGATTTTCTTAGATATTGGGGTTTAGGATTTTGATAGTGGGAAGAGAGGGGGTTGAGAGTGTGAGGAGAGATGATAGGTGAGAGATGTGGAAGATCGAAACAGCGAGGGTGAGGATTTTTGGGTTAATCGACGAGAGGAGATCAAAAAAGTGGGTTAAGGTTTCGGGGTTAGAGGAGGTAGAGGGAGAGAGAGAGTTGAAAGAGAGAGTAAGGTCGAAACAGCCAGATTGGTTACTAAAAAACCCCAATCGACACTCGTTGTCTCAAAAAGCGAGTTTGGTAAAAAAAGTCACCTCACTTTTTGAGACAGCGAGTCTTGACCAGGAAGAAATAAAAAAAAACACACAAACCTAACACTCGCTATCTCAGATAGGGAGTGTGTTTTGCCTAAACTCATTATCTGAGATAGCGAGTAGGTCAGTTTGGGAATTTTTTTAAAAAGTTGGTCAGTTTGGAAAAAACTTTCAAAAAGATGGTCATTTTGGAAAAAAAAATCCCAATTTTTTTACAATTTTAGGGGTCCCAAATTTGTATTTCTCTTATAAATATAGACGCATATTTTGTGTGTAAAAAAATATATATTATAATTAGGGGCCCCCAAAAATAATTATTTGGGCCTTTCATCTTGGGCCCCCAGGGAACTCAGGGCCGACCCTGATTCTTACCATGATCCTCTCTCAAGCCTAACTTGAACTACTTGCTGTTTATAGTGAAAGAATTTCTCACCTCTCAGATGAAGTACTCTCTTCTTCTATTCGGCACTCAATAAAACCATATCGTTCTTGGAGCCGTTACAATGAATATATAGAGATCTAGAGAAACCCTAGTTTGATACATTTGATACACTAACCATCCGATGTATACTGAAAAGATAACCATATATTGAGAGTCGTACGATCTAACTTGAAGACGAAGTTGAGCGTCTCACGAATCTCCAAGACCCGACCCAAAAATTTCATCAGCGCGCAAGACGGTCGACTACACAAGTTGCGGTCGACTGCAATCATCAAGATTGACACCCGAGGAGGTGACAATCAACCGTCATTCGACTGCACCCTTCTCTGTTACTTTTGATGCTGCCGACTGCTTTCTTCTCTTTCTTTAACTGTTTACTTCGATTCCATCTAACCGTATTCTGATCGAACATGTGTATGCAAGACATATAGATCCAACATAGGTTTTGGGTAACTTTTGAGGCATGTGTAGCACTCCTCAAAATAACTAGTGTCGTTTCAAGTGACTGATATTAGAAGGCTGGCAAATAGAAGTATCTATGCAGAAGCTCTTACACATGGACCATAGAACATTGCGTACAAGTGAGTTAGAAATTTTATCGACATGGGTCGTATATATCAACTTTATTCTTCCATGCTAAAATAACATTTTTTCTGGTTGTTCTGATAACCAAGAGATTCAGTTGGTGCTTATTACGTATGGAGTCGATCTGTGCATCATGGTTTGTGCTGGTGGTCTTAAGTTTTTCTTTCACTAGAGTGTTTGACGCACCTCCCTTCAGAATTTAAGGAGACGATAAGAGACATGCACGTCAGCCCCATCCAAGGGCTATAGCTGCTGCACTATAGTTCTATGGCTCGTATTTAGAGCATCCACAGTCGTTCAACGTAAAAAATGGCAAAATGCATATTTTGTCCATCCAATTCGATGAAACGCTGCAGTCGTCGAATGGCAAAAAAATGTATAAGGTCGTTAAAAAAGAAACAGACGAAGGTAATTAAAAAAATAATTTATACTGATAAAATATTAATAAAAAATACGGGACGAAACATGATGTTTCGTCCCAAAAAGAAGAATTTTTTTTTGCAAAAATAATTTTTAAAAATAGTTTGTAAATAATATTTGCAAAAATAATTTAAAAATTTGCAAAATAAATTTAAAAATTTGCAAAAACAATTTAAAATTTTACAAAATGTGAAAAAAAATCACAAAACCGACGAAACATGATGATTCGTCCGGATTTTGCGGAAGATTTTTTTGCAAAAAAAATTTTAAAAAATAATTTGTAAAAAATATTTGCAAAAACAATTTAAAAATTTGCAAAATCAATTTAGATAATTGCAAAAAAAAAATTAAAATTTACAAAATTAATTTTTTAAATAATTTTTTTATAAAAAATTGGATTGGGACGAAACATCATGTTCATTCCCACGCTTAAATTCATTTAACCGGTTATTTTATTTGGTTTTTATTTTTTTTTTACTTCGGACGAAACATCATGTTTCGTGATGTTTCGTCCGATCAATTAATATAATAATTAAATAATGATGTTTCGTCTGCTATAATATGCATTTTGCTATATCAAATGCTATTTTTCCCTTTCTACTGTAGCCGATTTGTCCAAAAATGACAAAATAGCTCACGACTGTGTGAGGTACAGTAAAAAAAAATGGAAAAAATGACAAATAAGCAAATTAAGACCTGTGGATGCTCTTACTAGCACTCACAAGTAGATTTTCCCCTAGTAATTTACTTTTCAAGTGAATATAGACGCTTTATTTTTCCCCCTTGTAACTTTCTTGTGCTACTTTTCAGGCACCACAACAATGCATTTTACGCAAAAGTTGGTGGCATAAGCAATACAGAACTGAACAAATTGGAGCTTGATTTGCTCTTCCTACTGGACTTTGATGTGATGGTGAGCCTGCGAGAATTTGAGATATATTGCTTGCATTTAGAAAAGGAAATGTTGTCGAGCAGAGTTGGCCAAAAGATTGAGAGAGAGATCTCGCATATAGAGGATGGGGAGCTTGAACAATCGAACGACGAGCAATGTAGTCCTCCATCACCTTCACTTCATTCCATTGATTGATTGATGTTTATAAACGACTTATTGACTTTCTTTTTCTCCCTTTTCGTGAATCTGTATAAATCTTTACACTACATAATAGATACAAGAGAGGAAAGAATTATTTTTAAGTCTCTGCTACAAAATATTAACCTTAAACTTTTGCTAGAAAATATTGTTAGAGATTATAAGAGATAATAACAATAGAAATTAGGGTTAATATCCTAAACTAAGGTGTTTGAGATATTTATCCTAGGTATCAAGATTAGAATACCTAGACTACTATCACAAGCCAGTATTTATAGAATTAATACTAGTTTGGGTGCTAGGTTCTTAACCCACTCAATCCGCGGTCCGACATTTATACAATTAGTATGTGTAACACACGTGTTACCCATAGAATAATATTATACATAATATTATTCATATAGTGAAAATACACCTATATATCCAACAAGTCTTTTCCCTTAGATAAAAGATTTGAGGATGGAGGGGACGATCTGGAGGTTGAAGACGCTCGAACACCGTTCGATAAGGAGAGGATGAATCTTAGCCGTCCACAGAGTGAGATGAACGTAGGCGCGCTTCAGTGGCTGGATCTGATCCAGAGTGATCAGGGTCGTCCATTTCAAACTCCCATCGCTTCGATTGTTGCATCAGATCCCCCTATCAACGGGTCGAAGCCAGCAAGGAGTGAGAAGACAGCTACTGTGACGAGGGGACGCAACGAAGGAAGGGGAAGGGACGTTTCCTTAATTCAAGGAATCCTGAAGAAGGACGTGACATGTGAGCGGTGTGAAGGACTGATGGATTCGGTCGGTATTAATGAGATGCTGACTTTCTCGAGAGATGACGTGGAAGATTCAATAAGACTGGCTCTTAAGAGCATCCACAGTCGTTTTCTCATATGCTATAAAATGGCAGCTACAGTAATAGCAAATAGGATCGAACGCTGCAGTGGTCGTTTGCTATATTGTTCGCCAAAAATTGAGTGGGACGGTATATCATATACCGTCTCAACTTTTAAAATTAAATTAAAATAGTTAATTACTTATTAACTATTAAACTATATTAATTAAATAAATTAAATATTAAAATAATAACTAAAACTAATTATACAACTACCTAAACCTAATTAACTACCTAAACCTACCCATTTAACCTCCAGATTTCATGGACGGGGAATCATTCCCCGTCCGGTACATCATGTACTGTCCCACCATTTGGATTTTTTTTTTTCCTAATCGGCCAATCATGGCCGTTCATTTTTAAAAAATAAAAAAAATAAAGGGGAACGACGGGATATGATATCCCGTCTGACCCTTTTTTTTTAAAAAAATAATAATAAAATTTACCAGACGGTATAAAATACCCCGTCTTATGATAATAAAATATATTAAAATTTGAGAGACGGGGAATCATTCTCCGTCCGGGGAATCATTCCCCGTCCTTTATAATTTGAGAATTCTCATCTTCGTTTCTCATATTTGAGAAACAAGAATAGAAGCTTTGCTATAAAATGGCAAAATGAGAAACCGTTGCAGATGTTCGTTTGCTAAAAAATGGCAAATTGGCATTTATAGCAAACGACTGTGGATGCTCTAATACCCTTATTTCTATCAGAGCCTCCGATGGACCAAACGGGCCGAAGCCCAAACAAATGACTGAATGTGTTGGTGCTGTTGGGCCATCAAATAATGGGAAAGAGGCAGATGGAGGGGAAAAGGCCCAAGGGCTTCCTAACTCGATGGGAGAGGCAGCAATAGGGAAGGTTACTGAAATACTTTCGGAGGTGGGGCTCGAGCACGATCTTCAATATGGAGAAGGAGAAAATTATGTTGTCTTCACGACTGCTCAGAAGAGCACGGCATCGATCACCGAATATCAAGGAGAAAACGCGATGATAGGCGCGCTAGAGGGTATTAGAGAGGACAACTTCATATCTGAAACTGAGATTGAAACCGGAGATAAAGAAGGAGGAGTAGCTGACATGGAAAGTACTGGGAAAAAGATTGCGGAGGCTCCAAGAAAAAGCAAGAGACAATTAGACATGTGGGCCTCGCAGGGTCCAAGCGAAGAAGATCTGATTAGGGTCGCGGCGAAAGGAAAAGAACCAGCATCTGCCTGTGGAGGTAATAGGAGAGCAATGAAGCGGCTCTGTATGGAGGACGAGGAATAGGGGATCAAGGTAACGATGAAGCAGTGGATACGAGTTCAATCTGCACTCAGCAGATACTTTTGGGATTACCAGCTTCTAGGTGGATGGGAGCTGCAGTGTGGGGCAACACATCTTTAGCCCTTGTATCTTTCTACTGTTTGTTTTTAGATCGTTGCATTGATGTATCTTGACTTTAGATGTCGTATTTTGGAATTATTGTAACTAGTACTACTATGTTTCTTTAATTACACATTAATGAAGCGATGACAGGGTCATCTTTATTATCAAAAAAAAAAAAGAAAAAAAGATTTGATGCCTTCTGCGATGCAGCTCTCAGATCATGTCACTATAATCTCCATCTGTGATTCAATATCATCTCGATGCACTGCACGTTTCCTGTTGTAAAAGTTATAACTAAAAAGTAAAGGTAATTACTTTCTTTTAGCACCTTGGGCTTTCAACCAAAACGAGTCTTGAAAGTTAGATTGTAATTCCAAGTTAATTTGCAACTACTTGAACCGGACAGCTACACCATGTAAGGTTTTGAATTCAACTGTATCCTACCTTCTGAAACTGTTATCACTTTTAATTGTTGAAACTGTTCTCTCTTTTAATTAGATGACTTGGACACTCTTCTCAACCGAAACCAGCTCATCAAAAACATACAGCCTCAATACACAAGCTACGAATATTCTCAAGGCACAAAGCAAAGTATAACTTACATGATGAAGATGCCATTACATGCAATAAACCTCTGAAAATACTTATTGTAATGTGCCAAAGTATATGCTTTGCTTTAGAAACTAGGATATCAAAAAGAATAGCTGGAGCCAAGGTTTCCTATAAATACACTTCAAGACATTCCGGCTCAGTTGTCTTTACCTTTTACCTTTCTACTTCAAAAGAAAATACCAATGGCTAGCTACCATTGCTTATTGCTGCTCTGTTTTGCTCTTCTAATGGCAATGACTGCTGCAACCCAGTTCAAGGTTGGGGACTTGATGGGGTGGACTGTGCCATCTGACCCCGACACAATGTCACTCAACAGTTGGGCCCAAAAGAAAAGATTTCAAATCGGAGACTCATTATGTAAGTTAATTTGTTTTTATTACAGATAAGATAGTTTATTTTAATTAACAGGGTGGTCATACTCAATCTTTTCCTTAAAAAATTGTTCATTTTCCCTCTGTTTTTTAAACTTCTAGTGTTTGTGTACCCGGCCAATAGAGACTCAGTGCTCCAAGTGAGCCAACTAGCTTATGACACTTGTAACACCTCTACCTACATCCAAAGATACGATGACGGGAATACTGTATTCTTATTGAACCAGTCCGGCCCATACTATTTCATCAGTGGAGATGAGAACAACTGCATTAAGAATGAGTCGATGATTGTTGTTGTTATGGCCGATCGAAGCAATCAGGCTCCCTCAGGATCGAATGCACCACCAACTGTGCCACCATCTCCTCCTCCATCTCCAGCTATGCCACCATCACCTCCTCCTCCACCACCTCCATCAAGTTCGTCGGAACTTCCACCATCACCAGCTCCTACCGGAGAGTCCAGTCCTCCCCCTCCACCAAATGCGGCTGCTTCTAAAGTGGTGGGACTTGTGAGCTCATTTGGAGCTTTCTTAGGATCACTGCTTCTACTGTTCTGATTGGATTTGATGTGATGACCTTTTGAGTCATAAAGAGTTTGAGATTTGAGTGTGAGTTGTGAGGAATAAGCAGGCCTGGTCCTAGAGTTGATTAACTCTGTTTGTGTTCTACCTTTATCCTTCCTTTGATTTGCGAAAATATTGACTTTGAGCTTGTAAATGACACAAGAATAATGAAATGAAAGAGATTGTTTAATGAAATTTTCACTCCAAACTTTCAACTGATTCACTTTCCAAACCACTGTACCATCAATCATCAAAGCCCCTCACCTCCCACAAACATAAAAGAGATCACTGCAGTTACATTAACATAAGCTTAACGAAAATTTAGTATCGACAAAAAAAAGAATTCAAAATTTGACTTTGAAACATTAAGATGGGTAAATTTGATAATCAAACCATTCTATAATCCAAAGATACTGAAAGTACATTTTCAAACCTTATTTACTCCATAAGAAAAAAAAAAAAAAACAGGCAAAATATTTATAATCTACAGTCAGCCCTCAAAATTCATTTTCTTGCTCGTTGGAACGTAAAATTGCAACTGCCTGCATTACTTATATTCAAAATTCGTTTTCACATGTTTTATCAATGTTACCGATAATTTGGGATACCACAAACATACAAGCTACACGCTTGCATAGTTTGTTTTTCCATAATGTAAGAAATCATTCTAATCACTGCTACAGATAAAGAGTGAGTTTTCATTTTGGCCTTGGGAAGTAACAATATATTGTAACCAATTGAGATATCTTACAGCTACATACTCTCTCTTGACATATCAAGAGAAGTGGGCATAGTATGCTATGTCAAAAAATAATAAATAAGAAATCCTAACTGCAGCGACGAGCAAAACTGGCAGCAATTAGCCTACAAAAAATTCAGTGGATCTGTCAAAAATGTTTTCCCAGCTCAACCTTCTTGATAAGCCGTATTGTGTTGTGCAGTATTGAATCCAATATACCCGCAACCTGAAAGAAGACTGACATTATTTTCCAGCTGAAAAGACTATACGTTAGACAGACAATACCCAAATGAAATATGCCTAAAGTTTTCTGAATAACATTTTTGATGTGGCTATATATCTTATATCTACTGTGAAAAAACATCTTCAACTCGATGATTAAAAATATACGAATGAAAAACTCTAAATTCTAATTAAAAATACAAACCGTGAAAATGCCTCCAATGATTGCACAGATATTTGTGAGGAAATGGGAAAAAGACTTTGGAATCTCAGATACCAAGACCTGATATAAACAGTAATACGGGATCAACAATTAATGATTAGATCTTGTAGGGAGTGCGTTTATACAGACCTGCATTGGAGAGGGCTCGTAATGGAACTTAGCCATAGGAATAGCGACGCTGCTCACCAAACTGCTATGAGCAGTGTATTCATACTCCTCAAGGATTTTAAATTCTTGATAATATTTCTTTGATACCAGCTCAGTTTTGACTACTTGAAGGTAATGCTCAATCTGCATACCAGAACGAAAAAAAGGTTTTATTGGAGCCATATTTGGTGGATATAATTTAGGTTACAAGGCCACCGAATTATGAATTTATTATATGCCAATTTTTGGAACTATTTGCACTTATAGGACAGTTGATAAAGTATTTGCGTTTGTGCACTCAACAACTAAACTCGCTGTTCCCAACGGCGAGTTTAGTTTAAAATTTTCAATGAAGACTCGTCGTTCCCAACGACGAGAACATTTATACTAGACTCGTTGTTGGAAACGAGCTTAGTTCAAAAATTTTAATGAAGACTTGCTGTTCCCAATGGCGAGGACATTTATACTAGACTCGCTTGGGAACAACGAGTTTAGTTTTTTAAAAAATCTATGGAGTTTTTTCAAAAATTCACCAAGTCCAACATAATGTTTCACTGTCTGTAAAATTTCTTACATCCTCGCCGTTCCCAACAGCGAAGCTAGTAAAAAATGTCCTTGTCGTTGAGAACGGAGTCTTCTTTGGAAATTTTGAACTAAACTCGTTGTTTCCCAACAACGGGTCTAGTATAAATGTCTTCGCCGTTGAGAACGGCGAGTCTTCATTGAATAATTTTGAACTTAACTCGCCGTTGGGAATGGCGAGTTCCTCAAAAAATTAGCACTAAACTCGCTGTATCCCAACGTCGAGCATGAAACAACTAAACTCGCCGTTGGGAACGGCGAGTTTAGTTGTTGAGTCCACGAGCGCAAATACTTCGACAACTGTCCTCTTTCTGCAAATAGTTTCGAAAAGTGGCATATAAAAAACAAATTCCCAAAATATGGTATAATTTTGTCCCAGGACACTACATTAATTTGGAGCTATCTATAGTAATAATAGGCTAAATTAGCTAACACTACCTCCAACTTTACCAAATTGCCATTGCTACACAGTACAAAGGTACAAGATTTAACCAAGACAGCCTACTGACTTCAGGAGTATTTGCGTCAGTGCAACCTTAGTCAAGCTACACTGTCTATTATCTGGAACCTATATACAGTGTTACGGAGTAGTTTTGTCGTCAAGATGCATGGAGCATAATGATATTAAACTATAACATGGTAGCCTGTAATATTTTAGTAGAGATTACAAGTTTTCAGTAATTTAGACTGAAAATAAGGATGCACGTAAAAAAGGCAAATTTTGACAGTAACAAGGATTAACTAAACGAAAAGAAAATGGTAGCCAAAAGTTTTCTCCATCAAATTCCCAAAAAAGCCTCAAGAACATTAGTTCATTTGGTCCATAACTAAATACTAAAATACAAAAAAACTTAAATACACCGCATTTGCTTCTGTTGCTCTCTCGAAAGCCATAACATTCTAACAGAAGTGAAGGAGATGAAACTAAAATAAATCTGAATGGTCAGTATAGAGGAGCGCTACGACTTATGACTGTTCCAAACAATGAATTTACCTCAAGTATATCATAGAGTTTAAGAACTTACTGTAACATTAGCATTAATATCCTCACGGCTAATAATGTATGACCGTCCAGTCAAACGATCATGGCTTTCACCAAGATAAGGTGTTAGCCGCTTCACTTCAGTCATCATCCTTGATGAGAGTTGCTTACCAAATGACAAATGAGAAACGACGTGTGAAACATTTATTAGAGATGCATCAAAGGAATGTGCTCCTGGAATGAGCTGATATGACAAGGTTGCCTGGAACCTATATAACAAGAGAGTTCAAACATAAAATTCAATCACACACACCAAACAACCCTACAAACCACCAGCGCCACATGTAATGACAATAAAGCAAAGCAACAACTAGCTCACAAAAAGAGAACAAACAATCTAACAAACGACAATACATGTCAAGCTAAACCAATCGAGTTGGATTCCATCTGTCCACCAAATACTTACATGTACAAACTGAAACATTCAACTGCAGTTTCTCCCACATGATCACCATTGAGTTATTAAGACAGATCTTACGTTCGCAATTATTAACCTTGAATCCTATATTTTCAACATAACATGTAGATACCATTATGCAGTATGCTATGTCTTATTCTTCTCAAGCTTCAACAGTCTCCATTGGCTGTTTCTAACCAATACTTCTTTATCCTTCTGTTTTCCCTTCAAATATCGAAATCATACCCACGTTGGAGACCAACAATTCATTAATTTTCAACAGTTCTCCCACATATCCTAAAATTTATAAAATCACTATTTTAGAAATTCTATTAATTTGCAATATGTTATAGTTACACATTCAGTATGTATTTCCTTGCTTTCATATATGTGAACGACATAATAATAATGTATGTCGGATCACATGATGAGTGGTTAATACTTGTCGAAATCATTTGGAATTTTGTACGAACATTGTTTTTATTGTGTAGGTCACATCCAATGTTGTCGATTTTTATTTTGAATGTCCAATATAGAATATTTGAGTTGTCACCCTAGTCAATGTAGCTAAGGTGACACACTGGCCCTCTTATATATATAAGAAAATCTTCAAGAGAGCTCTTAGCTCTCTTCCATCATGGAGACATCCTATGACCGATCCGAACTCTTCATTTTATAAGAATATGTCTAAACTAGTCTAAGAATGCGGAATCAAGCATGTTAAAATCAGTTTGACCTTGCAACAAAAACATTAAGAAATTGTACAGTTAATATATCTTTACTTTTTACAGTGCTATGTTGCAAGGGCAAATTATGTTCAACTAATTTGATCTGACATGATTAGACTAAGTTAGGTATTTAAAACAAGATGAACGGCTCAGGTCGTTTATAGGATGGCCTTACTATGGTGAGCTCTCCCACCTTAGGGAGAGCTCAGAGGTCTCTTGAAGACCTCCCACACTATATCCTAAATATATATATATTTATATATATATATATATATATATATAGGATGGTGATCAGGTGCAAACAAGTTCGCACCTGATCACGTGCGAACCCGCGCGCTCAACCGTCCGATCATGATCATGATCACGCAAGATCAGACGGCTGCACAACGAGTTTGCACGTGATCAACTGTGTATATATATATATGAGAAAACGAGTTGTCATATGCCATAGGAGAAAATTAATGCATGTTTTTTTGTAAGAAAATAATACAATTTCCTCTTATGGCACCCTAAAAGTATTAAGTGATCATAATCATTTTAATGCCGAAAAACCATTCATTTTACAACTTCCTGATGAATAGGGTAAAAACATGTTAAAATTTAGTGATTACATCAATCGAAGTTCTATGTTATGATGATCAACTTCTAAAATGTGGATCACAATTTTAGTTTCAAAGATTGGATTTTTTGCACGCCGTAGGAGAAATTACTCATGTGACAATTGACCTCCTCATAAATAAATAAATAAATAAATAAATATATCTCTACTACTATAATGGGAGAAGGCCTTAGTGTAATTTGTCCATCTACCAACCCTTGCAACGCACGTGCGTAACTATTGTAAATGAGGTTTTAGATCAAATCCAGACTACGTCTAAATTTTTACTTTTAAAAAAACTATATTTATTAAGACGTACATCACACATGTAAACTACTATATATATATATATATATATATATATATATATATATATATATAATAATGGGAGAAGGCCTTAGTGTCATTTGTCATTCTACCAACATGTGCAACGCACGTACATAACTAATATAAAAGAGATTTTAGGTTCAAATCCTCCCTAAGCTAGAGTTTTTATTTTTATTTTTTGAAATTATTAAAACGTGCATCGCACGTGTAAATTACTAGTGTGTGTGTGTGTGTGTATATATATATGTATATATAAAATAAAACACAAAGAAAGCTATCAAGTGGCTCTCCTTCAATCCCCCCCAAAATCAAAGGCCCATATCTAACCTCACAAAACACATTTCCCCCCCCCCAAAAGTTTCCCCCCAAAACTCATATTCAAATCCCCCCCCCCCAAAACAACTCATTTATTTATTTAATTATTTATCTTTCTTTCTCTTTCTCTCTCTCTCTCTATATCTCTCTATCTATCTACCTATCTATCTATTTAATAAAACACAAAGAAAGCTATCAAGTGGCTCTCATTCAATAGGATTGAAATCAATGGTTCAGATCTAACTTCACAAAACATATTTTCCCTCCCAAAAGTTTCCCCCCAAAACTCAAATTCAAATCCCCCCAAAACAACTCCTTTATTTATATATTTATTTATTTCTCTCTCTCTCTCTCTCTCTCTCTCTCTCATTCTCTCTCTATTTATTTATTTATTTACTTTCAGATTTCAGGTTTGTAAATTTTCAGATTTTTATGCATTTTTTATTGCTCATGTTACATTGAAATTAGCAAATATCGCATCAACAGTTAAATTTTATCATTTTCCACACTCAAAGTTTTAAGAAGTTGGATTTTACACCCCCAATTATAATTATTTTTCAACATATACTAATAGAAACATGGACTTTTATTTACAACTAATTATTGTTTTACTATTCAAACTTGAGCTACATAATTATTGTTTTACTGTTTACAAGACTTTCATATGCTGTATCGTTCCGTAGATGTGCCGTAGGCACGTGCCCACGGGCAAATCTAGTATATATATATATATAGGGTAAAAGGGATATGAGCAACTTGCTCATTTAGTAAATGAGCAAGTGATTATGTGGCATGCATGTGATACATTGAACAACTAACCCTTTTAAGGATTTTTTATTCACATACATGCCACATCATCAATTGCATATTTACTAAATGAGCAAGTTGCTCATACCCCTTTTTCCCATATATATATATATATATATATATATATATATATATATATATATATATATATATATATATAAATGAGTGATCCCTTAAGGCCCTGCATCAACTTTTATTTTGAGGCCTCATATGTGACCCCCGTTGATATAAACCCCCCATGAAAATCCGAACCATTCATCCTGTTCTACATGTCTTAGATAGCATAAGGGTGTATACCAAGCAATTTGAAGTTCATTTGTTTTATGTTTTACACCTGACAATTGTATGGCTAAAAATTCTTTGTTTTTCTAACGACATGATAGGCAAGGAAATGAATGTCAAATAACTTGATTACATCCTTAGACTATCTTGGGCATGTAGAACAAGATGAATCTATATATATAGTAAGGTCTTCAAGAGAAGTCGGCCTAAGTTGATAGAGCTAGCTATGATGGGGTGATCCTATGAACGATCCGAATCATTCATCTTGTTATAAATACTTAACATAGTCTAATTAGGTGAGATCAAGTCATCTGGACTTTGTTTACCCTTGCATCATATCATTATAAAAAAAAGATATTTTCGCCGTACAATTTCGTGATGCTTTAGTTGCAAGGGAAAACGGATTTCAAAAGACTTGATTTTGCATTCTTAGACTAGTTTAAGCATTTCTACAAAAATGAATGATTTGGATTGGTCATAGGTTGTCTCCATGATGAAGGAGAGACTTGGGCTACCCCATTTTATTGGGAGCACCAACCTCTCATGAAGATTTCCATATATATATATATAAATATATACATACATACATCTGAAAATTAATAATAGGAGCCTATGGAATTTTCTTCAAAAAATAAAGTTTAGATAGGCTATTGGGTAGAAATAAGGGTTATACTAACTTAAGTGGGCAATTGATATCTTTGAAAAGGCTGATTCTTGACAGGATTAGATGTACAGCCAGCTTGCCTATCAAGCATATAATAGAGATTTTCTAGCTAAGATTATTATCAGGTCCAGCTTACCAAAACATTAAAGAATAGAAAGGGTTATGGTAGTTCATAACATGCATACATATATTGGTATAATCTATAAGATCATGAATTATGACCGACATCAAATTCAGAGAATGAAAATCATGCTTTTACTCCACATGCAGAACTCATTTTAAGTTGTATACATTAAAGGGAATAATCTTGAGTACCTTCTTCACACGCACAAAACCTTCAATCCTGCATCCACTAGTCTGTGGTGCAGGGCGTTTTGCTGTATCAGCAGCTTTATTAGATTTATTCTCCACCACTCGCATATGAGGCTCTCTAGGAACAGATGCAAGTAAAGTTTCCATTGCCTTCAACAAGTTTAAATAAACAAATGAAAAAATTAGCAAAATATAAAATTTAAGGATCACTTTACTAATAGGCATTTATAATAAACTGAAGCATACCGCAGTTAAGCTTTGGGTGTCACGCTCACCATAGTAAGATTCATGCTCATGATGCCCATGCTCGTCCCTGCATCAGGTATCATGCGATGGAAATTCAGACATAGGGAACAAATAATAATAATGAACTAATGATCCCAAGGGATAATTGTTGGCTTAAATTATTGTTTTTTCAATCTATCCTAAACTTGCTGATTGATTTATTTTTATACTGTAAGTATACTATAATTCCTAAATTGTGCAGGTATCTTCTTAAATTTAGAACTCATGCACCAAGTGTCTCATATAGCAAAATGAATGCAGCTACATTCAGTCAGAGAAATCTATTGTTAACTAGTATAAATATGTCGCAAGCCAAGCTTGAAACTATATATTTCTTATGCAAATGACATTATTTGGTTCCCCACCGGTTAAGCATTTTAAATCCAACCAGTGTACCAACTGCACGGTAATGTAAACTCTAGTTAGCAAAAAGTTAAATGTATGTTTGATGTAGGAGTGTGTTGGCTAACAAGATTATTTAATGGAATTTTGAGGACAAAGATGTCCGATGAATGGAGGAAGAGTATTTTAGTACCTATATATTAAAATAAAAGAGATATACAAAGTTGCTCCAACCACCAAGGGATTAAATTAATGAGCCATACGATGAAACTTTCGGAGAGAGTGATCGAACATAGACTGAGATTAGAAACTACAATGTCTGTCAATCACTTTGAATTTATGTCTGCGAGGTCAACAGTGGAAGCAATTTATGTACTGAGAAGACTTATGGAGACATATAGGGAGAATAAGAAAAATTTACATATGATGCTTATAGATCAGGAAAAAATCATACGATAAAGTCCCTAAAGACATAGTATGGTGGGCGTTAAATAATAAAAGAGTAATTATTTGGTATATTGAGGTAATTAAGGATATGTATGAAGGAGCAATGACCACAATTAGACAACCACATGAAAGACCAATGATTTTCCTATTACAGTAAATTTAAACCCAAGGTTCGACTTTAATCCCCAACCTCTTTGCTTTGGTTATAGATGAAGTGACGCGAGGAATACAAGATGAGGTGTCTTGGTGTGTTTTTTGCCGATGACGTCATCTTAGTGGACGAGATTAGAACAGGAATCAATGCTGAATTAGAATTGTGGAGAAAAACTTTGAAAGCTAGAACTTTAGAATAAGCAGAACTAAAATAGAGTATATGTAGTGTAATTTTAGTGATATTCGGAACACAAATGAGAAAGTAGTGAAGCTTGATGGTCAAGAGATATCAAAAAGAGACCGTTTCCGATATTTAGACTCGATTATACAAAGAGATAGGGAGATTTATGAAGATGTTATACATAGGATCCAAGTAAGGTGGCTTAAGTGGAGAAGCGCTAGTGGTATTTTGTGTGATAAACGTATACCTTTGAAGTAAAAGGAAAAATTTTATGGGACGATTGTTGGACCAACAATGATGTATGGAGCAAAGTGTTGGGCAATACAAAAACAACATGTCCAAAAAATGAGTGTAGCGGAGATGAGGATGCTAAGATGGATATATGGTAAAACCAGGAAGAATAGAATTAGAAACGAGCATATTCGAGACATGGTAAAGCTAGCTCCTATCCAAAATAAAGGAGAAGGAAAAATTTTATAGGACGATTGTTGGACCAACAATGATGTATGGAGCAGAGTGTTGGGCAATACAAAAATATGTCCAAAAAATGAGTGTAGCGGAGATGAGGATGCTAAGATGGATGTGTGGTAAAATCAGGAAGAATAGAATTAGAAACGAGCATATTCCAGACATGGTAAAGGTAGCTCATATCCAAAATAAATTAAGAAAGAATCACCTCAGGTAGTTTGGACATGTCACACATAAACCTATTAGTGCCCCCATTAGGAAGAGTGATTTGATAAGTATTGAGGGTAGAATAAAAGGTAGGGGAAAACCTAAACTTACTTCGGTGGAAACAGTGAGATTAGATATGATAGCTTGTGGCCTTACAAAAGATATTGCGCTAAACCGAGCAGAATGGAAAACCATAATTCATGTAGCCGACCCCAACTAGTAGGGAAAAAGGTTTTGTTGTACGTTTGATGCAGTTCTTCAGATTAAATTTACAAAGATACTACAGCACAACTGAAAAAATGAAGCTCATGCTTTTAAATGAAGAAGAATTAGGTTGAGTGTGCAAAGAGAAGCAGCTGAAAATAGTATCATTTGACTAATTGTTACAAACATCTAACCAAGTCATCTATGCCTTTAAGCAGAAGTCTTGTAAGAAGAATTAGGTTGAGTGTCCAAAGAGAAGCAGCTGAAAATAGTATCATTTGACTAATTGTTACAAACATCTAACCAAGTCATCTATGCCTTTATGCAGAAGTCTTGTTTATCGATTATAGCTTTTAGCAAGAAAACTCCACCAAAGGGCTGGCAAAAACATTACGAGCAGACAGTGAAACAGGAAGAATTGACTAAATTGCATCCAACAGAAGTGGATCATAAATCCCCTCAGGGCAGTCAGTGGATAAAGACACCAGGCAGTGAAACAGGAAGTTGGCAGAAAAGCAAAACAAGCAAGGTCCACAATAGTATGGCATCCTTACGTTTATTTTAAATATGTTGTGTTTGTTAAACCTTCATGAAATCTTCAGATTAGTTGATTGTAAAAAGAGCTTCATACCAATCCCAGTATAGATCCACTCATTTATCTTAAACAGCCCGACGGCCCATTCCAATGCTAGATAGGTTCATAGAGCTGCTAGTTACTAGTTCAAAATCGTAAAAAATAATGAATGCATTTAAAAGTTGAAATGCATGGATCTTCAAATCTGGACATGATTAATGTGGGAGTAAACGATGCAACCTTTACTAAAAGGAAAGAACTGAAAACCTGCCAAGTGCCAACCAAGTTCCGAACAGAGTACCAAAATTATGGACAGAACTACCAGATAAAATTCTAGTTTGAAATAAACAGCTAAATCTGAAATTTGGGACATTTTCTTAGAGGATCGCTCAATTTTTTATATTAGTGGTTTCAACATACTCCCTCCGTTCCGAAATGTAAGTCATTTATGCTTTCCAACATAATGACTTTACCCTTGATCTCTCCCTAATTAATTTTAAATCAAACTACCACTTCTACCCTTGAGAGCTTAATTTAGAAAAATAAACATAATAATTAAATAAGAGGGAATTTCGTTAGTACACTATTAACAAGTTAATTAATGGGTTCCATTAAGAGGGATATTTATTTCCTAATACACCAATCTCGGTGTTTCTTAAAAAGAGTGAAAACCTTAAACGACTAATATTTTGGAACGGAGGGAGTATTTATTAAGGATAGTACTATGTTAGTACGTTATGTATGCATCGATAGTGACGTAATGTATGTGTTTCAACAAAACCCTCCCAGATAACCGAGTAGTTGGGCTAGATACTCAATTACCCAAAATCTAAACCCTATAAGCTATAATAGGTTAGAACACAGACTCAAACTAAATGAAAAGTGGTTGGCAATTGATGTTTCAAGCCTCAAATAATGGGCAGATCTGGGTTGAGTACACAGGTTTAAGGGTCTATTTAGAGCAAGCTGTGGAAGTAGGGATTGAAGCGAAGAATAGCCCTAGCCGTAGTCTAATAGCTTAGCGGAGTCTTCTATCTATGACACTGGGGTGTCGGGCGAGGTGCTGACTTTCCCTCCGCTGATAGGTATCGATCTTGATCTAGTGAATGCGCACCTGGATAATATGCTCCCCTGAAGCGGTTGAGGGGCAACTGACCGAAAGGAAAGCGGGTAGGCCGCATTTAGTATTATTATGAAGGTGGCACTCAGAAAATCGGGGTGCCGCCCTTTTTCAGAAATGTGAGGTACAGACGCCGGACGGGCGGACCTCTAAGAATCTTCTTCATCTGGCCGCATTGCATCAATATGGATCAAATAATCCATTGGGTGTACATTCAGAGATGGAAAAAATAGTTTCTTACCCTTATTTTTATGTAAAGGATCTAGTAGGTTGGGTAGCTTCTGCTATCTTTTTTTCCATTTGGATTTTTTATGCTCCTAATGTTTTGGGACATCCCGACAATTATATACCCGCTAATCCGATGCCCACCCTGCCTCGTATTGTGCCGGAATGGTATTTTCTACCGATCCGCTCCTTCTTTTTCCAAGAATGAAGGAGCTGCTCGGAAAAAGGCTTCCATTTCCGTCAAATGACCCGGCTTCCCCTGGCTCTTCCACCGTCCGGGCTCCCTATGCTCCCCCGGCGCAGGCCTACCACGCTTCACGCCTGCGGCATTTTCGCCAGACGGTCTTTGCCAGTAGTGAGCTAAGGTTTAGAATGAGGAGAGGAACTTTAATAAAATGGACAGATATTAAAAAGAGTTTTTAAGTAGAATTCTTCAAAACTTGATCGAAATCATGGGAAGGATCCTCTAAAAATAACCACAACCAATGAGGTGTACTTTAGCTCATTCCTAACAACCTCATCTTAGAAATCACCTAGTTATCTTAACCATAGCAACACCTAAACTATTACAGCTAATGAGGTCTACTTCGGAAGGTTAGCCAATAAATCATTGTGCCAGTAAAGAAATTACAACTGTTGATATATTGTGATTAGATAACTCCTAAGAAGCATGAGTAAAGACACACCGACATTCACACAACCAGATAAGACGTACTGGCACACGACGAACTTTAAAATACAAAATGCCATAGGAAATTTGTGTCAGATAAATGTGTCCACCCAGATAAGGCTTCCAAATATAAGTTTCAGTGCTTCTTAGCATAATGAACGGTAAGAAACAGTTGCATTGATGGAATTGCCATTGTATCGGTGTTAACTGTGAATAAGTATGGCTCTGCTACACGAATGAGCAAATACAACTTCTAGAAATCCAGTAACCATCAACATTAAAGGGAAGTTACAGATAAACTCGAATTTAAAGCCAAATTTCCAGAAGACACATTCAGGGCTTGACCTAAATAGGCATATAGATGCTATAGACTCGGTTAAATTAATTTAACTATACTGAGCTTTCATTAATAAAAAAAAGGTTATGCTGCCAAAAAAAATCCCTAAAGTTTGACAAAAAACATGGGAAAAGGAAATAAATGCTAACATAGTAGACCTTACCTGACATCACTGCCCTTGCGGAAAATTCGTATAGAAGGATAACCTTGGATGTGATGCCTGCAAAAGTTCGAATTCAGGAATTTTGCTCAACCATCAGAAACAGTGATATAAATAACGAGAATATAATGCAGAAACCAGACAACCAAAGCTCAGGAATCTAAGTAACAGCAAGCAGTATGTCTCATCTCCAGCTGTGCACTCCACCATCACTTCAATTTGTCTGGAAGTTTCCTCCGAAAGAGGTCAAAGGTTTCCCTGGATTCGTCAAGTCTCTTTGGTAGACTTGAAGCGGATGTATCGATATCTAAGGATAGAATTCAATGGGATATCTCCATCCAAGGTTCAAAATCTTGGTATCAGAAACGGTATAGAGTTGCCAAAATTTTTGGTTTCTGGATCTGCCAAATTGGTAGTATCGGGTCGATGTGTCGGAATTTTGGTATAGGCTATTTTCTAAAAAATACAAAAATTACGTTCAAATCTTTCATTTTATTAAATCAAGTATTCTAATTATTTTTAAAAAGCTAACTGATCAATTAAATATTACAAATTTAATATATAAATTAAATGATTGTACATGTTATGCACATATATTGTGTACTATTATAACCTAACCTAAGGAGGTGTGAAGTTGACCTGTCCCAAATGTGTGTGCAACCAAGCTGCACATCTGATATAAAAGAAATGTGTCCCAACAGGATTGCAGATGCTTGCGCTTGCTGATGGTGGTTGATTCAGTGAGATCTCACTCACGGTGATGCTTGGAGAGCGAAGGAGGAGAGAGAGGGATGCGATAGAGAGAAATATCAACAATTTCATGCAAGATGTGTGCCAGAAATTTTAGCGTTTCTTTTGCTTTGAATTTCATGCAAGATGTGTGCCAGATCTCCAATCTAAATCGGATGGCTGTATTTAATTGCGGTTAAAAAAGGACTCAAACAAAGACGTGAGACCAGACCTTTCCAGATCAGCTCCATATATATAGGGAGATGATCTACTAAGTTACACAGTTTCTGTAGATAAATAAGATAATGGTAGAAACTACTTGGTGAGACATCCCATGAACGATCCGAACATTCATCTTGATCTACATGACTAAACTAGTTTAAGATGTGAAATCACCAAGGTTTGAGAATGCGGTTTCCGTTTCCTTCGGTTTCGGTTTCGGTCTCTCAAAAAAAACTAGTATTCGCTAGGTTTCGGAGGTTTCGAAAGTTTCGTTCCAAGCTTCGGTTTCGGTCTCTCAAAAAAATCTTAGTATTAGCTAGGTTTCGGAGGTTTCGAAAGTTTCGTTCCAAGCTTCGGTTTCGGTTTTAGTAGCTAATTCAACAATGTAAGTACATGTAAAATATAATGCCTCCGAAACTGTCCACTTTTTCATTTTAGGATGTCACAAGTTAACTATCCAGATTCTTATTTTAGAGTATTTTTTACTCCATAATATTAATTATACCCTGAATAAAGTTTGCCTTTTAATTATACACACTAATCAACTATTGATAGGAAACACAGCTATTTATGGGACCACAAACCAATACTATCTTTCTTCTCTCTCCTCTCTCCTCTCTTTATGGATATGTGGAGCTTGTATAGAAGATCCTATTTGCAGCAAAAAAATTAAAGTGAGGGGAGAGAGTATTTAAGAAAGAAAGAGAGAAAGTGAGTGAGAGAGAGAGAGAGGAGGCAAATTAGTAAACATACACCTCTCATTAATATGAGTGGGAATAACGAAGAAAACAGCTAAATTCGATGGAGGGAGTATCAAATAATATTTTTTTTACATGTTTTTCTAAAATATATAGGGCTTAAATGTCAAGATACAAGATTTTTTAAAAAAAGTGATTGGGTATTAGATAGGGTCGGTGATGTAAAATGTAACCCTAAATAGAGAATTTCCAAGAAAGTTAAAGAATTAATTTTACCAACATGTAATGCAGATCAAGTTAGATATTAAAACAGTTAATCGGTTGGATGAATTTTCAAGAATTGAAATAGTTTAACAAGCCCAATTAATGATTCAGTTTAAAAATCAATAATTATATCTCTAAGCGTTCTTAGCAAGTAAAAGATACAATATTGATTTGTACTCTAATTAGTAAGTAAAAACGCTCACTCTCAATAATTGTGGACGACAGATAAATCAAATAATATAATAGAGATAATAAGGCAATAACACAAATATTTGAGAAGTGGAAAAAGTTTATCGGAATTGCAGGTTGTGTGTAATTGCGGAAAGGAGCAGCAGGGTTGCATGATGTGCCTACAGTGCTTCGGAGCTGAGTGGTGGCGACGGGGCAGCGAGGAGGCGTCGCTGTAGTGGAGGGGTTGGCTGCCGTCGGGAGGCAGCGAGGTGGACGGAAGGGTGGCGGCCTGAGGTGGTGTCGGGGGTCAGCTTCGAATGTGGTTTGGGTTTTGAGTGAAGGGAGAAGGAGGAGGTCGGTTGACGGGGGTTGGTCAGAGGATGAGAGGGCGACGGTGACTGGAGGGCGACGGGGCTTCGGGAATGGGTTCGGAAGTTGAGCGGGGAAGGTGGCGGTGCTAGGCAAGGAGGATCTACTCGGTGGCGTCGGGAGGCGATGGTGGCTACACCACAGGGAGGAGATCCCAGGGCTGATGTCGATCGGTAGTGGAGGGAGGGAAGAAGAAGATGGGGTAGGGTTTGGAGTTGCGTTTAATTTGGGGATTAGGGTTTAGGAATTGAAGTGAATTTGGGGATTTGTGGGTATTTTTAGAGTTTATCACAAACCCTAAAATTTTATTAGGAATTATCACAAACCCTAATAGTTTTATTAGGATTTATCACAAACCCTAATAATTCTCTAAATTGTATCACACAAAAGAAGAGAGATGAAGAGCAAAACTCAACACAATAATTTTTTTAATTAAGAATTGCATAATTTCTCATTAATCTCAAGGCCTATATATAAGCTCAAAACAAATCTTGATACAAATCTCAAAATATTCTAAAAATCTCAAAAGGGTGCAAATTGTAAAACTACTACATTGAGCTAAATCTCAAAATAAACTAAACAGAATGATGTTCTCATCATTCTCTCCGGGTGGGAAAAGCTCGACCCAGTCGAGACAAAACCAGTGATCCTGTCATAGCGCTCCAAAAGATCTAGATCCAAGCGCTGGAGCTCCTCACGATCACTACAAGTGTCATCTTTCTTCGGCTTGTTCTTCCACCTCACCAAATACTTGTGAATACCACCATCTCTTGTAGAGATTATCTGATCACCTAAAATATTATTCAATTCTTCTATCGGTGGGTAAATAGTATCAGGTAGAGGGATAAATGTGGGAATCTCACTATTAGGCTGCAGGGTGGGCTCACCTATAAGAGAATTTCTAGGGTTAAATTTTGAGCCTTCATAGAGTACTAGATCCTCAATATTGAAAGTTTTACTTATGCCAAAACCTTCAGGAAGGTCAACGACATAGGTATTCTCATTGATTTTATGTAGAATCTTAAATGGGCCTGCAGCACGTGTTCAATTTCTTAACGGATACAGTTAGAAACCGTTCTGGACGAATCCAAACCATCACTTCGTCACCAACATCAAGAGTTTTAAATTTCCTTCTAGTATCTGCTATTAACTTTAGTTAAAATTCTTCTCATAAATTTTCTTGGAAATTTCTCTATGCAAGTCATGAATGCGATATGCAAATGGGGATGCAGACTCTGTGACTCTGTGATGTTCTAACACAGGGATAAAATCTATGGACTGCCAAGTGACTTGGGAAAGGATGGGTGACTCAGGTACATTTAATGGAGGTTACTAGATAGACTGAATATAGTTGAGAGGCTGGTCATCCTCTTCTTCATCAAAATCATCACTTACATGAGGTTCATAAGTAAACTCATTGTCGGAATCATCAGCGATGACATCGGTACCCTTTACTATATTGATCCTACTTGGACTGGGACAATTGACGGCAACATGGCCGTATCCTTTGCATTTATAGCACTTAATGAGAGGATCAATCTTAGAATAGTCTATTTCAGTGTTCTTATCCGTGTTGTCATTTCTAAGTGGATATGAATTTGATGTAGGCTTGCTTGGGTAAGACTTGTTGGGGTACTGAGGAAAAGAATGTTCAGGTCTAGAGGGATCAGGAAGGGTCATTCTAGAGGAACGATCCATCGAATCGCTGGACTTCTAATGGGAACTTGCTTTTAGGGAATCCATATCGAGGACAAGGACATAAGCTGCTGCCAATGAGTCCACGTTTCTATGAATTAGCTCGTTCCTAAGATCGGCTCGTAATCCAACTCTGAACCTAGAGAGAGTTTGTTCTTCGCTCTCCTTAGCTAAGGCATTGCACCGAATAAGGAAGTCATCAAACTTATCGACATACTCTTGGGTGGATTTGCTTCCTTGATAGAGTTGGTTCCACGAATTGAGCTTCTCTTTTATGGCTTCCCAAGTAGCTATGGGTGTCAAGCCCGGCCTCTACGGGCATGTTCAGAATTGGTCCAATGTTGTTGAGCTTTACCTGTCAATTTCATAGTGGTAAATTTAACCTTCAGGGCTTCGCTCATGTCAAACCACACGAAGTAGTAGTCCATGGCACGGATCCAATCGAGATAAGCTTGGGGTTCCATACGGCCTTCAAAGTGGGGAATGTCAGCCTTAACGTTTTTTTTGTATTGTTCGTCAGGGTCACGATCTTGATGCTAGTCACGATCATTCCCTTGAAGAATCTGACGATTAGCATGATGCCCAGGGCAACAATTTGATTTAATTCCACTTTCTCAAGCCTCTGATTGATATTGGTAAGAGTTGCTTGAATGACAGCTAGGTTAGTGAAAATATCAGAGTTGTCCATCTCAGTTCGGGGAGAGGCTCGCGGAAGTCTATGGTTCCTAATTGGATGGTTTGGGAGGGGCAGGAAAGGCTCTTTAGGATCTGTGATGGTGCTGCGAAGACACCATCACCAACGGTGGAAAACTAGGGGTCGTGTGTTTGCTGAAATTTGGAAAATGTGTCCTAAATGCACCTAATTTTTTTTCTTTTTTTAAATCTGAAGTGATCTAAAAGAACAAAAGAAAATAAAATAAAAAGACTAAACAATTCTAAATGAATGCAAAAATTTAAGACTAAATGATGCAAGAACTAGGGTTTTAAGAACCTTTACTCTAATACCAAAATGATGTAAAACGTAACCCTAAATAGAGAATTTCCAAGAAAGTTAAAGGATTAATTTTACCAACATGTAATGCGGATCAAGTTAGAAATTAAAATAGTTAATCAGTTCGATGGATTTTCAAGAATTGAAATAGTTTAACAAGCCCAATTAACGATTCAGTTCAAAAAATCAATAATTATATCCCTAAGCGTTCTTAGCAAGTAAAAAAATACAATATTGATTTGTACTCTAATTAGCAAGTGGAAACGCTCACTCTCAATATTTTTGGACGACAGATAAATCAAATAATATAATAAAAATAATAAAGCAGTAACATAAATATTTGATAAGTGGAAAGAGTTTACCGGGATTGCAGGTTGTGTAATTGCGGAAGAGGAGCAGCAGGGTTGCAGGATGCGCCTACAGTGCTTCGTAGCTGTGAGTGGTGGCGACGGGGCAGCAAGGAGGCGTCGCTGTGGTGGAGGGGTTGGCTGCCGTTGGGAGGCAGCGAGGTGGACGGAAGGGTGGCAACCTGAGGTGGTGTCGGGGTCAACTTCGAATGTGGTTTGGGTTTCGAGTGAAGGGAGGAGGAGGAGGTCGGTTGACGGGGGTTGGTCGAAGGATGAGAGGGCGACGGTGATTGGAGGGCGACGGGGCTTCGGGAATGGGTTCGGAAGTTGAGCGAGGAAGGTGGCGGTGCTGGGTAGGAAGAAGGATCTACTCAGTGGCATCGAGAGGCGATGGTGGCTACACCACAGGGAAGAGATCCCGGGGTTGACATCGATCGGTGGGGTGGATGTCGATCGGTAGTGGAGAGAGGGAAGAAGAAAAGGGACTAGGGTTTGGAGTTAGGTTTAATTTGGGAATTAGGGTTTAGGAATTGAAGTGGATTTGGAGATTTTGGGGGTATTTTTAGAGTTATCACAAACTCTAAAATTTCATTAGGATTTATCACAAACCCTAATAGTTTTATTAGGATTTATCACAAACCCTAATAATTCCCTCAATTGTACCACACAAAAGAAGAGAGATGAAGAGCAAAACTCAACACGATAAATTTTTAATCAAGAATGGCATAACTTCTCATTAATCTCAAGGCCTATATATAGGCTCAAAACAAATCTTAATACAAATCTCAAAATATTCTAAAAATCTCAAAAATATTCTAATGCATGAAAGAAAAGGGTGCAAATTGTAAAACTACTACATAGAGCTAAATCTCAAAATAAACGAAACAGAATTGATGTCCTTATTAGTCGAACTCGTATCAAATCTGACCCAATAAATTCAAATTCTATCACTACCTGGATCATGTTGGATTTTAAATGGGTCTAACCCATCAGACATGTTTATGTGTTAGTTTGACTTGAATTACCCTAGGCACAAAGTCCACATCCACGAAACCCCACCTACCCCCAATTAGTGAGGTAGGCACAGCCAAAGAAAATGGGGGTTTGGGAAATAGGGGATGGTGTCAAAGTTGGGGGCCAAATTGTCTCCTTCCACTTTCCTATAAATTGAGATGCTACAAGAAGTGGTGGGAAGGCAAGCAAAACCAAAAGCAAGGCAAGAAGAAGAAGCTCTCTTTCTTCTCTTTTGTCTCTCTTGAGCCTTGCATAAGAGAGTATGATTATGCTATCTTTTTGAGTGATTTTTTGTGTGTGAGATATAGTGAGTATATCTCTTGTAGTCTCCCATTTTATTATAGTGAAATCTCCATCCTCTTCGCACATGGACGTAGGTAGATTTTGACCGAACCATATTATATCTTGAGTGTTCTTCTTGTGTTGTGCCTATGTCTCTATTAAACTCATTATCTCCATTTTGCAAACTACTCACATTTAAGAAACCTCACCAATTTCGTAACAAACTGGCATCAGAGCGAGGTTGTTGGGGTTTCTTTTGTGAAAGTTTGACACGATGTCTACCACCAAATTTAATGTCGACAAGTTTGAGGGGAAAAACAATTTTGCCTTATGGAGAGTAAAGATGAAGGCCTTGTTGGTACAACAAGGCATTGTTGTAGTCTTGGAAGATGTTGACAAACTACCGACCAAGATGAAGCAGTCCGAGAAAGCCACGGGGTTGTGGGAGAAGTTGGAGAAGCTTTATATAAGAAAATCTCTAACGACCACTCTATCTGAAGACGTTTGTATGCCATCAAGATGAAGGAAGGCACTCGACTTGATGACCACCTCAATGAGTTGACCAAGATATTCGTCAATCTCTGGAACATTGGGGTGAAAGTAGAATACGAAGATCAGCCCTATTATTGCTATGTTTGTTGCCTCCATCATTCAAGGACTTCGTCACTTCAATCATTCATGGTTGTGATAACAACACCCTTGAGGAGGTTAAGTCATCATTGTTCTCCAGGCAGATACGTCAGCAATGTTCTGCTAGACAGATTTCTGATTCAACAGATAGTCTTTTCGTTAAAGGGTGATTGGAGCGAAAGCAAGATCAGGGGCAACAAAGAGGCCGGAGCCGAGGCAAATCTAAGTCTCAGTCTAAAAGTTTTTGGAATGTCACTATTGACACAAGAAATGACATTTCAAATCAGAATGTCCTACACTCAAGGAGAAGGGACAACATCACAATGAGACTTTACTAGACGGAATGGTGGAGAACCATGGTGACTATTCGCTGACTACCATTGATGAATCATTGGCAGTTTCTACTGCAAAGTGGATCTTAGACTATGGGTTCACATTTCATATATGTCCTCATCGAGATTGGTTCGTGTCTTATTGAAATCTCAATAGTGGGCAGGTTCTCATGGGCAATGATACAGCCGGTGAGGTTCAAGGAATTGAAGATGTGCAGATTCACATGTGGGATGGTATGGGGCGAACATTGAGGGATGTTCGATATGTTCCAACGATCGAGAAGAACTTTAACTCCTTGGGTTCTTTTGATCAAAATGGATGCAGTTACATCATTCTGAAAGGCGATATGAAGATCGTGAAGGCTGGTGTTGTGGCAATAAATGGTAAATTAAGGAATGGCTTCTATTATCTACTAGGATCTATAGTGACTAGAGCTGTGCAAGTGGCCACTACGATAGGTGGCTCAGAGGTGAAGCTATGGCATATGCGTCTAGGGCATAGAGTTCGGACGACTTGATTCGAGGTGTAAAGGTAAGAAGCTCTATTTCTGTGAGTCCTGCTGATGAGGACATCTTTCCTGTTTAGTTTACGATTTTTATTTCAGTACCATTTTTGTTTCTGGCAATTATAGCCACATGTAATCTTTTTTATAAATTTTTAGATTTTGAGAAAATTTTGAGATTTGTATCAAAATGTATTTTGAGCCTATTTATAGGCCTTGAGATTAATGAGAAAGTATGCTATTCTTGATTAAAAAACTGTGTTGAGTTTTTGCTCTTCCTCTCTCTTTGTGTGATACAAGTGAGATCCAAATTATTAGGGTTTGTGATAAATCCTAATACAATTTTCGAGTCAGTGATTAACTCTAAAATCTACCCTAAATTAAAAAAAAAATCCCCAACTAAAATTACCCAAACCCTAATTTCCCAAATCTCCAGCACAAAACCCTAATCCCCTCCTCCTACATCAGCCGCCACTTACAATCCCATCTTCTCACCTTCTTCTTCCTCCAATCCCACTCAACCCAGCCCATCCCGACACCTTAGACCACCCCGGCCATCCTCCCGCCCGTCGTCACCTGCAACCCGCGCCATCAATCCCGATCCCCACCTCCCGTTCAACGTCGCCACCCAACTCCACTGCCAACGCCATCGCCATCGCACCCCGTCACCACCCGACCCATCACCACAACCACCCTCAATCCCATCGTCTTCTTCCTTCTTCTCCCGACCCCGACCAAACCCCTCACCCCAAATCGACATCGCCCCTCCTTTCCCTCTCCACCGTCGACCACCCCCTCTCACTTCCACCTCAAAACAACTCGCCCCGTTCGCCCCGCCTCCCGACGACTTCGCTGCCGTCGCTCGCGCCGCCCACGGCCGTCGTCGATGTCAACCAATGATGACACCGACCACCTTGTCCCTGCTCTTGAAGTTTGCTGTGTACCATTGCTATCTCTTAGAGTGTTGTGTTCTTAGTTGTTGTCCAACTCTGAGATCTACGCCGGTTTCTTCGCACTCGGTATACTCTTTCCATTATTAAATATTTGTGTTCTGTCCTATTATCTATTATATTATCTGATTTGCCTGTCGCCCACAAAAGTAATTGAGTTGAGTGTTCCACATGCTTGAGTAGAGTACGAATCAATATTGAACCTATTACTTGCTAAACACTTAGGGATTTAATTATTGATCGTAGAGTTGAATTATTAATTGGGATTGTTAAACGTAATTCAGTTCTTGAAAATCCATTAAACCAATTAATTGTTTAAAATTTCCAACTTTGATCCGCATCTACGTGTTGGTAAAATTAATCCATTAAGAATCTTGGAAATTCTCTTTTTTAGCGTTAGTTTTACATCATTTTGATATCAGAGCCAAGGTTCTTAAAACCCTAGTTCTTGCGTCAAAGGCATCATTTTTGCATTCATTTAGGATTGTGTAGTCTTTTATTTTTTTTCCTTTTCTTTCTTTCTTTCTTTTATTTTAGGTCATTTCAGATTCAAAAAAAAAAGGACACACACGACCCATAGTTTCCACTTTTAGTGAATGCGTCTTCGCAGCACCATCACAGATCCTGACGAGCCTTTCTTATCTCTTCCAAATCACCTAATTAGGAACCCTAGACTTTCCCGACCTGAAATGGACAACCCTGATATCTCCGCTACTCTAGCTGTCATCCAAGCAACTCTTGCCAATATCAATCAGAGACTTGAGAAAGTGGAGTTAAATCAAACAATTATCCCTGAGCTTCATACCAATCGTCAGAATGTTCGTGACGATCAACGTCAAGAACGTGACCCTGACGACCAATATAAGAAGAACGTTAAGGCTGACATTCCCCAATTTGAAGGCCACATGGAACCCCAAGCTTACCTCGATTGGATCCGTGCCATGGACCACTACTTTGTATAGTTTGACATGAGTGAAGCCCTGAAGGTTAAATTTGCCACTATGAAATTGACGGGTAAAGCTCAACAACACTGGACCAATCTTGAACATACCCGCAGAGGCCGAGGCCTGGCACCCATAGCTACTTGGGAAGCCTGAAAGAGAAGCTCACTGAGAGATATGTACCGTTATTGTTCCATACCCGATTGCTAGATTCATGGAACTAACTTTATCAAGGAAGTAAATCCACACAAGAATATGTTGATAAGTTTGATGACTTCCTTATTCGGTGCAATATTTTAGGTAAAGAGAGTGAAGAACAAACTCTCTCTAGGTTCAGAGCTGGACTACGAGCTGATCTGAGGACGAGCTAATTCATAGAAATGTGGACTCAATAGCGGCAACCTACACCCTGGTCCTCGATATGGATTTTCTTAAAGCTAGTTCTCATTACAAGTCCAGCGATTCGATGGATCATTCCTCTAGAATGAATCCTCCTGACCCCTCTAGACCTGAGCACTCCTTTCCTCAGTACCCTAACAAGTCTTACCCAAATAAACATACTTCAAATTCCTATTCACATAGAAATAACAACACGGGTAAGAACACTGAAAGAGACTATTCTAAGATTGAACCTCTCACTAAGTGCTATAAATGTAAGGGATATGGCCATGTTGCTGGCAACTGTCCCAACCCAAGTAGGATCAATATAGTAGAGAGTACCTCAGTCATCGCTGATGAGCCCGACAATGAGTTTACCTATGAACCTAATATAAGTGATGACTTTGATGAAAAAGAGGATGACCAGTCTCTCAATTGTATTCAGCCTGTCCAGTCACCTCCATTGAGTATACCTGAGTCACCCATTCCTTCCCAAGTCACTTGGCAACCCATAGATTTTACCCGTGTTAGAACATCACAAAGTCACAGAGTCTGCACCCACATTTGCATATAACATTCATGACTTGCATAGAGAAATTTTCAAGGAACTTAATGAGAATAATTTTAACTACAAGTTAATAGCAGATGCTAGAAGGAAATTTATAACTTTTGATATTGGTGACGAAGTGATGGTTCGGATTCATCCAGAATGGTTTCCTGTTGGACCCGTTAAGAACTTAAACATATGTGCTGCAGGCTCATTTAAGATTCTACATGCAATCAATAATAGTACCTATGTCGTTGACCTTCCTGAAGGTTTTGCCATAAGTAAGACTTTCAATATTGAGGATCTTGTACTTTATGAAGGCTCAAAATTCAACCCTAGAAATTTTCTTATAGATGAGCCTACCCTGCAGCCTAATGGTGAGATTCCCAAATTTACCCCTTTACCTGATACTATTCACCCACCGACAGAAGAATTGAATAATATTTTAGATGATCAGATAATCTCCACAAGAGATGGTATGCACAAGTATTTGGTGAGGTGGAAAAACAAGCCGAAGTCGGATGACACTAGCAGTGATCGTGAGGGGCTCTTGCAACTGGATCCAGATCTTTTGGAGCACCTTGAGAGGATCACTGGTTTTGACTCGACTGGGTCGAGCTCTCCCACCCGGAGAGAATGATGAGAACATCTTTCCTGTTTAGTTTAGGATTTTATTTCAGTGCCATTTTTGTTTCTGTTAATTATAGCCATATGTAATCTTTTTTGTATTTTTTGAATTTTGAGAATATTTTGAGATTTGTATCAAAATATATTTTGAGCCTATTTATAGGCCTTGGGATTAATGAGAAAGTATGCTATTCTTGATTAAAAAAATTGTATTGAGTTTTAGCTCTTCCTCTCTTTCTTTGCGTGATACAAGTGAGATCCAAATTATTAGGGTTTGTGATAAATCCTAATACAATTTTAGGGTTAGTGATTAACTCTAAAATCTACCCCAAATTATAAAAAAAATCCCAACTAAAATTACCCAAGCCATAATTTTCCAAATCTCCAACACAAAACCCTAATCCCCTCCTCCTACATCAACGGCCACTTACAATCCCATCTTCTCACCTTCTTCTTCCTCCAATCCCACTCAACCCAATCCATCCCGACACCTTAGACCACCCCTGCCATCCTCCCGCCCATCGTCACCTGCAACCCGCGCCATCAATCCCGGTTCCCACCTCCCGTTCAACGTCGCCACCCAACTCCACTGCCAACGCCATCGCCATCGCCATCGCACCCCGTCACCACCTGACCCATCACCACAACCACCCTCAATCCCATCGTCTTCTTCCTTCTTCTCCCGACCCCGACCAAATCCCTCACCCCAAATCGACATCGCCCCTCCTTTCCCTCTCCACCATCGACCACCCCCTCTCACTTCCACCTCAAAACAACTCGCCCCGTTCGCCCCGCCTCCCGACGACTTCGCTGCCGTCGCTCACGCCGCCCACGGCCGTCGTCGACGTCAACCAATGACGACACCGACCACCTTGTCCCTGCTCTTGAAGTTTGCTGTGTACCATTGCTATCTCTTAAAGTGATGTGTTCTTAGTTGTTGTCCAACTCTGAGATCTACGCCGGTTTCTTCGCACTCGGTATACTCTTTTCATTATTAAATATTTGTGTTCTACTGCCCTATTATCTATTATATTATCTGATTTGCCTGTCGCCCACAAAAGTAACTGAGATTGAGTGTTCCACATGCTTGAGTAGAGTACGAATCAACATTGAACCTATTACTTGCTAAACACTTAGGGATTTAATTATTGATCGTAGAGTTGAATTATTAATTGGGATTGTTAAACGTAATTCAGTCTTGAAAATCCATCAAACCAATTAATTGTTTAAAATTTCCAACTTTGATCCGCATCTACGTGTTGGTAAAATTAATCCATTAAGAATCTTGGAAATTCTCTATTTTAAGGTTAGTTTTACATCACCTGCATTTTGGGCAAGCAGAAGAAAGTGTCATTTGGCGAGGAGGTGCATACACCAAAAGGGACACTTGACTACATTCACTCAGATTTGTGGGGACCATCGCCCAAGGCTTCAATTGGTGGTAAGCGATACATGCTTACTTTTATCGACGACCATTCCAGTTTCTGTTGGATTTACTTCTTAAAGGCAAAATCAGACATCTTCGAGACTTTCAAGTAGTGGAAAACCATGATTGAGTTGCAGGCCGGCAAGCAAATCAAGAGATTTCGCACATGGAATGAAGTTCTGCAATGAGGAATTTAACAAATTTTGCAAAGAGAAGGGTATTGTTAGACACCACACAATCACCTACACACCACAGCAAAACGATATAACAGGACGAATGAACGGAACGTTATTGGAATGTGCTCGGTGTATGTTAATCAATGTCGGACTGAATGAGGGATTCTGGGTTGAAGCAGTTTTGATGGCCTGTTATCTGGTAAACACGTCACCCTCCTCAGCAATTGATTTGAAGGCACCATATGAGGTGTGGTCGGGCAAGCCTGTAGATTACTCAAAGCTTTGCATTTTCGGATGTCCCTCCTACTATCATGTTAGGGACGGAAAGCTGCAACCAAGGGCCAAGAAGGCGATATTCCTTTAGTGCCAGATTTGGAGTGAAGGGCTACCGATTGTGGAGTCTTGATCCACTGTCTCCAGGTTTAGTGATTAGCAGAGACGTCACTTTTGAAGAGAATGAAATGTTATCCAAGATGGTGGAGCAGCAAACTTTCGCGAAGCAGGTGGAGCAAAGCAGTGGGTCTAACAAATCATACCGCAAGGTGGAGGTATCTTTAGTTTTAAAGACCTCTACAAGATATATTCAGCCAAATGAAGATGAAGATCTAGAGCAATTTGAAAGAGAAGCACCAATATCAGATGATAGTCAGCAGGAGTCTCCTCAACAGCAGTACATCATCTACCGAGACAGCTCAATTTCATGATGCTCCTTTAAGGACTTTATCTCTAAAAACCTCTAGTTTCTCTCCTTTCAAGTTACACCACATAATTCTTGGGTTCCTACTCTCCTTTCTCGCACATATGTGTTTTCCAATCTTAACATCCAACACCATTAATCTATGTTGTGAGGTTAAATACTCTTTCGGTATAACTTTACGATCTTTACATGTCACGCGATCCCCCATTCTAGTGATAAAAAAATCAATCTCACTCTTATTTGCCCAACTTTAAAATGTTATTAAATGTTCCTCCCTCTTCCTAAAATAAGTATTTGCTAGTATAAGATCATACGAAGTCGCAAAATCTAAGTGTCTCTCCCCCATCATTCTTATTTCCAAATCCATATCCTATTTTATCTTCTACATTTCCATTGAAATCTTCTCCTATAAATAATTTCTCACCAAAAGGTGCTCCTTGAATTATCTCATCCATATCTTCCCAAAATTTATTTTTAGGTCGTGCATCTAATCCTACTTGGGGTGCATAAGCGCTAATGATATTAATTATATTTTCCCATAATACAAGCTTAATTTGTATTATTCTATTCCATTGCCTATTAACACCTACTACATCACCTTTAAATTTCTTATCCACTAAAATTCCTATGCTATTTCTATTTCTAATTTTACCTATATAATATAATTTAAAATCATCTATCTCTTTAGCTTTTTTCCCTACCCACTTTGTTTTGTTATAAACAAGCAATATTAATATTCCTTCTAATCATGGCATCTATTAGTTCTATATATTTTCCTGTCAATGTTTCTATATTCCAAGTTGCTAACCTAAGCTTTACCCCCACACGTCCAGATTGGTGCAGGAACCCTTGCCCATTTTTCACCGCACCCGGGTGCCGGTGCGACGCCCCATGCACATTTTTCGAAGCACCTGAAAGCAGACACAACGCATCGCTTTCAGGGAATGCCCTAGTATTTGCGCGTATATTATTTGTATTCATGTTCATAGGATATAACAAAGTTTTGTGCTGCCTGTCAACTGCCTGACGCAATCCTCTTTACCTGGTTTGTGGCCGGATTCCTGGCTTGGGACAGGCAATGGCAGTTTTATATATATATATATATAAATGCTGCCTGTCAACTGCCTGACGCAATCCTCCTTACCTGGTTTGTGGCCAGATTCCTGGCTTGTGACAGGCAATGGCAGAGTTATATATATATATATATATATATATATATATATATATATATATATATATAAAGTCCCCTTCCGTTGTGCACTAGGCTGCCGTATGCACTCGGCCTTCCCGCCTTCGTATTGACGATCTGAACCGTTCACATTGATCTACACATCTAAATTAATCTAAATATGTAAAATCAAATCATTTGAAATTCATTACCCATCCATCATGTGACTATAAAAAACAACGATTTACAGCCATACAATTTTGTACCATTTCAATGGATGGGCAAATGAATTTCAACTGATTTGATTTTACATATTTAGACTAATTTAGATGTGTAGATCAATGTGAACGGTTCAAATCGTCAATACAAAGGCGGGAAGGCCGAGTGCACACAGCGGCCTAGTGCACAACAGAAGGGGACTATCTATATCTATATATATATAAAGTAATGTTCCGTTGTGCACTAGGCATCCGTGTGCACTCGTGTGCACTCGGCCTTCTCGCCTTCGTATCGACGATCTGAACCGTTCACATTGATATACACATCTAAATTAGTCTAAATATGTAAAAGGGTAAATTTTAAAAAAAACCCACTGAACTTTGGGCCATTTTAAAAAAACCGTACTAAGTTTTCTTTTTTAGAAAAAAAATCGCACAGAACTATAGTTTGAAAAAAAAAACACACTCGGACAGAGTTAGGTAAAGGTTACGGGGTTAGGGTTAGTTCAGTGGGGTTTATTTAAACACAAATGAAAGATGAAAGTGGTTTTTTTAAACATAAATGAAAGATGAAAGTAGTTTTTTTAAATTTAGCCTAACGGAAACCTAACTCCGTTAAAGTGAGTTTTTTTAACCTATAGTTTTGTACGGTTTTTTTATAAAAAAACTTAGTGCGGTTTTTAAAAATGGCCCAAAGTATAGTGGGTTTTTTTTAAAATTTAGCCCATGTAAAATCAAATCATTTGAAATTCATTTGCTCATCCAATGAAGTATTACAAAATTGTATGGCTGAAAATCATTGTTTTTTATAGTCGCATGATGGATGGGCAAATAAATTTTAAATAATTTGATCTTACATATTTAGACTAATTTAGACGTGTAGATCAATGTGAATGGTTCGGATCGTCGATACGAAGGTGGGAAGGCCGAGTGCACACGGAGGCCTAGTGCACAACGGAACATTTCTCTCTCTCTCTCTCTCTCTATATATATATATATATACATATATATATATAGGTTAAATATAAAAAAAGTACACAGTTTTGGGCCAGTTTAAAAAAAGTACACTAAAGTTTTTTTTAAAAAAAACACCATGTTTAAAAAAAACTCCACTGGGTTAGTTAGGGTTAGGGTTAGGGTAAGGTTTAAAAAAACCACTTTCATCTTTCATTTGTGTTTAAAAAAACCACATTCATCTTTTATTTGTGTTTAAAAAAACATCACTTAACTAATCAAATGTTTAAATAAACCCCCCCGAATTAACCCTAACCCTAACCCTAACTAACCAAGTGGAGTTTTTTTAAACATTGTGTCCTTTTTTTTAAAACAAAAAACTTTAGTGTACTTTTTTAAACTGGCCCAAAACTGTGTAGTTTTTTTATATTTAACCTATATATATATATATATATATATAAATATGAATAATTGCACATAAGTAAATAATATCTCTTGTTAATAAGGAAATGGTAAGATCATTCATTAAACATAAATAAGATAATTCATAAAGACAATAATTGTTCAGAGGCATAAGTAATAACATAAGTAAACAAAACAAGTTCGTAAGCAATATAATATAAGCAGACAAATCAAATAATGGGACAAGTGAAAATATAGCAAAGGCTCTTCCATCACTCCATGCCTATCCAAGTTAGATAATATCATCATCATCACCAATTTCCTAAACAAGCACAGCCTCCCTAACTTATCTTTTCTTATTTCTTCAAATCAACCCCCAAATTCCATTTTTTTATGTTTTAAGCCCAAAAATTATTTCATTCTAACAATTTTAACCCCGAGCCGTATCCCTACCGTGTTCGACGTATCCCCTGTGTCTGTCGCGTAACTCCGCTGTATCCATTTAATAAAAAATGCAGGGCACGTTTCATACGTATCCTGTGCGTATACGGTTGTATCCTGTGTCGATACGTACAAGATACGGGGACGGCACCCTCCGTGAAATATACGTGCTTCATAGGTTATTGCTTGTGCTTATGAACAATTACTGTAGCCTTTATGAATTATGTTATTTATATTTAATGAATAATATTTACCATTTCTTTATTAACAAGAGATATTATTTAGTTGTGTAATTAGTCATATAAATATATATATATATAGCCGTATCTCCGTCGTATCCTGTATCCTACTTTTTAAAAAATTGTCGTATCGAGAGATATTATTTAGTTATGTGTAATTAGTCATATATATATATATATATATATATATATAGCTGTATCCCCGTCGTATCCCGTATCCTACTTTTTTTAAAATTGTCTTATCCCCCGTACCCGTACCCGTATCGCCATACCCATATCAGTGCTTCATAGATTTCAAGTAATAAATTAAACTAACACTAGTCCTGAATTAAGTATCCCCTAAATTCTCTGTTTTGAGATTTCTCTTCTCAAAAGCTTTTCTTGTGAAGGATCCATCAAGTTCTTTAGCCAACAAAAGAAGAGAAATCTCAAAAGGAGGCAACAAACACTCATTAGTTTTCTCTTGATTATGCATCTATACGGAGTGGATAACCTGTAATCTTGTGTATGCAGTTCAAAAGGGTTGCAAACTAACAGTCTAATCAAACTATATTTTAAAAGATAAAAACAAGAGTTTCATTGATTTTTTAAGAAAATCTTTAAACTAAAAAGTTTTCTTTAAAGATAGTAACTTCTCAGAATAACTTTGTAAAGGACAAACTATTTTGAAAATACTAAAAGCTTGTAAAATTAATTAAAATACAATATCTTGAAGACCAAAAAACAAAAAAATATTGATTTTTTTTAATAACTTAAATGTGCTCAATCTCGTATGGTGCTCATGTCAGTGTGTGCTAGTGTTGTGCTCATGCTTGTGTAATGCACATGCCATATCAGCATGGTGTCCTGCTCAGGCCTGTCGGGCTAGTGTGCCAGGTACCCAGGCCCAGTTTGGCCCTTAGAGCATCTACAGTCGTTTGCCAATTATCCATAAAATGCATTTTATAGCAAACAATTAGCTGCAGTCGTTTGCTATTTATGCATATTTTGGCTAAAAAGCAACAGTAGATTGCTATAAATGAGAGTGGATATAAGAATTCTGCATATTTTAAACGACGCAAAGTGAATTTCCGTCCCTCTAAAAAAATATTATTTTAATCGTCTGACGGAACTTCGAGTTGCGTCCCTCCCCCAAAATACAATTTTTCGTAATAAAAAAAAACCGAAAATTGGTCGGACGCAATGTGACTTTGCGTCTGAGATCCCCCCAAAACCCGGACGCAAAGTCACTTACCGTCTGTTCAATTTTCGTTTTTTTCCTTTCGACGCAAAGAGAAGCTCCGTCTAGCATTTTAAAAAATTATTAAATCCCTCCGACGCAACTTCAAACTCCATCTGATATTATTATATATTAAATTGCTATAATATACCATTCAACGACTGCGGCAAACTCTCAAAATGCTATAAGTAAATATGCATTTATGCATTTTCTGACAATTATGACTGTGGATGCTCTTACCTCTTGCTTTTGCTGGTATGGCCAAACAACTGTCTTATTATGTTTGGCATAGCATGCCAAAAAAATTTGTTATGCCCGTCTCTACAGAACACTGAAACCTTTATACCAATTTCGATATTCATACCAGATGGGATATATTGATCTTTATTAAGATCCAGGACCACAGACACGGAGAGTTGATTCTGTAACAATCCATCATCAGCTTTGGACATATTATTTTTATATCTAGTTCATAGTTCATTGCACTTTAAAATAAAAGACAGATGGTCAATATCTGATCATCATTCAAAATACATAGATATAGATATGAAGGTAATTACTAACATAGAAAATACCTCCTGCATAGGTCACCATGTTGAGTACAATCAACCTTTCCCAGCAGAATCCGTCCATCCATTTCAGGATCATACCTAGAAACATAAATACCAAAGTAATTATTAAAGCCATTTCCTACATCAACCACTCAATCATGTTCATGATCAACAAACTGAAAGAAAAATAGGAAGAGAAAATGACAAGTTGCCTTTCTCTCATTGTCTTAGCTGTCTTCTCCCAGGATGGTTTCTGAAAAAGTGTAAGAAATTAATCAGGCACACACCAGAAAACTTGAATATTTTTCTTTTTCACAATATAGATTTTTAAACGATGATAATTCACTAAAGTATTTACTCTACTAGGGACGACCATGCAAAATATGACAAGTATTACTAGCTAATGACCAAGCCAGCTATTGAAAGTCAAGGATGGAGACATCCTTAGATGATCATACAGAATGACTAGGAATATCACCGTAACATGATACTATAAATAAAGTATGTTACATTGCATTTTTCGAGAGAAGAGCTTCCTCTTTAAAAACCAAAAGAAACAAAACAAAAAGAACAATAATGATATCCAATAAGGCTCCAACTGCGCTAAACAATTTCCTACACTCTTACCGAAACTAACAAATTATAAGAACTGGAGAGTAATGCTTTCAGAAAAATATACATGCAAAATATGATTAATGTTAAGGCTTGTCAAGTTATTTGTATGGATACAACAAACACTATTCCCTGGTTCCCATGGGCCGTGATAGCAGAGATTATGTGGAGGCATCCCTTCAGTCAAAGAGAGAAAATATCCTTTTGGGGTGAAATAGTTCAAAATTTTTGTTTAACAGGAAGGAGGTCAACTGATTGTCAAGGGCTTTAATATTACCTAAGGCAGTAAACATAGTTCTTATTCAAAGGAGGAATGCTATGCATTAAGCATCCACATAATATTCAAATTTCAGGTCTTGCATTTCTAAAATGAAGTTACCGTCACAGAAACCATTTTCTTTGTTGTTAAAATGGGTGGAAAGGTTACGTGATATACAAAAGCACTTATACTGATCAATGCAGTCAAACATCTTCAAAAAGTTTTTTGACTAACAGCGTTTCAGTTCTTAGGCATCCTCCACCAATCGATAGTATCATTCTTTTAGTCAAAATCAGTGACATGGCAGATTTACAACTCTGTAAAACTCAGGTTTTATGGGTTTAGGTGATCGGTGTTGGTAAATAATAATAGTACATACATAAGCTATTACCCAAATATAAATAGGGAAGAGTTGCAGTATCACCTTATATCCCTTTCTGACCTATTATTTCCCATATGTTAGGGAAGTTATGGGTCAAATGCTACGTCACAACTAAAATAAAATTGAGATAATGAAGATAAAATGGACAGATATTTTACGTGGAAACCCCTCTAAAGGAGACGGGGTAAAACCCACGGACAAGTGTAGGAGAATTTCACTATTAAAAGTAGGAATTATAGTACATTCTCTCCATATATAAGGAGAGAACAATTTCACTATCTCTTATAATAGGAGAAACAACTCTCACAAATTTGAGAAAAATACAAAATAAACAAACAATCTCTAAGGAAATACAATATTATCTATCTTGAGAAAACTCTTCTAATACTCTTTTTTCTCTTAATCCCTCTTTCTTCTTCACTCTTGCATCTCTTGTATCTTCTCATCGTCCCGATGCATCCAATTTATAGAGAAGGGGAGAAGGAGAAACATCCAAACCAGCCACCCTTTTGACAAAAGGTGTGGGTGGAGTTAGGCACCATCCCACCACCGTTTTTTTCTTTGTCCCCTTCTTTTCCTTTCTTCCTTTTGTCAAAAATATGGGCACCGCCAACATCTTTGTCAAACAGTGTGGGACCGCCAACATTCTCCACTTGGAAACTTGATTGAGGATTAATCATGTCTCCACACCATCCTATCTACCTTACCACTGCCATGCTGCTTACATTACTGCTAGACCACACGATGATCTACATCATTCAAACTTGCCACTGTTGATTGGCTTGATCATGATATCTGCTAGGTTCTCATCGGTGTGAATCTTTTGCATATCCATACTTCCTTCTTCCACTACTTTTCAAACGAAGTAATACTAAACTCTTATGTGCTTTGTCCGTAAATGAAAGACTGAATTCCTTGCAATGTGCAAGGCACTTTGACTATCAAAAAATAGAACAATCTTCTCATGTGTGCGCCGAAGCTTCTCCAATAACCTTTGAATTCCTTGCAAGCTTGTGTAGCCGTCATGTATTCTTCTTCCGTTGTGGATAGAGCCACAACAGTTTGCAGTTTCAAAACCTAGCTTACAACTCCTCTTGTAAGTGTAAGCACATAGCCTGTAGTGGAATTACTTTTTTCAAGATCCCCAGCAAAATCTGAGTCCACACATTCCTTGACAGTTAATTTTGATCATTCATAACATAATACAACATCTAAGGTCTTATGATGCATCTCAGAATTCTCTTCACTGTGCTCCAACGCTCTCTACCAAGATTCGCCATGTATAACCGCTCCCACTGCTTGTACAATGTCTGATCTTGTACATATCATAGCGAACATCAAAGTTTTCACTGCTGATGCATACTGTACTCGAGACATCTCCTTCCTCTCTACTTCATTGCTAGGACACATCTTAGGGATAACTTGAAATTAACAGAAAATGAGATAGAAATTGGCTTACAATCTTGCATGTTGAAAAGCTACAAGATCTTGTTAAAGTAGTTCTTCTAGGAAAACCAAATCTTCCTGTTATTTATGTTTCAGTGAATCTACATCCCTAGAATCTTGTTTATTGGTCATAAGTCCTTCATGTCAAACACCCTAGCCAACAGTGCCTTCAGTTCTTAGATTCGATCTTCGTTGGGGCCTGCTACCAACATGTCATCCATACGCAACAGGAGGATAATGAAATTTTCACCAGCAAACCTTTTGTAGTACGTACAATGGTTTGAACTGAGTATGTTGTATCCAAGACTAATAATGAAGAAATCAAATCTCTTGTACCAATACCTCGGCGCCTGTTTGAGACTATACAAAGATTTGTTCAACCTGCAAACCAAGACTTATGGTTGGAGCATATAAATTTTTCTTCAAGATCTCCATGAAGTAAAAATAGTTTTCACATCTAGCTCCTCTAGATGTAGGTCAAACATAGCACACATCACCAAGACGACTCTTCACTGTCGTAAGTCGAACCACCGGTAAAAATATCTCATTGAAGTCAATACCTTCTTTATGAGCATATCCTTTCACCACCAATCTTGTACGATACCACTCCACTTGGCCATTACCATCGTGCTTGATCTTGTAGACTCATTGTTGTCGATGGTCTTTCTTCCTTATGGTAGCGTAACAAGATCCCACATCATGTTTATATGTAGAACTTCAATTTCTTCATGCATTGCTGCCATCCATAGGGATACATCCGAGCCTTTGATTGCCTCCTGGAAAGATGATGGCTCTCCATCCTCTGTTAAAAGACAGTATGCAACATTGTTCTCTGTAACATACTTTGAGTGCCATGTTTATGATCTTCTCTCTGAAGTTGACTAGCAAACTTTTGGAGACTCAGACTTAACTGGTTCATGTACCTCGTGTTCTGGTGCAGCTTCAGAAGAAACTGAATCTTCATCTGGCTTATCTTCCACCTAGATCGTAGTAGTCTCTGATTCTCCTTTGATGTGCTATCGCTTCCATCTTTCCGATGTAAATGATCTTCTGCAAAGATCACATCCTTGTTGACAACAACCTTGCGGGTAGTGAGATCCCACAGGCGATACCCCTTCACACCATCAACATACCCCAAGAACATGCACTTCCTAGATTTTGGATCCAACTTCATTCTTTCTTGGGCGTTGTACATCACATTCACATGGCATCCAAACCAATGTAAAGTAGAGTTTTCAGCTGGCTTGTCAGTCCACATTTCCATCGGTGTCTTTAGCTCAAGTGTTGTTGATGGCGACCGATTTATCACATAACAGGCAGTTTTGGCTGCTTCTGCACAAAAAAGTTGGGTTGACCTGCAGTCCACAACATAGATCTTATCCTTTCTGCAAGAGTCTATTCATTCGCTTTGCCACGCATTTAGTTGAGGTGTGCATGTGACTGTGAATTGCTTGTGGTACCTTCTCACTTACAAAGTGCAATAAACTCACCGTCTGTATACTCATTTCCATTATTTGTCCTCAGGCACTTGATCTTCTTCCCGGATTCAAGTTCGACCTGCGCTTTAAAGTCTTTGAATACTGAGAACACATCTAACTTCTGAATTTTGAACTTACTTCGGAAAACCATTTCTCTTAAACTAGATGAAATTTGAAGTTGAAAATTTTGTGTATCCCATATGTGTATAATAGGTTCACAAAATCTCATGAGGTTTTGATATCGTTTAGTATTTTAAACAAATCTGAATTTAGGAATGGTTGACAGTTTTTGCCTTGGTTCTGAAAATTTGTACACATTCTGGTTTTTGGCCATTTTAACCTCTTATGTGCAGTATTTTGAGGAAACTCAAAACTAAGAATTTGAAGTAGATTCGTTAATCTTTCTTTCAAGTCTAAGAAATCAAATTCCTATGAAGTGTAGAATTTTCGATGATGTTTATAAGTAGCAAGAGCTGCAGTTTTCTGGAACCTAAACGTACTATTTTGCATGTGGATCTAGACAAAATAATTGTGGTTAAATTGAGATATTCTTAACTACAATGTTGACTCATTCGGGTTTCATATGAACCTAATAAATCCATTTTCTGATAAGTATTGAAATTTATATAGTTTTTGCAAGACTACTATGTTGCTGTCCAAAGACAGAGTTGAATATTCAAATGATGGACTCTATATATGAGACTAAGGATACACTCAGTAAATCCATATGTGGACTCGGGGTAGGCCGGTAAGATCCATGAATCCGAGAAAATGACTTGGTCAAATCCAAGGGAATGATTGTGACTTAGGCGAGACCCGAGTCCGCTAGAGTTAGAGAACTTCGCGGGAGGAGTGGAATAGGGGCAGTGTAATCAAGATTCCAGTTTGTGTAAAATGTATGTCCGAAATATGGATCGTTAAGTCTAGATTATATTTTGCATCATTTAGTGAACTTGCATTAGAAGAAGATATGATTGAAACTAAACTGATATGGCCGGTAAAGAGCCGAGGCTCCTAGGAATGTTCGGAACCGGGATTCGCAAGTATATCCATGTGTGTGTGCAAGGGGTAGGCCGATAAGGTCCGTAATTACGGAAGATCGATTCGTTGAGATTCACGGCTGAGAATATGCCCGGTAAATCCATGTATGTGGGCTAGGGGTAGTCCGGGAAGGTCCAATATCCTGGGAGTTTGACTTACACGTGATTACGCGTTGGAGTGCTAGTTAACTTTTGAGAATAAGATGAGTTAGTGTAATAAAGCCAAATCGAATATTAGTGTGATCTCAATAAGTTGTGAAACCACGAATTGTGCAAAATTTTGCGGGATGTATAAGTGTATAAATGCATATAGAATGGATATTATGGAATTCAGAATAGTCTAGTATATAACTTGACCTAGACAATCTTGGGTGATTAGTACCCTTAATCTCATTACTCTCATTAGCAAATGATTTGGCTGTTGCTGTTGGAAAACTTAGTGGTTAAGTTCCATAAATTAAAGTGTGAGCCCGAGAGTTTGAATAAGGCTTAGTTACCGGCAAGTGACCCCTAATGTTGTTGACGTAAGTCTGGTAGGGTGATGCTAGCTATATGTCGTGTGGTTTATGATTGCAAGGATATGCACTAATTGGAAGTTGTGTTCACTTGTCAATGGTATATGTGCAGGATTATCTTGACTATTAATTTCTGGGATCTAGTCATAAATGTATAGGCCGTACGGCTCCTGTCGGAACTTAGGGAATGGACCCCTCAGTGTCCGTCGATGTTCTATGTTATCAGAAATAGATGGGGAGCGGGAGTTTAACTCTAGGTCTCTCAGAGAGCAGAGAAAGACCGCAGGGTCGCCTTTACATTCGTGACAGCTTTTGGTAAGGTCCGGAGCGGAGAAAGACAGTAGGGCCCGGGCGGAGTGGAAATGACCATGGTCCAACTCCAGTAGCGGAGAAAGACCGTAGGGAGTTGCAACCTTATTAGTCATTAGATAAATATCAGGAACAGAGAAGAATATGTGAGTAGGTTGACATCGCCAGGGATTGAACCTTATAATAAGGAGAAACATTAGTGACTTGCATTCGGAAACCATGTTGTATGACTAATTGAGTGCATAGGGTTCCAAACAAGAGTGCATTGGAAAAGAGCATTGTGTGCATTTATGTGCATTAGATTTTCAAGGTCATGGCATACACTACGCACTTAGTATATTTATTCTTAAACATTCACATGGTTTGGCATTAAAGTTTGATTGTTGAGCAAGTTAGAGATCACTGTTATTACCAGCTTTGCGTCAGTTGCAGCAATTGACGTGCCCACAGTCGATAGTTTTGCAGGACCATTTGAACGTTGGGAGCGTGGACCAAGCTTTGTTGTGCATCCTAGTGGAAGTTGGATTTTTGAATGATGTAAATAAGATGTAATTTTATATGTAAACATTACAGAACATTGTAATAAGTTGTGATGTAACTAAAGTTTCAGTCTTCCCTGTAAATTGCATTGTGTTATGTACTAAATTGAAGTAAAAAGATTCTAGATGTATTACGGATTTCCAGTGTATGGAGTTTGGGGCATTACAGACCACCAAGCCAGTGACTGCAATAGTAAGTTGATGCACACAGTTTCTAATGTAGGTAAAAGTTCTGTTGGACTTGATGAAGGAATAATGACTTGACCTTGTCAAGGAAAACAAAAGGGTGGTGATGTACACGTGTTGTGAGCTATGAGTTGCAATCCATGTAAATGAGCTGTTAAATTGTATAAAATCAGAAAAAATGTAATTCAGCTGTTAAATTGTATAAAATAAGAGAAAATGTAACTTGACTATGTAATATAAGTGATCAATAACAGTTTAATTTTTATTTAGCGAAATTGTCTACTTATGTGTTTAGAGCTCAAAGAGAGATCTTAGCATTACAGATGCTATTTGTGATATAGCATTAAAATAGTACATATGGCTGAATAAAAGATGGCTGAGGAAGCTTCTAGAGATCATTCTGAAGTCCAATAATATGAACTTCCGTCTTTGTCTTAACACCATTAACATTTAGCAGCCTAAGTGAAATGAAGCAAGGTTTTACCAATTACCAGGACATGCATATCAATCCACAAGCATATCGGGCCACTAAATATATATAAAATGTTTTTAACAATTGGTAGAGTTTGAGGAGCTAACAAGAGGTAGAGGGCAATTACACTATTTAGGAGAGATGGAAGAATGCTACTGGAGACACAGATCTCGGCATTTAGTGGCTTCAAGAAGGCAATGCTAATACCGCCTTTTTTCATAAGGTGGCTGTTGCCGCTGAATCTGGTGTGGGGGCAAACAGATAGTATTTGTGGATTCTTAGGAAAACTGAATAGCAAACCTGAAACCTTTTCCGTCGGAGTTTGACTGTTGGCACCCGTCGTTCACCTGCAAAAAAGTGTGAGACACCGGGGTTGATCCCGGCGACGCACCCTCCGACGCTCAAGTCAGTAATCAGGAAAATTATGAGGAAGCGTAAATTGGCAAAAGATTGATTACCTCTTAATGGTGGTGGATAGGGGGTATTTATAGCCGCCTTTGGGATCAAATTAGGAATGTAATCCTTAGGAACAGATTAGGAATGTAATCCCTAATTCCCAATGAAAGGATAGATACGAATCAGGGCCATTGATTAGGATTAATCAGAAATCCTAATTCTATCCTGTTGGACCGGGTTAGCAGCGGGTTGAAACCCGCACCCTGTTGAGATGGATCCGTTCGCGGGTTGTTGGGTCTCTGAAGAGAAGACCCAGTACCCACTTCAGACCCGTTTATAGGTGAAATTACCATTTTACCCTCAGGCTTTAAGATTCGCGCCCAATTTGGACGGTTCCGATTTAACCCTATTTTTAGCCATATCACGAGTCCCCCCACTCCCGAAGACTGAGTTTGATCAGCATTTGAGGAGTAGTTGTGCTGTTTTAATGGCTTGCGAAGTTGTATCGGAGTCCAAATGGGAGGTGTCGGGTCCTTGCATAAGGTAGTTTGGTGATTTTCCGAGTTAGTTGTGTGCTCTAGGCTGTTCTTGAGCTCTTCTGGACTTCCGGCGTTTTCCCCTAATTTTTATCTATTTTTCGATCCATTTATTTAGTTTTGCGAAGTGCTGATTCATCGTTCGGGGGTCTTAATCAACCACTCTAGGCAATAATCACTTACTCAGAGCTCAAAAATATTTCCCCGAATTCATAATTATTTTCTAGAACTTTTAATTAATTTTCCCGAATTTTTAATCATTTTTTCGCAATTTTTAAATAAATAAAATGATTTTAATAAATAAAAATTAATTTTAAATAACGAATTATGTCGTGGCGCGATCTGGGCCCTCCATCAGCGTTGAGCGCGATTTTCTGGAGGATCGGGTGATCTGGGTAGCTCGGCGAGTTTTTTCTTCGTATACGAGGGTCGGCACATCGGCACCTCGGCTCGGATCCTCGGCGATCTGCCGAGCTACGTGGCACGATCCGGAGCGTCGGTTATGGCGCAAATCCCAAAAAAAGCTATCTTGTCGTTTTGTGGACGTGGCGTGATCTGAGCCGTCCATCATGTTTTGACGCGAATTTTGAGGCTATCCACGGTGAAACTGGCTCGGCAGTATTTTTCTCCATATGTGGAGGTCGGTACCTCGTCACCTCGGCTCGAATCCTCGGCGATCTGCCGAGCTACGTGGCACGATCCGGAGCGTCGATTATGGCACAATTCCCAAAAAATGCTATCTTGTCGTTTTGTGGACGTGGCGTGATCTGAGCCGTCCATCAGGTTTTGACGCAAATTTTGAGGCGATCCGACGGTGAAGTTGGCTCGGCGGTATTTTTCTCCATATGTGGAGGTCGGTACCTCGTCACCTCGGTTCGAGAGGATGGTGGCTCGGTGGCTCGACGAACGCTCCGGTGGATCAGGAGTTCGGATCGAGTCTTCGAACCACGTGGTGGGATATGAGACGTTCATCGCGGCGCGTATCACGAAGTTGGAGGTTCAGATCACGAGAAAACGTTATCTTGTCGTTTTGTGGGCATGGCGTGATCTGAGCCGTCCATCATGTTTTGACGCGAATTTTGCGCCGATCCGACGGTGAAGCTGGCTCGGTGGTATTTTTCTCCATATGTGGAGGTCGGTACCTCGTCACCTCGGCTCGAGAGGATGGTGGCTTGATGGCTCGACAAACGCTCCGATGGAGCAGGAGTTCGGATCGAGTCTTCGAACCACGTGGTGAGATCTGAGACGTTCATCGCGACGCGTATCACGAAGTTGGAGGTTCAGATCACGAGAAAACGTTATCTTGTCGTTTTGTGGGCGTGGCGTGATCTGAGCCGTCCATCATGTTTTGACGCGAATTTTGAGGCGATCCGACGGTGAAGCTGGCTCGGCGGTATTTTTCTCCATATGTGGAGGTCGGTACCTCGTCACCTCGACTCGAGAGGATGGTGACTCAGTGGCTCGACGAATGCTCCGGTGGATCAAGAGTTCGGATCGAGTCTTCGAACCACATGGTGGGATCTGAGACGTTCATCGCGGCGTGTATCACGAAGTTGGAGGTTCAGATCACGAGAAAACGTTATCTTGTCGTTTTGTGGGCGTGGCGGGATCTGAGCCGTCCATCATGTTTTGACATGAATTTTGAGGCGATCCGACAGTGAAGCTGGCTCGGCGGTATTTTTTCTCCATATATGGAGGTCGGTACCTCGTCACCTCGGCTTGAGAGGATGGTGTTTGGGCAAAACGACGAGCCTTTTCCTTGAAACGTCGCAGCTTTGCGCTTTGTCGTTTTACCTTCCCTTAGTGGGCCCTTAGGCGTTTCGAAAGCCCAACAGTCGCTTTCTCGGCTATAAATTCTCACCTCCTTCGCCCCTTGGCTCATTTCTCACTTTCACTCCCAAGTTTTCACTTTTGCTCTTAGTTTGCTCTGCTAGCAGTGATTTGTACTCCAAGGCGGTTGTGCTAGCTGTCGCGTGGGCCAGGCGATTTCCGGCGAACTATTTCCGACCGTGAACGTCACTTCAAGGTTACGTCACATCAAGGTCAGTCCTCTTTGCCTTAGATTATTTATTCGAGAGGTCAAGAGTGAACTCAGGGAGCGAGGCATCATCCTCGGGAGGTAGAAGCGCCGAGGAGAGGAGGGAAGTAGTAAGCCGTAGGAAGGGAAAGGAGGTAGTAGGGTCGTCTGTGGCCGAGAAGAAGAACAGAGTAGTGGCCCGGTCTTCGATAGTCGAGGAGATTGTGGAGCCGGAGAGACGAGCTCCCGAGTCGGGTCGGATGCCTGGCCCGCTGTCAGGTCATGCCAGAATTAGGCAGTACAGTGGCGATCTGCTGGAGAAGGCGATCGTTGGTCGCTCGGCGACTTATGAGGAGAACGCCCCGAGGGAGGTCACCGAGGTGGATGACCTTGCTTCGGTATTATCCGAGCGGGATCTCCTTTGGATCAGAAAGGGGTTCGCCATCCCTCCGGAGTACAGGCTGATCCTCCCCGGCCCCGGGATGCGAGCGAACACTGTCCTGTCACCGGACACGTGCGTCTTCGACTTCGACTCGCTGAACGATGGCATGCGCTTCCCTCTCCACCCCTTCGTGTTGAAGGTCCCTGCACTGGTACTGTCTGGCCCCCGTGCAATTCATGCCGAACACTTAGCGGCACGTGCTCGCCTTCTTGCTTCAGTGTCGTATCGCCGAGGTCGAGCCAGACATCGTCATCCTTCGAAGTTTATACCGAATCAACCGGATGAGCAAGCTCGAGCCTCGCTACTACTTGTCACCTCGGCGAGGCGTTAAGTTAATAGAGAATCCGGATTCGATAAAATATTGGAAGAAGTTTTTTTTGCTAAGGGGGCCTTCGAGATTGGACTTCCCGACTCGGTGGAAGGCGGAAGTACCTAAGTTTGCAAGGGTCGACCCGGTGTTGACTCCTGCCGAGGAGGAGGTAGCGGACAAGCTGATCGCTCTCCCGACACAGAATTAGAGAGAGATGACCGAGGAGGTGCTACACGGGTCGGGCCTTAGTTCGATCGACCCGAGTACGCTCCTGACATCTCACTGTAAATTATTTTCTTCGAACGCCTTGTACTTTCTTCTAACTTTTTCTTTTGTTGCTTTGAACAGAGGCGCCGAAGATGGACTTCATGGGCATGATAACTGAGCGAAGCAAGGTCGCAGACGACAGGAAAAGGAAGAAGCCGAGCACAGGTCTTACGTCCGGCCGACCCACCAAGGCTCCGTCGGTTGTCGCCGACCCTACTCCTGACCCTTCTGCCCCGTCTCCGTCGGTGGCCGTCCTTCCCGACCCTTCTACCCCTGCCCCGTCCGCCCCGCCGAGCGAGACCTTGTCTATTTCGGCGGCGCTGGCGCTTCAAGCCCCGCCTTTGACGCCTCAGGCCGAGCAGATCTTGACTGAGGCCAACAAGAAGCTGTTCGTCCCCAACTGGCAGGTGAAGAACCACGACGGCTTTCTTGGTGATTCACAGATGTGCATGCAGGCCGTCAAGCATCTTGCGACCCCAAAGGTCGAGCCACCCTGAAAGCGGGGACGACCGGCGACGATACCTACGAAATCGCTCGCTCACTTATGTCGGTAAGTCTTTTCTCTTTGAAAATTTCTTAAGTCCACAGCTCGGCTTTTGCTGCGACCTCTCTACTTTTTGCAGGCCACTTGTCACTTCGGCCACCTCGTCCAAGAATTCGCTGAGCAGGAAAGGGAGTTGAAGGCCCTCAGTGACAAGGACAGGGTGGAAAGGGCGAGGGCTGTGAAGCAGCTCGACGCGGAGCAGCATCGCTCGGAGGCCTTGAAGGCTCGGGTCGCCGAACTCGAGGCGGCCTTGGAGCGAGCAAACGAGAAGCTAGCTGCGGAGGTCGCCAAGGCTGACCAGGAGAGGGCCGCAACGGCGAATGACTTGGAGGCGGTGAAGGCGGAACAAGCCGTGGCGGTAGAGAAGGCGAGGAAGGAGATCGAAGCCGAGGCGAAGACGCACATGGCCAAAAACATGAAGCTGTCTTACGTGAGAGCGCTCGACCACGTCGAGGCTCGAGTCCCCGGTTTTGAGAGGGTGGGGTACCGCCTGTGGCCCGGCGCCGAAGACGAAGGCGAAGAAGAGGAGGGAGAAGAGGAGGAAGAAGGGAAGGAGGGCGAGCAGCCAGACAGCGAGGTTCCTACCGACCCCCAAGCCGGGGCGACGGGGGGCGAGGGGCCATCTGCCGTGGCGCCTGTGTCCGAACTGCCGCCCCAGGTGGACCCTTGATCCCCTCGCTTTTGTAATAGTTTTTTTTTCTTTTATTGTACTGCCTTATAGCGGACTGGCCACCGCTCTTCTGATGTGAATAAATTTTGTCCGAACTCTTTTCTCGAATGTTGTCCAAGTGTTGGGTTTTCTTTTCGAAATTTAGCTAAGTGTTTGGCTCGGAACTTCTTTGAAGTTCGGCAAGTGTTGGGCACTGGCTTCTATCATTTTGTGTTGATATGCTTCCGTCTCTCAGGTCGTCGAACTTAGTTCGGACACCGAAGCAGCTCCGCCTTCGTGCAGAACTACGGAAGCAGTCTCGCGAAGCTCGTCTCGAAGGCGAGGTGGAGTTGCTCAGGAGGGTGTTATTCAACGTGGAGAAGGAAAAAAGCGAGTTACTGGCTGAGGTTCGTCATTTGCAAATAGCCGAAGAAGAACTCTCGGCGAAGGAGGTTGAGTTATCCTCGGCGTTGGCCGAGCACGACGAGCTTGCTTCGAAGGTTGAGCATTTGAGAAGGGTTACGGTCGACAAAAGCATCGAAGTGACCAGCCTTCGTCGCATCATAGCTGACAGTGCTGGTGACGCAGGCTCGGCAAAACTTCCTCGGTTCATCATATCGGTGAAGGACGACACTTTGAAGGATAGGATCGTCGAACTTGAGGAGGAAGTCGCTCGCCTTAAACCTCAGCCTGTGAGAATTAATGTCCGAAGCACTTCGTGTACTCGCGAGGAGAGAGAGAGGGGGATCTCCTTCTATGAGCTCGCGACTCGTCCACCTGCCGTTAGGCGGAGTCCGGCCGATGCTCAAAGCGGCGTGGCTATTTCGTCTAGTGGAGCCTCGGTCGGAGCCATAGTCAGAGGCAGTGCCGAAGAGGCACCTCGGTTCGTCGGTCTAGAGGCGAGCTCGGATGTTAAGCAGCGCCGCCCTCGTGTTTCTCTGAACCGAAACGTCCCCGTCCCGAAGAAGCGCTGAAAGAGTTGTATTATGCTTTTGAGTTTTTATATCACCTTGTTGTAGTAACTTGGTCTTGTAAAGCACCTTGTTGCAGTAGCTTGGTCTTGTAATAACATTAAAGTTCTTTAATAAAATCAGAGTTTGTGCGCTCGAGACGTACTGTGGTTACTCCAATTTTGAAACGAACCATAAGAACCAAACGTTAACTCGTCTAATCGCAGAGACGAAGAGGCGAGGGTATCTTTCAACGGTCGTGGGAGCAATTTCGAATGGCGAGCCACTTCTAGCTCTCTTAAGAGCGGGCTTGCGAAGTGGAGTCGAGCCAAGTGTTGGACTCCGAACTCGTCGTTTTGTTTCAACGGTTGTGGGAGCAATTCCAAATGGCGAACCACTTCTAGCTCGCGTAAGAGCGAGCCTGCGAAGCGGAGTCAAACCAAGTGTTGGACTCCGAACTCGTCGTTAAAGTTTGTTTCAACAGTTATGAGAGCAATTCCGAATGGCAAACCACTTCTAACTCGCTTAAGAGCGAGCTCGCGAAGCGGAGTCGAGCCAAGTGTTGGACTCCGAACTCGTCGTTAGAGTTTCAACAGTTGTGGGAGCAATTCCGAATGGCGAACCACTTCTAGCTCGCTTAAGAACGAGCTTGCGAAGCGGAATCGAGCCAAGTTTTGGACTCCGAACTCGTCGTTAGAATTTGTTTCAACGGTTGTGGGAGCAATTCCGAATGGCAAACCACTTCTAGCTCACTTAAGAGCGAACTCGCGAAGCGGAGTCGAGCCAAGTGTTGGACTCTGAACTCGTCGTTAGAGTTTGTTTCAACGGTTGTGGGAACAATTCCGAATGGCGAACCACTTCTAGCTCGCTTAAGAGCGAGCTCGCGAAGCAGAGTCGAGCCAAGTGTTGGACTCCGAACTCGTCGTTTGAATAAAAGAAATTAAAAACAGAGAGATGCAAGCGGTCAGAAGGTAATATGGAAAAAAGGAAATTCTTTATTGATAACTAATAGTCGGTTGCTTCTAAGTTACGAGCCGTTATTACATTGGAGAAATAAAGGAGCAAAAGTAAAATACAAGTGGGAGGAAAGGAACGGTTCGACATTTGAAGGTACTTAGAAAGGCGCTCAGGCGCTCTCTTGGTACTTTAGGAGATGGTCGGCATTCCAAGTCCTGGAAATCTCTCTGCCTTCAAGGTCTTCTAGACGGTATGTCCCGAGCCGAACCACCTTGGTGATCTTCTAGGGTCCTTCCCAATTTGGAGCTAGCTTACTCTTCCGACTGGGGAATGAGATAGCAAACTTTCTGAGGACCAAGTCCCCTTCTTTGAGGTCGGTGGGACGGACTCTCTTGTTGTAGGCCAACTCGATCCTCCTTCGGTAGCTTTGCTGGCGAATCGAAGCTCTTTCACGGAGCTCGTCAATCAAATCCAAATTCGCTCGAAGCTCCCTGGCATTCTGCTCTTCTTCATAGGCAATTAGGCGAGGAGAGGGTACACCGACTTCCAGGGGGATCACAGCTTCGGACCCATAGGTGAGATTGAACGGCGACTCTCCTGTGAGGGTCCGTTTTGTAGTACGGTAATTCCACAATACGTTAGGGAGCTGATCTATCCATAAGCCTTTAGCGGACTTATCCAGCCTCTTCTTAATACCGGAGAGGATTTGTCGGTTGGCATTTTCTACTTGCCCATTAGACTGTGGGTGGGAGACGGATGAGAAGCGTTGTTGGATGGCGAGGTCTTCACACATAGCTCGGAATGCGGCCCCTGTAAACTGTGTTCCATTATCGGTTATGAGGATCCGAGGGACACCGAACCTGCAGATGACGTTCTTCCAGAAGAACTGAAGGACTTTGTTCTCGGTAATTGTAGCTAAGGGCGGCCTCTATCCACTTCGAGAAGTAGTCGATTGCCACGACTAAAAATTTGAGTTAGCCGGGAGCTGGTAGAAATGGCCCTAGTAAATCCATCCCCCACATTGCGAAAGGGATCGGCCTTGATAGGGAAGCGAGTTGAGCTTGGGGTAGGCGACGAATGTTGGAATACTTTTGACAAGAGCTGCATTGCCGAACGTGTCGTTTGGCATTTTGTAGGAGAGTAGGCCAGAAATATCCATAATTCAACACCTTCCGGGCAAGGGATCTGGACCCTGAATGTGATCCGCCTATGCCTTCGTGAAGCTCTTGCAAGGCGTATGTGGCTTGTTCGGGGAGAGGCACCTCAGATAAGGTCTGCCGTCAACTTGTGTGAAGGAGCGTTTGTACAAGATTCCCTCAACAAGGGTGTACTGCTCCGCTCTGGTTCTGACTCGACGAACTTCCTTAGGGTCTTCGGAGAGGAGCCCATCCCTACCAGGGATTTCATCCAATTATCTTGAAGTTGAACAGGTAGTGACTCCATTGAGTCGGATGCTCGGCCTCAGGAGCACTTCAATCAAGACGGTCTGCTCGAGACCTTAGAGGGAGGAAGAGGCTAACTTGGAGAGGGCATCTGCTTGGGCATTTTCCTCCATGGGGATTCGCCGAATAAGTGCCTCTTCGAATAGAGCCATGAGATTTTGGACCTTGGCTAGATACTTAGCCATTCGGTCATCTCGCGCTTCATACTCGCCCAAGACTTGACTCACGACCAGCTGAAAGTCACTAAATATGCGGAGGTGTTGTGCCCCTGCCTTGCGAGTCATTCCGAGACCGGCTATGAGGGCTTCATATTCCGCTTCATTGTTGGAGGCCTTGAAGTTGATGCAGAGGGAGTATTGGAGGACGAAGTCGTCTGGGCCTGCCAGAATGACCCCGGCTCCGCTCCCTTCGGTACAAGAGGACCCATCTACATATACCGTCCAAATAGGGGGTCCGTTTGCCGCTTGACTGACCTCGGGAACGGTGCTTTCAACTATGAATTTAGCTAAGGCCTGAGCCTTGATCGCAGTCCGAGGCTGGTAGGATATATCATGCTGGCTCAGCTCGATCGACCACTTCATGTGGCGGCCAGAGGTCTCCGGCTTGTGAAGGACTTGCTTCAGCGGTTGGTCGATAAGAACAACCACCGAGTGGGATTGGAAATATGGGCAAAGCTTCCTAGCTGCCATAACCAAGGTGTATGCCACTTTCTTTAGCCTTGGATAACGAAGCTCGGCATCCCGAAGTACCTTGCTCACGTAATAGATGGGCTTCTGAGCCCTGTCTTCTTCCCTCACCAAGACGGCACTGAGGGTCTGTTCGGAGGCAGCAAAGTAGAGGTAGAGGGTTTCCCCGGGGATAGGCTTGCTGAGGAGAGGGGGATTGACTAGGTAGGCTTTGAGTTGATCGAAGGATTCTTGCTGCTGCTGACCCCATTCAAAGCCTTTAGCCCCTCTGAGTGCTTTGAAGAAGGGAAGACACTTCTCCCCTGACTTAGAAAGGAAATGCCCTATAGCAGCGAGGCGTCCCATCAACTTCTGAACCTCTTTCACATTCTTGGGAGGAGCCATGTCCAGTATGGCTTTGATTTTCTCGGGGTTGGCTTCGATTCCTCTCTGGCTGACCATGAAGCCTAGGAATTTCCCCGACGACTCCGAACGCACACTTGTTCGGATTGAGCCTCATATCATGATTCCTGAGTACATCGAACGCCTCTTGCAGATCGGCTACATGGTCGGCGCTATGGATGCTCTTCACAAGCATATTATCAACATACACCTCCATGTTGCGGCCGATCTGATTTTGAAAGACCTTGTTGACGAGGCGTTGATAGGTGGCACCAGCATTCTTCAACCCGAAAGGCATTACCCTGTAGCAGTAGAGGCCCTGATCGGTAACAAAGGAGATCTTCGGGATATCCAGAGAAACATGCGGATTTGATTGTACCCGGAGAAAGCGTCCATGAAGCTGAGAAGCTCATGGCCCGAAGTGGCGTCAATCAGAGTATCGATGCTTGGAAGAGGGAATGGATCTATGGGGCATGCCTTGTTCAGGTCGGTAAAGTCGATGCAGATTCTCCAGGTCCCGTTGGCCTTCTTTACTATCACAACATTCGAGAGCCATTCGGGGTAATTGACCTCTTGTATGAACCGAACCTTAAGGAGCTTGTCCACCTCCTCTTTTATAGCTTCCTGGCGCTCGGGAGCAAACTTGCGCCTCTTCTGTTGGACCGGTTTGGACCCCAGAGCAACGCTAAGGTGGTGGACCAGGAGCTCTTCGGAATTCCTGGCATGTCGGCAGCCGACCAGGCAAAGAGTCTGCGGTTCTTTCTAACGCACTGGACTATGTCGGAGCATAGGGCAGATGGGAGGGTCTTACTGATAAAGAACTTGCGGCTCGGATCTTGCTCAGAGAAGAGCACTTCCTCCAATTCATCCACCGGCTCGGACGTTTGTCGGACACTCTCTTGGGGCATTTCAAGAGTTTCGAGGGAGAGGACTGGACCCTCAGTAGAGGTCATGTAGCATTTGCATGCCATTTCTTGACTGCCTCTTACTTCCCTTACTCCTGCCCGGGTGGGGAACTTCATCTTGAGGTGATAAGCCGAAGGGACGGCTTCTAGAGCAGCTAGGCCGGGCCGGCCTAGGATGACATTACAAGCTGCGGGGACATCAACGACCATAAAGTCCACGGCTCCGTTCGGGTAGTAGGAGTTTTGCCAGCGGTTACGTTGAGAGTGATTACCCCTTCGATAGTCACTGGCACTCCCGTGAACCCATGGAGCGTGTAGCCGGCCGGCTTGAGCCTGTCCCGGGATAGCTTGAGTCCTCGGAAAGCCGCAAGGAAGAGAATGTTAACGGAGCTCCCATTGTCCACTAGGATCCTCTCCACTTTGAAATTTGCCATATGGAGGTTGATTACAAGTGCGTCGCAGTGGGGGGTTCGGACGCCTTCCAGGTCTTCATCTGAGAATGTGACAGGTACTCCGAGGCCTTTAGGAGCAGGTGTGCCGTGAACCGAATTAACTTCTCTTATGAACGCCTTTCGAGAGGAGTTGGAGGAGCCCCCCATTGGGCCCCATAAATGAGGTGTAGGATACGCTCCTCTTCGAATTCGGATGTCTCATCGCGTCGTTCAGGACGCTTGTTAGCCCCTCGAGGAGGGGGAAGGTCGGTTCGGTCTTTTCTCACAAATTTTGCCAGATGCCCCCTCTGAATGAGGGCCTCGATCTCGTTCTTCAGGGCCCGACAATCATTGGTGTCGTGACCATAGTTCCGGTGATAGCGGCACCACTTCTTTTTGTCCCTCTTCTTGCCAGGGGTGTTCATTTTTGGGGCAGGAGGTATCACCCCTTCCTTCTCAACTTCCATGAGAATAGTGGAAATATTGGCGTTAAGAGGAGTGAATTTTTCGAACCTGGGGGGAGGGCGGCGCTGACCGCCATTATCCTTTTGGAGCTTCTTGGCTCCTTCTTCTGTTCCCTTTTCTCTTGGACCCGGAGGAAGGCCCCTCAAAGTTAGGGGCGATGCTCAGCTTCCTCAGCCCGAATATACTTCTCACTTCGGAGAAGGAGATCGGAGAAGTTCTGGGGGGGCTTCTTGGCAAGGGAGGAGCGGAGGCTGGAGTTAAGGACATTTGATTGGAAGGCCGCGGCAGCGACCGACTAGTCGAGGGAAGCGATGGACCTAGCTTCTGCGGTGAACCTTTTCACATAGTCTCTCAACTTCTCACCCTTCTTCTGATTGAGGTAGAGTAGCGAAATGCTGGTCTTCTCAGTTCAGCGGCTACTCACAAAGTGGGTGACGAATAGGGTCTCAAATTGCTCGAAGAAGAATATTGAGGATGGGGCGAGGCAAGAGTACCATTTCCGGGCCGGACCCTTGAGAGTAGCGGGGAAGGAATTGCCCAACAGAGCATCGGAAGCTAGGTGGATTAGCATGAGGGTCTTAAAGCTTTCGATGTGGTCCACGGGATCGGACTCCCCGGAATAAGTCTCGAATTGTGGAGGCTTGAAGCCTATTGGAACGGGCGCCTCCATGATGGTTCGAGAGAAAGGAAGTCGGCTCGGACGGAGGGTCCTTCCTTTAAGCTCTTCCTCTCTGTCTAGCTGACCCAAGTGCCTCTCCATTTCGTGGAGACGACGGTAGACAGTGTCATCCCTTCGACGATAATCAAACGAGCCTCCGGACTCGTCTTCGTACGAGGGAGAGCGGGGGCTACGACGACGATAGCTCCGAGAGTGGCGAAGACTAGGAATGTGCTGGGGGTTGCTAGGAGCTTGGGGAGGAGTTAGGAACCATCGGCGAGGACTTTGGACCGGAGGAGTGGGGACCCTCCTAACATTGTTGTTGATGGGTCGGAGATTGAGGGCTTGTAAGATGGTTGCTTGGAATTGCTAGAACTCGGTACGAGTGATGGGTGCGTCATCGTTCCTTAGAGGTCGTCGACCATCAGGAGAGTGAGATCTTCTCCTATGGTGGCCGGGGGACTCTCTCCGCCCTCGGCGAGGGGGGGACCTTCTGTAGTCTCGGGGATGAGGAGATCGCTCATTTGGACGTTGTTAGCGGGCGGCTACCTCTCGGGCCTGCCTTTCATCCAAATGGCGGCGAAGATCCTCTTCCTTCTGCTGATTGAGGATGGTATTGCGAAGGTCATCGGAAGCTCTGGGGTTGTGGGATGCCATGGAATCGGTAGAGGGATTGTGTACGGAGACATGATCATGTTGGAGAGATTGTTTAGGAGGATTGGGACGGAAGCCCCCCGCACCGGCATTCTGGGGACTGGTTTGACCGCGAGGGGGTTGAAGATTTTGAGGAGGAAGTTGATCCTGCTGCGGGGCTTGGTCGGGTTGAGGAGGGAGTCCCTGTTGCTGGACCGTTTCTAGGGGGTTCTCATGTTGAGGAGTAGGTCCACGGTTGGACCCCCTAGATCTAAGTTTCTTTGGGGGCATGGCTGGATAGGATCTGACCAACGGGAAGAGGAAGGGTTGCTATTCGCTGGTTCCCACAGACGGCGCCAATCTGTTGCCGCTGAATCTGGTGTGGGGGCAAACAGATAGTATTTGTGGATTCTTAGGAAAACTGAATAGCAAACCTGAAATCTTTTCCGCCGGAGTTAGACCGTTGGCACCCGCCGTTCACCTGCAAAAAAGTGCGAGACACCGGGGTTGATCCCGGCGACGCACCCTCCGACGCTCAAGTCAGTAATCAGGAAGATTATGAGGGAGCGTAAATTGGCAAAAGATTGATTACCTCTTAATGGTGGTGGATGGGGGGTATTTATAGCTGCCTTCGGGATCAAATTAGGAATGTAATCCCTAGGAACAGATTAGGAATGTAATCCCTAATTCCCAGTGAAAGGATAGATACGAATCAGGGCCGTTGATTATGATTAATCAGAAACCCTAATTCTATCCTGTTGGACCGGGTCAGCAGCGGGTTGAAACCCGCACCCAATTGAGATGGATCCGTTCGCGGGTTGTTGGGTCTCTGGAGAGAAGACCCAGTACCCACTTCAGACCCGTTTATAGGTGAAATTACCATTTTACCCTCAGACTTTAAGATTCGCGTCCGATTTGGACGATTCCGATTTAACCCTATTTTTAGCCATATCAGTGGCAAATAGAAAATGACGACATAACCATGTTTCAGGTTAATACGTAGGTGAGGAGTGGGAAACAGACGAGGACAAAATTTGGCACACGTGGACGATATGTTTAAAGAGCTACTAGGTGGAAAGAGGTCATTTAAAAGTGAGATGGACCAGAACATGTGAACTATGCTGAGAATAAATGGTAGTGATGGCTTGGAGTTACTTATGAAAAGCAGGTGCTCAAAGCAATTAGAAGTTTGGGGTAGGTTAAAGCGTCAGGACCTGATAGAGTCCCAATCTTTTTCTACCAAATATTTTGGGAAGTCATTAAAAATGACCTAATGAGTACATTTGCAGATTTGTTCCATGGGGGTGAAGCAATAAAACACCTCAACTATACTAATGTAGTTCTAATTCCAAAGAAGACGGAAGTAGTAAGAGTAGGGGACCTTAGACCCATAAGCCTCCTTTACGGATCGTTCAAAATCATGACCAAAGTCCTAGTGAATAGATCGGCACCCACCTCTAAGATGTGGTATGTGAGTCACAAAGTGGTTTCATTAGAGGGAGAGCCATCACAGATAGCATTGCATAGACCCAAAAAATTATCTATAGAACGATTCAGAACAATGTTGATGGCTTTCTCTTGAAATGGGATTTCGAAAAAGGCATAGGACAAAGTAGAATGAGACTGCAAACTCTAGAGCATAAAGGATTTGAGGAGGGAAATCCTTTATATAGCTCAATGGCCAAGGTGGTAAGAAAATGGTAATCTATAGGGGCCTAAGACAGGGAGACCAGCTATTTATGCTTCTATTTACTTTCGTAGGAAATAGTCTAGCGAAAATGACCAAAAGGGGAAGATCAACAAACATCCTCAAAGGATTGAGCATAAAAAGGGTCTCTAAACCAATTTCCATGTTATAGTATGCAGACAACACCCTGATGTTTCGATAGGGTGGAGTATCAATAAGAGTCTCTGAAGCACCGATTCAGGTGCGGCGATGCGGGTGCGGCGGAAGCGGGTGTGGGGATGCGGAAATTTTCAAAAATAGTGGGATGCGGGTGCAACTGAGATTCAGCTAATATTTAAATAATTATTTGATATAATTATATATTTATTTTAATATTTAGATTTTTGTATAAAAAACCACAATTACTGTCATTCATCATTCATTAACCATGAGATTTAAAATGACAATATAGCACTACATAGTAATAAAACTTTAAACATAGTCATAAAACACTAACAAGTATAACGTTAGTCATAAGGTCTAACATAACACAACATAGATAGAAAATGAGATCTGAAGAGAAAATATGATTTGGAGATCTGGGGATTAAGTGGTGTTTTATTGAAACAGGATTCAGGGTTTGGGTCAAAAGATACCCAAACCCGCACTAAAAAACCAAGACCTATGTCGCGCCGCACTCAATATCACACCCTACCGCACCCGACCACACCATATTTTATGGTTTTAATTTAAATTAATGGGACACACCTTGTCATACCCAGTACATGTCTCGCCGCACCCGTGTCCGATACGAGTCCAACTCGAGTGCGAGTGCCTCCGTGAAGAGTCCATGCTTCCTAGATAAGAGTCCTTTTAAAATGCTTTGACCCATGGTCAGGGCAGACAGTTAATCTGCATAAAAGTTGTGTCATTAAACCAGGCTCCGAGATAGCGTTATCAGAAGACACCATTTTAGGTGGGTTAGGATGTGTTAGGGGAGAATTTTCACTAAAATATTTGGTTACGCCAATCCCGCCCGGGGAGATTACTCGAGGAATATTGGATGCCACTGATCGAGAAAGTGGAATCACGCTAATGGTGAAAAGGGCATTATCTATCTTTAGAGGGTCGAATCACGCTAATCAACTCCGTTTTTCAGTTGCCTAGGATGTCAATGTATGAATTACCAAGTTGGGTAATTAATAGAATTGACAAGAGTGACTCAAGTTCTTGTGGAGAGGAGGCAACGAGGATTAAAAAGGCTTTCATCTGGTCAGGGTGGGCCAAGGCGTAACAAGGAGTGTGGAGGATTAAACATGGTAAACCTTGAGGATATGAACAAGGCGCTTCTGAGAAAATGGAGGTGGAAGATAAGTAGAATACCAAGACAATGGCAGAATAAACTATTTTGGCTCTACCGGAAACTGAAAAAGGTAATATTTGCGGGGAGAAGTATACATAGTAAGGCGTCTTGCTTGCGGAAAAGAATTGCAAAAGTGAGAGATTTTCCACACCAACACCAAATGTGCGGTAAACAATGGTAAAGGGACTAGATTCTAGAAGGATAAATGCACGTCGACATCAATTTCCCTACACTATTCTGCAAGACATTACATGAAGACATCTTGGTTGCTGATGTTTGGAGACATGGCAACCTGAGACTCAGATTCACAAACCCTTTATCTGTAGAAGACCACAAGCACATATAGATGGCCTTAAGATTTTTGGTTATTGCTTCTTCAAAAAAAAACTTTGGTTACTGGACAACTCACTGGGGTGAATGGGGAAAATGATATGCGCATATGGTTCTGCGAAGCAAATGGTCTCTTTTCTGTGAAATCGATGTCTAGATGGATTATCACTGGGAGGCTAAGTAAAAGAGGGGCAAAGGTTATCTGGAAAATTCCTATTCCGACCAAGGTTAGACCTTCTCTATGGCGAGCCGTGCACAAAGCAATCTTATCAAATACAAACTTAAGAGCTAGGAATGCGCCCACTGACACCACTTGCACTAGATGCTAGATGTATAAGAGCTACGAATGTGCCCTCTAACACGATGCTTGATGTTTATTAGAATGATTAAATCTTTAGCAGATAAAAGTTCAGAATTCTTGCTTGAGATGGATGTGGCTCTGCTCTAACTCCATATCATACTGCTGGTAATCCCACTTTTAGCCATGCCAAGATATCAAAAACAGACTAGCATACTACTGTATCATATTCGTGTGAAGTAATCCTCTTAACAAAAACCCCTATAAATTAAAATTATTAACACTGGAAAAAAAATGACAAAATTACCAATCGGTTGCTCCAGTAACACCAAGGTGCATAAAAGTTCACAATCAAAATAGAGTACCTGCAAAAAGCTGCTTGAGTATGATGTAGAATCTGAAATCATCTTGGATTAGCTCAGGTAACATTAATTCAATAAAGACTTGAGGTAAATAATAATTTTTAAATTATCTTTTTTGGAACAATGCTTGCTTAATTATCAGTTCCATGATGTGCTATAACCTAAACCTCATAAGTTAACAGCGATCCTCCAAAAAAATATGTGGAAGGAGTAAAAAGAATATCTTCTTAACTTCAATTCTGAGAGTACATACTATTGCAGAACTAATAATGCATAAATGAGTAAGCTCGGACATATGCTAGAGTAATCAAAAGAGAGCCATGATGATTGATACACAGGTTTTGTCGTCATTTTCTTCCCCTTTTTATTCCCTTCTTTTATGGATAAAAGGATAAAACCTCTTAACACTGCTTCATTAATTTAAGTACATCCAACTATCGACAAAGCATAAATTTCTACTTCAGTTTTATTATTTGTGTTTCCTGGTATTTAACCGAATATATCAATACGTAAATGTATAAGCTCTGAACTTCTGAGTTCCAAATTACAAATTGTGCCAATCACGTATGTAGTAAAACTGTAAGGCCCAAAGTAGGCATGAATTAACTCCTAAACGAATAGGGATTCCAAAATTTTCCATTATTCCTCTTTGTATGCTTCTCCATAAAGAGAGCATGATACTACCAGATAAATATTCTGATGTAGAGAATAGCAGAACTCACATGGAGTTCAATAAAATGGAAAATTTTATCAAAAGCTTTCTGATGAGGACATCAATTCTATTTAATTTAGTATTTTATTTCAGTACCATATTTGTTTTTTCTGGCAATCATAGCCATATGTAATCTTTCTTTTTGCATTAGAATATTTTTGAGATTTTTAGAATCTTTTGAGATTTGTATCAAGATTTGTTTTGAGCTTATTTATAGACCCTGAGATTAATGAGAAAAATATGCTATTCTTGATTAATTATTGTGTTGAGTTTTCCTCTTCATCTTCTCCTTTGTGTGATACAATTGAGATCAAACTTATTCGGGTTTGTAATAAATCCTAATACAATTTTAGGGTTAGTAATTAACTCTAAAATCTACCCCCAAATTAAAATCCCCAAATAAAATTAACCCAAACCCTAATCCCCAAAATCCCTAACCCTAATTTCCCAACCCAAACCCTAATCTCCCTCACTCTCCATCGTCTTCTTCCCCAAGTCACCCGACCTCCACCCCTCCTTGCTCACTTCGACGCCAATCCGCCGCCATCGCCATCGTCACCACAACCCCGTCGCCACCCTACCCTCACTCCCTTCCAACATCGAAGTCGACCGTCCCCCAAATCTCCAAACCCCTTCCCGACCGAAACCCTACTATCGCCGACTTCTTCTTCCCCCTTCCATCTCCACAGCCTCCCCGCTACCACCTCCAGAAAATCCCCATCGCTCCGCCTTCGAAACCCCCGCCAAATCCCAACCCTCTTCCACTCGACTGCCGCTGACGAAATCGAAGCCTTCGCCGCCGATCAATCTCCAAACATCACCCCTGCTCGACGTCGTCCAGTCGCGCCGCTCGACGCCTCAGACACGCCGTCAGACACCAGCCACTCGAGTAGTAGCGTCTTCGATTGTCGCAATTGTTCTTCGAACTCTCGGTATACTCTTTCCAATTTTCAAATATTTGTGTTATACTACTTTATTATCTCTATTATATTATTCGATTTAACTGTCGACCATAAATATTGAGAGTGAGTGTTCCACTTGCCTAATTAGAGTACCAATCAGTATTGAATCTTTTACTTGCTAAGAACGCTTAGGAATTTAATTATTGTTAGAATTGAATTATTAACTGGGATTGTTAAACGTGATTCAGTTCTTGAAAATCCATCAAACCGATTAACTGTTTAAAATTCTAACTTTGATCCGCATTACATGTTGGTAAAATTAATCCTTTAAGATTCTTGTAAATTCTCTATTAGGGTTAATTTTACATCATTTTGGTATCAGAGCAAATGTTCTTAAAACCCTAGTTCTTGCATCATTTAAGCATCAATTTTTGCATTCATTTAGGATCGGATAGTCTTTTATTTTTCTTTCTTTATTTTAGGTCATTTCAGATTTTTTTTTAAAAGTACACACACGACCCCTAGTTTTTTCCTTTTTGGTAAATGCGCCTTCGCAGCACCATCACAAATCCTGAAGAGCCTTTCTTATCCCTACCAAATCACCCAATTGGGAACCCTAGACTTCTCCGAACTGAGATGGACAACTCTGATATTTCCGCTACCCTAGCTACCATTCAAGCAACTCTTGCCAATATCAAGCAGAGACTTGAGAAAGTGGAATTAAATCAAACTGTTGTCCCTGAGCTTTATACTAATTATCAGATCCCTCAAGAGAATGTTCGTGACGATCGACGTCAAGAACGTGACCCTAACGAACAATATAAGAAGAACGTTAAGGCTGACGTTTCCCATTTTGAAGGCCACATGGAACCCCAAGCTTATCTCGATTGGATCCGTGCCATGGACCACTACTTTGTGTGGTTTAACATAAGCAAAGCCCTGAAGATTAAATTTGCCACTATAAAATTGACGGGTAAAGCTACACTGGTCCAATCTTGAACATGCCCGCAGAGGCCGAGGCCTGGCATCCATAGCCACTTGGGAAGCCATGAAAGAGAAGCTCACTGAGAGATATGTACCGTTATCGTTCCATACCCGATTGTTAGATTCGTGGAACCAACTTTATCAAGAAAGTAAATCCACACAAAAATATGTTGATAAGTTTGATGACTTCCTTATTCGGTGCAATGCTTTAGATAAAGAGAATGATGAACAAACTCTCTCTAGGTTCAGGGCTGGATTACGAGCCGATCTGATGAACGAGCTAATTCATAGAAATGTGGACTCATTAGCGGCAGCTCATGCTCTTATCCTCGATATGGATTCCCTTAAAGCAAATTTCCAGTACAAGTCCAGCGATTCGATGGATCATTCCTCCAGAATGAATCCTCTTGATCCCTCTAGACCTGAGCACTCCTCTCCTCAATATCCTAACAAGTCTTACCCAAACAAACATACTTCAAATTCCTATCCACTTAGAAATGACAACACGGGTAAGAACACTGAAAGAGACTATTCTCAGATTAATCCTCTCACTAAGTGCTATAAATGTAAGAGATATGGCCATGTTGCTGGCAACTATCCCAGTCCAAGTAGGATCAATATAGTAAAGGGTACCGCAGTCATCGCTGATGAGCCCGACAATGAGTTACCTATGAACCTAATGTAAATAATGACTTTGATGAAAAAGATGATGACCAGTCTCTTAATTGTATTCAATCTGTCCAGTCACCTCCATTGAGTGTACCTGATCATCCATCCCTTCCCAAGTCACTTGGCAGCCTATAGATTTTACCCCTGTGTTAGAACATCACAGAGTCACATAGTCTGTATCCACATTTTCATTCTGCATTCATGATTTGCATAGAAAAATTTCTAAGAAAATTAATGAGAATAATTTTAACTACACGTTAATAACAGATACAAAAAGGAAATTTAAAACTCTTGATGTTGGTGAAGAAGTGGTGGTTCGGATTCATCCGGAACGGTTTCCATCTGGATCCGTTAAGAACTTGAACATACGTGCTGCAAGCCTATTTAAGATTCTACATACAATCAATGATAATACCTATGTCGTTGACCTTCCTGAAGGTTTTGGCATAAGTAAGACTTTCAATATTGAGCATCTATAACTCTATGAAGGCTCAAAATTTAACCCTAGAAATTTTCTTATAGATGAGCCTACCCTGCAGCCTAATAGTGAGATTCCCACATTTACCCCTCTACCTGATACTATTCACCCACCGACAGAAGAATTGAATAATATTTTAGATGATCAGATAATCTCTACAAGAGATGGTGGTATGCACAAGTATTTGGTGAGGTGAAAAAACAAGCCAAAGTTGGATGACACTTGCAGTAATCGTAAGGAGCTCCCGCAACTGGATCCAGATCTTTTGGAGCACCATGACAGGATCACTTGTTTTGACTCGACTGGATTGAGCTCTCTCCCACCCGGAGAGAATGATGAGGACATCAATTTTATTTAATTTGGTATTTTATTTCAGTACCATATTTGTTTTTTCTGGCAATCATAGCCATATGTAATCTTTCTTTTTGCATTAGAATATTTTTGAGATTTTTAGAATCTTTTGAGATTTATATCAAGATTTGTTTTGAGCTTATTTATAGGCTCTGAGATTAATGAGAAAAATTTGCTCTTCTTGATTAAAATTATTGTGTTGAGTTTTGCTCTTCATCTTCTCCTTTGTGTGATACAATTGAGATCCAACTTGTTAGGATTTATGATAAATCCTAATACAATTTTAGGATTAGTGATTAACTCTAAAATCTACTCCCAAATTAAAATTCCCAAATAAAATTAACCCAAACCCTAATCCCCAAAATCCCTAACCCTAATTTCCCAACCCAAACCCTAATCTCCCTCACTCTCCATCGTCTTCTTCCCCAAGTCACCCGCCCTCCACCCCTCCTCGCTCACTTCGATGCCAATCCGCCGCCATCGCCATCGTCACCACAACCCCGTCGCCACCCTACCCTCTCCCCCTTTCAACATCGAAGTCGACCGTCCCCCAAATCTCCAAACCCCTTCTCGACGGAAACCCTACCATCGCCGACTTCTTCCCCCTTCCATCTCTACAGCCTCCCCACTACCACCTCCAGAAAACCCCCATCGCTCCGCCTTCGAAACCCCCGCCAAATCCCGACCCTCTTCCCCTCGACTGTCGCTGACGAAATCGAAGCCTTCGCCACCGATCAACCTCCAGACATCACCACTGCTCGACGTTGTCCAGTCGCGCTGCTCGATGCCTCAAACACGCCGTCAGCCACCAGCCACTCGAGCAGTAGCGTCTTCGATTGTCGCAACTGTTCTTCGAACTCTTGGTATACTCTTTCCAATTTTCAAATATTTGTGTTATACTATTTTATTATCTCTATTATATTATTCGATTCAACTGTCGACCACAAATATTAAGAGTGAGCGCTCCACTTGCCTAATTAGAGTACCAATCAGTATTGAATCTTTTACTTGCTAAGAACGCTTAGAAATTTAATTATTGATTGTTAGAATTGAATTATTAATTGGGATTGTTAAACGTGATTCAATTCTTGAAAATCCATCAAATCGATTAATTGTTTAAATTCTAACTTTGATCCGCAATGCATGTTGGTAAAATTAATCCTTTAAGATTCTTGAAAATTCTCTATTTCGGGTTAGTTTTACATCACTTTCTTTATCTTTCACTGCATAGAATCCATCATCAGATATTATTCGTAGATATCACCATAAAATATTCACATTTCTAATTTAAGCCCCCAATGCTGACAAGTATATGCAGCTGCCACCCCCTCGACACATTCAAGTAAGGTTCTATTTTGGACATGGTGATGAAGCCAGTGTATGCTTTAGCCAAAAAAAACCGAGTACAAAGGAGAAAAAAGAACAAAACTACTTCTGACACCAAAATACAAGTCTAGCCCCATTGTACAGTAATATAGTCCTAAAGCACAACCAAAACAAGGCCAACACCATAGTTGGCAACTCTAACCCTCATAAAAAAGGAAAGCTCTATTAGGATTTGTGGATCTGATACACGAGCACAAGGGTTTGGAGAAGAAAAAGCAAGGCAGCAAATAAAGATCGTAACAACAGCAAGCAGCAGCAGTGCAGGATGCAGTCGACTGCATTTAATTGCAGTCGACTACAACGGTGCAAATTTGGGAAATCGATCTACGGTTGAGATCAAATATTGTGTAATCTTATATATATTGTATGGTGTACAATTCTATGATTAATTGTGAAACTGTTCTATCAGTAAGAGAGAACTAGCAGCCGTTCTTGCGAGGGGGAGAAAGAGATAAACATGTTTCTCTGCATATTTTCTAGTGAAAATCGCATGAGTGCCTCTGCACAGGGAAGTAGTCATTGCATTAGGTGAATCTTGATATAAAAAAAATACCATGTTTATGTGCTGTTGGCTTTGTTTGTTTGTGTTTCTTTGATTCTATTACTTGTTCGCATCTCGGGTTGGGTATTGAACTCAACAAATGTATCAGAACACCGGGTTGGCTTGAGATGGGCGACAAGGAAAAAGTTGAAAGGTTCAAGGGAACAGAGTTCTCGATGTGGAAGATCCAGATGATAGTGTATCTTTGACAGAAAGATCTAGATGATCCAATGTTTGGAGCGAAGCTAGAAGGAGCGGAGGTAGATCCAGTTGCGTTGGCGACTTAGAACCGTTTGGATCAAAAGGCGCTTGGGCAAATTCAGTTGTCGCTGAGTAGAAAAATGCTATTCCATATAGAGAAGGCAAAGACCGCAATGGACGCAATGGAGATTCCCACAGATATGTATGAGAAACCGTCCGCATCGAATCATATTCTTCACTTGAAGAAGTTAATCAACATGAAGTTGTCAGAGAGGGGTTCAGTACCGGAGCATGTGAATAATTTATGCATGGTATACAATTCATTGGAATCGTTAGGGTTGAAATTTATGGAGAAAGCACATGTATTGTTAATACTATCTAGTTTCTCCGATAGTTATAATCCGGTAGAACAAATTATCACAAGTACTATGACTGATTCGACTACTCTAAAGGATGTTGTGAGCACCATTATGAATGAGGAGGTGAGAAGGAAGATAAATGGAGTCTTCGTCATGTTCTAGCAACTCCGCATTGCCAGTTGAGAACTATGGGAGAAGCAATAATATTATTGGCATGTTCATGTATGAAGAAAATTAATAATGTGAAACAGTTGCTAGCTTCTTAGTTTTCTATGAAAGATTTGGATAAGGCAAAGCAAATTCTTAGTATGAAAATCAGTAGAGGCAAGCAGAGTAAGAAGTTTTGGTTGTCACAAGTGGACTATGTGAAGAAAGTGTTGAAACGATCCAATATGGATGGTGCGAGGTTAGTTACTTGTCCATTTGGTGCACCTTCAAGTTATATATGGACTGTCGTACATTGGAGGCAGAAATGGAGGAAATGACTGCAGTTCATTATGCCTCAATCGTTGGCAGTCTTATGTATGTGATGGTGTCTACAATACCAAATATCACACATGCAGTGAAAGTTATTAGCCGATATATGAAGAATCCAGGTAAACATCATCAGTGTGCAGTGAAGTGGATTCTTAGATATCTTGCATGTACTTCAGATTATTCTCTATGTTTTGGGGGTAATTCTTTGCATATACATGGTTATATCGAAGCGAACTTTGTGGTGATCGTGATGGTTATAGAAGTACCATAAGATTTGTGTTACCAGTTGAAGGTACAACTATAAGTTGGGCTTCTCAGTTACAGAAGGTTGTAGTGCCGTTAATGACCCGCCAGAATATATAGCTCTTACTGAGTCTTGAAAATACATGTTATGGATTTTGGAACTCATGGCTCAATTGTGTAGCAAGCAACCCATAGGGGATCTATGGTGTGACAGTCAGAGTGCAGTATTTTTGGTAAAGAACTCAGGGTTCCATGTTAGAACTCAACACATTCAGATGAGGTATCATTCTATCAGGATGATAGTTGAAAAGAAGTGTTTGAAGCTATCAAAGATTCTTGGCACAAAGAATCCGAATGACATGCTCACAAAGGTAGTGGATAGCAAAAAGCATCGGTTTTGCTATTCTGCTATCGGATTGTCTCCAAGTTAATTGATGAGGCTCGCCGAGGCACAAGTCTTAAATAGGCCACGAGAGAAATAAAGAACATGTTAAAGACTTCGTGTATTTCTCCAAGTAGGAGATTGTTAAGATTTGTGGATCCAATACACAAACACAAGGGTTTGGAGAAGAAGAAGTGAGGCAGCAAACAGAGAGCGCAACAACATTAAGCACAATAGCAAGCAACAACAGTGCAGGATGCAGTCGGCTGCAACGGGCAGGCTGCACTCGACAAGGATTTGGTCGACCGCGTTTGCTCTCTGACTTGCTCAGACTCAAAGCAATCGACTACCTTGTTTCGCAGTCGACTGCAACGGTGCATATTTGGAAAATTGATCTACGGTTGAGATAAAATATTGTGAAATCTTATATATATTGTATGGTTGACGACTGCAAACGAACCGAGCTACTCGCGAGCTACTCGGCTCGAGCTCGGTCAAAGCTCGGTCAAAGCTCGACTCGAAACGAGCTCGAGCTCGAAAATCAAGCTCGATAGCTTAATGAGCCGAGCTCGAGCTTGGGCTTTTTGTGATTATTATGCTAAGCTCGCGAGCTACTCGGCTCGAGCTCGAAAACTGAGCTCGAGCCTCAAGATACTCGGCTCAACATGGCTCGTTTGCAACCCTATGTACGATTCTAGAGTTAATTGTGTTATTGTTCTATTAGTAAGAAAGATCTAGCAGCCATTCATGAGAGAGGGAATAATAAATAAATCCTACACCTTGGTGGTGAGATCTTAAGTGATTGTAAACCTGTTCTCTTTATATTCCCTAGTAGAAATTGTAGGAGTACGTCTGTGTAGGAAAATAGTCATTGGGTGAACCTCGATAAAAATCTAGTGTGTTGGTGTTGTTAGATTTGTTTATTTGTGTTTCTTTGATTCGATTACTTGTTTGCATCTCGGGTTGGGTATTGAACTCAACAAGCTCTTGACAGATGTGCAGTAGCAGACTATCCACTACCATAGTTGGCAAATTTCATGTTTATAGCATATAATCCTCCAATAGAAAAACCACATATGAGAGTAGCAGTGTTAACCTTCAACACTTCCCTCAAATCATTAAAAGAAAAAAGATTGCATTTTACCATTAAAATATTATTGCAAATAACAGTGGTCCTAATTTATCATAAAACATTTAGAAGCAATAAAAGATAAAATTACTTATTGCCTTAGTAGCAACAATCAACAAAGTTTGCTTTCTTATTGCTGAAACCAAACATGGCACTAAATTCATTAATCATGGTTTGACAGGATAAACTATACAAAGATTATCCCAGGGGTTGCCGTTGGCTTCTAGCACAGAAAAAGCTCACTTCAACTTTAAAATGCAAAATTTATGTGCAGTAGAACTCAGAACAAATATGTTACCAATTGGAATTGGCACTCGTATAGTGAATGGTAACTAAATCATTTGAAACTTTGAATTGTAAACTTACCGCTTTGAGTAACTCTCGAAATTGCCTGCAGTAAGAGTTACCGAACCATCAACATATTCGCCTTCAGTCTCATCTCCATGGTTGTTGACTTTAGGAATTGGGCCAGAATGGAATTCGATTCCAGTTGGCCTCAAATTGGAATCTATCGAGAACTTCCGAACAGTTTTTGTAATGTTCAACCTGTTCTGCAAAACATCATGTGGATTCATTTTACCAGACATACAAGAGAACAAAATAGTCCAAAATTCTAAGCAGAGGAAAGTAGCAATACAGAATGAGAATGGATGTTTTTCATCTCTAGCTCATATGTAAACGAGATAATATCACAAAACCAATGAAACCACCAGACAGAACATTCTTAAAATACTTTTCCTTTTTAGGGAAACATTCTTGAAATACTTAATTGTAATTGGAAGAAGCCACAAGCTGAATTATTGGCAGAACAAAGAAAAATGGAGGTGATTCTAGACAATCATGTCATTCATCTCCAACAATTATAAAGAACCTACTAGATAAATTTAAAAAGTCCATTTACTCATGCTGTGACAGAAGACTAAAAAGAAAAATCCCCCATGAAGTTATAAATTTCAGCTTTTCTCATCAAATTCTTCAATATAAATTTCTGCTGGCTCAAATCAGACTTTCTCTGGTTTGTTCCCGTAGTACTCACAGCTCCTTAACTACTAGAGCACCAGTTGGATCTAATGCACTTACTGATCATAATTCCACTAGCACAGACATCTCAAGCAATTTAGGTGAGCTACCTTGTACAATTGAACTCAAAGTCTCCTTGTTCAGCAAATGGTAGCAACTACAGAACCATCATCTTCATATCTATCCGTCTTCAACCAAAATTGAAGCACAACAAGAAAATGGTAACCACAAGAGAATACATGCACACACATGACGCATAAACATTTATATAAAATGGCACAAGTAAACCAACCAACCAAGTCAACAACAGCATGACGTCATACATCAAAGAAACAACACTCTAAATTAAAAATTATAATCAAGTGAACAAGGTGTCATTAGACATTATAACTATCAAATACAAAAGATAAGAGATGTCCAAACAGAGCATGTGCAGATTACTTAATGTTGAAAATCTTACTGTTCCCAATATATCGCTCACGTCGACTGATGCAAACTCACAAGAAAGCGCAGGAAAACTGTGATGACAAATTGAAGAATTGTTAGACATTAGAATAACGAAGTGTCTAGAATAAGATGCTTATAAGCACAATTCTACATACGTAAATATGGTAGAGTTAGATCACTATAAAACTCATCTGATTATAAGAAGTGAACAGGTTAACCTCGTATACAATATAAGAAAACTCTCATGTATTTGGATTTCAGATATTAATTTCGTATACCAAAAACTAATTTTTAAATATTTGAAATACAGATAAAGTACTACACGACCACCAAACTAGTTTTGCATAATTTGAAGATAAACAGTTCACTACATGAACTGCCAAACCAATTTTTGCACAATATTGTAGAGATTCATAATGCACTAGACAACCCTTCAATAGGACCATACTCATCGTACATGCCTATGCAAAAATTTCATTAATCCATGACTTTCAGCTGTTAGCTATTGCTCTTCATATCGTCATCAGGTAAGTTTGTCTACCGATTATGATAGATGCAGTGTGATGACTGATACTAGTATTAGGTGTTTGTGTACTTGCTTAGCAACGGTAGTTACAAACTACAAAATCTCCATGCATCTCACAAGAACTGATGCACTTGATTTGTAGGAGGAAGTAGTACTGCATTCTACATCTGAGCCATCTCTTTGGCATTCACAACCTCTTGGCACATTTTAAGATAGTTCACCTATAAACATAGGATCAACCTAAATGAACCAAGATTCAATGGAAATTTTAACTAAAAAGGATAACCGATCTATCGATGCAATCTCTCTTGTGCGCATCAGTTGAGGGCTCACGTGGGATTGGTAATCGTGAAAACAAGTTACTTCTTACAATCTTTACGATGATAATACTGTACGTACTTTTGAGGTGTCTGTGTGTTGAGGACACATGCGGGATCGGGAATTGTGAAAATGAAGGTACCAACAATCTTTATAATGATAATATTGTGAGTACTTTTTAGGAGAGTACACTGTTATATGTCAGCAGTTGACACTTGATCCTTAATGTAAAATGTCCAGGTATAAGATTATGTGGATATTAAGAATATAAATGACTGCCCTTCTCCGGCCCTTTGTGACCAGCCAAATCATTCTTTAAACATACTCTGTGTTATTTTGGTAGTCTTTGAGAGAAGTAGCTTTTCTAAACCAGTTGTGCATATGCAGAAAGATGACAACAATAGATTAGGAGAATACCAAAAGTAAAATCATATATAAATTGCTATATTAAATCGTATACAAATTGTCACCAAATGTTCTTTAAGATTGGAACAAAACATAAGATTACATAATTGTATATCAAAGAAGAATTACACAACATTAAGCAAAGACAAAAAAGATCTGCCAGACTAAAGAACTATGACAAGGATATTCAAGAATTAAATAAATTCTGATGTAGTTCTACCTCATGTTAAAATCAATGCGTAAAAATTCCCCATCCGAACTTCTATCAACTATGATGGAAGTAGACGTATTCACTGCCAGAAAAGTGCTCAGCTCCTGAGAATAAATTATTCCATAAGTCATGTGAAAAATATTCATCAACATCATCATCTACAGTACTTTAACCTGACTAAAGACATATGCCACATGTAACAGAATAAACAGAAAAGAAGAGGAGGGGTAGTATTGTTTTTTTTTTTTTTTTTTTTTTTTTTTTCCCGGGGGGGGGGGGGGGGGGGGGGGGGGGGGGGGGGGGGGATCGATTGTCACATGACAAAAAGAATCATTAGGCGAAGTAATTAGGAACTCACCATTCCGAACAAAAACATCATGGCAAGTGCTGCTACAATGGACAATCCCGCACCCGAAACCGACGCCTCTGTCAAATCCCTCGGAATCTTCCTGTAATTCACAAGTGAATGAAAGACATGTTCTTGAACTCAAGTAAATATAAAGCAACTCTCAATGGGAGAATATAATAACCAACATCTTACCCCAGCATGTAGTGTTTAACATACTAGATTATTAACACGTTGAATGCATGTGTTTATATTTTAATTATGTTGGTCAGAAGATGCCTCATTTATTCTTCCAAAGCATAATCATCATCATCAATGAGGCCTCATTTATTCTGAGTAGCTAGACAGTTAAAATCGGTTTTTAGAACTAATCGGTCTAAGAGCAATTAGTGATTAATCGGAAAATAATTGGGGATTAAATCAGAAAAATCGTGTGTGTGTGTGTGTGTGTGTGTGTGTGTGTGTGTATAAACCCTAACATAAAACTATTATGAGATTATCAAATATGAACATATAGTAATAGAGAAAAAGAAGGGAGTACTTGATTTAAGCTGAGTTTGGATTCTGAATGTGGGTTGGGTCGTATATGCTGGTTGATTACAGTAAACAAAAACAATCGGGGAAGAGTAGCATGAGCAGCAAGAGGAGGTACAACATACGCGGGTCGGGTCTAGTTTAAAATGGTGGGTCGGGTTTGAGTTTGCTCGAGGAAGAAGAAGCGAATCGGTTTGGGTTTGAGTTTGTGCAAGGAAGAAGAAGAGAACGACGGCGGGTTGGCTTTGGGTTTGCGCGAGGAAGAAGAAAAGAGCGGCGACATGTCGGGTATGAGTTTGCGCGAGAACCAGAAGGGGTTTGCATTTTGAATTTGGGTTTGAGTTTGGGCCGGATTGAGCCAAAATAATACAAATGAGTATGAAAATTAAAGAAGGGAATTTAATCGGTTCATCGGCTACTTAAAGATTAACCACTAATCGGCCGATTATACCCGATTAAATCGATAACTATTGAAATATTGAAAATCACTATAAAAAAAATAACCGCTTAGCCTCCAATTAGCGATTAATCGAATTTTCACTGCTTAGGAGTAATGCTAATTGTACTATTTTTTGTTCACTACTTACACATCTGTAGACTTTAGGAGGTGGTTCCCATAGCAACTAATGCAAAAGTATTTTATATCGACTCCACCTTCATGATATGTAAGTAGTACCAAAGTTGTAAACAAAAAGTAGTACATTTAGCATTTTCCCTACTCTTTCAAGCATCATAATTACTGTCAATTTTGAATTTGCACAGAAAAGTTCACCTACATACACCGTTCTGGCATTTGTATAGATATCCTTTTCACCCATTCAAAAGTTCACCTTCATAGGTTCATATATTTATCGCATCCCAATGCATGGAAAAAGTTCCAAAAAGAAATCTACCAAATCCAAATTTGCGACATAACGTTTCATCGAGATCGGCATTGACTAAACTTCTTCATTAAATCAAATACATTCCGGATCTAAATCATATTAAACAACATATAAATCAGACATCAAGAACGCCTCCATCATCTAAAATATAAATCAAACTTAGTCTTATATAATCAATTATCACATTACATTAAATGGAACATAAATTATTGGTAAAAGAACAATTATCAGAACAAACCAAAATGGGGGGAAATTAAAATAGCAAACCCTAGGATCGGAATTAATTTGTGGAATTGCATCGATGGATGAAATTGAAGGAAATTACCGGTAGAAATCGACGGATTTGAGCCTGCTCGAAGTGATCATCGTGATTCGTGACAATGTGATTGATGGATATCGATCAATCGATCGATCTCAAATACGCACAAAAACGCACTCTTTCTCTCTCCTCTTTCCTCGCTATTTTCTGTTTTCTCTCTCTCCAAAAATGGGAGCGACGAACAAATGAGAGAGAGAGCTAATGCGAGATTTGCTTTAACGATCGGAGTTTGTTTGTTTTGTTTGGTGGGAGATTAGAGGAGCGTGAGAAAGAGCGGCAAGGTCTGGGCTTTAAGTAGTGGGCCCCACACTAATCCCAAAAAATTATTTTTTATGACATATTTTATTTACTTATATATAGGTCTTTTCCCCCCTTATTAGAGCATCCACAGTCGTTGTAGCGTCCCGAATTTCCAATATGATATCTCAGAAATACGTGTCACAATTTTCAGCATCAATTTCAATTGCAATAGTAAACGAGAAATGCTAGACATACATCAAATTCTACCACAAACATACATGAGGCTTGTCTTTTAGTGGTTAGTGTGTCCATTAATCACTAAAAGACAAATAGATAAGACCCAACAATTACTAAAAGACAAGCCTCATGTAAGTTTGGGGTAGAATCTCATGTAAGTCTAGCATTTCTCATAGTAAACATAGCCAAAACACAGATATATTTTTCAACTTTTTATTACATCACTTATTCACAAAACACAGCGGAATACAAAACACCTTGAATTACAAATTCTTCCTTTACAACACTTTCTTTTACAAATTTTACATAAGCAATCTCCATAACAAATTTTACATAAGCAATCTACAAAATCCTTTTAAATTGAATTACAAATACTTTCCATAACATCAATTTAACACAAGCATCCAATTCCCAAGCTATAAGCAATCTCCTGTAAAACATGAGGCTAGAGATAACCCTAACCCCCAAAACTACAGGGGTCAGCCATAACGGTGTCAGTGACATAAAATAAAACAACATAAATAAAACATAGAGTATAGAGTCGTCAACAAAATGTATTAACGGCAAGAATAAATGAAATGAGAAATAACGATAAGTAAAGCAGGAAAATATCAAGGAATATAAGATAGTAAATAGTAACACATGAAAACATCAAGTGAATCTAGACTAAGTGTCAAGTGTAGGAAAAACAGGAAAACACAAGCATAAAACCAAGTCAAGAAAATATCAATGCTATATGCTGACTCTCTAATGCATACTTATCGGATTCTATGCATTCCATAGTACATAGGTCCGGTGCAAGCCCTTATCGATCCCCACTTTCTAGGGTTAAATCCCTCGTTATGCAACTAATCCTACTACGGTGATGGAAAACAAGATCCAAAATACTCCGCGAATAGGCACCACAGCCCTCGACGCGCAAGCATCATGTAAGATAGCTCAAAAACCGGAGAATCGCCTCCCAACCGTGTATCCCACGAATAGGCTTGCAAGGCCCTCGACGTGCAGATACACCAGGTACATTCCGTAAATAGGCCTACCGACCCTCGACACGCGAATGCACCCTCCATGCTCTGTGAATAGGCCTACAGACCCTCGACACGAGAACATACAAATGTCCTCTCGAGACAGAACAACACACAATCCTGGAACGCATCCGTTGGACTAACAAAACCAAGAGCATATACTTACGTTTCCCAAGTTCCATCACATCTCCACTAGTGTCTGTCCTTAAGTTGATTATTATTAAAAACACAAAATCTCGATCTCTAAAGTTAGTGTATCCTGCCGGACTTAAATACTCAACAACAACCCCAAGACCCAACTAGTCTAAATCAACAAATCTCATCTGCCGGTTCACAGGACTCCCACTCAACTCCTAGAGATATCATCAAGACCAAAACCCACAAATCGATCGCCAAAACAATCATATGAAGAAATTACTCCAATCAACAAAACCCAAATCTTATATATAATTCCAGAATTCAAATAAATATTAAATCCATTGAATAACTAAAAACCATATTTTTAAGTTGTAGAACATCACAAAACATCAACTCCTTTGAAAACACGTATAGTCCAATAAGGTCCAAAAGAATACATTTAAAGTTCCAACATAAATCTCTATAAAACATTTAAATCTGTAGTAAAACATCTTTTGAAATAATATAATATTAAAGGAAAGATCATTCGAAGAAACATCAGAAAACTCAAGAAAACATCAGTCAGAGTAGTAACAGTCGACTGTAAACAGCAGTCGGTCGACTGTCCAGAGCAAAAACCCAACACTTCAAGAAATATAATTCTAAGTAGTAGCAGTCGACTGTAAAAAGTCATCGGTCGACTGTCCAGAGCGAAAATCCAAAACTTCGAGAGAACATCAAAACAGAGCAGAGACAGTCGAATGTAAAAATGGGTCAGTCGACTGTTCCGTGCAAAATTTCAAGAAAACGAGAAAACAAAGCAGCCAAGTAGCGACGACTGACTGTAAAATTCAACCGGTCAACTGTCGACCTGCAGACTGCAGCTTTTAGTTGTGCACATTTCAACCGATATGAACTTTTACTTTATGAAAACGAATTCTGTAAAAAGCACATTTCTGATATGATCAAATACGACTTGTAGGATATATAAGAGTCCAAAAACAATCAAAACCACTTTGAATTAATAAAAATCACAATTTGTTGATTTACTCCAAATAGAATATGAATTTGTGAATATATCAAAAGTAGAGTTTTTAAGAATCAATCATACATCAAAATAACTTCGTTTTATATTCCAAACCATATCAATACCAAAATAGTTGGGATATAGTCAAATTCTTTGAAAACACAGAAAGACTCAATTTATTCAAAAGCAATGAAATACAATCTTCATGTAAAATGTTTGTGCATGTTTGTGCACCAAAAGAACTTCACAAATTCATCAGTTAAAATTAACAAAGTTTTCATATTTAAATTTTAGTATTGGAGAAATCCAAATTCAAGTAAAACCTCTCACAAAATCACAAAATCCCCAATTTAGTCATATCGCATCAAACCCAATTCGATTTATCACAAATCTAATTCTCAAGACATGATCTCTCAATTCATTAGTCCTTCTCAAACTTTCTCAAACTCAATCACCATTTTTGACTCATAAATATACACAAATTTAACATTACCATAACCAAGTTGCATTCATCTAAACTCAATAAAAATCTCATATTTAATCAACGTATACATGACATTCACCATTGTAACCCCTGTTTCCCCAAATTCGTATTTTCTGTGTATTTTATGTATTTAAAATTTATGTATTGTTTTATGTTTTCAAATTCTTTTTTTTTTTGATAAAATGTATTCTTGGATCTTCGTTTAAAGTCTATTTTTTTTAATCAATAATTGTAACTAGTTCCCGTGATTTTTATATTGTATTACAAATCTTTTTATTATTATTATTATTACTTTGATTGGTTATTAAAAGCTTAGTTCTATGTATTAATTATATTTGTACTTATTTCGAATAAATTCTATATTTTAATACAAATTATATTTTTTTTATAAACCCTATTTTTCCCATTGGATTTTACCCAATACTCATTTGCCCCCTATTGGATTTTTAATATATTTATTGGTTTATAACCCAAACCTATTACCCATTCTCCTATTGGATTTTTTACCCAAATACCCAAAAAAACCCAAAACCCTATTATATAAATACCCTATTAAAACCTAACCTAACCCTACTATTCACTGTTTTAACCTAATTCACCCCAGGCACACATGTTCATCTACTCTTCAACCTTCCATTTCCCTACTTCAGCATTACCCATCACTCTCCCGTGACGAAACCCAACCACCATCGAACTCTCGACCCTCCTCCTTCCCCGTTCAGCCCAATGCCAGTAAGCCTCGGTGCCGCGCTGCCCTCTCGACGCGCCACGCATCAGCAGCCACCGGCCTTCCCTCTACGACGCAGCACAGCCTGCAGCGTCTCCCGAGCGCCAGCTAGCCAATTGCGTCCTCCTCTGCTCGCGATCCTACCGCGATGCCACAGTGCCCCTCGACAGCCCACGATGCCAATAGCCCCAGCTAGCCAGTCGCGACCCTTCTCAGCAGCGTTCCCCTGTTCGTCGCGCCCTGCCATCCGCCGCCATGGCCACTGCCCAGTCGCGAGGCTTGTCGTGACTCCACAGCGTCGATAACAGGCACCTCAGCCCAGTGCAGCCCCTTCCTGTGCGGTGTTCCTTTGCCTTCCCACAGCCGCGACAGCCCCCGGCCTGTCCTCCCGATGCCGGCTGCCATCCTCCGCCTTGCTGTCAGTCCCGTCGCTCACCGAAGCCGGTGTCGTTGATCATGGGTTTGATCATGATGGATGTGAGCCGTCCGTTTCATCGCGATCATGATCATCTTGATTGATTGAATTCTGGCCGTTGATTTGATCATCAAGATCATCACCATCCGATCGCATCTCAGCCGTCCGATCGTCATTCATCACAATCACGATCATCGTCTTCTTGATCCGTTGATCTCGACCGTTGATTTCATCACCATCATCATCATCATCAAGATCTTAATCTCGACCGTCGGATCTTTTTTGATCATCACGATCGTGATCATCATCTTGATCTTGATCTTCGATCTCAGCCGTCCGATCGACTGATCACACTTGATCTCGGTCCTTGATGGTGAGTTAAACATTTGATCCACTTTTTGTTCTCATTCATCAATTGTCAATCATGGTATATTTACTCTTTTGGCACTCTTCTAATTCTTATATATTTTATGTTTTATTTTTGATCTCGACCGTTGGATTCGCTTGATCTTGAGCATCTCATCAAGATCTGTGTCAGGATCCGTTCCCGTTACCCGTCGGATTCATCGTCGTCCTAAAGGCAAGTATTCTTCTTGTACAAATTAGTGTTCTAGTACAAGCATTTAATTGAAAATACTGCAAGTAGATCGTAGTTGTGACTCCTCCTTATTTTATCGTTTGTTGATCTTAAATTATTCATCATCGATCCCATGATCTCAAGAGTCACAACCCTTCGTTGATATATTATACAAACTACTTGGACTCATTTTATCTCCTAGTCACTTGAACATATGAAACTAAGAAACCCTAGACTTGTAGATGTGTATTGTATCATGTATGTGATGATCTTGCATTCCTTTGAGTTGAGAAATACATATTGCTTGCTGATTTGATCCGCAATACATCCGTATTTGTATCACACACTAATCTAAACTCTTAATAACCAATTATCATGCAACTTGTATATAAAAACATTCACACTTGCTGCTGTTCTTGTCTTCACTTGCTGTTTCGACCCCTATAAAATCAAAATCTGAACTTGAGCCCTGAATATGAAATGTAGCCCTAAATGTCTAGTTGTCAATGCCATCTAGAATTTTCGAATTTCGAGTTACGTTCTAGGAAATATCACAGTTTTACTGCTGCTGTGTCGGTAGTCGCAGATTCACAAAAACTGCTGCACCTCTTTAGTTTGCAATTATTTTAACTATTCTACCAGTAAGTAATTGACTTGAAATTTTGCATGCTGTTTCTGGACACCCTAGAGAACATTACCTAATTTTCTCAGAATTAATTAATAATGTTTCAACCCTGTTTTATATGTATAAACTCAGATTCACAAATTCTGACTGAACACAAAAGCTGTATAGTTTGTTGTTTTAACACATGTTACCACAACTTTCATGTACCTTAATTATATGCATTGGAACCGGGCAGGAGTTTAGTTTCTAAATCTTCTAATGGATCCACATTTGCTATTTGTAGCAACGGGAATCGCAGTTTTGGTGCAGTAACCTCATGCTGTCCAGATTTGAGATTTTCGTTGTTCTTGATACTTTGATTTATTTTGACCCTCGAACATGTACCCTACCTAGCCTAGACTTATTCCATGTTCATGATTATGTTTACTTGACTTGTTTCGTGCACTTTCATGCTTGCTTGATGATAATAATAAATAATAAGTCGGGGTTAAGGGAAAGACCATAGTAGTGGACAATATAGGTAAGTGTACTCGAAAGGGGCCCCGTGTTTTCCACTTGATACATGTCTCATGAACTAGTATATTATTATTCGATTCATGAACTAGTATATTATTTGATTCATGAACTAGTATATTATAAATCGATTCATGGACCAGTATATTATTGATCCATGAACTAGTATATATACGATTCATGACTTGTCTTGTTATGACGTGACACATGAACTAGTTATATGGTTACCCGATTCATGAGCATGACTTGCTTGATACTCGATACTTGAGTACACCGCCCTATAAACTCCACCACTAGGCCTAAACGTAACTGATTGACTGTAGCAACCATGTAGCAAAAGTATGGATGCATGAAGTGCTACCTAAATAGTAATAACCACAAGACTTGATACATGAAACTTGAACTTGACATATGTTTTCTTGATACTTGACTACATGATACATAAGACTTGATACTTGTACTTGACAATTTGATACTAGACTTGAGACTTGTTACTTGACACTTGTACTTGATATTTGTCACTTGAGGTTGGATACCCTTACATGTTCACTTGCCACTTACTCCACTATTAGTATTTGTTACCCAACCTGGTCACTTGAGTTGTTCTTCTTGCTAGCTAGTTTTTTGAATCCTCACTACTTGTTGCATCCCTATTTCATTCTTGATTCCAAATCTTGTTCCATGTTGCTTGTACTTGTTTTACTATTTGTGTCCCTAACTTGCACTAAGGGCATTTCTCTTGTTTTCTCTATTTTTTTTCTTTATTTTTATAAACAGACTTTGGAGACGTGTTGCCTGCTAGAATTGGTGAGCAGAGATTTTAGGCTTCAATTGGAGAAAAGATATGCTTAAATTATTTGTTTTCTTTGTGTTATTTATTTTCTTGCTACTTAAAACTTGTAACGGGCTTATGTTCCCGAGTTTTATCTTTGATCCAGACTTGAAAACTATTTGGATATTATTATTATCTTTCAATTGTTTTCCGTTGCTTAATAAATTATTCATGCATGCATGGTAGTGGATACTTGTTATATTCTTGTTGTGATGCTAAGTCGATCCTACAGCTTATGAATGATGTTAAAATCATTCGCTGGGCTTCGTCATGCGCTCGTATTTCGTGTTTTTGGAAAGCGGGGCATGACAACCATACTCAATCAAATCATCATTAATCCAAAAGAAATAGCCTACTCATGATTTATAATGGGTCATTCAACAAATCTCAAATCATCCACATGCAAATCTACTCATAAATAATTAGGTTTTCATAAAAGATCCAATTTTAATTTACCAATTCATGCAATCCATCATATATATTCATATCCAAACCCTAGCATGCTATCTAGTAGATGAAACACAACATACAACATTCAAAGAACAAAACAAAACAAATATATCACTCACCTTGTTGAAGAAATCGAACGCAGACAAATAGAAAATAAGAAAAGTCTCTCCTTCGCAAGAAATCCAAGATATTCTCTTTGAATCTCCAAGAAATAATAATAGTAAAAACCTTTGTTTTGTGCAGCAAAAGACGGCTGCACTCCATCTTTTAAATAGGTCGGAATATAGGTTTTTAGGATTTTGAACACATTTGCAAAAATACTCCTTTTAAATATAACTTTACATATATAGATACATATACGTAGAAACTTGATAAAAACAAATTATTTGAGATTTAAAAACAAAAACAACCATCATAAAGTCAGCCGACACTGTTTGAAAAGCCCAGAAAACGAATTTACACTTTTATCCCTCAAAATGACAATTTTGCAAAAAGATCATCTTTTATCGAAACTTGTAAAATAAATCAAATTCATCAAAACAAAAAGTAAACCTTTTAACCCTGAATTGACTAGGCATTATACCCAGCCCAAAAATCTAAAAATCTGGAGTTTTCACTCCAATTGGTAATTTTGCACAAAAGTCATTCTTTTTGTAATATTTGCAAATAGGTCCAATAAATATCAGAAAAATCCAGAAAATTCACAAATAATATCTAATAATAAATGATAATTTTTCACAAAATAATTTTTGACTTTGAACCTCCCAAGAAAATATTTGCACGTGTAAAAAGATAAATCTTCAGATTAATATTTATTAAATCACCAAAAATTATTTTAATTCATTTATAAATCTTAAAAATAATATTTAAAAATACGGGGTACTAAAGTCGTTTGCTATTTATGCATTTTATAGCAAACGATCAGCTGCAGTCGTTTGCTATTTATGCTTAAAATGCATAAATAGCGACAGTAGATTGCTATATATGAGAGGAGATTTAAGAGAAATGCATATTATACAGGACACAACTTCACTTTACGTCCGACGAAAAAAAATATTTTTTAAATTCGTCAGACGCAACTTGACCTTGCGTTTGGCATCTTTTTTAACAATAATTGAATTTTAAATGTGTTGGAATTCTAGCCACTCCTTGGACACAAGGTGATGTTGCGTCCAAGGAGGGGCCTACCTCTTTTTTTTATATAATTAAATAATGTTTTTAATTAATAAAAAATCATAAAAAATTATTAAAAATCATGGGACGCAATGTGAAGTTGCGTCTATTCAATTTTTGTTTTTTTTCCCTCTTCCGACGCAATGTGAAGTTCCATCTAGCTATTAAAAAATAATTAAATTCCTTCGACGCAACTTCAAGCTCCGTCTAATCTGAGATTTTTATTATTTTAAATTAAACTGGTAAAAAAATACCATTTGACGACTGCAGCAAAGCAGCAAAATGCTATATGCATTTATGTATTTATGCATTTTTTTAACAATCACGGCTGTGGATGCTCTTATGTCCATAACAAATGTTCTATTCTCATCTCGTAGCTGTACCTGCAACCATTTACATATTCGCCTCTAACAATAGTGAGAGTCTTCCTCTATTTTCAAAACCAAAAGAGTTTCTCTCAGTAGTTTTTTCTAAGAGAGAAGCTCAAAAAAAAAAAAACCCAAAAAAGAAAACCCTAGATCTAGATCTGAGTTTGGAGAGGGTGGTGGCTAGGGTTGCGCCGCCCCCTCCCCGGTCGCCCCTCCTCGCCATCCATCCCTCCCCTCTCGCCAATGCTACTCTCGCTGCTGCTCATTACCGCCGTGCTCAAAGGCTCGATGTTCCCGTCGAGCCCCTCTAGTTGTCCCTCTCGTCGAGCTCCTCACCGGCTGTGCTCCTCCAGTTGTCCCTCCACTGTTCGAGCGATGATGGAGGGGCCTGCCGCTGCTCCGTCCCGTTGAGCCGCTCTCGTCGTCCTTGCATCGCTCGATGATGGGGGCTCCCTCGCCGCCGCTCCATCCCGTCTAGATCCTCTGAGCTAGAAATGTTTCTAGATAGAGAAACTCTCTAGTTTCTCTATGTTCACATTGCTATGGACAACCATGCTACTCAAAAGTTATATAAGAAGATTGGGTTTGTTTATGAGAATGAAGAACCTGCTTGGCAGGCTAGATTTCTTGGTCGGCCTAGATGATTTCTTCTTTGGACTGATCTTACTGAAGTCAGTTTATGGGGTTATCTTATCTTCCATGGTATTGTTTGTGCCATCAAATCATTTATGTGGATAATCTTCTCAGATTTTCCACCAATATGATACCAGGTAACTTCCTTTAGTTTGTTGTTCTTGACCACAGTATATCACTTCGAATGGGTATAATTTGTGTTGGAGATTTGATTGTGTGTGGGTGTGTTGATTGTGAGGGGAAGTGATTGAGATGGGCGGCGACAAGGTTCCGAGAGTGTTGTGGGTGGAGGAGTTGATTAGAGTTTAGTATTTGTGAGATGAGATGGGAGAATGTTGATGTGTAGCACGCGTGTAAGTCACACCCTGAATTCGACCTCCTTTAACCAGCAGCCACAGACTTCGAGACAGTACCGTCACTACGCCCTCATCAGTGAACCTAAAATATACAACGTCCACCACCTGCAGGAGAGAGAGGGGAAGGTGATGTTTCAATTAGTTATGATTTGTTACGGATTTTTGCGTAAGAGAGAGAGTGAGAGAGTGAGAGAGTGAAGAGGTTGCTTCTCACTACTCTATGTATGTGTATGTTGATTTGTGAGAAATTACTTGAGAGAACAAAAATGTGAGAGAGGTGAAGATATCCTCTTCACGGCTCTCTCTTTGACTAGCTCGTGGTTAGGATGAGTGAGAGTTTTGTTTGGTGAGAAATAGCTCGAGGGAGCTAAAGCGTGAGAGAGGTGAAGGTATCCTTTCCACGGCTCTTTTTTTTGTTGTGACTTTGACTGGGCCGAATGTAAGAGCATTTTGGAGAGTTAATGGGAGTTGGGGAGGAAAAGGATAGGAGCGGTGATTCACTTCAGGTGGGTGTGCAGTGCCGATGAAGTAGTGCACGAAGCTTATTTGGCGTACATACAATTAGGTGGTCCTTGCTTCATGACTGGGCCCATGATGGGGTCCAGTACAATATTGGTGGAGGTCGACAGATCGATTTAGCCGACTGAGAGTTGCTGTTTTCTTTTTTGTTTATCGGCCCACCCTTTAAGGGTATTGGAGTGGCCCCTGATTGTATGTACTGGTCATGTCGCTTCATGTTCTATTTTTTTGCTTGTAGTTTGTAATTTGGCCTAGTACCAGGGGCGGATTTGGCATGGATCTAAGTAGTCCCAGGACCACCCAGAATTACAAAAAGTCCTCTAGTACTGATGGTAAATGTATTGGGTTATCTTCTAGGTGGTCCCAAGATCGAATCCTGCCCACAGCAAAACTCTTGATTTTTTAATTTTTTCATATCTGGCACTTTTTTTTTACCAGGATCGAATCAGGTCCTAGGATCGAATCTGGCACTTTTTTTTTAATTTTTTTTAACTAACACCAATACCCTAATACGTGTTAAGTGTTAACCCTAATTATCCAACATATTCCCAATCCCAGCCGCCACTTCTACTATTGACTATTCATCTTCCTGACTCCTCTTCCTCTTCCCATATCTCTCTCTCTCACCGAACGGAACCCATTCCTCTCCCGCTTCTCTCCACCACTCGCGACAGACCGGGCCGACCCTTCCCTTTGTCTCTCTCCCTCCCCGTACATCCCGACGCCAGCGGCCAGCCCCGTGATCGCTCAGCCCCTCAGCCACTCGCCCGCTCGCCGCCCCCCTCCCTCCTTCCTCCCTCCGCCACTGAAAACCAGGTATTAGAATGCCTAAATTTGATGCATTGCAAGTTGACTATTTTTTGATGGTTTGTCTAAGTTGATTTCGGTAATTGGGTTGGTTTCTTCCATTATGTTGTCAGCCTTCTTTTGAAATTATTAGATTGCGAAAGATATTTGCTAATATTAGATTGTTATCCTCCATCTGAAACCAATTAATTCAGCTGACCCATTCCTATCTTTAAACAGCCAAACTACCACCCCTAATCATTAACTTGCCGTGTACAACCATTCACATGCGTTAACTTCGTTTGTTCTTTTGGTCCCAAATTAAAATTCTAGCAATTTGCCTCAATTAATTTAAGCTAATTATATATTTGATATATTTGATTATGAAATAGGATGCTAAGTATTGCTATTATTTTTTAATTATATTTTTGGCCCCGAATTGTTAGCAATTTGTCTCATTAAATTTTTTCTAATTATATATTTGATGTTTGGTTTATGAAATAGGATGTTAAAGTATTATAAATTGGTATCAAAATCTAAGGAATCTACAAGTGCACCACCAATTCAACAAGAAAGTGAACCATTGGATGATGAAGTAGATATAAATCCAAATCCACAAGTTTCCAAGCTACCAAATGATGTTAGTGAAAAATGGGCATATTTGGAGTTGGATCCCGGAAAAAGAAAACCTATGCTTGATTATCATCCAAATGAGCGTGATGAGGTAAGAAGAGCTTATCTTTTACATGGCCCTACTCAACCCCGTTTGGAGAGTTATCATGTTGAAACAATTTATGGGAAGAATCGTAGTTTTAAGGCTAATTGGTTTGATAAATATAGTTGGTTGGAATATAGTATTAAAGAAAAGGCTGCATATTGTTTGAATTGCTATTTGTTTTATACGGGGTTAGGAAACAGTAGAACTGCATTTGTGATTGATGGTTTTAAGATTTGGAATAAAAAGAGCAAGTTAACTAACCACCAAGAAACAAGTCATCACAAGAATTGTGTGCAATTATGTGAAGCTCTCATGAACCAAAAACAGAGTATCGAGTCTTCTTATACAAAACATTCTGCAAAAGAGAAATCTGATTATCTGGTTCGTTTAAATGCATCCCTTGAAGCAGTCAAATTTCTTGTTAGAGGTGGATTAGCCTTTAGGGCACACAATGAAGGGAAAGACTCTATATATAAGGGTCATTTTCTTGAATTAGTAGATCTTTTGGCAAGAAATTGTGATCACATAGCTGCAGCGATAAAAAGTGGTGGAGAAAATCATAAGATGACATCTCCACTTATTCAAAAAGATCTTGCAAATGCATGTGCTGTTGAAACAATTAAAAAAATCATTGAAGAAATTGGAGATGACATCTTTTGTGTCCTTGTCGACGAATCTGGGGATTGTTCAGGCAAAGAACAAATGGCAGTGGTTGTGCGTTTTGTTGATGAAAGAGGTTTTATTGTTGAAAGATTTGTTGGCATTGTTCACGTCGCAGATACAAGTGCAAAAGCACTTAAGGAGGCTCTTGAAACTTTGTTGTCCGGGTTAGGATTGTGCATATCTAAAATTCGAGGTCAAGGATATGATGGAGCAAGTAATATGCGATGTCATCTTGGAGGTTTGAAAACTTTGATTCAGATAGAGAATCCGCAAGCCTATTATGTCCATTGTTTTGCACATCAACTCCAATTGGTTCTTATTTCAATTCTTAGGCATCATGATGATGTTGATTGGTTTTTTTGTGAAGTTAGTCGTGTGGTGACTTTCCTTCGTGCATCTAACAAACGTCAAGCTCTTCTTTGTAAAAAGCAAGTTGCTTATTTTGCAGAATTAATTGATAATGACTTGATTGAAACTAGTACGGGGTTGAATCAAGAAATGTCTATTGCAAGATCGGGTGACACACGTTGGGGATCTCACTTTCGGACTTTGAATCGGTTACATGACTTGTTTACTCCCATTCTTGAAGTGTTGGAAGATCTTCAAAGTGATAGAACGTGTAAAGGTGAACCACAAAGTTTGTTTGTGGTGATGCAAACTTTTGGATTCATTTTCATGCTCCATTTAATGATTGATGTTTTATCTGTTACAAATGATTTGTCTCAAGCATTACAAAAGGGTGAGCAAGATATTGTGAATGCCATGGAACTTGTCCGAATCAACAAGGAAAGGTTTATAGAAATGCGAGAAGGTGGATGGAAATTGTTTTATGAAAAAGTTGTAGGATCTTGTGGTAACCTTGAGATTGATGTGCCCGACATGGATGCAAGGTATGTGAAAATTAATAAGTCGAAGCGCAAGGCTCCTATTGTGACAAATTTGCATTATTTCAGAAATGATTGTTTCTTGCGTATCATAGATTTGGTGTTGAATGAATTGGAAGACCGTTTTATTCCTGAGAATATTGAGTTGCTGCATTGCGTTTCATGTTTAAGTCCTTGCGAGTCATTTAAGGCTTTTTGACATTAAATCGCTTGTGAGATTAGCGAGATTGTATCCTAACGACTTTCTTGATGTTGATGATGTGGAGTTGTCTAGCCAACTTGAGAACTATATTAGAAGTGTTAAAGCTGATGATAGATTTTCCAATTTGAAGGGGCTCTCAGATCTTTCTAAGACTCTTGTGCAAACAAAGAAAAACAAGACATATAACTATGTGTATAGGCTTATGAAATTAGCTTTGTCTCTTCCGGTGGTAACCGCAGCTGTTGAGAGAGTTTTTTCAGGAATGAAATATGTGAAGGATGAGTTGAGAAACCGGATGTCTAATCCTTGGCTTAATGATTGTCTAATCACTTTTGTGGAGAAGGAAGTGTTTAGCACAGTCGATAATTTAGATATAATTAAGCGTTTTCAGGCTATGAAGAAGAAGAGAGTTCAACTAAACTTGTAATAGAATTATATATTTGATTCAAGTTGCAGCGTACTTCATTATGTCATTTTAACTATATGAGATATTATTACTTTATTTTTATTTTTTTTTTCTGTCGAGTTATATAATTATTTAATAGATAAAGGCACCCCCAGTTTTTAAATCCTAGATCCGCCCCTGCCTAGTACGCTAGATTTGTTTGGTTAATTTCGCATTAATAAAATATGGTGATCATTCTCTACCTTTTCTTAAATAAAAAAAATAGTGAGGCTCCATAACTTTATAAGTTCCTAGGGGTCATTGCAAGCTTTAAAATGATGGTCTACTCTATTAAATATAACGGAGTAGATAAAATTATTTCTCATTGTCGGTGCCAACCCTTTGATAGAAAGAAAAAATTTTGATAGTTGGGTCAAAGAGGTTTTTTTTTCTTTCGTTACCTTTTTTTTTTTGTACTGAACCAGGCTATAGTTGTAGTATGCACACACACAGTTGCTCTGTTCTATAATAAATAAATTGGTGTAAGCAATGTTCAAGCACCCGATATTTTGCTCATTAGCAAAGAAACATTAGTGGCGTTAGTAATTGGGGCCATGTTATTTAGCTTCTTAAGGAACATGATTAAATTCCATGAAGGTAGCATTTATGTTTTCAATATCTGGATGAGGATAAACAAGAAACATTTGAGCTTGAACAGTCTGACTTTTGTTATTTCTTGTACGATTACTACCTTAGAGCATCTGTAGTCGTTTGCCATATATCCAAATTTTTCAAAATTTGGAAAAAAACCTTCTGTAGTTGGTGGCCAAATACCCAAAAAATGGGTTTGATCGCTACAATACGCGGCTATATTTGGCAATCGAAATGGCAATTGCCAAAATATAGCCAGACGATAGATTATCTGCCGGACGAAAGATTATGTTCCGTTGCTTAATTTTTTTTTAATCGGACGATAGATAAAATGCCGTCCCAACTAATTAAAATAATAATAATAAAAAAAAAATGTCGGACGGTAGATAATATACCGTCCAACAATTTTGCTAAAGACAAAAGTGTTGGGACGGTGTATTATCCACCATCCCTCACATTTGGAACTTTTTTTTTTTTCAAAAATTTTTGAGACGAAAGATAATCCATTGTCTGACCAAATTATAGCTTTCGATCACTACAGCGCGCAGCCAAATTTTCTATTTCTATTTGCCAAATACTCAAAAAATGGGTCACAACGACTACAGATGCTCTTACTGGCACGTGAACACATTCCTAACTGTTTCTTAATAAATTAGCTTCATAAATGCCAACAGTTTTACAATAAACTTATAAGAGCGCCCCCTATTCGTTGCTAAAAAAACAAAAAATGTATTTTTTGGCCAAAAAATCCCACTATAGTTTGCAAACAAAATGAAATGAACAGTGGATCGTTTAAATTTAGCTATCGAACTTTAGCGATTGCTAAATATATAAAACGGAAGATGATCATCCGCCTATTAATTTTTTAATTTTTAAAGAGGGACGGACGGAAGAAGATCTTCTGTCCGCCAACTTTTTTCATAATTATCTTTTAGTTTTATTTACGAAAATGTCATTGACTATTTACGAAAATGCTATTATATAATTTTAAAAAATATAAATGGGACGGAAGAAGATCTTCCGTCTGATAACTTTCTTCAAAACTTTTCTTTCCAAATTTACGAAAATGTCATTGATTATTTACGAAAATGTCATTTTCAAATTTTTTTAAAAAAAAAAAGTTAGACTGAAGATGATCTTCCATCTCTTCTAAATTTGACTTTAATGACTGCAGCACTCTCATTCAAATGCTATTTTCTAAATGTTATATATGAATATTTTAACATCAACGATAGTGGATACTCTAAAAAAGCTATACACGTGATACTGTACCAGAAGGGCATTAACTATACAAAGAAATAGCAAAAGCTAAACTAGCATACTCACATGGTTCCAAATTATCTTCTCTAAAAATACGGAAAAAGAAGATGACTTCATTGAATTAATAAATTCAATGCCTTCATGCATTCAAAGATATCCCTTCAAGGGATGGCATTCGGGTCGATAGGGCCGGGCCGGACCCAACCCATTTGGGTTGGCCTGTGTTTCGGGTGGGCTCGGGTCGGGTTGGAGCATTAATCGGATCGGGCCGGGCCGGGTTGGGCAGAGAGAAACTCGACTCGGGTTGACCCACGAACCCATACGGGTTGAACCCGTATTGGGCCGGGCTAGGTCACGGGTTGGCCCGGAAAATTCATTAGTTAATTTTTTGTAACTCCAAAAAATGTAAACAAAAAAAATTACGAATTAAATTCATGAGTTAAATGGGTGTGAAGTGTGAAAAAAATTAATTGCCCACTACCCACTACTTAATTAGCCCACCTCACTCTAGCTATTTATAGTCAATTCCACCTCAGCACTTCTCTCGTCTCACCAATGTGGGACTAAATGCAATTGAATTTTAAACTTTGAAAACTTTTAGTCCCACATTGGTGAGATGAGAGAAGTGAGGATGTGGAATTGGCTATAAATAGCTATGGTGGGGGTTGTCTAATTGAGTAGTGGGTAGTAATCAATTAATTTTGATGTTTACACTCATTTTTATAAAAATTTGAAATATTTTAGAGTATATCTATATGCATATATACATATATAAGCGTATATATTTGCAGTACATATGTACATATGTACATATACTTTGTAGCAAAAAAAAGATTAACAAAATAAACAGCAAAATAAATCAAAAAAATCTAAACGGGTCAGACCCACGGGTGAAATCCAAAAATTCAATGGATCAAAACCTGTGGGTTGGCAGCGGATTTGACTTGGTCAATGGGTTCACGGGTCGGGTTGAGCGGGTTGGGTTTACAAATTTTTCGACCCGGATCGACCCGCGGGTTCAACCCGGACCCAAACTGCTTAATTGCGGGTCGGGTTAGAGTGGGCGGGTCGCGGGTCAACTCGGCCCGGTTGCCATCCCTATCCCTTCTTATCGAAATCCTCATGAATCTGTATTAAAATGCATACGCAAATTAGTGTACAAGTGGTTCAATACCAATTTAATAACTTTGCCCGCACTAGCAGTTTTTGCCTCGATTGTTTCAAGGAATCTAGACATTAATCCATTTGGAGGATTGTGGAGTATGTACTTTTTGTTAGGAATGTGTCTTGAATACTCGTGATTCAGATTAGGAGAAGGTATGATGAAGCACGGAGGTCAAAGCGTCGAAGAGAGCAGAAGAAAAAAAGCAGCAGCAAGGTGCAGCAAAGTTGCAGTCAACTATCCTGGGAGACGGTCGACCGCACACCTGACCACAGTTGTACAGGGTTTGGCCGAGAGGAAGTGTAACACCCCGAATTCCATTTACATGTAATTCGTAGCATAACAGGATACTTTTACTTCAATTCGTATAATTTTACAAGAAAATTAAAACTTTTTATTATACAACACGGGTCTTTACATCAATGCAGTAATACAACATGGTAAATACAACGTTTAACATCAACAACTTAAATCATGATAATAGTCTTTAGCATCAATTCATCTTCATGCCCTCTTGCTAATCCAAGTTCTGCACTGGAAAAACTGTGGGCACGTCAGTTGTATACAACCAACGCAATGTAATAAAACAACGATCCTCACTATGCCATAATATAACGATTCTCTTACTTTAGCAATCATGAACTTGAATGCATATTAATGTGTAAAAGAGTGACTATCCTAAACATGTCAGTGTATGATATGACTTAATGCCTAATGCAGATGTTATACTACAATGACACTAATGCATACTTGTTCGGATTCTGTGCATCCCATTCTACATAAGTCCGAGGGCAAGCACCTACGTACTCCACAATAAAGGGTTTAATCCCTCGCCATGAAAACTACTCGGTAAAAAGATCAAGTTTTAGATATTCCACGAGTACGAACTGGAGTCCACCTTCAGGCTTATACGGAAATCCTTGTTGTGCAAACATCCCGCAAGTGCCACTCTAGCCCTGGTATACGCATATACACTAGAGAACGACCTCCCATCCACCAGACTATTCATGATCCTGGAGTCTACCGTCAAACCAATTATAGTACCGGATTTAATTAAGGCTTTTCTCCATCGCAAGCAACAATAGTCCCGGAGTCCACCGTCAAACTGAGTCTATAGTCCTGGAGTCCACCGTCAGACTATATTGAGGCACCCACTTATGTTTGCTCAAGTTTTATTACATCTCCCCTGAGTGTCTATCCTTAAGTTTTAATACATTAATAATAATTTCCACCTAGAGCTAGCTTACCCTCCTACTGGTCTTACACAAAATGTAACACCCCTTGTTAAAAAATAATATATATATATAACATATGTTGATATATAAAGTGGCTGGTTTGGTAAATATGGAAAAATGAATGGAGGGGGCCCACACGTGATGGAAAACAGTACTTGTGCTGTGCTTGACTTTGGCAAAGGCTACAATGATGACGTGGCTTTCCAAGGGGGGCCCACCCGCTGTTCCTTCTGTGTGTGTCTCTCAGATGAGAGGAGAAAAAGATTTGAGTAAGGGATTTAATCCCATATCGAGATTTGAGAAGAATATAATAATATTAAAATATAATTACCTATGATCAAGAGTCACCAATCCGGTTAACCACCTTTTGAGAGGCAGCCTGTGGTGGGCAGTTGTACTACATAGTATCTAATTTGTCCTATAAATTGTATAAATTGTCTGAGCTAGGGGCAGGGGCGTTACAAATGGTATCAGAGCTAACTTTCGACACTGAGTGTGGGTAAGAGTGGGTGAGATGTATGCCTGAGATGGAGCTAGTAGATGTACCAAATAACCACTTTTTAGAAATCTATCATTCATATGTTTTGGTTAGAAAAATTTTACTACATTATGAATGAATTTTTATTTAGAAATTCTCATCCTTCACATCGAATTTATAATTCATTTCTAATATCCACACAATTTTATAAGCAAAAAATTAACAACCTGCAAACAAATACTCAATTCTAATCATGGTTTATTAATTGTACCTAACAGCATACACCTTGCTACTTTAGCATACAACAAATTTCATGTTTCATTTTTACCAAACATGCATGATATGACTAAAAATAGGGGTTAAATCGGAACCGTCCAAATCGGACGTGAATCTTAAAGCCTGGGGGTAAAATGGTGATTTCACCTACAAGCAGGTCAGAAGAGGGTGCTGGATCTTCTCCCCGAAGACCCGATAATCCACGAACGGATCCATCTCAACTGGGTGCTGGTTTTAACCCGCAGCGAACCCAGTCCAGCAGGGTAGAATTAGGGTTTCTGATTAATTCTAATCAACGGCTCTGATTTGTATCTATCCTTTCACTGGGAATTAGGGATTACATTCCTAATCTAATCCCAAAGGCGGCTATAAATACCCCCCATCCACCACCATTAAGAGGTAGTCAATCTTTTGCCAATTTACGCTCTCTTATAATCTTCCTGATTACTGACTTGAGCGTCGGAGGGTGCGTCGCCGGGATCAACCCCGGTGTCTCGCACTTTTTGCAGGTGAACGGCGGGAGTCAGCGGTCAAACTCCGGCGAAAGAAGTTAAGGTTTGATTATTCAGTTTTCCTAAGGGTCCACAAATATTATCTGTTTGCCTCCACACCAGATTCAGCGGTAAAAGATTGGCGCCGTCTGTAGGAAACAACGAATAGCAGTCCTTCCTCTTTCTGTTGGTCAGATCCTACCCAGCCATGCCTCCAAAGAAACTTAGATCTAGGGGGTCCAACCGTGGACCTACTCCTCAACAAGAGAACCCCCTAGAAACGGTCCAGCCGCAGGGACTCCCTCCTCAACCCGACCAAGCCCTGCAGTAGGACCAACTTCCTCCTCAGAATCTTCAACCCCCTCGCGGTCAAACCGGTCCCCAGAATGCTGGTGCGGGGGGCTCCCGTCCCCATCCTCCGAAACAACCTCTCCAACATGACCACGTCCCCGTACACAATCCCTCTACCAATTCCATGGCATCCCAAAACCCCCGAGCTTCTGATGACCTTCGCAATACCATCCTCAATCGGCAGAAGGAAGAGGACCTTCGCCACCGTTTGGATGAAAGGCGATCCCGAGAGGGAGCCTCCTGCCAACAACGTCCAAATGAGCAATTTCCTCATCCCCGAGACTACAGAAGGTCCCCCCTCGCCGAGGGCGGAGAGAGCCCCCCGGCCACCATAGAAGAAGACCTCACTCTCCTGATGTCCGGTGACCTCTAAGGAACGATGACGCACCCATCACTCGTGCCGAGTTCCAGCAATTCCAAGCAACCATCTTATAAGCCCTCAATCTCCGACCCAACAACAACAATGCTCAGAGGATCCCCACTCCTCCTCCGGTCCAAAGTCCTTGTTGATGGTCCCTAACTCCTCCCCAAGCTCCTAGCAACCCCTAGCACATTTCTAGTCCTCGCCACTCCCGGAGCTACCGCCGTCGCAGCCCCCGCTCTTCCTCGTACGAAGACGAGTCCAGAGGCTCGTTTGATTACCGTCGAAGGGATGATACTGTCTACCATCGTCTCCACGAAATGGAGAGGCGCTTGGGTCAGCTAGACAGAGAGGAAGAGCTTAGAGGAAGGACCCTCCGTCCGAGCCGACCTCCTTTCTCTCGAACCATCATGGAAGAGGCCGTTCCAATAGGCTTCAAGCCTGCACAATTCGAGATTTATTCCGGGGAGTTCGACCCCGTGGACCACATCGAAAGCTTTAAGACCCTCATGCTAATCCACCAAGCTTCCGACGCCCTGCTCTGCAAAACTTTCCCCGCTACTCTCAAGGGTCCGGCCCGGGAATGGTACTCTCGCCTCGCCCCATCCTCATTATTCTCCTTTGAGCAATTTGAGATCCTATTCGTCACCCACTTCGTGAGTAGCCGCCGAACTGAGAAGACCAGCATTTCGCTACTGTACCTTAATCAGAAGAAGGGTGAGAAGTTGAGACACTATGTGAAAAGGTTCACCGCGGAAGCTAGGTCCATCGCTTCCCTCGACCAGTCGGTTGCTGCCGCGGCCTTCCAATCAAATGTCCTTAACTCCAGCCTCTGCTCCTCCCTTGCCAAGAAGCCCCCGTAGAACTTCTCTGATCTCCTTCTCCGAAGCGAGAAGTATATTCGGGCTGAGGAAGCTGAGCACCGTCCCAATTTTGGCCTTCCTCAGGGTCCAAGAGAAAGGGAACAGAAGAAGAAGGAGCCAAGAAGCTCTAAAAGGATAATGGCGGTCAGCGCAGCCCTTTTCCCAGATTCAAAAAATTCACTCCTCTTAACGCCAACATTTCCGCTATTCTCATGGAAGTTGAGAAGGAAGGGGTGATACCTCTTGCCCCGAAGATGAACACCCCTGGCAAGAAGAGGGACAAAGAGAAGTGGTGCCGCTATCACTAGGACCATGGTCACGACACCAATGATTGTCGGGCCCTGAAGAACGAGATCGAGGCCCTCATCCAGAGGGGGCAGCTGGCCAAATTCGTGAGAAAGGACCGAACCGATCTTCCTCCTCCTCCACGGGGGGCTAACAAGCATCCTGAACGACGCGATGAGACACCCAAATTCGAAGAGGAGGGTGTCCTACACCTCATTCATGGGGACCCAATGGGGGGCTCCTCCAACTCCTCTTGAAAGGCGTTCATAAGAGAAGTTAATTCGGTACCTATGATGTAGCACCGGGCAGATTTTTAGCTAGTGTGTATCATCTTACAAAAATCCAGTATGCGCCGTAGTGCCTGGTACTCGGACATTGGCTCGAGGCATTTTCTCTACCCCTTCTTACCCTGAAAAAGCAGGGTCACCTTGCGTCCTTGAACCGATAACCATCCTTCGGCTAACCTAGCCTCCTCCGTCCCTCGGGACCAACAAGGGGTAGTACAGGAATATTCACCTGTTGTCCATCGACTACGCCTTTCGGCCTGATCTTAGGCCCTGACTCACCCTCCGTGGACGAACCTTGCGGAGGAATCCTTAGGTTTTCGGGGTCCTCGAACCACACAAGAATTTGTCGATATTTTTGATTTTTTATTTCTTCACGGCACACCTCCCCCTAAAGGCCTCAGAGTACCCGTCACATTCTCAGATGAAGACCTGGTGGGCGTCTGAACCCCCCACTACGACGCACTTGTGATCAACCTCCATATGGCAAATTTTAAAGTGGAAAGGATACTGGTGGACAATGGCAGCTCCGTTAACATCCTCTTCCTCGCTGCCTTCAAAGGGCTCAAGCTATCCCGGGACAGGCTTAAGCCCGCCGGCTATACGCTCCATGGGTTCACGGGAGTGCCAGTGACTATAGAAGGGGTAATCACCCTCGACGTAACCGCTGGCAAAACTCCTACTACCCGAACGGAGCCGATGGACTTTATGGTCGTTGATGTCCCCGTAGCTTATAATGTCATCCTAGGCCGGCCCGGCCTAGCTGCTCTAGAAGCCGTCCCATCGGCTTATCACCTCAAGATGAAGTTCCTCACCCGGGTAAGAGTAGGGGAAGTAAGAGGCAGTCAAGAAATGGCCCGCAAATGCTACATGGCCTCTACTTGGGGTCCAGTCCTCTCCCTCGAAATACTTGAAATCCCCCAAGAGAGTGTCCGACAAATGTCCGAGCCGGTGGATGAATTGGAGGAAGTGCTCTTCTCTGAGCAAGATCCGAGCCGCAAGTTCTTTATCAGTAAGACCCTCCCATCTGCCCTATGCTCCGACATAGTCCAGTGCATTAGAAAGAACCGCGACATCTTTGCCTGGTCGGCCGCCAACATGCCTGGAATTTCCGAAGAGCTCCTAGTCCACCACCTCAGCGTTTCTTCGGGGTCCAAACCGGTCCAACAGAAGAGGCGCAAGTTTTCTCCCGAGCGCCAGCAAGCTATAAAAGAGGAGGTGGATAAGCTCCTTAAAGCTCGGTTCATACAAGAGGTCAATTACCCCGAATAGCTCTCGAATGTTGTGATGGTAAAGAAGGCCAACGGGACCTGGAGAATCTGCATCGACTTTACCGACCTAAACAAAGCATGCCCCAAAGATCCCTTCCCTCTTCCAAGCATCGATACTCTGATTGACACCACTTCGGGCCATGAGCTTCTCAACTTCATGGACGCTTTCTCCGGGTACAATCAAATCCGCATGTTTCCCCCAGATATCCCGAAGACCTCCTTTGTTACCGATCAGGGCCTCTACTGCTACAGAGTAATGCCTTTCGGGTTGAAGAATGCAGGTGCCACCTATCAACGCCTCGTCAACAAGGTCTTCCAAAATCAGATCGGCCGCAACATGGAGGTGTATGTTGACGATATGCTTGTGAAGAGCATCCATAGCACCGACCATGTAGCCGATCTGCAAGAGGCATTCGATGTACTCAGGAATCATGATATGAGGCTCAATCCGAACAAGTGTGCGTTCGGAGTCTCGTCGGGGAAATTCCTAGGCTTCATGGTTAGCCAAAGAGGAATCGAAGCCAACCCCGAGAAAATCAAAGCCATATTGGACATGGATCCTCCCAAGAATGTGAAAGAGGTTCAGAAGTCGACGGGACGCCTCGCTGCAATAGGGTGTTTCCTTTCTAAGTCATGGGAGAAGTGTCTTCCCTTCTTTAAATCACTTAGAGGGGCTAAGGGCTTCGAATGGGATCAGCAGCAGCAAGAATCCTTCGATCAACTTATAGCCTACCTAATCAATCCCCCTCTCTTCAGCAAGTCTATCCCCGGGGAAACCCTCTACCTCAACTTGGCTGCCTCCGAACAGACCCTCAGTGCCGTCTTGGTGAGAGAAGAAGATAGGGCTCAGAAACCCATCTACTACGTGAGCAAGGTACTTCGGGATGCTGAGCTTCGTTATCTAAGGCTAGAGAAAGTGGCATACGCCTTGGTTATGGCAGCTAGGAAGCTTCGCCCATATTTCCAATCCCACTCGGTAGTCGTTCTTACCGACCAACCGCTGAAACAAGTCCTTCAAAAGCCGGAGACCTCTGGCCGCCTCATGAAGTGGTCGATCGAGCTGAGCCAGCATGATATATCCTACCAGTCTCGAACCACGATCAAGGCTTAGGCCTTAGCTGAATTCATAGTCGAAAGCACCATTCCCGAGGTCAGTCAAGTGAAAAACGGACCTCCTATTTGGACGGTATATGTAGATGGGTCCTCTTGCACCGAGGGGAGCGGAGCCGGGGTCATTCTGGTAGGCCCAGATGACTTCGTTCTCCAATACTCCCTCCGCATCAACTTCAAGGCCTCCAACAATGAAGCAGAATATGAAGCCCTTATAGCCGGTCTCTGAATGGCTCGCAAGGCAGGGCACAATGCCTCCACATATTTAGTGACTCTCAGCTGGTCGTAAATCAAGTCTTGGGCGAGTATGAAGAGCGAGATGACCGAATAGCTAAGTATCTAGCCAAGGTCCAAAATCTCATGGCTCTATTCGAAGAGGCACTTATTCGGCGAATCCCCTGGGAGGAAAATGCCCAAGCAGATGCCCTCTCCAAGTTATCCTCTTCCTCCCTCCAAGGTCTCGAGCAGACCGTCTTGATTGAAGTGCTCCTGAAGCCGAGCATAGAAGAAGAAACTTCTGACTCAATGGAGTCATTGCCTATTCAACTTCAAGATAATTGCATGAAACCCCTGGTAGATTTTCTAAAGGATGGGCTCCTCCCCGAAGACCCTAAGGACGCTCGTCGAGTTAGAACCAGAGCGGAGTGGTACACCTTTGTTGAGGGGATCTTGTACAAACGCTCCTTCACACAAGTTGACGGCAGACGTTACCTAAGGTGCCTCTCCCCCGAACAAGCCACATACGCCTTGCAAGAGCTTCACGAAGGCATAGGCGGAGTACTCAGGGTCTAGATCCCTTGCTCGGAAGGTGTTTAATTATGGATATTTCTGGCCTACCCTCCTACAAGATGCTGAATGACACGTTCGGCAATGCAGCTCTTGTCAAAAGTATTCCAACATTCGTCGCCTACCCCAAGCTCAACTCGCTTCCTTATCAAGTCCGATCCCTTTCGCAATGTGGGGGATGGATTTACTAGGGCCGTTTCCACCAGCTCCCGGCCAACTCAAATTTTTAGTCGTGGCAATCGACTACTTCTCGAAGTGGATAGAGGCCGAGCCCTTGGTTACAATCACCGAGAACAAAGTCCTTCAGTTCTTCTGGAAGAGCATCATCTGCAGGTTCGGTGTCCCTCGGGTCCTCATAACTGATAATGGAACACAGTTTACTGGGGCCGCATTCCGAACTCTGTGTGAAGACCTCGCCATCCAACAACACTTCTCCTCCATCTCCCACCCACAGTCAAATGGTCAAGTAAAAAATGCTAACCGACAAATCCTCTCCGGTATTAAGAAGAGGCTGGATAAGTCCGCTAAAGGCTTATGGGTAGATCAGCTCCCTAACGTACTGTGGAATTATTGCACTATGAAACGGACCCCCACAGGAGAGTCGCCGTTCAATCTCACCTACGGGTCCGAAGCTGTGATACCCCAGGAAGTCGGTGTACCCTCTCCTCGCTTAATTGCCTATGAAGAAGAGCAAAATGCCAGGGAGCTTCGGGCGAACCTGGATTTGATTGATCAGCTCCGTGAAAGAGCTTCGATTTGCCAGTAAAGCTACCGAAGGAGGATCGAGCTAGCCTACAACAAGTGAGTCCGTCCCACCGACCTCAAAGAAGGGGACTTGGTCCCCAGAAAGTTAGCTATCTCATTCCCTAGTTAGAAGAGTAAGCTAGCTCCAAATTGGGAAGGACCCTACAAGATCACCAAGGTGGTTTGGCCCGGAACATACCGTCTAGAAGACCTTGAAGGCAGAGAGATTCCCAGGACTTGGAATGCCGACCATCTCCTAAAGTACCAAGAGAGCGCCTGAGCGCCTCTCTAAGTACCTTCAGATGTCGAACCGTTCCTTTCCTCCCACTTGTATTTTACTTTTGCTTCTTTATTTCTCAATGTAGTAACGGCTCGCAACTTAGAAGCAGCCGATTATTAGTGATCAATAAAGAATATCCTTTTTTCCGAATTTACCTTGTGACTGCTTGCATCTCTCTGTTTTTAATTTCTTTTATTCAAACGACGAGTTCGGAGTCCAACACTTGGCTCGACTCCGCTTCGCAAACTCGCTCTTAAGCGAGCTAGAAGTGTTTCGCCATTCGGAATTGCTCCCACAACTGTTGAAACAAACCCTAACGACGAGTTCGGAGTCCAACACTTGGCTTGACTCCGCTTCGCAAGCTCGCTCTTAAGCGAGCTAGAAGTGGTTCGCCATTCAGAATTGCTCCTACAACCGTTGAAACAAATCCTAACGACGAGTTCGGAGTCCAACACTTGGCTCGACTCCGCTTCGCAAGCTCGCTCTTAAGCGAGCTAGAAGTGGTTCACCATTCAAAATTGTTCCCATAACTGTTGAAACAAACCCTAACGACGAGTTCGGAGTCCAACACTTGGTTCGACTCCGCTTCGCAAGCTCGTTCTTAAGCGAGCTAGAAGTGGTTCGCCATTCAGAATTGCTCCCACAACCATGGAAACAAACCCTAACGACGAGTTTGGAGTCCAACACTTGGCTCGACTTCGCTTCGCAAGCTCGCTCTTAAGCGAACTAGAAGTGGTTCGCCATTCAGAATTGCTCCCACGACCGTTGAAACAAACCCTCGCCTCTTCGTCTCTATGATTAGACGAGCTAACGTTTGGTTCTTATGGTTCGTTTCAAAATTGGAGTAACCACCGTACGTCTCGAGTGCACAAACTCTGATTTTATTAAAGAACTTTAATGTTATTACAAGACCAAGCTACTACAACAAGGTGCTTTACAAGACCAAGCTACTACAACAAGGTGCTACACAAATTCAAACGCATAATACAACTCTTTCAATGCTTCTTCGGGACGGGGACGTTTCGGTTCAGAGAAACACGAGGGCAGCGCCGCTTAACCTCCGAGCTCGTCTCTAGACAAACGAACCGAGACCCCTCTTCGGCGTTGCCTCTGACTGTGGCTCCGACCGAGGCACTGCTAGACGAGATGGCCACACCGCTCTGAGCGTCGGCCGGGCTCCGCCGAACGATAGGTGGACGAGTCGCGAGCTCGTAGAAGAAGATCCCCCTCTCGCTCTCCTCGCAAGTACATGAAGTGCTTCGGACGTTAACCCTCAAAGGCTGAGGTTTAAGGCGGGCGACTTCCTCATCGAGTTCGACGATCCTATCCTTCAAAGTATCGTCCTTCACAGATATCTTAAACCGAGGAAGCTTAGCCGAGCCTGCGTCACTAGCACTGTCAGCTATGATACGGCAAAGGTTGGTCACTTCAATGCTTTTGTCGACCGTAACCCTCCTTAATTGCTCGACCTCTGCCGTAAGCTCGTCACGCTCAGCCGTCAGCTTCCCCATTGCCGAAATTAACTCATTTAACTCATCCTCCTTCGCCGAGAGCTCTTCTTCGGCTATTTGCAAATGGCGAACCTCCGCCAGCAGCTCGCTTTTCTCTTTCTCGACGTCGAACAACACCCTCCTGAGCAACTCCACCTTGCCTTCGAGACGAGCTTCGTGAGACCGCTTCCGTAGTTCTGCACGAAGGCGGGCTGCCTCGGAGACCGAACTAAGTTCGACGATCTGAAAGAACGAAACATATCAACACAAAAAGAAAAAAGACTAAACGCAGTGCTCAACACTTGCCGAACTTCAGAGAAATTCTGAGCCCAACACTTGGCCAAATTTCAAAGAAACTATCCCACACTTGGTCAAAACTCGAGTTCAGGCAAAATTTTATTCATGGCAAAAAAGCGGTGGCCAGTCTGCTATAAGGCATTACAATAAAAGAAAGAAAAAAAATTATTACAAAAGCGAAGGGATCAAAGGTCCACTTGGGGTGGCAGCTCGGACACAGGCGCCACGGCAGATGGCCCCTCGCCCCCTGTCGCCCCTGCTTGAGGGTCGACTGCCACGGTCTCCGGAATGACAGGCACCTCGCCACCCCACTACGCGCCCTCTTCTTCTCCTTCCTCCTCTTCGCCCTCCTCTTCGTCGCCTTCTACCTCGCTGCCGGGCCACAGCCGGTACCCCACCCTCTTGAAGCCAAGGACCCGAGCCTCCACGTGGTCGAGCGCTCTCACGTAAGAAAGCTCCATATTCTTGGCCATGTGGCTCTTCACCTCGGCTTCAATCTCCTTCCTCACCTTCTCCACCGCCTCGGCCTGTCCTGCCTTCACCGCCTCCAAGGCCTTCGCCGCTGCGGCCCTCTCCTCGTCAGCCTTGGCGACCTCCGCAGTGAGCTTCTCCTTCGCTCACTCCAAGGCCGCCTCGAGGTCGGCGACCCGAGCCTCCAAGGCCTCTGAGCGATGCTGCTCCGCGTCGAGCTGCTTCACAGCCCTCGCCCTTTCTGCCTGGTCCTTGTCACTGAGGGCCTTCAACTCCCTCTCCTGCTCGGTGAATTCTTGGATGAGGTGGCTGAAGTGACAGGTGGCCTGCAAAAAGTATGAGTTATGTTGCTACAAAAGCCGAGCTTTGGACTTAAGAAATTTTCAGAAAGAATCAAGACTTACCGACATAAGCGACCGAGCGATTTCGTAGGTATCGTCGCCGGTCATCCCCGCCATCAGGGCGGCTCGATCCTTTGGGGTCGCAAGATGCTTGATGGCCTGCATGCACATCTACGAATCACCCAAAAAGCCGTCGTGGTTCTTCACCCGCCAGTCGGGGACGAACAACTTCTTGTGGGCCTCGGTCAAGATCTGCTCGGCCTGAGGCATCAAAGGCGAAGCCTGCAGCGCCAGCGCCGCCGAAATAAAGAAGGCCTCACTTGCCAGGGTAGATGGGGCAGGGGCAGAAGGGTCGGGAAGGACGACCACCGTTGGAGATGGTGCCTGAGTAGGGTCGGCGGCAACCGAGGGGGCCTTGGTGGGTCGGCCGGACGTGAGACCAGTGCTCGGCTTCTTCCTTTTCCTGCTGTCGGCGACCTTGCTTCGCTCAGTCATCATGCCCATGAAGTCCATCTTCGGTGCCTCTGTTCAGAGCAACAAAAGAAAATGTTAAAAGAATGTACAAGGCATTTGAAGAAATAATTTACAGTGAGATGTCAGGAGCATACTCGGGTCGATCGGACTAAGGCCCGACCCGTGCAGCACCTCCTCGATCATCTCTCTCCAGCTCAACATCGGGAAAGCGATTAGTTTGGCCGACACCTCCTCCTCGGCAGCTGTCAACACCGGGTCGACCATCGCGAACTTCGGCACCTCTGCCTTCCACCGAGTCGGGATGCCCAACGGCGAGGGCCCCTTTAATAGAAAGAACTTCTCCTTCCAATGCTTTATCGAATCCGGATTTTCAATTAACTTAACGCCTCGCCGGGGTGACAAGTAATAGCGAGGCTCGAGCTTTGTCATCCGGTTGATTCGATACAAACTCCGGAGGATGACGATGTCCGGCTCGACCTCGGCAATACGGCACTGAAGCAAGAAGGTGAGCACGTGGCGCCAAGTGTTCGGCATGAACTGCACCGGGGCCAGACAGTTTCAGTGAAGGACCTTCAAAACGAAAGGGTGGAGAGGGAAGCGCAGACCAGCGTTTAAGGAGTCGAAGTCGAAGACGCACGTGTCCAGTGACAGCTCGGTGTTCGCTCGCATCCCTGGGCTGGGGAGGATCAGCCTATACTCCGGAGGGATGGCGAACCCCTTTCTGATCCGGAGAAGATCCCGCTCGGATAATACCGAAGCTAAATCATCCACCTCGGTGACCTCCCTCGGGGCGTTCTCCTCGTAAGTCGTCGAGCGACCAACGATCACCTTCTCCAGCAGATCGCCGCTGTACTGCCTAATTCCGACGTGACCGGACAGCACGCCAAGGTACCGACCCAACTCGGGGGCTCGCCTCTCAGGCTCCACGATCTCCTCGACTATCGAAGATCGGGCCACTACTCTCTTCTTCTTCTTCTCGGCCGCAGACGACCCTACTACCTCCTTCCCCTTCCTACGGCTCACTACTTCCCTCCCCTCCTCGGCGCTTCTATCTCCCGAGGATGATGCCTCACTCCCCGAGCTCACTCTTGACATCTCGAATAAATAATCTAAGGCAAAGAGGACTGACCTTGAAGTGACGTAACCTTGAAGTGACGATCACGGTCGGAAATAGTTTGCCGAAAATCGCCTGGCCCTCGCGACAGCTAGCACAAACACCTTGGAGCACAAATTGCCGCTAGCAGAGCAAACTTAGAGCAAAAGTAAAAACTTGGGAGTAAAAGTAAGAAATGAGCCAAGGGGTGGGGGGGGGGGGGGGTAAGAACTTATAGCCAAAAAGCGACTGTTGGGCTTTCAAAATGTCTAAGGGCCCACTAAGGGAAGGTAAAACGACAAAACGCAAAGCTGCGATGTTTCAGGGGAAAGGCTCTTCATTTTGCTTAAACACCACCCCTCGACGACTCGTGGCCCGCCGAACCACGGGGCAATCTGACGGGTGACGAGGTACCGACCTCCACATATGGAGAAAAATACCGCCGAGCCAATTTCACCATCGGATCGCCTCAAAATTCGCTTCAAAACATGATGGACGGCTCAGATCACGCCACGCCCACAAAACAACAAGATAATGTTTTCTCGTGATCTGAACCTCCAACTTCGTGATGCGCGCCGCGATGAACGTCTCAGATCTCACCACGTGGTTCGAAGACTCGATCCGAGCTCCTGATTCACCGAAGCATTCGGTCGAGCCGCCGAGCCACCATCCTCTCGAGCCGAGGTGACGAGGTACCGACCTCCACATATGGAGAAAAATACCACCGAGCCAATTTCACCGTCGGATCTCCTCAAAATTCGCGTCAAAACATGATGGACGGCTCAAATCACGCCACGCCTACAAAACGACAAGATAACGTTTTCTCGTGATCTGAACCTCTAACTTCGTGATGCGCGCCGCGATGAACATCTCAGATCTCACCACGTGGTTCGTAGACTCGATCCGAGCTCCTGATTCACCGGAGCATTCGGTCGAGCCGCCGAGCCACCATCCTCTCGAGCCAAGGTAACGAGGTACCGACCTCCACAAATGGAGAAAAATACCGCCGAGCCAATTTCACCGTCGGATCGCCTCAAAATTCGCATCAAAACATGATGGACGGCCCAGATCATGCCACACCCACAAAACGACAATATAACATTTTCTCGTGATCTGAGCCTCGTCCTCGCGATTCGTGCCATGACGAACGCCCCAGATTAAGCCACCTATCCCAGCTGTTCGTTCCGAGCTGCTAAGCCGCCGGAGTGCTTAGTCGAGCTACCGAACAGCTTAGCTGAGCCACCGGGCTACTAAGGACAGAGGACAAGGAGTTGAGCTATCGGAGTGCTTAGCCGATCTACCGAACAGCTTAGCTGAGCCACCGGGCTACTAAGGACAGAGGACGAGGAGTTGAGTCACCGGAGCGCTTAGCCGAGCTACCGAATAGCTTAGCTAAGCAACCGAGCCACCGAGCCGAGGTGATGAGGTACCGACCCTCACATTTGAAGAAAAATGGTGCCGACCCTCCTCAGCCGTTGGATCTTGTCAAAAAACGTGCTAGAGCATGATGGACGGCTCAGATCATCCCACGTCCACAAAACGACAAGAAGCGTTTTTTGGGATTTGCGCCTTAATGGTCGCCCCAGATCATGCCACGTAGCTCGGCAGATCATTGTGCACCGAGCCGAGGATCCGAACCGATGTGTCGAGGTGCCGACCCTAGCATACGAAGAAAATACTCGCCGAGCTACCTAGGCCGTCCGATCCTCCAGAAAATCGCACTCAACACTGATGAACGGTCCAGATCGCGCCACGACGTAATTCGGTATTAAAAATTAATTTTTATTTATTAAAATCGTGTTATTTATTTAAAAATTACGAAAAATGATTAAAAATTCGGAAAAATTAATTAAAAATTCTAGAAAATAATTATAAATTTGGAGAAACATTTTTTATCCCCCGAGTAAATAATTATTGCCTAGAGTGGTTGATTAAGACCCCCGAACGACGAATCAGCGCTTCGTAAAATTATATAAGTGATCCGAAAAATAGATAAAAATTAAGAAAAATTCCAGAAAACCAGAGCAGCTCAAGAACAACTTAGATCGCGCAGCCAACTCGGAAAATCACCATACTACCCCACTCTATGATCCGGCACCTCCCATTTTGGACTCCGATACAACTTCGCAAGCCATTAAGATAGAAAAACTACTCCTCAAAGGCTGATCAAACTCAGTCTTCGGGAGTGGGGGGCTCGTGATATGGCTAAAAATAGGGGTTAAATCAGAACCGTCCAAATTGGGCGCGAATCTTAAAGCCTGGGGTAAAATGGTGATTTCACCTGCATGCAGGTCTGAAGAGGGTGCTGGATCTTCTCCCCGAAGACCCGATAACCCACGAACGGATCCATCTCAACTGGGTGCGGGTTTTAACCCACAGCGAACCCAGTCCAGTGGGGTAGAATTAGGGTTTCTGATTAATTCTAATCAACGGCTCTGATTCGTATCTATCCTTTCACTGGGAATTAGGGATTACATTCCTAATCTGATCCCAAAGGCGGCTATAAATACCCTCCATCCACCACCATTAAGAGGTAATCAATCTTTTGCCAATTTATGATCTCTCATAATCTTCCTGATTATTGACTTGAGCGTCGGAGGGTGCGTCGCCGGGATCAACCCCGATGTCTCGCACTTTTTGCAAGTGAACGACGGGAGTCAGCGGTCAAACTCCGGTGAAGAAGTTAAGGTTTGATTACTCAGTTTTCCTAAGGATCCACAAATATTATCTGTTTTCCCCCACACCAGATTCAGCGGTAACAATGCACAATATACATCACAAAAATTCGACTAAAAACTCATACTAATTATTACCTTAAAACATCAAAATTTCCTACACATGCATTCTATTATACTTTAGAAAGCAAGAAGAAACACCCACCCATATGAAGTATTGAAGTATTTCTCCAAGCAGTACAACTCCAAAAAGCCCCCAAGCCCCTCCTCGAAATCTACGCACAAAGGGAAAAGAAGGCTACAAATTTTCGGCCAGCACATAGCACCATCAACTTTTTTTTTGATTTTGTTTGTCTTTTGTGATTAGGAAAGGGGATGGGTGGGATTATGATGGAAAGTTAATTAAATATAGGTTAGTGTAATTACCCACTAAACAATTAATTCCCCACTTAAAACAATTAATCACCCACTCATCTCTTCCCCTCCTCCAATCACCCCATGCACAGCCAGCCAAGTCCCTTGAGTTGCTCACATGTGCACGTGCACTCTACATGCACACACTTCTCATTCTTTTAATTAATTGTTTATAATCCATTTGGATGTGTTTATTACGTGACAAATAAGTAGGATTAAAGAGTGTACATTTAAAATGTAGAAACAATTATGGGCTTCTCTTTTAATAATTTTTTTAGTGGGCTTTAAAATAGATTTTAGGCCTATGGGTTTTAATTAAAAAAATAAATAATACAAATGTGAAAAATAAAATGAGAAAAAAAATGTGCAAGACTTTTAGAAAAATTTAGAAATAAAAATGCACTTAAAAAATTACGTGCGATGCACATAAAAATATTCAAAATATGAAATAGATTTGATTAACGAGGAACTGTTTATAAATACCCGAAATATAATATATGAAAAATATTTATTTTGATAATATTACGGATATTTCACGTGACAGAAAATATAATATACGAAAAACCTGACGAACGTAGGGTATCCGCAGCGCAGGTTAGCTCGAAGCATCTCCTGTGCCCCCTAGCTGATAGACAGCTGATAGACTGTAGTCTATGGCTTGTTCACCTTTCTTGACATAGAGCATGACAGAGTTCCGAGGGTCCATCCCTTAGCTCCGACAGGAATCTCTCCCGCCCTTATCATGACACTTCAGAAATTAACAGACGGGATATGTATCCCGTGCTCCCAACTCGTGAGAAGGCATAGATCGTATCCCTTTGACAGGAAGGATACAACCAATAACACCACCTAGTGTTGGCCTATAGAATAGGTCGGTTCATAAGGTATCACCCTTAATACCAACTATTTCCATTCGGCGAAACTGATAATAAATAAGGGTTAAGTAGTAATAGCCATAAGTTACTACCCTAACAATTTCACTAACCCTAAACAACCCGAGGGATGACAACAGTACTAGCACAACATGCTAGGTCCTAAGTTAGACTTCGCAAGATAACTTTACTAGGTGCTCAACCTAGACTTACCAGAATCCCTAAGGATCCTGTTCATAGCCTATCGATCCAAGACCCTGACAATACGAACGTATTCACATGCTACTGCCCTGAACTTGGATTCTGTCCACACTCCTGGCCCGCGATCAATCTACACCGGTTAAGATGTGATAGTGCGCGAGGGGTGATTCATCTACAGTCCACGAGGAGTAAAATAAATACACGTATTTATGGTCGATGGCTCTTAGGATAACTATAAGACCCTAGACGAGCTCTTATCAAGCGAACAATAATAGTGACTTCCCAAACCATTATTACCCATACATTGAAGATGAAGAACGTTCACATGATTTGGTCCAATTTTTTATTAGAACCCTATACAGCTAAAATTCATGGGTTCTCTTTCCCGAATTTGAACTAGAACAACATGCAACTAGGTTCATAGGTTCTTTCCCAAATTTAAGCTAGAACACATGCAACTTGGTTCATAGGTTCTTTCTCAAATATAAGCTAGAATCACCTAGAAACTAAATGCATGGGTTCTTCATCAAATTGAGTTGAACTACCATGGAACTAATTTCATGGGTTTCTTTTAGAAATTGAACTAGAACAATCATGGAACTATAGCATTCATGGGTTCTTTTTAATGGTTTAACTAGATTAGCATGCAAGCCAAATTCATGGGTTCCTTTAATAGTTTGACTAGATTAGCATGCTACTACAACACACTACTCAAACATGCATGTGTCTTAGCAACCTAGAGTAATTAGAGCATGCTACTACAAAATACAACTCAAACATGCATGGGTTCTTTTAAATCCTTCACTAGAACAACTACAACTTAAGCATGCATGGGTTCTTTTGAATCCTTCACTAAAACAACTACAACTCAAGCATGCATGGGTTTTTTTTTAATCTTTTACTAGAACAACTACAACTCAAGTATGCCTGGGTTCTTTTGAATCTTTTACTAGAACAACTACAACTCAAGCATGCATGGGTTCTTTTGAATCCTTCACTAGAACAGCTACAACTCAAGCATGCACGGGTTCTTTTGAATCTTTATGTAACGCCCCGAATCCCAAATACACTGAATTCGAGATGTTCTACAGGACCTTTTCGCTTCCTTTAGTACAATTTTACAAGGAAATTTGAACTTTTCACTTTACATCAGAGTTTACATGAATACATTACAATTTACACTGCACAGCGGAAGTAAACTTTACAACAATGAAACAAATATACAACAACATTGAGTAATCTTTAAGCATTTGTTCCTCTTTAATCTTTATCAAGCCATTTACCTGCATATAAGACTGTGGGTACGTCAGTTTATTCAACCGACGATCATTATACACGGCCATCCTCTCTATGCCGGAAATAGTATAACTTATTTTCCATATTTAACAAACACAATCTTGTCACATATCAGACTAAAGGAACTACCCTATTGATGTCGTATTGTGATTGTGCACTTAGTCCTTAATGCAGTTAATTATGTTACATGACACTAATGCACACTTGTTCAGATTCTATGCATCCCATACTACATAGGTCCGAGGGCAAGCCTCTTAATCGTTCTTCATCTTTGTAGGGTTCAATCCCTTGTCATGACTTAATCTACTACTGTAACTATGGTGAGTATCCTAGATGATCTATGAGTACAAGCTCGTGTACAGAAAACCTGGAGGGGAACCCCAAGCCATGTCTTGACTCATCAAGCATGTATTCTGTGGCAATTCAGCCTCCTTCATGGCACACGATCCTCTTGCAGTCACTAAACATCCCACAAGCATGGCTAAAGTCCGATCATTGCTGAGTTGTGCCCACGCCATGTCTTGACTCATCAAGCATGCATTCTGTGGCTCACACACCCGCACCGTAAACTCTAGTTCTCATACTCGTGTTTTCTCTCACTTTCATCACGTCTTCACTATGCATTAATCCTTAGTTTTTATTAGAATCATGAACAAAATCAAAGCTCTAGAGTTAGCCTCTCCACTAAACCGGACTTATTCATTTATTCACACATGACCAACCTTGGTCTTTCATTTCAATATTTCATTTCATTTCTTTCCAAATGCCGGGGGAGACTTAGCTACTCTTTTGTTTCAATTCCAATTCACAATTTCCCATTTGAGCATTTCCACTCATAAATTCATTTGTTGATTTGTCATACTCAAAAGTATTTCTCTTTTCCAATCATGATTTCTAATTCGTTCAAATAATCCATAACTATACATGAAAATTCATATGCTTTATCAATTATCAATTTCACTTTGAATTTCACATCACTAAAGAATATTCACATTCACATTTTTCACACTATTCTCAAATGAGAATAATTTGCATCACATCACACAATATAATTTTCTTCTTGCCACATTAATCTTCTAATCCTTCATTTCAAATCATTTTTTTGCAAGATACAATTTCACAACAATAAAAATATAGAACCACAGTTCTATTTACACATTTTATTCTCAAATCATGTTTTATTTCATACAAATAATCCCCAAATTATTTTTATAAAGTCCTACATATTTTTAGAAGAATAACCATATTTTTTCCACATTTTTTTGATCACCAAAACATCAAAAAAAACATTTTTTTCCCATCTTGCCGAGGGCAAGATTCGAACCCAGAACCCCGGAGAACACAGCCGACAGCACAAACCACTAGGCCCAAGGTGCTAAACGGTATAAAGGGGCGCTGAGAGTAATAAATACTCTCGGCCGCTGATCTTATATGCTTAAAAATTTATGAAACAAAATAGTGCCACAAGGATTCGAACCCGCAACCTTAAGGCCGAAACCACTGTAGCGATCAGAGCCATCCCGACCACTTGAGCTACGCGCTCAAGTTGTCACTAGCTCAATTCAAATCTCATTTAACCCATACTCTCTGTTATTTAGAACATTTCGACGTTCAACAAAATTGCATATCACATTGTTCTTACTAATATACTGTAAAAATCCGAATTAATCGTTTTCCATCATGAATTTTATTCCAGTAGATGAAAATAAATTTCTTAAATAATTAAACATAATTTTCTCCATAATTAACATATTTCTACCATACAATTTGGTTAATGTAACATACTACTAATACATTTTTTGACATTATAATTTCATCAATCTCTATACTAATTCTCTACTCTTATACATTTTCCAAACATAAAAATTACATCTTAATTTATTCGTTACCACGCCATACAAAGTTTCCAATTTAGCACATAAAAGTGACATAGTCGATATACTAATTTTTTGCACATAATTTTTTCATGCTACTAACAAAGGTTTCTTCACACAATTTATAACCACATTCTTATTGCACACACTTGAATTTTAAGAGTAGAAACACACACAAATTGCATATCAACAATTCAATCAATTAGAGATCATCTTTCCAATTAAATGTGCATTCTTATTAATCATTTTCATGCATTATTTTGCTAATTAAATCTAGCATGCATTCCTATATTAGAAATTGGGAAAATTTACCCACCTTGTATGGAGAGAAAAATTACAACTAGCAAATTCCTAGACGAATGTCCTTGCAACGAATGACTCCTCCTTGAACACGTGCACCCAAGCCTTCAAGTACCCAACCGAATGCTCCCTCTTCCTTGATGTAGCCGGCCTCCCCTCTTGTAGTTGCAGGCAAAGATCCCACACACTCTCAATTTTTTAACTCACAAAATCACCACTAGATAATATAATTGAACTATAGGTTTGGAAGAGAATAATTTTACACAAGAATAACTAGCCAGGGGGGGGGGGGGTATTTATACTAAAAATCAAAGAGAATGGAGGGCTAGGATCAAGTAGTTGGTTGTAAGATGGAGGGCTAGGATGAAAGTAGGAGTTACATTAACTACCCATAACCAAGTAACCACCACACCATGATCACCACCCAAATTTTGGTTTTCCCTCCAAGATGCAATCCGGCCATGCTAGGAGTGTGCATATTGCACATGTACGCGTAGTGCAAGTGCATGCAACTAGGCCCAAAAATTGTACATTTTATTTATAAAATAAACTTTAATTTTGTATTCTACATTACAAGTCATATAAAAAAAAATTAACTAATGGGCTTTAGTTTAATGGGCCAAAATAATTATTATAAAATAATAAATTAAATTACTTTGGGCTTTTAAAAGAAAGAGCTTTTGTCTAATTGAAAGAAGGCTTATAGAAAAATAATTAAATATCTTTACTCATCTTGATGAAAATATTTACAAAAATATTGCACGTGCACACTACGTGCAAAACAAATAATTTTTCATTAAATGAAAAATCAGGGCATTACACTTTACTAGAACAACTACAACTCCAGTATGGGTTCCTTTTGAAATCTTTACTAGAACATCTACAACTCAAGCTTGCATGGGTTCCTTTTGAAATCTTTACTAGAACAACTACAACTCAAGCATGTATGGGTTCCTTTTGAAATCTTTACTAGAACAACTACAACTCAAGCATGGGTTCCTTTTGGTTCCTTTTGAAATCTTTACTAGAACAACTACAACTCAAGCATGGGTTCCTTTTGAAATCTTTACTAGAACAACTACAACTCAAGCATGCATGGGTTCCTTTTGAATCTTTACTAGAACAACTACAACTCAAGCATGCATGGGTTCCTTTGAATTTTTACTAGAACGACTACAACAACTCAAGCATGCATGGAAGTAAAACTTATAACAATTATCAAGGACTTTACCTACATATTACAAAGACTACTTTCTTAGGAATTTTTACATATTACAAAGACTACTTCTTTCATGAATTACAAGTCTTACATATTACAAAAATCTAATTTTATTGAATCTACAAATCCTACATATTACAAAACCTACTTTTCTTTAATCTACAAGTTCCTACATATAACAAGGTCCACTTTTTATGAACTAGGGTTAGTAAAGACTTGATCTTTAACATGGTAGAAAGCAACATACAACAAAAAAAACTCATCTTTTATTAGCTTGTTGAGTTCTGCAACCCCAAATTGGGTATGTAAGCATTCTCACTTCACTAATCTTTATATGCTCATAGTTTTAGTCCAAGTTGTATAGTTTTGGGTTAACAAAAATAACAATAATAACAACAATAATCATATCAAGCTAAAGATTCCATCTTTATGGGTTTTTAGTGAGTTCTCCCTTTCAAAACTTTTCATGCGATCAATCTTGATCCACACTACTCATATGCACAAATCAATTAGTCCAAGTTTTTATTTTAGCATAATAACCATAGCAACAACAATAACCACAACAAGGTCTTAAAGATTCAACCTTTATGTTATTTGTTTAAGTTCTACCATCCATCTTTTCATGTGATCATTTTGATCCATACAACCATTCATATGCTTATGATTTTAGTCCAAGTTATTTAGAACATACATATACAACATACAATAAATAAAAGAGAACAAAAAAAACAATACAATAAGAAGTAGAGAAACCCCCACCTTGATTTCTTTGTAGGAAGAACTACACAAGAATCCTTCTCCTTCCTCCTAGCTCCTATAGAAAACATATAAATGAAGAACTCTCTAGTTAGGGTTTCTTTCTCTCTTTCTTTTCCTCTCTATTTTTTTCTTTTGGCAAATGAGACAAGTGGTGAGTGGGGGTTATAGGAGGAATGAGAGGGTGAGGGTGCAAATACACGCAAAAAATTCCTTGGATCAAGGGGTGGCCGGCCATTGCTTGGATGAGGTGGAGGGGTGAGGTGGAGGAGGGTTCTAGTAGAAACACACCTATTAATCCTCATTTCTATTTCCATTAATCCTAAACCCTAAGTTTAGCCCAAAAAACAAATCCTAGCTATCCTTTTTGTTTAATCATGACAAAAATAAGATATTTTTGTCCAAAACACATACTACATGATTTGTACAAATGTACGAAATCGGTACAATATGCATACGTATATATTAATATAAATACCACTAATTTTTGTATGTTAAACTGCACAATCGGTATAAAATAAATTAATTCCGAAAATAATAATAAAAATAAATTTTATTATCGGCTAGGAAGATTCCAGTACAAAAATGATATAACGCATATACGGACTGGTATACATACAGATGGTGATTATTAATTAAACTAAGTAATATCCACAAAAAATATTTTAATTCTGAAAAATAAAAATAAAATAATAATTTTTAATACCATCCCGAGATTTTACAGATATTTTCTCAAAAACATCTTTTATAGGATTTTGTACAAGTGCACAAAACCGATACAATACATATATATACTTATTAGTATATATATACATATAAATTTTTATTAGTAAAACCAAGAAATTTCCATAAAAATATTTTAATTTTAAAAATAATAATCATACAAATATAATATCCGACCGGGATATTACACAGACTTTGCCTCCCCGACATCCATTTGCAGTTTACCTTCATTGATGTGAAGTTGCAGATTTACCCTCTCGATATCAAGTTGCACCAAAGCGGGAGATGGGAAGATGTAATCTTCCATATGTACTTCGATATTGGGTGTTTAAGGTAAATAGAAGTAAAAGTTGAGATAGTAAGAGTAGAAAATTACAACGATAAAATATTCAAATAAAATGATAGATTTTAAATATCGAATATAAGCTATATCAAAAAAATAGTGGGAAGATGATTTATAATGTGTGGAAGTATGTCATAAGTATATAAGTAAAACATTACAATCTTGTAAAAAAATATACTAAAATGAATAAGACGATGTAAAATAGTGGAAAATTATAGTATCGTGAAATCAAAGTATTTGTAAAGTGAATATAAACATACAAAATTGAAATTAAAAAAACTAATAGAAATAGTAACAAGGAAAATGATAGTCTTAATTTAATAAGTTGTAGTTCAAAACTTAATAGAATACGTAAGAGTAATAGGTAACGTGAAAGCACATAAAAGAAACATCAGAAAGAAAACGAGTAAGTCAAACTTAAAGGATTGAGATTAAGGGTTGTAGATGAAATTATAAATATCAAAGTGAATTATTTGAAAAATATTAAATGTTAAAGAAGAAAAGTACTATGAGGAAAAATACACGAAGAAAATAAAAATGTAAGGTATCATGAATGTAGGTTCAAATCCACCACGCTTCCACTGCGCCACTCTGATACCAAGGAAAAACATGCTCGCATACAATATCACATCAATTGTATATGAGAGGAGTATCATGAATGCGAGTTACATAACTTCATCATTCATGACTCCAGCCATCTAATAGGGAAAGGGAGAAGAAGACATCAGTGTATAAAGCAACGCAAAGGTAAATCACTGAAGTGAATATTTGCAAGTGTACAAAATTGCAACAAGTAGTAAGTGAAAAGAGCGTCGAACCCACAGGGACTAATTATTTTACTGAGTACTGAATTTACTAGATTAACCACTATTTGGAAAATCGAAATTCAATAAAGAAAACAACTAAATTAAATTAATCTAAAGAACTAACTAAATTAATTAAAATGAGCGGAATCTGAAATTTTGTTGTTTATTAATTGCAAAACTAATTCTAGGGCTTTTTATTTTACCTAGTTTATCCCACACAGTTTATAACTCCATGTGAATATAAATATTATTTTTCCAAGTTGTAGACCGAAATCCCCTAAGTATTAAATGGTTTCTCTCGAACAACACCAAAAATATCTCCAACTAACAGTTTGTCATAACTCTATACAAATTTAATTAATAGAAGACTCATTAAGTTCTATGAATTTTTTTATAGTTACATTAATCGCGGTAAATCATCTCTAATTTTGCTCAATCAATGGTGTTTAATTCTATAATTCAAAATCATAAATTACCTCTCGGTCTCTCCATGATCCAATAAATTATACAAAAGTTGGCCAAACAATTGTAAACATTAAGAACAAAAAATTTAACACATAACCATAAAAAAATAGAAAAATAATATAGAATTAAAATTGTGTTTTCAAAACTAGGGTACATCAAAACCCTAGAAAAATAAATTTAGTTCATAATAAATTTGCAACTAACAAAGACTGTCTTAAATTGCATTATAAAAATTAGAGGAGAAGAAAAAAAAACTCGTTTTTGCCGAAGATCAACGCCTCGAACCGCGTGCCCAGCAATCCCCAACTGTTTCTCTCTCTGGCCTCTTCCGAAATCCTCTTTCTCTATCCTCTCATTCTGTTCACGCCCTTATTTTTTTTCTTATTTTTTTTCTTTTCTCTCGTGTTGCGCGCTGCCCAAACTAGCACACACCTCCCTCCTATTTTCCTTCACGAGCCGCCCCCTTCTCCACTGGCTCCTTCTTCTTCTTATTATATAGGATTAGGGTAGATAGGTAATGATTAGTGTTAAGTTTAATTATGATAACTAGTATATCCCCTATGCAAATTGCACAGACTTTACCGAAAGATAAATTAAATCATCAATAACATTTTTAAAAAAATCGGCAGAACCTCCCCATATTTAGAACTTTTTTCCTGTATAATTATAATCCAACATATTAATATTCAACAATTATGTAATAAAGCTTTGCACATAAAACACAATATTCAAACGCAAATATTTAATGATAATAAGGCATATCCAAATAGGGGTGTAAAATGAACAGGATGGTCCATCGTCCGTCCGAGTCCGGCTCGAGAAATGGTCTGACCGTGGACCGTCCGAACTATTATACGAACCGAACTCGAACAAATTTTTAGGTCCGATTCTTTACCGAGCTCGAGCCGGACATAAGTCCGTCCGAGTATTATTGCGGTCTAATGCTTTATCGAACGGAGTCCGGACTACAAAAATTTTGTCCGACCTAGACCGAGCCTGACATAATCCCGTCCGAGTAGAATTTCGGTCCGAGCTTGAACATATGGTTGTCTGATCCTCTCCAGTCCGATTTACAGTCCTACATCCAAACTCAATCATAATAATCTTTCATACTTAAATCACAATAATATATACAACAGATGGCTTAAATAAATTGTTCACGATAATAAAAGAGTCCAATCCAAACAGTTAAAATGCAAAATTTATTTTCTAAACAACTATTGTTTATAGCTATGTATATACAAAACATAAACAAAAGTGTGCACTAATTTTAACATTGTAGTATCAAAATATTTTAGTAATTTCAACATGGAATCACATTACAGAGCAACGAAATTCTCCACACATGATCATCATATGTCAGCCTACATTAAGAAAAATATTTAATGAAAATTTAGTTAGGTGCATCACATTAAAAAATAATTATTTATATAGCAGAATGAACCAATGCGAATTGATATAAGACGATACATAAAAGAAAAAAAGAAAAAAATAATAAATATGGCTTTGATAAACTCTACTAAGATGACATTATGAGATTCTTAAAATATAAAAATATTGCTTGCTAATAAAAACTATTTTAATCATTTGAATATTATTAGATTGTTGATGACATTTACCTTTCAATTGATTATCATGGAGTTACTCACTTCTTGAAGAACTTCTTGATATACCATTTTACATGTACGATCATTAGTCTGTTGGGGATCATTTGAGTTATCTGTCAGCAATATTTTCAAGCCAGAACGGGAAGTGCAACGCAATAATGCTACATACAATTGATCATGCGTAAACACATATTTTTTAAGATAGACCCTAACGCTATAGAGAGTTTGGCCCTGACTCTTGTTTATTATCATAGCAAATGCCAACTTTAGGAAATTGTCTTCTTCTGAGGATAAATGGCCACCTGGTTTCTGTAGGCGACATACTCATTCTTTGAATCACAACTGTCTCACTTGCACACCTTCCTGTAATAATTGTAGCTATAATAATATGTTCTCCCATAGTATGAATAATAAGACGTGTTCCATTGCAAAGTCCCATAGACTGATTCAAATTTTTCAGCAATATAATTGGTACTCCTTGCTTCAATTCTAAACAATGATTTGGTAGCCTGCTCATCTGAATTCTGTGTAGAAATTCCGATGGATGCATATCCTGCTCATTTGTACCATTCGGGGTATGTTTGACTGAATCTGCACTTAAGTAGTTTTCCAGGAACCATAGAATGAATCTGCATAAACTATTACTATTAATAGTTTATGCATTATAGTAGAGTACACTGAACTTAACATCATCATGTGTATCTTCATTTTGAATTGTTAGAGATGACGATCTTCCGTTTGATGGCTCGCCTACACACCAATCATTATTACTGCTCAAATCATCTGATAGCAAAGATGGTCCACCCGCTGTTGATGATTCACCAACACACCAAGCACTGTACGTCGCTGAATTTCTTTCATGTCTCTCATTTGCTGCATCACTCACTGTTGACATGTTTTCTTAATGGACGTTTCTAATTAACTCAGAGTGTTGATCTAAAGTGTATAGGTTGAAGGTCACCCTCCTTTCAGATGTATGGATAAGCAAATCATTTGCCATAGTACTACGCAATTTGTCTTAACTTTAGAAATCTTATCGAACGTGCAATTTTATGTCGATCTGAAGTCAGCAGTGCCCTCATGGGACGATGCTTTTTTTACTGCAATATTTCAAACCTTCGACATCGTGCACAGGCAGAAATTACCTTATTAAGTTGGAAAGACAAAATATGATTTTTGTCTTGCATCCTACATTAGTAAGTGTAGTTTTGGACAATTATTTAAATATGAATAATAAATATGTAATCAAACAAAATGTAGAAAAATATAATGAAACATTATATATTGAGATACATAACTATAGGGATTAACTCAAAAGAAAGTATAATAGGAGACATAGGAGATAAGAATACATATAACATACCTGATGTAATGAAAGAGTCTGATTTCCCTTAATATAATTGGAAATCTCCCACTATCTTTGAATGTTCACACCTACTACTGAAAACAAAATCAACCATTTTACACTAAATAAAACACATGTAGAAAAATATAATGAAACATTACATATTGAGATAAACAACTATAGGGATTAACTCAAAAGAAAGTATAATAGGAGATAAGAACACATATAACATACCTGATGCAATGAAAGAGTCTGACTTCCCTCAATATAATTGGAAATCTCCCACTATCTTTTAATGTTCACACCTACTGCTCAAAACAAAATGAACCACTTTATACTCAATAAAACATTATATTTCACTAAAATTTACTTATAATTAGATAAGGAAAAAAATTGTTCGCTCCATTTATTAAATTTCTTAGTGTTTATACTTATCATCAACATTCAGTGTGGACATGCATTCCAACTTATTTAATAATAATAATAATAATAATAATAATAATAATAATAAATAATGATCCGCTCAAATGGATCGCTTTTTCAAAGCAAAGACGCAAACAACCACGAAGGAAGAAAAATGTGCAGCTCGGTGAGCACATAGAAAAAAACAAGTAGCAACGGTGACCACAAGGCAACAACACCTAAATGTGAATTCTCTTTCTGTAACTGTCTCCATTCTCTCTTTTCAAATTAAAACTCTTTTGAGTTATTTTAGTTAAGGTTAATTAAGCTTATTAGAGCACTTCCTTGTCACACTGATTTTTAGATTTAGCAATTAACCTTTATTTTGAAAAGGATTGTTTCCACATAGGTCCACAATTAATATTACTGTAATTATTTTTACATTAGTCCAGCAAACAACTCCACATTGAAAGCCTCAATCACATCATCATAATAATTAGAATCCACTGAATTTTAGAGAAAGATAAAAAAATCTTAAGTAAAAGGAAACTGTTGAGTTATTTTAGTAAAGGTTAATTAAGCTTATTAGAGCACTTCCTTGTCACACTGATTTTTAGATTTAGCACTTAACCTTTATTTTGAAAAGGATTGTTTCCACTTAGGTCGACGATAAAGATTAACTGTTGAGTTATTTTAGTAAAGGTTAATTAAGCTTATTAGAGCACTTCCTTGTCACACTGATTTTTAGATTTAGCACTTAACCTTTATTTTGAAAAGGATTGTTTCCACATACGACGATAAAGATTACTGTAATTATTTTTACATTAGTCCGGAACAATTGCAGAAACGTAAGTTACGGACATCTTGAAATTACTCGGTGATTTATAAACCTGATATCATTATTGTGGGGGTACATTAAGGTCTTTCAAATTATCTCCAAAATAGTTAATCATTCAACACAACAATGTGATTATCCTTAACCACATGTAGTGGTAGTAGGTCCTACAATCATTTTGCTACATCAGATTGTTCTAACATTACTCAATTAACTATTCAAAATTATGACAAAAATGTAAAAAAGATTTAAACGAATGAGAAAGCATGGCAATACCGGTGCAGGTACAAAGGACTCATCCTGTATGCTCAACATCTGACCAAGCTTAAGCGCAGCTCCTCGCATTCTACAGAGAAAAAGTGCCAGTCGCTCAGCATTTTGCTCTGAAATATAGGGCGAAAGAGCAGACTGTTTCTCATCTGAACTGGGTGTACCGTAAACTATTCTCTGCACCGATTCCTGAAGTGTGCCTCATGCAAGCCCAGCTCCTAAGGCAACAAACCTTGATAAAATTAAAACAATGAGCTTTAATGATCAATTCATACATAAATTGAATCTGCTTCATACTGTCCTCTTGAAATTAAATCAAAATTCTTTTCAATTTAAGAGAGATCAATTAAAAATCTTAAGTAAAAGGGAAACTTACGATGGAGGGTAGAGACGTCAGGGTCGGCACGGGATCGACGACGGACGACGACGATGGAGGGTAGAGACGGGCGGGATCGGGATGGGGTGGACGGCGGGTGGTGGAAGGGACGGATGGGTGAGGAGATGTGGGTGGGTTTTAGGGTAGGGAGAGTTTGGGTTTGTGGGTTTTGGGGAGATGTGGAAGAGGAAATGTTTTTTTTTGGTGTTTTTTAATTTAATTCTATTTTGGCAATTGGTGCGGGCTGCACGTGTCAGTTCCTACTTTTGCTCTTCTTTCTCTATTTCAAAATAGAGAAAGGAAAGATGGGGTAGGACTATTAGCTTAAGATATATATAAATATGATTAGTTAATATTATTAATTAATTAATTAATTAATTTAAAAATCAATAGATTAAAATTAATTAATTCAAATTTTAAACTAATCAATTAACTAACCCTAATTTAAATCCACTCAACTTTGATTTTTATTACAAAATTTTATTCCACCCCTTACTTGATCAAAATACTTTTTATTGATTTTTCCACGGGCCAATTTGTAAACAGGCGCATTTGAGTGTTCAAATTTTGAAATCTTCATCCTTGTTTTCTTCCTTAATTTCACGCAAAACGCCCAGCTTTTGCACTTATCCATCTCATTTCTACAAAAACAAACAAATAAATAATATTGAGTAGAAATAAGATAAATTTCAAAGACATCAAGTAAAACTCGCAATTTTAATGCATAAAGAGTACTAGAAATTATGTATAAATTCTACTCATCAATCACCTTACATGTAAATCTCTATAAACTGAACTCACACTTCTAATGTCCAACCTAATGTGTCGTCCTTGTAATTTTGTACTACTTATTGAAGTCGGCTCTGATACCAACTGTAACACCCCGAATTCCATTTAGATGTAATTCGTAGTACAACAGGATCTTTTTACTTCAATTCGTACAATTTTACAAGAAAATTAAAACTTTTTATTGTTGTAACTCCTGTATCCCATTTTTTGTATTTTTTAATGTATTTATTTTCTTCCAGTGTATCCTATTTGTTTGTACTCTTTCTCCTTCCTGAACCGTGTATTTGTTCTTCTTTCCTTATTTATATTTATCTATTGTTTGTCAGCTGTAATTTGAGCTTTTGTGATTCATTTGTCTGCCAATTATTCTGTCTCTGGATAATTTATTGTTTCTACTCTACTGCATTTCAAGGCCTAATTGCTTATTTATTTGATTCTGCCTTATTAGATCTGGTTTTCAACCCAGTCTACCCTAATTGAACCCTTCTACCCGTCATACTGGATCCTAACCCGCTACCCAATACCCTCTTCTTTGACCCAGTCTTCCCCAGATATATGTTCACATCTGTATTTGCTTGTTCTCTTGATTCTCCAAATCCCTACTTGCCAAAATCTCTCATTATAACCCCCAAAAAATTTGGTAACTCCTATGTCTAATTACTATCCCCTAAACCCTAACCCTAATCTATTTCTCTCACCTCTCCTCTCTCTCCCGACCCTGCATCCCGCCGGCTCCCCCCCCCTCGGTCGCTGTTGCACCCTTCGAATGACGACCACCGTCGCCATGCCCCCACTGTACCGCCCTCCTCCCGAGCATCGCACACCAACCCTCTCTCCTCCCCTTCTCCTCTTCCGAAGCCGACAGCAGCAACAGCCAATGCCAGCGCCAGCGCCAGCAACCCCAGCGATGTGCCCCCTCGGCCTACCCCTCCGATCGTCGTGCCGCCCTACCGCCGTCGTCCACCCATCACAGTGCACATCCCCCCGCTATCCCCCTCTCTCATTGTGCGCATGTGTTGGATCTCGAGTGTTGGTTCGTGTTATTATGTTCATGTTGTCCATGATCATCTTGCTCGTCTTGTTCGTGATCCGTTGGTTTGTGTTTGTTATGGGGAATTATTCTCGTTATTCTCATTCTCTCGTCAGATCTGTCGACTATAAGGCAAGTAAATTGTATTATTTTATTGTATATACATGTATAAAATACCGCTTGTAGTATCACTTTTGTTTCTAGATTCGTTATCATGAAAAACTCTTGTAGATCTTCACCCTATTTGTTGATCCATTCGTTGTTTTGATCCGTCATCATATTTGTTACACACACGACATGAAATAAATTTAAACCTAATTAAATTCTTGATGCGTGTATGTATATTGTTCGTGATTCCATAATATATTGTACACTCGTTGCATGCTTGATGTGTTAGTTGTAGTATCTTGTGGTAGACTTATTTAAGACCCATACCATGTTGTTTTGGACATTTATTATACCATGTTGTGTGTTTTGTTATAATTTGGATTTGTTGCATATGAATTATTTGATTTAATACTTAAGGAGAGATTTCTGTTTTTGCTGTTGCCCTGTTTTGTTTCAGTATTTTAGACCATATTGAGGTCAGTGAATCAAATTAATTTGTGAATATAAATCGTAGACCATGTTGTCTATTTTTCAGAATTTTTGACAGATCTCAGTTTCGATTTGTGAGGTATGCGTTATTGCTTTTTTGCTACAGATGTGTTGAAAATTCCAGATTCTGTTTTATGTGATTTCCGTATAGTTATTCATTTTAATAATGATGTTAAAGATAAGATTTGGATCTATTATTTTTCTGATTACGACTAGACTTGACTGTGATTAACCCCATATTTTTGGAGATTTATTTAATGCCATTTATAAACTATTCTATGCTTGTGAACAAACTTCTATATTTCCCAAATTGCATGCTGTTCAGTAAAGAACCATATTTTCATCCTGATTCTAGTTGCTGTTGATAAAAACTTTTTGAAGATAAAATGTAGCCTACTGTATCTATTTTACAACCATTTTTGAAGAATTTGGATTTCGAGTTATACTTTGTAATCCATCGCTGTTTTAGTACTGTTGTGTCTAAGGTTTCAGATTTACAAACTTGTTGTATCTTGCTATTTTCCGAATTTATTTGACTATTCTATATGTATTGGAATATTATGAAATCTTATTTGCTAATACTAGACATACTAGGTAATACCCCAGATTTTTTTAGATTTAATTAGTAAGTTTTTATGTCATTTTCATGCTTATGAGTACAACCTTGTGATTTCTGGCTGAACATAATTTCTGTATATAATTCTATTTTGAGCCTTGTTTCTGTGGTTACTATATGACTTATATATATGTACTAGATTCATCCGAAATTCTGTTTTCTAGATTTTCTGACGGATCCAGATTTGCATGTCCGTGGCAATAGGAATCTCAGATTTGGTACAGTAGTGTCTTTCTGTCCAGAACTGAATGTTTCGTCATCCTAGCCTTTGATGAGTCGTTTTGTCACCCGTTCGTATCCTTTATCCAATTCGAACTTGTCCCTTGTTATCTTACCATATTTTCTTGCCTTGTTGTGAATGTTCATGCTTGCTTTAATAATAATAATAAGAAATCAAGCCGGCGTTAAAGGGAAAGATCTAGTAGTGGAAAATACAAAAATGAGTACTCGGAAGGGGATCCATAGATCCTACGCGATACTTGATACGCGATACTTGATACGTGATACTTGACACGTGATTAATTGAAACATGACACTTGACACAGGATACTTGATACTTGATACTTGATACTTGTACTTGAGTACACTGCCCTCAATGATCCAGTACGAAATCTAAACGTAACTTGTTTAAATGTAGCAACCATGTGGTAAAATTTGGGACGCATGAAGTGCTACCTAGATAGGACTAGATACAAGACTTAAAATAACATGATCACTTGCCCATCCTTGTTACTTGTACATGCTAGTTGACACTTGTTACTTGTTACTTGTTTGCATGCTACTTGACACTTGCTACATGCTACTTGCACCCGATCATCTTGCCATGCTTTTTTATTCTGTTGCCCTATTTTGCTGTCATATTCCTTCCATGCTTACTTATGTACTTGCTTCCGTTATTACTCTATACTTATCTATCTGTTTTCCTGTACTTGTTTCCTGCACTATAAGCGGCCCGTAACTTGTACTGATAGGCATTTTGTTTGTATTTCCTTTTCCTACAATTTGATAAACTTGCAGATTTTGGTGACTAGCTGCCCGAGGGAGTAGGTGACCAAACATTCTAGTTGGCTGGAGTTCTTGCTAAAATTTCTTTCTTGTTGTTTTTGAATAAATGTAATTACTATATGAATTATCTTGTATTAGGCATTTTGACCGAGATTTGTGTTTTGTTCCGGACTTGGTCATTTGAAGATTAAGTGTTCTTGTTTTCAATAATCCTGTTGGTTATGTTAATTCATTCATTCATGTGTGGTTGATTATTTCTCTCCTGTTGGTTGATTATATCTCTTGTTTATCCTTGTAGATGTTGTAAAGATCCTTACAGCTTATGAATGATGAAAGCCATTCGCTGAACTTGTGTCACGTATCCGTATTCCGTATTCCTTTTTGGGAAGCGGGACGTGACAATTGTACAACACAGGTATTTACATCAACGCAGTGGAAATAAAAAAATACAACATGGTAAATGCAACTTAAATCATGATAATAGTCTTTAGCATTAATTCATCTTCATGCCCTCTTGCTAATCCAAGTTCTGCACTGAAAAAATTGTGGGCACGTCGGTTGCTTACAACTGATGCAATGTTATAAAACATCGATCCTCGCTGTGCTGTAATACAACGATTCTCTTACTTTAGCAATCACAAACTTGAATGCATATTAAAGTGTAAAAGAGTGACTATCCTAAACATATCAGTATATGATATGACTTAATGCCTAATGCAAATGTTATACTACAATGACACTAATGCATACTTGTTCAGATTCTATGCATTCCATTCTACATAGGTCCGTGAGCAATCACCAACGTACTCCACAATAAAGGGTTTAATCCCTCGCCATGAAAATTACTCGGTAACAAAATCAAGTTTTGGATTTCCCACCAGTACGGACTCCGGCCCTGGAGTCCACCATCAGGCTTATACAAAAATTCTCGTCGTGCGAATATCCCGCAAGTGCCCCTCTAGCCCCGGTATACGCATATACACTGGAGAACGGCCTCCTATCCGCTCGACTATTTATGATCCTGGAGTCCACAGTCAAACCAATCATAGTCCCGGATTTAATTAAGGCTCGTCTCCGTCGCAAGCAACCACAGTCCCGGAGTCCACTGTCAAACTGGGTCTATATCCTGGAGTACACCGTCAGACTATACAGAAGCACCCACTTACGTTTGTCCAAGTTTTATTACAGCTCACCTTAGTGCCTATCCTTAAGTTTTAAAACATGAATAATAATTTCCACCTAGAGCTTGCTTACCCTCCTACCGGTCTTACATAAAAATACTAAAAATGAAAGCCCATATTGGACACTTCTCAAATCAATTAATCATCATCATTACTTGCCGGCACCTAGGTCTCACTAAGCCTGTAGAATTGTACCCCCTGTTTTTTAATTTTTTTTTATTTTTGGAGTGTATTTTTTGTTTGGTGTATTTTTCTCTCTTGTATTTTTTTTTGAACCGTATATTGGATTATTTTCGATATATATTCGTTTTATTTCATTTTGAGCTCTTTGTGTTTAGGTGGTTATCGCTTTTGTTTCGTTCTTCAATATTATGTTCTTTCTTTCATTTTGTTCTTGTCCCTTTTATTTTATTTTTTGTGGGTATTTGTGGTGGTGGTGATTTGGTTGTCCTATTTATCCCCAATCCTACTTGATATCCTATACATTTGTATCCTATTTTGAAGCCCAATTAAACAAATCCTATTCCTACTCCTAATTACCCACAACCTAAATACCTATTAACCCAACTCATATTTCTTAACCCTAATTCCCCTCATATATATATACACTCTCCCTCACAAACCCTAACCCTAACACCCGGCCTCCCTCCCTTTCTCTCCCTCTCCCGCTGCTTTCGCCGAGTACCAACCCGCACACCATCTGCCCGACCACCCCTCCAGGCCGCCAACATCCCTTCTCGGCCTGCATCCATCCCGGCAACACCCTAACCCGACAGCCCACTCCTCCCACACCCGAGCCCTCACCTTCCTCCTCTTTGGCCATCCCGACCACCTCACACCACCACTCAATCCCTCGTCTCTCTCTCGTGGTGTTCTCTTGTGGCCGCAAGCCGCTGTTGTCTTCATCCCTCTTGGATCATCTTGCTTTGTGGAGTTTTGTGCGTATGAAGATTTTTGCTCTAGTTGATTGGATTCGTTGATTTTTAAATTTTCATTCGTGTGTTTTGCTCGTTACTCTTGGGTTTCATTGTTCTTCATCTTCGATAAAGGCAAGTAACTTGTACTCCAATTCATTTGTTTGATACAAGTCAAAAATACCACATATAGTGTAGTTGGGTCTAGAGACGACTCTTATTTGTGATATGCTTGATGGGTTTTGTCTATATTGTGAAAATTTGACCATAGATGACTCACGACACAATATGGACATGAATTAACTTAGGATTTACCCGTTCTTGATTTTGATCATGTATGTGAGACTTTTGTGAGAATTCGTGTTTTGGTTGAGACCCATGTGAAATACTTGGCATGGACATGCTAGATACCCTAATTTATGATGTTTAGACACTTGGTACACTCGATTTCATGTTTGGTTGTTTTTTGAACAAGTTTTGTATGATATATGTTGAGTTGCTGTTAAAGGGAGAAATTTGTATTTTGTCGCTGATCTGTTTGTTTGCTGTTTTGGACAGTCTTGAGTTCAGTATCTTAATTTTGGTATAAAACATGAGTTTTAGAGAATTTCGTCTATTTTCAAACCCTTCTGACCTTGCTTGATTTCGTATTCGTATGAGTGAGTTATGACTATTTTACTACAGAGGTGTCGATCTTTCCCAGATTTTGTTTTTCGATGTTCTTGATGACTAAATGATTTTATTAACTATGCTATACATATTTTTTTGATCCAAAAATTTGGTCAGTGTTTCTTTATCTAGTTAGGGATTATCTAGAATTTTGGTGAATTTTATTGATGAGTTTTATGAGTTGTTTCATGCTCGTTTATGAAAACTAGATTGGCTGTATTTTACTCGCTGATCTGTAAAGAACCTTATTTTCACTATGATTCCTTTTACTGTATGAAAAATGTTTGTGAAATATGAAAGTTATTATATTTTATCTTTTTTCATATCCCTTTGGCGGAATTGGATTTCGTTTCACTGGTTGCGAGATATCATAGTTTTCGTACAGCAGTGTTGGGAATTTCAGATTTGTCAAACTATGGTTTCTCGATGCTTTCTTATTTTTGATTACTAATCTAATTTCACTAGAAAATTCTGAAACTTTATATTTAGATACTAGACATATAGGGGAATACCCCAGATTATTCGTAGATTTATTTAATATGTTTTCATGCTGTTTTCCTATTCTTGAATTCGTTTTCCTGATTTCTGGCTGAACCTATTTTCCGTATTCAAATCAGTTTAGAGACTTGTTTTTCTGAAATACTATATGACTTATTTATACTCGCTGGATTTGTGTGGAAGTCTATTTTCTAGTTCCTTTGACGGATCCAAATTTGGATGTTTGTTGCACTGGGAATCACTATTTTAGTACAACACTATCTTGCTGTTCTGAACTTGAGATTTGTTATTTTAGTTCCTTTATGAGTTATCTTGCACATGTACTTGTTTATCTTGCAACTTAAACTCATTACATGATCATGAAATGATATTCTTGATATATTTTGCACACCTACATGCTTTTTTGACTTAATAATAAAATAACCAAGCCGGTGTTAAGGGAAAGGTCTAGTAGTGGATAGTGCAGAAACGTATATTCGAAAGAACCTAATGGTTATTGGAGCTTGTTTACATGTGGAGCTTGACACGATATACATGACACGTACACACATGACACTGGAGCTTGTTTGGATTTTGGAGCTTGTTTATATGATACATGATTACATAATACTTGGAGCTTGTCCCTGAGTACACTGTCCTGTATGGTCCCCTATGAAATCTAAAGCGAAACTGTTTGTTGTAGCAACCATGTGTTATGTTTTTGGGGCGCATGAAGTGCTACCTAGATAGTAATAAATAGAAAACATGATACATGATACTTGAACATGATACATGCCCACTTGATACTTAAACATGATACATGCCCACTTGACACTTGACTGCATGATACATGAGATTTGATACTTGATACATGCTACATGATTACATGATTCTTGATACTGGTTACTTGATGTATGGCACTTGTTTACTTGACACTCGACACATGCTATTATATATGCTCATCTTGCCATGCCAATATTTATATTTCTGTTATCATGATTATTCCATGCTAGGTTTGTTACTTAGATTTACGTATCCCATATATTTGTATCCTACATTATAGTGGCCCGTAACTTGCAATTGACGAGTACTTGTTTTTATTCTTCCTTCTCTTGCAAATTTACTAATTACAGATCAGGATGGTCGGCTGCCAGATGGTATTGGCGAGATGATGTATTAGTGCTGGATTTGCTGCTTTATGATTTTATTATTATTACCGTTGCTTGAACTTGAATAAGATATACTTGATTACTTGGATATTTATCTAGTATTTGGGCGATCTGACCCAGAATATTTGACTTGTTCAGAATTTGATTATTTGAGATTATTATATTTGGTTTCAAGTAATTTTTGTTCGTTTCTTGTTTCAATTATGCATATCTGGTTGTATCTTTTGCTTCCGACTCTGATTATCTTGTGAAATATTGTAAAGATTCCTGAAACAGCTTATGGATGATGAAAATCATTCACTAGGCTTTTGTCTCGTATCCGTATTCTGTATTCTTTTTGGAAAGCGGGGCGTGACAAGAATAAACATCTTTTCATGTTCAAAAATCATGGGGTACTTATACCCTTATAATTCATATTCTCATTTCATTTATTCATATCTCGTTCAATCTTTTAATTTATCCTTTCAATTATTCATCATGAAATAAGCATTTCCAAACTATTTATTTTTAATAATTCACAATGTTCTTTGATTACAAAAATTCCATTTTTACAATCATGTATCATTCTCAATACAAAATTCTTTAAGAATAAACATCATTTCTTAATACCAAATTAGTCATTAGAAATCTCCAATTTGAATCCCCTAATCATGAGTTGAATTTATTATAAATCAACTCTTAAAATCTTTATTCTTACACATTTTTCTTGATTTCTAATACATGAACATGATCTTAATTTCTCAAAATACCTCTTAAAATAATATAAAAAATACTCAAGTGATCTATGAATTTTCCCAATTTTTGTAACTTGAAAACAACTCAAAAAATAATAAAACACAAATTGTTTATGACCGAGATCGAACTCAGAACCAACAAGCTACCAAACAGTCGCCCCACCAATAGACCACTCTCATTTTCTAATAAGGAAATGACTGAGTTCTTTTATACATAAATACTCTTTCTGATGTTTAAAAAAAAACTAATTTAAACATGGCCCAAACCCACGACCCCAGGTGACATGTGGCGATGCCAGGCGCAATGGCACCTGTGCTAGCCACCAAGACAAAGCACCATATCTGATTATATATGGGTTTAAATTCATATAACTCGTCTTTCTGATAAAACTCAATTTTAACACTTTCAACTGTTTTTCGATTTCTAATTTCTTTTCTCACTTTGATTGCTTACAAAACATATTCTTGAGTTTCTAGAAATAATTTTTCATAAATTTTATTCATATTAGCACCAATTTATACCCAATTTAACTCAAATAATCACTTTTATAAATCTTGTATTCAAATGACCACTTTTTATAAATCTACCATTCATATGTTTTGGTTAGAAAAATTTTACTACATTATGAATGCATTTTTATTTAGAAATTCTCATCATTCCCATCAAATTTATAATTCATTTCTAATATCCACACAATTTTCTAAGCACAAAATTAACAACCTGCAAACAATTACTCAATTCTAATCATGGTTTACTAATTGTACCTAACCGCATACAACTTGTTATTGAAATAGAAATTTAATTTAACAACTTAATTTTATCATGATGAAACTTCTCTTTAGTATACAACAATTTTCATGTTTCATTTTTACCAAACATGCACCATATACATCACAAAAATTCGACTCAAAACTCATACTAATTATTACCTTCAAACATCAAAATTTCCTACACATGCATTCTATTTTAATTTAGAGAGCAAGAAAAAACACCCACTCATATGAAGTATTGAGGTATTTCTCCAAGCAGTACAACTCCAAAAAGCCCCCAAGCCCCTCCTCGAAATCCGCACACAAAGGGAAAAGAAGGCTAGCAAGTTTTCGGCCAGCACACCGCACCATCACCTTTTTTTTTAATTTTGTTTGTCTTTTGTGATTAGGAAAGGGGAGGGGTGGGATTATGATGGAAAGTTAATTAAATATAGGTTAGTTTAATTACCCACTAAACAATTAATCACCCACTCACCTCTTCCCCTCCTCCACTCACCCCATGCACAGCCGGCCAAGTCCCTTGAGTTGCACACACGTGCACATGCACTCTACGTGCACACACTTATCATTCTTTTAATTAATTTTTTATAATCCATTTGTATGTGTTTGTTACATGACAAGTGTGCAAGATTAAAAAGTGTACATTTAAAATATAGAATAAAATCATAGGCTTCTCTTTTAATAATTTTTTTAGTGAGATTTAAAATTGATTTTAGGCCTATAAGTTTTAATTAAAAAAACAAATAATACAAATGTGATAAATAAAATGAGAAGAAAAATGTGCAAGACTTTTAGAAAAATTTAGAAATAAAAATGCACATAAAAATTTACGTGCGATGCACATAAAAAATATAAAAAATATGAAATATATTTGATTAACGAGGAAATGTTTATAAATACTTGGATTATAACATACGAAAAATATTTATTTTTATAATGTTACAGATATTTCACGTAACAAAAAATATACGTGATCGACACGTGTATTGAAAGCACGTGCAATATACGTAAAACACAAAGATTGAATAAATATTTGAGTTGGCTAAAAATATGATAAAAATGAGTTTTGATAAAAAAAAACATAAAAATAATCAGAATATAAGTTACGTATGAAATTTATATAAAAATATGTTACGAATATTCCTCATAACGGTACAAAATACACGTGCTTAACACACGAGGACAAAATTGTCATTACTCAATTTTGCGGGGTGCTACAGAGGACGGTTGACCAGTCTTGTTGGACGGTCTACCTCCCGCGGCATTTTGTATTTTATTGGCCTCAATTTGTTAGGTCATTTCAGCCCAACTTTAGCCCCAAGTTAGATCGTACGACTCCTATTCAGTTACTTCTCCTCCATGTTATATAGACGAATGAGAATCAAGATTAAGCCTAGGTTTCTCTCTATCCTTTTATATATATTGTAAACTCCTTCAATATGAGAGTACAGTACTTCATTTATATTTTTTCCATTGCAAAGAGAGGCTTGAGAGACATAGTTCTTGATGAATGAGTTTAATTCCTTCTATTAAGTGAATCAATAACTCCTTATAATTTCTTCTAGTTGAATATTAGATCTCCCTATATTTCTCCCGGGATTAAGCGAAGGCTAACCAGGATAAATCCTCATTGTGTTTATGTTGGATTGATGGATCTACTTGCTTGCTCAATTGATTTTTCTCATTTACTTCGACTTTCTCATTACTCTATTTAGTTCTGTTGCGACAACGGGCTTTCGTTGATGCCATAATCCCAACAACTGGAATCAGAGATTCGGATTGCCGAGTTCCTTAATTAAGATGACATGTCACAGTCTTTTGAAGATCAAGCAGTTTGATGGAAAGATCAATTTCAATCTTTAGAAGGTTGACATGTATGATGTCATTGTTCAAGAATGTTTGCAGTTAGCCATTAAGAAGAAAGAAAAGTCATCTGATATGAAGGATGATGTTTGGGAAGATATTCGTGAAAAAGCCATAAGTCTGATCTGACTATCATTGGCAGACGAGGTCAAATGCAGATTTCTTGAAGAAACTGATGCGACGAGTTTTTGAGAAAAATACATAGCTGACTACTCTGGTTCGTCGTGATTAGATCGGATGCATTGAAAGAGGAAGTTATTCCGTTTTCCAATGAAGGAATGTATCGATCTCCAAGACCACATTACAGAGTTCAATAAGGTATTATCTGAACTCAATGCGATAAACACGGATGTGTGTAAGGAAGATAAAGCTTTCAACCTGATATATTCACTACCGGATTCGTATGAGCTTTTGATCACTACCATGCTACACGATAGATCTGCCAAGGAGAGTATTTCGGTAGATTGTGTAATCAAAGCATTGAAGAAAAATCAACCTGGGAAGGAGACTCATAAATCATCGTCTACTTCAAGATGTCTAGTAGGGAGGGTCCTTCAGGGGGAAAACAAAGTGCTATGCCAAAAGATTCGATCTGTGCCGATATTGTAAGAGGTCATGGCATATCAAGAAAGACTGTTGGAAATTGCAGAATCAAAATAATGTTAGTAAGTTCTAAATAATGTTATCTTTAGCTAGGTCAATAGTCTGGTTATTTACTGAACTAGTTCTCTGGCAGCAACATAGGGTCAAGTTTTTGTATATATAACGGGCCTGGAATCTCATTAATCAATCATATCGAAATTTCGAAGTGACTCCTAATCATGTCTATTAACAACCTAGTTAATGTCGAGTTTTAATTCTACTGTTAACATTTTATTTTAATTAACAATTCATGTCTATATGCTTGTAAATGACAATCTAAAAATTTAAACCTAGCAGTGTTAAAAATATGATAACTTGTACTCTATAAATCGGAATTTAGATCAGTCGAATTTTATAGAAACTAGATTCAAAGGTCTACAAATTTCGTTTACAAAGTTCCACTTAATTATAACATAAACTGGGTCAAAAACTCAACACAATATGGAATAAACAGCAGGCCAACAAGTTGATTATTATTAATTAGCAACAACCAAGATACACAAGCATATAACTTTATGGCAATAATTAATATGAAATTATACTCAATAATTGGGGTGAAATTCTACTGTTAACAAGACAAACCACTATTTCTATAACATTAAATTTACGAATCTAGTTATAACATCATATCCAATCAAAATGCATTTAAATCATGATTCTTCTATATAACTTGTTTTTAGTCTATGTATTCATGTAGTATATGCATATGAAGATGTACAACAAGGCTTGAGTTTGAGTCAAGGGAATGGCACGAAAAGAAAACTACTACTTGGTTTTGCCGATGAATCTGAAATAGCTTCTTTGATAGGTATCAAGCAAATATAATATGATAATTGAAATAAGAACTACTTGCAGAGATCAAATAATTCTTGAACTAGAGTAATAAGTTGGTTCAAGAGGACTTTTCTTGTATGATTATATGACGACTACGACTGAGAAGAGAGTGGCTACAACACAATGGCGACAGCGACAATGCAAGCTAGAATGACAACGGCACAACAATGAGAACAACAGCAATACACAAGCAACGACGACTGCGGGGGAGTGCAGCAACGGCGAGGAGATGGAAAGGCAATGGAGATGGTCGGGATGATGATGGCAGCGAGACTGCGGCATTGGTGGGGGAGACATAGTCGGTGGTGATTTACGGCAGTAGTGACGGTGAGGGACTGTCGGGATGGTGAAGATGGTGGGGACAAGGGAGCTCGAGATGGGTTCAGGCGATGGTGGTGCAGTGGGTGCAGTGGGGGTTGCGGAGCTTCGGGATAAGGTGGAGCACAGTTGGTTTCAGGAGTGGTGCGGTGGAGGCAGGAGGGTGGCGATCGGTGTTGAGTTCAGGATTGAAACAGAGGAAGGAGGGTGGTGGTCGAGGTGGAGATGGCAGGGGGTTACGATGAGGGTGAGGTGTCAGGACTTGGAGGGTGGCAATCAATGTTCGGTTGCCGGGGGTGCTTGGCGGTGGTGTGGGTATTCGGGATGCAGGAGAGAAGAAGAAGATGAGAGATGGGAGTTGGCGGTTGTAGAAGATGTGGGGTTAGGAGGTGATTATGGTTTAGTTAATGAAGGGATTAGGAGGATTAATTAGTATATAGAAAAAAATCAAGGGATACGTGAAGCTGAGTGATTAGGAGTAAATAGAGGGGATTGTGCTGTTAGTGAAGATTAGGGTGGGGGTAGTATGCAGTTGAGGGTTGACTTGTAGATGGGGGATTGTGCTGTTAGTGAAGATTAGGGTGGAGGTAGTATGCAGTTGGGGGTTGACTTGTAGATGGGCTTGGGTTAGAATCCAAAAGAAGAACAACTAAGAAAATAATAGATTAAATTAAATACCTACACAATAAACAAAATAGAGTGTACTGGATAATTAGAATTCAAGCCAAAAGAATTCGGATGATCAAGAAGAACAAATGGGTTCAAAGAATGACAACATTTATTATTAATAAATCAGAATACAAGAATTTAAGAAAAGAAAAGAATTACGAGAGAAATCCGAAAACAATCAGAAACGGTGATAACACAAAGCACCCTACAAAATTTCAATTGCACGATCCAAACGAATGGTACCTCCAACTATTCCATACACAAATTATTGTCAAGTTTCTTTCACATAAAGTTAAGATATTTAGGGAAAAAAATTGTGGCATTTAAGATAAAACAAATACGTTTGATAGGAAAATTATTTCTATACCCGTATGTTTGAAACTCACTTGATTTTATACCACTTGTATTTTAAATCTCGTGCATATACCTAATACTCCATATAGACCAATAAAGTACACTATTAGCATATCACCACCTTCAGGATATATATACAAAATTTGGAATATATGTCAGTTAACTCTCTGATATATATCATTAAGTTTTGGACATATATCAATTTTTTTGGGATATCTTTATGTTATTATAATAATAATTAATCTCTGAACTCAAATTTAGGAGGTGTAAACGCAATCTAGGTGTCCAAAACTACCCTTTATTTTATTTTTTGGAATAATTTTTTTGCTGTTCAAAACCACCATTTATTAAAGAATAGGAAATGCCATTGAATTAACTAGTAATCTGCACGTACGGTGCAAGTTTTGATTTAAAAAAAATTATATAGTAAATAATTAGACGTAATCTGGCCTCGAACATGAGATCTCCATTTACTCATCACATAATCCTTATAAATTACTCCTACTGCCACAAACTTTTATTTTATATGAGTAACACTTTTGTAAATAATTATGTCGTAAATAAATTTGAACTTTGAGGATATTATGGTAACTAACAACAGTTGAGTAAATGAATGATTAATATAACTCCCACTTTACAATGAACTAGTAACATGCACGTTCTAATCAATTTTTTTAATTTATTTTATAAAGTAAACGTAATCTGGCCACGAACCTGAGTCCTCCTTTTACTTATACATACTCTTTACAAATTATCCCTAGTGACAAAAACTTTTATTATATATGAGTGACACTTTTGTAAATAATTATGTTGTAAATAAATTTAAATTTTGAGAGTATTATGTTAACCAAAAGTTGAGTAAATGAATGGTTAATATAACTCCCACTTAAAAATGCATGAATAGTTGAGATTAGATGGTTGAATGTCTACAAATGACAACCTCATCTCTCCCATTATAATATTAGAGATGGTTGAAATTAGATAGTTGAATGTCTACAAATGATAACCCCAACTCTTCCATTATAATATTAGAGATTAGAGATTAGAGATTAGAGATTAGAGAATTCTTTTGCTTATATGGAAACAATACTATTTCGGGTCATGTTCCTGAACCAATCCCCCAGTCTTCCTTCGCCAACACCAACGCTTGGCCGGCCTGGAATGTGAATCCTCACTACTCTTCGAACTGGAATAAATTCTCAACCGCAGTTATTGCCTCTTCATCTACCAAAATGGATGAAACTCCTTTCTCGTCCAAGGGTATGGCTGGTAAAACTTCCCATATTTCAGCCGATTGGGTGGACTCAAATAGTCTCATTACTGTTGCAGAAAAAGACTCCGATCAAGTATCCAGATGCAAGGTACTTCTTTTCTCCCCCGCCGGCGCTTGTGTATTTTATTCTTTGATAATGGATTTCAAAGTTTTCTCTTTAGATTTTCATTTTAATCTCTTCTCTATTTTATAGCATTTTAGCTCATTCTGTTTTAAATTTAATGCCCCTTAGTTATCATCTATCAGATGTGCTAATATTCACTTTTAATCTTCTCATATTGAGATTTCTTCGTCGAAAACTGGTTCTCTTGTATCCACTGATAATTTGAACTACTCTGTTAGTTCCGAATGGATCCCCATCCTGGTGGATAATCCGGGTATCTCAACTTTTCTTCCTCCATTTTCTTCTACTCCGTTGATTTCTCTTTCAAAATCCAAATGGAAGTACTCCAAGAAGAAGTATAATTCCTCTATCATCCGTACGTGTGCTCGCATTATGGCTAAGAAAGACGTGCTTTCATCTTCCTCTAACATAGCCACCTTAGTTGCTCAGAGTTGTAACCTTGAGATCCCTCTGATTCCTGTAGATCGCATCCCTAATGATCCTTTGGGGTCAATTTATCAAATTCAATTCGACTCTTTATCTAATTTGGAAATGGTAGACTTGGCTTCCCATATGGGATTCATTTTTTACCATGCCGACTCTGATATATGCCAATCCATCCGTCATTCTGAATTTTCTAGAGCTGGTGTTAAGTGTTCGCATAATGATTAACATTTTTTGGAATATTCGTGGGTTGGGTAGCTCACACAAACAAGAAGTTATCTCTCATATGATATCCTCTACTCAATGTGATCTATTTTCCAATCATGAAACTAAACTCGATTCTATTCTCCATGCTATTACTCGCTCTCTGTGTGGCAATGGGTTAACCTTGATGCAAGTCATTATAGTGGTGGAATCTTTCTTGGTTTCAAAGCATCTACCTTCCAGTTAGTCTCTGTTCGCTGCCTTAAATTATTTTTGGCTGTTGTCCTTCAGTGGTTTGAATTTAATCGTATACTTACTATAGTTTCTGTTTAGGATCCTTCCACTGCCGATCGTCGCCCGGATTTTTGGACTGAATTCCATTCCGTTTCTGGTTTTATCAATGGATTTATGAATTTTTTGTGGTGATTTTAACGTTACTAGATTTCATCATGAAAGATCAGGGAATTATTCTTCATTAAGAGACTTTCAGTCCTTCAATGATTGTATTCGGGATTTTGATCTCATTGATTTACATATTAACTGTAGATCATTTACGTGGTCCAACATGCGTCTCCTTCCTTCCATGGCATCGTTTGTTGGTTTCTCAAGAATGGATCTCCAGTTTCCATAACTCATTCGTCCAAGCCAATCCTAACCTATGTTCTGATCACGTCACGATTGGGTTACATTCCAACTTTAACTTCTCCAAACCATATAAATTTCATTTTGAGAAATTCTGGTTGGAGGATCCGATCTTTGTCAATCTAATTATCATTTTCCTTTCTTCAATTGTTGGTTCCCATTGTCTAGGACGGATTCTTCTTAAACTTCATGTCGTTAAGCATGTGTGTAAAATTTGGCGCAAAGAAAGATTCGACAACTCTCACGTTTTTAAATTTTTTTACTCTATACTATTCAGTCTATTGATGAATTAGAAAAGTTGGGTCATATTTCAAATAACGGTTAGATGAAGAGGAATGATTGTAATAATGACCTTAATAACATTCTTCACCTTGATCATATCAAATGGGCTCAGCGAGCTAAGCTCAAATGGGTCCAAGCTGGTGATTGCAACACTTCTTTCTTTCATAACTTCACTTCCCATCGTCAGAGATGTAATCGGCTCTCTTCCAATATGCATGAGGATGTTGAATTACATTCTAATGACGAATTTCATTCGGCTTTCCATACCTTTTTAAAAAACCTAATGGGCTCCTCCAATTCTCCCGCTATCCATTTAGATTGGGATTACCTTTATGGTGCGGAAAATCTTGATTTTTCTTCCATTGAAGCTCCATTTTCCTTAGATGAGATTAAATCGGCTATTTTCTTCATGTGCAGTGACTCTGCTACTTGTCCCGACGGTTTCCTATCTTTTTTCTTTCAAAAATTTTGGGATCAGCTTAAGGACGATCTTTACGACATGTTCACCGGCCTTTTCAATGGTAGTTTATCCTTTTAATAGGATTAATTATGCTCATATTGTTATTATCCCCAACTTTATTGGTGCTAATAAGGTCTAGGCTTTCAGACCTATTAGCCTTCTTAATATTCTATTTAAAATCATCATGAAAGTGTTCGCTAACCGTTTTAACTCGGTTATCTCTCCTTTGATTGATCATGCTCAGTCAGGTTTTATCAAAGATAGATTCATTCTTGATAGCATACCCTGTGCGCAAGAAATTATCTCCGGTTGTCACCAATCTAACTCTGAAGACATTCTCTTAAAACTCGACTTCGAGAAGCCCTATGACAAAGTTAACTGGGAATTTCTTTTAGACAATCTTCTACATCATGGTTTTGGCCTTAGATGGATTTCTGGGATTATATCCAGCTTTTTCACGGGCACCTCCTCTATCCTCATTAATGGTAGGGAATATATTCAAATGCAAAAGAGATCTTCGTTAAGGAGATCCGATTTCCTCTCTCTTATTCTCCCTCGTTGCTAATGTCTGTAGTAAGCTTCTCCTTAAAGCTTCGGAGGTCAATATCATTGAAGGCCTTGGTGTTTTTGAAGGCTTTAAGTGTAGCACCCCGGATCCCCGTTACTGGACATCCGTGACACTCACCAGAATCTTTGCCTTCAAATGCATCTCAACACAGTAATAACACGGAAATTTAAAAACTTTTATTTGCCAAATAAGTTATTACATCATTGATTACAACCAATGTCTTGTTCTTGACAAGAATACAAATTACATTAATTCATCACAACTTATTACAAATAATTACAGATTCCACTTGTAAGCTATCAGCTGCCTCCTGGAAAGGTAATCGACTGATCACTTGCTGAACTTCGCTGAGTGGGCCATCGGCTCCTCTGGGACTTGCTCCTCGGCTTGAGTCTTCTGCTGCGCGACTCTGATATCTCTGCACCTGCTCTAAAGGTAGAATCGGTACCTAAAAGGTGGGGAACGTCAGTACTTCGACTGACGCAATACTGATAATAACAGCGATCCTCCAAACTGGCAATCACAACCCATCTTGAATGGAAAAGGAAACGTGCATCCTAAATTATGTGGTGCTCGTGTATGCCATGATCTAACCACTAAATGCACCAATCACAAACCTATTCTAAATCAAGCAAGACTTGGGAATCTAGATCCGCATGCGTCCCATACTACATGTGTCCAAGACCCAAGCATAGCCTATTCTAATGCACAACAAGAATGCACACGATGCACCTACTCTAATGCAATTCAGTTGGGACGTATGCATCCCATACTACATACTTTTCCAAAATCAACTTCGATGGAAATGTATGCATCCCATACTACATACCTTCCAAGGAGTTCGCCTCTCCTGATTGTAGGGTTCGATCCCTCGCCATGCACCCTACTCTTGTACCCATCCAGTTCCCAATAGACTGTCCGTCACCCAAGGAGATTACAGCGGTCGGTCTAATTCCTCCCTGCAGTGCCCAAGTGGTCACCGCCAGTTGGTACCCGTGCACGGACCTCCTTAGAAACCACATTGAACCTGGTTCTTATGACCCTTGGTTCCACATGTCCACTCATGGACTCTCGCATGCATGTTTACCCCTGGCCCGGGTTATGAACATATATATACCAAAACACAAAACACAAACCCGCACTTTAGGGACGTGAGCACCACGGGAGGTCAATTCCTCCGGGCCTCCTGCACCTTACTCCGGTAAAACTTTGGGAATCAACAGATCGAGATACGAGCCGGGGACGCAATCTGTTAGCGGCCGAGAACGTATCCCTACGACTGGAAGATACAACACCGACTATGGTTTACTAGGACTAATGCAATTTTCCAACCCCTTAATAAACCATTCTAACCCCTACCTTACTCTAATTCTTCAGGTAAGAATTAACTGCTTCCATATTTGCCTATCAACCTCTGGCCCCTGGCGATACCGGTCCGGTTCGCCACTTTCCCGACTTGGACTCGTCCAGCATAATGGCCTACGCCTGCCGCTACCCCGGCTATAAATATAAAACTGTCCCGTGAGCTCCACTCACTGGCATGCTCGGACGTCCTACGCTCGGCAGAAGTCTAATAATATAGGCTTGATAGGTGCAGGGTATCCTTTACCCTAGTGACTAACTCGAGTCACACATCCCACTCGGGGAATCTACAACCTTAATAACAGAGATCAACCATCCCTAGATACGAGTCACCGAATCGGCTCACACACAAGGGAAAAATACTTTCACAACCCTTAGTCCAAACTCAGACTAAGCGACCTACAGGTTTCTGCCCGAATCTCAAAATGGTCATCCCTCTATCAATACAACTCCGATTGGAGTGTATGGGCCCAACCTGGGAAGGTACGATCCTAGGCTACAACTTCCTAGTTGATCACGAGCTTAGATTCAACCATCTAAGTCCTCAAAATAGTTTTTCAAGCTCCAACCTGCGTGCTTCCTGTGCACGGGCTGCACCTTACCATTAACACAAAATCTTACTCGTTCATCAGAACGACACAAACTCAAATTCTGTAGAAGGGTGTGAGTGTCCTTAACAACTCTCTAGTTGGTCATGAGTCCAAATTATACCATTAAGTCACCCTAACACACTCATCTATCATTGATACGCCAATTCACACAATTGGTCTCTCCAATTCAGAGCACTCGGCTCTACTCTAGTTCCCTGTCCAGTCTTACAAAAATCATAATAATTCAACCGTTTACTGGAATTGCCTCAAATTAGTTTTGTTGGAAAGGTCTAGGTGTCCACTACAACTCTCTCCTGAGTCATGATCCTCAAAATGTGCCTCTAACAGGTCTCAAATTCCCAATCTTTACGGAGTATCAAAACTGGCTGAAAACAGCACAGTGCTTAATCACAAAATTATAGTAAATTGCATACTTGTCCAAATAACATAAAATTTTTGGTGGTGAAACTAGACATCATTCCCAACATCATGCAAAAGACCTCATGTCGAAATTCCAATTATACAGTGAGTACTATCTATTGAAAGTTAGCACAGAAACCATCACATTTTCTAATTCAACATTAGCTACTGGTTATAGAACGATTTTTCTCATGTCTATAAACTCATCCAAATAATTTACTGATTTTTGTAAATAATCAAAATACATTCAGGAACATTGAGTAAAAATTTCAATGCTTCAATAAATCACGAAAATTCGTACAATATCAGCCATTCTGTTTTTCTTTTTCTGAGTCTGCCTTACGACACAGATCTCTCTCACGATTTTATTAGCATATCAAATGATCATAGAAAAATCTGAAATAAATTATGAATTATCCTAACACATATATGAACAAACTCTTTTAATTTCATGGTCTAATTCATCATATTTTGCTCTCGAAAAAATCCACAAAATGGTACTCCGAACCAATTTTTTCTAGTTTAATTCTGACTTCAACTTCTAACCTTTTGAAGATTACTCCTAAGCATTCTAGTACACATGCATGCAATCAAAATTAACTAAAAGACAAGAATTTCAAGTTTAGAGAAACTTTCCACCTTTGGTTGTAGTAGTGGAAGGAACTTCTTCAAGCTTCTTCTCTTAGAAATCTCCTTTTGATCCTTCTTCTTCACTTCCTTCTTCTTTCTCTTCTCTTTCTCTTGAGGTGTTTTCATTCTGAAATTTCCAGAGCAAAAGGGAGGAAATGAAGTGGGAAATGAAGGATATGGGAGGTGTAAGCCGGATTTGACGGGGGGGGGGGGGGGGGGGGGGTAGGGGTAGGCTATAGGTGGTTTTGTAGACCATAACCATGGCTTAAGCCCAATGGTTTTGTGTTTGTTATGTTGGCTGCCCAACATAGCCCTTAACGAGTTCCAACGAGTGTGAGACGAGTGTTTTAACGAGCGTACACAGCTTGTATTCACTGTAGTATCATACCGTGTTATATTTGCATGTGCATCGTGCCGAAAACTAGCGGTTATACTAGTATCGGTCCGTCTCGTTCTCGTGCATCTTTGGAATGCAACTCTCCCAAGAACCGTCCCGTAGCCCTAGCCATCCACCACGATAGCAAAATTGACCCATAATACTACAATCAATTGCACGTATATTAACAATATACATACACATATGCATATATTCAGGTATCGTACAAAACGGGGTGTTACATTAAGGGGGTGCTTAACCTTCAATATGTCAATGATATGATCCTCTTTGCTAAACCTGCAGGTTCATCTTTGTGAAATCTGAAGCTTCTTCTTTATATATTTGAACAAGCATATAGCTTGACTATTAATTTCCATAAGCCGTCGGTGCTTCGGCTTGGCGGAGTGGAAAATCATCAAATAGAAATAGCCCAATTTTTAATTGCAATTCCGCTTCTTTCTCTATTTCCTATCTTGGAATCCCTTTGAGATGGGGTAAACTGCATAAAAACGACTGGCTCCTTATGATTGACAAAGTCGAATCCATATTGAATGCCTGGTCTGGATGAAAAATGTCTAGAAGGGGCAGGCTGATTCTTATTAACTCTATCATCTCTTCTGTCCATCTTTATATGATGTACTTTTTCTATATCCCATTGTGTGTTATTAAAAGGATCAATCGGATTAAAAGAATTTTTTCTGGTCTGATTCCTCTAACTTCCACATTGGTAAACATCTTTGTAATTGGAAACTTCTTTGTAAATCTAAACATGAAGGAGGTATTGGTATTCTGAATCTAAGATATCAGAATTTAGCCCTTCTCGGTAAATGGTTATGGAAGATCCTCAGACAAGATGATTTAGTGTGGGGTCATCTCATGATCCATAAATACCACAAACACCACTGTATTTGGGAAATCCACCCTTCTTTATCTCCTCGTGCCTCTCCCTTATGGAAAGGTGTCTAGAAGGTGGTTGCCCCCTACAAATGCGGCTTGTTTAAGGTTTCTGGACAGGGCCGCAAGATTAAGTTGTGGTCTGATTTATGGATTATTGACATTCCTCTTGCATCTAATTTCCCTCATCTTTTTGACCTCGTTGACAATCCAAATGCGTCAGTAGTTAATTATCTTGATTATAACAACCATATTAGAGAGTGGCACATCACTTTTCACAGATCTCTTCCCTTCTCCATGTATCCCCAATTTTTCAGTTAATTATGCTTTTGAGATCATATCAATAGCATCCCATTGAAGGTTTTAAATTGCTTTGGTCTCAGTCTGGATCCTACACTATGAAATTCTGCTATAACTTTATTAACTCTGGAGGGGTTATTTCCCCATTCTGAAATGTGATTTGGAAGTGTACCGCTCCTCTTAAGACCTGTATTCTCACTTAACTGACTATTCACAATAAACTCCTTACGGTGGATATTCTCAACAACAACAAAAATCTTGTTGTTGGCCAACTATGCTCTTTATGCAATTCTGGCCATGAAAATTCCTGTCACTTATTCATTAACTGTCCATTCATTGGCCTACTATGGAACATTTGCAAGCAAGCCTAGAATGTTCACAAAATACCCGGATCCGTGCATTCCTGGTGGGATACCTGGCGTTTGAGTTGCGTGAAGCATTGTTATCGTCATGTTTGGGACCTATCGATGGTGGTGCTGATTTTGGATCATTTGGAACGAAAGAAGCAACTAGATCTTCAACAACAATTCTCGCACCATTGATAGTCTAATTTAAGATCTTCTTTTCTTCACTAAATTCTGGGCTCAAGTTCTTCTGCCTACCAAGTTGGTTAAATTTCGTTTACCCAATCTTGATAAAGAGGTAGTCTGTTATTTTAATCCCATATAGCATTTCTCCTTCTTTTCCATGCTTTTCAGTTATCAAGTCTTGTTAAAAAGAGCTAGGCTTCTTCGTGGGTCAGCCCACTCTCTACTTCTATTTTGGATCTTTATTTGCAGGTTGAATTGCCCTGGTCTGTTTTTCTTGATCCTCTTGGATACTGATCACTTTTCATCTCCTGTATTATATTCTTCTTAGGTTCTCTACCCTTTAGCTTGTGAATGGTTGTCCCCTTTCTCTATTTTTATTTTTTCCTTTCTGTTTCCACTCCACTTTATGTTTCTTCTCTTTATGTTCTTGTTTTCTGGTCTTCATGTTTTAATATTCACTGGCTTGTTTTATCATCTATATAAGGTTATTATATTGCGGGTGTATTATTCGGGTGGAGTTTTGTTTGGACGGCCACTTTCTTTATGTTGTTTGTCTACCGTCTGCTTACTCTGTCTTCTGGTTGTGTATTTTTTTCTTTCTTTGTGTCCTGGTTTGCATTCTTATGGTAGAGTTGCTGGAGCTTTGATGTGTGCGGGGTTTATTTGGTTCGATCTAGTCTATGGGTTGCTGTTTTTCTGCCCGCTTTTGGTTCGTGTCGGGCTCTTATTGTTGCTTCTTTGGTGGATCACTTTCTGCCAATGTGCAACTGGGTGCTTCCCTCCTACTTGCTGCGTCATTTCGTTGTATTGGAAGCCTACTTATTTGCCTTTTACTTTTGCTGATTTATTTTTTTCTCCTTTTCTTGCTTCGATGTATTACTCCTTGTAATCATTCGTTATGTACTACATTTTGTCTATTTATATATATTTTTGCGAGGTTGGAGTCGCTTGACTCTATTCGATTTTTATAAAAAATTAAAAAAATGGAAACAATACTATTAAGAAAAAATTATTAGATTCCTAACGGAATCATAATCTCATAATTAAATGGTGGTGATGTATTCTACACTTTCTTTTTAAAAAACTTATAAGCAATTCAATCCATCTCAATGCAAAAGCAATCTAGAATATGATATGGGATATTTTAGTAAATTCCCTCATTCAAAATGTGGAAACTAGCATATACCCCTACTATTTTTAAAACTAAGAAATACCCTCAGTATAGACAGAACTGTTAAAATTCCGTTAAGTGAATACATCACACGTGACACAGTAAAATGACCTAAACACCTACGATAAAAAGTATTTTTGCAAATGTCCTCATTGAAAATCTGAAAACTAGCATATACCCCCACTATCTTTAAAAAATAAGATATACCCTCAGTTTGGAAAAAAAAAAATTGGTATGTATCTTGCTTGTTAGTTTTTTACTTATGATAGCTATGGGTTTTGTGTTTTTTGGGGGTCAAAATCTGATATAGAATCTCTTTATTAGTTTCTTACTTATGGAGGATATGTTGTGGGAATTTGTGGGCATGTGACTTGTTATGGGTATCATTTCTCCTGTCTAATGCTGAAAAGAACTTAGCAGCTACAAAATTTAATATTTATCATTAGTTTTGATTCAAATTTTACTTAGCAGCAATTTCATATTGATTAGGCTAAATGTTTCCATATTATATGATTGTATATTGATTAGGCTAATTGTTGTATTGTTAAATAGTTTTGTTGTTTGAATCTAAACATTGAGTATCGAATATTGCAGTTTAATTTGTGTTTTGTTATTTTCAAACTGTACTGTTAGTTTGGCATCTCAACTTGTTTACTTCCATTGTTTCATTTACTGCATATTGATTACATGAACAAATCTTTACGGAGTAAGACAGCTACTACTAGTATGCATCACTTAGTCACATGTAAGAAAATTTATTTGGGAACATACTAAAACGGGCTTGGAAAATTTTCAGCTGTCTTTCGTAATTAAGTTCTATTGATACATACCAACAAAATGTCCAAACTGAAAGTATTTCTTAGTTTTTTAAAATAGTGGGGGTATATGCTAGTTTCCAATTTCTGAATGAGGGAATTTACTAAATACTTTTTATCGTGGGTATTTAGGTTATTTAACTGTGTCACGTGTGATGCACGTAAGTTCACTTAACAAAATTTTAACAGTTTCGTTCAGGGTATTTCTTAGTTTCTAAAAATAGTGAGGATATATGTTAGTTTCCACATTTTAAATGGGGGCATTTGCAAAAATATCCCTATATTTAATCGGGTTAGAATTCAGTTTTTGAGCTCATTTATCAATTGTGTTTCTTGCCACCCTGTGTGTGTTTTTGTTCTAGATAAATAAATATACCTATTGACTTTTCATTTGAAGGGTCAATCTTTAACCAATTTTTAGCAGCAATTCATCGATAATTGATGTGTCTAATTTTTATACAAATATTTGTACTCAATTACCCATAAAAATTGCTTGTTTTCATTTATCTTGTTTATAATTTATCTTATTTCCATAGATTTCAGTTAATTAATTATTTTTTGAAGGAATAAGATTTTTGATGCAAAAAGTGAAGTTTTTTGGTAAAAATCAACAAACAAAACAAATATAATGATTTATTTATTTTATTGTTTTGTTGAATTTAAATTTTACAATTTAGCCATGAGAAAAATAAAATATAAATTTTAATTTTCCAATTGAGCTGAAAGTGCAATAAATAATTTTAAAAGGGTTTAAATGAGCTAATATAATTTTTAGTTAGTTTAATTGATTTTAAACTAATTAATTTTATTTTTATTTTTATTTTTAAATCCTAATTACTGATTATATTTTGTGTGTGCAGCACGTGTTTGAAGAAAAAAAGAAAGAGAAGAAACAAATAAATGAAGAATAGGGGGTTTTCTGCAAAAGTAAACCCTAAATCACCCTTCCCGTGTCTATAAATAGAAGAGAAGACAAGAAGAGAAGAGGAGGGCTGAACGAAGGGGAAGAGCGACGGCTAATCCTATTAATTAAAAAAAAATAAAAAATAAAAAAAAACAAAAACAGAGAGAGAGAGAGACAGACTCTGTGGGGCTTCACGTGTGCGACTCGAGAACAAAGACAGAGAGAGAGTGGGCTCTGACGAGGCAGGAGAGAGAACAGGCCAGGCTGACGTGGCTGCTGACCTGGCGCACTACTAGACGAAACCCAGAAGAAGACGACAGTGACACCTGTGCGTGTGGGGGCGCTGTCTTCAAGGGCAGGAGCTGACGTCAGCACGGCGCGGAATTCAAAGACGACAGAAAGAGAGAGGAATTGACTTGTTTGGGCATGTTTTTTGAGGCTGTTCGGTTTGCAATTTCTTTTACAAAAGCAGTCCCTTTTTGTATCTCTTTTCTTTCTCTAATTTTATAATGCAATCCAGGACAATGTTTGTTAGTTGCAAAACCATTATGAACTAAATTTATTTTTCTAGGGCTTCGATGTAGCCTAGTTTTGATAACACAATTTTAATTCCATATTATTTTTCTATTTTTCCACGGTTGTGTGTTTGATTTTTTGATCTTAACGCTTACAATTGGTGGACAGACGTTTGTATGATCTATTAAATCATGGAGAGACCGAGAGGTAATTTTTGATTGAGAACTATAAAATTAAACACCTTTGATTGACAGAACTTAGAGATGATTTACCGTGATTGATGTGACCGCTAAGAAATCCACAAAACTTAATGAGTCTTCAATTAATTAAATTTGTGCATGAACTATGACAAACTGTTAGTTGGAGATATTTTTTGTGATGTTCAAGAGAAAGCATTGAATAATTTGGGGATTTTGGTCTACAACTTGGAAAAATAATATTTTTATTCGTATGGAGTTATAAATTGTGTTTGATTAACTAGGTGAAATCAAAAGCCCTAGAATTAATTTTGCAATTAATAAATCCCCACTTAACATGGTAATTTCAATACTCGATAAAATAATTAGTCCCTGAGGGTTCGACACTCTTTTCACTTAACTATACTACTTATTGCGATTTTGTACACTTGCAAATATTCACATCAAGTTTTTGGCGCCGTTGCCGGGGACTAGTTATTCTTTTATTGATATTGAAAATTGCTAGATTATTACTAGTTTGGATTTTTATTTTTATTTTTATTTTTATTTTTATTATTTTACCTCTTTATTTTCTTTTGACTTACTTTTCTTTTTATTTATTTATTTTTAGTTTTTAGTTTTTCTATTTTTTTATACTTATATTTCAGGACATACAAGTACATTATCATGGCAAACTATGAAAACAAGGCTTTGAGAGACTATGCTATGCCCTCAATTAATGGAGCAACATCAAGCATAATGAGGCCAGTTATTGAAGCTAACAATTTTAAGATTAAACCGGCGATTATTCAAATGATTCAACAGACTGTTCAATTTTGGGGACTACCGCACGAGGATCCTTATGTTTACATTGTAAATTTTCTAGAAATTTGTGACACTTTCATGCACAATGGAGTATCAGATGATGCAATAAGATTGAGTCTGTTTCCTTTTTCACTAAGAGATAAGGCGAAGACTTGGCTAAATTTTCTACCACTCGGTAGTATTACTACTTGGGAGGGACTTGCACAAAAATTTCTTACTAAGTATTTTCCGCCGTAAAAGACAGCAAAGCTAAGAAATGATATTACCATATTCACCCAATTTGAGACCGAGTCTTTGTATGATGCATGGAAGCGGTATAAAGAGTTGTTAAGAAAGTGTCCTCATCATGAACTACCAAAATGGCTGCAAATTCAAATTTTCTATAATCGTTTGGGAATTACAAACCGATCTTTGGTTGACGCAGCAGCTAGAGGTGCACTTATGAGAAAAACTCACGAAGCAGCCTATGAACTTTTAGAGGAGATGACATCAAATAATTTCCAGTGGTCTTTAGAGAGAACAATGCTAAGAAAAGTGGCTGGAGTTTTTGAACTTGATCATATTACTACTTTAACTGCACAAATTGATATTTTATCTAAACAATTAGGCAATATGAATTTTAATGCTATTCAAACTAATATTATTTGTGATTTTTGTGCAGAAAATCATTCAAGTGCAGACTGCCAAGTGGGGAACCTTTTTGCTCCATCAAATGCTGAACATGCAAATTTTGTGTCAAACTTTCAAATGCAAAACAATCATTATGCAAACACATACAATCAAGGAGCAGTTATACCACCTCAAAATTTTTCACAGCAAGAAAAGAAGCTGACACTTGAAGATATGTTTATGCACTAGATGCAAAAGACAGAACAATACATGCAGCAGACAGATTTGGCAATCCAAAATGTTGCAAATTCAACTTCAGCTTCAATTCACAATCTTGAGGTTCAAATTGGTCAAATTTCACATATTCTTAGCAAGAGAACGATAGAAAACTTACCCCGCAACACCGTGACCAACTCCACGGACGATGCCAAAGCAATAACACTAGGAAGCGAGAGGACAATTGAGCAACCACAAGAAGAAAATGGCAAACAAAATATGGTTGCAAAGGAAGAAGAGTGAACCAATTGTGGAGGAACAAACGCAGCATGAGAAAGTAACTTTTGATGTTTTTAAATCATTAAAGTTCTCTACCGAAGAACAGTCATCTTTTCAAGTAAGTGAAACAGATTTAATTGTAGGCGAGAAACATGAGGCTAAATTTGAAAAGTTACTAATCAAAGTATGTCCAATAAATTCAGCAAGTCTTGAATCTGAAAAAGAAAAATTTCAGAATGTGTTATGTATTTGGATGCGGTACCATCTATTCATTGATTTTTTCAGCAAAAATTCAAAGAGGTGGGGATATCAAAGACGTCATCATCAAGAAAGAAACGAATCAAACTAGAGCTTGAACCTAATTAACACCTGAAGAGAAGTATTAGAAAAGATGTTTTGATGTTGTTGGATCTTGGCGTCACATAACCATCTCACTACCATGTCTGGCTGAAGACTTAAAACTTAGTGCTTCTAGGGAGGCAACCCTTGTTTTCTTTTACTGCATTTAGTTTTGACTTTTCTTTTAGTTTATTTTAATTTTAATTTTGGATTTTATTTTGCAGGATTGCATGAGTTTGGAAATCGCCGGGTGGAGCTGTTTTGTACACCTACATTGACGGCTGTTTCTGAGCAGTGTGGAGTCAGAATTTGGAAAAGTGCTTCAAAGAGAAATTGTAGACAATTGTCTTAGCTTTCTAGCAAAAAAATCAGCCCACTTGGATATCTACAGCTCCAAATATCGCAAAAACACTGAATGTCGCGCGTGCAGAATTTTTAAGACGAATCAGGGGAAAAATTCTGAAATTTTTAAGACGAATCAGGGGAGAAATTCTGAACTCCTTACATTCTTTTTGTTTTTCTTTTTTCCATTCCCATTGAGGACAATGTGATATTCAAATTTTGGGGAAGGGTTACAAATATATATATATATATATATATATATATATATATATATATATATATATATATATATATATATATATACTAGGTTTGTCCGTTGACACGTGCCTACGGCACGTCTTCGGAACGATGCACCTTGTTTGATCATATAAAATAGTTTTGGAGGTCCAGCAAATTAATTGAAATAGCAAACATAGAACAAAAAACATATTATATGATTTTTTTGAATTATTTTTAAAGTTTTTAAATTTTTATTTTTTTAGTTTTTATAATTTTTAATTTTCTTAATTTTTTGAATAGAAGAGGGAGGGAGAGAGAGAGAGGACAAAAAAATTAAATAAATATAGGAGTTGTTTTGGATAGGGAATTTGAATTTGAGTTTTGGGGGGAAAGCTTTTGAGGGGGAAAATATGTTTTGTGAGGTTAGATCTAAGCCTTTGATTTTTGGGGGATTGAAGGAGAGCCACTTGATAGCTTTCTTTGTGTTTTATTATATAGATAAATTTTAATTTTTTTAGTTTTTATAATTTTCAATTTTTTGTATAGAAGAGGGAGGGAGAGAGAGAGAGTGGACAAAAAAATTAAATAAATATAGGAGTTGTTTTGGGCAGGAGATTTGAATTTGAGTTTTGGGGGGAAAGCTTTAGAGGGGAAAAATATGTTTTGTGGGGTTAGATCTAAGCCTTTGATTTTTGGGGGATTGAAGGAGAGCCACTTGATAGCTTTCTTTGTGTTTTATTATATAGATAAATTTTAATTTTTTTAGTTTTTATAATTTTTAATTTTCTTAATTTTTTGAATAGAAGAGGGAGGGAGAGAGAGAGGACAAAAAAATTAAATAAATATAGGAGTTGTTTTGGGCAGGGGGTTTGAATTTGAGTTTTAGGGGGAAAGCTTTTGAGGGGGAAAATATGTTTTGTGAGGTTAGATCTAAGCCTTTGATTTTTGGGGGATTGAAGGAGAGCCACTTGATAGCTTTCTTTGTGTTTTATTATATATATATATATATATATATTTGAAAAGAAAAACAAAACAAAAGGGATTTCAATTAGGCTTACTATTACACCTTTGAGTTCTTTATTGTGCTAAAGCATTGAAATAATATTTTTAGGATTGACAATTGCTTATAAAGCAAGATTAAGCATACTTATTTACTTTAGAATTATTGAATTTCAAAATTCCATACACAATTATGTGAGTCATGTGATTATACATAAAAGAAAAATATGATGCTTTTTCATGTGATTATCCCCTTTGGTCTAGTCCTAAATAGAGTTTAAGTAAATAGAGTGATAATGATCAAATTATTAAAGTCAATCTACTCCAATGTTTTGAGTTGCTTAGTAACTAGGGGTATTCATCACAAATGTTTACTTTTACATCAAACGGCAACTTGAAATATGAGTATACAAAACACTCTAAGTTTGTGACTTGTTGAGTAACCGGGTGAATTCATTACAAATATTTTGCATTCGCGTCAAGTGACAACTTAGAGAATATACTTAAAAAAATAAAAAATAAAAAATAAAAAAATAAAATAAAAACTCTAGTTTGCTACTCGGTTTGTAGTAGTGAGAAGGAGTAATCACAAATAGAGTTGTTACAAACTATAATTACATTAATTGCATGAAAAATATGATTGGGTTTGAAATTATGAATAAATAATTGCAATGGAGAAAGTGAGTATGCTTGATTTTACTTTATTTGCTACAGTTTATATTCTAAATTGAAATTTTGATGTATACATGATGAAATCTCTTTTTGTGATGAGTTCAACATATTATTGATTATTATGCTTTTATTCATGGTTTTATTTTTTGCTTGAGACAAAGCAAAATCTTAAGTTTGGGGGTATTTGATGTGTCTATTTTTTATACAAATATTTGTACTCATTTACCCATAAAAATTGCTTGTTTTCGTTTATCTTGTTTATAATTTATCTTATTTCCATAGATTTCAGTTAATTAATTATTTTTGAAGGAATAAGACTTTTGATGCAAAAAGTGAAGTTTTTTGGTAAAAATCAATAAACAAAACAAATATAATGATTTATTTATTTTATTGTTTTGTTGAATTTAAATTTTACAATTTGTCCATAAGAAAAATAATATATATATTTTTAATTTGCCAATTAAGCTGAAAATGCAATAAACAATTTTAAAAGGGTTTAAATGAGTTAATATAATTTTTAGTTAGTTTAATTGATTTTAAACTAATTAATTTTATTTTTATTTTTATTTTTAAATCCTAATTACTGATTTTATTTTGTGTGTGCAGCACGTGTTTGAAGAAAAAAAGAAAGAGAAGAAACAAATAAATGAAGAATAGGGGGTTTTCTGCAAAAGTAAACCCTAAATCACCCTTCCCGTGTCTATAACTAGAAGAGAAGACAAGAAGAGAAGAGGAGGGCTAAACGAAGGGGAAGAGCGATGGCTAACCCAACTAATTTAAAAAAAATAAAAAAATAAAATAAAGCAAAAACAGAGAGAGACAGACCCTGTGGGGCTTCGCATGTGCGACTCGAGAACAGAGATAGAGAGAGTGTGGGCTCTGACAAGGCAGGAGAGTGAACGGGCCGGGCTGACGTGGCTGCCGACCTGGAGCACTACAGGACGAAACCCAGAAGAAGAAGACAGTGACTCCTGTGCGTGTGGGGGCGCTGTCTTCAAGGGCAGGAGCTGACGTCAACACGGCGCGAAATTTAAAGACGACAGAAAGAGAAAGGAATTGACTTGTTTGGACACGCATTTTGAGGCTATTCGGTTTGCAATTTCTTTTACAAAAGCAGTCCCTTTTTGTATCTCTTTCATTTCTCTAATTTTATAATGCAATCCAGGACAATGTTTGTTAGTTGCAAAACCATTATGAACTAAATTTATTTTTCTAGGGCTTCGATGTAGCCTAGTTTTGATAACACAATTTTAATTCCATATTATTTTTCTATTTTTCCATGGTTGTGTGTTTGGTTTTTGATCTTAATGCTTACAATTGGTGGACAGACTTTTGTATGATCTATTAAATCATGGAGAGACTGAGCGGTAATTTGTGATTGAGAACTATAAAATTAAACACCATTGATTGAGCGAAATTAGAGATGATTTACCGCGATTGATGTGACCGCTAAGAAATCCACAGAACTTAATGAGTCTTTAATTAATTAAATTTGTGCATGAACTATGACAAACTGTTAGTTGGAGATATTTTTTGTGTTGTTCGAGAGAAAGCATTGAATAATTTGGAGATTTTGGTCTACAACTTGGAAAAATAATATTTTTATTCGTATGGAGTTATAAATTGAGTTTGATTAACTAGGTGAAATCAAAAGCCCTAAAATTAATTTTGCAATTAATAAATAACAAAATTTCAGATTTTGCCCCTCTTAATTAATTTAGTTAGATTTTAAGATTAATTTAATTTAGTTGCTTTATTTATTAAAATTCGGTTTTCCAAATCGTAGCTTATCTAGTAATTTCAGTATTCGATAAAATAATTAGTCTCTGTGGGTTCGACAATCTTTTCACTTAACTATATTACTTGTTGCGATTTTGTACACTTACAAATATTCACATCAATAATCAATACAACTCTTGTTTTCTTATTATGTAGTTACTTTCTAGAATCCAATAACTTGTGTTTAGTTCATGTTGTGGGTAAAAATCACGGCTAATCAGGATTGTGCAATCCTCGCATGAATCTTGGAGATTTGAAAACGCGAAGCAGTCATTTATATGACAACTACACGCTCACAACACTAATATGGGTCGTCCACTAGCCCACCACACAAACTACAGCCCAATCAGGGGAGGTTAACCAATCATTTATGGTCGCTAATCAAATCTCATAATAATCAAGGAGGCAATTTATAGTTCAAATCCTGAATCAAAGGGATTGATTCAAATCAATTAAGAAAATTTTCCCAAACTGCTCCTCTACATGCTTATAAATACGGACCCTTTTTTTAGTTACCAAGTAATCACAATTTCAATTATTAAACTCAGTTTTTATTCCTGGTTACAAACTTGATCTTCAGAGGGTCTATCGTCAGGACCACCCCCAGTTTTCAGTGGGACGTGGGCCAACGCAATCACCACAACCTCCACAACCTCCACCAAAATCCAAAAATACTAGCCCCTCATCGCATCTGTTCAAGGCTTGAGATCTAAACTTTCCACATCAACACAAGAACTCATTATTTATTTGCTCCTATATCGAAAAATGCAGCATCAGATTAGCGTTGTATGTAGGAAATCCCAGATCCAACCTCCTAAGAAGATCCTTTGTCCTAGGAGCCACCTCCAACCGTGGCACACAGAGCCAAGAAGGTGCCAGCCGCAGGTCGCCAGAAAGATCCTCCGCCACCTCCTCCTCCTCCGGTGCACCCCTCCTGCAGTAGGGCTTCCATTCAAGGGTCACAATGACAATTCTTGGAGCATCGACCAGAACCCTCGATTCCTGAATGTTGGGGTCGTGCCCCCATGACCTCTCGCTAAGTCGGCCGGGGGGCTGAACCTTCTAGACGGTTGGACCTCCGGAAGATCATAATTAGCCAACAAAAGGAGGAAGACCTTCGCAATTGCATTGAGCAAAACTGCTCCAAGAATATGGTTCCCAATTCGGAGCACCAGGGAAGCCGAAGGAGTCGCTTCCCTCGTGGTAGGCAGACCCAGCAGTCCCCCTCCCATCGCGATCAGAGGTGGGAGTGAAGTCCATCCCCCTTCAACCGTCAGGCCTCAGGGTTGTACCAAGGGGAAGTCACCCCTGTAACCTGAGTAGAGTTCAAGGACTTTTAGGAAGAAGTCCTCCAAGCTCTTAGCCAAGAGCCCAGACAGGATCGATGGCTGAGCCCTCCACGCACCAGGCTCGTCCATATCAAGAAGTCATGCAACACCCGATCTGAGGGATATGAAGATGAGGTGCTTAAACTCATCAAGCGGATGGAAGACTGGGTTGCCCGAATAGTAGAAGAGGAAAGGCAACAAAGAAAGGGATACCGGCCTGTCCAGCCTTCTTTTTCCTCTCACATTCTTGAAGCACCGATCCCCCGAGACTTCAAGCCTCCTACATTCGATTCGTACAATGGTGAGACCAACCTAGTAGACCACGTTGATAGTTTTAAAACTCTTATTATGATCTATAATGCCTCAGATGCCCTCCTCTGCCGAACGTTCTCCGCTATCCTTCGGGACTCGGCAAAGGAATGGTACTTGTTGCCGCTGAAATCGGTGTGGGGGCAAAACAGATAGATTTGTAGATTCGAGGGAAGTTGAATAGTCAAACCTGAACACACCTTGACCAGAGTTTGACCGTGATCTCCTGCCGTTGATCTACAAAAAGTGCGAAACACTGGGGTTGATTCCGGCGATGCACCCTCCGACGCTCTTGTCAGTAATCACAAAGATTATGAAAGAGCTTTGATTGGCAAAACATTGATTGCCTGGTAATAGTGGGGGATGGGGGGTATTTATAGCTACCTTAGGAACCAATTTCAGGATAAGATCAAATCCCTACTTTCCAGTGGATGGATAGAAGCGATCAGGACCGTTGATTAAGAGCAATCATAAACCCTAATTTTTCTATCCAGTTGGACAAGGCTTCTTGTGGATTGGGATCCGCGCCCAGTAAGATGGGCCCGTTTATGGGTTATTGGGACTTTGGAGAAAGGCCCAGTTCCCACTTCAGACTATTTGTAGGTGAAATTACCATTTTACCCCTGAGCTTTAAAATTCATGTCCGATTTGGACAGTTTCGATTTAATCCTATTTTTAGCCATATCACGAGTCCCCCACTCCTGAAGACTGAGTTTGATCAGCCTTTGAGGAGTAGTTTTATTGTTTTGATGGCTTGTGAAGTTGTATCGGAGTCCAAATGAGGGGTGTCGAATCTTTATGTGAGGGATTATGGTGATTTTTTGTGTTGGTTGCGTGCTCAAGGTTGTTCTTGAGGTCTCCTAGACTTTTGGTGGCTTTTCTTAATTTTTTATTTATTTTTCGGATCAGTTATTTAATTTTGCAAAGTAGTGATTTATCGTTCGGGGGCGTTAATTCACTAATCTAAGCAATAATTATTTATCCGGAGGTTCAAAAATATTTTTCCAAATTTATAATTATTTTTTAGAATTTTTAATTAACTTTCCAGAATTTTTAATCATTTTTTCGCAATTTTTAAATAAATAATTCAAATTTAATAAATAAAAAATTAATTTTTAATACCATTTATGATGTGGTGCAATCTGGGCCGTTCATCAGCCAACAGCGTGAATATCTGAGCGATCGGACGGTCAGAGTGGCTCGGCGGTACTTTTCTCCGCTTGTGGAGGTCGGTGCCCTGGTAGCTCGGCAAAGTGCCTCGGCAGCTCGGTAACTCGGCGCTGCATGAGCTGCCGAGCTACGTGGCTAAATCTGGAGCGTCCATCATGGTGCGAATCACGAGATAAGAGGCTCAGATCACGAGAAAATGTGATCTTGTCGTTTTGTGGGCGTGGCGTGATCTGAGCCGCTCATCATCTTTTGGCACGAATTTTGAGACAATCTAACGGTTTGAGTAGCTCGGCGGCATTTTTCTCCAAATGTGGAGGTCGGTGCCCAGGTAGCTCGGCAGAGTGCCTCGGTAGCTCGGTAGCTCGGTGCCTTGTGAGCGGCCGAGCAACGTGGCTTAATCTGGAGCGTCCATCAGGGCGCAAATCACGATGTAGGAGGCTCATATCACGAGAAAACGTGATCTTGTCGTTTTGTGGGCGTGGCGTGATCTGAGCCGCTCATCATCTTTTGGCACGAATTTTGAGACAATCTGACGGTTTGAGTAGCTCGGCGGCATTTTTCTCCAAATGTGCAGGTCGGTGCCCCGGTAGCTCGGCAGAGTGCCTCCGTAGCTCGGTAGCTCGGTGCCTTGTGAGCGGCCGAGCCACGTGGCTTAATCTGGAGCATCCATTAGAGCGCAAATCACGATGTAGGAGGCTTAGATCATGAGAAAATATGATTTTTTCGTTTTGTGTGCGTGTCTAAATCTGAGCCCCTCATCAACTTTGGGCACAAATTTTGGGACAATCAGACTGCCCAAGGAGTTCGGCATCATTTTTCTCCAAATGTGGAGGTCGGTGCCTCGGTGGCTCGGCTCCTCAAGAGTTGTTGAGCCACGCGGTGACATTTGGAGCGCCCATCACAGCACGAATCACGATGCAGGCGGCTCAGATCACGAGAAAACGTGATTTTGTCATTTTGTGGGCGTGTCTGAATTTGAGCCCCTCATCAACTTTGGGCACGAATCTTGGGACAATCAGACGGCCCAAGGAGTTCGGCGTAATTTTTCTACAAATGTGGAGGTCGGTGCCTCGGTAGCTCGGCAGAGTGCCTCGGTGGCTCGACTCCTCAAGAGTCATTGAGCCACGTGGCAACATCTGGAGCGTCCATCACGGCACGAATCACGATGCAGGCGGCTCAGATAACGACAAAACATGATTTTGTCGTTTTGTGGGCGTGTCTGATTCTGAGCCCCTCATCAACTTTGGGCGCGAATCTTGGGACAATCAGACGTCCCAAAGAGTTCGGCATCATTTTTCTCCAAATGTGGAGGTCGGTACCTCGGTAGCTTGGCAGAGTGCCTCCGTAGCTCGGTGCTTCGAGAATTGCCAAGCTGTGAGGCTAAGTCTGAACCGTCGCCACCCTTCTGAACCATTGCCGCTCTTCTCTATTTTGTCGTTTAGCCTTCCTTAATGGGCTAGAAGGGGGCCCAAGAGTCGCCGCTCTTCGTTACAAAGCTCAAGAGTCACTTCTTTTACTATAAGTTTTCACCTCCCCCACTATTTCTCTCATTCTTTCACTTTTCACTCTTAGTTCATTTTCGCTCTTGAGTTGGTCTGCTAGCTGAGATTTGAGCTCAAGGTCGGTTGTGTTAGTTGTCGCGGCAGGCCAGGCAATTTTCGGTGAGCTTTTTCCGACCGTAAACGTCACGTCAAGGTTAGTATATATATCCTTAATCTCATATATATACTACGAGATGTCACGGGTGTCCTCGGGTAGTGAGGCTTCTTCCTCGGGGGGTCGGAGCGACGAGCGGTTAGTTCACGAGGAAAGGGGAGAAGTGGTGAGCAGACGGAAGGGGAAGGAGATAGTAGGGTCGTCAGCGGCCGAGGAGAAGGGGAAGGAAGTGGTCTGGCCTTCGGTTGTTGAAACGGTGGTGGAGACGGTGAGACAAGCAGGTGAACTGGGTCGGCTGCCGATCGTAATATCTGGTCACGGGGGGATCAGGCAGTACTCCGGCGAGCTATTGACTAAGGCCGTCTACGGACGCTCGGAGACATACGAGGAGACCAAACTGAGGGAGGTTATCGAAGTCGACGATATCCCCTCGGTTCTAACCGAACGAGATCTGCTTCGGATTCGGAAGAGCTTCGTCATTCCTCCGGAGTACACCCTGATCCTCCCTGTTCCCGGGGTGCGAGCGTGCACAGCCTTCAAGCCAGATACTTGCGTCTTTGCCTACGACACGCTGAATGCCGGACTGCGTCTCCCCCTCCATCCCTTCGTAACCGAAGTTCTCCGGTGGTATGGACTGAGCCTTATTCAGTTCATGCCGAACATGTGGCGACATGTGCTCGGATTTCTGCTCCATTGCCGAACAGCAAAGGTGGAGCCCCAGCTCGTCGTCCTCCGGAGTTTGTACCAAATCAATAGGATGAGCAAGACCGAACACTGGTACTACCTGTCGCCTCAGAAAGGCGTTAAGCTGATAGAGAACCCTGACTCGATCAAGTCGTGGAAGGGTAAGTACTTCTTGATCCGAGGCCCTTCGGCATGGGACTTCCCAACCGGATGGAAGGAGGACGTGCTGAAGTATGCAAAGGCCGAGACGGTGTTGACTCTGGCTGAAGAAGAGGTCGCGGCGAAGTTGGTTGGTCTTTCGATGTTGAGTTGGAGAGACATGACCGAGGAGCTGCTTCACGGGTCGGGCCTTAGTCCGATCGACCCGAGTACGCTCCGGACATTTCTTTTTCTTGTTTACTTTCTGTTATGCCTTGTATTTTCTAACTTTATTTTCTTTATCTGACAGAGGCTCCGAGCATGGACTTTCGAGCAATTATGGCCGAGCAGAACAAGGCCTCTGATGCTAAGAAGAGGAAGAGGACGAGCATGGGGCCCTCGTTCGGCCAACCAGCCAAGGTCCCTTCAGCTACCATTGTAGATTTGGCTTCTCCTCGGTGGTCGGCCTCAGCTGTGGGTCTTGTTCAGCCGACCCCCTCTGGTCCTGAAGGCTTCTCCGTCTCGGCGGCTCTGGCACTCGAGGCCCTGCCCCTTACCGAGCAGGCCAAGGCCATATTGACCGAGGCCCACAAGAAACTGTTCGACCCCGATTGGCGGGTGATGAATCACGAAGGTTTCTTGGGGGACTTGGCGATGAGTATGCAGGCTATTCAACATCTCCTGACCCCAAAAGACCGAGCCGTCCTGAAGGCGGGGATGCCGGGTGATGATGCTCTAGAGGTAGCTCGGTCGCTCATTTCGGTAAGTTTGCTCAGTTAATTTCGATAACATTTTGAAAATTTTCTAAGTTTTTAGCTCGGCTCTAATTGCTTCTTCTTGTAGGAAACATGCCACTTCAACCACCTTCTCGAGCAGTACGCCGAGGAAGAGACAGAGTTGAAGGCCGCTTGCGACAAAGACAGAGCAGAGAGGGCGAGATCCGTGAAGCAGTTCGAGGCGGAGCAGCGCCACTCGGATGCTTTGGCGGCACAGGTCGCCGACTTGGAGGTGGCCTTGGCTCAGGCAAGGGAGAAGCTCGCCTCAGAGGTGGCCAAGGCAGCCGAGGAGAAGGCCGAGGCGCGGAGGCAGCAACAAGCTGAGGCCGTGGAGGTGGCAAGGGCAGAGATTGAGGCCGAGGCCAAGAATCATATGATGGCCAACATGGACAATCTTATGCCACCGCGTTCAAGCACGTCGAGGCTCGGGTCCTCGGCTTCAACAGGTCGGGGTACAGGCTGTGGGGTCCGGTCGGCGTGGAGGACCCAGAGGCCGAGGAAGAGGCCGAAGGAGAGGAAGGGGACGAGCCACGAGGCGACGAAGTCGTGGTGGTCGAGGGAGGGGGCGGTGAGGCTGTGGCCGACCCCCCAGCCATAGTGGCAGAGGAAGGGGAGCCGTCTACCGAGGTGCCTGTCGCTGAGCTACCACCTAAGGTGGCCCCTTGATCTTTGTTGTTTTGTATCTTTTCTTCTTCTTCTTCATGTACTGCCTTGTAGCGGACTGGCCACCGCTTTTTGTTATAAATGATATTTTTCTTTCTTTGACCAAGTTTTGAGCACCACTCACTTTGAAATCTTGCTAAGTGTTGAGAACAACTGGCTTTGACGTCTTGCTAAGTGTTAGTGTATTTTCTCAGATCGCCGAGTTGCGTCTAGCAGAGGCATCGCCAAACACGGCAGCGGCTGAGGTGTCTCGTCTCCGAGCTGACTTAGGAGCGCTCTCTCTCGCAGCCGAGAGTGTTTTCTCAAGAGCGAGTTGGATCTGGACTGCCTCAAGCTAAAGCTGTCGAAGCGTCTCTCCGAGCTGAAGCAATTAAAGAAACAAGCTCGAGAAGTTCCTCCCAAAGGGGAGGTGGAGTCGCTTCGACAAGCGCTATTTGATGTCTCAGTGGAAAGAGATAAACTGTTAGCTGAGGTCCACGAAATGTCGATAGCCGAAGACGAGTTTCTAGCGAAGAGAACGGAATTAACAGCGGCTATGGGTAAGTTGATGGCCGAGCGAGATGAGTTGTTAGCAACCATGAGCGAGGCGACGGCGAAGGTTGATGAGCTGAAGAGGGTTACTGTAGAACCCTGTATTTTCAAATATTATTTTTATATTTGAAAATGAATTTAAATTGATTTTTGGAGATTTAATGAATATTTTCAGAAAAATTTATTTTGTTACACGTGTAAAACACGTGCAAATACTTTCTTGAGAAATTTGAAAATTTTAGTTTTCTTCATGAAAAATCATTATTTAACATTTGGGATTTATTTAGTATTTTTCCAGATTTTTCTGAAATTAATTGGGACTATTTGCAATTTTTGAGAAAAGAAGGACCTTTTTGCAAATTTGACATTTTTAGGGGTTAAAGTGCAAAGTGTATATTCTGAACGTTTTGAACAGCATTGGTTGAGATTTAGAATTTATATTTTCCTTTAAATCCAAATTTAAATGAATTTTGATGGAATTTCCAAGGATAGAACTATATATGTAAGTTGTATTTTGGAAGTGTTTATTTTGCAAAACTGTGAGTAAAACCCTAAACCTAATCCCGGATATTTAAAGGATTTTTTTTTTCCAGCCGTCATTACAAAAATACAGAATTTTTGGAGATTTATTTTGGTGGAGAAAGGAGTTTTTGGATCTAGCAAAAGGGAGACTTCTTCGTGGACTTTTCTCAATTCAAGGTGAGTGATATAAAAATTGTTTTGTTGTTTGATTCATGTGAGTGATGTTGTGTGTTTGTTTTTGTTTGTGAATGATATAAACCCGTCTTGTTGTTGATCTATGTGTGCGAGTGGCAACGTTGTTTGATGTGATGTTGTGAATGATTAGATCTTGTAATGTGGTATGAATCATGTAAATAATTGTGGATGGAATAGTAGATCTTTATTATTAAAATTGTGTTGCTAAAAAGCATGTTAAGATTTGAGTATGAACACCTGGACATTGAATTTATAAATCAGATTTTGATTTAGATTTGTGAAAGAAATTTAGTCTGGTAAAACCCTAATGAAAGAATCTGTGATTTAGAACATGCGAACTTGAGTTTTGACATATTTGATGTTTTGAGTAATATATATCCATAATGAGGATTTGTTGAGATTTATCATTTTTCTTGAATACGAACTATTTTCATAAACAATGAATCATTAGAAAACATCAGATTTGATTTTGTAATCAGACCTAAATTTTGAAAACTGTAGGCCGACAGTCGACTGGCCTATTGTACAGTCGACTGGTACGAGCCTGATACTGTATTTTTAGAATCTTCGAAAAAGTCCTTCTGGACAGTCGACCTAGCTCGTAGGCAGTCGATTGGTTCACTGAGGAATTTATTTTTTGTAAAGTTATTAGTCCTTTCTGGACAGTCGACCTATGACTCCTTTAAGTCGACTTATAAACTTAGAATATTTTTGTGAAAGTATTGGAATTTACCTCGGGTAAGTCGACCGATTCTCTTCAAAGTCGACTTATATGACTTACTTTATTTTTGTAAAAATTTGGATATTTGTCCTCTGGGCAGTCGACTTACTACAGTATAAGTCGACTGGTACTGAAGGATCTTTGTAAACTTGAGTGTTATTTCGAATGATTGGTTCTCAGATAATTCAGCCTATACCTTGTTTTCAGTTAAGCATTTGATTTTGAGACACTCAGTTCAGTATTTGATTTGAGATATTCAATTGAGTCACTTTGTTTAATGGAACTTTGGTTTAGCCTTTTTGAGTTTGAGTCTCTAGAGGTGTGTGACCCTAGTATACCGGTGTTGAGTTATTTTGTTGAGGCCCGTAGAGGCATTTCAGTTATTTAGTTTTGAATTTAGGCCGGTAGGGTACACCACTCTAGGAGATTCGTTAAGTAATTAAATAACCCAAAAATGATAAGGACAGGCACTAGTGGTGATATAATGAACGGGAACATGAGTCAAGAACCTCAGTATGGCTTTCGGTGTGGGATTTAATCTCCGGAATTATCACAGTAGATTATTAGTGGTGTGGGATATGTCTCCGGAATTATCACAGTCTTGTGGTGTGGGACAATCTCCGGAATTATCACAGTAACTACTTTTGGTGTGGGATTGATCTCCGGAATTATCGGAGTCGAGGTGAAGCACATGTGGTATTCGTGTGGTGACGTGTCAATGTTTCGGTGTGGGATGATCTCCGGAATTATTCAAGTGAAATATCTTGGGTGTGGGATCCATCTCCGGAATTATCGGGCATGAGATACTATCCATAGTTTATCTTTATCTCGTAGTAGTCATCGTGTTAGGATTAGTTTCATAACGCGGGGATTGATGTAATACCCCAGATTTGGAGCGAACAGTCGACTGGTCGATTGTTCAGTCGACTGGTCTGCGTACATGGGATTTGAGGAATTTGAGAAGGATTTGAGAAATTTAGTCCCACATGGGAGGTGCACGAAAATTAATTTGAGTATAAATATAATTAGCCAATGATCAAGAGTCACCTAATTGGTTAACCACCTTTTGAAAGGCAGCCTGTGGTGGGCAGTTGTACTACATAGTATCTAATTTGTCTTATAAAAATAATAAAAATTGTCTGAGTATTGGGGCAGGGCGTTACAAATAGTATCAGAGCCGACTTTCGACACCGGATATAGTAGAGGTCAGTATGATCTGCGGTGCTGAGTGTCATTGATCTTCGGGGTTGGGTATACTCTGCGGTGTTGAGAATCACAGGTAGTGATTGATAGCCAGGTATCCGATCTGCGGTGTTGAGAGTGACTAATCTCCGGGATAGTCGACTATACTACATCGGCTAGAAAGGGCAGATCCTACACTAGATGTGTGCCCTGTACTCAGCGAGGACGCTGATTTCTAAAGGTGGGGTGTATGTAATACCCCAGATTTGGAGCGAACGGTCGACTGGTCGATTGTTCAGTCGACTGGTCTGCGTACACGGGATTTGAGGAATTTGAGAAGGATTTCAGAAATTTAGTCCCACGTGGGAGGTGCACAAAAATTAATTTGAGTATAAATATAATTAGCCAATGATCAAGAGTCACCTAATTGGTTAACCACCTTTTGAGAGGCAGCCTGTGGTGGGCAGTTGTACTACATAGTATCTAATTTGTCTTATAAAAATAATAAAAATTGTCTGAGTATTGGGGCGGGGCGTTACAATTGAACCCTATGAAGTGAAGACGTTAAGGGCTTGCACCGAACCTATGTAGAATGGGATGCATAGACTTCGACAAGTACGCATTAGAGAGTCTGCATTTAGAATCTGTGTTTCTAGGCTTGATTTTATGCATGTGGTTTTCCTGTTTTCTACACCTGACACTTAGTTTAGTTCCACTTGATGTTTTATGTTACCCGTCATTCCGTACTTTTTATATTCTTATTTAGTACCTGTTGTTTAAGAATTCATGAGGTATGATCTTTTATGTTGTTTGTTTGTTTTTATATCTCTCACACCATTTATGGTTGATCCCTTTAGTTTGGGGGTTAGGGATCATCTCTAGCCTCATATGTTGCAGGTTGTTGCTTAGAGTTGGAGATTGGATGCTTGAGTTGGTTTTTGAGAAAAAGTGATTTAATAAGAGTTTTGTGTAAAATTGTAATAGCAGCTTTGAGATAAATTTGTGTTGTAAATAAAAGAAATTATGAATTGAGTTTGTTTTGAATTCCGCTGTGCTTTGTAAAAGTTTGTTGTAATAAAAGTTGAAAATTTTAGTGGTGTTGGTTGTGTTTAATATTATATTGAAGTGGATCGCTGGGATTGTGCCACGTATTTTCTAAGATATCTTATTAGAAATTCGGGGCGCTACAGAGATTGATATCAGAGCATGCTTCAATAGTAATACTAAACATGACACAAAAATAACCTAGGTGTGGACACTAGAGTGTGAGTACCTAGGTGTGGACATTAAAGAGTGAGTATCACATAGAACTGAAACATGATGTTTTACCTTTGGGATTCAATTGAGATTTTTCCAAAGGATATTGATGTGAGTTTGAATTGTGAGTGATGCTCTCACTTTTCCCTCGTTTTGCAGTATTCAGAATGGTTGCACCCAGGGGCAGGAATAGTGGCAACAATGAGGATGGATCTGGTAGTTCTCGAGGAACGGGAATTGACCTTGAGGCTGAATTCGCAAAGGTGTACTAGACTCTGAATACGCTGATGGCATTTAATTTGGCGCAAGCTTAGAATCAGCAGCAGAATCAGCAGCCAAATCATGGAGCTGGACAGGGATTGGTTAACGCCGACCCTATCAAGCAGATCGAATCCTTTAAGAGGATGAGGCCGCCAGTCTTTGAGGGGCAATCTGATCCAACCATAGCTGATGATTGGATTCGGAAGATGCAGATGATCTTCGAGGTATCGGAGACTCCGGCAGCCAGCAAAGTGAAGTTGGCTACGATGCAGCTAGAGAAGGATGCTGGTGTCTGGTGGGAATCGCTGAAAAGGAATTTGGGAGATCAGCCAATGACTTGGGAAGCTTTTCTGGAGGAGTTCAGAGATCGGTTCTTTCCCCTAGATGTCCAGGAGAAGAAGGCGACCGAGTTCTTGAACCTTCAGCAAGGCAGCATGACCGTGCGGGAGTATGAGACCAAGTTTGCTCAGATTTCGAGGTATGCACCAGAATTGGTCGTTGACGAAGCAAAGAAGGCCAAAAAGTTTGAGCAGGGCTTGAGGCCAAACTTGAGGTCGAGGATGATCCCGTTGGGCATCAGACGGTTCGACAAGCTGGTCAGGAGAGCGGCTATGACTGAGGAGGATATGGACCAGTTCCAGAAGAAGCAAGATACATGGAACCGGAACAAGAGGCCAGCATCAGGCCAGAGTGGGAAGGGATTCCCTGCGAAGCAGGTCAAGTTCAGCGATCCGGTGCAGAAGGCACCTGCAGCTCAAGGGGTGACTTGTTATTACTGCAAAGAGGCAGGACATTACAGGCCAGCATGTCCGAAGTTGGCGAAGCAGATTTGTTCCCAGTATGGACAGGCAGGACATTCTCAGCCCCATTGTCCACAATTGAGGAAGGATGGTTCTGGTGGAAGCAAATTTCAGAAGAGACAAGGGCGAGTATTTGCATTAACCGAGGAAGCCGCTGGTAACTCGGAAGATGTAATACAGGGTATGCAAGAATTCTGATTTTTATTTTGAATCAATGTAATAAGTAAAACCTTTATTTGAGAACAATTTAAAATTGAGTATCATTCTTATTGTAACAGGAGTTGTTTTAATTAATGGAATAAAGGCAAAGGTTTTATTTGACACTGGTTCATCGCATACTTTTGTATCGCCAAATTTTGCAAAGATCTTAGGTGTGGAACCTAAGTTATTTCCAGGCAGGGTTTTGTCGGTGGCAACGCCGTCAGGTGAAGAGTTGATTGTAGATCGATATTACGAGAGCTGTGATATCGAGATCGGTGGGAGGTTGTTCGGCATTGATTTGATCGAGCTGAAAGTCTTGGGAGTGGATGTCATCGTGGGCATTGATTGGATGGCAATATATGATGCCACAATTGAATGCAAGCAGAAGGAGGTGTTGGTGAAAGTACCAGGTGGACCTGTAGTGACTTTCCAAGGGAAGAAGAAGATTCCGAAGGTGGCTGCAACGGTATCCAAGATGGCAATTTCAGATGAAGTCAAGGGCATTCCGGTTGTTCGAAATTTTTCTAAGGTGTTCTTGGATGATTTTTCAGGATTACCGCCGCAGAGAGATGTGGAGTTTTGTATTAATGTTCAGCCGGGGAGTGCGCCGATTTCCAAGGCTCCGTACAGGATGGCACCTGTAGAGCAGGATGAAGTGAAGAAGCAGATTGAGGAGCTGTTGAGCAAAGGGCTTATTAGGCCGAGTTCTTCTCCGTGGGGAGTGCCAGTGCTGTTAGTTAAGAAGAAGGACGGGTCAATGAGGATGTGCATTGACTATCGGGAGTTCAATAGGGTGACTATTCAGAACAAGTATCCACTGCCGCGGATTGATGATTTGTTCGACAGGCTTCGAGGAGCAGCTGTGTTTTCGAAGATTGATTTGAGGTCAGGGTATCATCAGGTTCGAGTCAAGGAGGAAGATGTGAGTAAGACAGCTTTCAGGACTCGTCATGGACTCTATGAGTTTTTAGTAATGCCATTCGGATTGACGAATGCGCCAGCAATTTTCATGGATATGATGAATCGGATTTTGAGGCCATTTATTGACTCCTTCGTGGTGGTTTTCATCGATGACATTCTGGTGTATTCGAAGTCGGAGGAGGATCATTCTATGCACTTGACAGCGGTATTACAGAAATTGCAGGAGCATAGCTTGTATGCCAAGTTGTCGAAGTGTGAGTTTTGGAAGTCTGAGGTAGCTTTCCTTGGTCATATCCTTTCTAAGGAGGGAGTGGCCACTGATCCTCAGAAAGTTGAAGCAGTGAAGGATTGGCCCAGGCCAATGTCTGTGAAGGAAGTCAGTAGTTTCTTGGGATTAGCTGGTTACTACAGGAGATTCATCCAGGGTTATTCTAGATTGCAGTTCCTTTGACAGGTTTGACCCGGAAGAATGTGGCATTTGTATGGACTGATAAGTGTGAAGAAAGTTTCCTTGAGTTAAAGGAAAGGTTGACTACTGCACCTATCTTAGCTTTGCCGCAAGCTAGGAAGGATTATGATATCTATAGTGATGCGTCTCTCAGAGGTTTGGGTTGTGTCTTCATGCAAGAAGGCAAGGTTATTGCTTATGGTTCGAGGCAATTGCGTCCGCATGAGAAGAATTATCCGACGCATGATTTGGAGCTAGCAGCTATCATTTATGCCTTGAAGCTGTGGAGGCATTATGTTTATGGTGAGAAGGTTAATATGTACACTGACCACAAGAGCCTGAAGTACATTTATCAGCAGAAGGATCTTAATCTTCGGCAGAGAAGGTGGTTGGAGGTATTGGAAGACATTCGTCCTGAGATCAAGTATCATCCGGGCAAAGCAAATGTGGTGGCTGATGGACTTAGCAGGAAGAGTAGTTTATCAAGTTTAATCACTACTCGAAGTGAGTTGGCAGCAGAGATCGATCAGGCAGGTATCGAGGTGGTACTACAAGGTTTAGGGGCATCTTTGGCTCAGTTGAGGCTGCAACCGTCCTTGAGAGAGAGGATTGTGGAAGGTCAGAGATCAGATTCAGAGATTCAGAAGATGCTGCAACAGGTTTCAGAGGGCAGACTATCAGAGTTTCGTGTCCAAGATGGAGTTCTTTGGTTGGGTGAGAGGTTGTGTGTTCCGAATAACGCAGATTTGAGAGATAGTATCTTGCAAGAAGCACACAGTACCTTGTTGTCAGTTCATCCAGGAGGCACGAAGATGTACAGGGACATCAAACAGCACTTTTGGTGGTCTGGTATGAAGCAGGATGTAGCAGATTTTGTGGCAAGGTGTCTGACTTGTCAGCAGATCAAAGCAGAAAATCAGAGACCTGGAGGTTTGTTACAGCCGTTACCCATTCCGGAGTGGAAGTGGGAGAATATCAGTATGGATTTCATCACAGGTTTGCCGAGGAGTTCGAAGGGCAATGACTCGATTTGGGTTATTGTGGATCGTTTGACTAAGTCGGCTCACTTTCTAGTCATGAAGATTACTTGGTCGATGGAGAAATTGGCTGAGTTGTACATTGGTGAAATTGTGAGACTTCATGGAGTTCCTATGTCGATTGTATCCAACAGAGATGCAAGGTTTACTTCAAGGTTTTGGAAGAGCCTACAAGCAGCTTTGGGCACCAGAATTGATTTCAGTACCGCATTTCATCCACAGACCGATGGTCAGACGGAGAGGGTGAATCGAGTGCTGGAAGACATGTTGAGGGCTTGTGTTATGGATTTCGGTGGTAGTTGGGAGAGATACTTGGCATTGGTTAAGTTTGCTTATAACAACAGTTACCATGCGAGTATCGGGATGGCACCGTATGAGGCTCTGTACGAGATGAGGTGCAGGACACCTGTTTGTTGGTATGAGGTTGGCGAGAGGCAGATGTATGGTCCTGAGATCGTGCAGCAAACGTCGGAGCAGATTGAGCTAATTCGCAAGAGGTTGGTCGAGGCTCAGAGTTGGCAGAAGAGTTATGCTGATACTCGACGAAGAGACTTGGAGTTTGAGGTTGGGGATGCAGTTTTTCTCATGGTATCTCCGACCAAAGGAGTGATCAGGTTTGGTAAGGGAGGCAAGTTGGCGCCAAGGTATATTGGTCCATACAGGATCATGGAGCGGATTGGCAAGACAGCATATAGGTTGAAGCTTCCAGAGGAGTTTGCACAGGTGCATGATGTATTTCATGTGTCGTTGTTGAGGAAGTATGTGCCAGATCAGAATCATCAGTTGGTAGAGATTCCTGAAGATCTACAGGTGAACTTGAGTTACAAGGAACGGCCTGTTGAGATCGTTGATCGTAGGGAGAAAGTTCTTAGGAGCAAGGTGATACCTATGGTCAAGGTGTTGTGGAGGAATCAACAGTTCGAGGAGGCAACTTGGGAGCTAGAGGATCGCATGCAGAAGGATTTTCCTGAGCTTTTTGCATGAGTGTATTTCTGTTATGTGATTGTAATTCTTTGAATGATAGTACTTTGATTTGAGTTGTATTTCTTCTATTTTGATTGAGTTGTCATATGCAATTGTTTGAATTATGTTTCCATTTATGAGATGTTGTTCTTTTGTTGATATATTGTTTGGACTCTTTAGTAGTAGTTCTGAGGACAGAACTCTTCTAAGGAGGGAGTGATGTAGAACCTCGTATTTTCAAATATTATTTTTATATTTGAAAATGAATTTAAATTGATTTTTGGAGATTTAATGAATATTTTCAGAAAAATTTATTTTGTTACACGTGCAAAACACGTGCAAATACTTTCTTGCGAAATTTGAAAAGTTTAGTTTTCTTCATGAAAAATCATTATTTAACATTTGGGATTTATTTAGTATTTTTCCAGATTTTCTGAAATTAATTGGGACTATTTGCAATTTTTGAGAAAAGAAGGACCTTTTTGCAAATTTGACATTTTTAGGGGTTAAAGTGCAAAGTGTATATTCTGGACGTTTTGAATAGTATTGGTTGAGATTTAGAATTTATATTTTCCTTTAAATCCAAATTTAAATGAATTTTGATGGAATTTCCAAGGATAGAACTATATATGTAAGTTGTATTTTGGAAGGGTTTATTTTGCAAAAGTGTGAGTAAAACCCTAAACCTAATCCCGGATATTTAAAGGATTTTTTTTCTCCAGCCGTCATTACAAAAATACAGAATTTTTGAAGATTTATTTTGGTGGAGAAAGGAGTTTTTGGATCTAGCAAAAGGGAGACTTCTTCGTGGACTTTTCTCAATTCAAGGTGAGTGATATAAAAATTGTTTTGTTGTTTGATTCATGTGAGTGACGTTGTGTGTTTGTTTTTGTTTGTGAATGATATAAACCCGTCTTGTTGTTGATCTATGTGTGCGAGTGGCAACGTTGTTTGATGTGATGTTGTGAATGATTAGATCTTGTATTGTGGTATGAATCATGTGAATAATTGTGGATGGAATAGTAGATCTTTATTATTAAAATTGTGTTGCTAAAAAGCATGTTAAGATTTGAGTATGAACACCTGGACATTGAATTTATAAATCAGATTTTGATTTAGATTTGTGAAAGAAATTTAGTCTGGTAAAACCCTAATGAAAGAATCTGTGATTTAGAACATGCGAACTTGAGTTTTGACATATTTGATGTTTTGAGTAATATATATCCATAATGAGGATTTGTTGAGATTTATCATTTTTCCTGAATACGAACTATTTTCATAAACAATGAATCATTAGAAAACACCAGATTTGATTTTGTAATCAGACCTAAATTTTGAAAACTGTAGGCCGACAGTCGACTGGCCTACTGTACAGTCGACTGGTACGAGCCTGATACTGTATTTTTAGAATCTTCGAAAAAGTCCTTCTGGACCGTCGACCTAGCTCGTAGGCAGTCGACTGGTTCACTGAGGAATTTATTTTTTGTAAAGTTATTAGTCCTTTCTGGACAGTCGACCTATGACTCCTTTAAGTCGACTTATAAACTTAGAATATTTTTGTGAAAGTATTGGAATTTACCTTGGGTAAGTCGAGCGATTCTCTTCTAAGTCGACTTATATGACTTACTTTATTTTTGTAAAAATTTGGATATTTGTCCTCTGGGCAGTCGACTTACTACAGTATAAGTCGACTGGTACTGAAGGATCTTTGTAAACTTGAGTGTTATTTCGAATGATTGGTTCTCAGATAATTCAGCCAATACCATGTTCAGTTAAGCATTTGATTTTGAGACACTCAGTTCAGTATTTGATTTGAGATATTCAATTGAGTCACTTTGTTTAGTGGAACTTTGGTTTAGCCTTTTTGAGTTTGAGTCTCTAGAGGTGTGTGACCCTAGTATACCGGTGTTGAGTTATTTTGTTGAGGCCCGTAGAGGCATTTCAGTTATTTAGTTTTGAATTTAGGCCGGTAGGGTACACCACTCTAGGAGATTCGTTAAGTAATTAAATAACCCAAAAATGATAAGGACAGGCACTAGTGGTGATATAATGAACGGGAACATGAGTCAAGAACCTCAGTATGGCTTTCGGTGTGGGATTTAATCTCCGGAATTATCACAGTAGATTATTAGTGGTGTGGGATATGTCTCCGGAATTATCACAGTCTTGTGGTGTGGGACAATCTCCGGAATTATCACGGTAACTACTTTTGGTGTGGAATTGATCTCCGGAATTATCGGAGTCGAGGTGAAGCACATGTGGTATTCGTGTGGTGACGTGTCAATGTTTCGGTGTGGGATGATCTCCGGAATTATTCAAGTGAAATATCTTGGGTGTGGGATCCATCTCCGGAATTATCGGGCATGAGATACTATCCATAGTTTATCTTTATCTCGTAGTAGTCATCGTGTTAGGATTAGTTTCATAACGCGGGGATTGAACCCTATGAAGTGAAGACGTTAAGGGCTTGCACCGAACCTATGTAGAATGGGATGCATAGACTTCGACAAGTACGCATTAGAGAGTCTGCATTTAGAATCTGTGTTTCTAGGCTTGATTTTATGCATGTGGTTTTCCTGTTTTCTACACCTGACACTTAGTTTAGTTCCACTTGATGTTTTATGTTACCCGTCATTCCGTACTTTTTATATTCTTATTTAGTACCTGTTGTTTAAAAATTCATGAGGTATGATCTTTTATGTTGTTTGTTTATTTTTATATCTCTCACACCATTTATGGCTGACCCCTTTAGTTTGGGGGTTAGGGATCATCTCTAGCCTCATATGTTGCAGGTTGTTGCTTAGAGTTGGAGATTGGATGCTTGAGTTGGTTTTGAGAAAAAGTGATTTAATAAGAGTTTTGTGTAAAATTGTAATAGCAGCTTTGAGATAAATTTGTGTTGTAAATAAAAAAAATTATGAATTGAGTTTGTTTTGAATTCTGCTGTGCTTTGTAAAAGTTTGTTGTAATAAAAGTTGAAAATTTTAGTGGTGTTGGTTGTGTTTAATATTATATTGAAGTGGATCGCTGGGATTGTGCCACGTATTTTCTAAGATATCTTATTAGAAATTCGGGGCGCTACAGTTACAGTTGATAAGAGCATCGAAGTTACCCATTTTCGTCGAAATATCGCCGACAGCTCTGGTGCCGCGGGCTCCGCTCTGCTTCCTCGCTTCAAGATTGCCGTGAAAGGTGCCTCTCTGAAGGATCAAATTGTCGAGCTCAAGGAGGAAGTCGCTCGGCTCAAACCTCCACCTGAACGGGTTAATGTCAGAAGCACGTCGTGTACCCGTAAAGAGAGCGGGAGAGGAATTTCCTTTTATGAGCTTGCGACTCGCTCGCTTGCTGCTTGGCAGAGTCCTGTCGATGCACAAAGTGGTGTGGCTGCTTCGTCGAGCGGAGCGTCCGTTGGGGGCACCGTCAGAGGCAGTACTGAAGATGCATCTCAGTTTACCCGTCTAGAGACGAGCTCCGAGGTTAGGCGTTGCCGTCCCCGGGTGTCTTTAAACCGGAACATCCCTGCCCCGAGGAGGCGTTGAAAGAGCTGTCTTGTAATTTTGGTTTTTCAAATTTTGTAACTCGTCGTAGAGGAGAGTAGCTGGTCTTGTAATCTGAGTTACCTCAAACTTTAAATTTTATAGAAGTGAGAGCTTGTTTATTCTATTGCCCTTGTGTTTGCGTGTTTTGCTAATCATCTATGGTTGTAGGACCACTTCTTACCCGCTTACGAGCGAGGGGTAGAAACGGAGTCGAGCCTAGCTCTGAACTCCGAACTCTTTGCTTGAGTAGGTTTCAACGGTTGTGGGAGCAGTTCCGAATGGAGAACCACTTCTAGCTCGCTTAAGAGCGAGCCTGCGAAGCGGAATCGAGCCAAGTTTTGGACTCCGAACATGTCTTTTAAGTAAGTTTTAACGGTTGTGGGAGCAGTTCCGAATGGCGAACCACTTCTAGCTCGCTTGAGAGCAAGCCTGCGAAGCGGAATCGAGCCAAGTTTTCTACTCCGAACACGTCGTTTGAGCAAGTTTCAACGGTTGTGGGAGCAGTTCCGAATGGCGAACCACTTCTAGCTCGCTTAAGAGAAAGCCTGCGAAAGGGAATCGAGCCAAGTTTTAGACTCCGAATACGTCATTTGAGTAAGTTTCAACAGTTGTGGGAGCAGTTCCGAATGGCGAACCACTTCTAGCTCGCTTAAGAGCAAGCCTGCGAAGCGGAATCGAGCCAAGTTTTGGACTCCGAACACGTCGTTTGAGAGAGCACAATTAGGATTTCAAACAGAGAGATAAAACAATCACAAGAGAATTACCGGGTGCAAAAAGTTCTTTATTGATAACTGCTAATCGGCCGCTTCTAAGCTGCAAGCCATTATTACAATAGGAAAATAAAGAAGCAAGTACAAATAAAAAGAAGATAGGAATGGCTCGACATTTGAAGGTACTCGGAGGGGCGTTCAAACACCCTCTTGGTACTTCAGTAAGTAGTCGGCGTTCCAAGTTCTTGCTATCCCTCTGCCTTCGAGGTCTTCAAGATGATATGCTCCTGGCCGAACCACTTTGGAGACCTTGTATGGTCCTTCCCAATTCTGGGCTAGCTTGCTCTTTTGGCTAGGAAATGAGATGGCTAGCTTTCTGAGGACTAAGTCCCCCTCCTTGAGATCTGTGGGACGAAACCTTTTGTTGTAGGCCTGCTCGATTCTTCTCCTATAATTTTGCTGGCAAATTGAAGCTCTTTCACGGAGCTCATCGATCAGGTCCAAGTTTGCTCGGAGCTCTTTTGCATTCTGCTCTTCATTATAGGCAATAAGGCGAGGGGATGGCAAACCAACTTCCAAGGGGATTACGGCCTCGGAACCGTAGGTGAGATTGAAGGGCAACTCTCCTGTGGGGGTTCTTTTTGTAGTGCGGTGGTTCCACAATACATTAGGAAGTTGATTTGCCCATAAGCCTTTGGACGGTTTGTTTAATCTCTTCTTGATGCCTGAGAGGAACTGCCTGTTGGCGTTCTCTACTTGACCATTGGACTGAGGATGGGAAACGGAGGAGAAGCATTGCTGAATGTCGAGGTCTTCACATAAAGAGCAGAATGCTGCCCCTGTAAACTATGTTCCGTTATCTGTTACTGGGACTCGAGGTATGCCGAATCTACAAATTATATTTTTCCAGAAGAATTGCAGCACTTTGTTCTCAGTAATGGTAGCCAGTGGTTCAGCCTCTGATCTATTTGGAGAAATAGTCGATCGCCACGACTAGGAACTTGAGCTGGCTTGGAACTGGTGGGAATAGACCTAGCAAGTCCATCCCCCACATTGCAAAGGGAATTGTACTTGAGAGAGATGTGAGTTGTGCTTGGGGTAGGCGGCGGATGTTGGAGAATTGCTAACAGGAGCTGCATTTCCGGACATGCTATTCGGCATCCCGAAGTAGGGTAGGCCAGAAGTACCCGTAGTTCAAAACTTTCCTGGCGAGGGATCTTGATCCTGAATGGGCCCCACCTATACCTTCGTGAAGTTCTTTCAAGGCATACAAGTCTTCTTCTGGAGAGAGACATCTCAAGTAGGGTCTGCCATCTACTTGGGTATAGGAGTGTTTGTACAAGATTTCTTCAACGAGGGTGTACCGCTCTGCTCTCGTTCAGATTTGACAGGCTTCTTTAGGATCTTGGGGGAGGCTCCCATCCCTGAGGAACTCAATCAGAGGCTTCATCCAGTTATCCCTGAGTTGGACCGGTAACGACTCCAACGAGTCGAAGGCTTCTTCTTCTATACTTGGTCTTAGGAGTACTTCGATTAGGATGGTTTGCTCGAGACCTTGGAGGGAGGAGGAGGCCAACTTCGAGAGGGCATCTGCTTGGGAGTTCTCTTCTCTAGGGATCCGCTGGAGTTGAGCCTCTTTGAACGAAGCCATGAGACTTTGGACCTTGGCTAGGTACTTGACCATTCGGTGATCTCGCGCCTCGTAGTCCCCTAAGACCTGATTCACCACCAGCTGCGAGTCACTGAATACTCGGACACGTTGCGCTCCTGCCTTGCGAGCCATACTCAGACCTGCTTTTAGAGCTTCATACTCAGCTTCGTTGTTGGAGGCTCTGAAGTTGATGCAGAGGGAGTATTGGAGAACGAAGTTATCTGGGCCTGCCAGAATGACTCTGGCTCCGCTCCCTTCGGTGCAAGAAAACCCATCTACATACACTGTCCAAATGGGTGGCCCATTTGCTGCTTGACTCAATTCTGGGATGGAGCTTTCCATTATAAACTCGGCCAGGGCTTGGGCTTTGATAACGGTCCGAGGCTGATAAGATATGTCATGTTGACTTAGCTCGATCGACCACTTCATCAGACTCCCGGAGGTCTCGGGCTTGTGCAGGACTTGCTTGAGCGGCTGGTCGGTAAGGACGACCACCGAATGGGATTGAAAATAAGGGTGGAGCTTCCTGGCTGCCATAACCAAGGTGTATGCTATCTTTTCCAATCTCAGATAGCAGAGCTCGGCGTCTTTAAGGACCTTGCTCACATAACAGATGGGCTTCTGAGCCTTGTCTTCTTCCCTCACTAGGACAGCATTGAGGATTCGCTCGGAGACAACAAGGTAGAGGTAGAGTGTTTCCCCGAGAGTAGGCTTGCTGAGGAGTGGGGGGTTGACCAGATAGGCTTCCAGTTGGTCGAACGATTCTTGCTGCTCTGGGCCCCACTCAAAGCCTTTAACCCCCCTGAGGGCTTTGAAGAAAGGAAGACACTTCTCCCCTGACTTGGACAGGAAGCGCCCTATAGCTGCGAGGCGTCCTGTGAGCTTCTAAACTTCTTTCACATTTGTAGGAGGAGCCATATTGAGAATGGCTTTTATCTTCTCGGGATTGGCCTCGATCCCCCTTTAACTGACCATAAAGCCCAGGAATTTGCCCGATGAGACCCCGAATGCACACTTATTCAGGTTCAGTCTCATGTTATGCTTCCTCAGCACGTCGAAGGCTTCTTGTAGGTCGGCGACATGGTCGGACACATGGATACTTTTTACTAGCATATCATCGACGTACACTTCCATGTTTCGGCCGATCTGATTCTGGAAGACCTTATTGACGAGGCGCTGGTAGGTGGCACCGGCATTTTTGAGCCCGAAGGGCATTACTCTATAGCAATAGAGACCTTGATCAGTGACGAAGGAGGTCTTCGGGATATCCGGGGGGAACATACGGATTTGGTTGTAACCGGAGAAGGCATCCATGAAGCTCAAAAGTTCATGGCCTGAAGTGGCGTTGATCAATGTGTCAATACTGGGGAGTGGGAAAGGATCCTTGGGGCACGCCTTGTTCAAGTCCATGAAGTCGATGCAAATCCTCTAACTTCCATTGGCCTTCTTAACCATAACAACATTAGAGAGCCACTCGGGATAATTGACCTCTTGGATGAACCGGGCTTTGAGGAGCTTCTCTACTTCTTCCTTTATGGCCTGCTGGCGCTCAGGGGCGAATTTATGCCTCTTCTGCCGGATCGGTTTGGACTCCGGAGCAACACTTAAGTGATGGACGAGGAGGTCTTCAGAAATCCCTAGCATGTCGGCAGCAGTCCATGCAAAGAGGTCATGGTTCTTCTTGATACACTGGACTATGTCGAAACAGAGGGCAGAGGGGAGGGTCTTGCTGATGAAGAATTTGCGGTTCGAATCTTGCTCCGAGAAGAGCACTTCCTCCAGTTCGTCTACCGGTTCTGACATAGGCTGGGTGTTCCCCTGGGGAATTTCAAGAGTCTCGAGGGAAAGGACGGGTCCTCTAGTCGAGGTCATGTAGCATTTGTGGTCCATCTCCTGACTTCCCCTTACTTCCCCTACACTTGCCTTGGTGGGGAACTTCATTTTCAGATGATAAGCTGACGGGACGGCTTCTAAAGCAGCTAGGCCAGGTCGACCTAGGATCACATTGTAAGCAGCTGGGACGTCGACAACCATGAAGTCCATTGGCTCCGTTCGGGTAGTAGGAGGTTGACAGCGGTTACGTCGAGGGTTATAACCCCTTCGATCGTTACTGGCACTACCGTGAACCCGTGGAGAGTGTAGCTGGCGGGCTTTAGCCTGTCCCACGATAATTTGAGTCCTTGGAAAGCCGCTAGGAAGAGGATGTTGACAGAGCTGCCATTATCCATCAGAACCCTTTCTACTTTGAAGTTTGCCATGTGGAGGTTGATGACTAGTGCATCACAGTGGGGCATTCGGATGCCTTCTAGATCTTCATCCGAGAAGGTAATCGGGACTTCGAGACCTTTGGGAAGGGGTATGTTGTGCATCGAATTGACTTCCCTGATGAAAGCCTTTCGAGAAGAGTTAGAGGTTCCTCCGATTGGGCCTCCGTGGATGAGGTGCAAGATGCGCTCTTCTTCAAATTCGGGAGTCTCGTCGCGCCTCTCGGGACGCTTGTTAGCCCCCCTGGGGGGGTGGAGGAAGATCGATCCGGTCCTTTCTTACGAACTTGGATAGCTTCCCTCTCTGAAAATTTCATTCTTCAGAGCCCCACAGTCATTGGTGTCGTGGCCGTGGTCCCGATGATAGCGGCACCACTTTTCCTTGTCTCTCTTCTTCCCTGGAGTATTCATCTTCGGGGCAGGAGGTAGGATCCCTTCTTTCTCTACCTCCATGAGAATAGTTGAAATATTGGCATTGAGAAGGGTAAACTTTCAAATCTAGGAGGTGGCCGACGCTGACCCCTGTTGTCCTTCTGGAGCTTCTTGGCTCCCTCATCTTCAGCAACCTTCCTCTTATTTTCAGAAGAGGATCCCTCGAATGTGGGGCGATGTTCAGCCTCCTTCGTGCGGATGTACTTCTCGCTTCTGAGAAGAAGGTCGGAGAAATCCCGTAGGGGCTTTTTGGCTAGGGAGGACCGGAGGTTGGAGTTGAGGACATTGAACTGGAAGGCGGCTACAACGACCGATTGGTCGAGGGAGGCTATGGATATGGTTTCCGCGGTAAACCGTTTGACATAATCTCTCAATTTCTCACCCTTCTTCTGATTAAGGAAGAGTAGTGAAATACTCGTCTTTTCGGAGTGGCGGCTGCTCACGAAGTGGGTTATGAAGAGGGTCTCAAACTGTTCAAAAGAGAATATGGAGGATGGAGCGAGGCGGGAGTACCATTCCCGAGCTGGACCTTTGAGAGTGGCTGGAAAAGTCTTACATAGGAGGGCATCGGAGGCTTGATGAATCATCATTAGAGTTTTGAAACTCTCAATGTGATCCATGGGGTCTGACTCCCCCGTATATGTCTCAAACTGCGGGGGCTTGAAGTTTACCAGAACGGGTGCCTCTATGATGGTTCGAGAAAACGGGGGTCTGCTCGGATGGAGGGTCTTTCCTCTCAATTCCTCGTCTCTATCCAGTTGGCTGAGGCACCTCTCCATCTCGTGGAGATGGCGGTAGACAGCATCATCCCTTCGACGGTACTCAGGTGAGCCTCGGGACTCGTCTTCATACGAAGGGGAGCATAGGCTACGGCGTCGGTAGCTCGGAGACGGGTGAGGGCTAGGAATGTGATGGCGGTGGCTCGGAGCTTGAGGAGGACTGAGGGACCGATGGCGAGGGCTGCAAACCGGCAGAGGGGTGGGGACCCTCTGAACATTATTGTTGTTTGGCTGGAGAGTGAGGGCCTACAAGATTGTTGCCTGGAAATCTTGGAATTCTGCTCGGGTGATAGGCCCGTTCTGATCACTCTGGGGCTGTCGACCAGCGGGAGAATGATGTCTTCTTCGGAGGTACTCAGGGGACTCCCTCCGCCTCCTATGAAGAGGGGACCTCCTGTGATCGCGGCGATGGGGGGATCGCGCATTTGGACATTCTGAGCGGGAGGCTCCCTCTCGGGCCAGCCTTTCATCCAAATGGTGGCGAAGGTCCTCTTTCTGCCGGTTGATAAGGATGTTGCGGAGGTCTTCGAAAGGCCGAGGGTTATGGGATGCCATTGAGTCGGTTGAAGGGTTATGTACGGAGACATGGTCGCGGTGAAGAGGTTGCTTCTGAGGGTGAGGACGAGAGGTCCCTATACCAGCGTTCTGGGGCCTGGGGGAGCCTGCTGGTGTTGAAGATTTTGGAGAGAAGGCTGCAACTGCTGCAGCGGCTGATCGAGTTGAGGAGGGAGCTGTCCCTGAGGCTGGATGGGTTGGAGGGGAGCCTCTGGTTGTGGTTAAGGAGGAGTGGGTCCACGGTTGGACCCTCTAGATCTCAGTTTCCTTGGAGGTATGGCTGGAGGTGATCTTAACCGATGGACGAGGGTGGATTGCTATTCGTAGTTTCCCACAGACGGCGCCAATCTGTTGCTGCTGAAATCGGTGTGGGGACAAAATAGATAGATTTGTGAATTCGAGGGAAGTTGAACAGTCAAACCTGAACACACCTTCACCTGAGTTTGACCGTGATCTCCCGCCGTTAACCTGCAAAAAGTGCGAAACATCGGGGTTGATTCCGGCGACACACCCTCCGACGCTCTTGTCAGTAATCAGAAAGATTATGAAAGGGCTTTGATTAGTAAAAGATTGATTACCTGGTAATAGTGGGGAATGGGGGGTATTTATGGCCACCTTAGGAACCAGTTTCGAGATAAGATCAAATCCCAACTTTCCAGTGGATGGATAGAAGCGATCAGGACCGTTGATTAAGAGCAATCAGAAACCCTAATTTTCCCATCCAGTTGGACTGGGCTTCTTGCGGATTGGGATCCGCGCCAGTAAGATGGGCCCATTTATGGGTTATTGGGCCTTTGGAGAATGGCCCAGTTCCAATTTCAGACCTGTTTATAGGTTGAAATTACCATTTTACCCCCGAGCTTTAAGATTCGTGCCCGATTTGGACGGTTCCGATTTAATCCTATTTTTAGCCATATCAGTACTCTCGGCTCACCCCCCAACTCCATGTTCTCATTCGACCAGCTGGAAGAGAGCTTCCTGACTCACTTTGTGATGAGTAGAGGAACAGAGAAAACAAGTGCCTCGTTGCTGGACCTAATGCAGAAGCTTTGTCCAAAAGTTCACAGTGAAGGCTCGGTCCACCCCTTTGTTGGATTCTGGGGTAGCGACAGTCACCTTTAGGCACAACGTTAGGCACGACCTCCTAAAGACCTCCCTCGCCAGGAAGCCTCCCTCAGATTTCATTGACCTCTTGAACCGAATCGAGAAATACATCTGAGAGTCCTCCCCCAAGGGGAAATGGAAGATTAATAGCACATAAGCTCCCAAGAAGTCTCAAAAGGATGCCTCCGGTCAAAGTCATCCTCTTTCCATGCCTCGGTCTGAAAAGTTCATTCCACCGAACACAAGTGTCTCCGCAATAATCATGGAGGTGGAGAAATATGGGCTGATCTGACACCCTTTTTGGATGAACACTCCCAACAAGAAGAGAGAGGTTTTGGTGTCGTTTCCACTACGACCACGGTCATGAGACCGATGACTATTGGGCCCTAAAGGACGAGATCGAAGCCCTTATCAGGAGGGGCTACTCGTCCAAATTCACTCGGAAGTACCAGATATCCTCTCCTTCCCGAGGGTCCAATCAGTGTCAGGAGAAAGACTCTGACCTCGGGAGTCCAAAAAGATGGCGCTCCTCCATTCCATACATGGAGGAACTATGGGGGGTGATTCTAACTCCTCCCAGAGTGCATTCGTCCGAGCGTGACCTCGGTTCATAACTACCCTCATCCCAAAAGTCCGGGACTGCATGTCTCTTTCTCGAACGAGGATCTCGAGGGCATTCGCACTCCCACTGTGATGCAATGGTTATTATCCTTGGCTTGGAAAACCACGAGGTTCGCTGCATCCTCGTCGACAATGGCAGTTCCATCAACATCTTATTTCTTGCCGCCTTCGAGGCACTAAAACTTTTTCGAGATAGGCTGAAGCCGGCGAGCTACACTCTTCATGGTTTTTCTGGGGTTTCGGTCCAACTCGAAGGAATCATCACCCTCGATGTGACCACAGGGAAACCCCTTGCCACTCACATTGAGCCAGTGGACTTCATAGTGCATGGTTATGTAAAAGCTGCCTATAATGCCATCTTTGGATGCCCGGGCCTCACGTCACTCTAGGCAGTGGCATCGGCATATCACATAAAGATGAAGTTCCCCACAAAGTTCGAGGTTCGGATCGTCAAAGGCAGTCAAGAGGCAGCTCGAGCCTGGTATACCGCCACGGTGGGGGCTCCATCCTCCCTTAGACGTGGTAAAGCTCCCCTATAATAGAAGCTCAACTGGTTCCGATCCAGTGGACGAATTGGAAGAGGTCCCCTTATATGATCTCCAAAGTAGTATGCCCCGGGACCTATCGACTTTAGGACTTGGGGGCAGGGAGATTAAGAGGACCTTGAATGCAGAACATATAATTAAGTTTAAGGAGGGTACTTAACTCTCCCCAAAAAGACTTCGAGAAAGTTTTAATAAATGCTAGCCGATAGGCAGCCACTCACGTTCATTTTTCCTGATAGTAAATAAAGCTTTCTCTATGAAATTTAAGAATATTTTTCATTTTTTTTTTGTTGATTTTGTGTCCTATGGCCATTAGCAAAAACCATTTGCAAGGAGGTTTGTATTCTCATCAACTTCACCCTCGAATCGTCATTCAAGGCGCCATTAAAAGTGGCGCAAAATGCCGCTTGACAAGAAATATGAATTCTTCTCATCCTTGGCCCTCAGATTGTCATTCGAGGCACTCTCAAAAGTGGCGAAAAATGCCACTTGAAAAGAGATTCAGATTCTCCTCAACCTTGGTCCTCAAATTATCATCCAGGAGGCTATCAATAATGGCGCAAAGCACCACGTGACAAGAGGTCCGAATTTCTTACAGCCTCGGCCCTCAGAATGTCATTCGAGACTCTCACAAAAGCGACACTAAATGCCATTCTCAAAATGTGTTGGGTTTCAAGGTCAATCACAGAGTAAATACGCAACAGATTTTTAAAAAAAATCGAAACCTAGTCATAGATCCATGCAAAAATCATAAAACGTGTTAAGAGTTTTACTTCAACGATAAATCTGTTGTCTCCACATTATGTCAATCACGAGCACTGCAACGTTGTGGTCCCTCTACGGTGTCCACACTAACAGATTTCTCCTTCATGCCGAGATGCTAGCTGTGGGAAGGGGATGCTCCTCACGATTACTCTCTCTCTCACTTTCTGTGATGACTAGGGTTTTCTCTTCACAGTTCTACACACACACACACAAACACACACACACACACACACACGTGTGTGTGTTGTGTGTGCGCGCGTGCATGTGTGAGTGTGCGGGCCTTCTGATTTGGGTTGGCCCAATTAATCTAATTAATTATCCAACCAATTTTAGGAATTCAAGTCGTACTTGGAATCTGAATTAAATTCATCTAATGAATTTAAATCCCAATTTCAATCTATTTAAGGGTGGACCCTATAGGTTGTAACTCCTGTTTTCCATTTTATGTATTTTGAGTGTATTTTCTTTTTCCTTGTATTTGTTTCAGTTTGTATCTTTTGGACCGTATTTTGGATCTTTTCTTCTATATATTCGTTTGGTTGATTTATCATCTCATTTGAGTTCTTGATTTTACTATCAGCCTATTCTCCACTTCTTGATTGATCAAGCTTTATTTTGATTCCAAATTTTCTTATTTGTTCCATCCTAATTATTCTGTTCTTGTCCTATTTCGTTAATCTTCATTTTTGATGCTATCTTGATTTTTGGGTTCCTAATTATTTTATAACTATTTTCTTTACACCTAAATGCCCCAATTAAATCCTATTCTACTTCAAATCCTATACCCATTTCGCCTGATTAGATATCCACCCAACTACTTCCACCATATCTCTTGTGCTAAACCCAAACTCCACCTATTAAAAACACCCTACCCGACCCGTTTTCCCTCACCCTGCTATTGTGCCGCCTCAACAAACTCCCCAACCCTAATATATTATCTTACCCTACTATATAAACCCATGCAACTCTGTAGCCGTCCTCCATTCCGATCAACCCCAGCTTTCCGATCCCTCTCCCGTTCTCCCTGTACTCCCTCCTCTTTCCCTGTGCTCACTTTCCACCATCAGCCTGCCCCTTTCTTTGACTCCTCGCGATGCGCCAGCCCGTGTGCCAACGATAGTAGCATTGGTGTGCTGTGTTCCACCTCGTGCTCCTCGACGCCGATCACCAGCAGCAACAACACCTTGCTGGTGCTGTTCTATGTCATCAGACCAACCAGCAGCGTCTGCCGTCCTCTCTCTCCCTCTTTTCATTGTGTTCTCGGTGTTGGTGGTGTGGATATCGTGTGATCTCGAGTCTTGGTTCGTGGGTTTTGCTCGTTTTTGGTTCGTGTGTTCGTTGAGTTCGTTGCTAGGGAATCCATTCCCGTTATTCTTGATTTGCACCGTTTTCGTCGTCGGTTTTAAAGCAAGTAACTTATATTCTTTTCTTTGTGTAATACAAGTACTAAATACCGCCTGTAGTGTAGTTAGGTCCTAGAGACAATTCATGTGTGAATCCCCTTATTGATATTGTCTCTATTGTGTTGATTCTACCATAGTTGCCACACGACATATATGACATGAATTAAGCTAGGGTTAACCACTTTTGATGTATATATTCATGCTACTTTAAGATATCTTGTGCTCGTTTGTGTTATTCATGGTATACTTGTTGTGGTACCATATGGTTTGGACATCTAGTACACTATATTTCATGTATGGATTTATTTGGATGATTTTTATATGAACTAGTGGATTTTGTGCATGAGAGATATTTTCAGTTTTGCCGGTTTTTCCGTTTTGATCAGTATTTTAGACCCTATTAGAGTGAGTATTTGAAAATATTTTGTGAACATGATTTGTAGAAGAATTCTGTCTATTTTCTAACCCTTTTGACGGATCTCAGTTTCGATTTACGAGTTGTGAGTTATGCCTATTTTACTATAGAGGTGTAGAAAGATTTCCAGATTGTGTTTTCTATGAATTCTGAAGAGTAATCTATATTTATCATGATGTTAAAGGTATTATTTTGATCCAATATTTTGCACAGCTTAACTAGACCTGATTGGTATTAATCCTGAATTTTTGTGGATTTATTTGATAAGTTTTACAAACCGTTTTATGTTTCCAAACAATTACTATGCTAGGAGATTTGTCTCGCTGTTCTGTAAAGAACCTGATTTTTGACCTAATTCTACTTGCTGTTTGTAAAACATTTGTGAATATAAAAGTTAACCTACTGTGTCTATTTTATCTCCCTTTTGGCTGATTTGGATTGTGAGATATTACTATTTTCGTACTGCAGTGTTTGTGATTTCAGATTTACAAAACTACTGCATCTTGATATTTTCTGATTTTACTTGAATACTCTATTTATATTGGAAAATTATGAAACTTGGTTTTCTGTTACTATACATATAGGGAAATATCTCAGATTTTTCGTGGATTTAATTATGGAGTTTTCATGCTGTTTTCCTGACATTGAATACAATCTTCTCATTTCTGGCTAAACATGTTTTCTAGTTTCAATTTAGTTTTGAGTTATGTTTTTGTGAAATACTATATGACTTATATATATTTGCTGGATTCGGCTGGGAGTCAATTTTCCAGATGCTTTGACGGATCCAGATTTTCATGTTTGTAGCAACGGGAATCCTTGTTTTAGTGCAGTACTGTCTTGCTGTCCTGAACTAGAATTCTCGTTGTTCTAGTCTTTTATGAGTTATATTTCACCTATGCATGTTATTCTTCATCCTGAACTCGTTACTTGATCATGACATGTTATTCTTGCTATGTTTCTTGCACGCGCATGCCTGTTTGATAATAATAATAAATAACCTAGCCGGGATTTAAGGAAAAGATCTAATAGTGAAAAATACAGAAACGTGTAATCGGAAGGGGATCCACAGATCCTATGTGATTACTTGATACATGATACTTGACACGTGATTACTTGAAACTTGCACGCTTGACACATGATTACTTGCCCCTTGTACAACTTGACACGTGATACACGACACATGATACATGATACATGATACTTAGAGCTTGGAGCTCGATACTTGATACATGTCCCGAAGTACACTGCCCTCTATGATCCACTATGAAATCTAAAGCAAAACTGTTTGAATGTAGCAACCATGTAGTAAAAACCGAGATGCTTGAAGTGCTACCTAGATAGTAATAACTACAAGACTTGACCATGACAATACTTGACACGTAATACATGATACTTGTTCAATTGACACTTGATACATGCTACTTGTACTTGTTCATCTTGCCATGCTAGTTGTTATATTTGTTATCACGCCTATTCCATGCTATTTGTTTATTTTTCCCATGTACTTGTATCCTGCACTGCAAGCAGCCCGTAACTTGTATTGACGAGAGTTTGTTTTCTTTTTCCTTCTCCTGTAATTTATTTAATTGCAGACTAGGATGATGAGCTGCCAGATGGAGTTGGTGATATGAGATATTAGTGCTGGAATTTTGCTATTATTATTCTTGTTGCTTATTTTGAACAATTGTATATTGTACTTGGATTTATTTGTATTTGGACAATGTGACCCAAGATATTGACTTATTTAGATCTGACTATTTGATATTATAATATTTTGGTTTCAAGTATTCTTTTTGGTGTTTTGATTCATATATGCATGCCTGGTTGACTTTTCTTGCTTTCGACTCTGATTATTCTTGTGAGATGTTGTAAAAATTCCGAACAGCTTATCGATAATGAAAATCATTCGCTAAGCTTAGTCACATATCTTTATTCCGTATTCTCCTTTTGGGAAGAGGGGCGTGACAAGGTTTTTAGGGGTATCAGAGCACCAGTTTTGGCTAATGTTTCAGTTGCCTAATATATTAGAGAAGCTTGGCTCGATCTGGGATTGGCTCAACATTTCACAAACCATGTATACATAAATGAATTATAAATCAACTTCGATCTGGATGCTAATTTTTTTTTGGTTTTGTGCAGACTATAGCTTGTAGAGGTTTTACTTCTTGTCGCCTGGGAGATCAGCCCGGGCTTGAGGCTGTCACCACTGTGTTGGAACGGCTGATTAATATGCAGCAGAACTACAGTGACTTGGTGATGGCTGCTTTGGAAGCTTCCAGGGTTCTGCCGCTCGTTGTGCCTATGCAGGCAACTTTCCCTCCCCGTCCGGGTATAGTCACAGAATTCATGAGGCTGCATCCCGACAGGTTTTCAAGCACTAAGACGCCTTTGGAGGCAAAACAATGGCTAATTTGGACTGAGGAACTACTTTTGGCAGCTAGAGTGGAATATGCAGATAGATTAGATGTGGTGGCCATCCAGTTGGTGGATCTGGCTCATATTTGGTGGAGTTCCGAGTCCGAAAGGCTCGAAGGACCGATCACTTGGGCCACTTGCACTAGGAGCTTCTTGGAGAAGTTCTACCCTAGCAGCACTAGAGTTGTGATGGAGCAACAATTCTTGGCCCTGAAATAGGGCTCCAGGTCTGTGGATGAGTACGCAGCTGAATTTACTAGACTTAGCCGCTTCGTAGTCGTTCTTGTGGTGAACGAAGATGACAGGGCTCGTAGGTTTATTTTGGGGCTTGAGCGAGACATTAAGATGCAACTTGTCTCTCTCTGCTTGCATACTTATGCTGAGGCTCTCGATGCAGCTCGAGCTCAGGAGCAGGCTCATGGTGGATTGTCTCCTTCTCAGCGGACTGTTCTGCACTCTGTTGCTAGGCCTTCTGGTGGGCCTATTCGGAGGCCTGTCCCAGCCCCTCGGGTCAGGGCAGCTCCTTACTCTGCTGCGGATCCTCAGAATGTTAGTTCTTGCGACTTTTGACGACTTCCTGGGCATGAGTGCAAGGACTGCAGGCATGCCAATCGTTGCTGTATTAGATGTGGTGCTGCTGACCATTCAGTGCGGGACTGACCACAGTTGGCTCTTCCAGCCAAGGGTCCAGCTCAGCAGGTTGCCCCAGCTCGTGGTCCAGTCAGACCACTGCCTCCTCCTCAGTGCCAGATTGTCGGTCAGAGGACCGCTGTCCCCAGGAGAGGTCAGGCTTTCAACCTGACTGCTGCTGATGCTGAGTTAGCAGAGGTTGTTGTTGCAGGTATATTTTGCTTTTATTGGTTTTTGTTGTTTTTGTTGTTCCTCTTTTGTTTCTTCATTTTCTTTTTTGCATTATTTCCTTCATATTTATCTTCTGCATTGTGTTTTTCTCACCCCTGTTCATCCATTTTTTCTCTGTCACTTTTGATTCTACCTTAGGTGTCGTCCTTATTTGCTCTTTTCCTGCTCATATTCTTTTTGATTCCGGGGCAACCTATTCTTTTGTCTCCTCTCGATTTGTGGCTCGCCATCAGTTGGAGTGCAGCAACATGTCAGAAGATTGGAACATTGTGACAGGTGGTGTAGTTGTTATTTATTCCCGGGAGTGCAGGCAGTATTCCGTGATTATTGGTAGTGCAGATTTCAAAGCCAATCTAATTGTAATTGGTAATTCAGGATTCAACGTCATTCTGGGTATGGATTGGTTGGGTGAAACCCATGCCACTATTGATTGTCGTGCCAAGAAATTTGTGTTCTGGATCCCAAATCGCGCAGAGTTTGAGTTCTATACCGGGGAGATGTGCCATGGCCGAACTGCAGTTGATCAGGAGGTTTGTGCGATGGAATTGCATTCAGGCTATGAGGCTGCGCCTCTAGTAGTGCGGGATTTCCTGGATGTCTTTCCAGAGGAGTTGCCTGGCTTACCCCTTGATAGGGATGTGGAGTTCGGTATTGAAGTTCAGCCGGGTACGTCGCCTATATCGAAGAGTCCCTACATGATGGCACCAGGTTGAGTTAGCAGAGCTTAAGGTGCAGATTCAGGAGTTACTGGATTTGGGGTTCATCAGACCCAGTGTTTCGCCTTGGGGTGCTCCAGTCCTTTTTGTCAACAAGAAGGATGGTAGTCGTCGACTGTGCGTGGATTATCAGGATCTAAACAATGTTACTGTGAAGAACCGGTATCCGTTGCCCAGGATCGATGATTTATTTGATCAGCTGAGTGTGGCTGTTGTTTTCTCGAAGTTGGATCTCCGTTCTGGCTACCATCAAGTCAAAGTGAAGGCAACTGATGTACATAAGACTGCATTCAGGACCCGATATGGCCACTATGAGTATCTTCTGATGCTGTTCGGGGTTACGAACGCGCCTACTGTATTCATAAGTCTTAAGAGATGGATCTTTTATCAGTTCTTGGATAGATTTGTGGTGGTCTTCATTGATAATATTTTGGTGTATTCACGGAATCGGGAAGGTCATGCTGAGCATGTTAGAATGGTTCTGCAGACTTTGAGAGAGAATCAGCTCTATGGAAAACTCAGCAAGTGCGAGTTTTGGCTCGACAAGGTTTCTTTCTTGGGGCACATTATCTTGGGCGATGGTATTTATGTGGATCCAGCCAAGGTTGAGGCTGTGAAGGATTGACCTGTTCCCAAGTCAGTTTTAGAAGTCAGGAGTTTTCTTGGTTTAGCTGCCTATTATCAGAAATTCGTTCAAGAATTTTCGAAGATAGCAGGACCATTGACTAAGCTGATTGGGAAGGATCAGAATTTCTGTTGGTCTGAGGCTTGCAGTGAGGTTTTTGTTGAGTTAAAGAGTAGATTGACGTCAGCGCCTGTGTTGACTATTCCCGATGGTTCAGGCGGATTTGTAATTCACTGTGATGCTTCTGGTAAGGGTCTTGGAACGGTTCTGATGCAGAAGGGCCGAGTCATTGCTTATGCATCGAGGCAGTTGAGACCGCATTAGAAGAACTATCCGGCTCATGACTTGGAGTTAGCGGCAGTAATTTATGCTTTGAAGCTGTGGAGACATTATTTACTTGGGGACCAAGTGTAGATCTTTACAAACCACAAAAGTCTCAAAGACGTCTTCACCCAGAAGGAGTTAAACATGAGGCAAAGGCGTTGGTTGGAACTTTGGGCCGATTATGACATTAGTTTGCAATACCATCCTGGTAAAGTAAATTTGGTGCCAGATGCTTTGAGCAGGAGACCGGCAGTTATGATTTTACTCAGCAGAGGGATCTGATTGAGAAGATGCGGAGGTTGGAGTTGGATGTTTTTTTGCCGAGTTCTGATTGGAGTTGTTTGGCGCTCCAGCTTCAGTCGTCTCTTGTTGATCAGATTAAATAGGCACATGCTGGTGATGCGCAGTTGCAGGGTTTTCGAACTGAGGTTGAGTCTGGTTCCAGAACGGACATGGTTATTCATGCTGATGGATCGCTTCGTTTTGGATCCAGGTTATGTGTCCCGAAGGGTGAAGTTCGTCAGAAGTTGCTTGAGGAAGCCCACCAGTCTTGCTATTCTATCCATCCTGACGGTACTAAGATGTATCGGGATTTGAAGCTCTATTTCTGGTGGCATGGTATGAAGGGAGCTGTGGCTCGGTTTGTTGCTCAGTGTTTGATCTACCAGCAGGTTAAGGAAGAGCATCAGAGAACCGCTGGACTTCATCAACCTGCTTCCCATTCCGGAGTGGAAGTGGGAACATATCACTATGGATTTTGTGACCGCTTTGCCGAGGAGTCCTAAGGGTCATAATGCCATTTGGGTGATTGTCGACCGTTTGACGAAGAGTGCACACTTCATTTCTTTTCGTGTTGGACAGTCTACTGAGAGCCTAGCTGAGAGGTACATGCAAGAGATTGTCAGACTTCATGGGGTTCCAATCAGTATTGTATCCAACTGGGATACGATTTTCAAATCTCAGTTCTGGGAGAGTCTTCATAACAGTTTGGGGAGTAAATTAAATTACAGCATAGCTTTTCATCCCCAGACTGATGGACAGTCAGAGAGGACCATCCAGATTCTTGAGGACATGTTGCGGCCCTGTATGCTTCAGTTCGGTGGATCATGGAAGGACCATTTGCATCTCGTAGAGTTCTCGTACAATAACAGCTATCAAGCCAGTATTAAAGCTGCACCGTTCGAGGCACTCTATGGGCGGAAGTGTAGATCACCAGTGTGCTGGGATGACATTGGTGAAAGGAAGTTATTGGGTCCAGAGTTGATCACCAAGACAGTTGATGCGGTGGTTCAGATCAGGAGGCATTTGCAGGCAGCTCAGAATAGGCAGAGGCAATGGGCCGATGTCCATCAGAAAGCTTTGGAGTTTGAGGTTGGTGACCATGTTTTCCTAAAGGTATCACCTTGGCGCGGTGTCATTCGGTTCGGTGGAGGGGCAAGCTTAGTCATAGGTTTATTAGACCGTTTGATATTGTGGGACGAGTAGGCAAGGTGGCCTATCGTCTTGTATTGCTGCCAGCTTTATCAGGAGTGAACGATGTTTTCCATGTCTCACAACTCAGGAGATATATCTGAGATGAGAGCCACGTGATCGACTATTCTGAGTTGACCGTTCAGCCGGATTTGACTTGTGTGATTCCGCCAGTTGCTATTGTGGATCGGCGGGAGAAACTGCTTAAGAACAAGGTCATCAAGTTGGTTCGTGTTTCTTGGAATCCTTACTCGCCCGATGAGTCGACTTGGGAGCTGGATAAGGAGATTCAGCAAAAGTTTCCTCATTTGTTTGAGCAGTTTTTTTTTTGTTTTTTTTTGTGTGTTTTTTTTGGGGTTATCCTATGTATCTTCTTATTGAATTTCGAGGACGAAATTCTTCTTGTTAGGTGGGTAGGATTTGTAACCCCTATTTTCTATTTTATGTATTTTGAGTGTATTTTCTTTTCCTTGTATTTGTTTCAGTTTGTATCTTTTGGACCGTATTTTGGATCTTTTCTTCTATATATTCATTTGGTTGATTTATTGTATCATTTGAGTTCTCGATTTTACTATCAGTCTATTCTCCCTTCTTGATTGATCGAGCTTTATTTTGATTCCAAATTTTCTTATTTCGTCCATCCTGTTATTCTGTTCTTGTCCTATTTCGTTAATATTCATTTTTGATGCTATCTTGATTTTTGGGTTCCTAATTATTTTATAACTATTTTCTTTACACCTAAATACCCCAATTAAATCCTATTCTACATCAAATCCTATACCCATTTGCCTGATTAGATATCCACCTAACTACTTCCACCCTATCTCTTGTGCTGAACCCAAACTCCACCTATTAAAAACACCCTACTCGACCCGTTTTCCTGTCACCCGCTATTGTTCCGCCTCCACAAACTCCCCAACCCTAATATATTATCTTACCCCACTATATAAACCCATGCAACTCTGTAGCCGTCCTCCATCCCGATCAACCCCAGCTTTCTGATCCCTCTCCCGTTCTCCCGTACTCCCTCCTCTTTCCATGTGCTCACTTTCCGCCATCAGCCGCCCCTTTCTTCGACTCCTTGAGACACGCCAGCCCGTGTGCCAACGAGAGCAGCATCGGTGTGCTATGTTCCACCCCGTGCTCCTCGACGCCGATCACCAGCTGCAATAGCACCTTGCTGGTGCTGTTCTCTGTCATAAGACCAGCCAGCAGCGTCCGCCGTCCTCTTTTTCCCTCTCTTCATCGTGTTCTCGGTGTTGGTGGTGTGGATATCATGTGATCTCGAGTCTTGGTTTGTGGGTTCTTTAGTTGTTCGTGGGTTTTGCTCGTTTTTGGTTTGTGTGTTTGTTGAGTTCGTTGCTCGGGAATTCGTTCCCGTTATTCTTGCTTTGCATCGTTTTTGTGATCGGTTTTAAGGCAAGTAACTTGTATTCTTTTCTTTGTGTAATACAAGTACTAAATACCACCTATATTGTAGTTAGGTTCTAGAGACAATTCGTGTGTGAATCCCCTTGTTGATATTGTCTCTATTGTGTTGATTCGACCATAGTTGCCTCACGACATATATGACACGAATTAACCTAGGGTTGACCACTTTTGATGTATATGTTCATGCTACTTTGAGATATCTTGTGCTCGTTCGTGTTATTCATGGTAGACTTGTTGTGGACTTGTGATATACCCTATACCATGTGGTTTGGACATCTAGTACACTATATTTCATGTTTGGATTGATTTGGATGAGTTTTATACGAACTAGTGGATTTTGTGCATGAGAGATATTTTCAGTTTTGCCGGTTTTTCTGTTTTGATTAGTATTTTAGACCCTATTAGAGTGAGTATTTGAAAATATTTTGTGAACATGATTTGTAGAGAATTATGTCTATATTCTAACCCTTTTGACGGATCTCAGTTTCGATTTACAAGTTCTGTGTTATGCCTATTTTACTACAGGGGTGTAGAAGGATTTCTAGATTGTGTTTTCTATGAATTCTGATGAGTGGTCTATTTTTATCATGATGTTAAAAGTATTATTTTGATCCAATATTTTGCACAGTATAACTAGACCTGATTGGGATTAACCCTGATTTTTTGTGGATTATTTGATGAGTTTTACAAACCGTTTTATGTTTCCAAACAATTACTATACTAGCAGATTTTTCTCTCTGTTCTGTAAAGAACCTGATTTTTGACCTAATTATAATTGCTTTTTGTAAAATATTTGTGAATATGAAAGTTATCCTACTGTATCTTTTTTATCACCCTTTTGGCGGATTTGGATTTAGATTTATGTTCTGTGAGATATTGTTGTTTTCGTACTGGAGTGTTTGTGATTCCAGATTTACAAAACTACTGCATCTTTATGTTTTCTGATTTTACTTGACTACTCTATTTATATTGGAAAATTATGAACTTGATTTTCTGTTACTATACATATAGGGGAATACCCCAGATTTTTCATGGATTTAATTATGGAGTTTTCATGTTGTTTTCTTGACTTTGAATACAATCTTCTGATTTATGGCTGACCATGTTTTCTGATTTCAATTCAGTTTTGAGTTATGTTTTTGTGAAATACTATATGAATTATATATTTTTTCTGGATTCGGCCAGGAGTCTATTTTCCAGATCCTTTGACGAATCCATACTAGCAACAGGAATCCTTATTTTAGTGTAGTACTGTCTTACTGTCCTAAACAAGAATTCTCATTGTTCTAATCTTTTATGAGTTATATTTCACCTATGCATGTTATTCTTCATCCTGAACTCATTACTTGATCATGACATGTTATTCTTGCTATGTTTTGTACACGCGCATGCCTGTTTGATAATAATAATAAATAACTAAGGCGGGATTTAAGGGAAAGATCTAATAGTGAAAAATACAGAAAAGTGTACTCAGAAGGGCATCCACAGATCCTACGTGATTACTTGATACATGATACTTGACACGTGATAACTTGATACTTGCACGCTTGACACGTGATTACTTGCCCCTTGCACAACTTGACATGTGATACACGATACATGATACATGATACATGATACATGATACATGGGAGCTCGATACTTGATACATGTCCCTGAGTACACTGCCTTCTATGATCCACTTTGAAATCTAAAGCGAAACTGTTTGAATGTAGCAACCATGTAGTAAAAATCGGGATGCATGAAGTGCTATCTAGATAGTAATAACTACAAGACTTGACCATGACACTTGAACATGATATGTAACGCCCCTGCCCCTAGCTCAGACAATTTATACAATTTATAAGACAAATTAGATACTATGTAGTATAACTGCCCACCACAGGCTGCCTCTCAAAAGGTGGTTAACCGAATTGGTGACTCTTGATCATAGGCTATTTTTATTTATATATTATTTTATTCTTAATGATTACCGATATGGGATATTCAACTCACTTTACCTGTTCTCTTCTCCCACCCGAAGAAGATAGCAGCTCAAGGATGGCCACGTCATCAAGTATTGACGAAGTCAACAGCAGGCTCTCACAGCACAATGCTATTTTTGCCAATTCCATGTGGGCCCCCACCCCATTTTAATACAATTCCGATTTTTCAAAGCCCACCTTACTAATATATATATATATATATATATATATATATATATATATACACACACACACACACACTATATTTTTTTAACACGGGGTGTTACAGACACCCCCTTCAGAAATCAGAGTTCTCGCTGAGCACGGGCATAGTGCAGGATCTCCTTTCTAGCCGATGTGGAGTGGAGTACCCACTAGTAGAAAATACTATAGTCGCAATAGAAATTTCCCTTGTAGAAGAGTACAATTCCATGGTTAGTGTACATTTGTAAAGGATTTTTCTTCATTCCCTTGTAATTGTGCTGTTGCGAAATCTCTCCTGGTTAATGTACACATTCGCAACGGAATTTTAACTATCCCTTGCGAATATTAGACACAATAGAATATCTGCAATGGAAGTTGTTCCTTGCTATCCCCATATATAAAAAAATATCTACAACAAATTTGTCTCTTGCAAATGTGTTTTAAAATGGATTTTTCCCGTTGCTGATGAACTATTGCTACAAAGATCTGCAAGATACTGATTCCCTTGTAATTGCTACCTCGCGAATGCAATTGCACACATTTTTTCTTCATTACTGATTATATTTGAATGGCTTAACCAAATTTACAAATTAAAACAATGTATTTTTACAATGAAGAACATATAATTATTTCACATATTGATTCACACAATTATATAAAGAAAACACAATAATGCAAAATAAGTTTGAATATTATATAATTCAGAACCTTCTCATTACAAAATTTTTTGTTTGTTTCATAGTGCCAAAACAACAATACATTCTAGAAGAAAAGATAAGTTGTGAAACAAAATAAAATGTTTTCAAAATAACTTTTAACCCGCTACTGCTTCCAAGTATCCCCAACTTCACTTTTCACGTAAGGTCTTCTGCATGTTCCTCATTACCCATTGTCTCATAGTCATTGCCACTACATATAGACTACATGAAAAAGAAACAATACAAAATTAGAACTCGTTATTCAATATATATAGAAATGTAGTGAAATTGGTAGTGGATGTAGCATTACTCTTAGTGCAAACAACATATAGATCAAATGGATCAAAATAAGAAAAAAATCCAGAACTAATGATCACATTCGATTAACGTAATACATGTATTCCAGCCAAACTTAATTTGACATAAACTTCAGATCACACAGTATTTTTTTTTAATTTTAGAATGCCAATTTAAACTATTCGATCAACATCTTACACAAATATATTCATAAATAAGATGCGATACTTATATTAGTTCAACTAGCAGGGATAACAATTAACAATTGAGCATAGTCAATATACACACCTGACCAACCACAAAATCCACAGAGTCAGCAATAAATGGCTCGTGGGGGCCTTCACGTATTCCTGTTAAAATGTATCGCTTCAGTAGAAAAGAAGGGGTCCAATTAAATCTGCAACAACAAAAAAACACTGGTTGGATGAAATACTCTACAAAATCTAGGCCAAAGAGCAAAAAATGGGAGATAAGTTTGCATTTGTTCTCTTCTCTCCAGTTAACTACTAGTTTAGGACATGGAAATTAGTTTGATTACAATAATTCTCATGACTTTTAGTAGGCATGCCTTCAAAAAGTACGGAGTCATGCAACATAGAAGATAACATTAGGAAACTTTTGTAGGATGTCCAAGCTATTCGTCGCTTAGCACAGGATGCAAATATAATGAATTGAAAATTAATGACATCCACCAACACAAACAGTAGTCACCCCTTATCACATGGAAGTAAAATAAAAACTCAAACAAGCAAAAGAACTAAATAAAATAATCTAAAACTTGAACTCCGTGTCATAATTAAAATTCAAAATAATATTTAACTATGCTCCACTTGGTGGAACAAATCTCGAACTAGTCTTTAATGTTTCAAGATTTTATGATATATATTGTTGGCCCAAATCCCATAATGAGTGTCACCTATAGATAACCACCTATTGCAAACACCAAGTCCCAGAAACTACCTGGTTAAAAAAAATCCTAAAATATGTCATTGACAAATACAATAATAGTTGCATGAGAATGTTAATATAACATTGTGAAGCGATTATATGAGGCTATATGAAAATATTTGAGATTAAACTACCATTATGTAGTGAAACTCTTTACAATATAACCAGAACCTTTTCTCTTTTCGATGATTTTCATTATCCTTCAGCAATTGGTAGATTTAGAAGTGTTTTCAAGTAAAACTACTTTCTTCTTTAGATTGCAAAGATGATTATCCACCTTTATCAGATGTACTGAAACCAAATAGTTAATATATGTACCAGTTGACACCAAACATAACAATGACACTGCACTCTAACTGATGAACAAACTAGAATATGCCAGTACCATTGTAGAGAAACTCCTACAACATTCAAAAGCAAATCTATTGCCAGGAGAAAAATAGCAGACCAGCAACAGTTATACTTTTTTTTTGGGGACTCAACAGTAACAGTTACACTGGTAGCATACAAGTATCAAATTTATGAAACAGGTTATTGAATATCCAATTATGGATAAATTACTCAACATCAAGTAAAACGAGTATAAGAATGAGCTCACATACATAGGAGACCATGGCATGGCTGCTGCAAATTTCTGCGTATCCAATTAAGAATTAGAGATAACTAATGATTTAACCCTTCGTGGACGGTGCTGAGCAAATCTGTGCTAAAAATCCTCCAAGAGATGTTCCATATAAATGTACCTGACAAAAAGAGGCTGGTCAATCTCTTTGTGAGTACTTGAACTATAGAATAGATTTTTAATTAAATACATTAAATTGAGAATGAACGATTAGCATAATGCAGTAAGACAAAATATAGAAGCTCAAGCAATTTCTCTTGGTTTCTTCAGATTCTTCAGATAATATATTATCCAATTGAGGCAATTAAATATAGAAGCTCAGACAACTAAATTAAAAATTGTCGGATGTCCCAAATTCATAAACACTCACATATCCATCACAATTATTGAAGGGAAGGCTGCTCTCAACAATCTAAACCCACCAAAACTCATAAACACTCACACATCCATCACAACACCAAACAAAACAACATACCCCCAAATCAAACCAACAAGTTATGGCATCCTTACCATCCAACAATCACCTCCTTTGGATTCACCTTCTGGTGCGACGTAAACATGTTATGATGGCACTCAATATCCAGTGCCACCTATACAACTAATTTTATTAACCATCATTTTATCGATCAAAATGTATCTGTAGACTGTTCAAATTAAGAAGAAGAAGAAGAGGAGGAGGAGAAGAGAAATAACTTGATCAGAAGACTCACTGTGGGGAACAGCGTAGGAGTTGGTGATGTCGACGGTGCCGTCAGCGGAGACGGAGCCGAGAAGGGTTCCGATGACTCGGTCGGCTTGGTCGGGGCGGTGGACGTAGCTGTCGCAGATGTTGAAGAGGACGAGCGGGTGGATCTTGGCCGTTAGGTTGGTGGATGATGGGTGGAATTGGATCACCGTCGCCGCCACTTGATTCGCCCCCGCCATTTCTGTCTCTCTCTCTCTCTCTTCCGATTTGAGAATCCAACGGAGAAGAAGATGGATGATAGGGTTGGGGTTTTGGTTTTGGTTTTTTTTTATTTCTAGGGTTTGTGAGATTGGGAAATGGGAATGGGGACAGGTCTGATTGTTATTGGGAGTGTTGCTAGTTTTGATTTTTTTTTTCTTTTTTTGCCCGCTCAATATTTGAGAAGTATGGGTATATTTTTAGCATTAAATTGTTGAGCGGCAAAATTATATGTGTAAAGCACGTGTTCATACTTAATTTATTTTAAAATTTAAATATTTTATTTCTACTTTGGTAATGGAATATTTTTTGTTACAATTATTCCCTTGTAATTATCAACACCTGCAACAATTCAATAGAATCTATTGCGGATGTTAATAAATTTGCAATGGATGAGTTTGTTGTGATTAATTTATTGTTGATGGTAGCACCAACAAGGGATTTTTTGTGCTTGCAAATAATCCATTATTATTGCAAGGTTTTCTACTACCTGATTCTATGGGTGGTCCACTATTTCAGGCCGCCACCTCGCTCCCTCTCAGGCATACCCGACGTACATCTGCTGGCTCCATCTCAGGCATACATCTCGCTCACTCTTACCCACACTCGGTATTGAAAGTCGGCTCTGATACCATTTGTAATGCCCTTGCCCCTAGCTCAGACAATTTATACAATTTATAAGACAAATTAGATACTATGTAGTACAACTGCCCACCACAGGCTGCCTCTCAAAATGTGGTTATCCGAATTGGTAAATCTTGATCATAGGCTATATTTATTTATATATTATTTTATTCTTAATGATTACCGATATGGGATATTCAACTCACTTTAGCTGTTCTCTTCTCCCACCGAAGAAGACAACAGCTCAAGGATGGCCACGTCATCAAGTATTGACAAAGTCAACAGCAGGATCTCACCACACAATGCTGTTTTTGCCAATTCCATGTGGGCCCCCACCCCATTTTAATACAATTCCACCTTTTCAAATTATTACCAAAGTGCATCAAGCACATAATTCACAACAACCCACCTCACTAATATATATATATATATATATATATATATATATATATATATATATATATATATATATATATATATATATATATATATATATATATATATATATATATACTATATACTATATTTTTTAACACGGGGTGTTACATGATACGTGATTACTTGATACTTGACACGTAATAAATGATACTTGTTCACTTGACACTTGATACATGCTACTTGTACTTGTTCATCTTGCCATGCTAGTTGTTATATTTGTTATCATGCCTATTCAATGCTATTTGTTTATTTTTCCCATGTACTTGTATCCTGCACTACAAAGACCCGTAACTTGTATTGACGGAAGTTTGTTTTCTTTTTCCTTCTCCTGCAATTTATTTAATTGCAGACCAGAATGATCAGCTGCCAGATGGAGTTGGTGATATGAGATATTAGTGCTGGAATTTTGCTATTATTATTCTTGTTGCTTATTTTGAATAATTGTATCATGTACTTGGATTTATTTGTATTTGGGGAATGTGACCCAGGATATTGACTTATTCAGATCTGGATTATTTGAGATTATAATATTTTGGTTTCAAGTATTCTTGTTGATGTTTTGATTCATATATGCATGCTTGGTTGACTTTTCTTGCTTCCGACTCTGATTATTCTTGTGAGATGTTGTAAAAATTCCGAATAGCTTATGGATGATGAAAATCATTCGCCGGGCTTAGTCATGTATCTGTATTCTATATTCTCTTTTTGGAAGCGGGGTGTGACATAGGTTTCCATTACGTTTAAAGTAATACTAAAATCCTATTTAGTGTTACAAATAATGAGCGGTATCTAGCAATACTTCACTACTACTCAAGTAACAGGAATGCCAGTGATTTGACATAATCTATTCGTGACCAATATCACTATGTAGTGTAGTCCTTTTGTCTAGATATCTTAATTGACCGCAAGGTATAGAGCGTGTCACCCTTGTATAGTTAAATATTTGGTTTCTTGATGTCCGAGCAGACTTACTAAAACAAATAAGATCAATATCTCATATTGACTCATTTGAGCACAGGCCATGCATTTTTACAGTCTCACTCAATCAAGGGACCCTGTAAATATCACTCCTGTTATGTAAGATGGACAAATCATATCTAAGTCACCCACATCTCTCTACATGATTTGTAGTATGTCTAATAGTTGACTTTATAATCACCTTATTACATGCGACGTTTGACGTTATCAAAACATATAACTTTTAATGTAGGGAACCGTAGTAACTTCATCAAAGGACCACGTAACCATGGTTACTGTGAGAATCGCTTTCTCATAGTGGGTCAGTCCAGTACATTATTACTTTACCCATGTGAAGACTTGATATCTCATTTCAATAATCTGTGAGATATGGTCATGCGTCTACGCACATACTAGTTTACATGTATTATTGTTGTGACATTTAAGAATAGCATTTTGATTTCAACCAATAAGATCTCACAATCAAGTCATGCACTTGATGTCCCATAGTATCGAACTTACTATTCTACGGACATTTTTATATTCACAATAATCAACACAATAAACAACACAATAAATAAAATGCCTCATAAATGAAATAAATTTCATGATACAATGTAAACTAGTAAGGTGAATACACAACTGGCCTCTAGGGCATACACCAACAAAGGGAATCACATTCTCCTCCAACCATGCTCCTTTGGGGTGTCGATAGACAATCAGAACATCCAAATAGCCCTAACAAAGGAAAGACTTCACCAAAGTTTCTTCATAACATGTTCGCTGGCCAAAAAAATTTCATTCGTTCGTTGTCCAAGTTACATAGGAGTGGTGGTCAGTCCGCGATTTGGCAGAAACACAAAAAACAAAGAAAGAAAGTTTCCTAAGTCCTGCTAAGGAGAGGCAGGCACTTCCCATTAGCCGGATCGACGGAGGTGGCCTCGACACGAGCAGCTGGGTTCTCAGGACTGAGAGACAGAACAGCTTGTCTGCTGAAGGATCCCCCTCAGGAGTCTGAGGCTGGTCATTGAATCGTATCTCAAATGAAAAACCTTTGAAGTGAAATCCCTATTGCTTAAGCCTGATGTGCTCAAGGGCACGACTGTAACCTTCGTCCTAAGCAAGGATGATGCGATCAATGGTGGCTTCCCGGTCAGCCACTGGCTCCTTCTCCCTTGCTTGCCATGCTAACATTTCTTTCGCTAGCTCCGCTTTCTCCCTCGCTAGCTCCTCCAGAGCCTGCTTCTTTATCGTGAGCTCGGCCGTCGGCCCCTTCATCCTCTGTCGGAGATCATCGTTCCTCCTGAAGATCTCCCTCTGGCCTGCTTCGGCCAACTGTGCCCGCCAAAGAAGCGCATCGCCCCTCCTCTTCAACTCAGCCCCATTGACGGTCACCTACACAGAAGAAAAACGAACCTCATCAAGAATAAACAATACTATAGAAGGACGACAAAGACATATTGTGCTTACTAGAATGGCGGCATTCACCCACCTGCCATAAATCTCCTCGTCCGAATCTTTTTTCTAAGCCACCCTGTCACGAAGATTGGCAAGGTGTTCAGTGACCTGAAGCACGTTAAGGCGCTCGTCTAATGAGTCTACCTCCATGAAGCACCATGTAAGCACTCACACCTTCGCTGCCGATGCAGATTTCACGAGGGCAGCAATCAGTGTCAATGATGTGGTTGGAGGCTTCGACGCTGCCCACTTCGCCGATGACTCAGACCTTTGCCACGTCTGACGGTTTCCCCTTCTTGGCTGAAGGCGTCTCGGATTTCGAGAGATTGGAGGGTCGCTTCTTTGCCTTCAGAGCCGCCCTATGCTCACATAGCATCTCTTCGGTCAACATCTCTGGCCATTAAAAAATATATAAGTAGGATTAAATAGGGATAAAAACAAACCTCAAAGGGAAAGAGACATACTAGAATCGGTTGGGCTAAGTCTGCACTCCACCAACGACCACTCGAAACTGTCCTCGCAAAAATATGGTCCAGTTCCTCCACTTCTTCCATTGAGTAATCCCCCTCCTTCGGTGTCACATGCTCGGGCACCTCGTATACCCAATCGGTCGGAATATCCCACTGCTCCGGGCTTCAAATAACCAAGAACTTCGACTTCCATCCCTTAATGGAATCTGTATGACCAATGATCGCCTTCTGCTCAGTCCTTGGAGAAAGGAAACATCGACCGCCACTATTGTGGAATTTGCATAGGCCTAAGCAGACGGTGAAGTTCTTGAGCTTCAAAGGGACCCCCACCCTCTCACACAAAAGGATGAAGCCAACCACATGCTTCCAGGAGTTCGAACTGAGCTGCATCAGACTGACTCAGGCCCAATTCAACACCTCCTTAATAAACTAATGCATCAGAAGTAGAAGCCCTGAGACAAAGGCATCCACGGGGAACATGCCGTACCAACTTGTGAGATGGTCTACTGGCCGGAGGCATGGGCTGGGAAGTATAAGCTCGTACCGCCGAGGAATCGAATATGCACTTTAGATTCTTGGAAGGTCAGCTCCCACTAAGGAGTTGGCCATGTCGTCTGCCTCTATCAATGGTTTCCAAGTCAAAGGCTTGATATTGTATTTGGCTTGATCTTCCAAATCATCGGGATATAATCTTATGATTGAACCCCACGAAAAAGGATGGTCTGCTGACGGTCTCGTTCGGATCTTCCAATCCATTATTGGTGTTAGGGGCTCCCTTTCTCCACTACTGACCGAACCTCCAAAACAATGACCTCGCAACCCTACCAGAGGCGGAAGCAGACTCACCCGACCAAACCCTAGTCATACCTAAAAGAGTTTTGTTCACTTATTGTAAGAACTTTTGAGATGGAAGAAAACGTGCTGAAGTGAGAAGATCCAAGTTTTAGGTGAGGAGAGCTAGGTGGGGGAATGAATGGGGAATTGGAGATATATATATAAGAAGGAGACTCCTATTTTTCCATAATCGACACATGGCTGAATCACAAGTCTCCACATGGGGGAAGCTCAAGAGGCTGCACATGACCCACACATGCAAATGAGGCTCAAAATGCCAACTTCTAAGAAGCTCAACACCTGTTTAGGTTTCAGATACTCTTCGGCCACTTTAATTGGACCATCATTTGATGGGTTCAGATTCTCCTCTGCTTCGGCTCTCGGACTGTCATTCGAAGCACTCTCAAAATGATGCTTCACAACGAGGTTTTAACTAAGGATAGTCTTCCTCGGTTTAGCTGTCGGATTGTCTTCCAAACCTCAACTAAACAAAACTCTCAATGTTTGAACAAAGGGACAATTTTATTGGAACAATATAAGAGTTACACATCGGAGATTACAATCTCAAAGTATATAGCAAGTACAAATACATGGGGCAGAGGGCTGACCCTGGGAGACACCCTCGCTGACGTCTAAATTCGGACCCGCGATATCCACGCCAGCGGAACGAGTCACCACCATCGACATATCATGGCCCTCTCGAACGTCGACCACGCTAGACCCCCCCCATCTGGGCATCACTAGGAGCCATATGCCCGAAGCGAGTCCCCGGGTAAGGAACCCACCGCGAAAACAGTCTCATGAAGGGGCTTGACATATCTTGTTCCCTGAAGTCCTCAGGTGGTATATTTCCAAGTCCCTCTCCACAATCATATGTCTAAGGATAGACTCCAAGGATCGCTTTCCTTCCGATTTACCAAGGCCATCCCTCTCGACCTCAGTTAAAGCCAAACTCAGATCGGGCATTGCACCCTTCAGGCGCATCCTGCGCAACGCTTCGTAATCTCTGGATGTGATAGGAGAATGCACCCTCCCAATCTCTAGCCTTTTTCCGAAGTCGAACGATGATACTTTCCGCCCGTCACAACTTTTTATGAAGAGACTGGATCTCAGCTTCTCGAGGCTTGACCTCTCGAGGTTCAACTGCCCTAGGCTTGCATCTGACAATATGAATAAACAAAACAATTTGAATCTTAAGGGCTATAGAAGAATGAGTGAACTACAAGTCTTAAATTTTAGAAAATATGAGCCAATCAACCAAAATCTTCTCATTCATATTAAAGCAAACAGTACAAGGGCGGTGGTCAGTCCGCAGTGGAGAAGAATTAGAAAACAACCTACTACATAAGGGGCCACACCTCGGCGGCAGTGTTTTCGATAGGAGGGACCAGGGCATCAAAATCGACAGCTTGGTCACCCTCTCCTTTCGAAGGTACCCCTAGGCATTGCAGGGAGGCCTTCAATCTCCATGTCGAAGGAGAAATCCATTATAACGCAATTCTAAATATAGATAATTCGTAGCACAACTAGGATCTTTACTTCAATTTCGTATAAAAATACAAGGAATTTAAAACATTTCAATACAAAATAGTTCTTTACAATGCACAACGGAAATTTAATATAAAATACAACTAACATCATCAAAATCTTCAATCTTGCAACATCTCTCGACACTAAACTCATACTCACGCATCTCACTAATCTGAGTCCTGCAAAACTTGAGAACTGCATGACACGTCAGTTGAATGCAACTGGACGCAATGCTATAATACAGCGATCCTCAACTTTAACAATCATAAACTTGATGCATAAAACAAAAGCAATAATGACAGAGATAAATAAAAACAGAAAGTGAATCTAATCTAAGTGTATAAGTGTGTGCCATGACACAGAAATAAAAATACATAAAACAAAGGTATAAACCAAGCATCCAAGAAAGCAACAAATGCACACAATGCACACTAATGCACACTTGTTCGGTTTCTATGCATCTCATACTACATAGGTCCGAGGGCAAGCTTTTAATGTACTCCTCGTTATAGGGTTCATTCCCTCGTTATGTATACCTAGAACCATGACGAAGATCAAGATTTGGACATACCGTGAGAATTGGTTCTCGCCTCGAAACTCTGGAGGTCAGACTCCTTCCTTGGATAATATGGAGACTATTTCACTCACATCCGAGAAATAAATAGAGAATACCTCACCCAGTAGGTCACTCTGGAACCCTCATCACACGAATGCCTCGTGAGCATCGTACTCATCCCGGAACTCTGGAGGTCAGAATCCTTCCTCAGATAATTTGGAGATTATTTTACTCACATCTGGGAATAAATGGAGAATACCTCACCCCGTGGATCACTTTGGGCCCTCATACTCACGTTTGATCAAGGTTCATCATATCTCCCACCTAATGCCTATCCTTAAGGTTCATTCATAATAAGTCAGTCCTAGAGCTAGTTTACCCTACCAGACTTAAACAAATCACTGAGAATGCTAGCCCACACTGACCACTTCTCACATTTCCATTTATCAATTCTGCCGGCACCCTAGGTCTCACTCAGCCTCTAGAATCCACACATTCCAAAGTTCATAAACTTTCTAGGTCATCCATAACATCTTTTATAATCATTAGAAATTTTATTCGTTCAAATACTCAATTCATCTCTTGTTCATTCCATTCGACTAGTCATTCTCAAATAACTTGATAAAATTTTCCAAACTGTTATAAAAGGACTTCAAAAAGTCTCAATTCAGTCAACATCATCTCTGTTATAATATTTCAAATCCAATTACCAAATATGTACTAAAATCGTTCTTTCAAACCTGGAATTTAGTCCAAAACAATTGTACCAATTTCCATCAGATCTTAATTCTCCAAAATACTAATATCCTTTAAAATCATCTATATTCAAATTCTCCAAACTCAATCACCAAATATGTGTTTAATCATTTATCTAAGTGGGGAAATTAATCCAAAAATGTTTGAACAAATTACTAGAAAAATATTTTCCCAAAAATCAATTTATATTTTCAATATACTCAAAAAGAGTAAATACAACCAAATTCGAGCTCACCAAGTCTCAACCCTACAATCTCAAAGATCTGAAGCCACATGCACTAACCAATACTCCAAGCCTATTTCTCTATCAACTTCTTTTCAAGGTAACAATATATACATATAATCCACTATTTAAATGTTCAACTACCTTTGAACAACAACTCCATGGCCTTGCAAAAATCATATAAATTAAGATATTTATCAGAAAATAGATTTCTTAGTGTCATATAAAACTTAAAAGAGTGCACTACAATATTGTAGTTAAGATCATCTAAATTCATCCTCAATTACTTCATCTAAATTCATTTGCAAAACAGTAAGTTCAGAATCTGAAAACTGCTGCTCATGCTACTTGTAAAAATCACATAAAATTCTATGCTTCATGAAACTTTGTGTTCTATAGCTCAAATTAAAGGTATAAAAGTCTAATATATCTTTGTAGATATAAGTGTATCCAAAATACTGTGTCTATATACCTGAATTCTTCAAAATCTACAGTAGGGTTGAATTGTTATACAGACTCAACTACAGTTAAAGTACTGCCACTTGTTCAATAGTGTAAAATTCATTATAAATTCCATTCTTCATGGAAAATTGATTTCTTAGACTCTAAAGAAATATTAAAGAGTAAAATTCTTAGTTTTGACATTCCCCAAAATACTTCATATAATATGCTGAAATGATTAAAATATGAAAGGTATACAAATTTACAGAAACTAGCCAAAACTGTCAACCAGGCCTAAGTTCGGATTTTATTAAAATAGTAAAAGAAATCCAAATATTATGAAATTCTTAGGAGATGTTCTTGACATATATGGGATGCTCATATAAAAAATTTAGCTTCAAATTCCATCTAGATAAGAAGAAATAATTTTTGAAGTGAGACTAAAACTCAGGTTAGCAACTCGAAAAAATCGTTTATAAGTTAATCAAATCATACTTTCACACAATCAACTAACAACACAAAATCTAACAACAATCAACATATAATCTAAGCATGAATACTCAATTTACATAGATTATCTAGCATACAATTCTAACAAGAACAAATTAGGAAGTTAAGGAACACCCACCCAAATGATGAACTTTCTGCAAGTAAAAATCTCCAAAAGCATTCTTCTTCTCCAGTCCGATAGCTCCACACATACACAAACTGAAATGTCCAACCCCTCTCCCACAAATGTTGGCCGGAATGTTCGCTTCTTTATTATTATTATTATTATTATTATTATTATTATTATTATTATTATTATTGGATGAAGGAGGAGAATGAAGGAGGGCTTTTATTTACAAAAATATTAACTACCCATGATGTAAATGTAACCACCAATTACTCCCTTGTTTGAAAAAGTAAAAAATGTTCTCTTCATGGCATGGCCAGCTAATCAAGGTGAGCATGCACGGGTTTCGAATGGGTTTTTATACACATAAAAATACACACTACAATATTTTTTATTATTACTTAATATAATAATAAATTCTACCCAAGTTAATATGAATTAAAATAGAGCTAGTTTAAATTAATCATTATAAATAAAAAAATGCACATATCATTTATTCTATATAAATACAACAATATAATCAACACATGCATTAAAAAAGAAAAACACGTGTAAAGAACGTGTGGACATGAATATTTTAAAAATATTTTTGCGGTAACAAAATATATTTGAGTTGGCTCAAAATAGGAGAAAATAAATTCAGTTTACAAAAACAAATTTGAACAAGTTATAAAATAAATAATTGAAACACGTAGAAAATACATAGAAGATTTTATAATGTTACTGATATTACACGTAACAGTACAAGATACATGTGCGTAACACATGTGGTGTAACACCCCGCAAAAATGAGTTATGACAATTTTGCCCACGTGTGTTACACACTTGTATTTTGTACCGTTACGGGTGATATCCGTAACGTATTTTAATATAAATATCCCACATATTTTGTATTTCGACTATTTATATATCTTTCCTTACTCTCAAAATTCTTTTTTATCTTACTTTGAGCCAACTCAAATATTAATTTTAATTCTTGTATTTTTACGTGCATTGCACATATTTTCAATACACGTGTCGATTACGTATATTTTACCGTTACATGTAATATCCGTAACATTATTAATATAAATATTCTACATATTTTTTATTTTGACTTTTTATGAATTTTTTTTTGTTCTCTCGAATTTTTTTATTGATACGTGCAACGCACGTGTTTGCAGTGCACATGTTGGTTGTATCCTTTTTCAAAATAAAAATTTATGAAGTGTGTATGTTTTTTTTAATTTTTATTTTAAAATAGTTTTACGTGAAATATTCCTTTTTATATATTTTGCTATACGTACTTTACATGTGCCTTTCTTCTATGCACGTGCTAACTATGTTATTTTATTACAAAAGTGGTGCACTAAAAATTTCACTAGGCTTAATTTAATCTAATTATACTAAAATTAATGTTAAGAAAAATTAATATAAGTATTTATTAAAAATAGGAATTTAAAATGAAATTTTAAAAATGGAATAGGAATGGTGCAAGCACGTGCACACGTGCATTGCACACCATATTCAAATATAGGTTGCACTTCCTGAGTATTGACCGGGTCATTTTGAGTTTGGATGAGTGGGTAGGTGAGTGGGCATGTGAATAGGTTAGTGGAGTAATGGATTAATGGGTAGCTGTTTCTAAAACCACCTCCCTAATTACCTACATAAATACCCCCTCACTATTAGCCATATAGGAGCACAAAACAAAACAAAAAAAAGGTGTGAAACATTTGTGCTTAGCTTGTTGGTATTTTCGGGAGCTAGAGGGAAAGAGGCTTGTGGGTTTTTTTTTTTGGAGTAGGAAATTTGGAGCATTTTGCTAGGAGTTCTCTTTGAGGTGAGTGCTTCTTTTGCTTTCTAATGATTTGTAGAATTCATGATTAGGTGTATATGCATGGAATGATAATTAGATATAGTGTAGATGGTTCTTTTATTTCTAAATGTTTTGTAGAATCAATGATTAGATGTGAATGCATTTGAATGATAATGTGGGGGTGTTTTCATAATCTTCTAGTATGTCGAAATTGTGTTGGTTTAAACTAGAGTAGATTATATGTGTAAGTGAAATAGTTCTCTAGAAATTTTATTTGTGCATGCTTCATTACAATTGTGTAGTAGATGTTGAAATTAATGTGTGTATAGGGGTTTTATAGAAATTGTTATCTAATGGAAATTTCACACAATTATTCAGGGATTAAATTCTTGTATGCATTTTAGTAATATAAATACTCCCCAAGAACTCTAGTTGTGTAGAGAAAAATTTGTTCATTTAATTTAAGTATAGGACTATGAGTATTTCATACAATTTAAATGAAAATTTAATGTTCTTCAAGAATAAAATCGACATATATCTTATTTGTACAGATACACTAAGTTTTAGAGGAATTTATTTCTGAAATTTGTAAGAAATACATAGCAATTAAGTTATCAAAATTTTCGAGTTGTTATACATACTGTAGTTTGGAATTGGGTATGTAAAAATGTGGTGAGTCTTTTACTCATAAATCGTGAGTGGCTCATTGGCTTTGGGTTGCTGTCGGGTTTGGGTTCGATTCCGGACAGTGGCATTTATTTTTCAAAACCTTTTTTTATTACTCCTATTAGCTAAATTTGCATAAATTTGATTACAAATAAATTTTAAATCATACTATAATATTAATGGAATATTTTGAGATAATTTTGTATAAATTTAGAATTTAATTTGAGGGTAAAGTCACATTACATATTGAATAGTATATCAAGATGATTATTTTGAATTCTTTAAGAATAATTATTTATTTTTGAATGATTTAACTTTGAAATGATTGCGATAATCAAATATAAATTTGGGAAACTCACTTGGGTGGAAATTATAGTGTACATTATTCTATTTAAGGAGTAAACTTAGTAATATTTTATTTTGTGATGAAAAATTAAAATGTGAAAATTTATTCTAGAAGGTGTGTACTATATGAAAAATGAATTTCATCCTATAATTTGTGAAAATTGATTTATAGGATAAATTAAGAAACAAACAAAGATGGTATTTTAGAAAATAAACATACGATATTGTAAGGGTTTTATCAAATCAAATTGATCTTGAGATGTGTTGGGCAATTTAAAGAGAATGAATGAAAGAATTAAATGATTTGTGATGAATGAGAAATTTTTATGAAGAGGTTAAGATTAACCTCTATGTTGAGATGGATGAGTTCTAGGAGCTAAGCGAGGCTCGTAATGTCCGACAATTTTGATAAATGAAATTTTGTGAAATGGTCAATATGGACCTGAATGTTGTTGAGTAAGTTTAAGTCCAATAAGGTAAGCTAATTCTAGACCATGATAACTAAAAATTAAATTAAGGACAGACACTAGAAAAAGAAGATGTGATGAGACCTGGACAAACATAAGTGGGCATTTCTATATAGTCAGGCGCTGTACTCCGGGACTATAGATCCAATCGGGTGGTGTATTCCAGGACTGAGATTACTACGGTAAGAGACGAGGCTTGATTAAATTTGGGATTATGAATGATCGGGCGGTGTACTTCGGGGTCATGATTGATCGGGCGGATAGGAGGCGGATCTCCATTATATACCGGGCTAGAGCGGCACTTACGAGATGTCTGCACGAGGTGCATTTTGTATAGTCGGGCGGTGTACTCCAGGGCTGGAATTCATACTCGTGGGATGTCTGAACCTTGTTTTTGCTATCGTTGTAGGACTTCATAACGAGGGATTGAACCCTATTTTGAGTACGTTAAGGGCTTGCCTCGGACCTATGTAGTATGGGATGCATAGAATCCGAACAAGTATGCATTAGTGCATCATAAGTGTCTATCTGCATTAGGCATTAAGTCATGTCATACACTGACATGTTTAGGATAGCCACCTTTCATATTTTGTTTCTACATTCATGTTTGTGATTGCTAAAGTAGAAGAAACATTGTATTATAGCACTGTGTTAGTTGTATGCAACTGACGTATCCATAGTTTCTTAGTTGCAGATTTGGTCTTGGCATGGATTTGAAGACATTGTGAGAGATGCCACAAGATCGAAAAGCTTTCATTATCATATATGTACTGTAGTTATTTATTTCCACTGTGCTAGTGTAAAGAATGATGTTGTAAATGAAAAAGTTTTAAATTCCCTGTATTTTTGTATGAGTTTGAAGTAAAAGATCCTGTTTGTTCTACGAATTACATGTATTTGGAATTCGGGGCGTTACATGTGGTGCAAATTGTAATAACTCAATTTTGTGGGGGTGTTACATCCATGAGGTCGATATCAGGATGTAAGTGGTGGACATGCTTGAGAGCCCCCTAATAGGCCTTCTCTTCGCCCAAAATGAGCATGTCGATGGCCTTCGTTTGGTCGGCTACCAGCTCCTTCTCACGAGCCTCCCACCCCTCTTTCTTATGCCTTAGCATCGCCCTATCAGCGTTGGCCTGGGTAAGCTCGACCATTGCCGCCTTGCTGTTCCTTGAGGTCGCGGTACTATTTATCCACAGTCGAGAGGCGGTTATCCTTCTTCTTCACCTCCACCTCATGGAGACACTTCTGCTCTGCCATATGAAAAGCCACATGCCAAAAGCCCAACACTTATAAGTATTTCAAAGTAATTGCAAACATAAATACGATATCGACAGATAGGACAATCACCTTGAAAATTGCCTTCAACAACTTGACAAAACTCAACTCATACGTCCTCGTGGCGAGCACCTTCTTATCGCGAGGCGGTGCGATCATGGGGTCCCACAAAGTGCCCTCCTTCTTCACCAAACATTTTGGGTGCCACTACTCCTTCACGCCTTCCCGACCACCACCAGGACCTCAGGATCGAAGTCGGGAAGAGGATTGGAAGAGTTCACAAGGGTGGTGATTGCCACCACCGCTACAATCGACGACACCTCATCTACTAGCTCGTTGTCCGTGATAGTGAGCGCTCTTGGCCTCTTCGACTTCCCCGAATCTCTATCTGAGGGCCCCTGGGAGGAAGAGGTAGACACCCTTTTCTTCTCCCTCGAAGACTCGATCAGCTTCTTCTTGACCAGCTCCCCACGACGAGCAGCGATCACTTCGTCCAACATAACTAATGAACGAAAACAATGGTTAAGAGTTAAACCCCAAGTAAAGACAATCAAAAAAATAGAACAAGACATACTAAAGTCAGCCGGACTCAACCTGCTTTTGCACAAGTGCCTCTCTTCTACCTTCAGTCGATCAACACTGCCTGACTAAAAAAAATGCTCGAACTTGGCCTTTTCCTCTTCGAATAAATCTTTCTCCTTAGGTATTTAGGCTTGGGGATGTCGAATCTCCACTTGGTCGGAATTTCCCATGGTGGCGAGCTTTCGGATGGCCATGTACTTTTCCAATCCTAGATGGAGTCGAGGTGATTGTGCACCACGTTGTTACCAAGCTGGGGCGTCAGGAAGCATCGACCCTCAAATTTTTGGGGGGTACTGATGTCGAGGGACATCTTCAAGTTATTTATTTTCAAGGGGACCCCCATCTCCTTAAAAAGCATGATAAATGAAAAATATGCTTCCAAGAGTTAGGCCCGTACTGCATGGGGCTGACCCCTAACCACCGAAGAACCTCCTTCACGAACGAGTGAATTGACAGATGAAGCCTCGATATGAAAGCATCGAATGGAAACATGCAGTAATGTTCATCGACGTCGTCAATAGGACGGAGCCCAGAGTTTGGGATCATCAACTCAAACGTGTCCTGGATAAAATAGGCATACCAGATGAAAATGAAATCTTCCCTGGTCAGTTTGTTCGCAATTTGGTCAGCTAGGATTGGCCTCCGATTACGCAAGGAAGATGGTGGCTTGATCCCAATGGTGACCAAGTTCTTGATGTCGTTGGGGTACATCCAAATAAGCATCTGAACTTGGAGAATCAGGCAATGCAGCCCAGGGTTATCATAGTTGCCCTCGACGGGCTCATCCTCCTCGGGGATCTCGATCTTCTTTGTCTGCTTGGCCTCGGTTCTAGGGGTGGGTGTGCACTCACAATTGTAATACCCCGATTTTCAAATTAATGAAAAAATTTTTTATTTATTTTTGCACGTAGTGTGAACGTGTAATATTTTGACTATTATTTTCATCATGATGAGTAAGAATATTGTTTTCTATAAAGCCTTTTTCCTAAAGCCCAAAATTTAGTTTATTTTCCTTTTAAAATAATTATCTTGGCCCAATCAATTTAAACCCAGAAATTAATTCTATTTTTTTACAACTTGTAATGTGTAACACTTTTAAAGGCTTTTTATTTGTGTACAAGTTGGGGTGACTCATGCATGCACGTGCAATTCACACACGTGCAAGAGCACACCTTTTCTTGGCCGGTTGGGTTAGGAGTGGTGTTTTAGTCATGGGTGGTTATTGGAGTGTGGGTAGTTATTACAACTCCCTAGTGCATCCTAGCCCTTGATCCTATAACTATCTACTAAATCCTAACCCTCCATCTCACCCAAATTGGTGTATAAATACCCCTCTCATTCATTGTTTCTTTTACACTAAGATCATATTGTAAGAGATATATATTGTGAGAGAGTTGTGTGTGGAGGCCGGGTACCACTTCTGAAGGTTTCGGTATGGAGCAAGGAGCAAGGAGCAAGGAGTCGTGCCTTGCATTAAGGAGCTTTTTCTGGATTTCGGTTATTTCGTCAATAAGGTGGGTGTTTCTCAGGACTTCTAATGTAGAAATTATGTTATGGCAATAATGATTGTTACCATGCTTGTGAAAAGTAAGTTTGACTATATTAGATTACTCTGTGTATGCTTATGATGAAAGTAGTGAAGGACTAATAATGAAGTAATGACACTGTAAATAAGACCGAAATAGGTCTGTACAGTCGACTGTCACGTTGGCAAGTCGACTGGTCCGAGGCGAATATTTTCATGATTTAATAATGTACAAGTATGCAAAGCTGAAGTGATAGAATGACTGCTAGATTTATCTTCCCATATTTTACATGACTGAGGAGACATGAACGTATGAAAAAGAACTAGTGATGATTAGAAAAACTGGGAATAACCCGTACAGTCGACTGTTGATGTAAACAGCCGACCGGTATGGAATTAAATTAAGAATAGTCCCGAAATTTCATGGAATGAAGTATTTTTATTGTAATATTCTAGTGTGCTAAATTGAGATTTAGTGTTCATTTCTGCAAGTAAATGATGAGTAAAAGAAAATGCATGCTTAATATTTCCTTGAGGAAAGAGAAACATTGGTTCTGTGAAATTATATGTTGTATGTCAGTGAACAGCTAAGAACATTACATGTTTATGTAGTATGAATATGTTGTAATGAGACACAATGATGCATGTGAATGGAAGAACAGATGGAAAGATAATTCCTAATTTGAAATGTGAACCTGTTCAGTCGACTCAATGCGAGTAGCAAGTCGACTGGGCTGAGAATGAAAATGTACAGTTAAAACCCAGGACAGACGACTGATGGAATGACAGTCGACTGTCACGTGAATGATATTTTGAACATAGAAAGTTGCGGAGCAGCCGACTGGCCATGTGCAGCAGTCGACTCTCCCGAGTGGTTATGAAGAACTTGAATTGACTGAACAAGTCGACTGGACTTCTCCAAGTCGACTGTCCAGAGTATTTTGATATGTTAGAGAACTTTATTCTGTTTATGTTGAAGTTGTGAATCTTGTGGTTGATGCTGGTAAACTCTATTTATTGCTGCATGAATTTACATGAAATGAATCATAGACTTGAATTGAGAAGTAAACGAATATGAAAGCTAAGATCATGATAAAGAAAGTCTGTGAGACTATTAAATGAATTATGAGTTGAAAATGCTCAAATTGGAAATTGTGAATTGGAAATTGAAACCAAAGAGTAGCTAAGTCTCCCCCGGCATTGGAAATGAAATGAAATGAAATGAGAATTGAAAGACCAAGGTTGGTCATGTGTTGAAATGATTGAATAAGTCCGGTTTAGTGGAGAGGCTAACTCTAGAGCTTTGATTTTTATTCATGATTCTAAAAATTAGTACATAGTGGAGATGTGATGAAAGTGAGAGAAAAACACGAGTATGAGAACTAGGGATTACGGTACGGGTGTGTGAGCCACAGAATGCATGCTTGATGAGTCAAGACATGGCGTGGGCACAACTCAGAATGATCGGACTCTAGTCACGCTTGTGGAATGTTTGGTGACTGCAAAAGGATCGTGTGCCATGAAGTGAGGCTGAATTGCCACAGAATGCATGCTTGATGAGTTAAGACATGGCGTGGGATTCCCCTCCAGAATTTTCTGTACACGAGCTTGTACTCATAGATCATCTAGGATACTCACCGTAATTTCAGTAGTAGATTAAGTCATGGCGAGGGATTGAACCCTACAAAAATGAAGAACGATTAAGCGGCTTGCCCTCGGACCTATGTAGTATGGGATGCATAGAATCCGAACAAGTGCGCATTAGTGTCATGTAAATTAAGTAACTGCATTAAGGATTAAGTGCACAATCACGACACGACATCATTAAGATTTCCCTTTTACTTTATTTTTGATATGTGAACAAGTTTGTGATCTGTTAAGAAATGAGACTCGTTATACTGTTTCTGGCATAGAGAGGATGGCCATGTATAATTATCGTCGGTTGAATAAACTGACGTGCCCACAGTGTTGTATGCAGGATGAATGGCATGAAAAAGATTAAAGAGGAACAATGCTTAAAGATTCATTCCATGTTGTTGTACATTTGTTTCATTATTGTAAATTTTACTTCCGCTGTGCAATGTAATTGTAATAAATGATGTAAACTCTAATGTAAAGTGAAAAGTTTTAATTTTCTTGTAAAATTGTACTAAGAAAAGCGAAAAGATCCTATAGAACATCTCGAATTCAGTGTATTTGGGATTCGGGGCGTTACAACAATAGCCAAAAAGGAGGACGATTTGTTGTCTCCCCAACTAAAGCCCTAATATCTTCTGGGACCACATTCGGCAGAATCGAGGCGACCTCGCCCTGTGCTCTGTCGCTAAAGGAAGCATCTACTCCTGATTCATTTTCTTGGCAGCAGCGGCCTCACTGCTATTGGTTCGTTCCTCTAATACATGCTCCCTCCACAAAGAAGAATTCGTTGAGACCCCCTCGCCATCGCTGGACCCGGCGGATGAGCTATCATAAAGGACCCTAGACATAATTGAAGAACTACTTTACCTACCGTGAAAACCGTCGAGAGGGTAGTTGGAGACCGTCGAAAAGACAAAAGGAAATTTCAAACTTCAAAAGTGAAACTGTGAAATGCAAAGGGGATGAGAGATTTATATAGACTTGGGAACGATTCCTCAATCCCCACAAAGGTGACATATCTCCTCAATCTCCAAAAATGTGATGTATGAAGATCCTGGCCCTCCACTCCAAACAACGATTGGGGGAAGGATGAACTTCGATTCCAGCAAATGCTAACGTAGGCCAACCCACGTGCGCCCGCAATGACGTGATCCTCCACATGGAGACCTAGACAGTTCCATAATTTTCAAAATGGGTACAAGTTTCCTCCCTCGAAATCACTCCCCTCACAAGTGGTTTGGATTACCTACACCCTCGTCCTTCGGATTTCCATTCAATGCACTCTCAAAAGTGGGTCAAAACGCCACTGACAAAGAGGGTTGGCACCTCGAGCGCCCTACACCATCGTTCCTCGGGTTGTCATTCAAGGCTCTCTCAAAAGTGGTGCAAATGCCACTGACGGAGGGGGTCGGCGCCTTGAGCACCCTACACCTTCGTCCCTCAGATTGTCATTCGAGACACTCCCAAAAGTGGCACAAAATGCTACTTGAAAAGAGGTTAGGATTTCTCACAACTTCGTCTCACGGATTGTCATTTGAGGGCACTCACGAAAGTGTCACAAGACGCCAATTGCCCAGAGGGTTGGTACACCGAACACCCAATTTACCTCGGCCCTCGGATTGTCATTCAATACTCTCTCAAAAGTGGTGCAAAGCGCCACTGACGAAGATGGTCGGCACCTCAAGCACCCTACACGCTTGTCCTTTGGCTAGTCATATGAGGCTCTCTCAAAAGTGGCATAAAACACCACTGATAAAGAGGGCTGGTGCCTCAAGTGCCCCACACCCTTTCCCCTTGGACTGTCATTCGAGACATTCTTATAAGTGGTGCAAAATGCCACTAACGAAGAGGGTCGGTGCCTCGTGCACCGCACACCCTCATTCCTCAGATTTTCATTCGAGGTTCTCTCAAAAGTGGACCAAATTGCCACTAACGAAGATGGTCGGCACCTCGAGCGCCTTACACCTTTGGCCCTCATATTTTCATTCGAGGTGCTTACGAAAGTGGCATATGACGCCATTTGCCAAGATGGTCGGTGCCTCGAGCGCCCTACACCTTCGGCCCTCAGATTTTCATTCGAGGCGCTTACGAAAGTTGCATACGACGCCATTTGCCAAGATGGTCGGTGCCTCGAGAGCCCTACAACGACGTCCCTCAGATTGTCATTCGAGACTCTCTCAAAAGTGGCAAAAAAAGCCACAGGCAAAGAGGGTCAGTGCCTCGAGTGTAACGCTCCAGACCTGGCTTCCCGAAGTCCGTGACATAACCAGAAGCATTTCCTTCGAATGCATCTCAACACAGTAATAACACAAAAATTTAAAAACTTTTTATTTCCATCTAAATTCATTACATCATTAATTACAAACATATATTGTTCTTGAACAAGGAATACAAATTACATTAACTCATTACAACTTATTACAAAATATTTACAGACTCCACATGTAATGCTATCAGCTGTCTTCCAGAATGGTAATCGACTGATCACTACCGAAACTCCACTGAGTGGTCCATCTACTTTCCTAGGTTGTGCCCCTCGGCTTGAGCCTTCCACTGCACTACTCTGATATTCCTGCACCTGCTTGAATGGTTGGTAAGCACACTACTCCTCCACTTGGATGCCCCGCTCTTCTTGAGTTCCCTCTGCACTCATGACTTGACATCTCGCACCTAAATTGAGTGGGAACGTCAGTACGTATATTGATGCAATGCTGATAAAACCAGCGATCTTCAACTCTTACACCCGAAAACCATCTTGAATGGAAAAGGAAACATGCATCCTAATTTCCTAGTGTCCGTGTATGCCAATGACCTGAAGTCTAATGCATAATACAAAGTACAGAAATAGATGCACTTAATCTAATGTCAGCAAGACTTTGGACACGCATGCATCCCATACTACATATGTTCCAGATCAAGCCATCTTCTCCTGTTTCAGGGTTTCAAACCCTCGCCATGCAATGCAATCTACTTTTGTACACTGACTGTTCCCTGATAGGTACACGTGATTGAGGAGGTATAAAATTTCGGCCCCAATAACATGTGTATCGAACCTCACTCAAAAGTCGTGAAGAAATTTACAGATACATAGCAGCGTATCTATGGTACCGAAGACCATAATGGTCCGCTCGTGTCCACCAACATTGAACAAGGGAACATCCCATTCTTATCAAGGTACCCCGGGAATTAACAGAGTGAGATACGGATCTCTTGTTTTTAACTAGTGAAAAGACACAACCCGTATCCTTTTGACAGGAAGAGAAAACTCTGGTTATCACCGCCTAGTGCTGGCCCTTAGAGCAAATCGGATCATGGAAATCACCCTTAAAACCAACTCGGTCTTTAAGCGAAAAGTAAAGATAACTTAATTAAGTAATAGTTACTAAAAATATGTTTTTCAATCAAATTATACACGGTGATTAACAAATAATTGATCCCTAACTGGTCTGTCAAAATGATAACCTGATGAGTCGATGTTCATCGGCTGCCACTACTTCTGTTGGTCTTCGACCAAAATCCTCGGCCTGTGACCCTCAGCGAGTGGTACAATGGCACCCAAGGGATGCCATTTACCGGCAATTACTTACAAACATGACACCCAACTATTGACAGACCAAAGCTATCAAACACAAGTAAACATACTCAAAACGTGATGAAATCAATATCTTGATAATAGCAATGCTACTAGTTCACAAATCCATAACTTGGAGTAAAGCAAAATAAACACTCCACTTCAATGGCCTAGATCTGCCCTGATATTAGAAAAATCATAACTTCTAATCCACGTACTAGAATTGCATGAATAAATACTCTTTGGAAAACTAAGAGTGTCTACTGCAATTCTCTAGTTATTTGGTTCCTCAGATTCTAACCACACAATTTAGAAAAACATTGTTTCTTAGATGGAACATCATAAACTCACAGTTGTTGCATCTTTCCAATATCATAACAACTCGCTCACTTATCAGAATCTCATGATCCTGGGTTTTATGAAAAGCTATGTGTGTCTACTACAACTCTCTAGTTGATCACATCATCAAATTCATCCATTAAAGCACTCTAAAACCCCTATTTTCATCAGTGTACACAGGAAAATTAACTCACTTAACAAAACAGAGTCTTCTACTAAGACTGGTTCTGTCTAAAACTTAGGAAAGTCATATCTTTCAAACCACAAACTGAAATTGCATGATTCAAGATATTTTGGAAAGCTGAGACTCTCTATTACAAATCTCTAGTTAGTCAGTTCTTCAGATTCTAAACCCACAATTCCAGAAAAGCTCATATGTACAGACCTACTAAATTGGAACTGAATCTGAACATAGTCTATTCAAAATTAAATATCAATTCATAAATTCAACCATATGTCTAATAGTTATAAAATTTGGGATTAAGTAAATAAACATATGCAAGTTTAACATATCCAAAATTGCATCAAGATTCAAAATATGCATAGAGTTATGTCCTTTTGAATATAGTAGAAAAACATTCATGTTTTCAGGCAGTATGCAAAACCTCTGTTTACAAACTAATTTTGAAAACCAATCAAATGTTGTCTATAATATCTAAAAGTTTAGATACATGATCTAGATACATACTAGATGCTACAATAAAAATTTTACTGCATGATTATATACAATAAATTAGTTATAATTTATTAAAACTCATATTTGAAACAAAACAGAGCCAGTTATTGGCTCGGACCAGTTGACAAAACATAATTTTTAAATATAGCAAATAAATTCAGAAAAATCTGAAATTTGAAACGATTGTTTTTAGCACATCCAAATACCTCTAGTAAAAATTTTAGCTCAAGATACCTTACCAATTCCATAATATGAATTTTCAAACTTCACTTCATAATAAGGAAATACACAGTTTTTCCACTATTCTCTGTTCCGAAAAGAACTAATTTGTTGAGCTACAAAATGAACCAAGAAAAATATGAAAAAATTAGAGTATGCTCTAAACTCATAGTAGAACATGCCATATAACTTTTAGGCCTATAATCTGATCCATTTGCAAATTAGAAATTTCTAAGTCAACAATACACATGAGTTCTATCATGGAATCATGGTAAAAATTTGCACTTAACGTACAAACTCATTCTCATAACTTATCAACTACTCATACATGGTATTCATGCTCTTTATCTACTCTTACATACCAATTCACACAAAACTTACTAATATTAGAGTTGAGAACACCCACCCTAGATTGCAAATGAAAATTTGAAGAGATAGTAGCTTGCTTTCTCCTTGATCACCCTCCAATAATGGTAGAACTCCTTCTCTTCTATTCTCCTTTCCCTTCTCCTTGCAAATTTTCTTCTTTTTTAGAAATGAGAATTGGAGTGTAGAAAAATTATGAAATGAGCTTTTTATTTGAATGAAAAAGAGAAATAGAATGAGGTGTAAGAAAATTGGAGTTGGGAGGGGGGATATGGGGCCGGTTCATTAAGGTAGTGTTTGGCCCAGCTTAAAATTAGCTTAGCTTCTCCTTTAGAAGGAGAAGATGGGCCAAACGTATATTTTGAAAAGCTCTACAAAAAGAGAAGTAGCTTTTTTTTATGAAGAAAAAGGAGCTCTAAAAGAAGCCCTCCAGATCTACTTCTAGCTTCTAGATCAAAACCAACAAAGAAAAAAACAGATCAAAACCCAACTCTCCCCTTCTTCTTCCTCCATCGTCAACAGATCAGATCCCAAATCTCCCCTTCTTCTTCCTCCATCGTCAACAGATCAAAACCCAAATCTCCCCTTCTTCTTCCTCCATCGTCAACAGATCAGAACCTAACCTGCCGATCGCCTCGTTCCTTCCCCTCACCATTGCCCCCGCCTTCGCTCGTCTTCCGCTCGTCGCGTCGCCTCGCCCGCCATCCGAGCACCGTCGACGTCGCCACCATCTTCATCTCATCACCCCAAACCGAATCAAACCGATTGCCTCGCATTTCCCGTCGTCTTCCTCTCATGATGGTGGAGATTAGGGTTTAGGTGAAGATGACATCGGGATTAGGGATTTGGTGAAGATGGTGGAGATTAGGGATTAGCTATTAGGGATTAGGGATTTGGTGAAGATGATGTATAAAAGTAGCTTTTAATTGATATATGCCAAACAACTTCTAGCTTAAAAGTAGCTTTAAAGTTAAAAAAAAGCTGACTATCCAAACAGCTTCAGCTTTTAATTTCAAAGCTGTACTTTCTAGCTTCTCCTTCTGAAGTAGCTTTAAAGCTAAAAAAAGCTAGGCCAAACGCACCCTAAGAGGGTGGGGGAAAAGTGGCTTCGGCCATTATGTGGTTTTGACAACACACTCATATGAAATCAAAAACCATGTTTGATCTTTCATGGTTTCAAAGAGTTTTTCCATGGTTTAATTCTTAGCCCTAGGATCATAATAATTAAGTTAATGAATGGTTTGGATTTAAAATAAGTTCATGGTGTATTTTATTAGTATATACTTACTTAAATACATTCATAACTATTCACTCTAGTATGTATACTAATATATAATCTTATATATATATATATATATATATATATATATATATATATATATATATACACACACACACACACACACACACACGTATATGTATATATAATTCTCACAAATTAAAAATAAATAATAATAATAATAATAAAATAATTACATATAAAAAATATAAAAATTATTTTATTTCGGGGTATTACATTACTCCCTCCTTAGAATCGTTCTGTCCTCAGAACAACGCTAGGAGATAGGAAATGAAATACAACCCGCAATGGTTTAGGAGATAGATCCCTGAACCATCACTAGTTTCTCAAGTGACACCCTCGACAAACAGGTCTTCTGTCAAGTAGAATGGTCACCCTCTGTTGGATCAACCATGAACTCGATGCTGTCATTCTTCTATTTCTGCTCTGGGGTAGACAATAGCCATAAAGTCGTCGGTTTCTGACCTTAATTTCTGCATATCCTTTGGTACCTGTAACATCAGAACATGATATTAGCATCATCTTGCTTTGTTCTTTACTCGCCAATGATGTTGATCCATGCTTGGATTGCAATCCCTATCGGTTGGTGACCACTCCCTCCTTAGAAAGAACGAAGTCACAAATTTCTGCTCTGATCTTCTAGCTGCTCCTTTAATGATTTTGCCGAATGTTTGACGTGGTCGTCCTATGTTTGGCCAGATTTTCTCCTTGGCGTGCTTCTGGCGGTTGCTTGTTCATAAGCTGATCATGGAGAACTCTGTTGCTTCTGAAAAATTATTGAGTTGGTCTTCGACAATTCCTTCCTCGAGTCTAGACATAATTCATTCCTGGCGATGGCGTCTGGTTCCTGCTACCTTCCTCCAGTTGCCTTCCCCTGGCATACAACGAATCTTAGTCTTCCTATTGAGTTGTCGGTGCGGCTTTACTATTCTTCCTCACTTCTTGTACTAGAATTCGCCCTCATTTGTCGTTCGCTGCAGACTCGCTTCCTTCACATCAAGTTACACATGCGCTTTTTCGACATCTAGTTATAGGTTTGCCTCTACTAATGTCTGGTTGCAGTCGTAGTCCTCAACATCCAGTTGTGCCACAATTACAAAATCAAATTAATCATGCAAAAAGTAGTGCACCGAGAATTTCCCAAAACATAATGTCATTCATAGATAAGTTGAACATTCGGAGTACAAGGTATCTTACATATTACTTGTCTATCGATACATACCATTACATAGCCAGTCCATATAGTATTTATACTTTATTACACATATCCTGCTACTTGCTTGATGAGCATCCCCCTTGTAGTTGTGGGCAATTTGGCTTGATATGCCCATTCTTTCCGTAGTTGAAACATGTAACCTCATTGTTTGGGCATTGTGACTTATAATGTCCCTGCTCACTGCAAAGATAACATTCTACCAGCTTAGACGCTCCTGCACTGGCGTTGGTCTTCTTCAGCTTCTGGTTCGAGTTGTGTCCTATCTTCTCACAGTTGTAACATTTCTTAGTTGTAATTGCCATCTTGGAGCATTTTCCTTTGGAACATTTGGTTCTTTTCCCAGCTTTCCTTGGCTTTATGATCTTCTCAGCAGTTCTTGGCTTGGCTTCATCCTGGAGTTCCTACCAACGATCCTGTAAGCATGCCATATGAGATTGAAGTTGCTCTTGCTCTTTCTTTAGGTGTGCAATCTGTTGCTTGGCCTGGCGAATCTCCTTATCATTGCATTCCTTCAGCATTTTCATTCTTAGATATATGTCGGCTGTTATCTGCTGCTCCACGATTGGGAGACTTTTTATTTTCGTCCTGTTGTAGTACTTCCCTCATTTCTTCCTCCACTGTCATCGGTACCTTGGTAGGTACTGATTCACCATCTGCTAATGATACATTCTTGAAGATATCTTCGAACACCATTCTGCAAAATATAAACAAGTTTAGTTCGGGTTAGGGAGGAATCATAATGATATATTGTTCACTCGAGTTGTTTGAACTAAAACTTGCCTTGGATTGGCAAGTCTTAATTTTCTACTGTGTTAGATTACAATTCGAAGTCAGCTCTGATACCAACTTTGTAATGCCCTGGACCCAGCTTCCCGAAGTCCATGACATAACCAGAATCTTTTCCTTCGAATGCATCTTAACAAAGTAATAACACAAAAATTTAAAAACTTTTTATTGCCAAATAAAATCATTACAGCATTAATTACAAACATATCTTGTTCTTGAACAAGGAATACAAATTAGATTAACTCATTATAACTTATTACAAAATATTTATACACTCCATTTGTAATGCTATCAGCTGTCTTCCAGAATGGTAATCGAATGATCACTACCGAAACTCCACTGAGTGGTCCATCTGCTTCCCCAAGTTGTGCCCCTCGGCTTGAGTCTTCCACTGTACGACTCTGATATTTCTGCACCTGCTCAAATGGTAGGTAAGTACACTACTCCACCACTTGGATGCCCCACTCTTCTTGAGTTCCCTCTACACTCGTGACTTGACAGCTCGCACCTAAATTGAGTGGGAACGTCAGTCCATATACCGATGCAATGCTGATAAAACCAGCAATCTTCAACTCGTACACCCAAAAACCACCTTGAATGGAAAAGAAAACATGCATCCTAATTTTCTAGTGTCCGTGTATGCCAATGACCAGAAGTCTAATGCATAACACAAAGTACAGAAACAGATGCACTTAATCTAATGTCAGCAAGACTTTGGACACGCATGCATCCCATACTACATATGTTCCAGATCAAGCCATCTTCTCCAGTTTCAGTGTTTCGAACCCTCGCCATGCAATGAATCTACTATTGTACACTGACTGTTCCCTGATAAGTACAAATGATTGAGGAGGTATAAAATTTTAGCCCCAATAATAGGCGTACCAAACCTCACTCAAAAGCCATGACGAAACTTACAAATACCCAACATCGTATCTATGGAATCGAAGACCATAATGGTCCGCTCGTGTCCACCAACATTGAACAAGGGAATAACCCGTTCTTATCAAGGTATCCCAGGAATTAACAGAGCGAGATACGGCTCTCGTGTTCTTAACCAGTGAAAAGACACAGCCTGTATTTCTTTGACAGGAAGAGACAACCCTGGTTATCACTGCCTAGTGCTGGCCCTTAGAGCAAATCGGATTACAGGGAATCACCCCTAATACCAACTCGGTCTTTAAGTGAAAAGTAAAGCGAACTTAATTAATTAACAGTTACTAAAAATATGTTTTCAATCAATTATACACTATGTTTAACAAACAGTTGATCCCTAACTAGTCTGTCAAAATGATAACCTGACGAGTCGATATTCATCAGCTGCCACTACTTCTGTTGGTCTTCGACCAAAATCCTCGGCCCGTGACCCTCAGCGAGTGGTACAACGGTGCCCAAGGGATGCCTTTTACCAGCAATTACTTACAAATATGACACCCAACTATTGACAGACCAAATCTATCAAACACAAATAAACATACTCAAAACGTGATAAAATCAATATCTTGAGTATAGCAATGCTGCTAGTTCACAAATCCATAACTTTGAGTAAAGCAAAATAAACACTCCACTTCGATGGCCTAGATCTACCCTGATATTAGAAAAATCATAACTTCTAATCCACGTGCTTGAATTGCATGAATTGAAGCTCTTTGGAAACTAAGAGTGTCTACTGCAATTCTCTAGTTATCAAGTTCCTCAGATTCTAACCACACAGTCTAGAAAAATGCTATTTCTTAGATGAAACATCCTAAACTCACAGTTGTTGCATCTTGCCAATATCATAACAACTCTCTCACTTATCAGAATCTCATGATTCTGGATTTTATGGAAAGCTATGTGTATCTACTACAACTCTCTAGTTGATCACATCGTCAAATTCATCCATTAAAGCACTCTAAAATCCCTATTTTCATCAGGGTATACACAGGAAAATTAACTCACTTAACAAAACAAAGTCTTCTATTAAGACCGGTTCTGCCTAAAATTTAGGAAAATCATATCTTTCAAACCACAAAAAGAAATTGCATGATTCAAGATATTTTGGAAAGCTGAGACTCTCTACTACAAATCTCTAGTTAGTTAGTTCTTCATATTCTAAACCCACAGTTCCAGAAAAGCTCATATGTACAGACCTACTAAATCTGAATTAATCTGAACATAGTCTATTTAAAATTCAATATCAATTCATCAATTCAACCATAAGTCTAATACTTATAAAATTTGGGATTAAGTAAATAGACATATGCAAGTTTAACATATCCAAAAATTGCATCAAGATTCAAAATATACATAGAGTTATGGCCTTTTGAATATAGCAGAAAAACATTCATGTTTTCAGGCAGTGTGCAAAACCTCTGTTTACAAACTAATTTTGAAAACCAATCAAATGTTGTCTATAATATCTAAAAGTTTAGATACATGATCTAGATACATACTAGATGCTACAATAAAAATTTTACTACAAGATTATATACCATAAATTAGTTATGATTTATTAAAACTCATATTTGAAACAAAACAAAGCCAGTTATTGGCTCTGAACCAGTTGACAAAACATAATTTTTAAATATAGCAAATAAATTTAGAAAAATCTGAAATTTGAAACGATTGTTTTTAGCATATCCAAATACCTCTAGTAAAAATTTTAGCTCAAGATACGTTATCAATTCCATAATATGAATTTTCAAACTTCACTTCATAATAAGGAAATTCATAGTTTTTCCACTATTCTCTGTTCTGAAAAGAACTAATTTGTTGAGCTACAAAATAAACCCAGAAAAATATGAAAAAATTAGAGTATGCTCTAAACTCATAGTAGAACATGCCATATAACTTTTAGGCCTAGATTCTGAGCCATTTTCAAATTAGAAATTTCTAAGTCTACAATACACTTATGAGTTCTATCATGGAAATCATGGTAAAAATTTGCACTTGACATACAAACTCAATCTCATAATTTATCAACTACTCATACAGGTATTCATGCTCTCTTATCTACTCCTACATACCAATTCACAAAAAAAAATTACTAATATTAGAGTCGAGAACACCCACCCTAGATTGCAAATGAAAATTTGAAGAGATAGTAGCTTGCTTTCTCCTTGATCACCCTCCAATAATAGTAGAACTCCTTCTCTTCTATTCTCCTTTCTCTTCTCCTTGTAAATTTTCTTCTTCTTCTTTAGAAATGAGAGTGGGAGTATAGAAAAATTATGAAAGGAGATTTTTATTTGAATGAAGAAGAGAAAGAGAATGAGGTGTAAGAAAAATGGAGTGGGGGGGGGGGGGTGTTTGTGGCCAGTTTTCGGAGAGGGAGGCAGATAAGTGGCTTAGGCCATTATGTGGTGTTGACAACAGACTCATATGAAATCAAAAACCATGTTTGAACTTTCATGGTTTCAAAGAGTTTTTCCATGGTTTAATTCTTAGCCATAGGATCATAATAATTAACTTAATGAATGTCTAGGATTTAAAATAAGTTCATAATGTATTTTATTAGTATGTACTTACTTAAATACATCCATAAGTATTCACTCTAGCATGTATACTAGTATATAATTTTTTTACATACATACATACGTGTGTATATATATATATATATACTAGTTGAAATTTACCGTGTACCAAGTGCACGTAGCTTGGTGGGAAGTGCCAGTTAATTTGGTTGTAAAGCAGACCGGATGGGATTGGATAGCCATATGTTCAAGCTCAGACCAAAATTCTACTCGGACAGGCTTATGTCCGGTTCGATCGAGGGCGGACAAAAGTTTTATAGTCCGGACTCGGTTCGGTAAAGCATCAAACCGAAATAATACTCGGACAGATTTATGTCTCGCTCGAGCTCGGTAAAACATCGGACCTAATAATTTGTTCATGTTCGGTTCGTATAACAGTTTGGATGGTCCGCGGTCGGGCCATTTCTTAAGCTGGACTCAAACAGACGACGGACGACGGACGACGGACGACGGACGACGGACCATCTTGTTCAATTTACACCCTACCAGTTAAATATTTTATCAATGTTTTATATTATTGAGAAAATCAGTCATAGAAAAAAATCTCATTTAGAACTCAAATGAATATATAGTATGATCACTATATATTAATTATGTACCCAAAATATTTAAAATTTTAATACTAAAGACTCTAAACATTATATCAAATCTTAAGTAATACAAAATAACATGTAAATAATTGTATCATCTAAAACATAACAAATATAAGAAAAGATATTATAAAAAGAAGAACAAATTAGTAAATTACAAACTCATAACATCATATTTTTCATAAGATCAATCGTCATTTTCGATTTTAACTTTCTTGAACTTAAAATTGCTCGTAGCTTCTGGTTCATCTTTTTTAATTTTGCATCAAGTAAATGTTCATGTAGTTGTTCTTCCATACATGACATTTTGTGATTTTATTAAAAAAGAGACAAAATCTAAAATACTTGCTCGACAGCCTTCTTGAGAAGCTCTCACGCCAACTGTTTGTACTCTATGGTGAATTAGACCCCCGGTGACTTGTAAATTCCTTAAATGTTTCTACCAATTAAATATTTTAAAAGTTTTATATCTTGTGAAGACAAACAATCACATAAGAAATCAATACAATTATGAATAATATAAGTTATTTAAATACAAAATGAGATGCAGTATAAAACTTTTATACAACAGCATGCTCTCATGATTCGCAGTTTAAAAACTTTGGAGACTTTCTCATTTTATTTAAAATAGTTAGGAACTTTTTGCTACACAATGTGAAGCTTAAAACTTGCTCATTCAAAATGAACAACTCGAACCACCCCTAATGAATCGTTGATTATAATGTACAAACCTCATACATAATTACATACTCATCATCCTACACCATATTCACTATTCTTGTATCGGGGGAATAAATACATGTAGAAGTAGGCGCACTATTAGGAAAAATTTCCCTTATCCATAGTGTCCACTTGTTTAACTTTAAACTCCTCGTAGAATTCAGGTTGGTTTGGAAGAATATAGAACACTATAGAATGCAAAAGAATGATCTATATAAAGAATGTATAAAAGATTATAAGAAAAATCAATAATGTTCCCCTCAACTTAGATATTAAAAAGATAATAACATTACTGTCAATAACAAAGATAAACTTTCCCCTCAGAATCTTTACCTGAAAATTTGTACACGTTCAATGGTAAAACATAACCATCAATAAAAAATGATAAGAACAAATTTCTAGAGCTGAAACATACAGAATTAGTAATCAACTTGTAAGTGCATCGTATTTGACAATTGATCATATAATTGAAGTACTAAAAAACATGGAGATAGTAACTATACACAGTGGTGGTAATGAAAGCTTCCTAATTACCTGAACTTCAAATTTACCAAAAAATGAAATCCTATTGTACTTGAGCAGGAGGCTAACTTTTTATAGAAAGGCCATGGCAAGGGAGATATATGAAGCACCAATCAACCTATATATAATGCACAAGTGATAACAATTGTGCATTATATGAGTACCACATTCCCCATGGTATTTGAACCAAAAACTTTTTTATGCTGATAGGAATAGATAAACCTTGCTTATTCCACTGAGGAAATGTATTGGTTCTCTCTTTCGCCTGTACTTCAAGCCAAACGTCAATTGTTGAGTTACTTTCCTGGTGAAGTTTGCTAGCCTGGTCATCTTCTGAGAACTTCTTCAGATATGGGAAATTATATTTTTAATCTCATATTTAGATGTGTATTGACTGCATTCAGTTCCATCATCTCCACTGCAGTTCTAGTTCAAGTGGCTAGTTGTGGATATCATGCATGTTCAGATTGCCAGACCTTACTCTTGGAAGGGACAGTTATTGACTCTGCAAAAACTGATGAAGGACAAAAATAAAGCTTTTTCAGAAGTATCTATAATTTCTCGATATTTTTTACTATTTTCAATTTTTGGTTTTTTTACTCTACAACTTTGCAATTATGTCATCAATAAGAGAAGAAAAGAGTCTAATTTAAATACTAATATGTAACATTGTAGTAAAAGGAACATTTTCAAGTAGTGACTTGGGAAAGAACATCATATATCACCTTTAGAAAGTTGTATTCAAACTAAAAGGTAGCATCAAAAGATAAAGTTGGCATGTTGAATGGCTCAGGATGCAGTGCTCACGAACCTACATGTCTCCGGGACAACCCTCCTTACATATCACAATATTTGCTCTAAAAGCATGCATGAATACAATGTTTTTTGAACAAATTTCTCTAACAAACTGGACCAAGTTCCTTTAATATATTTGTTATATTCTTCTAATCTGTGATGAAACTTACCCCAAGCTAGCAACACACTAATGCTCCATGTTCATATCCTCAATGTAATTAACAAAATACTCGGTACTAAAATTGTCAATGTTTAGTTCATAAAGATTAATGAATCAAATAATGTAAACTATTGATGCATCATGCATGCCTTCTCAACATTCAAACAGTAGAAATATAACAGTTAAATTAATTTGCTTATTTGGCTTCAACAGACTTCTAGGTTCGAGAGCATAGAAGCGTAGATTCAGGATATCATGGATCTCAAGATTCTCAACATGAGAACACAGCGCATGGAGAACAACAAGAAAATTGGTACAATCAATACATAAAGAATCTCTTGCTAGATGCATCTTGTATTCCTTCTGTGTAAAAGAGAGACAACTTGTACATTAAATATATAGGTTAAAATCAAAAGTCCCAATTAAGGTACTTAATCATTAAATTATTACAAGAGTAAAAAAAAGAAATTTATTCTAAAAAGTGAAATATACGATAGTTATTAGATTGGTATCACATTGACAGCCCTTAGAAAGTCTACATATATCTATATACGAAAAAAAACATGAAATGCCATTAACGACAAATAATCTAAATAGCATTGGAATGCAATATGAAGAAGACAACAAGTGGTCAACTCCTCTTGAGATTTTACTGGATACTTTTAACATGACTTGTTATTAAAAAAATCAAAATTATTCATTGAGGCATACCCTTATTGAAGAGATTAGTACTTAAAACACCATAATAATCTCTTCTTTAGTCTCTGATTGCTCCACATAATCTAGTCCGTTAGCTGAGATCAAAATCTAAGACACAGGTATTCAATTATAGTGCCCACTATCAATCTTCTTATCTCTATTTTCAGATCTAAACAAAAGCAGAACAGCAAAGACAAATTTGAAACAAAACATCAATTACACAATGTGGGTCCTTATTGAGGCAATTCTAAGTGTTCTTTTGCCTTCTTGTACAAAATCCATACCTTTTACATAGTTTCACTGTGTAGCTGAAGTAAGAATACTAAGATGGATGGACAGCAAGGATTTCAAAATATGTGGATAAGTTACCAATAAATGAATTGGTTATGAGGTCATCCTAAAACAGCAATCCTAAAAGAATTTATTTTACAATGTAAATGTAGGTTATCATTAACTGAATTAATTGATGCATGGGATAGGATGGGATCTTCTCATAAACAAAGGATTTTCAAAGTAGGCTATGCATAGAGAAGAACAGTACAAACTTGAACATGGCTTCATTATGAAATTCTCATAGGAATTTCATCAAATAGTTTATGGGCGCGTAATCATATAGAAGAAAATTTGTAGTAAAAATTAACGGGAAAAAATATCGTCAAATCTTAACATATGCCATTAAAGTTACTTACTTTCACAATCCTACTCTTCTACACTAAAAATTGAGAGGAAAAAAAATCTTTTAAATCAAATTTATCAAATTTACTGACTTCACAAGCCTACTAAATCTACATCTATCTACTCAGAAAAGCTAGAGTTTTCAGATCACCTAGTTAAGGAAACAAGGAAGTCTATTTGCGAAGAGGCAGATGAGAAGCTCTTTGTAGAAGCAAGACTAAAGAGAAAGAGGGAGCAGGGGGTTTTAGGAAAATGAGTTTATTTATTTATTTATTTTTAATTTCAAGGATGAAGAGTCATCAGACATCCGTACATTTGTAAAGGATAAAAACTATTCCACTCAATTTTCATGCAGCATTAACAATCTAGAATAATTGAAAAGCAAAATGCTATATCTTGCGCTCTTCACTTATAAAATAATATAAAAGTTGCTAAGCGTCGATAGCAAACATTGATACAACTATATAAGATGTAAAAAAAACTTGGATATATGAAATAGTTGAGGCCATGTATATGTTGATGATGATCAATTACATGGATTCAATACCAACGAAATGAACATGCACTATAACAGAAAATTACTATGGTAGGGTAAAAATGGCTTGGGGCCTAACCAGGGCCCAATACAACTCTCACTCAAAAATGGTAGAAACAGCAGTCTAGTTCGGCTTCGAGCCACTGCAGGGTCGGCGCCGAACCTCAAGTTCACCCCCACAGATCTGGTCTCCTCGTATCCGATGAGCGGCGATGGCCCTCGACCTCCGATCCACGACAGCCCTCCGGGCCGTCCGCCCATCCTGGTGTAGAATGAAGATGACTTGGCGCACCCTACGCCACCAGATTCTCCCAGAAGCACAGAAGCCCCATGATCTGCCATGTCAGCTCCAAATACCACCAAGGGCTTTGCCGCGTCAGCCCTATACCACTCCTGGTACTGCCACATCAGCCCTAAACCCCCTGGGCCTTCTGCCACGTCAGGCCCATGGGCTTTCGGGTTCAGACCCATGGGCTTTCGGGATCCAAACCCGGTTGGAACTCTCTATAAATACTAGACCCTCACCCACCTTTTCAGGTAACCAATCTTTTGCCACTAAAATTCACCTAGTTATTGCTACTCTCTCACAGAGACTGACTAGATCGTCGGAGGGTCCGCCACTGGGATAAACCCCGATATTTCAGGGCCGTCTGCAGGTACACAAGACCTCAGATCCAAACCCTCTGATCCGAGACAAGGCATCCACCTCACTCTGAGCCCGTCGCAGGAGCCGCCAGGTCACTCCGAGGGTCGTCTGACAAGCAGCTTTCTCCTTCAATACAAATCGAGTCCGAACTCACACCTGGTGCATCCACACGTCTCCCAGAAATAAACCGCATCAGGTTGGCGCCGTCTGTGGGAAAACTGCTTCAGAAGCCGACCCGAGCACGACCATTAAGGCACCTCGACAGCCGAACTCTCATGGCCTCTAAGGGCAAGGGGGCTGCTTCCTCCGTCAACCGACGGGACTCACCCCCACCAACTGCTAACGCCGGTCCACACACTTCAAAACACAGGGATCCCCATCAGGGGTCCCAAAGGAGCGTCACCCGTCAAGTCCAGCCCGACCTACGGGGGGTAATCATCAACCGACAGATTAGCCGTAGCAGGGGAAGGGCCGCTTCCAACCCGGCCCCGAACCATCCAAGACCGCAGCCCGAGGGACGGAGGCCAGCACTCAGCCGCATCGGAAGGCAACCTTCAGACCGACCAAACAGGGTCGAGGGAGCCCACGTCACTCACAAGGAGTTCCAAGACATCCGGAGAGAAATTCTCGGGGCCCTCCGACGGGCCCCCAGGGAGGAAGCCCTCCACTCCCAAACCGGGTCGGATGCCGAGACCAGCGTGTCGCGCCCGTCAACAATCCAGCCAGAAGACGATGGCGTACTCCTAAGGCGCCTCCAAGAAATGGAGGATCGCCTCGATAATATAGGAGACAGCGACCAACGAGCGGCTCAGGGGTACAGACCTGTCTGTCCTCCCTTCTCCGCCCCCATCCTCCAAGCGGAAATACCCAGGAATTTCCGACCACCTCAATTCGTGACCTACGACGGCGAGGGAGATCCCGCTGATCATATGGAGGGTTTCAAAACCCTCATGATGATTCACAGCGCCTCGGATCCCCTGCTATGCCGAGCCTTCCCCGCCACACTTCGGGGTCCGGCTCGTGAATGGTTCTTGAAACTCACCCCCGGCTCCATTTACTCCTTCGACCAGCTAGAGGGCAATTTTCTTGCCCACTTCGTCACCAGCCGGAAGGCGGAAAGGACCAGTGCCTCTTTACTTGGGCTCAGACAGATAGAGGGAAAGTCACTCAGAGTGTTCGTCCGGAGGTTTACCGCGGAGGCAAGATCGGTCTCCTCTCTTGATCCAGGCGTCGCCTCTGCGACATTTCGGCACAACGTCCGTCATGGACAGCTGAAAGCTTCTCTGGCGAAGAGACCCCCCGTCGACTTTCCCGACCTCCTCAACAGGGTCGAGAAATACATTAGGGCCGAAGAGGCCCTTAGCCCTGAAGATGCTAGGGAGGCCACCGGGAAGGGAAAACGGAAGGCCGAAGAAGTCGAACCATCAAAGAAGGCTCCGAGGGACGTGGGGGCCATGAAGAAGATCCCGCCGGTCCCCCGCTTCGAGAGGTACACTCCCTTGACACATAACGTATCCGCCATCCTCTTAGAAATCGAAGACAAAGGCATTGTTCGACTACCTCCCCGACCTAACAACAGCAAGAACCGAGATCAGCGCTTCTACTGCCGCTTTCACAGAGATCATGGGCACGAAACCGACCAATGCCGGGCCCTGAAAGACGAGATTGAGGAACTCATCTCCAGGGGGTACCTCCGAGAATTCACCCGAGAAGTCCCACGGGATCGGCGAGATACTAGGAACCGGAGGCTCTCGCCTCCGAACCCTACTCCGAACCGCATCCAGGGTCGGGATCCCGAGTCCGAGGGAGCCGCGGATACGCCATTTATCTTGCACTGTGTCCACGGAGGGCCAATGGGAGGAGAATCGAATACTTCCCAAAAAGCCTTCATCCGAGAGGTGAATGTTGTCCAAGACAACCCCTCGCCCAAGCTACAGCCAATGCCGGTCTCATTCTCAGGAGAGGACCTCGAAGGCGTTCGCCTGCCCCACTGCGATGCCCTCGTCATTAGCCTCCACATGGCTAATTGTGAAGTTCACCGAATCCTCGTCGACAACGGCAGCTCGGTTAATATTCTTTTCCTCGAAGCCTTCGAGAATCTCAAGTTACCTAGAGGCAAACTCAAGCCGGCCGGATACACCGTGCATGGGTTCTCCGGCGTCCCTGTCGTGATAGAAGGGATTGTTACCCTCGACGTTACCGCAGGATCGGCTCCCGTCAAGAGGACCGAGTATATGGACTTCATGGTGGTCAATGTCAAGGCGGCTTACAACGCCATACTCGGCCGACCCGGACTATGCTCCCTCCAAGCGGTGCCTTCGGCTTACCATCTGAAACTTAAATTTCCCACCCCGCAAGGTGTCGGCATCGTCCGAGGCAGCCAAGAAGCAGCACGATCGTGCTACATGACCACCATCGGGGGAGGGGTGTTCCCCCTCGATGCCGTCGAGTTCAAACCAGAAAGGGACGGCCCTGCTCCCGGACCTGCCGTCGAGTTGGAGGAAGTCCCATTCGACGCCGAGCACCTAGTGAAGTTCCTTGAGGGACGAGCATAGGCTCTAACTTGGCTAAAAGTAAATCTTTTGTAAAGCTTTCGTGTGTAAAGGGCCGTTTTAGCGGCCCTCCCTATCTTATACGAAAGAAATCTCCTTTTATTATACTCCAAACGCCTCGGCAGATCCGGCCTAATACCGAACAAGGGGATCGGCACCCAAGTCTTCGCTCCGATATCGTCCCCAACTCCTCGGTAGGTCCGACTCGACCTCAGGCCCGGGGGACTTCACAACGCCCCACGCCGATCCCTCACGGACCGACAGGACCGAACCACACTCCCTTCATCATTCCTTACACTATCAACCAGAGCGAAGAGTGAAATGAATTCCTTATTCATACTCCTTTATTGGGTTATGAGAAAACAAACAAAGACCATTACAGAAACACTCCTCTCATCTCAAATTGAAGGAAGCCGCCCTCTCAGGACCCCTCGGGTCCGACGAATGGCGGGATCACTCCGATCGAACAACTTGGAACTCTTTCTTTGTCATGATGGTCCTTCAGTTCGGCCACGGTCGACACACCGGCCACGGAGCTCTGGGCGTCGACGGGTCGCATACGCTCCATTAGCAGCAGCACAGAGGGCACCCCCTCCGCTATCCGACCCCCCAAGGAAGATGTCGAGACACCCAGCATCGTCCAGTAACGGTGTATCTCCACCTCCTTCTCCACTATCACATCGCGAAGTAGCTTCTCAGAGGAGGGCCTCTGCACCGAGGAACTCGACATAGTATATCCGAGTCCGACACCCACGAGTTCCTGATCCACCATTGCCCTCCTCAGTCGGCTTGCCTCCTCACTAAGGGCTTCAGACATGTTCCTGTAATAATTAAAGGCCGCATCAGTGTCACGGGCCCCCTTACGGTACCGAACCAAAGTGGCCTCCAATGCCTCAACCCTGCTCCGGAGCCACGCCACGTCGGAACGACGGGGGTCCGCCTCGGGAAGGGAAGCCACAACCTACAAGAGAACCAGCCAACTCAACACACATAAGCAAGGAGGTTCGGAAATATCCGAGGTCAAAAACACTCGGCCGGTCAAAAATACTTTTTTATAAATTGTGCTGCTTCTTACAAAAAATACGGTGGCCAGTCCGCGGAAGGCAAATACAATCGAAGGGGGGAAAAAGAAAGATAAAACTATACAACTTGTTTTCCCACCTCGGCATCGGTCGGGTTCGTAGGAGGGTCGACAGCCGGGTTACCAACGGGCCCTTCTTCACCAGGAGTCTTCGGTGCCCCCTCGATCTCCATGTCATACTCAAAGTTGGACAGGTCGACGGTCGGGTAGAAGTGCCTCACATGACTGAGGGCCTTCGCGTAGCACTCATCCTGGGCCTTGATCACCATCCGCTGACCCGCATCCGTCAGCTCTTCCCTCTCCTTGGCGAACGCAGTCGTCAACTCCTCCTTCTCCTTGGCGAACTTCTTCTTCAAGGAGACCACCCTCTTCCCCCACTCCGCATCCTTGGCCTCGAGCTCGAGCTTCATCTGCTGCTCCCTCTTGTGCGAGCCCTCGAGCTCGATCCGCATCTCCTTCATCTCCCGCTCGCTCTTATCCGCCCGAGCTCGCTCTTGTGACAGGGACGCTTCGTAGAGGTTCTTTACGTTAGCCCCTACATACAAGCCTGCGACCGACAAGCACAGATAAGAAAAAGACTCCCGAAGCAAGATTAACAAGAGGGATAAGGTCGACAAGCTTACCAGCACGGTGGCCTGCGCCAGGCGCGTAAACGCCACCTCTACGGGCTCGCTCTCCATCACCTGGCGATCGCGAGGGGTCGCCAACTTCTCCACCACCTCAACGGCCTGGGCTTCCTCAGTCAGACAGTCGCCCATCCGAACCGACCAGTCCAGTGCCCACCGTTGCCTCAACATCTCCACCACCGGGTCCTCTTCCTCGACCTCTACCAAGGGACCTTTCCCCTTGTCGAGATCGGGTGCCCTCGCTTGGCCCTTGCCCCTCGAAAGGGCCACCCCCTTGCTCGTCTCCGAGCGAGTCCTCTTAGCCCTCGGCTCGAGCGGGGCCTCCGAGATAACTAGGGACGACTCCCTCGGCTTCTTCGTCGCCTCCCCCTTCTTCTTCTCGGTGTTCTCCTTCTTCATGGCGAGCCTCCTTGCCTTGATCGATGCTTCATCCATATCTACAGAAAAAACCATTAAGAGTAATGAGCAAGAAAGTATGAAAAGATCGAGAGAAAAGAAACAACTACATACGCAGAACGGCTGGGCTCAGTCCAACGCTCGCCAGGTAGGCCTCCGTCACCTTCGTCCAATCGATACTAGGGGACAGACGGAGGCGCTCGACAAACCCCCACTCCTCGGCCGTCAGATCCCTCGGCCTCGACGGTTGATAGCTCGGCTTGGAGTGGTTCCATCGGGTGGGAATGTCCCAGGGCCCTTCACTCCGGATCACCAGATATTTTTTCTTCCAATCCTTGATGGAGTCCGGGTGGCTGTGAACGACCTTCCCCTTACTCCGGGGGGAGATATAGTAAACACCCTCAGCCGCCGAGCTAATCATCAACATCGCTCGGAACACATTCAACCGCAGGGGTACCTTTTGTTCCTCGCACATCAGTACAAAACAAATAATTTGCTTCCAAGAGTTCGGCCCGTACTGCATCGGCGCCAAGGAGGCCCAGTTCAGCACTTCCCGAACAAACGGGTGGACTGGCAGCCTCAGCCCGGAGATGAAGGCGTCCACTGGGAAGACGCAATACCAAGCAGAAAGGGGATCGGTTGGGCGTAGAGTAGAGCTCGGCAACATCAATTCGTAGCCAGGCCCTATGTGGTACGCCAGCTGCAAAACCTCTAAGTCCCCACCCTCCAAGATGGTCGGAATCACGTCCATCATCACCCTCTTCCGACTCGGCGAAGAGGGCTGCACGCCAAAGAGCTCCTTGTCAGATAGGTCGTCGGGATACTGACGGAAAGGCTTCAGTTGTACGGGCGAACCTGTCATCAGATTACGGTAAACAGGCGCCTAGCTCGAATCACCAGTCCTCGACCCTACCTTCCTCGGAGCCTTCTTCCTCCTCTTGGTTCGCTCCGGCGAGGGGATAGATAATGGCCCCAGACCGGTCGGCATGGAACTCGGACCCGCACCCTGAACTGTGGATCTCCTTACCGAGTCGCCCTCGCCTCCCTCCTCCTCGGAAGCCAACTCCAGAACACGGACACCATCCGAACCATCACTTGCTTCCTCCGACTCGCTACTCTCCACCACGAAGGGATGCCGGGGGCGTAACGGCCTCACATTGTGTACCTCCTCCTCACCTACTGGTTCCTCCCACGAAACCGAATCAGAAGGCTCCGCAGCGTGTACTGACTCCTCCTCGAGCACGGGCTCCTCCCACGACGTCGATTTGGAGACAGGTTTCACGTCCCCCCTAGACGTCGACGCTGACGAGCCAGACTGAGCCCTATCCATCTGTGCCTAAACTAAATAGACTTACCAACTAACCTGGGGTCACTTCGGAAGGACGAGTCTAGTACAGCAAACTGCAGGGACGAGCGCTGAAGTGTTGGGAAATTTTTGAAAAGGAAAGCAGCAAGATAGAAGTGGGCGAAAGGGGGAGAGGGGGGAATATTTATAGAGGATAAAAATGACTCCTCGATTTCCGCAATTACTGTTCACCTATTGACGTGCAACTGCCGCCTGGAAAATTGCGCCACGTCCTCGAAACGTGCGCTGCTGACGTCATCCAATGCCAGGCTGGCAGCCAGACGCGGGGGTCGGTTCGGATGGGGTATTCGGCGAAGAGAACATTTCACTTAAGATTTAAGGCGCCGTCCTTCGACAGACGCCCCGGGCTCCAAGGCTCGGTCGGTTCCCCTCTCACCCGCGAGCAGCTCGGGGCTTACAGCCTCGACAGCCGAAATCCCGAACTATTCGAGGGTGAGACAGAAACCACCATCACCTGGAGCCCTATCGGAAGACAGATTGGCCAACCTCCAATCGGAGACGACCCATCTATCCGAGGCTCTTCAGCCCCAAGTCCGGAATGCGGTTGATGCCCCTCCCGTCTGGATCTCTCTCGGGCCAAACAACCATATCAAGGTCGTCTGACCCGAAAAAGGATCCAGACGGCAGAGCCACCACCAATCCGAGGCTCCTTATCTACCGATCCGGATTTCGGTCGTTACCCCTCTCGCCCTGATCTCCCCTGGATCTGGCTATCGTATCAGAGCCATCAGATCCAAGAGAAGATCCGGACGGCAGAGTAACCACCTCTCCGACACAACCGGGAGTAAAATTTTGCAAGAGACAGACGTCCACCGGAGCAGACACCTCTGATGGCCAATAGACCACCCTTGCTGTGATCCAACCCACTGCGGAGGGAGGGGTACTTATAGCCTCCCCCATAGGCCGACCTTTATGACGTGGGGAAAACCAAACGATGGAAGCCCATGCGCCATGCATTTATTGGGCGGCGCAATTAAGGCCCCTGGGAAATTGGAATATCACACAGATCCCGGAGCGCCTTCAATGCTCCGCAAAGACAGCGGGCTACCCTGCTCAACATTCCTAAGGCACAATGGTTCGCCCCCACCCTTGCCGACCCGTAACCCCTCGCCAGCTCGAGGCCAAGTCTAGTACCAGGGTAGTCATATCAGGGAGGCTCAAACAACTCGCCATCGCCCTTGCCGACCCGTAATCCCTCGCCGGCTCGAGATCAAGTCTGGCACCAGGATAGTCTTCTCGGAAAGGCTCAATGACTTGCCCTCACCCTTGTTGACCCATAATCCCTCGCCAGCTCGAGGTCAGGTCTAGCACCAGGGTAGTCTTCTCCGGAAGACTCCACGGCTCGCCATCGCCCTTGCCGACCCGTAATCCCTCGCCAAGCTCGAGGTCAGGTCTGGCACCAGGGTAGTCTTCTCAGGAAGGCTCAACGGCTCGCCAACACCCTTGTTGGCCCGTAATCCCTCGCCAGCTCGAGGTCAGGTCTAGCACCAGGGTAGTCTTCTCAAGAAGACTCCACGGCTCGCCATCGCCCTTGCCGACCCGTAATCCCTCGCCAAACTCGAGGTCAGGTCTGGCACCAGGGTAGTCTTCTCAGGAAGGCTCAATGGCTCGCCAACACCCTTGTTGGCCCGTAATCCCTCGCCAGCTCGAGGTCAGGTCTAACACCAGGGTAGTCTTCTCAGGAAGACTCCACGGCCCGCCATCACCCTTGCTGACCCGTAATCCCTCGCCAAGCTCGAGGTCAGGTCTGGCACCAGGGCAGTCTTCTCAGGAAGGCTCAACGGCTCGCCATCACCCTTGTTGGCCCGTAATCTCTCGCCAGCTCGAGGTCAGGTCTAGCACCAGGGTAGTCTTCTCAGGAAGGCTCCACGGCTCGCCATCACCCTTGCCGACCCGTAATCCCTCGCCAAGCTCGAGGTCAGATCTGGCACCAGGGTAGTCTTCTCAGGAAGGCTCAACAGCTCACCATCACCCTTGTTGGCCCGTAAATCCCTCGCCAGCTCGAGGTCGGGTCTAGCACCAGGGTAGTCTTCTCAGGAAGGCTCCACGGCTCGCCATCACCCTTGTTAACTCGTAATCCCTCGTCAGCTCGAGGTCAGGTCTAGCACCAGAGTAGTCTTCTCAGGAAGACTCAACGGCTCGCCATCACCCTTGCCGACCCATAATCCCTCGCCTGCTCGAGGTTAGGTCTGGCACCAGGGTAATCTTCTCAGGAAGTCTCAAGCAGTTCGCCATCACCCTTGCCGACCCATAATCCCTCGCCTGCTCGAGGTTAGGTCTGGCACCAGGGTAATCTTCTCAGGAGGTCTCAAACAGTTCGCCATCACCCTTGCCGACCCATAGACTCTCGCCGGCTCGAGGATCGCTCTAAACAATCAGGACAACCCCCTCATGAAGGCCCAGTGGTTCGCCATCGCATTTCTACAACCGTAAACACTCCTCCACGGCTAGCTCCCGCACCCCCGCAGGAGTGGGGGGCTTGTGTGGTAGGGTAAAAATGGCTTGGGGCCCAACCAGGGCCCAATACAACTCTCACTCAAAAATGGTAGAAACAGCAGTCTAGTTCGGCTTCGAGCCACTGCAGGGTCGGCGCCGAACCTCAAGTTCACCTCCATAGATCTGGTCTCCTCGTATCCGATGAGCGGCGATGGCCCTCGGCCTCCGATCCACGACAGCCCTCCGAGCCGTCCGCCCATCCTGGTGTAGAATGAAGATGACTTGGCGCACCCTACGCCACCAGATTCTCCCAGAAGCACAGAAGCCCCATGATCTGCCATATCAGCTCCAAATACCACCAAGGGCTTTGCCGCGTCAGCCCTATACCACTCCTGGTACTGCCACATCAGCCCTAAACCCCCTGGGCCTTCTGCCACGTCAGGCCCATGGGCTTTCGGGTTCAGACCCGGCCCCTAAGCGAATCCAAACCCGGTTGGAACTCTCTATAAATACTAGACCCTCACCCACCTTTTCAGGTAACCAATCTTTTGCCACTAAAATTCACCTAGTTATTGCTACTCTCTCACAGAGACTGACTGGATCGTCGGAGGGTCTGCCACCGGGATAAACCCCGGTGTTTCAGGGCCGTCTGCAGGTACACAAGACCTCGGATCCGAACCCTCTGATCCGAGCTGAGGCATCCACCTCACTCCGAGCCCGTCGCAGGAGCTGCCAGGTCACTCCGAGGGTCGTCTGACAAGCAGCTTTCTCCTTCAATACAAATCGAGTCCGAACTCACACCTGGTGCATCCACACGTCTCCCAGAAATAAACTACATTAATTACCAATAAGAATCAAGCAAGCAACACTATTTTCTATAAACAACAAAGCATAAGCCACGATATTTGATGCATCAAACGAATAATAAGAAGGAAATCAGAGCAACCTCATAATGAAAAATGCAACCTAAGGGATGAAGTTGAACAAGAGTAACATACTATCATATAAAAACCGTATTGATAATCCCACTTACAGTAAGTAAAGAAACACTAAAATAAAAAAGATAGAACATAAGAAAAGCTAAAAAAATCCCACCTTACAATTCTTCCACCTACACCGCAACTTGTACAATGCATCCTTCCCCGATACAAGCGCAAGCCCACCCCATCTCCTCCTCGCTCCTCACAATTCAAACTCATCATCAAGCTTCAACGCCTCCACAGCAGCCTCCTCTTCTTCGTCATCAATCACAAAGTACGGATTATGCACCTCCGGCCTAAACTTGTACCCTGTAAACACATAAAATGCCAATGTGGCAATCTTCCCAGCCACAACACTCGTCCACAAATATCGGTATGAAGTAATCGACAGCAGCGAATACAACAAATAATCGCAATGTAGTACTAACTAAAAAGGGTAAGCTTCATCAAATTCACCGCCGCCTTCCCGTCCGTCCTTTCCACCTCTCTCAAATTCTTTATCGACCAAACAATCAAGAATAACACCGCGCAACAACACAACACATCAACAAGCAAGAAAACCTGCTTCCAAGTAACCCAATCGCAGGCATACGGCCCAGACGGATCCGAATTCGGAGGCGCGGACGGAGGGGTGGAGGCAGAGGAGGGGAGGCGGTCGAAGGGGAAGATGAGCTTGATGAGGTCGGAGCTGCTGGAGCACATGGATCAACGTGTCGCGGGTAGATAGAAGGAAGCCGAACTGGGAGAGGTCGAGGTCGGGGTTGGGAGTCGGAGAGGGAGATGGAGGAGACGTTAAGCTCGAGGGTGCCGGTGTGGGTGAAGCCGAACTCGTCGAAGGGGATGATGGTGCGGGCGTCGAATCGGATGTCCATCACGCGGATCTCGACGGATCCAGATCTGATAAGGAGGAGGACGGCGATGATTTTTTATTGGGAGAGTTCTCGAGATCTCCATCGCGATTTTGGGGATTTGGGGGATTTTTTTAGATGATGAATTTTGCGGGGAGGGTTTTTGTTGGGGAAGGTATTGCAAATGACTGTTTGGATTATTATAAAAGATATTTAGAGAAAGCGATAAACCAAAATTAATAATAGCCATTGATCATTATGATCTATCTTCATTTCAGATCTACGGTTCAGATGATGTTTAAATGAATGGTTAAGATCGAGTTGTCGAAATTGGATGTTGAGGTTGCCTATGGACAGATTTATTGTGGCTTTTATAATAGAAAATAGATTATATATATATCTATATATACATATATGTATATATAATTCTCATAAATTAAAAATAAATAATAATAACAATAATAAAATAATTACATATAAAAAATAAAAATGTTATTTTATTCCGGGGTATTACATCGGGCGCCCTAAACCTTCATCAATTAGGTTGTCATTCGGGACACTCTCAAAAGTGGTGCATAATGCCACTAACAAAGAGGGTGGCGCCTCGAGCATCCTACACCATCGTCCCTCAGATTGTCATTTGAGGCGCTCGCGAAAGTGGCACAAAACGCCACTTGCCTAGAGGGTCTGCACGTTGAACACCCTGCACACTCGACCCTCAGATTGTCATTAGAAGCCTAACCCCCTAGAGCCTCTGTGACCGACCACGTATATCCTCGGTAGAAAAGCTTGCTAGATCCTCAGCGACTGGACGCCTTGTCGCCTCGTCAAGATGAACCACCTACACCCTCGGCAATCGACCCCCCTACTGCTTCGAATGCCGAACCCTAATGTTGATGCTCTCTGATTTCTCGAAATCGACTATCTACTCCTCGAAGACCGCTAGAGCCGGCCTCCAGGAGTTGGGGGCTTATGATGTGGGTAAAAATCACGGCTAATCAGGACCACGCGATCCCTGCGCGAATCTTGGATATCTGAAAGAGCGAACCAGTCATTTCTACGACAACTACATGCACACAACACTAATATGGCCGTTCACTGGCCCACCACACAAACTGCAGCCCAATCATGGGAGATTAACCAATCATTTTTGGTCGCTAATCAAATCTCCTAATAATCAAGGAGGTAATTAACAGTTCAGATCCTGAATTAAAGGGATTGATTCAAATCAGTTAAGAAAACCTTCCGAATCTGCTCTTCTACATGCCTGTAAATACAGATCTCTTTCCTCAATTACCGGGTAATCACTATTTCAGTTATTAAACCTAGTTTTTATTCAGAGTTACTAACTTGATCGTCGGAGGGTTTGTCGTCGGGACCACCTCCGATGTTTCCGGTTGTCCTTACAGGTTTTCGGCAGGACATCGGCCAGCACAACCACCACAACCTCCACCAAAATTCACAAATACTAGCCCCTCATCGGATGTGATCAAGGGCTGAGATCTAAGCTTTCCATATAAATACAAGAACTCATTATCTATTGCTTCCACACTGAAGAAAGAAAAAAAAACATTAGTGCAACTATTATTCTTCCAAAAGTATCTTTTTCTTTTCGGTGTTAATTGAATCATGAAATCAATCTTAAATTTATACTCTACCTTCGTAAATTTACACATCTAATTATTTATCATTTTCTTGATAATGAATATTAAATTGTTTGCTAAGCTTTTTTTTTTTTTTTGTGATGAAATGTTTGGTAAGCTAAAGAGGCCTAAGTATGTGTAGACTGATCTTTAAAGTTAAAAATTAAAAAAAAAAAATTAGAGTTACATTCTGTTATGCCCATTTTAAAATCAAAAGCAAACGCAATACGAAACTAAAAATATATTTCAAAAAATAAGAAACTAAAAAATATTTAAAAAATAAAAATTGAAGAGAAAAAATAATAAATTAAAAATATATTTACAAAATAAAAATTAAAGAGGGCCCACCTAGTTCAAACCTGTAGCCTATTGATCTGCAGGTAATTGTTCGACCACTGAGCTAAGAGCATCTGTAGTCGTTTGCTAAATATCGATAATATGCATATTTGGTTCAAAAACGAGATGCACTCGTTTGCCAAATTTTCATATTATCCATATTTCGCTACAGTCTTTTGCTATAAATGAGAATGGATTTGAAAATTTATCCATATATGAGCGACGGCACACGAAGTGCCGTCCCACAAAAAAAACTAATATTTTTTTCGTCGGACGGCACTTCTAGTGTCATCCCTTGATTTTTTTATTTTTTTTTTCAATTAAAAAAACCCCCAAAAGGCTTAAATCCCTCGGACGGCACTTCATGTGCCGTCCCTTGCCTCCTATTATCTCGGACGGCACATGGCACATCCGGAGATTTATGCAAATTTATATTTTTTTTGCAATTTTTGAAATGTTTTTGTAATTTTGTATTTGTTTTTGCAATTTCTACAATATTTTTTGTAATTTTTTGTAATTTTTTCGTAATTTGTAAAATGTTTTTGTAATTTTTTATAATTTTTTTGCAATTTTTTATTTGCACTCCGAGGACGAATTTTTATGGTTGAATGACGTTAATCCCTCGGATGGCACTTCATGTGCAGTCCCTTGTATTTATTCATAAAAATAGCTTTTAGACGACTGCAGCAAAACTTCTTTTGCTATTTCTATATATGCATATATGCATATTTTTTTCCCCAACGACTACAGATGCTCTTGAGGATCCATTTTGTAAATTTATTTACAATAAGCATTTGACTTAATTTGCACGGGTACAAATATTTCTATATTATTTTCTTGCGAAAAGGATATTGAAGTAGTTACCATGTTTAATTTTTTTTTGATGTAAGCGGATAGAGTCAACCGACTTCAGCCCGATCAAAAAAATATATTGATAAAAGTTAATAACTGTACAAAGCAGTAAAGTAGGGTTTTACAAGATGTAAAACAAGGGCGCCAGACTAACATGCGCGAGAAACAAGCCAAATTAATACAAACTCAAGAAACTAAAGACAACGAACAGCTAGAACTAACAACAATAAAGACAGCATGGGAGATGGTTCGGCCGGGGAGCGAAAACGTAAACAAACATAACGAGCGCTGGAGCCTACTGAGCAGTGGATGAAGAAACAGCTCGCTGTCAGTCGGGTTCCAGGTCCCAACTCGAAGAGGGAGTGGAAGATGATCACCTACGTCCAGGTGGGGACCAGCAAACCAGAGAAGCTTCGATGGAGGAGGGCTAAAAGTTACAACACCTGAAATTGCCAAAAAAGCAGGGAACCGCCAACTCGGTCGACCCCAAATAGGCCCTCAACCTAGGCCTAGGGAAGCAAGCAACAGACCAAACAAACAGCAGGCAGATCAAAAGAAATAAAAGCACGACAAAAGAAATAAAAGCTCAGCAGCCTCGATAGGCATCGGCAGTCCGTAGGAGGCCAATAGATGAACAACTCAGGACCAACAGCAATCAAAAAACACCATAAGCCAAATAAATAGCGCATTAAAGAGCATAAAGGAGGGGAAGAACCCTACTCTAGAGAAACTTCATAATAAAACAGTACATAGCGGCCCCAGCAGAAGTAACCGCCAGTAAGTAATACAAGTCAAGGAGCTAGAACGCTAAAAGAACAGTAACACGCGCTCACCCACCTAACTTGATACCACCGAGAACCACAAGAAAAGAGAAATACAACACAAGAGAAAATGGAGAAGCCTATTAAAGGAGCTGCCCAGCTAACCGAGGTCAACGGCATAGAGGATCCCCGACCACAACCATGGCGACAGCCAAAACAGATGAGTCAACGACTCAACCGCAAAATGCCAGAGACAAAAAGCTACAGAGGACCACAAAAGAAGGCTCAAGGGCCAAAGTCTCACTCCTGTAAAAAACACCAAACATCAGAGAAGAAAACTGGGATGAGAATAGAGAAAAAATCATACAGCAATTCAGTGAAATGAAGTGAAGTACTACATTTTATAAAAGAGAGTAGTAAGAAACGATAAAAGCAAAATTAGAATAAAAAGCATAACAGAAATTCTGGCAAGAAACAAATCAAAGTGCATTAAGTCTGGAAAGGACAGTAAGAGATTCCTCTAAACGAAAATAAAAATAAGATTGCCGCTTATCATCTTTAATCTGCGAAGTCCAAAATTTAAAAAGATATAATAGGTCTTCTATAAGGGAAGAGATAGAGGCAGCTTTGTGAGTGAACACTCTGCGGTTCCTTTCCCTCCAGACAATCCATATAATAATGTGAACAGAGAGGTTCCTTCCCTTACTATATTTAGGGAGACCTGAGGGGGATTTCCAGCAGGAGAGAAGATCAGATGGAATAGCTGGGTTACCCCACGCAAGAGCCACAACTTTCCAAAGATGACGAATGATTGAGCAACCAACGAAAAGATGATTAACATCTTCCGAGGCCCCCAAACAAAAGGGGCAGAGTTGCCCCCACGCTAAGTTTCTTTTGTTCAGCACCTGAACAGTGAGGAGCTTGTTGTTGATGGCCAACCAAGAGTTAATTTTAACCTTGAGATGAGCGCAGGATTTCCAGATGAAATTAGCCGAGGGGGAAACGATGCCTCGGAAATTGAGGAAACTATAGAAGGATTTAACCGAGAAAGAACCAGAGGCATTCCATCGCCAAGCTATGTCTTCCGAGTGTTTCCACTCAAAAAGATTGAGAGATGCAATTAGAAGTTGAAGATCCGCTATAAGAGGGGAAGGTAACTGGATAATAAAAGGGATACTCCAAACCCTAAAGGAATCGATCCAAACGAACGATTCATCAACTGGGGCATCCGGATTGGCAGCGAGACTGAACAGAGAGGGATAGGCTGAGGTAATGGAGGTGTTGCCAAGCCAAAGATCGGTCCAGAGTTTGGTTCTCGTCCCATCAGCACAAAGCCTATAGATACTGGACTGGAAGGCAGGGGAAGCCTTCCAGACTCCCTTCCAAAACGGAGAAGCAAAACGATGGGCAGGGTAATTGAACTGCCACCAAGGAGTGGAATCAAAGTAATACTCTTTGATGCATTGAACCCATGATAAATGAGGAGATTTATGGAATCTCCACAGCCATTTACCTAAGAGAGCAAGATTATGATCTCGAAGGTTCAAAACTCCCAGTCCACCGTTCGCTTTGGAAGAACAGATTATGTTCCAATTGCACAGATGCGAACCTTGCTTATAAAGAGCCTCACCAGACCAAAAGAAGTTGCAACGAATTTGATCAACCCTCTTGATAACCCAGGATGGGAGATAATAGAAAGACATCATGTAGAGAGGCATCGCAGAGAGGACCGAGTTAAGAAGAACTAATCTTCCACCTCGGGAGAGAACCTTTCCAGTCCAGACATTAAGTCTGGACTCAATTTTATCGATGATAGGGAACCAGTCAGATCTGTGGAGCTTACCCCATCTCAGGGGGATACCTAGGTAAGAGATGGGGAAGGAGGCGATACGGCAATTAAAAAATTGGGAGATCTCGTTATGACGATTATCGTCTCCTCCGAGTCAAAACACGGAGGATTTGTTGAAGTTGATGGCAAGGCCGGAAGCCTGTTCAAAACAGTAAAGTAAAAGTTTAAGGTTGCGCAATGAAGCGCGCTCAGGTTTGGCGAAGATAATGGTATCGTCTGCATATTGCAAGTTGAGGATACCGTCAAAATGACGGGAACGTCCTAAGCCCTCAATGACATGAGCTTCGCGGGCGTTGCGGAGCAACCTGCTGAAAACGTCCGCTACCAGAGAGAAGAGAAGGGATGAAAGTGGGTCTCCTTGGCGGAGCCCACGTTTGATTTTAAATTTGTGGCCCTCAGAACCGTTGATAAGAATAGAAGAAGTACCAGCGATTAGGCTGGATTTAATCCATCTGATCCATTTCGGACCGAAGCCACGATGCAGCATGATATCAAAAAGAAAGTCTCAGTTAACATTATCATAAGCTTTTTGGAAGTCAAGCTTAAGAAGGATACCCTCTAATTTGCGGTGATGACTAAGCGTGATAATCTCTTGAGCAGCAGCTACGCTGTCAAGAATAAAACGCTCCTTGATAAAACTGGATTGGGCTCGGTCAATTAGAGGCGGGATAATAGCACTGAGCCTAGCGGCAAGAACTTTCATGATAATTTTGAACGAAGTATTAATAAGACTAATGGGTCTAAAATCCGCCACTGTATTGGCTCCCTGCAGTTTTGGGATAAGAACAATGTGGGCATAATTGATGCGATCAAAAGAAAAAGAGCCTCGATGCAGATCTTGGAACAGATCGAACAGGTCATCCCGAAGCCAAGGCCAGAATTTTTGGTAGAAAAAAGCCGGGAGGCCATCCGGGCCAGGTGCTGAATCACTGTTTAAAGCAAAGACAGCCGACTTGATCTCTTCCATGGTGAAGGGGGCCTCGAGGGAGGAAAGGTCTATGGATGGTGGACCATAGAGTTGCTGCCAATCAAGAGAAATCAAACGCGGTTTAGTGGAGCCAATGAGGTTTTTGTAGAAAGATAGGAAGGCTTGGTGAATATCCGGATCAGAGTGCAACTCTTCCCCCTGATCTTGAATCACCGAAATATGGTTGCAACGCCTGCGATGCGAAGCAAAATGATGAAAGAAAGCGGTGTTACCATCACCCTCTTTCAGCCAACGAATTCTGGCTCTTTGAGCCCATTTAGACTGATCTTGTAGGAGGATTTCGGCATATTCACGCTTACAGGCTAGCCGCTCTTGAAGGGCATGAGACGATAGGGGAGGTTGCTCCTCCATCAGGTCTAAAGCCTGGATGGAACCGAGCAGAAACTCTTTGAGAAAATTGGTGTTGGATTGACGTTCGCGGCGCCAAATCTTACAGTCATATTTGATGGCGTGAAGTTTAAGTAGCAGATTGCCAAGTCCGTGAGATCCAGTAATGGAAGCGAGGCATTCCTCGACCAGTTTAATAAATAACTGGTCTTGAAGCTAAAACTTTTCAAAACGGAATTGGAGGTGGTGGGGAAAATGATAATCAGAGAAAAGAGCGATGGGTGCATGATCCGAGGAAGGATTGGGGAGGGCTTTTGCATAGGAATTGTGAAATTTAGAGAACCACGAGTGAGACACCAGAAACTGATCTAGTTTGGAGAGAGAAGGAAGGAGACGCTGGTTCGACCAAGTAAAAACCCTGCCATTGATAGGGATGTCGGATAACTGGAGATCCCTGATGCAATCGTTGAAGATGCATGATTGGGAATCAGAGGTAACTGAGTTTGATCTTTCTGAAGTGAAACGAGTAACATTGAAATCGCCATAGAAAAAACCGAGGCCCTGAACGAAATGATGAAGGGAACGAAATTCATGCCAGAAAAGAGGGCGCCGATCAGAAGTCGATGGCCCGTAAACAGAGATAACCGTTAGAACACAATTGAGCACCTGCCAATGCAGTTGCACAATCAGGAAGAAATTTAGACGATGGATATCGATTAAAGAGAAAACCGAGTCTCTGAATCCAAAAAGAATCCCGCCTCTAGAGCCTGAGGCATCTAGAGAGATCCAATTCGTGATAGAAGAGCCTCCTAAAGAGCGGAAAAGGCGGGGGGAGGGAGATTCAATCTTAGATTCTTGAATAGAGATAATATCACAGTGAGAAGAGGCGATAAGGTCAAAAATGGCCCTTTGTTTAGCGGGGCAATTGAGGCCCCGGATATTCCAGGAAATGCTAATCATGATGAAGAAGGTGCTCCTGGACTCGGGAACGTTCTAACTTTTTAATGCAGGAGATAGGGATAGAAGAGTCGGCAACGAGGGAAAAGCCTAGAGATTGGGAGAGAGACAACATCTCGGGATCCGAAAGGTCATCAAATTGATGATGATAAACAGAGCCCAAATGGGGGGGAGTTGAGTTGGGGGCGGAGAGGGTAATAGCAATCGAGGACGTCGATCGTTTCGCCTTAAGACGGGCACTCGATCGAATCAAACGAAAGGGGCTACAAGCCGAGACGGGAGACTGAAAATTACTAGCAAACAAAGGCTTTGGGATGGAAGAAGGCATTGAGCCTGAAGGGTCCATCACCGAGCTAATAAGAGAGTCTTTAACGGGAGTGAAGGGAGTCGAACATAACTGTGAAAAGGTATTATGATCGCTAGCATCAGTGAGAAACTCGGAAGGCCGAGCCTTTCGAGAGTTAATGCAGAGGATCAAGAATTTAGATTGACACTGAACGTGAGAAAGAGAGAGAGAGGAGATAGAAAATAAGGTCTTAGCCAGACCAATTGGAGAAAATCTAAAGGTCGGAAAAGCAATTTCCAAAGCAAAAGAAAAACGACTAGTAACAAATGATAACCGACAGAAATAACTGAAGTTAAAAGAAGAAGAAAAGTTATGAACCTGTTTGGAGGTCTGAGCAAGTTCAGCAACATCATCGCCAAGAAGATCATCTTTATCAGTCCAGTCCTGGCCTTTAGCGCTAGAGGGGGCCTTAGTGGACGGAGAGGCAATGGCGGAACGAGAGGCGCTGGAGGTAGGGAAGTGCGCAGAGCGTTGGAAGTTCTCCCAGTCAGAAGCAAATGTAGGGTTGGCTTCCCAAGCGGGCCAGTTCTCAGCTTTGGAAGGAGATAAGGATGGAACCTGAGCACAGGAAGCCGGCACAGGTGCTTGAGCAGTCGGAAGAGAAGAGGTAGGGGGAGTGGACTTCGAGAGAGGCTGCGTAGAACGATCGGGATTGATCCAAACCAGGTTGGGGGACTTAGCTGGAGAGATCTTAGTAGGAACAGTAGAACCCATAGGCTTGCGAGGAAGTGAAGGAATCCTCTTAGCCAGGGGTTGAGGGGTCGATATCCCTGAAGAAGTCAGTGGCTTGGGGCCAGAGGAGGAACCCGGATGAAACTCTGGGGGGGGAGTAAGAACGAAACCCGACTTCATAGAGCACTGTGGGAGGGAGTTCCCGTGGTACTGAACAGAGACATTGAATGATGATATACCGGCGTTAAGACAGAAAGCTTCAATGCGCTCCTTAGGGGCAGGGCATCGAAATAGAGCTTCAACTTGAATACTGCCCGATGCTAAGCGAGCGCAAGAAGCTAAACTAATAATCTCCCCAATGCATTTGGTGAAAGAAGCCACCAACCTCAGAGAGTCGCAGAAAGTTGGAAGACCAACCAAAGAGACCTTGATGGGAGTGTGGTCGAGAACTTTAGTGGAGGAGGTATAGGATACCCATTTACGGATAGTCATGGAGATAGAGCCTATAGAAAGAGACTGGTTACCACAGAGATCGTCAAGTACCTTTGAAGAGGGGCATTGAATAACCGCGTGTCCATTAGTGCAAGAGTAGAGAACCTATTCCCACTCTTTAACTTTGCAGTAATTGCAAAGAAAAGCATTGAGAGTGTAGAACGGTATGGAACCTCCGAAGAACGAGATAGCACCATAATTACTGTAAATCTTAAGACGATCAGAAAGTTCCGAGTTAGGTAAAAAAACTTAAGTAACAAGTGGTTTAACTGGAGGGGGGAGGACGCCATCAACTTCAAGGGAGTCGGGGCAGCAGGGGGCGATCGACGGGGAACAGAGGCTGGAGTAGGGAGGAGAGGAGAACGAGTAGGGGCTTTCTGTCTCTTAGATTTAGAAGAGGGAAGCTCTGCCAATTTCTTTTGCAAAGCAGGGAAATCGAGAGCCTCCAGCACCGAATCTGCAATTGGAATGCCCACTGATAGGCTTAAGAGTTTCTGAAGAGAGAAACAACGGTGACGAGCGTGGCCATCCTTGAGACAAAATAAACACTTCATCTTGGCTACGCAATCAACTTTCAGATGACCAGGCTGGAGGCACCGAAAACAGTAAGAGGAGGAGCGGAGAGAGAAATTTTGAGAGGAAGAGGAAGATGAAGCGGTGGAGTGAAGAAGAAGGCGGGAGTTCATATAGGAAGAAGGATCTGGAAGAGTGGTACGAAACACTTTCGTGGGCCTAAGGCCAGAGAGATCCAAACCTGATAATGATTTGGGGGAAAAAACTTTTTTATTCTTATAGTTTTTTTTAACAACCTCAACCCATGAGCGATCCATGGGCCTAATACTAAAGCCCACAAAGGCAAAAATGCAACAATGGCAAACACGAAGCCAACGGGACAAACGTCCGAAATAGTGAGCCTTAGAAAGGGAATCAGTGGAGAAGAAGAAAAGAAGATGGGAAACAGAGAGGAAATAGAGAGATGGAGGAGAAGAGAAAACGTGATGGGGGGGAAAAGTAGGATGAGGCAGCCGCAGGCTACCAGGCGCTCAATCGAGAGCGCACAATATCACACCAAAGGTTAACCAACCCACAGTACAGCACACAGAAATCACAGAGACCACAAACAACAACAAAAGACCTATTGTAGAAGCAGCACTAAGACAAATATCAATGAAAGCAGGAGGTAGAAGACTTACAGCGGTCGGAATGAGAAATAAAGTAGGGGCACCTGGAAGAGAAAACCACTTGAAGGGCAGCGAACACCGGAGAGGAATGGGACAAACGATGGATCTCGAGCAGGGAGCACAGCAAAACGGAGGGCGCCGGAGGAAAAAAGGGGGGCGAGAAGCTCAGGGGGAAACAGCCTCACCAGCTAAGGAAGCGCTGAGTACTTACCGGAGGAGACACGAAGCTCGCAGGAAGGCGGGGGAGATGGAACTGGGGGGTGGAGGAGGATGGAGGGGGGAGGGGGGACCAAGCGATGAGAGACGAAAAGGGTTTGGAGAGAACACGGAGAACACAAACTTTAATGAAGGGGCTATGGGGGGATCGCCCACCGATCCGGTGGATCTGAGGGGAGAAGTAACGGAAGAGAGGGGGGAGAAGTAACGGTGGAGAATTAAAATTTTAAAACATACTAGTTACCATGTTTAATTTAAATGATTAAGAATTCATATGCAAATGTCTGAGTGGTAAGCTTTTTACTGGTAAGCAATATGTTGGGTGTTGGAATCTAGTTTGTACAATTTCTCAATTATGGGATGTGTGTATATTAGTGAGGGGTGGATGTGTGGCAACTGCTCAAATATGATTCAATAATACTAATGATTAATAAGAACAAGCCCCATACTTAAATAAGAGAATTTTTCTCTTTTAGAGTAGCTCTACACAAAGGATATGACTACAGAGTATAGACTATCCGCACCTTTATACCCATGCATCAATGATGTTTCTTATATCATGGGATAGATCTCTGTGCACAACAATGAAACTCGTTTGGCACCTTTATACCCATGCATGAATGATGCCAATTGTTATATTATTGTGGGCCCTGAAAAAACTGGCCAATTGGTGTACGACAATTTACGACCAGATAGCAATAGCAATTGTTAGGTCATGTGGTGAGTTAAGAACGTCGATGACATGATGAAGATAACAAATGAGAGAGATTGCATAAAAGGGCGTCTTAATTATTGTCGGTATGGAATCTAATAGCATATGATGAGTCAATTTTCTTATAAAGAGTAATTGTATGTATAAGATATAATACATTACGACACCATTCATGTCAATTTACATAATAATATCTATATGTATAAAAATTCAAGTTGTTTGGATGCTTCTTGATCATATTTCAATTGGAAAATGAACAATCACGACAATTTAGGTAAAAGTAAAGGATGCAATAACATATTCCAAAGGAAGAAAAAGCCCAAATTTCACGTTGCATTGAATTTTTGAGAAACACAATGCTCATGATCATTTCTTTAATACTGATGCAAAATAGATATAGGTTGGTGCTTGTTCTCATACAAATTAACAGTTATTGAATCCATAAGAATTTTCTTCAGTCCACAAGAAAATAAATTTGAAAAAAGGTTCATCTTTCTGATTGAAAATAATATAAGGCCTAAAAATACACGATAACCCTTAACGTCTTTATAGAGGCGGACTAAACTTGAGGAGAACGAAATGGAATAACCTATTTCCAAAGGAAATAAATAACTGAAACACCCTTAAACTAGAAAGCATACAAATTTACATAATTCAGGTACATAATAAATCTAGAAAATCTGCCTAAACCTGTCCAAAACTCCTCTGATTTGTTGTGGCAGTCGATTTCCCAAATTGGCTGTTGACTGCAATTTTATCATATTTCAATCCAGATAGAAAAATTAGCCGACAATTTAAAACAAGTCGACTAACCAGGACAGTTGATAGTTGATTTGAACAGTTGACCGTCCTAGCTTGCTGGGTGGTATTGCTGTTGAGTTGTTGTTGTTGTTGTGTTACTGCAATCTTTTTATTGCTTCTGTTGTTTGTTGCTAATTCGGCCATTTTCTGTCCTAAATCAGGAACCTGACTACAAACTGGGTAAGGAAGAGGGTTGCGTTAGATAGTTGACAGTCAGCATAAAATTTTGTCAAATTCTATGAACAAGAATTCTAAAAATATACCCACAAATGCTAGGGCATTCTTTGGAAGCGATGAGCTGTGCATGCCTCCGGGTGCTTCGAAAAATGTCCAAGGGTCGCACCGGCATCCGTGTGCGGTGAAAAAAGGGCAAGTGTTCTTGCACAAATTTGGAAATGTGCAGATAAAGAAGCTGGTCAAGGATAATAAGCTTAGGTTAGCAACTTAAAATATAGGAACATTGACAGGAAAAGATATGGACTAGCAGATACCATGATTCGAATGAATAATAATATAGCTTGTTTACAAAAAAAAAGTTGGTAGAGGAGAAAGTTAAAGAGAGATGATTTTAAAATATATTATACCAGTAAAATTAGAAATAGAAATGAAGTAGGAATTTTAGTAGAATAGAAATTCAAATGAGATGTAGTAGGTGTTAATATGAAAGGAGATAAAATAATACAAATAAGTTTGTATTAGGGGGAAATATAATTAACATCATTAGCGTTTATGCACCCCAAGTAGGATTAGATGCACTAGCTAAAATAAATTTTGGGAAGATATGAATGAGATAATTCAAGGAGTACCATTATGTGAGAAATTATGTATAGGAGGTGATTTCATTGAACATGTAGGAGAATATAACATAGGATATGAGAGGACGCATGGAGGACATGAATTTGGACATAAGAGCGATGGTGGAGAGGCTCTATTAGATTTTGTGGCTATGTATGATCTTATACTAGCAAATATTTATTTTAGAAAGAGGGCGAACATCTCATGACCATTAAAAATATGGCAAATAAGAGTCAAATTGATGTTTTTATTACTAGAAAGGTGGATCGCTTGACATATAAAGATTATAAAGTTATACCGGGAGATTGTTTAACCTTACAACAAAGATTAATGGTGTTGGATGTTAAGATTGGGAAACACATATGTACGGGGAAGGAGACTAGGAACCTAAAAAATAGGTGGTGGAATTTGAAGGGAGAGAAACTAGAGCATTTTAGAGATGAGGTCCTTAAAGGAGCGGCATTAAATTGGAAAAGAGAGACAAATATGATGTGAACTAAAACGGCTACATGCATAAGAGAAATCTCAAAGAGGGCTGCAAACTAAAGAAACATGGTGGTGGAAAGAAGAAGTCCAAAATATTGTGAGAGAAAAAAAGTTGTGAGAGAAAAAAAAAATCAACCTTCAAAATATGGCAAAAGATTATAAATGAAGAGGATTTGGAAAGATATAATACCATTAAAAAAGAAATTAATAAAGCGGTAAGAGATGCAAAAAGAAAAAAAGCTTATGATAATTTATATACAAAATTAGGAACAAAAGAAGGAGAAAATAACATCTATAAGCTTGCTAAATAAAGGGATATAAAAACAAAAAAATTGATACAATTAGGTGTATTAAGAGCTATGATTCAAGAATCTTAGTAAAATATGAGAAAATTAAGGAAAAATAACGAAACTATTTTGAGAAGTCATTAAATGAAAAAGTTGTGGACAACTTAAATATAAATGACTCCAGAGAGAGACACGATAGCATATGTTTTTCTGTAGAATTAGGACCTCAAATGTTCGAAATGCTCTAGGAATGATAAAAATAGGAAAAGCTTTAGAACCAGATAGTTTACCTATTGAAGTTTGAAAGTGTCTTGAGGATGTAGGAGTGGGTTGGCTAACAAGATTATTTAATGAGATTTTGATGACCAAGAATATGTCGAATGAATGGATGAAGGGTATTTTAGTACCTGTATATAAAAATAAAGGAGATATACAAAGTTGCTCCAACTACCGAGAGATTAAATTAATGATCTATACGTTGAAACTTTGGGAGAGAGTGATCAAACATAAACTGAGACTAGAAACTACAGTGTTTGAGAATTAGTTTAGATTTATATCTGTGAGGTCAACAATGGAAGGAATTTATGAACTGAGAAGACTTATGAAAAAAATATATAAGAAAGATCTGTATATGGTGTTTATAGATCTGGAAAAAGCACATGATAAAGTTTCTAGAGACATAGTATGGTGGGCATTAAATAGTAAAAAAGTAATTATTCAGTATGTTGAGGTGATTAAGGTTATGTATGAAGGGGTGATGAGAATGCAAAATGTCATAATCTTCTCCCGTAATATTTAGTCTTTTATATTTATTTGGTGCCTAAATGTGCTCATTATTCTTATATTCTATTTAGGATGCAAATGGAGTCGTTAAATGCAAAACAAAGATAATTGGGATACTCTGGACAGTTTCAACATTACTTCGTAATCTGGGCATAACTCCATCATCCGAGCTCCGATTGAGATCATTCAAAATGCTGTGGAACACCAAGAATAATCTCTACAACTTTCATGTTTTGAGTTTTGAGAGATATTACATGCATCAAAGTCTAAATCGTGGTTGAAGTTGACGCAACTGCATGAAAATTCCAGTTGGAAACACAACTTTTCTAGTTATATTAGGATTTACTTTATTTTTCCTTAATTTGTCAGATTTGAGAGGTTGAAGTTTGTTATTGGAGGATAATACTTAAAAAATTTTGAGGAGATTTGGGAGGTTGGAGATTGTTATTTGAGGATAATTCTTAGAAGATTTTGAGGAGATTCGAGGTTGAGAAAAACTAAATTGAACATATATAAAAAGAGGAGAAATCAAGAGACTCACACTCGCCTCTCCCTCCCCTCTTCTCCAACTTCTCCTTTGAGTTTTCATCATGGCCCTGCGCGGCTAAACTTTCATAATTGGTCGAAGGAAACGGAAGCCTCGAATGAATACAACAATGGGATCAAAAAAAAATCTAGTGTTCAATGTATGCTTTGAGTATCAGATATTTTTTTGTGCTTGTTTTCATGATTGTCTCGTTTAATTACTAGGAGGCCTACTAGTTTATTATTTGTTGCAATCTACTACTAGGTTAGATATCAAATCTGTAATTGTTTGATCATTCTAATTTGTGAGGCAATTAAGATTTAATGATTTTCTGCATCAGAAATAATTAGATCTTAGGAAGAACACTCAAAAAAATTAAATGCAGCTGCTTGCTTGTGTTATTTAGCTTCATCAATCTCTCTAATTCTTAACGCTACTACTTGATTAAACCTTTAGCGCTTGTCTTGTGTTGTTAGTAATTAAGATTAATTAGATCGCTTGTTTTCTAATTAACTACGAATAGGGAGGGATTGAAAAATAATTCCAACAATGAATATTCAGAATATGAATTAATAAATACTTGCATTGATGATCAGTTGTGAAATTCTGATGGGGGATGTTGACTTAGACCAAGGTTTGTTCTTTCAATTGATTTCGATACTTTAATTTGAATTGTTCCTTAGTTGCTCTTCTTAAAATTGTTTTCGTTATACTCAAATCCCCCCCTCCAAATCCTTGTTCACGTAGCATAAAACTAGGCTAAATACTCCCCGCGGGAACGATCCTTACACTACTACATATATTTTTTGAAGTATAAGTTTTATTTTTGTTGCATGCCACAACACACCAAAGGGGTAATGACCACAATTAGAATGATCACATGAGAGATTAGTGATTTTCCTATTTTAGTAGATTTACACCAATATTCGGCTTTAAACTCCTACCTCTTTGCTTTAGTTATGGATGAATTGACGTGAGAAATATAAGATAATGTACTTTGGTGTATGTTTTTTTCCAATGACATCGTCTTAGTGGATGAAACTGGAGCATGAGTCAATGCTAAATTAGAATTGTGGAAGAAGCTAGAGGCTTTAGAATAAGCAAAATTAAAACATAGTATATGGAGTGTAATTTTAGTGATATTCGAAACACAAATGAGGAAGTAGTGAAGCTAAGAGAGACCGTTTCCGATATTTAAGCTCGATTATACAAAGAGATGGGGAGGTTGGTGAAAATATTATACATAGGATACAAGCATTGTGTCTTAAGTGGAGAAGTACTAGTTGTGTTTTGTGTGACAAATATTTTCCTATAAATTTGAAGGAAAAATTGTATAAGACGATTGTTATACAAACAATAATGTATGAAGGAGAGTATTGGGCAACAAAGAAACAACATGCCCAAAAATGAGTGTAGCGAAGATGAGGATGCTGAAATGGATATGTGGTAAAACTAAGAAGGATAGAATTAGAAATGAGCATATACGAGACATGGTAAAGGTATCCCCTATCCATGATAAATTAAGAGAGAATCACTTCAGGTGGTTTGGATATGTCACAAATATACCTAGTAGTGCTTCTGTTAGAAAGAGTGATTTAATAAGTATTAATAGTAGAGTTAGGAATAGGGAAAGACCTAAACTTACTTGGATGGAAATGGCGAGAAAAGATATGATAGCTTGTGGCCTTACAGAAGATATTGTGCTAAACCGAGCAGAATAGAAAACAGGATTCATGCAGTCGACCCCAACTAGTTGGGAAAATGCTTTGTTATTATTGCTATTATTGTTGATTGTTTCTGATGATTTGTTGTTTTTTTTTTGTTCCACGTCATTTTCCCTGCTTAAGGAATAACTGAAGAAGAGGGCTCCATGTTTCCACCTATGATATTGCCCATTGTGGATCATTTCTTTGCATGAAAACATCAGGTCCTTAATGTGAACTTTCAACAACGTTGCCTTTAATCTATGATAAATGCACGCATAGATCTTCGCTTCACACAAAAAATATTAAGATCTCATCTCCAATATCAAGCACCCTTGATTGACGATATTTATCAGATGTAACTCTGCACTTCTCATTGGATACATCGAGCTTTTTTTGCACTTTCGTATTCCAATACTCATCACATGACTGGATATAAATATGATGGTATCCACTTTGTATATCACTCTAGGAAAACACTTGCAATTTCTTGTAACGCCCCGGGCCCGCTCAGCTGCGTACATGCCTAAATGCATCTCCAAGCCCTACATAACCTAACCATGGCCCCACCAAAAGACACAACCTCACCAATAGTGCTATAACTTAGTAGGTGATCTTGGATTCTTAGCAATCTAATATATCAGAATTCATACCCCACTTCCCAACCAATATGGGACTTTGTAAATCTAGGGGTATTAAAATCACCTCTCCTTTGGAATTAGTGTTCTCACTAAGCTTGGGACCCGCATCCAATCTAGGGCCTCCCTTCTAGCCGATGTGATCAACATGGATGCCACTACCCTAAACTTGCCATCGTATTGCCCCTGGTCTTACTGCCAGCGTACTGTCCCTGGCCCTATCAGTGTGTACACCATCGGTGTTGAAAGTTAGCTTCGATACCATTTATAACACCCGGGCCCGCTCAGCTGCATACACGCCTAAACGCGTCTACAAGCCCTACAGAACCTAACTATGGCCCCATCACAGAACACAGCCTCACCAAAAGCGATATAGCTTAGTAGGTGTTGTTGAATCCTTAGTAATCTAATCTATAATAATTCATACTCACTTTCCAACTAATATGAGACTATGTAAATCTAAGGGTATTACATTTCTGAAATAGATCCAGTATGTCCTCAAATCTCAACATAGGGATCCTCTAATTGGTGAATGAGGTTGACCACATGATTGTCTTCCTTCGTCAGAACCAATAATGCTGGGAGTACATATGGGCTCATGATCTCATCATTTAACCTGCATGCAACAATTCACCAACTTCCTAATAAACGGTTTCTAACTTTTTCAGAATAAATTGCACTTTTTCAACCAACTTTTTCTAAAACAATACTTTGAGCGTGCAATTTCAGGTCGGCCAAATCCTAAATTTTGGGTTGGATTTTATTCGAGTAATTGGGTAATATTGTCACCCCTAAGGAGAAAAATCATAAAATTCTGTAGACTCCATTGGCGAAACTGTGAGACTAAAAAAACATTATTCCAATATTTTATTTAAACCAGTTGGTCTAAAGCAAGGAAGCTTAATCTACCCACTGCTGTTCTCATGGCTTCTCCTTCACCCCCGCCATTGCCCTATTATTCTTCCTCTCCAACCACGCCATCTTCCCTCTGCAACCTTGGCTTCCTTCCTCTTCTTGCCTGAACCCTCAACTCCTTCTCAACCTCAGATTCTTCATCTTCACCTCCTCCATCCTGTTCTCCCTTCTCTCCAACACAGATAGCCAATGCTTTTAGAACTCGAGCTCAGTGGACCAATGAGAGGGTCCGACATCCACTCATCCACATGAATCCTACTACTGGCATAGTAACAGAGGCTACCTAACCCAACGGAGGGGGAGACCCAGAGGCTCAGGTCAACACATTCCCCGGTGCGTGCACAACGCAGCGCACATCAACAATTGGAGGGGAATGGGGATCATCATCCCCACGATGGGCTATAAAAGGGACGGGCCCATGGAGGGGGCCCTCCTACTGGCCACATTTGGCATAAGAAGACCCCCCTTAGGCAAGCGTCGCCATTATAGAGAGGGACAAGCTCAGGGACACAGGCGACACTTCCAACCAGATTTTCAAAAGAGACCTACTCAGGAGCACAGGTACCACTACCAACAAAAGAGACAATCTCACTCTAACATGTACTCAGAGTTTTCCCACCACCACCATCCTCAAAGACAACACCACCATCAACACCAACAGCAACCAGAACACCACTCTCCACCACCCCAACAGAACCCCCTACCAGCTAAATCCATCACTGAGCGGGCCCATGAGAGGGATCCGCACAATGGGATTACAGCGGATGCAGTGTTACCTCAAGATAGAGAGGCATGGATTCAGGTTACAAACAAAAGGAACAAAAGACAGAACTACTCCCCAACCATTCATCCTGAAAACAAAAAATACCAACAAGAGAGGCCAATTATCTACAGCAATATCTCAGCTTCCACCCACCATCACCAACCTCAAAGACAACTCCACTAAAAACAAATTCAATCCCGTCCAGTGACTGAATCCCATCCCAAACACCATTCTCCACCACCTCAAAGAAACCCCTGGACTGCACCTAAATCCAGCGTTGAGCAGGCCCACGATGGGGAGCCGCACAACAGGATTACAGTGGAGGCAGTGGTTCCTGAAGACGGGAAATTATGGGTTCAAGTTGCCAACAAAAGAAACAAAAAACAGACCAACTTCCCAACACCTGAACCCGAACACAAAAACAAGCAACGAAGAGGGAAGCGCAAACCAATACCTTGTTTCAATTGCGGAGATTTGGGCCATTACATGAAGGACTGCACAAAAGAAGTCAGATGCCTCAAGTGTATGAAGTGGGGACACCTCTCTTATGTGTGCACAAATGTGATTGAGTCCAACAACGACGATGAATGTCCGGTGAGCAGAGGAAGATCCCTTGATAACCCCACCTCCATCCGGCTAGCAAAGAGCCTGGACATTATCAAGAACGAGGAGAAGTGGCTATGCCAATGGTGCGCTATAGCCAGGGTGAAGTCTGGGAGCCCTTCGGAGACTCACCTACTCTAAGCGTTAAACGCAAAGTGGCCAATGAGAGCTCACAGAGACTGGGTAGCGAAGAAGTTGTGCCATCTCCAATTCCTGGTTTCCTTCCCATCACCGAAGAAGGTGAGCGAAGTAATTGAAATGGGCACAATCGATTTTGGACACTTCAAATTGGAATTCTTTGCATGGTCACCTAGCTTCGGAGCAGAGCTACCACAGGGCGACAAATACTGGATATGGATTCAAAATGTGCCACTCCACTTTTGGAAATGAGAAGCCCTCCAAGAGATCTTCGCCGACTTCGGATCCATTGAAGAGATAGATGAGAAGACAGTGCGTCGCTCGGAGATTGTATCAGCAAGGATTCTCATAAGGAGTGCTGACATTGCTTTGATGCCATGCTTCGCTAAGGTATTCTCCTACGAGGAATCCTATCTGATCTGATTCGTACTCGACAAGCGAGCAGAGTCGGAGGTGGAACTAAAGGCCATCACGTCCCCCACTCCCTCCTCTGCACTCAGAGACAACCGCTCCTACAGACAAGTGGTCTCAACTCAGTGAGATCTGACCATAGACGGGGCCCATGAGGTGGAGCGCGCTCACAGGGAACTCATCAGGGCGGCGAGAGGGAAAAAGCACAGCCATGAGTACACGGCGGAGGGATTAGAACCAAGGCATGTTTATCCGATCAAAGGTGGTCGAGAAGGAGGCTTGACCATTAGATCCAACGACCCAGATCCAACAGATACAACAAACCCTACAAATCCAACGGTGGATCTGCTCGAATTTCCAGATTTGGAAGGTCTCGCTACTAAAAAAAGGGATCCTCAAAAGGAGGACCAAAAGAAAGCTCAAAGTGGCAGTCAACACCATGGAGTTGGTGGTGGAAAGCTGCGAGAGCAGGCAGACTGTGCAAAAGCTAAAAAGGGCAAAAACACCTTGGAAAATGACATGCAAAACGACATGCAAGGTCGAGATCCGAAAGGACTAGAGTCGGTGGCATTGGGAGGAGGGGAGAAAGGAGACTTCCATTTTGAGGAAGACGACGACAGATGTCAGAGAGCCCACCCCAAAAAGAAGTACTGCAAGGTCGGAGGTTGAAGAACAGGGAAAGAGGAGAGCTCAAAGTGGTAAAGAGCAGAAGAGAGACAGACTCGATAAGAGCATCGAAAAGGAAAATGAAGCGTTTCTTTTGGCGCTAAACCCCTGGTTTTCTCCGCCCTTTTCATCGACCGCAATGCCAATGATAGACAAGGGACCACGTGGCGAAGGCATCAGAGGTTTGAACCAGGTGATCCCAAGGATCACCCTTCCTTATCGTTCTCTCGTTTCAGAGTTGAGCGCTCAGAACAAGAATCAAGGAGTTGAAGGGATTTTAAGAGAAGATTATGGGCTTGTGGAGAGTGGGCCGGGTGTTAAGAGATTTGGGCTTGGGTTTAATGAAGTGTCAATTTTTGAGCCCAGTGAAGCAATTGAGGAGGTTGGGAGGCCCTTTTAACAAGGAGTTCCTAATTGGGCCCAAAGAGGGGCCCAATTCGAAACCTAACTCACACATCATCTCTCCAAGTAAAAGTACCAACGTTAACACTATTCTGGACTCTTTCATAAGCGTTAATGGGCCCAAAGAGGGGCCCAAAACGTAATTTATTGTATCCGAGCCAAGTATAACAACAGATTTGCACGATGAACAATGGCTTGTGACGAATAGCGGACCCATTGAGGGGTCTGTTACAAGTGTCCCCACTACTCAGATTGTAACGATGACATGTTATGGGCTCATTGAGGGGTCCACTTCAGGAGTGCCTACTAAGCATTTGGCAAACCAAAGTGATGAAGACAATCGGGAAGACATGCTGAACCTTGAAGATGACATGGTCTACTCTGTAACACCCCGAATTTTAAATAAGGATAAATTTGAGATTTCACAGGATCTTTACTTCACTTCGTACAATTTTACAAGGAAATTTTAAAACTTTTTCAATACTACATCAGAGTTCCTTTACACTTGGTTTTTACACAGCGGAAGAAATAAAACTTACAACAGTTGAAAGACAAATACATAACTTGTACAATTTTACATCATTTGCAACATTTTTAACTTTCATATAGCAATAGCATATCCACTTTATAACTCCATGAATGGTCCTTTACCTGCATGTCAATCTGTGGGCACGTCAGTTACTTACAACAGACGAAATGTTATACACGGCTATCCTCTCTATGCCGGGAATAGTATAACGATCTCATACTTTAACAAATCACAAAAAGATTGAATGAACAAGTAAAGTGTCAAGGGTGATTATTCTAAATATAAGTGTATGTCATGCCTTAATGCCTAATGCACGCAATTCTACACTAGGATGACACTAATGCACACTTGTTCAGATTCTATGCATCCCATACTACATAGGTCTGAGGGCAAGTGCCTACGTACTCCATATTGAAGGGTTCGATCCCTCGCCATGAGACTACCCAGTAATTAAACAAGTTTTAGAGTTATTTCACAGATACGGATCTCAGCCTCCCTGGCTATAATAACAGATCCCAGCCTCCCTGGCTATTATATCGTAAGAATAATCCCGTAAATGCTCCTCTAGCCCCGGTATATACATATTCTTTAGAGTATGGTAAACATCCGCCGACTACCCTAAGTCCTGGATAAAATACAGTCCATCTCCTACGGAGCAACCACAGTCCACCAACTGGGTCTATAGCTACGGAGATCCACCGCCGACTATATAGAAGCACCCATTTACGTTTGCACAAGTCTATTACATCTTCACCTAAGTGCCTAATTATTTTTTAGGTCAAGACATGAATATGTTATCACCCTAGAATCAGTTTTACCTCATACCGGATTTATTCACAAAATACGAGATCGCCCGACGACATTATCTCAAAATCAAGTCTCAAAATCTTTCTTTCAAAATTACCGGTAACCGAGGTCTTACTAATTCTAAATCATAAACCTTTCATGTGCAAGAAACATGGGTACACATACCCTTTAATAATCATGTCTTAACTTATTATATTCATGTCTCTAACTTATCCATAATTTCTATGTCTCATTTTAACACTATTCATAATAATAATTCTTTTCATGAAACCATTTCATTCATCAAAATTTATCCCTTTCACAAACATGATTTTATCACTTGCAATCTCATTTGCAATTTAAATAATCAAGTATGCAACACAAATGAATAATCCCATCAAAGACAATTAATTTACAAATCTACATTTTACTTTTCCTCTAATGATGCAAATCATGTTCTTCAACAATTTAGTTTTTGAAGACAAATATCAATCTATCTCGAAGTCACTTTTATTATCAAAAAAGTTCTAAAACTATTTTAAAATAATTCCATTTTATTTTACATGAATACTAGAATTTATTCTCAAATCTTTACTCAAAAATTTCTCTTTTTAGTTCTTAAAAATCTCAAAACTATTTTGATTATATTATGTAAACAGTGGGTCTTTTCACAAATTTTGATTAGCATTAGAAATTCTTACTTTACACTTAATCCCATTAAAAAAAATGTATGATAACACTTAATCCCATTTTAAAAAAAATGTAAGATAACACTGAGCTTCGAACCCGTGAAGCCCAGGCAGCGAACCAAAGAAGCACACGCCAACCACTAAGTCCATATGGACTTGTTGTCTCAACTACAAACCAAAAGCCTTTTGACATGGTCCTCAATCTAGTGTTCATTAAAAAGATCATACAAAAGAAATGTTTCGCCCATAGTGAGTATCGAACCCAGGCCCAACAAGGAAGCAGCGCACGGCCGAGCCAACAGGCTAATTGCGCCCCACACCCTAAACCCATTTCGTAGGTTTTTGACCCAATTTTCTGTTATTTTATTGTTTTTCATAAAACTAGATTTTTCATTTGATCAATCTTCTTCACTAGTCTCCAAATAGTTTATTTAGACAGAAATTTATTAATTACAGAAATTCATGTGTTTAAAACTTATATTTAATAATATTTAAATTTCAAATCTCTCCTTCTTCTCTTTTATTACAAGAATGTAGTTCATCATTTTAAACAACTAGAAAATTTGTATTACTTTTCAACAAGTAACAATAAGTTATGTATACCCTTTTTCTATACAAAATTTCTTCTTTAAACATAAGGGAAATTTCTTCAATTATTTTAACAATTACTTGTTAACATACAAATGACAATTTCTTTTTATTTTAAAAATTTCCAAACTACATGACAATACTTTGTTTCTTAATTAATAATAACACTTCTACAAGTTGACATACATTAAAAAAAACATGAATTTTATCTTCTAATTATCACATCAAATTTATACTACTCATTAATCATAATAGCATGCTAATGTACGACAAATAATCAATCAATTCTTTTTCTCATTGACCCCTAACATGACTTAATCATACATGAATTACTTATCATTCTCATCTCATACCATAGCATAGATCATATAAGAAATTCCATACTACTCATTATTTATTACTTAGTATACAATATTCTAAAATTAGAAAGTATAGGATCACCCACCTTGATTGAAGCTTGAACGATTGAAAGAATGATCACCACTTCTAGCTTCAAGGATTCCTAGCTCTTCTCCTCCTAGCAATGGCCTCCAAGCACAAAACTCTCTTCTCTCTTTCTTTTTCTTACTCTTATTTATTTTATTGGTGTGGACAAAAGAGAAGAGGATGGGGCTATTTATAGGATTTTGCTAGGGTTCAAATTGCATAATTTCACACCTAATAAATTGCTAAATTTAATTTGCTAACTCTTCATATACATAACTCCCCTAAATCCTCACTTTTCATATTCTCACCTCTCAAAAAAACCCCAACTCCCAAAACTCTTCACATGCTAAAACTCCCTCCCGGATTACCAAAAGACAGCCCGGTCAAGCATGGGTGAAACCGGCCATATATAGTGTACAAATGTACACACAACCATACATTGTTATTTTGGTTCTTACCGTGTGGGCCCTTTCACTTCAAAACCGAACAGACACTTATCACACTATACACAAATTCATTCATCATATCAGCACACATATTTAACTATATATATATATATACAATAATATATATACTCTGTATAGTATGCATACATTATTACTAGTTTCCCATTTATATAAGTCAAATATATATATACACTATACACTACATAATATATACATGCTACTACCATTATATTAGTTCTTTAAATTACGGAGTGTTACACACTCCGAAATTTGTTTTGAAAAGAAATATACCAAAATATGTTCGCCGAAAACACGTGTATCGCACGAAAAATATAAAAATGCGAAAATTGACTTTATCAATGAAAAATTATTACATGTAATCGAAAACAATATAAGAAAAATATATTTACTAATTTTATGTATTTCATGATGAAATCACAACACGTAGAAAGCACGTGCATTATACGTGCAGGAAATCGAAAAATGCATTTTAATCGAAATAGGGGAAAAATAAATTTCAGTTTTATAAAATAGATTTAAATACATAAAAATAAATAATTTAAATCTATAGAAAATATTGTACGTAGTGGTGGAAACACGTGCATCAAAACACGTAAAAAGCACGTAAATCCCAGGGATTGAAATATTATATTTTAGTTGACTGAAATCAATACGGAAATTATATAAATAGTACGAATCCAAAATATGTAGTGAAACACATTACAAAATATACGTGCATAACACCCAGGGACAAAATTGTAATTTTCAATTTTGCGGGGTGTTACACTCTCCCCCCTTAGAGTAGTTCCGTCCCCGGAACTCGCTAGGGTAAGGATTGTATTTTGTACAAGCCAAAGAAAATATTATTCTTGTATTTAGGAAACTGCAAACTTTAAAATATGCAACGAGGAAAATAAGATAAACTCTATATAGGAAAATTATGAATATTCAAATGTTACAAGACAGAAAATAAAAAAATAGGAAAATGGCATAAGAATTGAAATGTGACAAAAGATAGAATGGTTTGAGAGAAATTTTCGTACAAAAAATAATATTAGGTAAGCTATTTGATAAAGGGGAAAGTCAATTAAGTCGTTAACTTCGAAATAGTTCAGAAAACAATGTGGCGAAGAAAACGTAGTCAGTAGGTAATTTGGAAAATTTTATCAATGTATTAAACGGTAGAAAATTCGCAAACTGTATAATGAAATCTAATTAGCAATTTAAAACAAAACCATTGAATAAGATTTTGGAAAAAAAAAATAAATGGGAATGAGACTTGGTTGAAAGTATAGATAACATAGAATGACTTTGTATACCAATTAATAAAATAGTTTGTAAGGTAATTATAATAATTATGCATAAAATTTGAAAATTTAAAATAGAATGCATACAATGAAATACTTTTGAATTGTCAATTAAACCAACATACAAAATTTCATAGGCATAAAAATTTTAGAGTGAGACAAACAATAGTATGACATGAAAATTATAAATAGTTTGTCGGAGTATAGCAAACATCATAGTAGCGAAAAGTAGTAATATATTATTGAAATAATGCGAAAACCGATCATATAGAAATAATTTGCAAATTGAAGAAAAAGTATAAATACAAAATGTATTTTTGTTAGGTGAGTAGACACCAAAATCTACGATAAGTTAGTGGCAAAATAAATTACGATAAAGCTGTATGAAAAGATTTGAAATATTAGGAAAGAGATAGTTGATATTAAATAGTGATCAGTTTAAATAATATAATGTCAGGTTGCAAAGTATTATAAGCTAGTACTAAAATAGAATAAGGATAAGTAAATATTATAGAAAACAAAATAGGATTTATTAAAGTAGGCAATCTACTTCTGGTGTAGGTTCGTCTCGTTGGTATCCAACTGCAGACTTGCCTTCTCGATATCAGGTTGCACCAAAATGGAAGACGAAAAGATGTAATCTTTGAATATTGGGCGTTATATTTTGAAATCAGTGATATATAAGGAAATGAAAAAGTTGTAAATGAAATTGGAAATTATGACGGCAAAACATCAAAATAGATATATATAAAAAAATTTGTAGTAATAAAAATAGTTTATAATATTAAGACAAAATAGTGTAAGGCACATACACGAGATGAAAACACAATTGAAAACAATAATTATATAGTATAGCAAATTAGGACAATAGACATAAACAATTATATACAAAAATATTAATGTAGTAATTAGACGAGGGTAAAATGATATGTATAATAAGAATATTGAAATATATGATATATATATAGAGATCATTGGAAAAATATAAGTAATAACTAAGAATGTAAAGACAATTAAAATTTGAGAAAGGATATTGTATAAATAGTGAGTATGTGCAATGTAAAACTATAAAGATAATGAGTAGCGATTAATAGTAAAAATGTATATATCAAAACAAATACGCAATAATAGTACCGAATGTAAACAAATAAAAACAAAAATGGTAGGTCATATTTATATAGGTAGAAAATTTCAATCTTGTTAAAAACATATAGGATAGTATCATATAAATCAAATCATATAAAATGAGTGCACATAAGAAAATTTCATAAGAAAAATCCAAAATAATAAATTAAGCAAATAGTGGTTGCAATATTAATTTAATAAACGGCAATTTAAAATTTGACAAAATATGTGAAGTAATAGTTGATATAAACGGGTAAAAAGTGACATAAATGCATGAAAGACAAAATTTTAAGTTTGAAAAATAAGTTTAAAATATCAAGACTAAGGAAAATAAATATTCAAATGATTTAATAGAAATATTTATTTGAAAAAAATATGGAGAAAGTACCATGATAAAAATCTACAAAATAATTTGAGAGGAACGTGTGTAAGGTATTATGAATGACGGTTCAAGCCAACCACGCTTTTACTGCGCCACTCTGATACTCAGGGGAAAATGTGCTCGCATACACTCTCATATTAATGTATACGAGGAGAACATCATGAATGAAATTGAATGTAAGTTCAATAACAACTTCATTCACGACTCCAGCTATCCAAAAGAAAAAGGGAGAGAAAACATCAGTGCATAGAGCAACACAAATGTAAATTACTTACATTTAAATCTCTATAGACTGAAACTCACACTCTAGTGTCTGCAGGAATAATATTGTAACTACTCAATAAGGTGTCACGGGTTCTAGACTATAGTCAATGATCTTACTACTCTTCCTAAACAAATCTTTAGTCTATCAAGTTCTGATTTACTTGGGTTAGCTGTAGGAGTCGGTTCCCAGCTAGCGGTGGTCCGAAGACGCTTAAATACCGTGTCGCTTAGGGCTGTTTACACCCGGTTGACAGAATGACTCCTTTAGCTTGTTCCCAAATTTATCGTCCCTTTTTATCGTTCCTTATAAACTTGTACTACTTGTGAAGCATGCTCTGATACCATCTGTAACACCCCGAATTTTAAATAAGGATAAATTCGAGATTTCACAGGATCTTTACTTCACTTCGAACAATTTTACAAGGAAATTTTACAACTTTTTCAATACTACATCAGAGTTCCTTTACACTTGGTTTTTACACAGCGGAAGAAATAAAACTTACAACAGTTGAAAGACAAAAACATAACTTGTACAATTTTACATCATTTGCAACATTTTTAACTTTCATATAGCAATAGCATATCCACTTTATAACTCCATGAATGGTCCTTTACCTACATGTCAATCTGTGGGCACGTCAGTTACTTACAACTGACGAAATGTTATACACGGCTATCCTCTCTATGCCGGGAATAGTATAACGATCTCATACTTTAACAAATCACAAAAAGATTGAATGAACAAGTAAAGTGTCAAGGGTGATTATTCTAAATATAAGTGTATGTCATGCTTTAATGCCTAATGCACGCAATTCTACACTAGGATGACACTAATGCACACTTGTTCAGATTCTATGCATCCCATACTACATAGGTCTGATGGCAAGTGCCTACGTACTCCATATTGAAGGGTTCGATCCCTCGTCATGAGACTACCCAGTAATTAAACAAGTTTTAGAGTTATTTCACAGATACGGATCTCAGCCTCCCTGGCTAGCCTCCTTGGCTATAATAACAGATCCCAGCCTCCCTGGCTATTATATCGTGAGAATAATTCCGTAAATGCCCCTCTAGCCCCGGTATATACATATTCTTTGGAGTATGGTAAACATCCGCCGACTACCCTAAGTCCCGAATAAAATACAGTCCATCTCTTACAGAGCAACCACAGTCCACCAACTGGGTCTATAGCCACGGAGATCCACCGCCGACTATATAGAAGCACCCATTTACGTTTGCACAAGTCTATTACATCTTCACCTAAGTGCCTAATTATTTTTTAGGTCAAGACATGAATATGTTATCACCCTAGAATCAGTTTTACCTCATACCGGATTTATTCACAAAATACGAGATCGTCCGACGGCATTATCTCAAAATCAAGTCTCAAAATCTTTCTTTCAAAATTACCGGTAACCGAGGTCTTACTAATTCTAAATCATAAACCTTTCATGTGCAAGAAACATGGGTACACATACCCTTTAATAATCATGTCTTAACTTATTATATTCATGTCTCTAACTTATCCATAATTTCTATGTCTCATTTTAACACTATTCATAATAATAATTCTTTTTCATGAAACCATTTCATTCATCAAAATTTATCCCTTTCACAAACATGATTTTATCACTTGCAATCTCATTTGCAATTTAAATAATCAAGTATGCAACACAAATGAATAATCCCATCAAAGACAATTAATTTACAAATCTACATTTTACTTTTCCTCTAATGATGCAAATCATGTTCTTCAACAATTTAGTTTTTGAAGACAAATATCAATCTATCTCGAAGTCACTTTTATTATCAAAAAAGTTCTAAAACTATTTTAAAATAATTCCATTTTATTTTATATGAATACTAGAATTTATTCTCAAATCTTTACTCAAAAATTTCTCTTTTTAGTTCTTAAAAATCTCAAAACTATTTTGATTATATTATGTAAACAGTGGGTCTTTTCACAAATTTTGATTAGCATTAGAAATTCTTACTTTACACTTAATCCCATTAAAAAAAATGTATGATAACACTTAATCCCATTTTTAAAAAAATGTAAGATAACACTGAGCTTCGAACCCGTGAAGCCCAGGCAGCGAACCAAAGAAGCACATGCCAACCACTAAGTCCATATGGACTTGTTGTCTCAACTACAAACCAAAAGCCTTTTGACATGGTCCTCAATCTAGTGTTCATTAAAAAGATCATACAAAAGAAATGTTTCGCCCATAGTGAGTATCGAACCCAGGCCCAACAAGGAAGCAGCGCACGGCCGAGCCAACAGGCTAATTGCGCCCCACACCCTAAACCCATTTCGTAGGTTTTTGACCCAATTTTCTGTTATTTTATTGTTTTTCATAAAACTAGATTTTTCATTTGATCAATCTTCTTCACTAGTCTCCAAATAGTTTATTTAGACAGAAATTTATTAATTACAGAAATTCATGTGTTTAAAACTTATATTTAATAATATCTAAATTTCAAATCTCTCATTCTTCTCTTTTATTACAAGAATGTAGTTCATCATTTTAAACAACTAGAAAATTTGTATTACTTTTCAACAAGTAACAATAAGCATCTCTGATGTGGCTGGAGTCGAAAGACTCTATCCGTTTCCATCAAACAAAAAAAACAAGTAACAATAAGTTATGTATACCCTTTTTCTATACAAAATTTCTTCTTTAAACATAAGGGAAATTTCTTCAATTATTTTAACAATTACTAGTTAACATACAAATGACAATTTCTTTTTATTTTAAAAATTTCCAAACTACATGACAATACTTTGTTTCTTAATTAATAATAACACTTCTGCAAGTTGACATACATTAAAAAAAAACATGAATTTTATCTTCTAATTATCACATCAAATTTATACTACTCATTAATCATAATAGCATGCTAATGTACGACAAATAATCAATCAATTCTTTTTCTCATTGACCCCTAACATGACTTAATCATACATGAATTACTTATCATTCTCATCTCATACCATAGCATAGATCATATAAGAAATTCCATACTACTCATTATTTATTACTTAGCATACATTATTCTAAAATTAGAAAGTATAGGATCACCCACCTTGATTGAAGCTTGAACGATTGAAAGAATGATCACCACTTCTAACTTCAAGGATTCCTAGCTCTTCTCCTCCTAGCAATGGCCTCCAAGCACAAAACTCTCTTCTCTCTTTCTTTTTCTTACTCTTATTTATTTTATTGGTGTGGACAAAAGAGAAGAGGATGGGGCTATTTATAGGATTTTGCTAGGGTTCAAATTGCACAATTTCACACCTAATAAATTGCTAAATTTAATTTGCTAACTCTTCATATACATAACTCCCCTAAATCCTCACTTTTCATCTTCTCACCTCTCAAAAAAACCCCAACTCCCAAAACTCTTCACATGCTAAAACTCCCTCCCGGATTACCAAAAGACAGCTCGGTCAAGCATGGGTGAAACCGGCCACATATAGTGTACAAATGTACACACAACCATACATTGTTATTTTGGTTCTTTCCGTGTGGGCCCTCTCACTTCAAAACCGAACAGACACTTATCACACTATACACAAATTCATTCATCATATCAGCACACATATTTAACTAAATATATATACAATAATATATATACTCTGTATAATATGCATACATTATTACTAATTTCCCATTTATATAAGTCAAATATATATATACACTATACATTACATAATATATACATGCTACTACCATTATATTAGTTCTTTAAATTACGGAGTGTTACACACTCCGAAATTTATTTTGAAAAGAAATATACCAAAATATGTTCGCCGAAAACACGTGTATCGCACGAAAAATATAAAAATGCGAAAATTGACTTTATCAATGAAAAATTATTACATATAATCGAAAACAATATAAGAAAAATATATTTACTAATTTTATGTATTTCATGATGAAATCACAATACGTAGAAAGCACGTGCATTATACGTGCAGAAAATCGAAAAATGCATTTTAATCGAAATAGGGGGGAAATAAATTTCAGTTTTATAAAATAGATTTAAATACATAAAAATAAATAATTTAAACCTATAAAAAACATTGTACGTAGTGGTGGAAACACGTGCATCAAAACACGTAAAAAGCACGTAAATTCCAGGGATTGAAATATTATATTTTAGTTGACTGAAATCAATACGAAAATTGTATAAATAGTACGAATCCAAAATATGTAGTGAAACACATTACAAAATATACGTGCGTAACACCCAGGGGCAAAATTGTAATTTCCAATTTTGCGGGGTGTTACATACTCTGAGGGGGAATCGGTGGAGTCAGAGGATTATGATTTCGATGTTGATTTTCGTGTCACTACCCCGGAGTTTGTTCCGTCCACATACTTTTCTTCCCAGATCGACTCAGGTTTCACAGTTCAGAAAGTGGCAAAGAGGACTAATGAGGAGTCCCTAGATAACTATCTGGAGATCGCGGCGGCTGCTAAATTCGCTAAGACTGGCGACGGAGGTACGCATTCCTTCTTAGCGTCTATTTTTAATTTCATGACTGATAATGAAATTTTTAGTCTAGCCAACACTTGTGGTCTTGCGGTTGGCGATATCGTTAGAAATGCATTTCTCCTGAATAAGATCAGGGGATGGGAGACCGATAAGGTTAACCATAACTCTATCTCGTCGCCCAAATCGAATCACGATCCCCCCATAGCCGTAGTTAATGGATGCCCTTTTCTATAATGTCAGAGGCCTCGATAGGCGGGGCAAACAAGAAATGGTTAAGGAAGTCATAGCCAGGTCAAAGGCTAACATTGTTGGTCTCCAAGAGACCAAACTTTCTCACACGTCTAGACTTAATAGGGTTGGGGGAACTCGAGTATTTGAATGGAGAATGTCCCCATTAGTTGGGGCTTCTGGGGGAATAGCTCTGGGTTTTAACCCCAACCTATTTGACTATATAGACGAGCTATATGGGCAACTTTCTTTGTCGGTTGTGTTAAAGCGAAAATCCGACGATTGGATTCAGGCGATCACGGTGGTCTATGGACCGCATACTTCTGCCGCTAGAACGGCCTTTTTGACGGAACTAAGAGCGATCCAAGCTAAATGGCCACACCTCTAGGTGGTGGGGGGCGACTTTAACATTACTAGATTCGCCTCAGAAAACAGAGGCAGAGGATCTAGTGCCTCAGATAGGGAAGCGTTTAATGAAGTCATCACAGACTTGGAATTGGTGGACATCCCCATTTTAGATAGGCTCTTCACCTGGTTGAATATGCAAGCAGCACCCATTCTGGCAAAGTTAGATAGGATTCTAGTCTCCACGGACTGGGAGACCAAATTTTCATTGACATTGGCCAAATCTCTCCCTAAACCAACATCACATCACGTGCCTATTTCTTATCCTCCGGGGAAGACCAACCTAGAAATCCGTCAAAGTTTCGGTTCGAGAAAGCTTGGTTAGATATCCAAGGCTTCCACCATATGGTTAACGAGAGTTGGTCTCGCCCAACCAAGGGTCGGGAGACGTTCGCTATATGGTGTGAGAAACTTAGCAGACTCAGGGACAAACTCAGAAAATGGTACCGGACCCGATTTGCGCTAATTTGGAAAGCAAAGGAGTCCCTTCTGGAAGGAATTGAGGAACTTGAAAAAATTGAAAAAACTAGGGATCTGCTGCAGGAGGAGCGGAATCGACTGCTCCAATTCAGATAGAAAATTGACCAACTCTACAGGATTGAGGAAATCAAATGGCAAAATGGACCAGAATTTCGTGGCTCAAAGATAAAAATGCGAACACGGCATTCTTCCACCGAGTTGCCTGTGCCAGACGTAGATCTAATCTCATTCACTCGATCCATTCGGACTCCGGCATGGTACAAGGTGACATTGCTATTAAGATGGCTTTCTAATCCCATTTTAAATGCCTTTTTAGGCATAAAGCGGACTTCAGGGTTCATCTCCAACACGACTTCTGGCAAGACCATGTGGGCAACTCTGATCCTAGTCAGCAATCCCTCGAAGCACCCTTCACTGAGGAAGAGGTCTGGAAGACTACACAACAACTTGGAAAAGATAAAGCCCCAGGTCCAGATAGTTTCCCAATACTGTTCTATCAGATATTATGGGAGGAAATCAAAGGTAACCTGCTGAAGATGTTCGCAGACTTCCACGAACATAAACTCAAACTAGGGAGATTCAACTACGCGGAAGTTGTACCAATTCCTAAGAAGGAAGACTCTTGACGAGTTGGAGACTTTCGCCCCATAAGCCTCCTTAACTGCTCTGTAAAGATCATTACAAAGACTCTCACTATCAGACTGGGAAAGGTTATGGATGGTATCATTAGTCAAGATCAGACAGAATTCATCAAAGGACGATGTATTCAGGACAGTATCGCAACGGCTGAAGAGACTATCCATTATTGCCACACCTCGAACTCTAAGAGTTACCTCCTTAAGCTAGATTTCGAGAAAGCCTATGAATCTGTTGATTGGGACTGTCTGTTGGAAGTGCTTGCTGGGAGAGGTTTCGGGGACAGATGGATCAGATGGATCCACACCTGCCATACCACCAGCAGGACAGCGATTTTGGTAAACGGGGTATCAGGCCACCCATTCTCTTGCAAAGGGGGGCTCAGACAAGGCGATCCGCTCTCACCCCTCCTCTTTACCATAGTGGCAGACGTGATAGATCCATGATGGCCAAGTGTAGTAGAGCAGGTTGGATTGCACCAGTGGCTAAGGGAGCCAATCGTCAAGGTTGCTCTATACTCCAATATGCAGACGATACTCTTCTTTTTGGCAATGGAAACCTAGGAGAAACTACTGTCTTCAAAGGAATTTTGTATTGCTTTGACACCTGGTCTGGCCTCAGGGTTAACTTCCACAAGAGTACTCTCACCCCCATTGTCCTGACTCCAAAAGAGGCTCTTAAACATGCCACAATCCTCAAATGCTCCATAGAAAGTTTTCTCATTTAGTACCTTGGATTGCCACTAAGACCTGAGAAGCTAAAAAAGGCGGACTGGATGCCCATTATTGACCAGGTTGAGAAACGGCTAGCAGGCTGGAAAGGCAAAGTCCTATCCTTGGGTGGGAGAGTCATGCTTATTAATGTAGTCCTCTCAAACCTCCCCAACTATTATCTATCCTTCTTTGAAATGCCACGATGGGTAATCTAAAGAATTGACCGAACTTGAAAACGTTTCTGATGTGTCTAATTTATATACAAAATATTTGTACTCATTTACCCATTAAATTGCTTGTTTTCACTGATATTGTTTATAATTTCTTTTATTTCTATAAGATTTCAATTAATTAATTATTTTTGAAGAAATAATATTTTTGATGCAAAAAGTAAAGATTTGTGGAAAAAATCAACAAACAAAGTAAAACTATGGATTTATCAATTTTTATTGTTTTGTTGAGTAAAACTGCGACAAATAATCTTAGAAGGATTTTAATGAGCTATTATGATTTTTAGTTAGTTTAATTAATTTTAAACTAATTAATTTTATTTTATTTAAAAATCCTAATTTCTGGTATTATCTTTTGTGTATGCAGCACGTGTTGGAAAGAAAAGGAAAGAGAAGAAGAAAGAGAAAGAAATAAAATTCTGGATTAAAAAGGAAGAAAATAAATGAAGAGAATGGATCTTTCTACAAAAAGCGCAAACCCTAACTCCTTTTCCCGTTCTCTATAAGTACAAGCAAAGGGAGAGAGAAGAAGTAAGAGGTGACGGCTACTCAATGAAATAAAATTTATTAAAAAAAAAAGGGAACAGCGGACGGAATGAATAGAGAGAGACAGCAGCTCTTCTCTCTCTCTCTCTGGCGCACGCGGCTCGAAACAAACAAAGAGATAGCAGCGCGTGTGACGACGTGACGACGACTGTGTGCACACGTGGCGACGTGACAGGCGGGACCTAGACGCCTGCTGCTGTGACGACGAGACTTCAGCTCGGTTTTGGAGATGCTGACTCAGCGGTGCTGACCTGGCGCACTACAGTGCTGACAGGCGGGACCCACTGAGCGCTGACGTGGCACGACGTGACTGCGGCTCAGGGCAGACAGCAACTACGAGACAAGTTGGGGTTCAGTTTTTGAGACAAAAAGAGAAAGGACTGGTTTGCATTAAATTTTGTATTTTTTTTTTGTATCTCTTCTTCTCCAATTTTTAGATGCAATCCCAAACATTTTTATTAATTGCAATTTGAACATGAACTAAATTTATTTTTCTAGAGGCTAAGATGTAGCCTAGTTTTGTAGAACACAAATTTTAATTCCTTATTATTATTCTATTTTTCCTGGTTGTGTTTTATTTTTTATTATTTATGCGTACAAAATGGTGGACAGACATTTGTATGATCTTTTAAATCATGATGAGACCGAACTGGTGATTTGTGATTAATAAAAATTAAATACCATTATTGGAGGACGTGACCGTTAAGAAATCCAAATTTTCAATTAATAATTTGATGGATAGGCAAATAATTAGTTGAGAATAATTTTTAGACTACGTGGATAGAGTGGTTAATATTTTTAGGATTTTGGTCTACAACTTGGAAAGATAATATCTTTATTCATAAGGAGTTATAATTTGTGTGTGTGATAAACGAGGTGAACCAAGAGCCCTAGAACTAATTTTACCATTATCAAAGTACAAGAGCTTCACAGTTTCATAACCCTCTCCCTCTTCACAAATTTAGTTAGCTTTAAGTAGATTAATTTAATTTAGTTGTTTTATCATTTCTAAATTTCGATCTTCCAAATAGTGATTAATCTAGTAAATTCGGTACTTAATAAAATATCTAGTCCCTGTGGGTTCGACACTCTATTAACTAACTATATTACTTGTTGCGATTTTGTACACTTGCAAATATTCACATCATGTTTTTGGCGCCGTTGCCGGGGACTAGTTATTCTTTTATTGATATTGAAAATTGTTAGATTATTGCTAGTTTGGATTTTTGTAATTATTTTTGTTTTATTATTATTTTACATCTTTATTTTCTTTTGACTAACTTTTACTTTTATTTATTTTTCTTATTTTATTTTTTTAGTTTTTCTATTTTTTTTCCTTTTTCGAAACTTATATTTCAGGACATACACGTACATTATTATGGTGAACGATGAAAACATGCCTTTGAGAGACTATGCTATGCCCTCAATTTATGAAGCAAGCATAAAGAGACCGGTTATTGAAGCTAACGATTTTGAGATTGAACCAGAGATTATTCTAATGATTCATAAGACTGTTCACTTTTGGGGACTACCGCACGAGGATCCTTATGCTCACATTGCAAACTTTCTAGAAATTTGTGACACTTTCAAGTACAATGGAGTATCAGATGATGCAATTAGATTGAGACTTTTTTCTTTTTCACTACGAGATAAGGTGAAGGCTTGGCGACATTATCTACCACCAGGTAGTATTTCTACTTAAAGGTGACTTGCACAAAAAATTCTAGCCAAGTATTTTTCGTCAGCAAAGACAGCAAAGCTAAGAAATGATATTGTCACATTTATTCAATTTGAGACTAAATCTTTGTATGATGCATGGGAAAGGTTTAAAGAGTTATTGAGAAAGTGTCCTAATCATGAACTACCGAAATGGCTGCAAATACAAACATTCTATAATAGTTTGGGAGTTACACATAGATCTATGGTTGATGCAGCAGCTGGTGGTGCACTTATGAACAAAACAAACCAAGCAGCCTATGATCTTTTAGAGGAAATAGCATCAAATAATTATCAGCGGTCTTCAGAGAGAACAATGCCAAGAAAAGTGGCTGGAGTTTTTGAACTTGATCCTTTTTCTACTTTAAATTCAAAAAATGATATTTTATCTAAACAAGTAGAAAATATGAATTTTAATGCTATTCAATCTAATATGATTTGTGATCATTGTGCAGGAAATCATTCAAGTTCAGATTGTCAAGTGGGGAACCCTTTTGCTCCATCAAATGCCGAACATGAAAATTTTGTGTCAAACTTTCAAATGCAAAACAATCATTATGCTAACACATACAATTCAGGATGGAGAAAAACCCCCAATTATCCATGGAACTACAATCAAGGAGCAGTTGTACCACCTCAAAATTTTTTACAGCAAGAAAAGAAGCCGACACTTGAAGACATGTTTATGCACTACATGGAAAGGGCAGAACAATACATACAAAAGACAGATTTGGCAATCCAAAATGTTGCAAATTCAACTTCGGCTTCCATTCACAATCTTGAGGTACAAATTAGTCAATTTTCAAATATTATTAACGAAAAAACTACAGGAACATTACCATGCAACACAGTTGTCAATCCCAAGGAGCATGTCATAGAAATAACACATAGAAGCAGCAGGAAGATAATTAAGCAACCACAAGAAGAAAATGACGAACAGAAGGTGGTTGAAAAGCAAAGTGAGATTGAACAAATTGTGGAGGAACAAATTCAGCGTGAGCAAGTAATGTATGATGTTTTTAATTCCATAAAGATTCATCCTGAAGAACAGTCATCTATTCAAGTAAGTGAAACTGATTTAATTGTGGGCGATAAACATAAGGCTAAATTTGAAAAATCACAAATCGAAGTATGTCGAACAAATTCAGAAACTTTTGAAGCTGAAAAAGAAAATATTTTTGAATATGTCATGTATTTGAATGATGCACCTTCTATTTATTCATTTTTGCAACATAAATTTAAAGAGGTGGGGAATCAAAGACATCATCATCACGAAGGAAACGCCTCAAATTGGAGCTTGAACCTGATCCACACAAGAAGAGAAAAATTAGAAAGGATGTTTTAATGTTGTTGGATCTTGGCGTTACATAACCATCTCACCCCCATGTCTGGCTGAAAACTTAAACTTAGCGCTTCTTGGGAGGCAACCCATATTTTCTTTTATTGTATTTAGGTTTGGTTTATCTTTTAGTTTATTTTATTTTAATTTTTTATTTTATTTTGTAGGATTGCATAAATCTTGAAAGTCGTCGTGCGTGCAGAAATTTAAAGACGAATCAGGGGAGAAATTCTAAACTTTTTGCATTCTTTTTGTTTTTCTTTTTCTTTCCCATTGAGGACAATGTGATATTCAAGTTTGGGGGGAAGGTTTACAAATTTATTATTTATTTATTTTTTTTAGAAAAGAAAAACAAAAAAAAATTAAAGGATTTCAATTAGGCTCACCATTACACTTTTGAGTTCTTTATTGTGATGAGCATTGAAATAAATTTTTTTTGGGATAGAAAATTTCTTATAAAGCAATATTAAGCATACTTATTTACTTTAGGATTCTTGACATTTACACCTTCACAATTGTATGAGTCATGTTATTATACATTAAAGACAAATGTGATGCTTTTTCTTGTGATTATCCCCTTTGATCTAGTCCTAAACAGAGTTTAAGTAAATACAGTAATAATGAAAAAAAAAATTATGAATAAAGTCATTCTACTCCAATATTTTGAGTTGCTTAAGTAACTAGGGGTATTCATCATAAATGTTTACACTTACGTAAAACGGCAACTTGAAATATGAGTATGCAAAGCACTTTAAGTTTGTGACTTGTTGAGTAACCAGGTGAATTCATCATAAATGTTTTGCATTCGCGTCAAAAGGCAAGTGACAACTTAGAGAAGAGACTATTCTATAAATAAAAAAAACTAGTTTGCTACTCGGTTTGTAGTAGAGAGAAGGGATAATCACAGATTAAGTTGTTACATACTACAATTACATTAATTGCATGACAAATACGATTGGGTTGGGAATTATGAATAAATAATTGCACTGGAGAAAGTGGGTATGCTTAGTTTTACTTTATTTGCTATTGTTTATATTTTTAATTGAAATTTTGATGCTTGCATGATAAGATCTCTTTGTGTGATGGGTTGAGCCTACTCTTGATTATTATTCCCTTGTTCATGATTCTACTTTTTGCTTGAGGACAAGCAAAATCTTAAGTTTGGGGATATTTGATGTGTCTAATTTATATACAAAATATTTGTACTCATTTACCCATTAAATTGCTTGTTTTCGCTGATATTGTTTATAATTTATTTTATTTCTATAAGATTTCAATTAATTAATTATTTTTGAAGAAATAATATTTTTGATGCAAAAAGTAAAGATTTGTGGAAAAAATCAACAAACAAAGTAAAACTATGGATTTATCAATTTTTATTGTTTTGTTGAGTAAAAGTGCGACAAATAATCTTAGAAGGATTTTAATGAGCTATTATGATTTTTAGTTAGTTTAATTAATTTTAAACTAATTAATTTTATTTTATTTAAAAATCCTAATTTCTGGTATTATCTTTTGTGTATGCAGCACGTGTTGGAAAGAAAAGGAAAGAGAAGAAGAAAGAGAAAGAAATAAAATTCTGAATTAAAAAGGAAGAAAATAAATGAAGAGAATGGATCTTTCTACAAAAAGCGCAAACCCTAACTCCTCTTCCCGTTCTTTATAAGTACAAGCAAAGGGAGAGAGAAGAAGTAAGAGGTGACGGCTACTCAATCAAATAAAATTAAAAAAAAAAAAAACGGAACATCGGACGGAACGAATAAAGAGAGACAGCAGCTCTTCTCTCTCTCTCTCTGGCGCACGCGGCTCGAAACAAACAAAGAGATAGCAGCGCGTGTGACGACGTGACGACGGCTGTGTGCACACGTGGCGACGTGACAGGCGGGACCCAGACGCCTGCTGCTGTGACGACGAGACTTCAGCTCGGTTTTGGAGATGCTGACTCAGCGGTGCTGACCTGGCGCACTACAGTGCTGGCAGGCGGGACCCACTGAGCGCTGACGTGGCACGACGTGACTGCGGCTCAGGGCAGACAGCAACTACGAGACAAGTCGGGGTTCAGTTTTTGAGACAGAAAGAGAGAGAAAGGACTGGTTTGCATTAAATTTTGTATTTCTTTTTGTATCTCTTCTTCTCCAATTTTTAGATGCAATCCCAAACATTTTTATTAATTCCAATTTGAATATGAACTAAATTTATTGTTCTAGAGGCTAAGATGTAGCCTAGTTTTGTAGAACACAAATTTTAATTCCTTATTATTATTCTATTTTTCCTGGTTGTGTTTTATTTTTTATTATTTATGCGTACAAAATGGTGGAGAGACATTTGTATGATCTTTTAAATCATGATGAGACCGAACTGGTGATTTGTGATTAATAAAAATTAAATACCATTATTGGATGACGTGACCGTTAAGAAATCCAAATTTTCAATTAATAATTTGATAGATAGGCAAATAATTAGTTGAGAATAATTTTTAGACTACGTGGATAGAGTGGTTAATATTTTTAGGATTTTGGTCTACAACTTGGAAAGATAATATCTTTATTCATAAGGAGTTATAATTTGTGTGTGTGATAAACGAGGTGAACCAAGAGCCCTAGAACTAATTTTACCATTATCAAAGTACAAGAGCTTCACAGTTTCACAGCCCTCTCCCTCTTCACAAATTTAGTTAGCTTTAAGTAGATTAATTTAATTTAGTTGTTTTATCATTTCTAAATTTCGATCTTCTAAATAGTGATTAATCTAGTAAATTCGGTACTCAATATATTATCTAGTCCCTGTGGGTTCGACACTCTATTCACTAATTATATTACTTGTTGCGATTTTGTACACTTGCAAATATTCACATCAGTTTCTTATGGAAAGGGGCTGACCCGGATCGAGGGAGTTATCACCTCATTAGGTGGGAGAAGGCGTGAATGAAAAAGATACATGGAGGCCTAGGTATAATTGACCTGTGAGATATGAATCTGGTGCTTCTGGGAAAATGGTGGTGGAAAGTGTTCCACCCTAATGGAGAATGGTGGCAGCAATTTGTTCAGGGTTATATGCATGGGAACGGAACGAGAAATCTGGGCTTCAGGATAGGGCCGTGGGTTTCCTGGTTCAGAAAAGGCATCACTAAGGCATACGAACCCTTCACCAGTTATATCAAGTCAGTTATCGGTAACGGCAGACTCACCAAATTTTGGTGGGATAAGTGGTGTGCTGATCACACGCTAAGAACCCTGTTCCCCGATTTATATGAGCAGGCGACACAACCACACTGCACGGTGGCTGCAGCCGGGAAAAGAGGCACCTGGAATCCATCGTTCAAACAATCGCTTGACATAGACACTCAGCTCAGACTTACTGAACTTCAGGCCTACATCTCCAACACTAGAATTGGCTGCTCCCAGGGTCCCGATAAAAAATCCTAGGGAGTGGAGAAGAACGGCAAGTTCAAGGTTCGCTCCATGTACAAGCACATCCAATTTAGGGGTTGTACCCCAAAGTGGGCTGCCGTCATCTGGAAAACGAAAGCTCCGCTAAAAATCAAAGCTTTCTTATGGTTGACACTAAATGGTGCAATCCTGATTAGAGAAAACCTCGCTAAGCACCAACCGAATGTGGACTCCCAATGTGGATTCTACGGCGCCGCTCTCGAGACTAGAGACCATCTTTTTCTTCAGTGTCCTAGGAGTAAAGCGATACTCATAGAAGTACTCAGCCCCTTAGGGACAATCCAATATCCTAGTACTTACGAGGACCTGTGCGTAGGCCCAAAGTTTGCTACGGAGAAAGGTGCTATGAGAGAAGCGTGGTATTTAGCTATCGCCGCAATGACCTGGGTTCTATGGCTAGACAGAAATAATCTTTATTTTCGTAGATCTTGCAATAGTATTTCTGGCAATTTGACTCACATTATGCATTTTATTTCTTTTTGGGCTAATATGGCAGCAGCAGGTTCCAGGGAAAGGATTGCAAGTATTTTCTAGGTAGAGGAGTTTGATGATGAGGAGATCGAGATCAGGCCGACGATCGATTGACAACCAGCACAGCACGGCTACTAGGCTCCTTGATACCCACCGCCCCAGAGTTTGTTGGGGGGATATGATGTATCTCTTTGTGGCTACTCGATGTTTATTTTGTCCCACCCCCCATGTTCGGGGTGGAGTTTATGTAATTTCGTTCTGGTTGTAGGATGTTGTAATAGGCTCAGTACTCTGAGTATGTTTATTAATCTCTTATTAATGAAACAGGGTGGCCATATTCCACTTTTTCTTCAAAAAAGGACTCTGAAAATGGAACTTTGTCAATGGCACATTGAATATTTCTTACTAGCAGTAGTTGATTACATAGTTTTTCTAATGAGGGTCACTAAATGCCAACAAGGACGGCAATACTTTTGGTGCATTTTATGCAACTCATTCTTCCACCACTTTTTCCACCACTTGTTCAACAACTTCCTCTTCCTTACAATCAAACTCAGAAGGTTTTTCTGCCACCTAGCCACTAGGGCTGCAATTGACCGAGCCGAGCCGAATATCTTCAGGCTCGAGCTCGACTCATTAAGGAATCGAGCTCAGTTTTGAGCTCGAGCTCGGTTCGAGCCGAGCTTTGACCGAGCTTTGACCGAATTCAAGCCGAATAGCTCACAAGCTTAGTCTATAAAAATTAAAATTAAAAAAATAAAAAATAAATTTAAAAAAACTCGAGCTCGAGCTCGTCTCGAGTTGAGCTTTGACCAAGCTTTAACCGAGCTAAAGCTGAATACCTCGCGAATAGCTCGATTCGTTTGCAGCCCTACGAGTTGCCACCCTAGCTGATAGTAACTCCATTTCAGCTGAAGAAAATAGCGCTTCTCCTCCTTAGGGATTATAGGTTGAGAACTAGAAAATATTTCGGATACAATTCTATTTTTCGATCTCTCTAATAAATAAGATAAACAGTATCTTTGTAAAAACATTTGACAGCCACGTTAGATTGTCAATGTCTACCCAATAGAACATGATACGTATTTATATCTACTACATAAAACAAAATTTGAGATTTGTTATATTCACCACAAGAAAGAGGAACCTTAAAAATTGGGGAGACCTGAATTGCGAATCCTTCATTCTTATTGATGCAATATGCAGAGGGATGTGGTTTTTTCTTCAACTATAGGTGCGCTAGTAGTGCAAGGGATAAAAAATCTTGGTATAGTCGTTCTCAATCATGACTTTACAATTTACGAACATTCTTGTATAGTATACAACGTGTATGGAAATTATTAGCATGTTGCAATTCTTCTAGATTTGATGACAATAATAAATGTTGCTCACCATGTAGCTCACCCCATCTTCTGCAGTTGCATCTTTCTCTGCCATAGGTTGGACAAAGGGATTTTAGATTTGGGTGTTGGACAGGGTCATCTTTTTTCAAACTCCTTAAACTTGTGATCTTTGTATAACGCCTAAAAATTGGTCTTCTCGCAAGTGTCAATGCGAACTACTAATAAGCCCATTTGCTGGTGAGTAAGAGTTGGGGAGTTTAAATCCCCTTGCACAAAAAATTTCAATTAATATATATTTGGGATAAAATGTGGGTGTGTGTGTGGCTACGACCTTATTCCAAAATAGAGTACTTCTCGTTTCATGGGGTTAATAAGGGTTGTAATGATCAAAGGGATATTCCGGACAAGGTCGGTGCTTTTCAAACTTTTCCTAAACCTGGCATTTAACGAAGTTACTCATCAAATACTTTATCAACGAGCGGTGCTTCTCGATCTAAGTGTGTAACATCCTGAATTTTCATATGATTAAATATAAAAATTTTCATTGATTTCACGTGTTTCGCACGTGCAAATTAATATATGTATTTGACTTTAAAATTATTTTAATGTCATGAACAAACATCTTCTTCTCTTTTAAAAAGCCTATTATTATTTATTATTAATTCTTAGGCCTAATAGCTTAATTCTAGCCCACCCAAAATAAATTAAAATAATTAATTAAGAGCCCATGGATTTTAGCTCACCTAATTAGCCCATTAGTTAATTCTTTTATCAATTAAAACAACTTGTATGGTAGACAAGATCATGTAACAAATTAATTAATAAATTAATGAACAAACAACTAGGTGTGCATGTGAGGACACGTGCATTGCACATGCACGTGCAATGGAACAAGAGAACGTGCAATGGAACAAGAGAGGGAGGCCGGCCAATTCATTAGAGTGGGAGAGTGGGAGAGTGGAGAGTTGGTTGTTCACTAGTGGGTAGTTCTTCTAACTCCCAAGTGCATCTTAGCCCTTCATCCAAACACATCTCAACTCTTCATTTGTTCATAATTTGTGTATAAATACTCCCCCCCCCCCCCCCCCCCCCCCCCCCCCCCCCCCCCCCCGCGTCACTCTTATCATTTGCACTTAGAAATTCTTAAAGAGAAAGAGAAATAGAAATAGAAAGAAAAAGACATTGTGAGAAAAAGATTGAGTGTGAAGAAATTGTGTGAGAGAAAAGATCATGATGAAATATGAAAATTTGTGAGTATGAACACTCAATTTTCGGTGAATATGAAAAGAGGTTAAAAACTAGAGTCTAGCTAAGTCCTTGCATCAGCATGAATGAATTTTGAAGAGAAATGTTTTAATAAAAGACCAAGATTAGGTCACTGTTATCAATTGATGGTTAAGACCGGTGTATAGGTAATGCTAACTCTAGGGAGTTAATTTATTCATGATTCAATTATCTAAAGACAACACAATAGTGAAGATGTGATAGAAGTAAGAGAAAAATACAAGTATGAGGGCCTCGAATTCACGGTGTGAGAGTTTTCATATGCTGTCTACATGATGCGTCATGTCATAACGTGAATTCATCTCCGGAATTATCGGGATCGTGACGACGCTTGTGGGGTGCTTGGTGACTACGTAGTGCCATTGTCCCATGTCGGAGATGTAACCCCCGTTCCCGTAAATACATATTTCCGGCATATTTTCAGTATTTCGACAATTTATAAATTTATTTTCTGCTAAACTGGTTTCGAATCTTCTACTAAGTGTTTTATAATCGATGATTACATTTATTTTGAATAATGATGTATTTTCTATTTATAATTAATCGACTATTTATATGTTATATTATTATTGTTTGGATTTTAATGAACTTGTTAATCTCAAATCCTATTATTATTATTATTATTATTATTATTATTATTATTATTATTATTATTATTATTATTATTATTATTATTATTATTATTATTTGTTGTTGTTATTATTATTAGTATTTTTATTTTATTTTTTGTTAAAGCCCACTAGTTTTGGTCTATATTACATTATTTAATTATTTAAATTGAAGCTCATCATCTAAATCCCAATTTTATATTTTGATTTCATTATTTATCTAACCTGAGCCCAAAGTTTAGCCCAATCTTATAACTAATTTATTAAATTGTTTTGAGCCCATAAACCAAGCCCAAATCTAAACCCAGTACATATATGTATTTGTATAGAATCAATCCTATATACTCACCAGCTCATTTTCTCATGTTCCCCCACTCTTCACACTCCTGTAACTACACCCCCCACTATCTCAACTACCCCCATTATAATATTTATATTATACTTATTATTTTATTAAAACCCACTCCCACCCGTTCTTTCTCTCTCCCCACTCTCTTTCTCTTTCTCCTCTATTTCCCAACCGAAACAGAGCATTCCCCTAACTCATCGTTTTCCTCCTCGCCTGATCCCATCGTCAGCCGTCATTGCCTACCTTCGCCCCAACTCGTCGTCAACCCTCCTCCATAGAGAACCCATCATTCTCCTTGACCCTGATCACATCGAAGCACACCTCATCATCTTCCTCGACTGCAACCTCCATCTTCAATCTCGCATCCCCGAGCTCCTGCCATTCCGTGGAACACCCCATCAACTCTCCTCGTCGACCCCCTACCTCCACTCCTCCTCATCGCAGTCCACCACCTTCCATCCCCCAGCACTCGACAACCCACCTTCATTTCCTCTGCTTGTCGTCGTCACCGCTACACCCTGCCATCCTCCCCCTGCCCTCCTCATCGAGCCGCCAGTCGCCATTTGAGCCCTATCGAGCCACCTCGACGCACTGATCCTCCGCACCTCCACTGTGCCTTCCCCTGCCCTGCCTTCTCCTGGCATCCACATTCGCCGTCCTACTCCCTGTCATCGAGCCAGTGCAGCGACCACCACCAGATTCATCCCGATCATCGCCAGCCTCAACCGAACCCATCGACTCCCTGCCTTTTGCCATTACCACTGTCGCTCCTCCGCCTGAACCCAGAGCACCCCGCTCTCCTTCATTTCTGCTCGACCACCGCCCTCCAGTCGCCTCGCTACACTCCGTCGAAGATCCCAAGCACCCTCTCATCGCCATCGAAGTCGAAGTCAAGCCGAGATCCGGTGTTCGTTGTTCTTGCCAAATTTGCCATTTTCCGTTTGGGTCCTTACTGTTGCTATGTGATTGAGTGGTTCTATTGTGTGCTGTTCTAAGGAGTTGCTAGCTGTTTGATGTTTTGGCCGGAATTTTGTTGTAGATGTTAGTGTCGCTGTGTGCTGTTTGGAGCTCTTGCTGGGTGTTTCTTTGCACGTCGTGTGCACGTGCCTTTGCGGGTGCGTGTATTGTACGTGTGTTACTCGTGTGTCACCATCGGGATTCTCATCCCATTATTCTTTTAATATTCAGAATCATCTCCTAACAGGCAAGCCTCTCTTGAACTTATTTTTATTGTTTCTAATTCAAGAAAACACTCTTTGAAATCCGGCAAGTAGTAATCAAATTGAATATCATATCTAATTGAACTCCATTGTTTATTTATTGTACCATGTTATTGATTCATAGTCTTCTCATCGTGTTATTATTGTTGACTTCAATCCCAAACCGTAAATTTATTGTACTATTGAACATTCACATATACTGCCTTGTCATTTGCCCAACTTTGTACTGAGGTTTCGTCTCGGTTCCTGACACAGAAACTTAAATCTTGCACTTAGAAATTGTAGTACACTGAGTCCATATATTGTTATGTTTTGCATATAAACCGTGTTTTCCATATTTAATGAATTGGACCATGTATATTTCATGTATTGTATAGTCTTGATATCATCTTCAAATTGTACTAGTGCTACCGGTCTCATCGATTGTACCTGTTGCATAAGTATTGATACCATAGTCCATATTGATCACATGCATATTCATAAATGATTGTTAATAAATGATAACAAGCCGGGGTAATAAGGGTCGACTTATAGTAGTGGACAATATAGGAGAGTGTACTCGGAAGGGGGCCAGTGTTTTCCGTATTGACATGTTATTGTTTTATCTATTGATTGTGGATTACTAACTACAGTATCCTGATTCATCGTATATTGATCATTTATATTGTAAGACCCGAGTACAGGACCTTGTAGAATTCACCACTATAGTCAAACGTTCACTTGATTGTATACACCCGAACATGTGGTATGGGATGCAGGATTGCGTGCATTAGTTAGGGTTAATAAAAGACTGATAGATATGAGATGAACACTGAACATTGACATTAATACTGAATAATGGTTATTAAGCATTGATTCCTGATTTCTGAATTATTGATTATCAGCTTTTGATTTTGTTATCGTTTATCATTTATTGACTCTGATATCGTTCCAATTTCTGTTCTTGTCATATAGTCCTTTATTTCCTATCTTACTGCCTCCTACTACTTGTTGCCCATAGCTTGCTCTAATGGGCATATTTTTTTTTCCCATCTCTAAATGATGAGATTACAGATATCATGGAGTGATAAATTGAAGGACTTGGAGAACTAATGTACTAATTGGAGTGGAATTGATAGTCATAGTTATTTTATTCATGTTATTTTATTTCCAGCATTGTATTACTTTTGTACTTTGTATCCCGGGCTTTGTTGACCCGTAATTGTTGTTTATTTCTAGTTGTTGGTTATCATGTTGGACTACTATATGTTTTATCTCAGTAATTGTTTATGTGATTATGTTTTTCTGCGTGGTTGTGATTATTCCTTTTTCATATTGTTGAGTTAAGATTGGTACAGCTTATGGATAATGTTAATATCATTCGCTGGGCCTTCGTCACAAGCTCGTATTCCCGTATTTTGGGAAGCAGGGCATGTCAGGAGGTGAATTGTCCATAGGTTGTTTACATGATGCGTCATGTCATGATGTGGGATTCCCCTCCAGGCTGTCTGGACATGGGCTCGTAACTCATAAAACATCTAGGATACTTACCGTAGTTACTGTAGTAGTTAAACTCATAATGAGGGATTCAACCCTACAAGATGAAGAACGGTTAAGGGCTTGCCCTCAGATTTATGTAGAATGGGATTCATAAGTTTGAACAAGTGTGCATTAGTGTCATGAAATAATAAATAACTGCATTAAGACTAAGTGCACAGTCACACATGACATCAATAAGATAGTCCCCCTTAGCTTTGTTTGTGATCAAGTGTGTGCTTTCCAAGTAAGAGAAATTAATGTATTATATCCTAGCGTCAGTTGTATACAACTGATGTGACCACAGCTTCTATGCAGGATGAAATGAATAAAAGGACTAAAGAAGGAATGTTGCTTAAAGAAATGTTTCAATTGTTATTTTAATTATGTATCATGTTGTAATTTATTTCCGCTGCGTTGATGTAAACATTGTTGTATAAAATTTTTAAATTCCTTATAAAATTGTACAAAATGAAGTGTAAAGATCCTGTAGAACTTCGAATTCAGGCTTATTTGAAATTCGGGGTGTTATAGAGCGGTATCAGAGCCACACTCCAAGTAGTACAAATTTATAAGGAACGGCACCCTAGAGTAGACATTAGAGTATGAGTTGGGTATAGAGATTTAAATGTAAGCTGCTTACATTTATGTTGCTCTATGATTGATGCTTCTTCTTCTCCCTCCCTAAAGATGGCGAACCACCATGATCTAGTAGAGGATGATGAATGACACATAATTGAAGAGGACTACTACCCCAGACAAGGAGATTCCGACGAAGAGGAAGAAGATCCTGAGGAATATGAAGGAGAACGGCCCGAGTCCCAAGAGACCACTCTGCCTCCGGACTCATCAGATGATTCATCCGATGAGGAAGAACCAGCACCGAGAGATCGCATCGAATCTCTTCAGAGGCAGGTGGAGACTTAGAAGGAGAGAGCAGACCAATTGCAGGCCCAATGTGCAAAGTTCAAGGAGAATATTGCCACCCTCAGCCATCGAGTTTGGGAACTCGAGAAGAGAAAGAACATGTATGATGTGCTGGAGGGAGAAGTAGCAGAACTATGGAAAGAGCTTAGGAAAGCCAAGATGAACCATAGGGATTAGAATATTGTATTATCTTATTATTCTTCGCATGGATGTTAGACGATGATTTAAATTTGAATGTAAAAAGTTCGAATTCAATGAAATAAAAAAGTTGATTTAAATTCATGTTTTTACTTCAAATTTAATGGATCTTACGAATCAGAGTATGGCTGGAAGGAGAGCGAGGAATGGAGAAGGGCCCAGTTGTGGACTCGACTTGGAAACGGAGTTGGCCAGGTCTATCAGACCATCAACGTCGTCGCCATGAACCAAAACCATAGGGGGATGCCTGCAGCACCAGTCCCTGAGGCAATCAAACTTGTGGAGTCATTCAAGTAGATGAAGCCACCGGTGTTTGAGGGAAAGTTAGACCTAGATGCAGCTGACAATTGGATTAGGCAAGTCGAGACTATTTTTGAGGTCTTGGAAACTCCAGAAGGTAACAAGGTGAAGCTGGCTACTTTGCAGCTTGAGAAGGACGCAGGTGTGTGGTGTCAGTCCATGAAGCGAACTATGAGAAATGGTTCTATCGACTAGGAGGACTTCTTGGAAGAGTTCCATGGTCACTACTTTCCATCCGACGTCCAAGAGAAGAAAGTGATGGAGTTCCTGGCACTGTAGCAGGGAAGCATGTCTATCAGGGAGTATGAGACAAGGTTTACTCAACTTTCGAGGTATGCACACAAACTTGTGATGGACGAGGCGAAGAAGGCTCGAAAGTTTGAGCACGGATTGAGGCCGAGTCTGAGATCAAGGATGATACCCCTTGGTATCAAGAGGTTTGACAAGCTAGTCAAAAGAGCTGCATCCACGGAGGAGGATATTGAGCAGTTTCATGCAGCCCAGAACAGGAGGAGCAATTGGAATTTCAGAAAGAGACCCGCAGGTTCTGGGAATGTCAGGGGGCAGCCACCAGCTCAAAGGTTCAAACCTACGGGGGCGAATGCTGTCAATGTGGCTGGAGGACCCGAAAATGGTTGGGTGAGACCTCCTGTGTTGACTTGTTTCAATTTTGGAGAGACAGTTCATTACAGATCTCACTACCCCAAACTGCAAAATTTTGCCCAAAAGGCACCAGTGCAGCAGGTGGGGAAGAAGTCGTACCAGCAAGGGCGAGTAATCGCTTTGACTGAGGTCGATGCTAATGAAGTGGATCACGTCATTACTAGTACGGGGATGGATGTTTAGAATTTTCTGTTGCTCTTTTCCCTGTTTTATTTAGTAAATACTATTATGTAATGGGAGTTTATTATGTAACAGGAGAACTTTATTAAATGGAAAGAAAGCTGTTATTCTGTTCGATATTGGATCCTCTCATACTTTTATATCACCTAAATTTGCTAAAGAATGTCTTTCCAGGCAAGGTCCTAACAGTAGCTACTCCATCAGGGAAAACTTTAACCACTGATCGGTATTATACAGACTGCAATATCAAAATTGGAGACAGGATCTTGGGATTGATCTGCCCGAGCTGAATATCCTAAGGTTCGATGTTGTCATTGGCATTGATTAGATGTTGGTGTACAGTGCAAACATCAAGTGTAAGACCAAGGAAGTAATAGTGAAGCCTCCAGGAGGTCCTGTAGTCACTTTCCAGGGAAAGAAAAGATGTTCAGATTTGGTGGCAGCTATCAGCAAGAAAAAGGTTCCGGTGGAGGTGCAGCAGATTCCAGTGGTTCAGGATTACCCGACTGTATTCTTGGAGGATTTTCCAGGGTTATCCCCGCATCGTGATGTAGAGTTCAGCATCACTATCCAACTAGGGATTGCACCTATTTCCAAGGCACCGTATAGGATGGCACCTGTGGAGTAGGATGAAGTTAAGCGGCAGATTGGAGAGCTTTTGGGGAAAGATTTTATTCAGCCAAGTGCGTCACCTTGGGGAGCACCGGTAATTACTGGTGAAGAAGAAGGATGGATTGATGAGGATGTGCATCGATTATTGGGAGTTGAATAAGGTAACTATTCAGAATAAATATCCAATTTCACGAATCGATGACCTGTTCGATCGTCTACAAGGGGCAACTACCTTCTGTAAAACAGACCTTCGATCGGGATACCATCAGGTTCGAGTGAAAATAAAAGATGTGCATAAGACTACATTCAGAACTCGATATGGGCATTACAAATTCTTAGTTATGCCATTTGGAGTGACGAATGCACTAGCAATTTTTATGGATATAATGAACAGAGTTCTGAGGCCGTTTATTGATTCTTTCATCGTGGTGTTTATCGAAGATATTCTTATGTACTCCAAGTCGGAGGAGGAGCACACCGAGCATCTGCTGAGGTTTTGAACTGATCCTCAAAAGATAGAGGCAGTGAAAGATTGGGAAAGGCCTACTACGGTGAAAGAAATCAGAAGTTTCCTTGGGTTAATCGACTACTACAGGAGGTTTATTCAAGGCTATGCTTAGATAGTCGTGCCGCTCACTGGTCTGACCAAGAAGAATGTAAATTTTAAGTGGACTGAGCAGTGTGAGGCAAGCTTTCAGGAGTTGAAAGAGAAATTGACTACTGCTCCCATTTTAGCTTTGCCTAGAGCAGGTGTTGAGTATGATGTCTTCAGCGATGCTTCACATTGTAGGCTTAGGTGTGTCTTGATGCAAGAGGGAAAGATAATCGCTTATGGGTCTAGGCAACTAAGATCGCATGAGAATAATTATCCGACTCATGATCTGGAATTGGCTGCGATTATCTTTGCCTTGAATCAATGGAGACATTACATGTACGGTGAGAAGTTAAACATGTACACGGACCACAAAAGTTTGAAGTACATCTATCAGCAAAAGGACCTGAATCTGAGGCAACGGAGATGGTTAGAAGTACTTGAGGATATGCGTCCTGAGATTAAGTACCATCCGGGTAAGGCTAATGTTGTTGCTGATGCACTTAGCGGTAAAAGCAGTTTGGCTCGTTTGATCACGACCCAGAGGCATCTTGCAGAGGAGTTAGACCAGGCTGGAATTGAGGTAGTTTTGCAATGTTTGGGAGCATCTTTGGCTCATTTGAGGCTTCAACCCATGTTGAATGAAAGAATTATAGAAGGTCATAAGGAGGATGCAGAGATTCAGAAGATGAAAGAGCATGTTAGCACAGGCAGATTATCAGAGTTTCAGATCAAGGATGAAGTGTTGTGGTTTGGAGAAAAGCTATGTGTTCCGGATCAATCAGAATTGAGGGAGAATATTCTTCAGGAGGCACTTGCCACTCTTTTGTTTGTACATCCGGGGAGCACCAAGATGTACAAGGACATCAAGCAGCATTTCTGGTGGTCAGGTTTGAAGTGTGATGTGGCTGAGTTTGTGGTGAGGTGCGTGATTTGTCAGCAAGCGAAAGTCGAGAATTAGAAGCCCGGAGGTTTGTTGCAACCGTTACCCATTCCGGAGTGGAAGTGGGATAACATCAGCATGAATTTCATCACGGGTTGCCCAAAAGTTCGAAGGGTAATGATGCGATTTGGGTCATAGTCAATCGACTAACCAAATCGGCTCACTTTTTGGCAATGAAACTCACTTCATCTATGGACAAGTTAGCCGAGCTGTATGTTGAGGAGATTGTCAAGCTTCATGGTATTCCGTTGACCATTGTGTCTGATCGAGATGTGAGGTTTACTTCGCATTTCTGGAGGATTCTTCAGGCAGCTTTGGGTACTAAGACGGATTTTAGCACCGCCTTCCATCCTCAGACTGATGGGCAGACTGAGAAGGTCAATCGAGTTCTTGAGGATATGCTTCGGTGTTGTGTTCTAGATTTTGGAGGCAGTTGGGAGAGGCATCTAGCTCTGGTAGAGTTTGCCTACAACAACAGTTTTCAGACTAGTATTGAGATGGCACCGTACGAAGCTCTGTATGGCACTGGCAAGAAGTGCAGAATGCCTACATGTTGGTTTGAAGTGGGGGAGCGGCAGATGTTTGGGCCCAAAATCGTGCAGCAGACCTCAGAAAAGATTGATTTGATCAGGAAGTAGTTAGTGGATGCTCAGAGTAGGCAGAAGAGTTATGCCGACAACCGGATGAGGGACCTTGAGTTCGAGGAAGGTGACCTTGTTTTCCTGAAGGTATCACCTAATAAAGGTGTGATTCGTTTTGGCAGAGGTGGGAAATTAGACCGAAGGTACATAGGTCCTTACAAGATATTAAAGAGGATTGGGAATACTACTTACCGGTTAGAGTTACTGGAAGAGTTGTCTCATGTGCACAATGTCTTCCATGTGTCTATGTTGAGAGGTTACATTCCAGATCCAAGTCACCATTTGCCCGAAGTGCAGGAAGGTTTGCAGTTAGATCTGAGCTATACTGAGCGGTCAGCTGAGATTGTGGATCATCGGGAGAAGTTCTTGAGGAACAAGACGATACCAATGGTCAAAGTAGTCTGGAGAAACCAGTTGGTTGAAGAGGCTACTTAGGAATCGGAGGAGAGGATGTTGAAGGATCACCTCCGAGCTTTTTGTTTGATTGTATTATTTTCTTTCTTCTTTTATGTTTTGTTTCTCACTCTTTAAGCATAGTTCTAGGGACGAAACTATTCCAAGCAGGGAGTGTTGTAACATCCTGAATTATCATATAATTAAATATAAATTTTTTCATTGATTACATGTGTTTCGCACGTGCAAATTAATGTGTGTATTTGGCTTTAATATTATTTTAATGTCATGAATAAACATCTTCTTTCTCTTTTAAAAATCCTATTATTATTTATTATTAATTCTTAGGCCTAATAGCTTAATTCTAACCCACCCAAATTAAATTGAATTAATTAATTAAGAGCCCATAGATTTTAGCCCACTAGTTAATTCTTTTATTTATTAAAACAACTTGTATGGTAGACAAGATCATGTAACAAATTAATTAATAAATTAATGAACAAACAAATAGGTGTGCATGGAGGACACGTGCATTGCACATGCATGTGCAATGGAGCAAGAGAGGGAGGCCGGCCAATTCATGAGAGTGGGAGAGTGGAGAGTTGGTTGCTCACTAGTGGGTATTTCTTCTAACTCCCAAGTGCATCTTAGCCCTTCATCCAAACACATCTCAACCCTTCATTTGTTCATGAGTTGTGTATAAATAACCCCCCCCCCCCCCCCCCCCCCCCGCGTCAGTCTGATCATTTGCACTTAGAAATTCTTAAAGAGAAAGAGAGAAAAAGACATTGTGAGAAAAAGATTGAGTGTGAAGAAATTGTGTGAGAGAAAGAAAGAGAGGGTGTGTTCTTGTTCATTGGAGGCCGGCAAGTAAGATAGGAGAAGCCCCAGGTTTGTTCTAGGAGGAGGAGTTCTATTGCACAAGCTAGGAGGAGAAGGCTAGGATCAAGGAGTAGGGAAGGCAATCGTGCTTTCAAATAGAAATTTTTTTATGAATATGCTAGAACAAATAGAAAAAAATTGCCATATAATTACTTAAAAAGGCTAGTAAGGAAAAAGAGAACCCTTGATTGTCAACATGAGAAAACTAGTAAAATGGATTGAGATTAGTGAGTTAAAATTTATCATGATGCCTTATTAATATATTTCATGCTAGAATATTTAATTTAATGAACCATGCTTGTATGAAAATTGTGCTTGTGAATGAATTGTGTAAAGTAGTGTGTAGAATGTAAAATAACACCCATGGATTTTGAAATCAATTGATTAGTATGTTGCAATAAGTGTTGAATTTTATTTATATTGCATGAATAGTATTATATCCACTTGATTGTCAAATATGTGTCTTTTAGAATCATAAGAAAAGGAATTAGTTTTGTAAAGGATAAAATTAATTTAAGAGAATTAATTATGTTAAAGAATGAAAAATTATACAAAAATATTGTAAATAAATGTGGGGAACAAGTAGATAAAAGATTTAGCAAGAAAGGAAATTTCAATGTCAATAAATACACTAATTTTTCATTACTCAAAAGAAATAAAAGGAATAGTTTCTATTATGTTGTTGAAAATAAGAATTTTGTAAATTTAAATAAATATACTATATTGTTTTTCAAAAAAACACATTCTGGAAAAGATTTAGATTTTGAATAAGTACAAATCTATTGAGATATTAAAGAAAGAGTTAGATACAGGTTAGTAGAATAAAGCAATTTTAACTCTGGATTATAACAGAAATAGAATTTGGGTATATTGGCTTTCGGTGTGTACAATAATCGTATTCATGGGTTCGAGTCTTGGAAGACTCTATTTTTATTAAAATTCGATTTTTACTCGAGCATCTGAGGATCAGTATAAGGGACTTTCGAGTTCCCCTTATATCGCTAACCGCTGTTGGGCTTTCCGGTCTTCGAATGCGCTTTAGGTCTATTACTGTAGCAAGGTGGAGGTCAGGGGTTTGAACCTTGGCGCTGGCTTTTAATGTATAATTTGATTTTTGGGTATTTTAAGAGTTTTAAAAAGTAAAAAAAATTGGAAAAAATTCTAATATTCTTCTAAAATTACTTAGACTTCATAAAAATTATTTCTACAATATTTTGACATATTATAGTGAGAATTGGAAGTAATTTTGGGAAGAAGAACTTGATAATTTTTCTTAGAATGTGACTTTTGAATAATTAAAGAAAAGGAAAATTTTGAATGTAAAGAATTTTGTGTAGAGATTCAATATTGAGATTTTTGACATAAAAAATTTGAGTAAATTAATAAATGAAATTTGATGTTCTAATATATGCAAGTGTGCATGGAAAAATGAAATAAAAAGATCATGATGAAATATGAAAATTTGTGAGTATGAACACTCAATTTTCGGTGAACATGAAAAGAGGTTAAAAACTAGAGTTTAGTTAAGTCCTTACATCGGCATGAATGAATTTTGAAAAGAAATATTGTAATAAAAGACCAAGATTGGATCGCTGCTATCAATTGATGATTAAGACCGGTGTAGAGGAAATGCTAACTCTAGGGTGTTAATTTATTCATGATTCAATTATCTAAAGACAACACATTAGTGAAGATGTAATGAAAGTAAGAGATAAACACATGTATGAGGGCATCAGATTCACAGTGTGAGAGTTTTCACAGGCTGTCTACATGATGCGTCATGTCATTACGTGAATTCATCTCCTGAATTATCGGGATCGTGGCAGCACTTGTGGGGTGCTTGGTGACTATGTAATGCCATTGTCCCTTGACGGCGGCGAATTGTTTATAGGCTGTCTACATGATGCGTCATGTCATGACATAGGATTCCCTTCCAGGCTGTCTGAACATGGGCTCGTAACTCATAAAACATCTAGGATACTTACCGTAGTTATCGTAGTAGTTAAACTCATAACAAGGGATTGAACCCTACAAGATGAAGAATGGTTAAGGGCTTGCCCTCGGATTTATGTAGAATGTGATGCATAAATTTGAACAAGTGTACATTAGTGTCATGAAATAATAAGTAACTGCATTAAGACTAAGCGCACAGTCACACACGACATCAATAAGATAGTCCCCCTTAACTTTGTTTGTGATCAAGTGTGTGCTTTCCAAGCAAGAGAAATTGATGTATTATATCCTAGTGTCAGTTGTATGCAACTGACGTGCCCACAGTTTCTATACAGGATGAAATAAATAAAAGGACTAAAGAAGGAATGCTGCTTAAAGAAATGTTTCAATTGTTATTTTAATTATGTATCATGTTGTAATTTAATTCCGCTGCGTTGATGTAAACATTGTTGTATAAAATTTTTAAATTCATTGTAAAATTGTACAGAGTGAAGTGTAAAGATCTTGTGGAACTTCGAATTCAGGCTTATTTGGAATTCGGGGTGTTACAAAGTGATTTCATTTAGATAAAGGTCAAATACGCCTTGTAATGAACAAACTGTCAAAACCTGCGCGAGCTAAGCCTTTTAGCATGAACTTGATATAACACCAAAGAAAGGCGTTGTTGATGTTGTCTCTCATACTAGGTAGGAACTTTCCTCTTAATTGTTAGAGATTATGAGAGATAATAACAATAGAAATTAGGGTTAATATCCTATACTAAGGTGCTTGAGATATTTACCTTAGGTATCATGATTGGCATACCTAGACTACTATCATAAGCCAGTATTTATAGGCTAAATACTAGTTTGGGTGCTGGGTTCTCAACCCACTCAACCTATAGTCCGATATCCATACAATTAGTACGTGTAACACACGTGTTACCCATAGAATAATATTACACATAATATTATTCATATAGTGAGAATATACCTATATATCTAACAATCTTCTCCTGTATTCTCAATATATAAACGTACTGGATTATCTCATCAGTTCAACATGAAACTAACTAGCTGATAGCAGTTTTTAAATAGAAGAAATGCATAACACAAAGTACAGTTCATAAAGACAAAATCAATTATAAAACCGAATAGTTCAAAAAAGACTAAACCAAAATAATTAAATAGTTCTTAAACCATATCACAATGTTGATAGATTCAACTCCTCCATTTTGCTAGCATATTACAAACAAGAATATCATGAGACACATCTATAAGAATTATAGCGAATTTAATATAGTATCTAGTTCCATAAAAGACTTAGTACAATTCATAATTAGCTTAGCAAAAATATAGCGCAAGCATCGCAATCAAGTTTCTTTAACAGTATAAAGAACAAGAACTATTATAGTTTCTACACAAGAACTATACTATGTTTCATATTGAAATGATAAAACAGTCAAATCAATTATGGTTAATTCTGAATCATTATAATTGGAATGAAATAAGAATCTATAAAAAAGATATATCATCAAAATTGGATTGATATAACGACATTCTAAACATCGAAAACACATCAACTAGTTGTCACAATTTCTTTTGGAATAATAAGATGATTCTAAGTAATTTATGAAAATATATAGCATCATCAAAATTGGAATGAACTTATATATTAACAAAATTTACATTGAACTTTTCAAATTATCTAAAGCATATCAACTGCCTAAAATTGATGCTTAAGTTTGAACTTCTCTATGGTTCCAATTGGATTCTAAATTTCAAAACAATTAGGATGTTAAAGTTTTTGACTCAATAACATTTAACTCCATTTTCCCACAGTTTTGATAATTAGATCACTTTCAAGTCTCTTAGCAAGAGGGTTAGCTAACTTTGGCTCAATAGCACTTAATCTATGAGAAAGTTCAACTAGGCTTCTTTCAGCCTTAATATACTCTTCTGACTATTATAGAGTGAGTTATGAGCTACAGTGCATTGTAGCTTGATAGTCGACGAATAAAATTAGAGAGTTACTTAAACTTATTAATGGCTTACTAGCAACAAAATCTTCAATCCACTCAACCTCTTCTCATGCAGATGATAACACATAGAGGTCTGATTTCATGAATGATAGCACAATGCATGTTTGCTTTTTAATTTTCATAACATTTCTGTTCCTCCTAGTGTAAATATATATCCACTAGTTATCGACTTTCACTAAATTCTGAGCATTATAACGCATCAGATCATCCATTCAGTCATGAAGAATGACTAGAGTAGCACAAAGAAAACACTTGAGCACCTCTGAAGTATCTCATTAGCCTCTAAGGCTCTCCAATGTGTATTAATAGGACTACTAGTGAATCTGCAAATCATACTTACCTCAAAGACTATGTACGTTAGTGCAGATCTTTGTATATATGAGACTTTCAATAAGTTAGAATGATCTAACTAGCTCATAGTTGCACCATCATTAAGTGTCAACATTTATCATAATCATAAGATGTTTCAAAATACACTTTCAATAACTATGTTCCCACTTTTGGAACACTTTATTGATTTGATGAGTTTGACTAAGGATTATCCTTTGCCAACAGAAACTCACCCTTATACCTAATATGTTGTCCACAACACCTAGGTGTTTCATGCTGAATTCGTTGGATAGCACAATTTTAACTTCATTTATAATAGAGAGGTCACTTCCACCAGGAAGCATGTCAATAATATACAAATGAATGAGAGCAATTATATTTGACACATCACAGAATTAAAGACATTTATCTGGATTACTTTATTCAAATCTAAGCTCTTTAAAATTTGTCAAATTATTTATCTGTGCCTCAGTTTGAATGCATGTTTTAAATCATACAATGATTTTACCCATTTGTAAATCTTATTCACTAAACATATTAGTGCTAAACTCTTAGCATAAAACTATTCAGTACAAAACTTTTCAATTTAAAATATTCAGTACAAAATCTTTTAATACAAACCTGTTTAAACATCTTTCATGAATAATAAAATTTTTAATAGATATAAGAGTAAGAAGAATACTTATTGTAGCAATATGACAGACATGTGAGTAAACTTCAAACAAATCTTTTCCATTTATCTCAGTCAATCCTTTAGCTACTGGAAGTGCATTAAAATTGCTACTGAACAATTCAAAACTAAGCTTCTTCTACAAAACCCCACTTACTTACTATAGTTTTAGCCCATTTCGGCAAATCAACTAAATTAAAGTATTATTGTATAACAACAAATTCATTTCATTATCTACTAAAGACTCTTCTTAGCTCATTTGCCATTGAAATTTTAAGTGTCAGTAAGGCTAGTTCTAAATTCTAAGTGTGAACTATTGACCATGCCTGTAGGACTAGATAGTATCATACATTTATCTTTGATGAACACATCCTCAAAGAACTCTGCAAGTCTAGATTTTTCTAATAAAAATTAGATAAATTCAACATCTGTCCATAGAATTACATTCTGCACTTTCTATGCACACACAAATATTTGTTATAGGTGCTACTTTGGCCCTTCTATGGTCAAGTAGTCTACCAAATATACCGCACCACATGTTTTCACTTTTAACAAAATTATTTGTATTTTTATGCCGTTAATCAACAAGGTATAAATAATTTTGAGTGTGGTAACAAATTATGAGTATGATTAATAAAACAACATCACCCATCATTACATAAAGTCAAACAAGCAATCAATAATCATAGAATTCAACATTTCACCGAGTGTTTGATTCTAACTTTATCAATACCGTTTGACAATGGTAAATAGAGTGTATTAGAGATTATGCCAAATACAAACTTCTCTAAAATTATCAAAACATATTCACCACCTCTATCAAATCAGAAACTTTTTTTATCTTAGCATTTAACTAAATTTTTAATTCATTAAAAAACGTATGTTACAACCTCCATATATGACAAATATTCAGTAACTATCTCCAAGAGTAATTAAATACATCTGACCAATCATTATCTCATCTAGTCATAAAGCTACTGAGATCACAAATATCCGAATGTATTGACTCAAAAAATTGTGTACCCTTAGAAGCCATAATAAATAATTTTCTAGTGATCATAATCTGAGTACAAATTTCACAATTGTCATATTTAATAAGGTGTCATTTAGCAGAATTATGAGTTTTAACAAAAACCAATAATTTAGTAGTTCACATGTCCTAGCCTATTATGTTGTATTCAAGGACTACACAAATTAGAACTACTATTATCAGTTGTTTCGTTTGTTGAACTCAACTTACACATGTCATTGACTATGATCTGCACATTATAAAATATTACCAATATGAGTTAATACAGAATTACTCTACCACATTTCACAAAACTATTTATTTTCTCGTGTAGTTCTAACAATGTCCATATGCTCTCAAACACATTGAGCGATGAGTTCATTTTTTTTATTTGATCTTCACATCTTCGAAATGCTAAACGAGATAATGACTAACATGTTATATTTCAACTTTGGACACACAGTACAATGAACGAGAAAGAACAAAACATAACTAATTGAGTCATATCCTGCATTAAAAGATGTTCTCTCCTAAGTTACAGACATTTGTTATACATCTTAAACATCAATATTTATTAGAGAAGCAAACATACAATCTCACACAAACTGCAAGAAATGGGTTTGTCAGTATATATCTATACACACAGTATGACAAAGCACACTTAACAACCCTAAACATGCTAGTTTTTATAGTGAGATTAACTATGATCTAAAACTCTCATTCATGTGATCAAACGCACAAAACGTTAACACATTCATCACATGAAAATACTAAGAAAGATTAGAGTATATCATACCGACATTTCAAGTTAGAAGTATTTTTTAAATTCGATGGAGAAGTCTGCATAGTGCAGACTTATGCTACCGTGATGCAAATCTATCGTCTCCAATACACACAATTTGTAAGTAACTTTGAAGTTCCTACATTCATCAGATTGTTAAAGATTATCCAATTAAATGAATTATTAGCTCTATTAAATTCTAAGAACAATTTAACTGAAGATACAACTTTATATTCAAAGCCTATAATTTATCAAAATAAATATTTGATCCTTAGCACATAGCCAAAACAGTTTCAAACTTGTATCTAATTAAGTAAAGTTTTAAACTTTAGCACTCAACAACAACAAAAAATAAAATATAAATGCAAGTAAAGATCTTATCTTTAATTTTAGATATGATCCAGTCCAAACAGCATCCCCATTTCTCGCATCATCTCCAACAATCACATTTGCATCTTATATCGTGCTTTCTTCTTCCAACGAATCTTGATGAAGATCAAGGAGTAGTGGAGGGTTAAATCTGAATCAGAAGTACACTGCCTTAGATCCCGTACGAGGCCCCAAACACCAAACAGCGATCTGAAGTACACAACACCAAGTCCACTTCAAGTGGATCTGTCACCACACACACATATCTGATCCCTTGCCCAACACCAAACACCAGACACCACAACGAACCAATCAATAATCAGGTATGATACATGAAGCACCAAGTCAACAAGTGGATCTGTCACCTACACAAGGATTTGATCCCTTGCCGAATACCAAACATCGAAACGAGCCAATCAGAAAATCGGATCTGATCTAATCCCTTAACCCGATCACACGGTGATCGATAGAGGAGAAGGGGGTGTAGCGGTGAGGTGGCTGGCGGTGGTGACCCTGGCGGCTTGCGGTGTCCCCAGCGATGGCGGTAGCCATCTGCTCCTATCCCCAGCGACGGTGAGTCTAACAGGTCTCGATCACTGTGTGTGATTGGGGTAGAGGAGAAGGGGTCGCGGTGGATGCGACGGGTGGTGGTGGCCGAGGCGGAGGCTTGTTCCGACATCGGTGATGGCGACGAAAACAGATGCTACCAGCGACGATGACGGATTCCGACGAACGGTCAACTCCGACTTTATCTCTCTTAAACTCAAAATTAAAATATATTATCTCAAGATTGTTAGAGATTATGAGAGATAATAACAAAAGAAATTCTGATTAATATCTTAGACTAAGGTGTTTGAGATATTTACCTGAAGTATCAAGATTGGAATACCTAAACTAATATCACAAGTCAGTATTTATGGGCTAAATACTGGTTTGGGTACTGGGTTCTCAACCCACTCAACCCGCGGTTCGATATCCATACAATTAGTACATGTAACACATGTGTTATCCATAGAATAATATTACACATAATATTATTCATACAGTAAGAATATACCTATATATCCAACATTAACAACATCTGTTGGCGATTATCACGATCGTCGTTGAAAGGGTTATCGTATTCACTTCTAGAGTTTACTCCTAATGTCTGAAGGAATGACTCTTAGGCTCTGATATCATCTAAGGCATGATGGAATATAGATGAGCGTTTTTTCTTGTACAAACCAACGTTTCTTAAATCCACAAGAGTTTTCTCGAGCCCAGGGGAAAATAAATTTAAGAAAAGGTTCTTCTTTTTTATTGAAAATAATACAAAGTCCGAAAAATATAAGATGACTCATAACTCCTTTAAATAGGTTAACTAAACTTGCGGAGAAAAAAATAAACTAACTTATTTTTAAAGGAAACAAATAACTAAAATGTCCCTAAACTAGGAAAACATAAAAAGATACCTTATTCGAGACAAAATAAATGTTGAAAATTTGACCAAAAAGTTGTCGAAGCTGCCCAAAACTCCTAAAGATTCGTCGTGGCAGTCGACTTGAATTTTATCATATTTCAATCAAGAGTGAACAAATGGTTGAGTGTTCAACTTAGCAGCCCACTATCAAGAATAGTTCTCTAGGTTTGAACAGTCGACCGTTCCAGCTTGTTGGCTGGTGTTGCTGCTACATTACTGTTGTGTTTAAATTGCTTTTGTTGCTTGTTTTTAGATTGCTTTTGTTATTAGTCCCAACTTTTTATGAAAAATTTAAATAGATGATTATGGTTAAATTATTTATTTATTATTATTATTTTGAAAATTATCATTTGTCATGACAGGTCTATTAACTTTCAGTCTACTAGTCCGGTTATATTTGGTAAATTAGTTTGAAGTCTTATATGACCCTAAAGGATAAACTAATATTAGTATTGTCTCTAATCTAATTTAACAATATATTAATTTTATTGATTTTTTTCTTGGGTAACTATTATTCGAGGGCACAACTTCAATAATGTCCACCTTACCTTGAAGCCACAACCTAAACTGGGAAAACCTCAGAAGTTTATACTCTATTTTAGACTACATTCCTTGTACCTTTGCCAATATTATTGACTTGAACTTCCCCCCGCCTCTTTGACACAACATCCTTACCTCCCATCAATCACCCTGTTGACTCGGCAGATAAAAACCTCATGCCACTTATTAACTTGACACCTATAAATCTCGTTAATGACTTTGTTGACTCAACAAGACAATGCTTTCCTCAAACCCTTAAGACTTGACAAAGCCTCCATCACCATTCCTTTTTCTGTGTGCTAGACTTGACAAACTCTTGCACTTGACAAAACATCTGATACCAATTGACTTACAAAATAACTCATTAATACTCCACATTAGCCCATGAATCTATACCATGGCCTCTAATAAAATTGGTTTTGACTTGGGCAATTAACCTTCGGTCCACCAATCTATATAGATGTTTGGTAATCATTCATTGCGATGGTTAAATTAAATTAGACTGTCAATTCCACTGAGAGATTTTTCCTTTTAGGTCATTAGGATCTTACACTAGTTTATCAAATATGAATTGGTACTAAGAGCATCCACAATCGTTTGCTAAAAAATATGGCAAAATGGCAAATGAAAATAGTAACGTGAGAATTCTAATATAACGGTGATTGCTAAAATTTGAGAAAGACAGTACATATTGTTTCGTCCATTTTTTTAGTTAATTAATTAATGATTAGATATTAAAATATGTTAATTAAATAAATTAAATAATAAAATATATCCTAACCTACTTAATTATACACTAACCTAAGAATTATACACTAACCTAATCATTTTTTTGGACTAGACGGGACATGTTGTCCCGTTTCCCGTCCAAGCCAAAAAAGCTTGAAACGGGACAGCATGTCTCGTTTGAGCGATTTTTGATTTTTGATTTTTGATTTTTGATTTTTTTTTTGTTCAGACGGTACATGTACCGTCTGATCATTTTTATATAAAAAAGGTCAGTCTGATCCCATTAAAAAAAAATAGGGACGATACTGTTGGGTTTATGTCTTGCATACTATATTGGATAAGAAGACGATGAGACGATGGAAGAATCGAGATGATCGGAGACGAAGTGGAGGCAAGGAAATAGTCAATGGCTGTAGTTGCAGAAGTTGCGGTCGACCGGTCATAGGGTGCAGAAGTCCCGAGAGGGGGACGGTCGACCGACCTTGGGGGTGCGGTCGACCGATCGCGGCGCTGATGGGTTTATTGGGTCTGATCTTGGTGATTCGTGAGAAGCCCAACTTGTTCTTCAAGTTAGATCTGACGCCTCCTATCGTAGGGTTATCTCTTCAGGAATATTCAATGGTTACTGTATCAAGATATCAAACTAGGTTTTCTCTAGATCTCTATATATTGTTGTTATTGGCCTCCATTGAGAACCAAGAGAGAGAGAGTATTTCATTAAAGGAGAGATTGAGTGATTCTCTAATTGTAAATAACTAGTACTTGCTGGTGAGGCTTGTAGAGGGTCATGATGAGAAGTGTAATATTCTTGTATCTTCTCTAGTTGAATAACATCTTGGGTTTCTTCTTCCCCGGATTAAGGCGAAAGCCCTAACCGGGACAAATTTGTGTGCTTTGGTGTGTTTGGTATGATCTCATGTGTGCTTGGTAGTTTGTATTGATTGCATTGAATAACGCAACAAGATCTTGAAAGAGGGGTTTCTTGTGGGAAATCCCTAACAATTGGTATCAGAGCTTCGGGTTCAAGGGTTTGTTCGAGTTCCTTGGTGTAATGCCCCGATTTTCATTTATGAAAATTATTTATTTATTTTGCACGTAGTGTGCACGTGCAAATTTTCGTAATCTGGAATCTTATAATTATTTTCATTATGGATGATGAGTATATGTATATATATGTGTGTGTGTGTGTGTGTGTGTGTGTGTGTGTGTGTGTGTGTGTTCTTTAATTATTTTTATAAAGGCCCATTTTTCTTCAAATAAACATAAGCCTTTTTTTCTAGTCCAAATCTAATTTATTTAATTTCTTTATATAAAACTATTATTTTGGCCCATTAATTAAAGCCCATGTGCTATTTTTATTTTAATTACAACTTGTAATGTAGAACATCTTTTAAAAATTATTTTTATAGAAAATATAATGTACAACTTTTTTTGGAGGACTAATGCATGCACGTGCATTGCACGTACACGTGCAAATGCACGTACACGTGCAAATGCACCATGTGAGGCCGGTTTTTGACATGGAGGGAAAATGAAAAAAATGAGTGGAGTCATTGGTGGTGGTTGCTTGATCATAGTTGGTTACCATAACTCCCCCTTGAATCCTAGCCTTTTATTTCTAACTCCTAGTTTGATCCTAGCCTTCCATTCACTCCAAATTTTAGTATAAATACCCCCCCCCCCCCCTAGCCTAGTTATTTTTGTACTCTTTATTTCTCCACAACCTATAGTATAAAATACATTGTTGGTAGTATAGTAAGTGAGATAAAAGATTGAGATTTGTGTGTGAGGGAGTTGTGCTTGCATCAAAAAGGGAAGGCCGGCATCAAGGAGCTCGGGTGGCATTTTGGAAGGCTTGGGTGCACATCGAGGAGGAGGAGGAACGCACTTTTGGCAAGGACTTTTAGGAGGTGTTGCAATTGTATTTCTCTCCAATTAAGGTGGGTTATTTTCCATGTTTCTAATTATAAAGCATGCTAAGATTGAATTGAAATATTAATGCATGAAAAAGATTAATAAGAGTACATTTTAATTGGGGAAAATGGCTTATTAGTTGATTGGAATGTTGATAAATAGCTTGTATGTGGTTCCATCATCAAACTTAAGTTGTGTATAAAATAATTATAGCTATGGATTGCTTGAAGAAAAATTCATTGTTAGCATAAAAAACTATATGCAAATGTTAGTAGATGAAAATATTGTTTTATGTGCTTGAATGAACCTTTTGTGATAGTGTTGTAATGAATGACTTAAAATATATTTTGTAGGTTTGTGGAATGAATACAAACAGGGAATTGATATAGAGAATATTGATGTTAAGTTAGATAAGAAATGTCGAAAAGGAAATGTGGTAGTAGTAGCATACAATTTAAACTAATTGTATGCAAAATATGTGTTTAATTATTGGAAAAGTTATTTTTAAATTACTGGAGTATAAATTATTATGGGAATAATTAATCTGGAAATTTACAATAAGTTTAGTAAAAGCAAAACTCAAATGAGAGCTTTTGAAACATCGAAATGTGCTATTAGACAGAGGGTTGATTTAATTAAAATGCAAGTTGTATTGAGACAACTTGAGCCTATAGCTCAAGTGGTCGGGAGGCTTCTAATTGCTACAGTGTGCGGTTGGGTTCTCACAGGTCGATGGTTCGATTCTTGTTCGCACCATATATTTTTGTTGCACACTTAAAAATTAATTAAGCTTCAGCCGAGAGCATTTAAAGCTCTTAATCCCCTTTATATCGATTGGCGCGATCGGCCTAGTGGTCAGAGCGTGCGGCTTGTTTCCCTGTAGTTGTTGGTTCGAATCCTGGTCTCGGCCAGTATTAAACTTTTTGGAAAAAAATGATTTTTGATGGTCTTTGATGTTTAAAAATTATGAAAAAAATATTATTATTATTCTAAAATTATGTGGGACTTATGAAAAATAAATTGGGATTTATTAAAATGAAATATAGTATATTTTTTAGAACAAAAGTGTAATCGGAACTTTGGTTCTACACTTATATTTTGGTGAAAGTTGTACTTTGCAAAAGAACTTAAAATAAAGTGCTAGAAAGGAAATATAAATAAGAAAGAAAATATATGAAGTGAAGTGGTATGAATTATTCTTATTGAAGAATAGTGTGATAATTATGAGTTGTGAATATTTATTTTGACCATATAATTGGTGATATGATTTTTAATGTGGAAATAAATATTTGATGAAATGCATACATGATAATTGAATTCCATGTATGTTTATGGACTTATGAATAATTTAGAAATCATGTGATTGGAAAAGAGAATGTTATTGAGCATGAAAACTCAAACATATGAATTGTGAATTGAAATTGAAAATTAGAGTGTAGCCAAAACTCACACCGGCAAGTGAAAGTAATGAATTATGATTATTGATATTGAAAAGACCAGTTTGGGTCATTGTGAAATGAAAGAAATAAGACCGGTAGTAGTGAGAGGGCTAACTCTAAGAGATTGATTTTGTTCATGATTTCATTAAACTTAAGAATTTAGTACATAGTGAAGATGTGATGAAAGTAAGAGAAAAACACAAGTATGAGGGCCTCGAGTCTACGATGTGGGTGTGATCCACAGAATGCATGCTTGATGCATCAAGACATGGTGTGGGCACTACTCGAGAAGGATCGGGATCTTGGCGACGCTTGTGGGATGTTTGGTGACTGCAAGAGGATCGTGTAACATGAAGGAGGCTGAATTGCCACAGAATGCATGCTTGATGCGTCAAGATATGGCGTGGGATTTTCCTCCAGGTTTTCTGTACACGTGCTTGTACTCATAGATCATCTAGGATACTTACCGTAGTTACAGTAGTAGATTAAGTCATGACGAAGGATTGAACCCTACAAGATGAAGAACAATTAAGAGGCTTGCCCTCAGACCTATGTAGTATGGGATGCATAAAATCCGAACAAGTGTGCATTAGTGTCATGTAATATAAATAATTGCATTAAGGACTAAGTGCACAATCACAACACGACATCAATAGGGTATTCCCTTTAGTTTGATATGTGACAAGTTTGTGTTTGTTAAATATGGAAAATCAGTTATACTATTTCCGGCATAGAGAGGATGGCCGTGTATAATGTTCGTCGGTTGAATAAACTGACGTACCCACAGTTTTGTATGCAGGGTAAATGACATGATAAAGATTAAAGAAGCACAGATGCTTAGAGATTATTCAAATGTTGATTATTCAAATGTTGATGTACATTCATTTAAATGTTGTAAATTTGCTTCCGCTGTACAATGTAAAGTGTAAAGTTTTCATGTAACTCTGATGTAAAGTGAAAAGTTTTAAATTCCTTGTAAAATTATACGAAAGAAGTGTAAAGATCCTGTGGAATCTCGAATTCAGTGTATTTTTGGAATTCGGGGCGTTACACTTGGAGATGACGGCAGATCAAATCACGAAGATCAAGTGGTTTAAAGACAAGATCAACTTTAATCTCTTGAAGGTGGACATGCATGAAGCATCGGTTTGACAGGACTTGGATCTAGTTCTAGAAGGAGATAAAAGGGAGACCAATCGGCACAAAGCAGGAGAAGTGGAAAAAGATGTGTTCAGAAGCCTTGGGTTTAATCCGGTTGTCATTGATGAACAAAGTCAGGTATAGGAGAAGTACGACGAGTCTTTGGGCAAGATTCAGAATTGACTACTCGGGATCGTCGTCACAAGTTCGGATGCACCAGCAAAGAAAGTTGTGGGGTTTCTCAATGAAGGAAAGTATCGCTCTTGTAGATCATGAAGTGGAGTTCAATATGGAGTTATCTAAACTGAGAGCGTTCAACGCAGATAATCTAAGGGTTTCCAACTCAATATATTCACCATCAAATCCATCCAACATGATAACCATGCTAGGCGAGAAATCTACCAATAAGAAAATTTTCATAGCAGGTATGATCAAGGGGTTGGAGGAGGATGCACTTAAGAAGGAGAGTTAGAAATCGGCGTCAACTTCTGTGAGTTGCTTGGAGGTGGATTGTACTTTGATTGGAAGGGAAAGTGTATGTCGGGATAAGGTCTGTGGCCACCAGTGCAAAGGGATTGAGCATTACATGAGAGACTGTTGCAAGCGATTGAGTCAGAGAGGTGCCAAATTAAGTGCCGCTGAATCAGGTGAAGGCTTAAACAGTGCTTTTGTTTCAAGTTCTTTAGATGTGATTTCCGGTAGTTCTTTTGATTCGGTTAGTTCTTCTCAAGTTTGCTCCGAGAGGGAGATGATTTCTACTTGCAAATCTGCATCATATCGTTGTGTGGGAATGAAGTTTGATAAGATTTGTAAAGTAATGGTTTCTACTTACAAGTTTGTGTCATGTCGTTGTGTGAGAATGAAGATTGACAAGACTTGTGAAGTAAGATGTGAGAAAACAAATGAGTCGAAGATGACAGGCAGAAGGGGACACACACTAGAAGAGGGCATGCATATTTTTTTGATGAAGCGGAGCCCTAATTCCATGAGAATTCTAGATGTTCAGGACTGCATGTACACAGATCCAGGTGGATTTAGTTCAGTTTGGGAAAGTTATCGTGAGGTGATGAAGGGTAAGAGGGGGATTGGGCAGGATCAGCACAACCTCTACCAGCTTTGGAGGAACAGAAAAACTTGCGCAGGTATTTTGAAGCCCATTGTTCCTAAAGCACTATCCAGTATGCCGTCACTAGAATCATCCGAGCGAGACTACGACGTTCGAATATCATCGGAAGGTGGAGAAAGCCTTGAGATAGGTGGAGTTCGTGTGGAGAGTGACACCTCCATGATTACATCTACTGGGGTGTGCCCTTAAGGGGGCATACAGCGGGAGAAAAACAGGTGGAGATATATTCAACTAGCAGAGGAAGCCATTGAAACGAGTTGTTTGTAAGAAGAGAAGGAAAAGAGTCTAGAGGATTTCAAATCACACAGGTGTGGATTCATGAGTATGCAATCCAAGGTAGAGATTGTTGGGTTTATGTCTTGCATACTATATTGGATAAGAAGACGATGAGACGATGGAGGAATCGAGACGATTGGAGACGGAGTGGAGGCAAGAAAATAGTCAGCGGCTGTAGTTGCAGGAGTTGCGGTCGACCGGTCATAGGGTGCAGAAGTCCCGAGAGGGGGACGGTCGACCGACCTTGGGGGTGCGGTCGACCGGTCGCGGCGCTGATGGGTTTATTGGGTCTGATCTTGGTGATTCGTGAGAAGCCCAACTTGTTCTTCAAGTTAGATCTGACGGCTCCTATCGTAGGGTTATCTCTTCAGGAATATCCAATGGTTACTGTATCAAGATATCAAACTAGGTTTTCTCTAGATCTCTATATATTGTTGTTATTGGCCTCCATTGAGAGCTAAGAGAGAGAGAGTACTTTATTGAAGGAGAGATTGAGTGATTATCTAATTGTAAACAACTAGTACTTGCTGGTGAGACTTGTAGAGGGTCATGGTGAGAATTGTAATATTCTTGTATCTTCTCTAGTTGAATAACATCTTGGGTTTCTTCTCCCCAGGATTAAGGCGAAAACCCCAACCAGGACAAATTTGTGTGCTTTGGTGTGTTTGGTATGATCTCATGTGACATATGTAGTTGGTAGTTTGTATTGATTGCATCGAATAATTCAACAAGATCTTGAAAGAGGGGTTTCTTGTGGAAAATCCCTAACAGATACGCGTTGTTCCGTTCGCTATAATTTGATAATCGCCAGTTCGTTTCTCAAATATGAGAAGTGACTGTAGCGATTTTGCCAAAATATGACAAAATAGCAAACGACTGCAGGCCATTGTTTCTCAAAATATAAGAAAATGATAAATACAGCAAACGATTGTGGATGCTCTAATAAGCCCTAGGTCCCTGCAGTTGCACCATTTTACCGATACACCATAGCACACGCAATGCCAAAAAAGACAAAAGATAATAACACATGCATCAATTGTAAAACAAAATAACAAAACGAACACAATAATTCATCTTCTTTATTACTGCTGTTGCTATTTGCCGTATTTGGTCATTGCTGTTCTCTGCGAATTGTCCAGGTCAGCAGTTCAAAAATTAAGTGAAAAGTAGAATGATTGGATGTCATTGTAATTACCCGGGTCCGCTCATCTATGTGTTTAAAAAAATCCTAAACAACGGCCTCACAATTGGTTTTGCCTCACCCAAACAAGCTAGCCTGTTGATATCTTTGGATTAATTGACTTTCTATTTATACTATTACTAGTAATTTATACGTGCGTTGCACGTTTTAATAATTTCAAAAAAATAAAAAAAAAACTTTGACGTATGGAGGATTTGAACCGGAAACCTCCTTTATATTAGTTATGTCTGTGCATTGCACATATTGATAGAATGACAAAACGACAAACGACACTAAGGCCTTCTCCTATTATAATATTAGATATATATATATATTATTTAGGCTCATCCTACCAGCTTAGGAGTTCACCGATTAATAACTTCTTAATAGCACACCTAACATTTACTAAATTCAACTAGAGGGAACCACATGTATAATCCAGTCGTTGCTCTGGGAAACTGAAACACAATGTTCCGTATCATTTCTCATGGTCTAACGGTAAAATTTTAGAAGACAAAGTGTCCTAATCTATGTAACTAAAATAATGAATTTCTACTGAGAGAAATGGAAACATACATATTCAGTTTATTATTTATATAAATGACTAAATATGTACTGTCTAAGTATCATCAAATATTTTCATTTCTCACAACTATTTGCAATTAGACATCTATATTAAGTCCGTCAACGGGCCGGGCTTGGGCCGGACTTACACAAATCCGAGCCCGAGCCCGAATTTTTTTCTAAGGCCCATGTCCAGCCCGATTTTCAATCGGGCTGCCAAAATGAGGCCTAAGCCTGGATCCGAATAAAGCCAAAAAATCCGAGCCCGGCCCGATTTTGGAGTATCTTGTAGTACATTTTCACAAACCTGCAAATTGGTATGATCATTTCCCTTTTCCATCAGGATTTATGGATCATACAGCATATGTCAAGATTGAGTTAGAACTAATTCCTAATTAACAGAAACAATAACTGGACTATATGTCATCATGTTTCGTTGTGTACAATTTCACAAACCTGCAATCGCTTTTTCAACTAGCGGCGGCGGCGGCACGAGCAGCGGCGGCGACACGAGCAGCGACGACATCGGATTGAGGTTCATCGGCAGCGGAAGGCGTTGCATCGGCGGCGGGCGCAGCTGCAAGAAGGTGGAGAAGAGTGAAGGCGGTATGCAATGGGTTTGCAATGGGAAAGAAGACGAGAAATAGAGAGTTTGGTATTTAGTTCATCTCAGTATCTAATTAATTGAGGAGGGGTGGGTTTTTTTGGGAATCGAAGGCTCCCTCTTTGCTTTTAATTTTTTTTTGTTTTGGAAAAGAAAAATAGATGTAGAAAGAGGAAGAGAAAGGGGCACTCACTACTTCTTGTTTTTTGGGAAAGGGAAAAGACAGAAGGAAGGAGACAGAGAGGGGTTGATTTTAAGAAGTATTGATAGTTTTTGTGTTTTTATTTTTTATGTTGGGGAATTGAACGGGCGGTTGTGTGAGTGTATCCAAGCCATTGATTGTGGTTATGAGGAGTGGGGGTGGTTTCACTGATTTGTTAAATCCGGGTCGGGTTCGGATCGGACCTATACAAGCCCGAACCCGGTCCGAAAATTAATTCGGGCTCAATTGTTGAGCCCGGGTCCGAAAATTTTCAACAAATTTAGGCCCGTATTCTACTAAAATCGGTTCGGACCTAATCGGGTTCGGGTCGGGTTCGGGTCAATTGCCAGCCTTAATCTATATAATCTATATAATAAATTACAAAGAAAGCTATCAACTGGCACACCTTCAATCCCTCCCAAAATTAAAGGTCCAGATCAAACCTCACAAAACACATTTTCTCCCTAAAATTTGAAACCCCAAAATCAAAATCCCCCCCCCCCCCCCCCCAAACTAAAAAACTCATTACATTATTATTATCTCTCTCTTCTCTCTTCATTTTTTCATATATCTCTCTTTCTCTCTCTCTCCCTATCTCTCTCTCCTATTCTTTCTTTATTTACTTAATAATTTAAATTTTAAGATTTCATGTTTGTAAATTTTCAGAATTTTTATGTTTTTTTAATTGCACATGTTATATTGAAAATAGCAAATATCTCTTCAACAGTTAAATTTCATCATTTTCCACACTTCAGGTTCTAAGAAGTTAGATTTTACACCCTCATTTATAATTATTTTTCAACATATACTAATTAAAACATGAAATTTTATTTACAACTAATTATTGTCATACTATTCAAACTTGAGCTATATAATTGTTGATTTACTATTTACAGAGCTTTTTATGTTTTGTATTGTTCCAAAAACGTGCCATAGGCACGTGCCCACGGGCAAATCTAGTCTATATAATAAAATACAAAGAAAGCTATCAAGTGGCTCACCTTCAATCCCCCAAAAATCAAAGGCCCAGATCTAACCTTACAAAACACATTTTCACCTCAAAAGTTTCCCCCCAAAACTCAAATTCAAATCCCCACCCAAAACAACTCTTTTATTTAATTAATTATATCTCTCTCTCTCTCTCTTCTATTCAAAAAATTAAGAAAATAAAATTTAAAAAATTTTAAAACTTTAAAAATCTATATAATAAAATACAAAGAAAGCTATCAAGTGGCTCACCTTCAATCCCCCAAAAATCAAAGGCCCAGATCTAAGCTCACAAACACATTTTCCCCCCAAAAGTTTCTCCCCAAAACTCAAATTCAAATCCTCACCCAAAACAACTCTTTTATTTATTAAATTATTTCTCTCTCTCTCTCTCTCTCTCTTCTATTCAAAAAATTAAGAAAATAAAAATTTTAAAAATTTAAGAACTTTAAAAATCTATATAATAAAATACAAAGAAAGCTATCAAGTGGCTCTACTTCAATCCCCCAAAAAATAAAGGCCTAGATCTAACATAAAAAAACACATTTTTCCCCCTAAAAGTTTTCCCCCAAACTCAAATTCAAATTCCCCACCCAAAATAATTCATTTATTTATTTAATTATTTCTCTCTCTCTCTCTCCTATTCAAAAAATTAAGACAATAAAAATTTTAAAAATTCAAAATTTTAAAATTTAAAACTTTAAAAATAATTCAAAAAAAATCAAAAGGTTATAAAAATTTATAAAATATTTTAATTTTTTTAAAAATAATTTTTAAATTTTTTGGATTATTTTAATTTTTTTTTTAAAAAAATAAAAATTTTAAAAATTTAAAACATTAGAAACTTTGAACATAATTAAAAAAAAATCAAAAACTTATAAAAATATATATATATTGTTTCAAAAAATAATATAATTTTAAAAAAAAATTTGAAAAAAAATTCAATTTTAATTTTTTTTAAATATTTTTTTTATAATTTTAAAAAATTTAAAATAATTTTTTTAAAAAAATTTAAAAAATTTAAAAATTTAAATTTTGAAAATTTGAAAATTTGAAAATTTTGAAAAATTAAAAATCTCAAAGCAAATCCAAATCCAAATCTATATCCAATGTCGAACTCCAATCAAGAGGTCACCATCGATATCTGATCCGCTGTTGATTTCATATCGGTGACTCTCCTCCACCAAATCGAGTGCAAATATCAAGCGACTCCGTATCGGCGACTCCCCTCCACCAAATCAAGAGCCTCTATATGTGATGCCACAACTCTTTAACCGAATTCTCATTCTAATTTTTAATTTTGTGTGTGCAGAGGATTACTCAGTTTTTTGCTGATTCGAATTTTGTGTGTGCATGAGATCTAAGTTCAGAGAGGTATGATTGTTTTTTTTTTGGGTTAAAAATTTTTAATTTGGTAATTTATTTAATGAATTTTTATGTGGTTTTGATTTAAGGTGTACGCAAGTGAGAGATGAATTATTTGGTGGCCTCAATTTGGGCTTCCAAATCATAGCAGGACATGTAAGCTGACCAGCAACCTAAAATAACTTGGCAAATATGCAACATTAATTTCTTTACTACAAAAGAAAATACTATCGTGACATGTTCCATTCACTGGTTATTAGAAACCATGGATAACATAACATATAAGAACTTTTTGTATATGTTTGGATATATAAGATTGGGATGATTGGAGTTTACCAGTGAAGGGTGCAAACTCTCCACTCAAGAAAGACAACTAAAGTAATTTGTTATTTATCTATTTTGATTTTTTTAAATAAAGGTGCAATGCAGAGACAAAGTGGAGATAAAATAAATGATTAGCTTGGTTTAGAGTTTTGAGAACTTCATGTATTTCATTTTGGCTGAAATAATAATAAGAGGTATTTCAATTGCAAACTGAGTCTCAGACAAACAAATGTTTAGATTATTAGTATTGTAGATATCTTCACACCTGCACTTGCGTTACCATTGTATTTAGACATACTCATAGTGGTTAATGGATTTGAGTAAGCTCTATAAAACCTATATGATAATGTTCTTGCATAACTATTACAAGCATCTAAAAGTGATGCTAAAGTTAAAAAAACTTTATGCAGTGTTTCTAACAAACTATGTGCATTCCAGGTCAGTTCAAGCTAATGATCAAGAAGGCGATGATTGAGCATAAAGGTAGATATACTCCTTCCTCATATAATATGTTTGCTAATTCAATTAATTTGCTGGAGCTCCAAAACTATTTTATATAATCAAACCAGGTGCACCGTTCCGAAGACGTGCCGTAGGCACGTGTCAACGAGCAAACCTAGTGATTCCATAAATTCTTCAATTCTGATGCAGATTCCTCAACATATATTCCCGTAAACTCCATCTAACACATAATTTGAAAGATTTGCATTGAAGTGCCACAAGAGATGTACCCAAAAACTAGGGTTGGCATTCGGGTCGAACGGGCCGGGCCGGGCCGGACCCGCCCGGGTTGGACGTTGACTTGGGCCGGTTCGGGCCGGTTTGGTGACTTAACCGGGCCGAAAGGTGGCTAAGGCGACCCTCCCAACCCGTGAACCCTTTCGGGTCCAACCCGGGTCGGGTCGACCCGTGGGTTGGCCCGTTTAGATAGATAGTTTTTTTAAAAAAAAATTAACTTAAAATAATAATAATAATAATAATAATAATAATAATAAACATTAAAAATCGTAATAATAATAATCAGATTGAAAGAGTGAAATTGGCAAAAAATATTGAAATATTATTCATATGAATTTAAGTTATACAAGTTTCACAATTTCTAATGAAATGAAGAATTCAATTCACAAATATATTTTATACACTAAAATATTTCTTATATACAATTTTAATTTACTTCAATTTTTCTAATTTGAAATAACAAGCAAAGATATAATACAATTTCTAATGTGTCGGGAGAGTTGCTATTATAAGCAAAGCTGAGTTGCTCCCACTTGTGGACGTTGATAACGCTTTTTCTTGTGTCCTATCTTCAACCTTCAGTCAGTCTTCTGTGCAAATGAGCATCTCTAACATGTCGGGCTTCAAGCGATTCCTGTAATCAGTTAGAACTCTTCCACTTGAAGAAAATGCACTTTCAGAAGCAACTGTAGAGACAAGAGGAGTTAGTAAATCTTTAGCCATAATTGACAGAATACTAAAAGTGTGTTCATGGTCTTTCCACCATTGTAAAATATCTAGTGGAGAAGAAGAAGACACAGAATCTTGTTGGTTATACCAATTTAATTCATTTGGTTGATTAGTCCTAGATTTTTTTAATTAAATTTGTGCAAGTAAATTAAATGTTCTATCATCAAATTTACTCTTACCCTTACCTTTAGAAGTAGCAGAAGAAGAACTAACTACAGAAGTTGTACTACTAGAAGCAAAACGTCTATCATAATAATCATACAAGTTATTTAATGTAGATTTAAATTGAACAAAAAAAGTAGCGCAATCAATTACTATTTCTACATTTTTCCCAAGTAATGCAAAAAATATTTCAATCAAACTCTTCGTACCTTCTAATTTGATACGAGAATCCATAACAGTAGCAACACAAATCAACATAGGAGGATGAAAATAATACTTCAAAATTCTTTTGTATGCAGGTTTTACAATGTCACCAACATATGTATCATTTAACATTTCGTTAAATATTTGCATCATGCTAACTAATGAAATAAAAATGCTACTAGAAGTAGATTCATATGTTTTTGAAAATTTTAAAGTTGCGGTTTTAAAAGATTCTAAAAATTTCAATAAAGATTCGGCATAAAACCAATCGGTGGGAGTCATTTCAAAAATTTGCATATTTTTTGCGATACAAAAATCAATTACAACTGCTTTATATTCGGTAACAACATGTAGTAAACCAAAAGTAGAGTTCCATTGGTGTTTAACATCCTTTGGAAATCTTCTAAAAGGTACATTTGAAATCCTACACCAATTTTTCTATTCTTGAAATACGCTGAGACTTAATGCAATGAAATGTACACAATTTCTAATTTTAAGTATATATGGATCGGCTATTTTTAATGCATCTTGAATACATAAATTTATAATATGACATGCACATCTAATATGAAAAATATTGTCAGATGGAGGGTTTAATGCGGATTTTAAAGTAGTAATTGCTGTATTGTTGTTAGATGCATTATCAAAACTAATACACATAATTTTATCGCGAATATGAAAAACATCACAAATTTCTAAAATACGGTTTGCTATTTCAGCTCTACTATGGGGATACGGCAACGCCGCAAGTAATATGATTCTTTTTTGAAGAATCAAATCATTGTCGATCCAATAATAGGTTATTCTCATCGTTGGAATATTGTTGACACCCATCCAATAATCCGAAGTTAAACTAACTTTACAAGTTAAACTCCACAAAATTTCAATCAAAGCGTCCTTCATTTCATTGTACACTTTAAAACAATCCGATTTGCAAGTATTTCTCAGAAATCTTCTAAAATGAGGGTTTAAGACCGTTTGATTAAAATTTTCCAAGTCCCTACTCTTGGGATAGGAAAATGGTAACTCTTCCTTTATTACTAATCGGGTCATTTCCCGATGAACAAGAACGAGATCATAAGGGTGGCTATCAACTAAACCGGTCCTAGGGTTGATTTTTTGTTGGCCGGGTAGGCCAACAAGAAGTTCTTTATGGTTATTAGCGATGTGTCTACTAATTGTACCGGTGCCATCACCCCACTTGAATTTGTATGCCTTAGAACATGTTTTAAAAACTTTCAAACCTATACCCGGAATTTGTTCATCTGGGACATAATCGTAAAACTTATGCCAATCACTACTTTCTTCTCTACTTATCCTACTACTACGAGGTTGTGTGGTTTCGGTTGATTGATTGTTGTTGTTCTTCTTCTTCTAATTGTATGTCACCTACAATCTCGTTGTGTGTACCCCATTGTTGGGTAGGAGGATCATGGTACTCTTGGGCAGACTCACTAATTGGGATAATTGGTGGCCTACGAGAAGAGGAGGAGGAATCTTGCCCACTTTGGCTACGACTGCTACCGCGTGATCTAGACATAATGTAGTAATGTATGTAAAAAAAACTACACAATGTAGGAACGATGAATTATAAAAAAAATCTAGAAAACAAGAGGGTTGAGATAGAGAAGAAAAAAAAACCAACAATAATTATAACTACAACAAAAATAAAATAACAAGAGAGGTATGAAATTTTACCGTTCACCGTGGATATGCGTATATAAAAAAATCTGTGAAAATAAGAATAGAAGTAGAAGTAGAATTCCTCAAATCCGGAATTGAAGAGTTGGGGAGAGCTTGTAGGAAAGTTGAAGACTTGACCACTTGGAGTTGGACGAGAGTTGAAGAGTTGAAGACGTTGAATTTTGATTTCGATACGATCGGAAATTGATCGTGTATATGCCTTGAACACTTGTTTATTCAATACTTCAATTGTTCACAAATTGCTTAGAAATGAGTAATAATAGTAGAGAGAGTAAGAGAGTAAGGTGTGATTTTTTTAATGGAGTTTTGGGAGTGTATTTATAGGCTCCAAATAATAAAAACACAAAAAAAACCAAGCAAAACGGCTATAAGAGCCGTTTGTTCTCGGTTGCACAGTGCCCCCCCCCAAACGGCTCGTTTGACCAGCGGGTCAACGGTCGACCCGTGACGAGTCGAACGTTCGACCCCAACAGGTCCAATGGTTCGTAACCCGTGGATCAACTAGCGGTTTGGCGTGCAGGTTGGGTATTTTTTAATGGGTTCGCAGGCTGGGTTATACGGGTTCGATTCGCTATTTACGGGATCCGGGTTCGACCCGTTACTATTCACGGGTTCGACCCGAACCCGCCAAGCACTTTCACGGGGCGGGTTCAACGGGCGGGTTGCGGGCAGGTCGCCGGTTGACCCGGCCCACTTGCCATCCCTACTAAAAACCCACAACTTCAAAGTCAAAAAACTTGAAAAGATTAGCTTTCGTCTGACCCCTTCTTCCTACCTGCTCCTACTTGCTCCCGAACCCAAAAAAAACAAAACCCTAGATCTTCTCCTAGGGGCGGCGGCGGCTTGCCCTCAGCGCCGCTGCCCCCCCTCCCCGTCGTCTCTCCTTACCCTCCTCCACCAATGTGACGACCCTCCCTCCCTTCCAGCACGGCGACGAACCACGGCGTCTAGTCGCCCGCGCTCCATTGCGTGACGGCGTCGACGACCCCTTTCGCTCGCACGGCGACGAACCACGGTGTCTCGCATGCGCTCCATCGCATGACGGCATCGACGACCCCTTTCGCCCCCCCCCGCGACGACCTTCTAGTTTGCGACCCAGATCTGTGACGCTTGGTGTTGGGGATGAGTTTATTGGGGTTGGGGTTAGTTTAGGTTGAGATTGGTTAGCTTTGCTAGGTGTTTCACCGGTTGTTCTTCGCGCTTGCCACCATGTCCACACTCTTGGGACTGATTACAGCTATGTTTTGGTGTTTCGAGGGTTGGTAGTGCGTGTGAAGAAGCCGGGGGTGTGCTTGGTTATGCCGTAGTGTGAGACGGTAGGGTATTTAGTGGTTTGGGGGGTTGGTGGAGCTGTTTGGGTTGGGTAGGTCTAGTTGTGTTGTTTGCAGTGGAGTTCACTTGTGGGGCTAGGGCCCGAAGACGGGGTCTCCCCATGAGACCGCTTATTACATACTAGTATTTTACCACCATGAGACCGATTGTGGAGCTTGGGCCTAAGACGGGGTCCCTCCGTGATGGATGCTCACTTGTCTCAGCTTTCGGGGTGTTTGTCGAAACCACCCGACCTCGTACATCTGTAACAGTTACAATGGTATTGTTGAAACTCGCTTGAACTTGAATAACTCCTTTTGGTATTCTACGTCCTCAACTGTCGCGGAGCGTCCGGGATGTGAAGAAGGAGGTGGAGGCAAATTTGATTCGGTGAGAAGAATGAGGTGTATAGTTGTGGGGCTAGGGCCCGAAGACGGGGTCCCCCCATGATCGACACTGCACAGGATGGAATTTGGGCTCGCAGAAGGGGTCCCTCCATGAGGTGCGCAGAGGGGAGATGTTCGTGTTCTTGGTCGGTAGTAGAGGAATCACACACTGAACTCGACCTTCCTTAATTCACTGCCACAGACTTTGCAACAACACCGCCATTACGCCCTCATCATTGACACTGAAATCTACAACGTCCACCGCCCATAGGGGCGAGAGGTGAAGGTGATTCTTCAAATTGGTTGTGATTTGGTTGGGTTTTACGTGAGAGAGAGAGTGAGAGAGTGAGAGAGCGAAGACGTTGCTTCTCACTACTCTGTGCAGGTGCCTGTTTGTGTTTGTGAGAAATCATCTGAGAGGGTATAATCTTCATTGCTCTCTTAGACTGTGAGAGGTGAAGGTGCGATGGCTCTCCTTTTAGGTGTGACTCCGATTGGGCCATGTGTGAAGTTGCGTTGGTGAGGTAGAATGAGGGAAGCGGCAAATTTTCAAATCCCACAGGATTCGCTCCAGGTGGGTGGGCGTGTGCCGTGGAGGTGGGTGCTCGAAGCTTGCTTGACGGACATACAATTAGTTGGTCCTCGTAGGTTAGAGTGAGAGCTGATTATATGTACTAGTCATGTCGCTTTATTTTTTTTTTATTTGTTTATTTTTTTATTTTTAATTTTTTGTCTGTAGGTTGTAATTTGCCCCAGCATGCTCGGATGTTTGATTAATTTCTTATTAATGAAACATGGTGGTCTTATTTCACCTTTTCCTCCAAAAAAAAAAAAGAAAAAAAAGCTTGAACATTCTAAACACAATGCAAATACTCATCCACACCCTATATCCGTGCAGAACCCGTACCAATCCCCGATCCACCTCACCCCCCAACTCGGCAACTCCCACCATCCGACCGTCCATCCCGTCTCAAATCCATCCGTCCACGTCATAAATCCGCGTCCTCCCCCGTCATTCGCCCCTCTCCCCCTCCTTCACCTACAAATATCCAACCTCTCCCCTATCTGATTCCCATCCCCAAATTCCCCCAAACCCTAATTTCGCCTTCTCTGCAATTCCAATGGCAGGACGTGGCAAATCGATCGGATCTGCCGCCGCCAAGAAGGCCACATCGAGGAGCTCCAAAGCTGGCCTACAGTTTCCCGTCGGTCGCATAGCGCGCTTTCTGAAGGCCGGAAAGTATGCAGAGCGAGTCGGCGCCGGCGCTCCCGTCTATCTGGCCGCCGTCCTTGAGTACCTTGCCGCCGAGGTAAATAAGTCAATTTTAAAAATATTTTTTACAAAGATTTTTGTTTTGCAATTTTGGTGATTTATTTTGGTTCTCTTGGATTAGGTTTTGGAGCTTGCGGGAAATGCAGCGAGGGATAACAAGAAGACGAGGATAGTGCCACGTCACATCCAACTGGCGGTGAGGAACGACGAGGAGCTGTCGAAGCTGCTTGGGGCGGTGACAATCGCGAACGGTGGTGTGATGCCCAACATTCACAACCTATTGTTGCCGAAGAAGGCAGGGTCTTCCAAGAATGCCCCTGCTGATGAAGATTAGATTAGTGTGTTTGGATCTGGGAATTGTGGTGGTTTAATAGGTGAATCTGTAATGAATTGACTTGTAGTTAGTTGGTTAGATTGGAGCTGGTTCGTCCCCTAATTGTAGTTATTGGATAATTGTAGTGGTTTTAATGAAGAATCGTAATTGGGTTGTGGAATTTGGTATATTCGAATTTGATTTTCAGATGATGGTTGTGTTGGTTTTTTGGATCGGAATTTATTTATTTATATATTTTTGTTAATTTTTTATTGTGGTGGTTTCTAATGGTGATGATTTTGCAGGACTGGTTTTAAAAATTTATTGGAGTATATATGAAATGGTGATAATTTCGAAGTGAAAGGCATATTGATGATTATGTCCTAATCATTTGCAGTGTGGAATTGATGGTTTAGATTGCAAAATGCTAGATCCAAATATATATTATAAATATATTGAGACCTACTTTCATATTATATTTTAATTTTTTTGGCTTTTTTTTATTTAAATTTTTTTTAAAAAAAAGTCAAAACCATACCAAATGGGTGAAGTTCATCCGTTTGGTCAATTTTTGACTTTTTAATTTTTTTTTGATTTTTTTGATTTTTTTAATAATTTTAAACGAAAAAAAAATTTCAAAACTGACCAATCATTCGTTTGGTATGGTTTTGATTATTTTTTGAATTTTTTTTGTTTAAAATCACCAAATAACTATTAAAAAAAAATAAAAAAATTACAAAGACGAATGATGTTCATTTGTTGTTTTTAATTTTAAGATTTGGATGATTGCATCGTTTTATTTCTATTGCTATTTTTAAATGTTATCTTTAGCAATGAGAATAGCAAACGACTGTTGATGCTCTTACAAAGCTATTGATTTGTTCGTTTTCTTGTTTGCAAACAAATCTACACTGGTATTGCACTCTTGCTAAAGTATGTACTATATTATTTGGTTTGACTTCCTTTAGTGACTCTAGCCCATGTTTGGTTGATTTCCTAGTAATTGGGTATTGAACTAAACGATGTTTAAGCTTAGGTAAGGAAGACATTAGCAACTAAAGTAAGTACCTACAAATATTTGTGGTATTTTTAAAATATTTTTTGGATAGAAAAGTCTTGCAGGTTTCTGATTTTGAGTTGCCACTTAATTATCCTCCTTACCCAATACTAATTAAGATATTGTTTGTTGGTAATTATTTGTGGTTTTAAGCTCTACAATATAATTGGTATCTAAATGTGAATCATAAATATATCAAGATAAATTGGTTTACTCTTGTATTCTTTGATTACGATATGCCATAATTGTATGAAAAATAGAAAATTAATATTAAACTAATAATAAATATTGTACTATAAAAAAGATATTATATAAGAATAATTCTAAAAATTGTGTTGTGAATGTTTCTTGGATGTGAATTGATTCTAAAGAACTTCAAGATAGTATTTTTAGAATTGTTTGAAGCATTTAGTGCGAAGAAAATGAATTAAAAGACTTCTCTATTTATAAAGTTTCATATTTTTGGTGTTTCCTAATTAACCCAAAAACTCAATGTTTATTGTAGTTGGGAAAGGTAAAAATTACATTTTCTAACTCCAAACATATATAAAAATTCAAAAGCCGGCCCGCCATCGTTGGGCTCTGTAATCCCCATTCCCGATAATTAGTATTTTCCGTGTATTTTCTACAATTTGTTTTTTATAAATTACTTTGTGTTAAATTCGATTCGGATCTTCTATTAAAATATTTTCTAATCAAAAAATTTATTTATTTTGAATAATGGTATATTCGAACTTGTTTTCAATTCCTAATTGATCGACTAATCATATCATTAATTTTCGGATTTTAATAAAATTGTTAAACTCAAATCCTATTTTGATTAGCATCGGAATAAATACCCGAAATTCGGATCCGGGTCCTAAAATGGGATCCGTTGTACTTTCGAGTCCAGAGCCGGGTTCGCCCAAAAGAGACCCGACCCGGAGTCGGACCCGGACCTGTTAAAAAAAAACCCAAAAAAATCAACATAAAAATAAATATTCTATCCTCCTTCCTCCTCTCCTTCCTCCTCAATTCTAAATCTTTCTCTTCCAAACTCAAAACTCATGTTTTTTTCTTCTCTGCTCTATTTTAAATCCTCCACTTTCCGCCTCCGCTCGCCGCTTACACTCCCGCTCCTACTCGAACGGGTAGGAATATTTTAATTGGATCCGGATCCGGAATCGGACCCGGTTCTTGTCCGGGTTCGGGTCCAATTTTTGGACCCGTAGGGGACCGAGTCCGAGTCCGGGTAGTGAAGGACCCGACCCGACCCGACCCGATACCAATGCTAATTTTGATACATATCATTATTTGTTAGTGTAATTATTATTATTATTATTATTACTTTTATTATTATTATTATTATTATTATTGCTAGCGTTATTAATTTATTGTTATTATTATTGTTATTCTTATTATTATTGGTATTATTATTTTTATCGTTATTATTATTATTATTATTATTATTATTTAATTATTATTATTATTATTTAATTATTATTTTGTATTAAGCTCGAACAAGCTCCATTTTATATGCATTTCACTATTTGATTCAATATATATATATATATATATAATAAAACACAAAGAAAGCTATCAAGTGGCTCTCCTTTAATCCCTCCCAAAATCAAAGGCCCAGATTTAACCTCACAAAACACATTTCCCCCCCAAAACTCAAATTCAAAACCCCCACCCAAAACAACTCATTTATTTATTTAATTATCTCTCTCTCTCTCTCTCTCCCTCTCTCTCTCTGTTCTATTAAAAAAATTAAGAAAATAAATATTTAAATTATTTTTAAAAAAAAATTTAAAATTTAAAATCTTTAAAAAGAATTCAAAAAAAAAAACAAAAACTTAGGAAAAAATTAAAAAAATAAAATTTTTATTTTTTTTTAAATTTAAAAAATTAAGAAAAAATTAAAATTTTTAAAATTTTTAATTTTTTTGAAATTTTAGAAATTTTAACAATTTTGAAAATTTAAAAAAGAAATTAAAAATAACAAAAATTAAAATTTTTAAAATTTTTAAAAATTATAAATTTTTTTAAAAAAATATTTAAAAATTTAAAATTCTGAAATTTTGAAATTTTGAAAATTTCAAAGCAAATCCAAATCCAAAACCAATGTCGAATCCCAATCAAGAGGTCGTCACCGATATCTAATCCGCTGCTGATTCTGTATCGGTGACTCCCCTCCACCAAATTGAGTGCGAATATTAAGCAACTTTGTATTGACGACTTCCCTCCACCGAATCGAGAGCTCTCTATATACGAAGCGACGACTCTAATTTCATCTCATTAACCGAATTTTCATTCTAATTTTTTATTTTGTGTGTAGGGGATTACTAAGTTTTTTGCTAACTTGAATTTTGTGTGTGCATGGGATCTAAGTTTAGAGATGTATGATTGTTTTATTTTTGAGTTTAAAATATTTTAAACTCAAAAAGCGATTTCTTCCCCTCTTTCTCCCCGGCTGCCCCTTCCAGATCCCGGCGATTGTTACATCCTTTCCCCCATCTCCTTCCAAGTTTCTTTCTCAGCTATTGATCCTCTCCAGACCCATCTACCCAGTTTTCTTTTCCCTTTTGGTCCCCTTTTCCCTCCTCGATTCTACTGGGCTTCGAGGTCTCTCCCTCGCACCATGGTGACCGGGTTCCCTCGTTGGTTCCGTTCGGAGGTTTGGCGTCCACCTCTCGTCCCTCTGCACCTCTTTTTGGCTTGTCCTCCTGGGGCCTTGTGGAACATAGGGGTTCCCGCTGCTTTTTGGTCTTCGACGTTTGCTGGTCCGGGGACTAGCGTCCTGCTTCTCAGTGCTCGGGTGGTGGCCTCTATGCTGTTTTAGTGGTTGGTTCCCTTCGCTCTTGGAGGGGTTCCATTTGCCTTTCGCTGTAAGTATCCTTGTGCGATTTTATTTATTTTTTGCCTGTCTCCCTTTGCTTTTCTTTCTTCTGGTTACCTTTTGTGTTCTGTTCTTTTTCGTCGACCCAGCATCGACTCTGCTTTCTTTTCCTCTTCTTCTTCTCCGTTTCCCCCTCTCGTGCCGGTGTCTCCCTGAGTGTGGAGAGCTAGCATCGATCGAGCGGTTCTCTTGCCCAAGTGGTGGCTATTTTCGACCTAGCGGCTTTGTCTAGTATATTGGGTGGAGAGGATTCTGAGTGCTTTGGGGGCTTGTGGTATTGGTGTTATTTCTTTTCCTCGATATTTTGTGGTGGATTTTGCTCTTTCTACTCATCTCTATTTGGGGTTAGTTTCTTTCTCTTCTCTGCCCTTCGATTTCTAGAGTATCTGTTTTTGTTGTTTTTTTCCCCTCTACTTTCTTTCCGCTCGTAGGGTGTTTTCGGGCCTGTTTAAGGATGGGCCTGACTTGGGCCAAAGTGGTAAAAAAGAAAAAGTCTTCTAAAATTATCTCCCCTGCTTTCTCTATGGTCCCCTCATTTTTCCCCGATGGGAAGCCCATCTCCCCGAAGGTTCTAGGAAGAGAGTCTGGTCTATTTTCGCCCTAATTCTCTCTCCAATTTTCCTCACTCAAAAAACCTTTCCGCTTCTGCTCTCCCCCCTGCTTCGGCCTGCTTTCGCTGCCTCTGACCGGGTCACCTAAGGGCTTTCTGTTCTGATAATATGAAGTGTTTATTCTTCCTGAAAGATGGTCACTCTAGGAACCGTTGCTTTTCTCTTCAACAAATTTTGGGGTTTTCTTTGGGGGTCCCCATTTCTGAACAAGTGTTGACTGCTCTTGACTTCCCCGCTTTGCAATCTAAGCTCTCTGAATTGCATTCCCGTAAGCCTAAGCTCAAAAGGCCGAGAGTTTCCTCGGAGCTGCCATCCTCCTTACGCCCCCAGCTGCGCAGCGGTTACTAGGGGCGGAGACTCCCACTCCCATCGCTCACTTTCAACCTTTATCTAAAATTGTGAAGCCCCAAGCTATGGTGGTGTTCATTCCCGCGGGGGAGCTGTCGGATAGGCTCAGGCTTTTTGAATGTTATGGGGCGGTTTCATTCTCAGGTGACTCAGTTCCCAACAAATCTCTTAACTCCTTTTTAAGAAATTTCTGTAATATTCAAGACTGGAACTTGGTCATTAATAATTGTTCTAACGGGGAAATTGTGATCCTCTGTCCATCTACCCAAATTCTTGACGATCTCATCTCCAACTCTAACCTGGCTATTGGCGCTATTAAGATAGCGGTTCCTAAGTGGGGTTACAAGGGGCACCCTATCCCTTCCCTGGTCCAATCATCGGTGTAAGTTACTATTCAAGGGTTGCCACCTTTTTGTAGCTCCTATCGGGTGGTGGCGGATCTGACCAAGTGTGTGGGTGAGCTCCGCAGTATCTCTTCTACGGCCATGTTAGCTTCTGGTTGTCTACAGATTGACGCTGATTTCTTTTACCCTCCTAAGGAGGATAGGATCGAAGCTTTCTCTTTAAGAGATCATAGGTCTTCCTTTGATATTTCTGTCATTTACCATAATGGGCTAAGGAGGGAGTTTGCTCTGCTCGGGTGGGGGTTTCAGTGCCTAAGCCATCAGCAACTATCACTCCCTCCCCGTCCTCATTTTCTGTTGGGTTTTCTTCTCTCGCCAAGACTCCATCGTCTAATGGAGGTCTTCTCATAAAGCTCCGGCCAAAAAATTCATTGCCAGTAATCGTATTGGTTTGAATACTCCTTCGATTAGCAAAGGTTCTCCTTCCAAAGCTCAGAACCTAGTTTGGATCAAACCTGATTTAGCGTCAGCGAAGGCTGTCCCTGTTTCTTTTGCTGGTGTTCTTGTCCCACAGTCGACTATGTCTTCCTTCACTCCAGCACCTCAACCTTCGGTGCTCCTGTACATTGAGGCTAACGCTCCATTCTCAATGCCGCAAGTCCCGTCCGTGGTTAAGACAGATGATAAGTGGCCGGTGTGGGAAGTGAACCCGTCCTTTGCCTCGGATTGGGAGAGGTTCACGAGCGCAACTCATCTTTCATCTGCCCCGTTCGTCAAATCCTCTCTGCTTACTGCCAAAGGTAGTTCCTCCTCCTCTCTGGTGGTTAAGGATTGGACCAAGGCAGATGATTTGTTGGGAGAAGAGGTGGCTGATCTTGACAAAAGCATTGAGGATAAACAGGTTACTCTTATTTTTCATTTTCTGAATTTTAAGTTTATTTCTTCGAAGTTTTCCTTTTCCTTTTTTCCTTTGTGCAATTCAGTGTTGCGATTTCATTATGGTGTTTTCTTGTCCTTCTCTAATGCTTATTTGTCTGAATTTCATCTCGCGAATTATTATCGTTCTATCGCTCATTTTGGGGTTTTGATCCCGACCACAGTGGGATTAGCCCCCAACAGTGGTCGGAGACAGCCTTCTTTCCATCCTTCACACACTTTTACGTTCTTTTCCCCTTACCCCTTCACCATTGTCGTCTTCGCCTGGTATTATAGGCCGTTGCCTAGTGTACCCCTCTCTCCCGATCCTTTCTCCAACCCGTAAGGCTCGTCCTAGTTGCATAGGCTTTGTCAAGAATTTTACCTCGAGTACCCCCTCTACCCCTGGGGTTACTAAATCTTTCTCTATTATCAGATCTAGTTCTCGTCTGAGAGCGAAAAAACAAAGTTTGAACTCGGTGTGAGACCCTCCTCCCTAGATTCTCCCTCCTTTCTTGGCGACTGCCCCTCTCCCTCCCTCTCGAAGTCGAGTTTGGACCCTCTAGGTTCCACCTATCACCTTAAGTTTAATTCGTTATCTAACCCTGAAATGTCGCGTCTGTTGGCAGCTATGGGTTTCCTTCCTCTCTCGAATAGTTTTGAGGTTTTCGATTCCATTCGTAGTTGAGAATTTTCTAGAGCTTTTGAGATTAAGGGTTTTAATGATTAGTATCTCTTGGAACATCAGGGGTTTGGGGAGTTTGTTCAAGCAACAAGCAGTTTTCCAACCGATTTCCTCTTCGCATTGTGACAATCTCTATTCAAGAATCTAAGCTTGAGTCCCCCTCCCCATCCACTCTTCGTTCGATCGGGGGATCTTTAATTTCTAATTGGATTTCTCTGGACGCCGTAGGATCCAGAGGAGGCATTCTGTTCAGGTTTAAAGAGGGTCGTTTCTCCCTCGTTTCGACTCGGAGGTTTACCTTTTTTCTTGTGGTCCATCTGTTATGGGTGGAATTTAATTGTCCTTTAACCTTGGTCTCGATTTACGGTCCTTCCACCTCTGATCATCGTAAGGAGTTCTGGAACGAATTCCTCGCCCTCCAAAACCTTATCCAAGGACTTTGCGTAGTCTGCGGCGATTTCAATGTTACTAGATTCGCCAGTGAAAGATCGGGGATCCCCTCTAACTTTTCTGACTCTTCCCATTTTTACTGAAATTCCTACTTTCGGTAGAGCTTTCACATGGTCTAACCTGCGGGAGTCTCCGACCATGGCTAAACTCGATAGATTTCTGGTTTCGACCGAGTGGCTCAACCGCTTCCATTTCTCCTATGCAACGACCTTACCCAACCCATCGTCAAACCATGTTCCTATTTCGTTGTGCTCCAACTTTAAGTTCTCGAGAGAGATCCTTCGAATTCTGTTTCGAAAAATTTTGGTTACAAGATCAAACCTTCGTGAACCTTATTACCGAGTGCCTTTCCGCCATCACTGGATCCTCCGGTCTTGGCCGTATTCTTCTTAAGCTCCATGCTATCAAACATGGTTGTAAGATTTGGAGAAAGGAGAGATTTTCTAATGCTAACTTTCTTTAAAAAATTTATCTCTCCTCCATTGACTCCATCAACAAACTCGAGGAGTCCGGTCCCATTTCGGTTAGCCTTCGTTCTAAGCGTGCGTCGTGTAAAAGGGAGTATGCTGCACTCCTCCGTCATGACCACATTAAGTGGGCTCAGCGGGCCAAATTCCGTTGGCTCAAGGAGGGTGATGGTAACACTTTCTTCTTCCATAACTATAAGTATCATCGTCTACGTAGCAACCATATCTCTTCGGTTATCGACAACGGTGTGGAAGTGACTTCCGACTCCCTTATCCACACAGCCTTTCTGCATTTCTTTAAAGATCTTCTGGGTACTTCGAAATAGTGCTCGATTCATTTAAACTGGATGCAATTATACGGTCAGCATTCTGTCGACCTGTCCTCTCTAGAAGTGCCCTTCTCTTTAGAAGAGATCAAGCTAGCTGTGTTCTCTTTGAAAAGTGACACGTCTCCTGGCCCGGATGGGTTTTCGGCCTTCTTCTTCCAATGCTTTTGGGATTTTCTTAAAGATGACCTGTTTAAAATGTTCTCGGACCTGCATTAAGGGTCGTTTTCTTTTGACAGGATTAACTATGCACATATAGTGTTAATCCCCAAAATTTTGGGAGCCAACTCGGTTCCAAACTTCCGTCCTATTAGCCTTCTCAATACGACGTTCAAAATCATTATGAAGGTCCTTTCGTCCCGTCTTAGCGCGATCATTTCTCTCTTAGTTGACCCTGCACAATCGAGTTTCATAAGACCGATTTATCTTAGATAGTGTGGCTTCGGCACAAGAGGTTATTTTTGAGTCATAGATCCAATTCGGAGGGTATTCTCTTAAAACTTGATTTTCACAAAGCCTATGATAATGTCAGTTGGGATTTCCTTTTCGAAATTCTCCTCCATCGTGGATTCGGCCCGAAATGGATTTCTTGGATTAAATCTAGCCTGTTCGCGGGTACTTCTTCTATCATTGTTAACGGTTTCGGAGGGCCACAAATTTAAGTGTAAGCGGGGTCTGCATCAAGGAGACCCTATTTCCTCCCTCCTTTTCTCTTTGGTGGCTGACGTGTTCAGTAAGTTGCTTCGCAACGCTTGGGACGCTGGTGTCATCGATGGTCTTTGGGGGGTCTCAGAGCTTTCGTGGTGTTTTGAACTTGCAATATGCTGATGATACCATTATTTTGCTTCTCCTAACAGGAGTACCTTGCGGAATCTCAAGCTTCTTCTCTATTTGTTTGAGAATGCTTCAGGATTGTCGATTAACTTCCAAAAATCGTCAGTGTTGTGGTTGGGCGGTGATCCCAATTGTCAAGACGAAATTGCGCAGTTTTTCAACTATGCTCCGACGTCTTTTCCTATTATTTACCTTGGTATTCCTTTGAGATGGGGTAAACTTCATAAATTGGATTGGATGCCGATGATTGAAAAAGTGGAGTCTAGACTTAATGTCTGGGCTGGTAAAAATCTGTCTCGTGGAGGCAGACTTACCCTGATTAACTCTGTTCTATCTTCTATTCCCTTATATATGATGGCTTTCTTTTATGTACCATCTTGGGTCATCAAAAGAATTGACCAAATCCGTAAGAACTTCTTCTGGTCAGGGTCGGACTCCTATCATTCAGGTAGGAGTCTTTGCAACTGGAAGTTGATCTGCACTTCCAAAGAGGCGGGCGGTCTATGTGTGCTAGACCTTAGGCATCAAAACATAGCACTCCTTGGTAAATGGTTATGGCGTATGCTGAAATTTGATCATTTACCTTGGGCGCATTTGATTTCTCTAAAATGTTTCTCTCGTCGCAAGGTGTGGGAATTTCCCACCTCCATCTCTAACAACGCTTCCTCCTTTTGGAAAGGGATTTGGAAGGTGGTGGGTCCTTTCCAATGTTGCCTTGTTCACTCCTGTGCTAGGGGCACCAAAACGAGATTTTGGATCGATCTGTGGTTCGGTAACATTAGTTTGGCTTCAGCCTTCCCTTCTTTATTCCGGCTAACGTCCAAACAAGCTGCTACGGTGGCGGATTATGTTACTATCATTAATAATCAGAAGTTCTGGACCATCCAATTCAGCTGCATTCTCCCATCGGTTTTAGAAACGAAGCTCAACGAACTATTTCTTTCCCTCAATAGTTACCTTTGGTCCCCCTCGGACGACTTCAGGTGGCGTTGGACCAGTTCCAGAAACTATACGGTGAAATCTTGTTACAAATTTCTGAATTCTGGTGGGATCCGTTCCCCGCTTGGGAGGCCTCTTTGGAGTAATTGCGCTCCTTTGAAAATTAAGATCCTAACCTGGCTGGTGCTTAACAATAAACTTCTTATCGTGGATGTCCTGACTAAAAGAAACCTGGCTTTAGGCCAACGCTGTGCTTTATGTTCTTCTGATCATGAAGACGCCAACCATCTTTTTCTCAAATGCAATTTTACTCGTCAGTTATGGATTATTTCCGGTTTAGCTTGGCAAGCTCCCATCATCCCTAACGATTTTTTCTCTTGTTGGTCAACTCATGCTCTCCAGCGCAAATTTTGTGCGTCTTGGTTCCTCTTGATGATGGCGATTATTTTGGTTATTTGGGTGGAACGGAATAGACGGATCTTTACCCAAAAGTCCTCTACTATCGACTCGGTTATTGATGACTTTTTATTTTTCAGTAGGTTTTGGCCTTCCACTTTAGCTTTGCATAAGGTGGAAGCTTTGCATTTAGATCGTCTGGAGGAGGCGACCCAGAATTATCGTTCTGCTTTATAGATTCCCTAATTCAGCTCTTTGACGATTCTTTGTTAATTCATGTTCTTCTTCTTTGTAGAGTTGAGCTATATTGGAGATGTTCTTTGGGTCTTTGGCTTAGTTTTCTCGCCTGGTGTAGGTGAAGTTCTGCGGTGGTCTTTTGATCCATGGCTTTGTAGTGCCTCGGTTTTTGATACTCTACTGGTTTCTAGACTGTAAAAAGCTGGTTCTTTTGGTTTTTTGTTCTTTTGTTGTTAAGCCTGGGCCTGTTCAGTGAAGTTTATTTGGAATGTTCTATGCTCTAAATTGTGGTTGTCTTGTGTGCTCTTTCTGAGGTCGGTGGCTGCGTAGTGCACTGTGCAGTTATGTAGTATCTTTTCTTCTCCTGTCTGTGGTGGATTGTTGCGTGTTTTTTACTGTGGGTTTCTGCAGCTCTTGCGCTATTATTGTGTTTCCCTTCTTGTGTTATCGGTGGTCGTCTCTGTTGTGGTGTTGTGGTGTTTGAGACTGCAGCTCGCCCGGCCTTCCCCGGTGCCTTTTTTCTGGACTCTTTGTGGTCTTTTTTTCGCTTGGGTTTGGCTGGGTGTCTTTGGTTGCTTTTTGTGATCGCAGGTGAGTTGTTAGCCTGCTTGCTTTATTTTGTGGTGTGCTCCCCCACCTCTTTTTTCGGGTTGCCGGCTTTGCCCCAGGCTGGGCTGCCTCCCTTTGCTGTCGGCGTCGTTTGGCGAGGATCATCTTTGGCTCCATCCTGGGTAGTGACTCGAGGGTGCCTCCGTTGGGTCTGTAGTGCTTCTGTGTAGTGACGGTCTGTGGATCATGCTGAGTTGGTGGTTTTGGTTGTGTTTGGGTGTAGGGTGTTGCGGCAATTGCCTCAATTGCTTGTTGTCGGTGTTGTTTTCTGCTTTGTGTGTTTACCTCTTGTAAATCAATTTCTATCTTGCTGTACCCATTTTTTATTAATATATTGGGTTGGAATCTTAGGATTCTATCCTCGTTGTCCAATTTTTTTTTTTTTAATTTGGTGATTTATTTGATGAGTTTTTTTATTGATTTTGATTTAAGGTGTACGCAAGTGAGAGATTGATTATTTGGTGGCCTCAATTTGGGCTTCCAAACCATAGCAGGATAGGTAAGCTCACCAGCAACCTAAAAAAACTTGTCAAATATGCAACATTAATTTCTTTACTACAAGAGAAAATACTATCTTGAAGTGTTCCCTTCACTGGTTATTAGAAACCATGGATAACATAATATATAAGAACTTTTAGTGTATGTTTGGATATATAGGATCGGGATGACTGGAGTTTACCAGTGAAGGGTGCAAACTCTCCACTCAAGAAAGACAGCTAAAGTAAATTTGTTATTTATCCATTTTTTATTTTTATTTTTATAAATGTGCAATGGGGAGACAAAGTGGAGATAAAAGAAATGATTAGCTTGGATTAGAGTTTTGAGAATTTCATGTATTTCATTTTGGTTGAAATAATAATAAGAGGTATTTTAATTGCAAACTGAGTCTCAGACAAACAAATGTTTAGATTATTGGTATTGTAGATACCTTCACACCTGCACTTGCATTACCATTATATTTAGACATGCGCATAGTGGTTATGGGATTAGAGTAAGCTCTATCAAACCTATATGATAATGTCCTTGCATAACGATTACAAGCATTTAAAAGTGATGCTGAAGTTAAAAAAAACACTATGCAGTATTTCTAACAAACTATATGCATTCCAGGTAAGTTAAAGCTAATGATCAAGAAGACGATGGTTGAGCTTATAGGTAGATATACTGCTTCCTCATATAATATGTTTGCTATTTCAATTAATTTGTTGGACCTCCAAAACTATTTTATATAATAAAACCAGGTGCACCGTTCCGAAGACGTGTCGTAGGCACGTGTCAACGGGCAAACCTAGTATATATATATATATATATATATATATATATAAATATATATATATATATATATATATGAATATTTTAAATACCCTATTTTTCTTTCTTGATTTTTTTTTGATTGAATTTGTTCATGAAATTCTTCGTTCTTCTTGATCGGGCCATTCTTGTTGATTCTATTATTTTTTATTTAATTGTGAGTATTTTTATTTGAACCTTATTGATATTGATTTATCTCTTAATTGAACCCTAAACCCCAATTTCTATTGTTCTTGACCCAAATTCACTGTTATTGGACCCTAATTCACCAACCCAATACCCTAATTGTATCCTATAAATACAACCCTGATACAAACCCTAAAAACCCAAAATACAATTTCCTAGCCGTCATCCCTCTCTTTCTCTCTCCTCTCTCTTCTCTCTGCTCGACCTTTCGACTGCCTTGTTTTCCCGCCCAAATCACCATCAGCCAAACCCATTACTTTTCCAGCCTCTCCATCTGGCCAACTCCGGCCACCCCTCACCCTGCCAGTCACCGCCCTAACTTCCGGCGACCACCTCTCCCTCGACGCCCAGACACCCACCAAAACCCCCCTTCCCTGTTATCAGTCAACAACAGCAGACCCCTCTGTTCTCCTCCTGTTTCCGATCAACGACCACAGCCAGCACCGCCGCCGCCCCCTGCATCTGTCGCGCTGCTGCCTACACGCTGCCGACCACCAGCATCGGTCAGTCCCGAGGCTCCTTGCTGTCGTGCCCCATTTCTTTGTTGCTGCTGTTTCTTTGAGTTGTGCTGTTGCAGTGTCTCTTTGATTGGGTTCTTTTGTGTGCGTAGTTGCACGTAGAATTGTGTGTTCGTCAGTTCGTTGCATCAGGATCCTTATCCCATTATTCTTGGTATTCGGTTTCACCATCTAACAGGTAAATCACCGTCCACTTGAATTGCTAATTGTATCAAATTCAAGTTTTATTGAAACTCTTGCAAGTAAATTTCTTTGTTATCATATTATCCTTTGCTTATCTCTTCGTCGAGTCTATTGAGGGTTTACACGAGCTAACCCCAACAATCTTGACAGCGTGCCACTTTTGACTCTAAAGTTTGGATCTTTCATGAGTGCATATAGAAATTGATAATAGGGTTGTTCATATAATCGTCACACAAATTAATTATTGTAGAGACAATTGCTAGGTTGTATGTTGTTTGATTGATTGATGATAAATTGATGTCTGAACGTGTTCTAATTTTATTTATCATGTTTTGATACCCATCATGCTGATTACACAATTTATTGACTAATAGAATTGATACTCATCATACTTAAATTAATTTATTTTCAAGAAAACTACACAAAACCTGTATATTGCTTGCTGACCTGTATGTTGACTACTGTTTTTGAACCAGTAAATGATCTTAAAATGAATTACTTTCTGAATATGAATTGTAGCCTTATCTTTCTAGTTTCAAGAACATCTTGAATTTTTGAATTCCGAGTTTTTTTAGCAAAAGTTATGCCCGTTTTACTACAGCTGTGTTTTTACTTTCAGATTTTTCAGATTCTCGTACCTTTCATGTTTAAACAGTAAAAAGCCTAATCAAATGATAAAATTTTGCTATGAAAATTTTCATATTGTTGCTTAACATGTTTAGGAGTCCAAAAAATATTTTTACTGAATTTAATATCGAGTTTTTGCTGTTTCTAAAATTAAATTAACAAGATGTCGAATTTCTGTCTGAACACGAAACCTGTAAAGAACAGTGTGTTTGACCTAGCTACTATTGTCGGATTTGAACTTTAAATATGCGTTGGAACCGTGTGGAATTCTAGTTTCTATATTTTCTGATGGATTCAACTTTCGATTTCTGAGTCAGCGGGAAACTGCATTTTTGTACAGACTGCATTTGCTGTCCAGAATTTTGGATTCCACTTTTTAATAAGTTAATTATTCCTATGTTGTACTATTGCATGAATTAATGAATGTATGTTGCATTGCATGTTCCCAGTGAGTTATTGTCATTATTCTAACCGTCCTATCCATGTTATCAGCCTATTGTTCCCCATTGATACTATCGTTCATTTTATGTCTCATAATTGTATATTGTATTGTTGCATTAATGAAATAATTAATAAGCCGAAGTTTAAGGGATTGACTAGATTAGTTGATGACATAGTGACTGTACACCGTAGTGTGGGCCTTGTTTTCCAAAATATTGTGTGTTGGCAAAAGTTATTATTATCGGTTTATTATTGGACTACTGACACAATATCCCCAATTGACCGTGTATTGTTTTTATTGAGCCAACCAGTGTGCAACAATGCTGCAAATACCGTTATCGTGCAGTGTACATGATCTATAGAATCTTCCACTTAAGTCTAAAACGAAATTGATTGTATGCATCGAATTTGTAGTATGAGATGCAGTAGTACATGCATTAGTTAGCATAAAAATGATTAATAAACTTAAGAATCACACAACACCGACAATGCATATTGTTCCTCATTGTTTCTAGCGATATTGAATATTGGCTAAGTGTTACCTGATCATTGATTACTGTTACCGAATTTTGCATCATTGTTTATAGCCAATTGCATCGATTATCATGTTTGTCCCATATTATTGATTCTTATTGATCCATTGACTTCATTGTTATACCGTTATTCCATTGTTTCCTGCTTTCTCTACTTGCTGTCCATGACTTGCTCTAAGGACAAATTTTCTCCTCTTTTTAGATGAAGTGTTTACAGGTAGTGAAGGAGAATTGCCTGCTGGAATTGGAGAACAAAGATTCTGAAGACTACTGCCTTCTAATTGCTTATTGCTTTAATAAACTTTATGTTTTGAGACTTATTATTTGTTACCGCTAAATCTGGTGTGGGGGCAGCAGATAGTATTTGTGGATTCTTGGAAAACCTGAATAGCAAACCTGAACCTGTTCCGCCGGAGTTTGACCGCTGACTCCCACCGTTCACCTGCAAAAAGTGCGAGACACCGGGGTTGATCCCGGCGACGCACCCTCCGACGCTTAAGTCAGTAATCAGGAAGATTATGAAAAAGCATAAATTGGCAAAAGATTCATTACCTCTTAGTGGAGATGGATGGGGGGTATTTATAGCCGCCACAGGGGTCAGATTAGGAATGTAATCCCTGTGGTCAGATAAGGAATGTAATCCCTAATACCCAGTGAAAGGATAGATATGAATCGGGGCTGTTGATTAGGATTAATCAGAAACCCTAATTCTATCCTGCTGGACTGGGTTTATTTCGGGTTGGGACCCGTACCCAGTTGAGGTGGATCCATTCGTGGGTTATTGGGTCTTTTGGGGAAAAGACCCAGGAACCACTTCAGACCCATTGGTAGGCAGAATTACCATTTTACCCTAGGCTTTGAGATTCGTTCCTGATTTGGAAGGTTCCGATTTAACCCAATTTTTAGCCATATCACGAGCCCCCCACTCCCAAAGACTGAGCTTGGTCAGCCTTTGAGGAGTAGTTTTATTGTCTTAATGGCTGGCGGAGTTGTATCGGAATCCGAATGGAAGGTTTCGAATCTTTGCAGGAGGTAGTATGGTGATTTTCTAAGTTAGTTGTGTGCTTTGAGTTGTTCTTGTGCTCTTCTGCACATCTGGTGATTTTTATCTATTTTTTCGGAATATTTACTTAATTTTTGCAAAGCGTCGATTTGTCGTTCGGGGGTCTTAATAAGTGATCCTAGGCAATAATTATTTACTCGGGGCCTCAAAAATATTTCTCCAATTTTATAATTATTTTCCCCGAATTTTTAATTATTTTTTTGCAATTTTTAAATAAATAAAACGATTTTAATAGAATAAAATACCGAATTGTGGCGTGGCGCGATCTGGGCCCTCCATCAGCTTCGAGCGCAATTTTCTGTGGGATCGGACGATCCAAATTGCTCGGCAAGTAGTTTCTTCGTATGAGAGGGTCGGTGCCTCGGCACCTCGGCTCGGCACTTTGGCAGCTCAGCTCGGAGCCTCAGGATCTGCCGAGCTACGTGGCACGATTCTGAGTGTCCATCACGGCGCGAATCACGAGGACAGGGTTCAGATCACGAGAAAACGTTATTTTTTCGTGGCGCGATCTGGGCCATCCATCAAATTTTGACGCGAATTTTGGAACAATCCGACGGTGAATTTGGCTCGGCAGAATTTTTCTCCATATGTGGAGGTCGGTTCCTCGGCACCTCAGCTCGGCTGTTCGGTGGCACGTCGAGGTGTTGATTGTCGAGGGGTGGATTTAAGTTTTTTGAAGAGTCCTTGTCTTGAACCGTTGCCACCCTCCGACCCAGTAGCTCGGTTGCTTAGCCAAGCTATTCGGTAGCTCGGCCATGCACACCGGTGGTCGGCAGCTCAGAAGGAATGCGTGGCTAGATCTGGAGCGATTATAATGGTGTGAATCACGAGGACGTGGTTCAGATCACGAGAAAATGGTATCTTGTCATTTTGTGAGCGTGTCGCTATCTGAACCGTCCATCAAGTTTCGGCACGAATTTCGGAACGATCTGACGGTGAATTTGGCTTGGCAAAATTTTTCTCCATATGTGGAGGTCGGTTCCTCGGCACCTCGACTCGGCTGTTCGGTGGCACGTTGAGGCGTTGATTACCGAGGGGTGGAGTTAAGTGTTTTGAAGAGTCCTTGTCTTGAACCGTTGCCACCCTCCGACCCAGTAGCTCGGTTGCTTAGCCAAGCTGTTCGGTAGCTCGGCCATGCACACCGGTGGCCGGCAGCTCGGAAGGAATGCGTGGCTAGATCTGGAGCGATTATCACGGTGTGAATCACGAGGACGGGATTCAGATCGCGAGAAAACGGTATCTTGTCGTTTTGTGAGCGTGTCGCTATCTGAACCGTCCATCAAGTTTCGACACGAATTTTGGAACGATCCGACGGTGAATTTGGTTCGGCAGAATATTTCTTCATATGTGGAGGTCGGTACCTCGGCACCTCGGCCCGATAGCTAGGCGAGGCCTACCATGGGTTTGGCGGATCGTTCTTCCACCCAGTAGCTCGGTTGCGTAGCCAGGCTGTTCGGTAGCTCGGCTAGGCACTCCGATGGTCGAGTCATGGACTTAAGCGATTTGAAGAGTCTTTGTTTTGAAACGTCGCAACTCTCCATTTTGGCATTTTGCCTTCTCTTAGTGGGCCTTTAAATGCCCAAGGAAGCCCAAACGTCGTTTTGAGGTTATAAATTCTCACCCCCCTTCACCCCTCGGCTCATTCTCACTTTTACTCTCTAGTTTTTACTTTTACTCTCAGTTTGCTCTGCTAGCGGCGATTCGTGCTCTAAGGTGGTTGCGCTAGCTGTCGCGTGGGCCAGGCGATTTCCGGTGATCTAATTCCGGCCGTGAACGTCACTTCAAGGAAACGTCACCTCAAGGTCAGTGTGTTTGCCCATACTTTTTTAGAGATGTCAAGGGTAAACTCGGGAAGTGAGGCCTCATCCTCGGACAATAGTAGTGCCGAGGCGAGGAGGCAAGTGGCGAGCCGGAGGAAGGGGAAGGAGGTGGTAGGACCTTCCGTGGTCGAGAAGAAGAGGAAGAAGGTAGTGGCCCGGTCTCCTGTAGTCGAGGAGATCGTGGAGACTTAGAGGCGAGCCCTTGAGTCGGGCTGGTACCCTAGTGTGCTGTCCAGCCATGCAGGAATTAGGCGGTACGAGGGTGATCTTCTGGAGAAGGCGATCGTTGGTAGGTCGGCAGTTTACGAGGAAAACAACCCGAGAGAGACTACCGAGGTGGACGAAATTGCCTCGGTATTATCTGAGAAGGACCTGCTCCAGATTAGAAAGGGGTTTGCCATCCCTCCGGAGTACAAATTGATCCTCCCCGGCCCTGGGATACGGGCGAACTCCGAACTGTTGCCGGATACGTATGTGTTTGACTTCGACTCTTTGAGCACCGGCTTGCGCTCCCCCTGCATCCCTTCGTGTTGGAGGTACTTCAGTGGTATTGCCTGGCGCCGACCTAGTTTATGCCGAACTCTTGGCAGCACGTGCTCGCCTTCTTGTTGCAGTGGCGCATCGCCGAGGTCGAGCCTGACTTGGTGGTCCTCCGGAGCCTGTATCGAATCCACCGGATGAATAAGGCCGAGCCTCGCTACTACCTGTCACCTCGGAAAGGCGTTAGGCTCATAGAGAATCCGGATTCGATAAAAGGTTGGAAGGAGAAGTTTTTTCTGTTGAAGGGGCCCTCGATGTTGGACTTTCCGAAGCGGTGGAAGGTAGAGGTGCCAAAGTTCACAAGGGTCGACCCAGTGCTGACTGCGGCCGAGGAGGAGGTGGCGGCGAAGCTCATTGCTCTCCCCATGTTGAGTTGGAGAGAAATGACCGAGGAGGTGCTACACGGGTCGGGCCTTAGTCCGATCGACCCGAGTATGCCCCTGACATCTTGTAGCAAAAAATTTTTTCTTTAAGTTTCTTGCTCGTTTTTCTAATTTGTTGTTTGTTTGGTTCGGAACAGAAGCGCCGAAGATGGATTTCCTGGGGATGATGAATGAACGAGGCAAGGTTGCCGACGGTAGGAAGAGGAAAAGGATGGGCACGGGTCCTTCGTCCGGCCGCCCTACCAAGGCTGCTTCGGTAGTCGTCGACCCTGCCCCTGCTACTCAAGCTCCATCGTTGGTGGTGGCTGTTCCCGCCGACCCTTCGGCTCTGGCTTCGTCTGCCGTGGCCGGTGAGGCCTTCTCCGTTTCGGCGGCGCTGTCGCTCGAGGCACCTCCCCTGACGACTCAGGCCGAGGAGATTCTAACCGAGTGGCACAAGAAGCTGTTTGTCCCCGACTGGTGGGTGAAGAACCATGACGGCTTCCTCGGCGACTCGCAGATGTGTATGAAGGCCGTGAAGCATCTAGCGACCCCCAAGGACCGAGCTGCCCTGAAGGCGGGGACGACCGGCGATGACACCTACGAGGTCGCCCGGTTGCTTATGTCGGTAAGTCTTGATTTTCCTCTCTTTAAGAATTTCGCCTAAGTTCACAGCTCGGCTCTAACTCCTTCTTGCCACAGGCCACCTGTCACTTCGGCCATCTGATTCAAGAGTTCGCTGAGCAGGAGCGGGAACTAAAGGCCGCCTATGACAAGGACAGGGCGGAGAAGGCGAAGGAAGTTAGGCAGCTCGAGGCGGAGCAACGCCGCTCGGAAGGCTTGGAGGTTCGAGTCACCGACCTCGAGGCAGACTTGGAGCAAACTAAGCAGCAGCTCGCCAAAGCTGCTCAGGCTGCCGAGGAGTTGGCAGAGTCAGCGAAGGCCCTGGAGGCGGCGAAGGCTGAGAAGGACGCCGTGGCGGCAGTGATAAGGGCGGAGGTCGAAGCCGAGGCGAAGAAGCATATGGCTGAGAATATGGAGAAGTCCTATGCCAGGGCGCTCGACCATGTCAAGGCTCGGGTCCCTGACTTTCAGAGGGGGGTACCGACTGTGGCATGTCGTCGAGGATGAAGGCGAAGAGGTCAAAGAAGACGACGAATGGGAAGAGGAGGATGAACCTCAGGATGGGAAGGTGCCAGCCGACCCCAAGACCGCGTCGGCCAATCCTCGAACCGAGGTGTCGAGGGGCGAAGGGCCATTTGGCAAGGTGCCGGTATCTGAGCTGCCGCTCCAGGTGGACCCCTGATTCTTTTGTTTTTGTAATTTTTTCTTTGTGTGTAAGCCTTTTAGCGGACTGGCCACCGCTCTTTTGATGTGAATGAAGAGGCTTCTTTTTGAGAATTTTGTCTTGAATTTGTCCAAGTGTCTGGCTCGGCTATAGTCTTTCAATGTGATGCCTTCGTCTTTCAGATCGTCGAACTTGATTCGGACACCGCAGCAACTCGGCGCCGTGCGGAACTGTTCAAGCGGTCTCGCAAAGCTCGTCTCGAGGGCGAGATCGACCTGATACGAAGAGTGCTGTTCAACGTGGAGAAGAAGAACAGCGAATTACTGGCCGAGGTGCATCACTTGCGGATAGTCGAGGAAGAACTCTCGGCTAAAGAAGAAGAGTTGGCCTCGGCGCTGGCCAAGCGAGACAAGCTCGCAACAAAGGTCGAGCAATTGCAGAGGGTTACAGTTGACAAGAGCATCGAGGTGACCTACTTGCGTCGTATCATATCTGATGGTGCTGAGTACCCGGGCTCGGCAAAACTTCCTCGGCTCAAGATATCGGTGAAGGACAACACCTTGAAAGATAGGATCGTCGAGCTCGAGGAGGAGGTTGCTCGTCTAAAACCTCAGCCCGTGAGGATTACCGTCCGCAGTACCTCGTGTACCCGCGAGGAGTGCAAGCGAGGGATCTCCTTCTACGAGCTCGCGACTCATCCCCCCGTCACAGGTCGGACCGCGGCCGATGCCCAAAGTGGCGTAGCGGTTTCTTCGAGCGGAGCCTCAGTCGGAGCCACCGTTAGAGTTAGTGGTGAAGAGGCTTCTCGGTTCGTCGGCCTAGAGATGAGCTCGGCGGTTAAGCGGCACCGGCCCCGAGTGTCTCTGAATCGGAATGTCCCTGTTCTGAAGAGGCATTGATAGAGTTGTACTGGGCTCTCGAGTTTTTGCAATGCCTTTTTGTATTAACCTTGCCTTGTAAAATTATAAGTTGTTTTAATAAAATTGGAGTTCGTCTGCTCGTTGTTGTGCCATAGTTACTCTTTTTTGAAACGAACCATAAGAGCCAATAGTTAGCTCCTTTTATTTGTTCTAGCTGTAGAATTTTTGTTCTTGCTCAGGGTGTGCCGAGATCTCTTTGCTTTTTCGATAGTTAGGTAGCTCGGATTTATGGCCGAGCTACGTGGCTTAATCTGGCGTTGTATCATGATCATGGCGCAAATCACGAGACAAGAGGCTCAAATTTCGAGAAAACGTTATCTTGTCGTTTTGTGGGGACGTGGCGCAATCTGAGCCGTTCATCACGTTCTAGCACAAATTTTGGACAATCAGACGGTGAAGCTGGCTCGGCGACTTTTTTCTCCATATGTGGAGGTCGGTACCTCGTCCGCTCGGTTCGGTGACTTGGTAGTTTTGCCTCTGCCTATAGCAGCTCGGTAGCTCGGTGTTCTTAACGAAGCGGAGTCGAGCCAAGTGTTGGACTCCGAACTCGTCGTTAGAGTTTGTTCAACGGTTGTGGGAGCAATTCCGAATGGCAAACCCCTTCTAGCTCGCTTAAGAGCGAGCTTGCGAAGAGGAGTCGAGCCAAGTGTTGGACTCCGAACTCGTCGTTAGAGTTTGTTCAACGGTTGTGGGAGCAATTCCGAATGGCGAATCCCTTCTAGCTCGCTTAAGAGCGAGCTTGCGAAGAGGAGTCGAGCCAAGTGTTGGACTCCGAACTCGTCGTTAGAGTTTGTTCAACGGTTGTGGGAGCAATTCTGAATGACGAACCCCTTCTAGCTCGCTTAAGAGCGAGCTTGCGAGGAGGAGTCGAGCCAAGTGTTGGACTCCGAACTCGTTGTTAGGGTGAAGAGTAAAAGCAGAGAGATACAAGCAATTTTACAAGTAAAATATGAAAAAAATTTCTTTATTGATAACTAATAGTTGGCTGCTTCTAAGTTGCAAGCCGTTATTACATGAGAGAAATAAAGGAAAAAATACAAGTAAAAGGAGAGGAACGGTTCGAGATCCCAGAATACTTAGAGAGGCGTCAATTCTCTCTCTTGGTATTTCAAAAGATGGTCTGCATTCCAAGTCCTTGGGATCTCTCTGCCTTCGAGGTCTTCTAATCGATATGTCCCGGGCCGAACTACCTTGGTGATCTTGTAAGGTCCCTCCCGATTTGGGGCTAGTTTACTATTCTGACCAGGAAAAGAGATTGCTAATTTTCTGAGGACCAAGTCCCCTTCTTTGAGGTCGGTAGGACGGACTCTCTTATTGAACGCCAACTCGATCCTCCTCCGATAACTCTGTTGGCGGATTGATGCTCTTTCCCGTAGCTCGTCGACCAAGTCTAAGTTTGCCCGAAGTTCTCTGGCATTCTGTTCTTCTTCGTAGGCAAGAAGGCGAGGAGAAGGTATGCCGACTTCCAGTGGGATCACAGCCTCGGACCCATAGGTAAGGTTGAATGGCGACTCTCCTGTGGGGGTCCGTTTCGTGGTGCGGTAGTTCCACAACACGTTAGGGAGATGATCGACCCAAAAGCCTTTAGAGCACTTATTCAGCCTTTTCTTAATACCGGAGAGGATCTGTCGGTTAGCATTCTCCACTTGACCATTCGACTGTGGATGGGAGACGGAGGAGAAACGTTGTTGGATAGCGAGGTCTTCACATAGAGCTCGGAAGGCAGCCCCAGTAAACTGGGTTCCGTTGTCTGTTATGAGGACTCGAGGGACACCGAATCGGCAGATAACGTTCTTCCAAAAGAACTAAAGTACTTTGTTCTTGGTGATTGTGGCCAAGGGCTCGGCCTCTATCCACTTCGAGAAGTAGTCGATTGCCACGACTAAGAATTTGAACTGGCCGTGAGCTGGTGGAAATGGCCCTAGTAAATCTATCCCCCACATTGCGAAAGGGATAGGACTTGATAGGGAGGTTAGTGGAGCTTGTGGGAGGCAACGGACGTTGGAGTATTTCTGACAAGAGCTGCATTGCCGAATGTGTAGTTCGGCATCTTGAAGGAGAGTGGGCCAGAAATATCCATAATTCAATACTTTCCGGGCTGGGGATCTAAACCCTGAGTGTGCCCCGCCGATGCCTTCGTGGAGCTCTTGCAGAGCGTAATCGGCTTGTTCCAGGGAGAGGCATCTCAAATAAGGCCTGCCATCTACTTGTGTGAAGGAGCGCTTGTATAGGATGCCCTCGATAAGTGTGTATCGCTCTGCTCGGGTTCTCACTCGGCGAGCTTCTTTAGGGTCTTTGGGGAGGAGCCCATCCCTTAGGAATTCTACCAGGGGTTTCATCCAGTTATCTTGAAGCAGGACAGGTAGCGACTCCACCGAGTCGGAAGTTTCATCCTCTATACTTGGCTTCAGGAGCACCTCGATCAAGACGGTCTGCTCTAGACCTTGGAGGGAGGAGGAGGCTAGCTTGGAGAGGGCATCGGCTTGGGAATTCTCTTCTCGGGGGATTCGCTGGATGAGAGCTTCTTCAAATAGGGCCATGAGATTCCTGACCCTGGCTAGGTACTTAGCCATTCGGTCATCTCGTGCCTCGTACTCGCCTAGGACCTGATCTACGACCAACTAAGAGTCGCTAAAGATCCGGAGGCGCTGCGCCCCTGCATTGCGAGCCATTCTAAGCCCGGCTATGAGTGCCTCATATTTTTCTTCATTGTTAGAGGCCTTGAAGTTGATTCGGAGGGAGTATTGGAGGATGAAATCATCTGGGCCGGCCAGAATGACCCCGGCTCCGCTTCCCTTGTTACAAGAGGACCCATCTACATAAACCGACCAGACAGGTGGTCCCTTCATTGCTTGGCTGACCTCGGGAATGGTACTTTCAACTATGAATTCAGCTAAGGCCTGAGCCTTGATCGCGGTCCGAGGCTGATACGTTATATCATGCTGGCTCAGCTCGATAGACCACTTCATAAGGCGACCGGAGGTCTCTGGTTTGTGGAGAACTTGCTTCAGCGGTTGGTCGGTAAGAACGACCACCGAATGGGATTGGAAATATGGGCGAAGCGTTCTTGCGGCCATGACTAAGGCGTATGCCATCTTCTCTATCCTCGGGTAGCGGAGCTCGGCATCCCGAAGTGCCTTGCTCACGTAATAAATAGGCTTTTGAGTCCTATCTTCTTCCCTCACGAGGACGGTGCTGAGGGTCTGCTCGGAGGCTGCTAAGTAGAGGTAGAGGGTTTCACCGGGAACAAGTTTGCTGAGGAGAGGAGGATTGACTAGGTAAGCCTTCAGCTGATCGAATGAGTCTTGTTGCTGCGGACCCCACTCGAAGCCTTTAGTCCCCCTAAGAGCCTTGAAGAAGGGAAGACACTTCTCCCCTGACTTGGAAAGGAAGCGCCCTATGGCTACCAGGCGACCCGTTAGCTTCTGAACCTCTTTAACATTCTTCGGGGGAGCCATGTCTAATATGGCTTTGATCTTCTCGGGGTTGGCCTCGATTCCTCTTTGGCTGATCATGAAGCCTAGGAATTTTCCCGACGAGACTCCGAATGCACACTTGTTCGGATTGAGCCTCATATCATGCTTTCTGAGTACATCGAACGCCTCCTGCAGATCGGCCACATGATCGGCCCCATGGATGCTCTTCACAAGCATATCGTCAACATACACCTCCATATTTCGGCCAATTTGTGCTTGAAAAACCTTGTTGACGAGGCATTGATAAGTGGCACATGCATTCTTCAAACCGAAGGGTATTACCCTGTAGCAGTAGAGGCCCTGATCGGTTACAAAGGAGGTCTTCGGGATATCTGGGGGAAACATACGAATCTGATTGTTGCCCGAGAAGGCATCCATAAAGCTGAGGAGTTCATGGCCCGAAGTGGCGTCGATCAAAGTATCGATACTTGGAAGAGGGAATGGATCTTTGGGGCATGTTTTGTTGAGGTCGGTAAAGTCGATACAAATCCTCTAGGTCCCATTGGACTTCTTCACCATTACTACATTCGAGAGCCATTCGGGATAGTTTACCTCCTGTATGAACCGAGCCTTCAAGAGCTTGTCCACCTCCTCTTTTATAGCTTGCTGGCGCTCGGGAGCGAACTTGCGCCTCTTTTGTTGGACCGGTTTGGACCCCGGAGCGACGCTGAGGTGGTGGACTAAAAGCTCTTCGGAAATTCCGGGCATGTCTGCGGCCGACCAAGCAAAGAGGTCGCGGTTCCTTCGGATGCACTGGACTATGTCGGAACATAGGGCAGATGGGAGGGTCTTTCTAACAAAGAACTTTCGGCTCGGATCCTGCTCAGAGAAGAGCACTTCCTCCAACTCATCCACCGGCTCGGACGTTGGTCGGACTACATTTTGGGGGATTTCCAGAGTTTCGAGGGAGAGGACTGGACCCATAGTAGAGGTCATGTAGCATTTGCGGGCCATTTCCTGGTTGCCTTTTACTTCCCCTACTCCTGCCCGGGTGGAGAATTTCATCTTAAGGTGATAGGCGGAAGGGACGGCTTCGAGAGCGGCTAAGCCGGGCCAACCCAAAATGACATTGTAAGCTGCAGGGACATCCACGACCATAAAGTCCATCGACTCCGTTCGGGTAGTAAGAGTTTTGCCAGCGGTTACGTCGAGGGTGATCACCCCTTCAATAGTCACTGGCACTCCCGTGAACCCATGGAGTGTGTAGCCGGCGGGCTTAAGTATGTCTCGGGATAGTTTGAGGCCTTTGAAAGCGGTGAGGAAGAGGATGTGAAAGGAGCTGCCATTGTCCACTAGGATCCTTTCCACTTTAAAGTTTGCCATATGAAGGTTGATGACGAGTGCGTCACAATAAGGGGTTCGGACACCCTCAAGGTCTTCATCTGAGAATGTGACAGGCACTCCGAGGCCTTTAGGGGGAGGTGTGGCACGGACCGAATTAACTTCCCTAATAAACGCCTTTCGAGAGGAGTTGGAGGAACCCCCCATTGGGCCTCCATGAATGAGGTGCAGGACACGCTCCTCTTCGAATTCAGGCGTTTCATCGCGTTCAGGACGCTTGTTAGCCCCCCGAGACGGGGGAGGAAGATCGGATCGGTCCTTTCTCACGAACTTGGTTAGCTGACCCCTCTGGATGAGGGCTTCTATCTCGTTTTTCAGGGCCCGACAATTATTGGTATCGTGGCCATGGTCCCAGTGATAGCGGCACCACTTCTCTTTATCCTTCTTCTTGCAAGGAGTGTTCATTTTTGGCGCAGGGGGCAGCACCCCTTCCTTCTCAACTTCTATGAGAATTGTGGAAATGTTGGCGTTAAGAGGAGTGAACTTTTCGAATCTGGGGGGAGGTCAGCGCTGTCCGCCAGTCCTTCTGGAGCTTCTTGGCTCCTTCTTCTGCTCCCTTTCTCTTGGACCCGGAGGAAGGCCCCTCAAAGTTGGGGCGGTGCTCAGCTTCCTCGGACCGAATATACTTTTCGCTTCGGAGGAGGAGGTCAGAGAAGTTCTGCGGGGGCTTCTTAGCGAGGGAGGAGCGGAGGCTGGAGTTGAGGACATTGGATTGGAATGCTGCTGCAGCGACCGACTGGTCGAGGGATGCTATGGACCTGGCTTCCGCTGTGAACCTTTTCACATAGTTTCTCAGCTTCTCACCCTTCTTCTGGTTGAGATAGAGCAGCGAAATACTGGTCTTCTCAGTTTGGTAGCTACTCACGAAGTGGGTGACGAAGAGGGTCTCAAATTGCTCGAAAGAGAATATTGAGGATGGGGCAAGGCAAGAGTACCATTCTCGAGCTGGACCCTTGAGAGTAGCGGGAAAGGTCTTGCACAGCAGAGCATCGGAAGCTTGATGGATGAGCATGAGGGTCTTAAAGCTTTCGATGTGATCAACGGGGTCAGACTCCCCGGAATAAGTCTCGAATTGAGGAGGTTTAAAGCCGATTGGTACGGGTGCCTCTATTATGGTTCGGGAAAAAGGAGGTCGACTCGGGCGAAGGGTCCTTCCTCTAAGCTCTTCTTCTCTGTCTAACTGACCCAAGCGCCTCTCCATTTCGTGGAGATGGCGGTAGATAGCATCATCCCTTCGACGGTAATCAACCGAGCCTCTAGACTCGTCTTCGTACGAGGGAGAGCGGGGGCTACGACGACGGTAGCTCCTGGAGCGGCGAGGACTAGGAATGTGCTGGGGGTTGCTAGGAGCTGGGGGAGGAGTTAGGGACCATCGGCGAAGACTTCGGACCGGAGGAGGAGTGGGAATCCTTGGAGCATTGGTGTTGTTGGGTCGGAGATTGAGAGCTTGTAGGATGGTGGCTTGGAATTGCTGGAACTCGGCACGAGTGATGGGTGCCTCATCGTTCCTTGGATGCTGCCGACCGGCCGGGGAATGGGGTCTTCTCCTATGATGCTCGGGGGACTCTCTCCGCCCTCTTCGGGTGGGGGACCTTCTGTAGTCTCGGCGGTGAGGAGATCGCTCATCTGGACGTTGTTGGCGGGAGGCTCCCTGTCGGGCCCGCCTCTCATCCAGACGGTGGCGAAGATCCTCATCCTTCTGCCGATTGAGGATGGTATTGCGAAGGTCGGAAGCTCGGGGATTGCGGGAGGCCATAGAATTCGAGAGGCATTGTGTATTGAGATGTGGTCCTGATGGAGAGGTTGCTTTTGCGGGTTGGGACGCGAGACCCCTGCACCGGCATTTTGAGGACCGGGGGGACCCTCAGGAGGTTGCTGATTCTGAAGAGGAGGCTGGTCATGTTGGAGAGGGTCCTCTGCTTGAGGAGGAAGTTGCCCCTGCTGCTGAGCGGGTTGGATGGGGACTTCTTGTTGCTGATCGACGGGGTTTGGTCCACGGTTGGACCCTCTGGATCTTACTTTCCTAGGAGACATGGCTGGAGAAGATCTGACCAACGGGAAGAGGGGAGCTTGCTATTCATTTGATTCCCACAGACGGTGCCAATCTGTTACCGCTAAATCTGGTGTGGGGGCAGCAGATAGTATTTGTGGATTCTTGGAAAACCTAAATAGCAAACCTGAACCTGTTCTGCCGGAGTTTGACCACTGACTCCCGCCGTTCACCTGCAAAAAGTGCGAGACACCGGGGTTGATCCCGGCGACGCACCCTCAGATGCTCAAGTTAGTAATCAGGTAGATTATGAAAGAGCGTAAATTGGCAAAAGATTCATTACCTCTTAGTGGAGATGGATGGGGGGTATTTACAGCCGCCGTAGGGGTCAGATTAGGAATGTAATCCCCGTAGTCAGATAAGGCATGTAATCCCTAATCCCCAGTGAAAGGATAGATATGAATCAGGGCCATTAATTAGGATTAATCAGAAACCCTAATTCTATCCTGCTGGACTGGGTTTATTTCGGGTTAGGATCCGTACCCAGTTGAGGTGGATCCGTTCGTGGGTTATTGGGTCTTTTGGGGAAAAGTCCCAGGAACCACTTCAGACCTATTGGTAGGCAAAATTACCATTTTACCCCTAGGCTTTGAGATTCGTTCCTGATTTGGACGGTTCCGATTTAACCCCATTTTTAGCCATATCATTATTATTTTGGATTGGATTATTATCGTATTGGGCTTATGTCCCGAATATTGCTATTATTGTTCCAGATGTTGGATTATTATTGTATTTGAATATTTTATATTATTTCATTCCAAGTATTATTGTTTATGAGATTATTATTATTGCCTGCGCAATTATTTTGTGTTGTTTATATTATTGAGTTGATCGGATAAACAGCTTATGGGTGACGTTAGTCATTCGCTGGGCCAATGTCATGTACTCGTATTCCGTATTTTTGGGAAGCGGGGCGTGACAGGCTCGCCTGGTTACGGTCCGGATCGGGTCAGGTTCCTTAGCGGTTCGGTTTGTGTGGGTTTTCTCTTTGAAAGAAAAATCTGACACATTATCAAAATTTAAAGAATTTAGAGTAAATTGAAAAGGAAGTAAGGAAAGAAGATTTGATGTTTGTGTACAGACAACGGGGGAGAATATATCTCAGACGAGTTCTCCCAGTACCTAAGGGAATGTCGAATATGTCATTAGTATACCTGTGCTAACACGCCACAATCGAATGACGTAGCAGAGAGAACGAACTAGCATCTTGCAAAAGTTTGTCAGGGTATGTTACACGCAAAGAATGTACCTGGAAGGTTTTAGGTTGAAGCGATGAGAACTACAGGCTTTGTGATCAAAAAACTTCACTAACCCAGGTTAGGATTTGTTTCACCCTTTAAGAAATTGAGGGATATGAAACCTACAATTAGTTATTTCAGAGTGTTCGGCTGTGTATGCTATGTATTTGTTTCTAATCATTTACGTAGCAAGTTTGACAAGAAAACAATTAGATATATCTTTGTAGGATACTACAGCCAGAGAAAAGGGTGGAAAATTTTGTGATCCTACAACTTGGAGATCTTATACATCACGAGATGTGGTGTTTAACAAAGCATCTTCTTTGTGGTCCTCAGAAAAGGAGTTACCACAATCTAAAGAATTCGACGAAAAGTGGGAACAAAAGATAGGGGAACACACTGTCCAAATTCAACCAAGTTTAGATGAAGCTGGAGATCCGTACAATTATGATGATGATCAAGGGTTGGCTCAGAATCCTTGGCAAATTGGTGTGTATCAACAATTACATCATCCTGATGAAGTAGAAGCATCAACTCCACAATCACAACTTGAAGGTCAACTAGAATTCGTAAAAAAAAATCCCAAATATGCTAATGCAGCCATAGCTGAAGAAGTAGTTGCTAAAGGACTTGAGACATTTGAAGAAGCATCACAGAGTTCTTAGTCGATTAAAGCTATGAAAGAAGAAGTCATAGTGCTAAAGCAAAATCAGACCTGGGGTCTGGTGCCAAAGCCAAGAGATGTGAAACCCATAGCTTGCAAAGAGAAAGTTCTACAAGAAGAGGTTGAGAAGAGGCAAATCAAGACGGATGATCAAGTTGCAGACTTGTACACAAAAGGAATGAGTATCAGCAAGTTTGAAGACTTTCGTCGTCAGCTCAGCATGGAGCAAAGAGTGAGAGCTGGTGTTGAAATAAGCAACAATAGCCCAATAGCTAGGCCAAAATTTGTTGCCCAAGCCCAATGCTAATTTAGAGCCTAATTTCTAGAAAGGCTTTTCTACATATTATTGTAATGTCTTCCTTTGAGAAGAGTGAGTACTTTACCGAAGTAAGTTTAAGAGGTTTTCCAATTGTAAACAACATGTATTTTCTGGTGAGGCTTAAGAGATATATTGGGTAGTGGTGAGAGTGGTTGTAACACTTGTATCTTTCTCTAGTTGAATATCATCTCGTTTATTACTCCCCCAGATTAGGCTTCGCCCCAACTCGAACAACATTGTGTACTTTGGTGTGCTTGGTTTGATATATTATTTTTCTTGGTGGTTGTTCACAGTGACCGTGTCACATAAATTCAGCACAAATTTTTTAACAATTGGTAATAGAGCTTCCACAAATCCTAACAATTAGTATTAGAGCGTCATGTTGCAGAAAAGGGTTGCTCGTGTTCTTTGGAGATGACATCTCAATTCACGAAGATCAAGTAGTTCGACGACACGATCAACTTTGATCTTTGGAAGGTGGACATGCTTGATGATGAATTCAATAGGACATGGATCTAGCCCTAGAAGGAGATAAAGGGTGACCAATTAGCACGAAGCATGAGAATTTGGAAGAGATTTATTCAGAAGTCTTAGGTTTAATCCGACTGTTATTGACGAGCGACGTCAGGTGCAACCTCGTGGAATGGAGAAGCACAACGAGTCTTTGGGCAAGATTCAGAACTGACTACTTGGAATCGCCGTTACAGGATCAGATGTACCAGAAGAGAAAGTTGTTGGGTTTCTCAATGATGGAATGTACCGCTCTTCTATATCATACAGTGGAGTTAAATACAAAGTTATCTGAACATAAGGCGATAAAAGAAGATGATCTAAAAGCTTCCAACTTGACATATTCACGGCCAAATTTATCCAACTTGATAACCACCGTGCTAGATGAAAAATATGCCATAGAGAAGTTTTCAACAGGATGTGTGATCGAGGATTTGGAGGAGAATGTACTTAGGAAGGAGAGTCAGCAATCGACTTCTACTTCTGTGAGTAGCTGGGCAGTGGATGGTACTTCGATTGGAAGGAAAGTGTGCATGTGGGTGAGGTTCGTTTCCACCGGTACAAAGGAATTGGGCATTAGAAGAAAGACTGTTGTAAGTGGTTGAATCCGAGGGGTGCCAACATAGTCAGCGTCGCTGAATCAGGTGATAACTTAAAATGTCTTCTTGTTTTAAGTTCTTTAGATGTTGATTCTGGATGGTTTCTTGACTCGGATAGTTCTTCTCATATTTGCTCTAGAGGTAAATGATTTCTACTTACAAGTATATATCAGGTTGTTGTGTGAGTACGAGGGTTGGTGATATTTGTGAAGTAATGTGTAAGAGAACAATTGAGTCGGAGATGTTAGACAGAAAGAGATACATACAAATGAAGGTCATACATATTCTTTTGATGAAACAGAGCCTGACATCCGGGAGAAATCCATAAGCATGATGCTGTAGGTACACAACTCAATATGAAGTTTTATTAGTTTGGAAAAGTTATCGTAAGGTGATTAAGGATAAGAGGGAGATTGGGCAGAGTTAGCACAACCTTTACCAACTTTGGGGAACAGGAAAACTCAGCAGGGTGTTTGGAAGCCCATTGTTCCTAAAGCATTATCTAGTGCGCTGTCACTAGAATCACTGAAGCGAGACTGCGTTGTTTGAATATCATCGCGAGGTGGAGAGTGCCTCGGGGTAGGTGGAGTTCATGCAGAGGGTGACGCCTTCGTGTTAACGCCTACTGAGTGGTGCCTTTGAGGGGCATATCAATTGGAGAAAATCAGGTGGAGGTAGATTCAACTAGCAAAAGAAGCCACCAAATCAGGTTATTTGCGAGAGAAAAATGAAAGTGTCTAAAAGAGTTTAATTCACACATGTGTGGATTCATGAGTATGCAATCCATGGTAGAGATTGTTAGGTTAATGTCTTGCATACAATGTCAGAGAAGAAGAGAAGACAGAGATGCGTGAAGAGGTCGAAGCGAATGTTGGAAGCGAGAAGGTAAGCAACAGCAGCAAGCAGAGAAGCAACAGCTAGAAGGCAACACTTGGGCAGTCGACTGCTGCTATTCTATCTTGGTCGAGACAAAGACAACAACGGCTGTATGGGTTGGATCTGGTGAATTTGTTTGATGCCCAACTTGTTCTGCAAGTTAGATCGTACGGCTCTCATCGCATGGTTAACTCTTTCAAAAAAATTGGACAACCATAGGGTTTCTCTAGATCTCTATATACATTATAGCATCCTCCTTTGAGAGGCAAGAAGGAGTACTTCATTGAAGAGAGTTTGAGAAGTCTTGGGGATTCAGTTGAAGTTATACTGCTTCTTCAAGTTAGATCGTACGGCTCTCATCACATGGTTATCTCTTCAGAATACATCCGATGGTTATTATATCAAGATATCAAACTAGGATTTCTCTAGATCTCTATATATTATTGTATTGGCCTCCTTTGAGATGTAAGAGTGAGTACTTCATTGAAGAGAGTTTGAGAGATTTTTTGATTGTGAACAACAAGTATCTTCTAGTAAGACTTAAAAAGATAGATATGGTCTTGGTGAGAGTGGTTGTAACTCTTGTATCTTTTTCTAGTTGAATATCATCTAGGTTATTTCTCTCCCACATTAGTGTTCGCCCCAAACATGACAACATTGTGTGCTTTGGTGTGTTTAGTTTGATTCATTATTTTGCTTGGTGGTTCTTCATAGTGATCATCTTTCATAAACTCAGCATGAATTCTGATATGGCTAAAAATAGGGTTAAATCGTAACCGTTCAAATCGGGCTCGAATCTTAAAGCTCAGGGGTAAAATGGTAATTTCACATACAAACAAGTCTGAAATAGGAACTGGGTCTTTTTCCAAAAGTCCAATAACCCATAAATGGATCCGTCTTAATGGGTACGGGTCCCAACCCGTAAGAAACCCAGTCCAACTGGATAGGAGAGGATTCGGATTTATGATTATCCTTAATCAGCAGTCTCAACCACTTCTATCCATTTACATCGGAAAGTAGGGATTCAATCTTATCCTGAAACTAATCCCTAAGGCGACTATAAATACCCCTTCCCCCCACTGTTACCAGGTAATCAATCTTTTGCCAATTAAAGCTCTTTCTTAATCATTCAGATTACTGACAAGAGCGTCGGAGGGTGCGTCGCCGGGATCAACCCCGGTGTCTCGCACTTTTTGCAGGTCAACGGCGAGAGGATCTCGATCAAACTCCGGTGAAGTCGTTTAGGTTTGACTATTCAACTTTTCTCGAATCCACAAATCTATCTGTTTTCCCCATACCGATTTCAGCGGCAACAGATTGGCGCCGTCTGTGGGAACCGCGAATAGCAGTACAACCTCTTCCACCGGTCAATATCGCCTCCAGCCATGCCACCAAGGAAAGTAAGATCCAGAGGGTTCAATCGTGGGCCCACTCCCATTCCACCTCAACTGCAACCGGAGGCTCCCCTCCAACCCATTCAGCCACAGGGACAGCTCCCTCCTCAACCTGATCCACCGCTACAGTCGGGGCAGCCTCCTCTTCAAAATCCTCAACCCTAGCAGGCAAAACTCGGGCCCCAGAACGCTGGTATAGGGACCTCTCGTCCTCATCCTCAGAAGCAACCTCTTCATCGCGATCATATCTCGGTACATAACCCTTCCATCGACTCCATGGCATCCCATAACCCTCGGCCTTCCGAAGATCTCCGCAACATCATAATCAACCGACAGAAAGAGGAAGACCTTCACCACCATTTGGATGAGAGGTGGGCCCAAGAGGGTGCCTCCCGCTCAGAACGTCCAAATGTGCGATCTCCTCGCCACCGCGACCGCAGGAGGTCCCCTCTTCATAGGAGGCGGAGGGAGTCCCCCGAGTACCGTCGAAGAGGGCACCGTTCTCCCGCTGGTCGATAGTCCCAGAGGGACTAGAACGGACCCATCACCCGAACAGAATTCCAAGAGTTTCAGGCAACATTCTTGCGGGCCCTCAATGTCCTGCCAAACAACAACAATAATATTCGGAGGGTCCCCACTCTTGAGCCGGTTCGAAGCCCTCGCCATCGGTTCCTAAGTCCTCCCCAAGCTCTGAGCCACCGCCATCACATCCCTAGTCCTCACCAGTCTCCAAGCTACCATTGCCGTACCCCACGCTCCCCTTCGTACGAAGACGAGTCCAGAGGCTTACTAGAATACCGTCAAAGGGATGATGCTGTCTACCGCCGTCTCCACGAGATGGAGAGATGCCTCGGTCAACTAGATAGGGATGAGGAGCTAAGAGGGAGGACCCTTCGTCCAAGCATACCTCCGTTCTCCCGAACCATCATGGAGGCCCCAGTCCCAGCAAATTTCAAGCCCCCGCAGTTCGAGACATACACGGGAGAATCAGACCCCATGGATCACATTGTGAGTTTCAAAACTCTTATGATGATCCATCAGGCCTCCGATGCCCTCCTATGCAAGACCTTTCCGGCTACTCTCAAAGGCCCGGCTTGGAAATGGTACTCCCGCCTCGCCCCGTCCTCCATCTTCTCTTTTGAACAGTTCGAGACTCTCTTCATAACCCATTTCGTGAGCAGCCGCCGCTCCGAAAAAGCGAGTATTTCACTACTCTTCCTTAATCAGAAGAAGGGCGAGAAACTGAGAGACTATGTCAAGCGGTTTACCGCGGAAGCTAGGTCCATCGCCTCCCTCGATCAATCGGTCGCTGCGGCCGCCTTTCAGTCCAATGTCCTCAACTCGAACCTCCGTTCCTCCCTAGCCAAGAAGCCCCCGTGAGGCTTCTCCGACCTTCTTCTCAGAAGCGAGAAGTACATCCGGGCGGAGGAAGCTGAACATCGCCCCACATTCGAGGGATCCTCTTCTGGAAATAAGAGGAAGACCGCTGAATATGAGGGAGCTAAAAAGCTCCAAAAAGACAACAGGGGTCAGCTTCGTCCACCTCCCAGATTTGAAAAGTTCACCCCTCTCAATGCCAATGTCTCAGCCATTCTAATGGAGGTAGAGAAAGAAGGGATTTTACCTCCTGCCCCGAAGAGGAATACTCCTGGGAAGAAGAGGGATAAGGAAAAGTGGTGCCGCTACCATTGAGACCACGGCCACGACACCAATGACTGTCGGGCTCTGAAAAATGAGATCGAAGCCTTCATTCAGAGAGGGCAACTCATCAAGTTTGTAAGAAAAGACCGGGTCGATCCTCCTCCACCTCCTAGGGGGGCTAACAAGCGGCTCAAGAGAAGCGAGGAGACTCCTGACTTCGAGGAAAAGCGCGTCTTGCACCTCATCCATGGAGGTCCGATGGGGGGAACCTCTAACTCCTCCCGAAAGGCCTTCATCGGGGAAGTCAATTCGGTGCACTGCCTACTCCCTCCACAAGGTCTTGGAGTCCCGGTTACTTTCTTGAATGAAGATCTAGAGAGTGTCCAAACCCCCCACTGTGATGCACTGGTGATTGACCTCCACATGGCTAACTTCAAAGTAGAAAGGATTCTTGTGGATAATGGCAGTTCTGTCAACATCCTCTTCCTAGAGGCCTTCCGAGGGCTCAAAGTATCGCAGGATAGGCTCAAGCCCACCGGCTATACTCTCCATGGGTTCACGGAAGTGCCAGTGACGATCGAAGGCATTATAACCCTCGACGTGACTGCTGGCAAAACTCCTACTACCCGAACGGAGCCAATGGACTTCATGGTTGTTGACGTCCCAACCACCTAAAATGTGATCCTAGGTCGACCGAGCCTAGCTGCTTTAGAAGCCGTCCCACCAGCTTACCATCTAAAAATGAAATTTCCCACCAAGACAGGTATAGGAGAAGTAAGGGGGAGTCAGGAAAAGGCCCGCAAATGCTATATGACCTCGACCGAAGGACCTGTCCTCACCCTCGAGGCCCTTGAAATTTCCAGGGGAACACCCAGTCTATGTCGGAACCGGTAGATGAGCTGGAGGAAGTGCTCTTCTCGGAGCAAGATCCGATCCGCAAATTCTTCATCAGCAAAACCCTCCCTTCTGCCCTCTGCTCCAATATAGTCCAGTGCATAAAGAAGAACCGTGACCTCTTCGCATGGACAGCTACCAACATGCCGGGGATTTTCGAAGAGCTCCCCATCCACCATCTGAATGTCGCCCCAGGGGCCAGACCTGTCCAGCAGAAGAGGCGTAAGTTCGCCCCCGAGCACCAGCGAGCTATAAAGGAGTAGGTAGAGAAGCTCCTCAAAGCCCGATTCATACAAGAAGTCAACTATCCGGAGTGGCTCTCCAATGTCGTGGTGGTCAAAAGGCCAATAAAAGTTGAAGGATTTGCATCGACTTCACAGATTTGAACAAGGCATGCCCCAACGATCCTTTCCCACTCCCCAGCATCGACACCTTGATCGATGCCACTTCGGGCCATGAGCTGCTGAGCTTCATAGACGCCATCTCCGGATACAACCAAATCCGAATGTTCCCCCCAGATATCCCAAAAACGTCATTCGTCACAGATCAAGGTCTTTACTGCTATAGAGTGATGCCCTTTGGGCTTAAAAATGCTGGTGCCACCTACCAACGCCTCGTCAATAAGGTCTTCAAAAATCAGATCAGGCGGAACATGGAGGTTTACGTCGATGATATGCTGGTGAAAAGCATCCATGGGTCTGACCATGTCGCCGACCTCCACGAAGCCTTTGACGTGCTAAGAAAGCATAACATGAGGCTAAACCCGAATAAGTGTGCATTCGGAGTCTTATCGGGTAAATTTCTGTGCTTCATGGTCAGCCAGAGGGTGATTGAAGCTAACCCTGAGAAGATAAAGGCCATACTCAATATGGCTCCTCCTTCAAATGTGAAAGAAGTGCAAAAGCTCACAGGGCGCCTTGTGGCTATAGGACGCTTCCTCTCCAAATCCGGAGAAAAGTGCTTCCCCTTATTCAAAGCCCTCAGGGGGGCTAAGGGTTTCGAGTGGGGCCAGCAACAGCAAGAGTCGTTCGACCAACTCAAAGCCTGCTTGGTTAACCCCCCACTTCTCAGCAAGCCAACACCCGGGAAAACCCTTTACCTTTAACTCGCCGCCTCCGAACAAACCCTTAGCGATTTCCTAGTGAGAGAAGAAGACAAGGCACAGAAGCCTATCTACTACGTGAGCAAGGTCCTCCGAGATGCCGAGCTCCGTTATCCAACGTTGGAAAAGATAGCCTACGCCTTGGTTATGGTGGCCCAGAAGCTTCGTCCTTATTTTCAATCCCATTCGGTGGTCGTCCTTACCGACCAGCTACTCAAGCAGGTCCTGTATAAGCCCAAGACCTCCGGACGTCTAATGAAGTGGTCAATTGAGCTAAGTCAACACGACATATCTTATCAGCCTCGGACCGCTATCAAAGCTCAAGCCCTAGCCGAGTTTATAGTGGAAAGCACGATCCTGGAAGTCAGTCAAGCGGCAAATGGGCCACCCATCTGGACGGTGTATGTAGATAGGTCTTCTTGCGCCGAAGGGAGCAGAGCCGAGGTTATTCTGGCAGGCCCAGATGACTTCGTTCTTCAATACTCCCTCCGCATCAATTTCAAGGCTTCCAACAACGAAGCTGTGTACGAAGCCCTAATAGCAGGCCTGGGCATGGCTCGCAAGGCAGGGGCGCAACGTGTCCGAATATTCAGTGACTCTCAGCTCGTGGTGAATCAGGACTTGGGAGAATACGAGGCACGAGATGACCGAATGGTCAAGTACCTAGCCAAGGTCAAAAGTCTCATGTCTTCGTTCGATGAAGCGCAACTCCAGCAGATCCCTAGAGAAGAGAATGCCCAAGCAGATGCCCTCTCAAAACCAGCCTCCTCATCCCTCTAAGGCCTCGAATAGACCGTCTTAATCGAAGTTTTACTAAGGCCCAGTATCGAAGAAGAAGCCCCCGACTTGATGGAGTCACTACCTGTCCAACTCGAAGATAACTGGATGAGGGTTTTAGTTGAGTTCCTCAGAGACGGGATCCTTCCCAAAGTTCCTAAAGAATCTCATCGAATCCGAACGAGAGCGGAGCAGTACACCCTCATTGAGGGAGTCTTGTACAAATGCTCTTACACCCAAGTAGATGGCCGACCCTACTTGAGATGTCTCTCTCCAGAAGAAGCCTTGTATGCTCTGGAAGAAGTCCACGAAGGGATAGGCGGAGCCAATTCGGGATCAAGGTCCCTCGCCAGAAAATTCTTGAACTATGGGTACTTCTAGCCTACCCTACTTCAGGATGCCGAGCAATATGTCCGACAATGCGGCCCCTGTCAACAATTCTCCAATATCCGCCGCCTACCGCAAGCTCAACTCTCTTCCCTCTCAAGTCCAACTCCCTTTGCAATGTGGGGAATGGATCTGCTAGGACCGTTCCCACCAGCTCCAGGCCAGCTTAAGTTCCTAGTCGTGGCGATCGACTATTTCTCCAAGTGGATCGAGGCCGAACCGCTAGCAACAATTACTGAGAACAGAGTGCAAAAATTCTTCTGGAAGAATGTGATCTGCAGGTTCGGCATACCTCGAGTCTTGGTGATAGATAACGGGACACAATTTGCAGGGGCAACATTTCGCTCCTTTTGTGAAGACCTCGGCATTCAGCAGCGGTTCTCCTTCGTCTCCTACCCTCAATTCAATGGCCAAGTGAAAACGCCAACAGGAAAATCCTCTCGGGCATTAAGAAGAGACTAAACAAATCGGCTAAAGGATTATGGGCAGAACAACTTCCTAACGTATTGTGGAACTACCGCACTACAAAAAGGACCCCCACAGGAGAGTCTCCCTTCAACCCCACCTACGGTTCCGAGGCCGTAATCCCCTTAGAAGTTGGTTTGCCATCCCCTTGCCTAGTTGCATATAATAAAGAGCAGAACGCCAGAGAGCTTCGAGCCAATCTGGACCTTATCGATGAGCTCCGCGAAAGAGCTTCGATTCGCCAAGAGAATTATCGAAGAAGAATCGAGCAGTCCTACAACAGAATGGTCCGTCCCACAGATCTTAAGGAGGGAGACTTAGTCCTCAGGAAGCTATCCATCTTATTCACCAGTCAAAAGAGCAAGCTAGCCCCGAATTGGGAAGGACCATACAAGATCTCCAGGGTAGTTCGGCTAGGAGCATATCGTCTTGAAGACCTCGAAGGCAGGGAGATACCAAGAACATGAAACGCCGACCATTTATTGAAGTACCAAGAGGGTGTTTGAATACCTCTCCGAGTACCATCAAATGTTGGGCTATTCTATCTGTTTCTATTTTTTTTTCATTCTTCCGTTGTAATAACAGCCCGCAACTTCGAAGCGGTCGGTTAGCAATAATTAATAAAGAACTTCTTTTGCATAATAATTCTCTTGTGATCGTTTTGTCTCTCTATTTAATACCCCAATTGTGTTCTCTAAAACGACAAGTTCGGAGTCCAAAACTTGGCTCGATTCCGTTTCGAATAGCTCGCTTTTAAGCGAGTTAGAAGTAGTTCGCCATTCGGAACTGCTCCTACAACCGTTGAACTCTTCTAAAATGACGAGTTTGGAGTCCAAAACTTGGCTCGATTCTGCTTCGCAAACTAGCTCTTAAGCGAGTTAGAAGTGGTTCGCCATTCGGGACTGCTCCCACAACCGTTGAACTCTTCTAAAACGACGAGTTCAGAGTCTAAAACTTGGCTCGATTCTGCTTCGCAAACTTGCTCTTAAGCGAGTTAGAAGTAGTTCGCCATTCGGAACTGCTCCCACAACCATTGAACTCTTCTAAAACGACGAGTTCGGAGTCCAAAACTTGGCCCGATTCCGCTTCGCAAACTCGCTCTTAAGCGAGTTAGAAGTGGTTCGCCATTCGGAACTGCTCCCACAACCGTTGAACTCTTCTAAAACGACGAGTTTGGAGTCCAAAACCTTGCTCGATTCCGCTTCGTAAACTTGCTCTTAAGCGAGTTAGAAGTGGTTCGCCATTCAGAACTGCTCCCACAACCGTTGAACTCTTCTAAAATGATGAGTTCGGAGTCCAAAACTTAGCTCGATTCCGCTTTGCAAACTCGCTCTTAAGCGAGTTAGAAGTGGTTCGCCATTCGGAACTACTCCCACAACCGTTGAACTCTTCTAAAACGACAAGTTCGGAGTCCAAAACTTGGCTCGATTTCGCTGCGCAAACTTGCTATTAAGCAAGTTAGAAGTGGTTTGCCATTTGGAGCTGATCCAACAACCATTAACGCCCTCAAAACCGCAAGCCTGGAGCCTAACACATGGTTCGACTCCACTCCAAGTATGCGTCAAAACAAATAACAAGTGCCAACGATATGTGCAAGTTCACAAAACAAATATCATTGCATTAAAGTTTGAAGGACAAATCTATTTACAAGACCAACTTCTCGTACTTATGACAAGATACAAAACTTGGACAACAAAAAGAAAAAAAACACAGACAACTACTTCAACGCCTCCTCGGGGCAGGGATGCTTCGGTTTACAGACACCTGGGGATGGCGAACGCTATATGGCCGACGTCTAACCTCGATGCTTGTCCCTAGACCGGCAAACTGAGATGTATCTTCAGGACTGCCTCTGACGGTAGCCCCAACGGACGCTCCGCTTGACGAAGTAGCCACCCCACTTTGTGCATCACCGGAGCTCCGCCGAGCAACGGGCGAGCGAGTCGCAAGCTCGTAAAAGGAAATTCATCTGTCGCATTCTTCACGAGTACAGGAGGTGCTTCTGACATTGACCCGTTCAGGTTGGGGCTTAAGGCGAGTGACCTCCACCTCAACTTCGACGATTCATTCCTTCAGAGAGTTGTCTTTCACAGCTATCTTTAAGCAAGGAAGCCGAGCGGAGCTTGCAGCACCAGAGTTGTCGACAATAATCCGATGGAGATAAGTAACCTCGATGCTCTTATCGACAGTAACCCTCTTCAACTCATCTCGCTCCGCCGTCAACTTGCCCATCACTGCTGTTAGTTCTTCTCTCTCTGTCGAACGCTCATCTCTTTCTGCCGTCAATTTGTCCCTCTCAGCTGCCAGTTCGTCTCTCTCCGTTGTCATCTTAGTCAAGGAATAGCAGAGTCACCTAAGCCTCAGGTTGAGATTAAAGGCTGTTGACGAACCATCATCATCACCTTCGGTGGTCATCTCCCCAAACCTCTCTTCTAGCTTCCGAATCTCGATATCTCGACGACCTACAATTAGTTGCTGATGATTCGGCTCACGTTCCGCTCTCCGAAGCCCTAACTCCACTTTGTAAAGGCACTCTCAGCACCTAGCGAGGCATAACTTCGTCGCCCCTAGGCCAGCCTCGAGACATGTCTCCTCAGCCACATAAGGCGCTTCGATGAGCTGCATCACCTCGATGAGCTGAAAATTCCAAGGCAAGACGACGAGAACACTTAGCAAAAATTCGCAAATTTGGTAAACACATAGCCAAAACTCCTGAACAAGGCGACGTGAACACTTTGCAAAATTTCAAAAATTTTGTGAACACGTAGTCGTGGCTTTTAGGCAGGGCGACGTGAACACTTAGCCAAATTTCAACTAATTTTTGTAATCACATTGCCAAAGATTTAAAGAAGAGCGACGCGAACACTTAGTCAAATTCGAAGAAAAAGAGAGATTCCATTCATTCAAAAGTGTGGTGTCCAATCCGCAATTAGGAGATACATCAGAAAACACAAAAAAAAAACTTAAGACAGGGGGCAACCTCTTTCCCAGGGCGTCTGCAAGGGGCGGGATCGGACTCTCCCGAAGGAGCGACGATAGCTAGAGGGGTCACCTAGGATCCCTGCCGCTCGCCGACGATCTCGACCTCGCCATCTGCGTCTTCGTCCCCAACTTGCCCCTCAGACTCGTCATCAAAACCGTCGACGTGGTCGGGGAATGGGTGCCACCCGGAGCAGTCAACCTCGGGGAAGCGCTCGGTAACTTGCTCGCTGGCGCAAGCGTATGCCTTGGCCATGTTGGCTGTGAGGAAGCCTTGGGCCTTTTCCATGGTCGCAGCTTCGGCTTCCTTTGCCGCCGCAACCTTAGCAGCTTCTACGGCCTCGGCCTGCTGCTTTGCCGCCCCCTCCTTCTGCCGAAGCAGATCACCCTCGAGCTTCTTGACGAGGTCATCGAGGCACTCCAACCTCGTCGTCTTCCCGTCAGACTCGACCTTCAACTTTTCAAGCTCGTTCGCAATCCGAGCTTTCTCGGCCCGAGCTCTGTCGACCTCTTTCTTCAGGTCCTTCTTGAGCTCGGTGATCTTCTCCATGAGATGACCAAAGTGAATGGTTATCTACAGCCAAAACACAAAGTTGAAAAAGTTAGTAAAATAAATGAGTGATTCATCTAAAAGTAAAAAATCAAAATACTCACCGACACCTCCGATCGAGCAATCTCGAAGGCGTCGTCCCCTACGCCTCCGGCATCCATGGCGACTTGATCCTTCGGCATCTCCAAGTGCTTGACGGCCTGCATGCTCGACGTCGAGTTGCCGAGGAAACCGTCCAACTTCCGAACTTGCCAGTCCGGAACAAAAATTTTCTTGTGTTCCTCGGTCAGGAACACTTCGGCCTCTACCGTCAACGGGGCCGCCTCCATCCCGATAGCAGCCGCCATCGGGAACTTGCCAGCCTCAGCCGATGCCGAGGTCGCTGTTGTTGTCACCCTCGGGGTTATCGTTGCCGAGGCTGCTGCCTCCTGAATGGCGCTGTCGACCGTCTTTGGCTTCAGAGCGGTCACCTTCGTGGCGACCCTCTTTTGTTTCTGAGGTGCCTTGCTGCCGAGTGCCGCCCTCTGTGCCAAAATAGCATCGTAATCCATAGTTTCTGGAACAAAAGAAAAGTGTGGTTAGAACACAAGTTACTATCGAATGAAAAAAGAAAAAAACGAACAAAGAAAATCACATACTAAGGTCTATGCGGCTGAGCCCTCCCCTGAAGAGTGCCTTTTCCGTCAATTCTTGCCAATCGAACTTCGGCCGGTCGAGGAGAACCTGAACCATCTCTTCTTCGTTAGGGTAGAGCACCGGAAGCTCCCTCACCCTCTTCATCACCTCCTCAATCCAATTCGAGGGTATGCACCACGGCTCGTGACCCCGAACGATGAAGTATTTGTCTTGCCAGTGCTTTATCGAGTCGGGGCAGTTGATGAGCCGAGCACCGTGCCTCGGAGCCAAATAATACTTGAACTCCGACTTATGCTGCTGATGAAGTCGGTATAGTGTCCGAAGCACCCTCAAGTCCGGCTCGTTCTCGGCTGCTTAACAGTGGAGTGCGAACCCATTAATGACCCTCTACGCGTTCGGCATTAGCTGAATGGGGCTAACCCCGAACCACCTCAACACTTGGACGGCGAAGAGGTGGAGGGGCAGACGCACTCCGGCGATGAAGGCGTCGACCGGCCAGAAACACATGTTCACAGGCATCGGCGAATTGACTTTCACCCCGACACCAGGCAGCATCAGGTTGTATTCTTCAGGGATTTGAAAGCATTCCCGGATCGCCACTAAGTTTGCCTCGTTGAGGATTGAGACGGTGTCGTCCACCTCCGAAGTCTCCCTCGCGGCGTTCTCTTCAAAACTCTGCCCCCTCCCGTACACAATCCGCTCGGCATGTTCCTCTGGAAGATCCCGAACCCTATGGAGCCCCGTCAAGATGCCTGGCAGTCTCCCAAACTCCCCCATTCATTTCGGATCCTCCACTATGGTCTCCATAACTACCAAATCCCGACCCTCGACTCTCTTGCCCCTGTCGACGCGAGGAACCTCGCTCGGAGACGGCGCTTCGCCAACAGAGGGGGAGGGCTCCGAAGTAGGGGAGAAGGAAGACATTTTTGACAAAAAATAAACTTAGTATAAGTTACCGTGAAGTGACAGTCGCGATCGGAAAATTCACCGAAAAATGGTCAACGATCGTCGGAAGCTCTCGATAGTAAAAATCACTGCCTAAGTAAAAATTTGGAGAAGTGGAGAAATGAGGGGGGGTTGAGTCTTATAGAAGCTGGCACACAAAACGAGGATATTGGGCTCCAAAAACCCAATAGTCAGGCCCATTTACACGAAATGACAAAAGTTATACCGCCTCATTAATGACTAACGGTCAAAATCGTCAGAAGTTCAACAGTCAAACGGCCAGATGTCAACAGGTCACTTTGGACCTCGACACTCCTCGCCGAGCGTTCTTGGCACCGACGCTCAAACGTAAGAAAAAACTCTCACTTTGGACTTCGGCACACTTCGCCGAGCGTTCTTGGCACCGACGCTCAAACATGAGAAAAAACTCTCACTTTGGACTTCGGCACAGCTCGCCGAGCGTTCTTGGCACCGACGCTCAAACGTGAGAAAAACTCTCACTTGGGTCTTCGGCACGCCTTGCCGAGTGTTCTTGGCACCGACGCTCAAACTTAAGAAAAAACTCTCACTTTGGACTTCGGCATGCCTCGCCGAGCGTTCTTGGCACCGATGCTCAAACGTGAGAAAAAACTCTCACTTTGGACTTCGGCACACTTCGCCGAGCGTTCTTGGCACCGACGCTTAAACGTGAGAAAAAAACTCTCACTTTGGACTTCGGCACACCTCGCCGACGCTCAAACGTGAGAAAAAAGTCACTTTGGACTTCGGCACACCTCGCCGAGCATTCTTGGCACCGACGCTCAAACTTGAGAAAAACTCTCACTTGAGTCTTCGGCACGCCTTGCCGAGCGTTCTGGGCACCGACGCTCAAACGTGAGAAAAAACTCTCACTTTGGACTTCGGCGCGCCTCGCCGAGCGTTCTTGGCACCGATGCTCAAACGTGAGAAAAAACTCACTTTGGACTTCGACACTCTTCGCTGAGCGTTATTGGCACCGACGTTCAAACGTGAGAAAAAACTCTCACTTTGAACTTCAGCAAGCCTCGCCGAGCATTCTTGGCACCGACGCTCAAACGTGAGAAAAAAACACTCACTTTGGACTTCGGCACACCTCGCCGAGCGTTCTTGGCACCGACGCTCAAACGTGAGAAAAAACTCTCACTTTGGACTTCGGCACGCCTTGCTGAGCGTTCTTGGCACCGACGCTCAAACATGGGAAAATGGCTTGTTCGGACTTTGGCAAAACCTGGCCGAACCACTTTTGACACGTGTCGCCACCCCGAGGTACCTCTGGACCTCGGCAAGGGACCCCGAACCTCCCTCGACTTTGGCCTTCTTCCTGACACACGTCAGCTCCTCGAGGTGATGGGCGGGGGTCGGCAACATTGCCAAAGCTATTTGCCACCGACCCCCAAGTAAGGGGAAAATCCACCTTTGAGCAGCCATAGACATTAGATCTCCCCAAAATTCGTGCCGAAAGACGATGGAGAGCTCAGATCGCACCACGTCATAAATAGAATTAAAAAATCTATTTTTTATTTATTTAATTGGAATTGTTTATTTAAAAATTGCAGAAAATTGTTAAAAATTCAGAAAAATTAATTAAAAATTCTATAAAAAAATTTATAAATTCGGGAAAATATTTTTTAGTCCATGGGTAAATAATTATTGCTTAGAATAATTAATTAATGCCCTCGAAAATTAAATCACTGCTCCGCAAAATTGAATAAATAATCCAAAAAATAATTAAAAAATTGAGGAAAATCCAGGAGAACTCAAGAACAATCTTGAGCGCATCACCAACTCAGAAGAACATCCTAATGCCTCATATAAGGTTATTTGGACTCCAATACAACCTCGTAAGCCATTAAACCAGTAAAACTACTCCTCGAAGGCTGATCAAACTCAGTCTTCGGGAGTGGGGGGCTCGTGTTATGGCTAAAAATAGGGTTAAATCGTAACCGTTCAAATCGGGCTCGAATCTTAAAGCTCATGGGTAAAATGGTAATTTCACATACAAACGGGTCTGAAATAGGAACTGGGTCTTTTTTCAAAAGCCCAATAACCCATAAACGGATCCGTCTTAATGGGTACGGATCCCAACCCGTAAGAAACCCAGTCCAAGTGGATAGGAGAGAATTCATATTTATGATTATCCTTAATCAGTAGTCTCTACCACTTCTATCAATTTACATTGGGAAGTAGGGATTTAATCTTATCCTTAAACTGATCCATAAAGCTATAAATACCCCTCTCCCCACTGTTACCAGGTAATCAATCTTTTGCCAATTAAAGCTCTTTCTTAATCATTCAGATTACGGACAAGAGCATCGGAGGGTGCGTCGCCGGGATCAACCCCAGTGTCTCGCACTTTTTGCAGGTCAACGGCGAGAGGATCTCGGTTTAACTCCGGTGAAGTCGTTCAGGTTTGACTATTCAACTTCCCTCGAATTCACAAATCTATCTGTTTGCCCCCATTCCGATTTTAGCGGCAACAAATTCCTAACATACTGGCACCGTTTGTGGTTGTTTTAGGGGATGAAGTGCCATTTGCCATTTTTGGAGTATGGAGTCTTGGGGGGATTGCTGGCATTTTACTTGCCAGATACAATGAACCCCGTTGTATGATGCTATGGCAGGAATTGAGGAAGGTGAGGGGAAGATATTATTACAGTGAGGTTTGTAGTTTGTGAAAGAGCTCTTTTCTATTCTTGTAATTGTTTGTTAGATTTAGTTTAGCTTAGTTTTAAAGATTGATTTGTTTTGTGGGAGAATTTGTATGAATGTGAGTCTGGAAATGTACATTTTGTAAGATAATTGAGTAACATGAATGTTTACTAGTTCACCTGAAAATGCACATTTCGTAAGATAGTTGAGCAGCGTGAATGTTTTCTAGTTCACCGTTGAAGTAATTTTAAATTTGTTTTGGTATGTACGTTCTGAAGTAAGGATCTATTATCTGTCTGATTATCTGAATCAATTCAATGTGCTTTCTCCTCCCAAAAAAAACTGCACTCGAACTATGCCTGAAATAGGTTTGGGTTCAGTCTTGTTTATTATAATCTATGTATTGAATAAACTTGAAATTGAAAAGTCTCAAAATCAGAAGATAGAGGAACCAACTGGAGCATGAACTTGGCTCATCTAGAGCCAGACCATAAAGGCCGTAAGATGTTTGTTAAAGTAGCTTTGACTGCCAGGAGTGATTGCTCATGCTTGCCTGCCACACTCGAGACATTGTTGTTGCTTTGCGGGGGGGGGGGGGGGGGCAGTTACCTGTGCCTAGTGTTGAGCAACATACCGATCATGCCTACTTTGATTGTAACTTGTTTCGTTAATTTTTTTAAATGGAATGAGTGCAAATAATACTGACCGTTTTATGATAAAGAAAAGCTTTGCAAGGGTTCATTGCAATGAATAATCTTTGGAGTTCAAATAAGAATCACCATCCTAGCCTAGGGACATGCTTGCCATATATCAGAATATTTGCGCCTCTATCCTAGCCTAGGGACATGCTTGCAAGGTGAAGGGGTGGCTAAAAGACTGGCATTCATGTTACGCCTAACACCTAATTCTCATGATTCTAACTCAACAATAGTTCTAGTTCAAATCGTCACTGCTACATCACAAGAACCTCTCCAATAATGGCGGATACCAGGGATTTCCACAAGCTTGGCATACTAATGAAACCTACTACATTAGCGAACATTTTTACTAATCAAATATGTGTGCATTGCAATGATAACATACAACGCACCGAATCAGACAAAATATACATGCCCTACATCACAGTATTCCCAGTATCTTAAATGTACCATATCCACAATCCAGAATCATCTCCTCATCGTAAAACAGACTGTCAGAAGAATCATCAAATTCAATACCCCATTATCCAGAATCATCTACACATCATAAAATATATACCGAGAAAATCAGAAGAATCATTAAATTCAATGAGGTTGGCTCACATTGGCGAACTATACCCCAAAGGTAGACAAATCAAAGTGATAAATTTTGTTACATTGTGGAACTTTTAATTGTTTTCAGTGAAATATATTCACTTTTCCAATCTAATACAATTTCATCACTACATGGGGAGCCAATTCAAAGATATGCATTAGACATATCCATTCAAGCCACTTGTTTCAATCAGACCACAAACATCACAGCCGAATACAATTATTGAAGACTTCATTAATATCCAGATTGAAAATTGCCAAATGACGGGCCAGAATTCTGAGGAGATGGAGGTGGTCTAGGCCTGGCATATTCCGCGAAGATAACCCATCCATCAAGATACTGCAATTAAGGTTCAAAGGTGTCAGGGAATTACACATTTCTTCTGATATATTTAGAAATACAAATGTTAGCTTAGAATCAAATATTAGAATTGGGTCAATAGAAAGGCCAACACTGAAATTATTGCTACTCACTTGACCATCCATTCCTTTGATTCCAGCTGCTGCGTCTTCTAAAGTGGCATATCTCACAAAACCAAACCCCTTGGAGTAATTAGAAACACGGTCTGTTACAACTATCGCTGCAGTGTAAAACAAACTAGAAACCATCATCTCCATGACTTTGTTGTTAATGCTTCTGCAAAAGCCATTATATAAAATAGACAAATATACAGAAGAAAATTTGCACGAAAGGTAACAAAGTGCTTCCAGTGAAAGAAACATACCGTGGACTACCTGTCCAAACTTTTCAAAAGCAGTTCTCAGTCCTTCTGTTGTAGTTCTCTTGTTAAGACCTGTTAATGCCTCATTAGAGATCACGAATATACATACATGTCTATACGATGCTAAACTCAGGAAAGTATAATGCAAAATTTGTTTTCACTATTCAGGGAAACTATTTTGCAATAGGATTATTAGGGCTTTGACATGTCATGAATAGATCAACATATCATTTAAGCAGGAGCCTCTAACCACATGTAAGGCAGTTGACAAAACAATTCACAATAAATTATGATGTCAAAACAACCATCTCTGCCACAAGAATAATTCACAATAAATTTTGATGTCAAAACCATTGTCTCTGCCACAATTAATCCAACTAATGATTACATTTTGAAAATCCTAAGCATGTTAATGAGCTAACTATAATCTCTTTTCTATACATTTTCACAATTTGCATTCAAAAGTTCAATACAAAATTGATTTACGGTAGCAAAAAAAAATGGGATCATGGAGTAAAGAATTTCTTATTGCACGATGACAAGGATCCGTAGATGACACAATATTCATGTTCTTAATAAAATAAAACTTTCCAAATGAGAACTGGAATCTATTGGATGAAATAATCACTACCCTCCAAGCAATGATCAAATGAGCTATACCATTGCTTCCTGGCTTATGTAAAAAATTGGAATATAATGCATCGTAGAAGGATTAAAGTCATTCAACACTCTTAATTTCCTTCGATTTGTTGACAATTTAACTCTGCATAAATATAGGCTGTGTTAGTTATTGCTTTACCCAAAAGAAAATTGTGGACTCCATGTACTTTTAGGCTTAAAATAGGCCTCTGATAAGACCATGTATAAGTATGCTAGATTTAAAGCATTTTATTTCAAAATGTCCCAACCTGCAACCCTATGTTGCCTAAGAGGATCACGGAGTAAGGATGAGACATTGGCCAAAAAAGTGTAGCATGATACTGCTTATGTACGCCGAACACTTTTAAAAACTTGGTGGTAGTGAAGGTGGAGGTGGGTGGGTGGGTGTGTGTGTGCGTGTGTGTGGGGGGGGGGGGGGGGGGGGCACCTGTGTCCTCTTTTGGCTCCACCAAAGAGAGATTTCTGTAAGGAATAAAGGATAATTACAAAAAGGCACATTTTATAGACAGGGCATTTCCATTTTCTCCGGGATGTGACGTCCTAAGATACAGGATAATTTACATTACAATGCAACTCTAGAGCATTTTTCTCCCAATCTTTGAAACCATGGGCATACTTTTGTAATTTACCGTAAAATTTAATCATTCGTGCAAACTCCCTTCAACATTTCCCTTGTAGAGTAAACTATGCTTGACAACTTATCTTAAGGTAACATCACATGAATATACAAATCAACAAACCAACACAAACACATTAAGTGAAGGGTACAAACCAACTCATAGCAACAATTTTCCTTATCTCTATGGTTCACTATCATACTCAATGAGTCACAACCTTGTCCCAACTATTTCGGATTCATTGATCAAACAAATTTATTACTAACTTTTACATACTTGAATCTTGACTATAATATTGTATCCCGTCAACATACAAACGCTATAGAGAACTACAGTTGCTAAAGATCGAACATGAAACTAAAACCTAAAAATAAAAACCCCTCCAATGATCCCGGTAATTACAAAAATGCATCAAACTCCATCAACCCTTAGAATGTTCCACGATTATAGTTTAAGATCAATCGTAAAACTAAAACCTATTCACAAACCTCTACTTTCACAAATAACTAGTATAACCTGTGCAATATATTGCACATATTTTTTTTTATTTTTAAAAGAGCAAATAACAAAACTATTTTTGAAAAAAAAAATCTCTAATAACATCTATACAATATTGCACGATAAGGTTTGAATGTTTGATTAAGAGATAGGATTGCACATCAAAATTTGGATGGCGAAAGAGTGGGGGGTTGCCTCCTACATTTGCTCTCTTTTTATGTTTTTAAAAAAATATTAGAAAAATCCTTTGACCAGAAGTGGTTTAGCATAATATATTGTATAGATTTTGAAAAATGTATCAGTCCTCCTCAGTGCACTCCAAAATTACACTGACAAGACCAAATGCAAAACGATATAACAAATCTCTAGTTTCACAAATAACAGCGAAGAATGTATCAATCTTCCATCCAATTAAGTCCAAAAGACTCAACCTTCATGCCAACTTAGGAAATATGACAACAAATAAACCTAAAAACAACCAAAACCATTCCAATTAAACACTCAAAAACACTTTAACACTTCCAATCCTTTATCCATCTTGGCAACAACCCCAAATTACCTCATGTTATAAGCAAACGACTCTAAAAGATACCATTTTCTTGCAATTTTTCACACAAAGTAAAAGCCTTCACGTTCCTTCTCAAATCAAAACCCAGAATCCCTCACTTAGCACAAAAAAATTTCAACTTTACCAGCCATTTAACATTAGGGTCTCCAGAAAATCACTCCCGATTACTTGCACTTCTAAATCAAATACTTAATCGAAAAAACTAACAAAAATGAAAGCGTTTGGACCTGAGACGAAGAGCTGGGTTGAGGGCTCGGCTGGCGGTTTGACGACCGCCGAAGTCGGTGGAGTAAAGGCCGGAAGCGAAGAGAACATTCGCCGGATTCCACAACGACTCGCCGCAATCGCCATGGCTTTCTTTCTCTCCCTAAAAAGGGAATTTTTTTTTAGTGAGAGAGAGAGATGAAGAAGAAAGAGAGAAATGTAGAAGCAGCGAGGTTTTGTTTGATAGTTTGGACCTGATGTTACGAAAATAGCCCTGGTTTTGGTGTTCAGTTGGGGGTTTGGTTTGGAATGACGAGAGTGCCCCTGAGGTTTAGCGAGGTTTAAGGGTATATTGGATTGGGCCGGTATTCGAGTTGGGTTGAATATATGAGCTTTGGGAGTTCAATTATTCGTGGACCAAATTTTGTTTATTTAGTTAGTTGGGCTTCCTTTGGTAGTTGAAGGCTTGAGGCCAACTCGAGACCAAATGTTTGAGCGAGATTTCACCCCCAAAAAAAAAAAAGAAAAAGAAAAAAAAAAAAAAAGTTTGAGCCAGTATTCGATCGGTCGGTGTTTGGTAAAGTGTAATTGATCACATTTGGATACAGTTGCATTCCAATTGTAAAGTTATCATGATTTTCAAACAGAGGTAGCAAATAAAATAAGTACAGGACTTTTTATTTTTTTCTACTTGCAATTTGTGTTCGAAAGTCAAAAGAATATTGCAATTTGAAATGCAACCGATCACGTTTAACCAAACACCCAACATACCAAGGTTTGGGTATATATACGATGTTGTGGTTTGCTTTGGGCTAGGCTTGTATTTGAGTTTGTGTTTGGGATATAGCACCTGATAGAGAAAGATGCGATAAACAAACAGAAGTCTAAATAAGTGAATCCCATTACCTTCAACAAACTATTTTATACTAACCCACATCTACTAATTAGAAGAACTATTTCCATATGGAACCTAATAAAGTCTTTTAGCATCGACAAAAGTTTACTACCGTTCCAAATTCCACGACATAAAAGCGTTCGATTTAAGCCTTCTCGCGATTGATCTTTAGAATGTTGTTTTCATTCTTAGATATGAGCCTATTGTTTGTTACATTCACATGACGATATACTTTTTAGAAGATGGCACATGGATAACATATGTATCGACCTGAAACCAGAAATGCCTGCTATGAGAATTTTCTTAAGCTATTAACTGAACCTATGATTACTAACATGAACATGTATACAGTCTTTATCTATCTCGAAGTTGTGACATCCCTCTTGCTTGAATCAACTAAAAACCATGGCTTGCAAGCACAATCCATCTTTGAGATTTTCGTTGCGTACAGTCTTCATTGAATGTGACGCTCCACTTGCATGATATATTGTATGTTGATTTCTACGCTATCCATTTCTATAAGAAAAGAAAGTGGTAAAAACTTGTAAATCTAATATTATAATGGGAGAAGACCTTAGTGTCATTTTTAAATTTATAAATCTCCTAACGCATGTATTCTACGTGCACAACTAATATAAAAGAAGGAGATCTCAGATTCGAGTCCTCACTACATCAGATTTTTTACTTTATTTTTTAAATATATATTAAATGTGCATCACACGTGTAAATTACTATCTATTTATCTATCTATCTATAACTAGTATCATGCACGTGCGATGCACGTGGAGGGAGAATGAAAAGGACAAAAAAACCTACCAACACGTGCGCTACACGTGTTGACACACATACACCAAAGAATAAACAATTGTTTATTTGTTTGTGAACCCCATCTCTCCCATTATAATAGTTATAGATATAATATATAATCTCTATTATTTTAATGGGAGAGTTGGGGTTTGTAACAAACAAACTCTAACTTTGTAATTATATAAATACGTATAATACACGTCCAAACTATATCCAACAAATATAAATGTTCACCGCACGTGTAGCCCAAATCAAAACATTCAAATATAAATTATTTTTTTCTTATTCAATATATATTCATTTAATTTGACGACAAAACTTTTTTAAACGTGCATCGCACGTACATTATACTAGTACATTTGATTTGAAATTAATATATAACTTTTTTTTTGACTCAAAATATAACTTCTTCTTCTGTTATTTTCTTTCTTTCTTCTTAATATTTATAATAATACTATCCAAGTTTTTGATGCACAAAGGACAATAAATCGATGTGTTGTCCTCATTTCTAGGGGTGGGCATCAGTCGGTATCCGACCTAATATGGACCATCCACCACCGATCCAAAAAAAATCGGTTTTTTAATTTCCCCACCCGCAACCAATCTGAACCTTAATTGGATCGGTTTCCATCCAAGCCGATTAAGCTCGGTTTGGATTGGATTGGATGGTCGGTTTGGCGTGCTATTTTTCACCTTCAACATCATTCATAATTTTGTTGAAATTTAAAAGATCAACTTCAATCAAACTTAAGAAACAACCTTCTATTTGTTATTCAGAAATGAAATTAAAATGAAGATTCATAAAACCATAAGTTGTTAATGAATTTTGCACTAATTGTTTGAGATGATGACGTTTAAATGAGTGAGATAAACTGCTTTTTCACTTGCATACTTCTGTAATCTTAGTTTATTATCATAAAAGAAACATCAATAACCATAGCTAATTGAATTTCAGGTGTAATAAAAAAAGATTTAGAAAATAATTTCTACTTGACTTGATTAAAGTAACTTCTAAATGTTACATCAACTTTATGATTCTATTAAGTTGGGTCACACTGTAAATCAAGCATTTTTCAACAACATAACACATAGGATTATGGAGAACCAAAACATAGGTAGAACAACTGCTCGGTTTGTATTAAAGAAATTTAATAAGACTGTTTGTATCTCAAGGAAAATGAGAAATGACTATTTGTATATTCAAGAAATTAAAGGAGAACTATATTTTTTATGGACTTATACATAGAGGTATGGTCGGTTCGGTTTCATCGGTTATTTGAAAGCCTCATCCAACAACCGAACCGGTCCAATTGGTTATTGAAGATCAAGAACCGATCCAATCCAAACCCCCAATTGGTTCGGTTAAAAACCGGTCGGTTCGGATTGGATTGGTTCGGATTGGTTGGTTCGGATAATAGTTGTCCACCCCTACTCATTTCCTTTATGATGATTATCTTAATTAAATTGAATATTAAAAGGAATTATTATAATTACGTTTTCTCCCTAACCTTTAAGCAGAAAATTTAATATATGCATGAAAACAAGCTGAAATTCTGTAACTGGATTGCTTCACTAGAAATTCACACGTTTGACCAAAAATTAATTGGCTTTGGTACTAAGTACTAAGTAAACTAAGGAACACAATCTAAATTTTAATGAAGTTACAGTTTTGTAGATAGGCATTGTGAATTTGTGATCATTTGTGAGTCAATGTGAGTGGTAGAGCATGCAAAACCAAAGAATAGTAATCTCTACTACTATAACCTAATAGTTGAGTTGAAGTTGTGTAATTTGTAAACAACCAACTTAATTAATCTAATCTCAAACAAACTTCATTTTAAATGAGAGTTATGCTAACCATTAATTTCTAATTAATTAGCAAATTACCATAATGTCCTCAAACTTTAAATTTATTTACGGCATAATTATTTATGAAAATGTCATTCATATAAAATAAAAGTTGGTCTCACTAGAAGATTACTAGTATTAATAATTTATAGTTGCATGTTTCTTTAGTCTTCTTCCTTTATATATATATACACACACAGTGTGCAGATTAGAATCTTTGGATTAGAGTTTGGTTGGATTGGAGATGCATATAATGGACTTATGGAGAGCTCCATTAATACTGTGTCTTTCTTTGAGCTTGTTTGTCAGCATTATTGAGGCAATCAATAGAACTGACTTCCCCGACGGTTTCATCTTCGGAACTGCTTCTTCAGCTTACCAGGTCTCTCTCTCTCTCTCTCTCTCTCTCTCTCTCTCTCAATCTAGTTATATATACTACTTATCAAATGATCACATACTCTTTCACTATCTCTCTGTACAACTACGTACTTATCAAATGATTGCATATATGAAGTTTGAAGGAGCTGTGAATGAAGGAAAGAAAGGAGACAGCATATGGGATACTTTCACAAGGAAGCCTGCAGGTAGTAGGACTTGAATTACTATATACTAGTTATGTTCCGATTATGTTTTGACTATGAACCGATCAAACCTCTATATATCTCTTATGCATTGTAATTTGATGATCCAAAAGCTAGTGTCAAGCCTTTCTACACCATTTTTTTTTTGTTGATAATTTTGTCGGCTATCTATATATACTTATGCATTAGTTTTTCGGTTCATTATTGCCTTTTTCGTAAGAAGTAACAGATGGCTATGTCTCTGTGTTTCAAATTTAATTCCATGTATGTCATAAACACTTGTTTGATAACCTTTTTTTTAAATTTAAAATTTAAAAAATTTAAAAATTTTAAGAATAAATTAAAAGATGGAAAATGCGAAATCTATTGATTATATATACGAAACTGTAAACTATATATTACACATTACTTTCTTTAATTAAGGTATTCAATTGACATTTTTATGTATATTTAAAAATTTTCTATTGCCGAATACTATACTGCTGTTGCAATAGTTTTCATGAAATATATCGCAATACTATCAATAAAGTTCGGCTTATATATACTTGTCGACAGGGAGAATTCTGGATTTTAGTAATGCTGACATCGCCGTTGATCAATATCATCGGTATAAGGTGAGTAGTACATGCTAAGTGTTCTGTTATTATTTTTCCAGGAATTGAAATTAGGTTTATTTTTTTTGTGGAATGAGGAAATTAGGTTTCTTTAGTACATTACGAAACATTAATATTGTGTTTTTTTCTTGACATTTGCGATATTATCTTTGATAATAACTATTCTGCAATGAGGAAATACCTGAGATACTGAATTGTAAAAAATGATGGAAGACGTGCATTTTGCAGGTCCTAAATCCTAATTAACTAGTTTTAAGAACTTTACCCATAAACATGATCAGTGACTTCATCATCAGCTACCCCTTGAACTCTTATCTCTTTCCATTCTCCCGCCACTTTTCGTCGAGCTTGAGCAATGAACAGAGGTGGAACAGTGGAAGTCCCGTCGTCAAAGATCCGACATCAACGAGGGTCTGGCATCGAATTCGGTATGCAGTCGACTAAAATCAAAATGAAAGAACAAAACACGCAAAAGATGGATGCCAAGGGGTTTTATACATTGGAAATGCTTTGATAGGCTTTAATGACATCTATTCTTCCTAGCTGTATTTGTCCAAAAGGGTCTTTAAGAGCATCCACTATCGTCTGCTATTTATTTAAAAAATGAAAAATTTGAGAAATTTCACGCCACTATTGTCTGCTATAAAGTTTATAGCAGAGTCGTGAGCAGGAGTCGGCCATATATAGCAGAGTAGAATAGCATTTAGAAAATATTGAAAACGGTAAATGATCCTCCGTCTATTAAAAATTTCGAATTCTTTAGAATAAAAAAATTGAATAGACCGAAAAAGATCTTCCGTCTATAGAATTTGACCGGTCAAAATTTTATAGATGGAAGAAGATCTTCCATCTAACGAATTGGTTAATTTAAAAAAAAAATTATCAAACGGATGATGTTCCTCCATCTTCGTAATTTTAGAAAAAAAAAATAATAATAAATTAATTTGAAAGAGACCGAAGATGAACTTCCGTCCCTTTCATTTATTTTTTTTTCCTTTTTTTTTTCGTCCCTTTTTTTTCGTCCCTTTTTTTCATCTTCGGAAGTTCATCTTTTTAAAAAAGGGACGGAAGTTCATCTTCGGAAGTTCATATTTTTTAAAAAAGGGACGAAAGTTCATCTTCGGTCTCTTCGTCCTTTTCTTTTTTTCGTCCTTTTCCTAAAAGACAAAAAAAAGTCAAAAAAATCACAAAAATCCCAAACGGAAGTTGAACCTCCGGCTGAGGTTTTTAAAAAATATTTAAAAAAAATTAAAAACCCAGACGGAAGATCTTCTTCCGGCTAGGTTTTTTTCAAAACAAAAATATAATAAAGAGAGCAGACAGAGGATCTTCTTCCGTCTATAAATTTTACTATTTTTTTGTGTGCAAATTATAGCTCTCACGATAGTGCTGGAAGAAATTCTGTGCTAAAAGCAAATTTGTATATAGTTAAAATATAGCACAAACGATAGTGGATGCTCTAAGAAGCTCCCAATTTGCGAATCTTAGGGCGATTGGTGTCGTTGAAGTGGTATTTGAGATAATGTCTAACAGAGAAAGATATTAATGGGTTGTGTTCCATTGTGAAGGGTGTTGAGGAGCTTGCATTAAGGTTGCTAGGACTGAAGGTATAATTGTACTGGTGAAAGTGCAAGGGAAATGAGGGTCAGGGGTCAGGGTGTAGAGAGATGTCAAACGGGCGTTCAGTGATTTGCTGATGCTTCAGACGTTGGTAGCTCAGGGTTTGGAAAAGGATGATTCTGACCCTTTTGGAAGATCTATGGTATACACCATTTGAAATCTTGTTATATTGCTAGATTAGTTGGTAATAGCGAATTTCATTTCAATTCAATGCTGCGTGATGCTATGTAGTAGATTTTCTTGGGAGGGCGGAATTGGTTTTGTTTCTGAAAATAGTTCTGTAGTGGCCAGCTACTCTGTTGATATTCAACCAGTTTTGTTTCGTTTTTATTTATTTACTAGATTTGTCCGTAGGGCACGTGCCTACGGCACGTCTTTGGAACGATTCAAAACACAAAAAGTCAAGTAAACAGTAAAACAATAATTATGTAGCTCAAGTTTGAATAGTATAACAATAATTAGTTATAAAAAAAGCCTATATTGAAAAATAATTATAAATGGGGTATAAAATCTAACTTCTTCGAACTTTAAGTGTGAAAAATAATGAAATTTAATTGTTGAAGAGATATTTGCTATTAAAAATTTTGAAATCTTACAAAACCGAAATTTTAAAATCAAAATTTCTAAATAAAGAAAGAAAGAATGGGAGAGAGATATATAGAGAGAGAGAAAGAGATAAATATGAAAAAGTAAAGAGAGGAGAGAGATAGTAATAAATTAATGAGTTTTTTAGGGAGAAAAATTTGATTTTGGGGTTTGAAATTTTGGAGGAAAAATATGTTTTGTGAAGTTTGATATGGACCTTTGATTTTGAGAGAGATTGATTGTGAGCCACTTGATAGCTTTCTTTGTAATTTATTGTATAGATTTATTTATTATATTTTAAGCAAGGCTGTAGCCGCACACCATACTTACCCCATATGTTAATTAGGTATTTTATGGTGTAAACGCGAAATTTGAATTCCTAACCTCTTCTAGTAGACCACTCCTTGAAAGACAGCAAACATGAGTTTTTTTTCTCAGGGTTGCCCCATTTTTGAAACTAATTTCGATGATGACCCACTTTTCAAACTAATCTCTGAGTTTTAACCAAAATGACCTCTTTTAAAAATATTTACCAAACTGACTCACTTTGGAAAGTATTTATCAAAATAACCCACTCGCTATCCGTGATAGCGAGTTTGGTGAAAATAATCTCGCTATCTAAGATAGCGAGTGTATGTTGAGGTGTTAAAGCATGATTTTTTTTCAAGTTTAGACTCGCTATCTCAGTTTGGTGAAAACCACATCGCTATGTGAGATAGAAAGTATATGTTAAGGTGTTTCTCCATCACTTAGAGAAAAACTTGAAGATAAATATAAAATTTAGACTCGCTATCTCAGATACCGAGTGCATTTATACCACACTCGCTAGCTGAGATAGCGAGTGTTGATTGGGGACCTTTTAAAGATTCGCTCGTTTCGCTATTTTTTTTCACTTTTCACTTTCCGTTCTCTCTCCCAACTCCAAAATAAACCAAAAATTCTAGTCTCCCAAATTCATTATTCACCAACAAAATCCGTCCAAAATCTGTTGAGATCAACTTCATCATTTGTAGCGCCCCGAATTTCTAATATAATAACTTAGAAAATACGTGGCACAATCCCAGCATCAACTTCAATGTAACAGTACACATAGCCCAAAAACATAATAATTTTATTCCAAATCTTTGTTACAATAATCATTTTTTCAAAACACAGCGGAAATACAAACACCTTGAATTACAACTTTTCTTTTACAACACAAAATTTACTAAATTTTTACAAAAGCTCTATTACATCAGTTTTAATCTCCAACTATCTCAAGCATCCAACCTCCAAACTCTAAGCAATTACCTGTAACACATAAGGCTAGAGATGACCCCTAACCCCCAAACTAAAGGGGTTAGCCATAAATGGTGTGAGTGACATAAAATCAAACAATATAATTTAATCATAAAACATAAGTCGATCAACATCATGTATTAACCAAAATGATAAATATCGAGGAATAACAAAGATGTAAAGCATGAAATCATCATAAAATGAGAACGTCGAGTGCATCTAGTTTAAGTGTCAAGTGTAGGAAAACTGGAAAACACATGCATAAAACCAAGTCAAGATAACACAAGTTCTATATGCGGACTCTTTAATGCATACTTGTCGAAGTCTATGCATCCCATTCTACATAGGTTCGGTGCAAGCCCTTAACGTCTTCACTTCATAGGGTTCAATCCCCCGTTATGCAACTAATCCTATCACGATGACTACTACGAGATAATGATAAACTGTGAGAATTATGCCTGATAATTCCGGAGATAGATCCCACATCTCAGGTATGTTACCTGGATAATTCCGGAGATCATCCCACATCTAGACATAGACACATCATCACATGAATACCCCATGTGCGTCGCCTCGACTTTGATAATTCCGGAGACCAATCCTACATCTTAAGCAAACCACTTGGATAATTCCGGAGATGGATCCCACATCTCAGGTATTTTACCTGGATACTTCCGGAGATCATCCCACATCTCAAGAAGGTTACCTGGATAATTCCGGAGATTGAATCCCACATCTAAAGCCATACTGAGGTTCATAACCCATGTTCCCGTTCATCATATCACCACTAGTGCCTGTCCTTATTATTTGTGGTTATTTAAATTTCTCAACGAATCTCCTAGAGTGATGTGCCCTACCGGCCTAAAATCAAAACTGAATAACTGAAATGCCTAAAAGGGCCTCAACAAAATAACTCAATACCGGTATACTAGGGTCATACACCTCTAGAGACTCAACTCAAATATCTAAACAAAAGTCCCACTAATCATGGTGGCTCAACTGAATGTCTTAAATCAAATGCTTAACTGAATATCTTGAAATATACTGAATTGTCTGGGAACTAATCACTCAAGAAACACTCAAGTTACAAACCTCCATCAGTACCAGTCGACTTATACTGTAGTAAGTCGACTGTCCAGAAGGACAAATATCCAAAACTTTACAAAAGTAAACTAAGTCATATATCAGTCGACTTAAGAGAAGGTCAGTCGACTTACCCGAGGTAATTTCCAATATCTTCTCAAAATTATTCTAAGTATACAAGTCGACTTACATAGGTCGTCTGTCCAGAAGGACTAGTAATTTTTACAAAAAATATTTTCTTCAGTGGACCAGTCGACTGCCTGATAGCTAGGTCGACTGTCCAGAACGACTATTTCAAAGATTCTAAGAATATGGTGTCAGGCTCGTACCAGTTGACTGCACAGTAGGCCAGTCGACTGTCGGCCTACAGATCTCCAAAATTAGGTCTGAATACAATAATCCAAACTAAGGTTTTCTAACGACTCATTGTTCAAGGAAATTAATTCGTATTCAGGCAAAAGATCTTCATTAAGGGTATAATACTCCAAACCTCAATTATGTCAAAACCCAAGTTCTCATGTTCTAGATCTCTAATTCCTTCATTAGGGTTTCTCAAGATTAAAATTTCCTCCACAACACTAAATCAATCTGATCTACAAAATATATATAAGATCCAAGGTGTTCCTCTTCCGATCAAAATCATACTCAAAACGTAATAATATGGTGGTATGGACAAGATCTACTAATCATTCTTAAATTTCTCAACATGGTATAACAACAATCATTCATTCATATGAATCATACCACAATACTAGATCTATATTATTCACAACATCAAATCTAACATCATTACCACTCGCATACATAGGTCAACAACAAGATAATCTATGTCATTCACAAACAACAATCTCACAAAGTCATTCACGAAATCAAAACAAAACAAACCAAGTCACTCACCTTTTAGTTGAGAAAAGTCCACGAATTCTTCCTTTTTGCTAGATCCAAAATCGCCTTTCTCCACCAAAACAAGATCTCAAAATTCTGTATTTTCTGAAATGACGGCTGGAGAATTTCTCTTAAATATCCCGGATTGAATATTAGGGTTTTACCCACACTTTTGCAAAACAACCCTTTCCAAAATACAATTTACATATATAGTTCTATCTTTGGTAATTCCATCAAAACTCATTTAAATTAGGAATTAAAAGAAAGTATACTTTCCAAATCTCAATTAATACTGTTCAAAACGTCCTAGCATGTACATTTTGCACTTAAACCCCTAAAATGTCAAATTTGCAAATAGATCATTCTTTTCTCAAACATTGCAAATAGTTCCAAATTAATTTCAGAAAAATCCGGAAAAATACTAAATAAATCCCAAATATTATATAATGATTTTTAATAAGGAAAACTTAACTTTCAAACTTCTCAAAAGTCATTTGCACGTGTTTTGCACGTGTTCAAAAGATAAATTTTTCTGAAAATATTCATTAAATCTCCAAAAATAAATTTAAATTCATTTTCAAATATAAAAATAATATTTGAAAATACGGGGTTCTACATCATTCACAACGCTCTTTACTCCCACACTCAAAACCCTAAACCCATCATCGAAGATCCATTCTATATTAACCCTACCTGACATGCATACAACAACACTGGCAATCTAAAATAGCATGTTCATTTGAACTAGACTCGCTATCTCAGATAGCAAGTCTAGTTATACTCAATTTTCAGAAAATTTTTTGAACATGAAATATATATAACTACACTCGCTATCTAATATAGTGAGTCTAGTTCAATAGACTCGCTATCTCAGATAGCGAGTATTGTTATATATATTTTAAATAAAAAATGTATGTTCAAAATTTCTTTGAAAAATGAGTACAATTATACTCGCAATCTGAGATAGCGAGTATCATTTGAACTAGACTCGCTATATCAGATATCGAATAGGTCAATTTGGTAAATAGTTTAGAAAGTGAATTAGTTTGGTAATTACTTTTAAAAAGTGGATTATTTTGATAAAAAATTCAATTCATGGGTGGACCAGTTCTCATAGGCCGCAGTTGGGAACTGCGACCTATAAGAAACAGAAGCCTCTCCACAAATGTGTTTTATCGAGGCCTTAGTTCCTAATTGCGGTCTTAGTTCATTTCATGTTTGGCTAAAGAGACTGCAAAACTTAGACAAAAAATTTTAAGTAAAAATGTGTTAAACATATAAGCCACAGTTGAGAACTGCAGCCTCTCGTAAAAAATAAAAAAAATTATAACAGAGGCTGCGTTTTCCAACTACGGCCTCTGATATATTTAGGCCGCAGTTGGGAACTGCAGCCTATATTTAACACATTTTTACTAAGAATAATTTGTCTAAATCCTGAAGTCTCTCTGGCCCACAAATGAAATGAACTGAACTTAGGCTTCGAAAAAACATATTTGTGAAGAGGTCGCAGTTCTCAATTGCTGTCTCGAAATCGAATAAGCTGTCGTTTTCAACTGCGGTCTATGAGAACTGGTTCACCTTAAGAAATAATTTGGAAAGTGTGTTATTTTTGGAATTAGTTTCAAAAAGTGGGTCAGGTGAAAAAAAATCCAGCTAACCGTTTACGAAGAGTTGAGGTATAAAATGCGTAAGAAAATTGTCAAAAGAAATGGTGCATATGGGCAAAGGTTTCCCCATTTCAAGGAACAGGGTAGTTACTTTTTATTTATGTCTATAGGGAACTGAAACAGACATGCCTACATATTTATTTTTTTTACTTGGCTTTTTATTTAATTTATATAATATATTATGCTAAATCATCTAAGGATTTTTCTAATTTTTTTTAATATAAATTTCTTCCCATTTGATTAACTTAATTTTTTTTTGATTATTATAACTAACCTTAATTATTTAAGTGATTATCAAACTAAATATCTAATTAAATTAATTAATCATCTAATTAACTAACTAAATTTTCATTTTGAAAAAAAAGGAAATTGGGACAGTTCTCGGACGAAACTTGATGTTTCGTCTGAGATTTTTTTTATTTTTAAAATACATAATATCATCGGACGAAACATCATGCATATTGCTATATCCATTCTTATATATAGCAATCTATTGTATCGAAATATGCATATTATGCATAAATAGCTAATGACTGCAGCTCATTTTTGCTAAAATATGCATATTATGCATAAATAGCTCACAATTGTGGATGCTCTTATTAGATAATTTTTTTGAAAAATCGTTTTGTTATTTTCTCATTTTTTAACAATTATGTGCAATATATTGCACGAGGTTATACTAGTTCTAATTAATACAATGTGAGAGCTATGCCTAAGAAAGTAGTTTCTTACCAAGTTCGTTTGAAAATTGCTTATATTATAGAATTTATAGTGAATGCAGAATGATTAAAGTAAATGTAAATGAAGACTGATAATCTGATATGTTAAACAAAGGATGAGGGTTTATAGGGTAATATGTAGAAAGCGTAATGATATAGTCTTGTCCAGTACATGAAATGAAAATATACTTGGTGAATCTGACCGAATTATTATAATCTGCAGGCAGATGTAGACCTTGATGAAGGACATGGGACTCGATGCATACAGGTTCTCAGTATCGTGGTCACGTATTTTCCCAAGTAATACATATTTTACCAACTATATATCAATATACTTATGCCAAAATGCTTTGTTCTTGTTAGTTTTTGTATAGGAATGATCAAATTACTAGCCTAAAAGCATGGGTGGAGCTTAGTGAGAGGCCGGTGGGCCGGGCCCTCCAAAAAATTTTCAAAATCCTCTTCATACTATTGAAAATTTTAAAAAACCCCAAAAATATTATGATTTGCTCCTCAAAAAAATTAAGTTTTATAGTTTGGCCTCCCTAAAATTTATGAAAAAATCCTTATATGTATCTATATATAGACATAAGATTTTTTCTTGGCCCCCCGAGCAAAATTGTTTTGGCTTCGCTAGAAGTGTCATACTTATGAACTATGCCTAAGTTGGATGCCAGTATCCCGAAATTCAATCAATTTCATGAAATTATTGTTTAAGAAATATTTTTTTTTTTTTTTTTTTTGGTATATTAGTATGTAGGTAAGCATATTATGTACATTCTCCAATTTCCATGCTATAGTAATTCTGACTTATTTGTACAGATGGAACTGGAGAACCAAATATGGAAGGAGTAGGTTACTACAATAAGCTCATAGATTCTCTGCTAGAAAAAGGTGACATTTTTTAGCCTCTACCCAAACTTACGGATTCATCTCAAATTTTGATCCTTAAGAAAACTTTGTTGTTCTTTGATCCCAGGAATACAACCTTATGTTACTCTATATCATTGGGATCTTCCACAGGCTCTCCAAGATAGATACGATGGTTGGTTGAGTGAGCAAATAGTGTAAGAAATGAGAAAAAGAACTACTTACTGTTTTCTTTAATATAAAATTGAATAATTCAAGTCTCTTTACAATGCAGAGAAGATTTTGAGAACTATGCTCGCACCTGTTTTGAAGCCTTTGGTGATAGAGTGAAACATTGGATCACCTTCAATGAGCCTCATGGGTTCTCACTCCAAGGGTATGACACGGGCATCCAGGCTCCGGGCAGATGTTCGCTACTGTCTCACCTTCTTTGTAGAAAGGGCAACTCATCAACTGAACCTTATATTGTTGCCCATCACATTCTTTTATCTCATGCAGCAGCATTCCATACATACAAATTGCACTTTAAGGTGATTACAGAGTTGAAGAGTTCACAACGATATTTGAAGAAGGTAATACCATAAGTAAGAATTTTATCGTTTGCAGAGTAAGCAGGGTGGTGCTATTGGAATCGCTTTAGACTGCAAATGGTATGAGCCTTTCTCTGATGCTGATGAAGACATTGATGCTGCGCAAAGAGCTATGGAGTTCGAGTTAGGATGGTAAGTTTGGTAGATATTTATATGCTACTCCATTTAAGGATTAAATTATAAATAATTCAATTATGTTATGTGAATCAGGTTCTTGGATCCCCTAATCTTTGGACGCTATCCTCATTCAATGCAGAGACTAGTAGGAAACAGGTTGCCCAAACTCACTACTGACACGTCTAAGCAGTTGGCTGGTTCAGTAGATTTTGTAGGCATAAACCATTACACTACATTATATGCTCGAAACGACCAAAGGAGAACAGAGAAGCTTATAATGGATGATGCATCCTCTGATGCAGGCGTGATCAGAACACGTAAGAAACTCAAAATTTGAAGTAGTTATTCTTTTTCTCCCTATGGTAGTTTTGCTTATTGCTTTTGTTAATTGTTTATGCAGCTTATCGACATGGAGAGATGATTGGAGAAAGGGTATCCATAAAATGCTATCTTAAGTTAAATTCATGAAATGTCCATTGCAGATTTATTTCATGCTATAAGTGGACTAGTTGTATAGCCAAGATAGATGAGTCGGCCAGTAATCTAATAATAATACCTTTTTCTTAGGCTGCATCGCTGTGGTTGCACATAGTGCCATGGGGTATTCGCAAGTTGATGATATACATTACGGAAAACTACAAGAATCCTGTAATATATATCACAGAAAATGGTATAGTTTTTTTATTTTTTATTGTTGGAGGAAAAACTATTCATGTTTATATATAACATGGAAGCTGTATAAAATATTTGTCGTTTGCAGGTATGGATGATCTAAACAACCCTTTTGCAACCATAAACAAGGCGCTAAAGGACGATAAAAGGATCCACTACCATAGTGCCTATCTTTCACAATTGTCTTCTGCTGTAAGGTACAATTCCATGTATTGCTCAAAGCTTTAAATAACAGTGTTTCTTAGAACTATTTTGGATATTGAGACCATTACTTGTATATCATCAAACAAATCAAACGAATTCAGGGAAGATAGATGCGATGTACGTGGTTACTTTGTTTGGTCTCTACTTGACAACTGGGAGTGGAACTCTGGTTACACGGTTCGATTCGGACTGTATTTTGTTGATTACAAGAACAATCTCACAAGAATACCAAAATCTTCTGTTCAGTGGTTCAAAAAGGTTTTAGCAAAAAACCGATACGTTACAGGAAGCCTAGAATCTTACTAACTGGCAGAATTAACTTTACTGACAGTGCTGTTGTATGGGAAACAATTTGTGATTTGTATAACATAAGATTTTATTAATTGGTCTACATTATCATTCTAAAAATGTACAGAATTCTGTCCTAGTGTTCTAATAGAATTCTCATTCACATTATCCTTTTCTTACACATGTATTGTATGTGCTAAATTTAGGTGTATTTTCTACTCGAATGATATAGCTTGAGCTGTCTCTGTGTTTGTGTCTGTTAAGTCAATTCTAGTAGTTTTTTTTTGTCCCCATTTATAAACTAAGAAAGATAGTCCTTTTTTTTTTGCTTTCTTTCCTTTAAAAAAAAATATTATTTTATTTTTTTATTATCAAACCAAGGTGAATTAATGTATCCTCTTAATCTTATAATCTATATAATAAAACACAAAGAAAGCTATCAAGGGGCTCTCATTCAATTGTGTTGAAATCAATGGTCCAGATCTAACATCACAAAACATATTTTCCCGCCCAAAAGTTTTCCCCCAAAACTCAAATTCAAATCCCCCAAAACAACTTATTTATTTATTTATTTCTGTCTCTCTTACTCTCTCTCATTCTCTCTTTTTTACTCAGAAATTTATATTTTCATATTTCAGGTTTGTAAATTTTCAGATTTTTTATGCATTTTTTATTGCTCATGTTACATTGAAAATAACAAATATTCCATCAACACTTAAATTTCATTATTTTCCACACTCAAAGTTCTACGAGGTTGAATTTCACACCACCATTTATAATTATTTTTCAACCTATATTAATTATTTTTCAACCTATACTAATGGAAACATGATTTTTTATTTACAACTAATTATTGTTTTACTATTCAAACTTGAGGTACATAATTGTTGTTTTAATATTTACAAGACATTCATATGTTGTATCGTTTCGAAAACGTAGCGTAGGCACGTGCCCACGAGCGCCCACGAGCAAATCTAGTAAGTTAAATAAAACAGCAATACAATCACATGGGGTTTAATAATATCAAGTTAGCAACTCAAATGGACTGTCCTTCTCGATACCCTATGCAAATTAATGTGCTAAGACCCCCTTCAAGTTCTATATAAAGCAAAGAAACACAGTTGATAAAAGCAACCCAAGAAACACCAAAGAGTTCAAAAGAGTATAATCCTAACTCCTAATGGCTCGCAATATTGTTGCTGCCTTCATTTCTTCCCTAGCACTCTTCTTTGTTTCTTTAGCCTGCAACAATGCAGACAAGGCCGTTCTCCTCACCATCAAAAACTCCTTCTCTCCAAACTCGTTCTCTCTCTCTCGGTCCTCCTTGTTGGGGTTGGGGCGTCAACTAACGCCCGTCGTCGCAGCGGAACTAATTAGAGCAATGAGGAATTCGAAGAGATGAGACGAATCAATTGAGCAAGGAACTAGATCCACCAATCCAAATACAAACACAACGAGGATTTATCCCGGTTAACTTTTGCTTAATCCGGAGAGAAATATAAGGAGATCTGATATTCAACTAGAAGGGATTACAAGGAATTACTGATTTACTCAATACAAGGAATTAAACTCACCCACTAAGAACTATCTCTCTCGAGGCTCTCTTTGTAATGGAGAAAAGAATCTATGAAGTACTACATCTCATATTGGAGGAGATTGCAATCTATATAGAAGAATAGAGAGAAACCTAGGTCTAATCTTGATTCTCAGTCGTCCGATAAAACCTGGAAAAGAAGTAACTGAATAGGAGCCGTACGATTTAACTTGGAGTTGAAGAATGTGTTGAAACGACTTAACAAATCGAGGCCCAAAATGAACACAGCGCCGCGGTCGGTCGACCGTCCAACAAGACCGGTCGACCGTCCAACAAGACCGGTCGACCGTCCCTCTCTCGGACAATCCTTGTACTACGAGCGGTCGGGGGGTGCGGGTGACCGCAACTTGGGACAGTCGACCGAACCTATGCTTGCACCTTGCTACTGTGTTTTCTTCTTCTACTCACTTCGACGCTTCGACCTCCGTGCTTCATCTTACCTTTTTCTAATCTGAACCATGAGTATACAAGACACAATTCTAACAAACTCCACCTTGGATTGTATACGAGTGCTATCACATGATGTGTTACTCATCTCCAAACTTTAATAAATTTCACTTGCAAAGAAAACTTAGAATAATAGCTTCTTCTTCTAGTTGAACTGATCTCTACCAAATCTCACCAATTCCAGTATACCCCTTCAAGGGTACACCTCCGTAGATGTACTCACGAAGTTGCCAAACTCTGCACGAACTCCACCTACCCTTAGGCTTTCTCAACCTCTCGACGATATTCGAACGTCGTGGTCTCATCTCGATGAATCTAGTTGCGGCAAACTAGCTGAGCATGCAGGAATAACAAGATAAGAACTAGCAATCCCTGCGCAGGATTTTCGAATTCCCCAAAAGCTTATAGAGATTGTGTTGGCTTGGCCCAACTACTCTCATACCTCTAATCACCTCACGACGACCTTGAAAAACAGACAGAACTCTATCTCGAACTGTGTACCTACAACCCCGTGCATCCAGAGTTCCTAAGGAAATCATATTCCATTTCAACAGATGAACATGCAAAACATCCCTTAAAGTGAACAAATTTAGACCTGACATCTTCAACTCAACTGTCCCCTCACCCACTACTTCACAAATCTTCCCAGTTCCCGTTGTCACACAACACTGTAGTAGACCTATAAGTAGAAAACAACTCCCTCTCGAAGTAAATATGAGAAGAACTCCCTAAGTCAAGAAGCCAACTAGAATCCACTTCTAAAGAATTTGAAACAAGAAGACACGAATCACCTGAATCAAAGGCACTAACGACATTAGCGGTTGAACTCCCATTCTTTGCGTTCTCCTGATTCAGCAATTTCCAACAATCTTTCTTGATATGCCCTGGCCTCTTGCAATAACGGCAACAGATCGAATCATTTTGCAAAGTACTTTGTCTTCCTTCTGAAGGACCATCCACTCCTAGACAACTTGTAAGAATAGACGATGATAATTTATGAGTCTCCTTCCTAATTTGATCTTCCTTCAATACTTTAATTTCACCATCTATCGAAATACTCTCCTTGGCAGATCTACCGTGTAGCATGGTAATAATCAAAAATTTGTACGAATCCCTCGGTGAATATATCAGATTGAAAGCTTTATCTCCCTCACACACAACCACGTTAATATCCTTAAGTTAAGATAATATCTTATTGAATTCAGTAATGTGGTCTTGGAGATCGGTACCTTCCTTCATAGATAAACGGAACAACTTCCTCTTCTAATGCATCCGATCTAATAACGACGAACCAGACTAGTCAGCTATAAGTTTTTTCCACAAACTTGCCGCATCAGTTTCTTCAAGAAATATGAACTGACCTTATCCGCCAAGGATAGTCGGATCAGACTTATGACTCTTTCACGAATATCTTCCCAAACATCCTCCTTCATGTCGGATGGCCTTTCATTGATCTTTCCATCGAATTGCTTGATCTTCAAAAGACTGTGACATGTCATCTTAACCAAGGTACTCAGCAACATGAAGCTCTGATACCAGTTGTTGGGGTTGGGACGTCAACCAACACCCGTTATCGCAGCAGAACTAATTAGAGCGATGAGGAAGTCGAAGAGATAAGACGAATCAATTGAGCAAGCAACTAGATCTACCAATCCAAACACAAACACAACGAGGATTTATTCTGGTTAGCTTTTGCTTAATCTGGAAAAAATATAGGGAGATCTGATATTCAACTAGAAGAGATTACAATGAGTTACTGATTCACTCAATACAAGGAATTAAACTCACCCACCAAGAACTATCTCTCTCGAGTCTCTCTTTGCAATGGAGAAAAGAATCTATGAAGAAGTATCTGAATAGGAGCTGTACGTTAAAACCTCTCATATTGGAGGAAATTACAATATATATAGAAGAATAGAGAGAAACCTAGGTCTAATCTTGATTCTCATTCGTCCGATAATACCTGGAAAATAAGTAATTGAATAGGAGCCGTACGATCTTACTTAGAGTTGAAGATTAGACTGAAATGACCTAACAAATCGAAGTCCAAAACAAACACAACACCGCGGTCGGTCGACCGTCCAACAAGACCGTTCGACCATCCCTCTCTCGGACAATCCTTGTACTACGAGCGGTCGGGGGGGGGGGGGGTGCGGTCGACCGCAACTATGTCTGCACCTTGCTGCTGCTGTTTTCTTCTTCTACTCACTTTAACGGTTCGACCTCCGTGTTTCTTCTTACATTCTTCTAATCGGAACCACAAGTATATAAGACACAATCCTAACACTCCTCTGATGACTGCTGCTATTGGGACTAGGTCAAGTGCAAACCAGGCACTGATCGTATTCGCTACCTTGCCATTTCTGGTAATGAAAACATTACAGGCCCTATCCCTCCATCCATTGGCCTCCTCACTTTTGTAGACCACCTGGAATTCTCCTTCCTCCCGAACCTCAACGGTTCCATCCCTCCCAAGATATCAAAACTCACCCGACTCCCTTTTCTAGATTTCACATATCTTCCCAAACTAGTAGGCCCAATCCCTCCTCAGCTCGCCACCTTAACCAAGCTCAAGAATATAGTCATTGCCAACACAGGCATCTCTGGCCTTATCCCTTCTCCCCCCCCCCCAACTAACAGCCCTCACGGAGATCGAAATTCACGACAACAAATTCTCGAGTTTTCCTTCCCCCCTAAACCTAGGCAAAGCAACTGGTCTCACCTTAGTCGACTTTTCAAATAACCAGCTTTCTGGACCAATCCCTCCTTTCCTCTTCGGCCCCAGTTGCAAATTTTTTTTCTTGGTAATCAGCCTTTCAAATAACCTGTTAACAGGGGACCTCCCTGCATCCTTTCACAATCTTACGTATACATATATATTATTTTTTCCGGTAACAAGCTTACGGGGCATTCTGCTGGGGATCTTTTTGGCAAGTCAAAGTAGATCTTCAGTATAAAACTGGACAGCAATGCAATGGCATTTAACCTCTCGACAGTGGAGTTTCCTGAATCATTGGCAACTTTGAACATCAGCCACAATCAGATTTACGGAAGCATACCTCAGCAGATTACTGAGTTGCCAGGTCTTACTACCTTGTGTTGGATATATAGGTATATTGTCAATATAATAGAATATTATTGTGTATAATGTTCTGTGGGTCAAGACGTGCAAAGCACGTGTTATCTGTTTAATTGTTGGACCGGGTTAAGTGGGCATAAGGCCCAGTACCCTAAACCCATTTCATCTTATATAAAAACTGGTCTAGAGATAGTGCTCTGTGATATTCCAATACTGATAAGCAGGGTATAATATCTTAAGCGGCTATGAGATACAAACCCTAACCATAATTTCTCATCTTAATCTAACAATCTTAAGATATTAGACAAATAAAAGTACTGAGATTGAGAGAGGGGGTTCGTTGGAAACTGACGTCGTCCTTACTCGCCGACGCTGTCGCCCATACCCGCCAACGTCGTCGTCCACATCCGCTGACGCCGTCGTCGATCTCGACTCCAGATCTGACTTCGACGAAGTCGACGCAGTCGTTGATGCTCCCGCTCGCCGTCGCACACCTCGACACAGACCTCCGCAACCCCCAGCAGCGCGATCTGACGTGTCGCCATCTCAGCCGCTCCCTCGCCCACTGCATTGTCTTAACGGCGTGCACCGACTAGTGCGACGCCGTGCGTAGCATGTGCTCTAGCGCCGGAACAGCCACGAAGAGGCGCCAGTGCCAGCAGGCCAAGATCTCCCTTAACCACTGTCTCTCGTCTTTTCAAGAACCCCCAATTTGAAACCCTAGTTCGTTGGTTTCGAATTTCGATTCATTTCAATTTGTGTTGATTTTGAGAGAAGAAGGTGAATTTGATGCAGACTTTGGAAGGGGGGTGTGTATCAAGAGTGGGACCAGGATGGTGATACATACATTTTTTTTTCTAAAGTGACCTCTCATTTGAAATTGAAGTTCGAGCAACAAAAAAAAATCTCATACTTCAATTGAAGTGGTGCAATTTGTCTATTTCCCTTCTCTAGATGAATCAGCAATGTTATTCTTCTTGTCAGAAAAGTTCGAAAGAGAACAATATGAGATGTGGATGCAGTTGGTGAAAGCAATAAGGATGTTGTCAAGACTAGATCCAAATATTTTTGGACTGGATCAGATCTAAATTAAAGATAAGTTCTTTACCTGCATATATTTTAATTATCTGTTGTTGCTAAGTACTAAAGTTTTAAAACCGTTTTGATCATTGGTTAATTAAATACAAGTTTGAATAACTGTTTTGGCTATGTGCTAAGGATCAAATATTTATTTTGATAAGTTAAATTATAAGTTTTGATTACAACACTGTATCTCCAATTAAATTGTTCTTAGAATTAGATAGTACTAATAATTTGTTTAATTGGCTAATCTTTAACAATTTGCTGAATGTAAGAACTTCAAAGTTACTTACAAATTGTGTGTATTGGAGACGATGAATTTGCATCACGGTATGATAAGTCTGCACTCGCAGGCTTCTCCATCGAATTTGGAAAACAGTTCTAACTTGAAGTGTCGGTATGATCTACTCTAAACTTTCTTAGTATTTTTATGTGATGAATGTGTTAACGTTTTGTGCATTTGATCACATGATCGAGAGTTTTAGATCATAGTTATTCTCGCTTTGAAAACTAGCATGTTTAGGGTTGTTAAGTGCTTTATCATACTATGTGTATAGGTATTTTGACAAATTCATTATTTGCAGTTTGTGTGAGATCACATATTTGCTTCTCTAATAAAATAAAATAAAATTTTTGATGTATAAGATGTATAACAAATGTCTGTAACTTAGGAGAGAGCAACTCTTAATGTAGGATATGACTCTATTAGTTACGTTTTATTCTTTCTCGTTCATTGTACTGTGTGTGCAAAGTTGAATTATAAAATATTGATCATTATCTCGTTTAGCGTTTCGAAGATGATGAAGAACGAATAAAGAAAAATATAGCTCAATGTGTTTGAGCAAGTGGACATTATTAGAATCACTAGAGAAAGCAAACAATTTTGTAAAATGTGATAGAGTAATTTTGTTTTAACTCTTATAATGTGTATATATTGTCATTCGCATGTATAAGTTGAGTTTAACAAATGAGACAATTAATAATAATAGTTCTAATTGTGTATTGTTCCTAAACATAGCAAATTGGCTAGGATTTGAGAACTATATATTAAATTGTTTGTTCTTGTTAAAACTCATAACTATACTAAATGACACTCCATTAAATATGACAAATATGAAAGTTGTGCTAAGATTATGATCACTAGAAAATTATTTAGTATGGTCTCTAGGAGTACACAACTTATTGAGTCAATACATTCTGATATTTGTGATCTCAGTAGTTTTGTGACTAGATGATACGATAATTGGTCAGAAGTATTTAATCACATATGTAGATGATTATTGAATGTTTGTCATACATATATGGAGGATGTAACACTTGTTATTGTGATAAATTAAAAATTATAGTTAAATACTAAAAATCAAGGGTTCAGATTTGATTGAGGTGGTGAATATGTTTTAACAACTTTAGAGAAGTTTGCATTGGGCATAATCTCTAGTGCACTCTACTTACAACAGTCAAACAGTATTGATAAAAGTTAGAATCAAACACTTAGTGAAATGTTGAATTCTATATTATTGACTGTTGTTTATCTTGTGTAATTATGAGTGATGTTGTATTGTTAATCATATCTCTAATGTGTTACTACACTCTAAATTGAATACACCTTGTAAATTATGATATGAAAACACAAATAATTTTTTTAAAGTGAAAATTTGTGTTGTGATACATTTGTTAGAGTACATGATCTTAGAAGGCCTAAAATAGGACCTACAACAAATATTTGTGTGTTCAGAAAGTGCAGAATGTAGTTCTGTGGACAGATGTTTAATCTATCTAATTATGTGTTAGAAGAATCTAGACTTGCAGAGTTCTTTGAGGATGTGTTCATCAAAAATAAATGTATGAAATAGTCTAGTCCTACATAATGTTCAATGATTCATAGTTGGAATCAAGAATTAGCCTTACTGACACTTAAAAACTTTAATGACAAATGAGCTAAGAAGAGTCTTTAGTAGACAATGAGATGATTTTGTGTCATAAAAATAATACTTTAATTTAGTTGATTTTCCGAAAGGGACTAAAACTATAGTTAGTAAGTGGGGTTTTGTAGAAGAAACTTAATTTTGATTGTTCAGTAGCAATTTTAATGCTTTTTAGTAGCTAACAGATTGACCGAGAAAAATAGGGTAGATTTATTTGATGTCTACACATATGTGTCATATTGCTACAATAAGTATTCTTCTTACCCTTACATTTATTGAAAATTTTGTCATTCATAAAGGATATTTAAAAGGCTTTGTACTGAACAGTTTTGTACTGGAAAGTTTTGAACTAATATATTTAGTGAACAAGATTTACAATTTAGTAAAATCATTGCATGTTCTTACAGCATGTATAACCAACGAATAAATAATTTGACAAATTTTTGAAAGTGCCTAGTATATGAATCAAGTAATTCAGATTAGTGCCTTCAACTTTGTGGTGTGTCAAATATAGTGGCTATTATTTACTTGTTCTATTGACATGCATGTTCTTGGAAGTGACCTCTCTATTACAAATGAAGTTAAAATTCTGCTGTCCAAAGAATTCAACATGAAAACCTAGGTATTGTGGACACCATAGGTATAAGGGTGAGTTTTCAGTTGGCAAGGGATAACTCTTAGTCAAACTCATCAAATCAAAATGTGTTTCAAAAGTGGGGATATGGTGATTGAAAGTGTGTTTTGAAACACCTTATGATTATGATAAAAGGATGGCACATAATGATGGTGCAATTATGAGACACGTAGATCATTCTAAAGGAATTGACAGTCTCATGTATACAAAGATCTGCACTAGAATAGACATAGCCTTTGAGGTAGGTATGATCTGCAGATTCACTAATAATCCCATACACATTTGAGTGCCCTTAAGAGGCTATTGAGATACCTGAGTGGTATTTAAGAATTTGCTTTGTGCTACTCTAGTCATTCTTTGAATGAATGGATGATCTGATGCATTATGATGCTTAGAATTTAGTGAAAGTCGATAACTAGTAGATATGTGTTTACACTAGGAGAAACAGAAATGTTATGGAAATAAAAAGCAAACAGGCACTGTGCTATCATCCATGAAATCAGACCTCTATGTGTAATCCTCTGCAGGGGAAAAGGCTGAGTGGATTGAAGAATTTGTTGCTAGTTATCCATTAAGAAGTTTAAGTAACTCTCTAATTCTGTTATGCGACTATCAAGCTACAATGCACTGTAGCTCATAACTCACTCTATAATAGTAAGAGAAGTACATTAAGGCTGAAAGAAGCCTAGTTGAACTTTCTCATAGATAAAGTGCAATTGTGACAAGTATGGCTAATGCTCTTGCTAAGAGACTTGAAAGTGATCTAATTATCAAAACTGTGGGGAAAAATGGAGTTGAAAGCTATTAAGTCAAAAGCTTTAACATCCTAATTGTTTTGAAATTTAGAATCCAATTGGAGCCATAGAGAAGTTCAAACTGAAGCATCAATTTTAGGCACTTGGCATGCTTTAGATAATCTGAAAAGTTCTATGTAAATTCTGTTAATATATAATTTCATTCCAATTTTGATGATTGTATATATTTTCATAATTTACTTAGAATCATCTCATTATTCCAAAAGGAAAGTATGAAAACTTGTAGATGTATTTCCGATGTTTAGAATGGTTGTTATATCATTCCAATTTTGATGATATAACTCTTTTATGGATTCATGTTTCATTCAAATTTTGATAATTCAGAATTAACCATAATTGATTTGACTGTTCTATCATTCCAATATGAAACATAGTATAGTTCTTGTGCAGAAACTATAATAGTTCTTGTTCTTTATTTTGTTAAAGAAACTTGATTGTGATGCTTGCGTTATATTTTGCTAAGCTATCGTTGAATTGTACTAAGTTCTTTAGTAGAACTAGATACTTTATGAAATTGCTAGAAGTCTTAGAGATGTGTCTTTTGATATTCTTGTTTTCAATAAGCTAGTAAACATGGAGGAGTTGAATATGTCAACATAGATTTCAGAATAATGATTTGCTCAAAATGGAGGAGTAAACATAAAGCAGTTTGCAAGAATATAGTTTTGGTTAATTTATCTAAGGAATGAATTTGTCACTTGCTTGATAAAACTTCTGTTGAGTTTAAGACTTGTGTTCATGAGCTTAAAACTCATATTTTGTTCTCGAAGTTTATATGCTTTGACTGATTTTGAAACTATGACAGGTGTCTCCAGTTGGTTTAGTCATTGTGAACTATTCTGCTTGATATGGTCTTTGAACTATTTAATTATTTTGGTTTAGTCTCATTTGAACTATTCGAGTTATAATTGATTTAGTCTATAAACTGTATTATTTTGTGAGCCAATGATTTAACGGGGCATTGCCTAATATATTGAGAATATAGGAGGAGATTGTTGGATATATAGGTATATTCTCAATATAATAGAATATTATTGTGTATAATGTTCTATGGGCACTACAAAAGAAACTCGATTTCCCAGCGTTTTTTTAAGTCTTTACCGGCGTTTTTTTACGCCGGTGAAACTTTCATCGACATTTATAATAGCGCCGGTCCAAATGCCGCCGAAGCGAGCGTTGCGGAAAGGAAGGGGTCTACACCGGCGGTTTTCGTGGACGCCGGTAAATGTGATAACTACACCTGCGGCCAGAAAACGCCGGTGTATGGGGGGTCTCTGGGTGCCGTTCTTTTACCCCCAATATACATTCACCGGCGGTTTACGACCGCCGGTGTTTATCAATTCACCGGCGTTTATAGAAACGTCGGTGTAGAATGAATGTATACTGGCGGTCGACGACCGCCGGTGTATGTGCGTTTATGAGTGCCCGGTTTTCCCTACTTATAATCACCAGTGCGACCAAAAAATGCGGGTGTAGTTAGGTATACCGGCGTTAGTAAAACGCCGGTGTTCCTCGGTGCCGTTACAGCTGACGACATACACCGGCGTGTGTGGGAACGCCGGTATATCGCACACTCCAACAAATTAATTAGATAGACCGGCGTTTTTTAAAACGCCGGTCTAGCTATGCCCGTTTATTTTCGATACTCCGGTTTTCCGTTCGATTTCAATTCACAGTTTTATTTACAAAACCTATAAACTAATTCACAACTTATTCAACCAATTTCGTTGCATATTACTGCGCAAATCACAACCAAACACAAGAATAATTAAACATAATAAAGTTTCACACGTGTCATATCAACGTCCAAATTCATTGATTAATTAACAGTGTCATAATCAACAAATTAATATAGGGACTAACATCCCAAATATCCAAACAAACCAGTTTGACAAATATCCAAAATATCCCAAATTAAAAGTCTGACATAACTCTCATAAAAAAAAAACCAGTCTGACATAACAACAGCAATGAGGAGGACATAAGAACAACAACCATACAGCAAGGAGGACATAAGAACGGACATAAGAACAGCAAGGAGGACCGCAGCTTCATACCCCTCGAGTAGCTTCAGTTCTGATCATCAGAATTTCCTTCATCTGGGCGACCGCTCTGTGAAAAAAAAAAACAATAGTTTAATTCAACAGTAGACCACAATACAGAATATACATATTTTTTGAAATTGCAAAAAGATCTACCTGTATCTTAACTTATAAGATCATAGTGCCAATTGCAAATGGAATTGTTAATGATATATACAGAGGTAAAATAATTACATTGCAATGCTAAAAATCTAGTACTTAATTTTGTTTTTAAATATATCTAAAATAACAAAACAAATGAAAATTCAGTATCTAACTTGAAGCCTTTATATTCTCCTCTGATTGGGAATATCCACTATCTAAAACAGTAAAACAAATGAAAATTCAGTATCTAAGCATGTCTTTCATGGATTGTTCAGACAATCCATAAAACTGTCATCGTGGAAGAAAACCAAATATAAGAAAAATAAGAAAAAAAAGATAGGGCTCATATCAAGTGTATTTTTAGGGAACTGTCATCGTGGAAGGAAACCAAATATAGAAGCCAGAAATGGAAACAGAAAGAAGAATGGTAGAGACTTTGGATACACCAGGCTAACATAGCGGCATTTTCCTCATCTCTCTCTCATCCCTTGTTTTCCTTCAGCACACGAACACAAAGAGACATCAGCAACAACAGCAAGAGCGACAAGAACAACAATAATAATAAATTATTATGAACAAGATGTCTCTATATGGGTTTCCAGATCTCCACTCGGGCCCTCTCTTTCTAATCACAGCCCAATTAAGAACATAGACAACAGCCACTAAACAATCCAATCACAGCCCAATCAAAATTTGCCATCCTGGATCTTAATGAAATAAGCTTCATTAACAGTGAAAGATAATGAGGATGCTAACAGCATACTTAGTTTGGAAGTGAACCCATTTTTTGTTAAAAAATCATGCCAAAGATGGCAATCAGCTTCATTAACAGTATCTGAAAATGAAAATTTCCATTATCTGAGCTTATATGTTGCTCTACTAATTCACTGTGCCCAACTAAATCTAAAACCCAATTGTTGTGCATACCCGGAGGATTTTGGCATACAGCTATAGCATCCTCAGTTCACAGTGAACCCATTTTGGTCAAAAAAACATGCCAAGATGACAATCAGGTGCATGAAAATAAGCTTCACTAACAGTAAAAGAAAATGGGGATGCTAGCAGCATACTTAGTTTGGAAGTGAACCCATTTTTTGTTAAAAAACCATGCCAAAGATTGCAATCAGGTTACTTTAGCAGTATCTTAAAATGAAAATTTCCATTATCTGAGCTTATATGTTGCTCTACTACTTCTTTAGGCCAACTAAATCTAAAACCCAATTGTTGTGCATATCAGGAGGATTTTGGCATACAGCTATAGCATCCTTAGTTCACAGTGAACCCATTTTGGTCAAAAAAACATGCCAAGATGAAAATCAGGTGCATGAAAATAAGCTTCACTAATAGTTTAAGAAAATGGGGATGCTAGCAGCATACTTAGTTTGGAAGTGAACCCATTTTTTGTTAAAAAACAATGCCAAAGATTGCAATCAGGTTACTTTAACAGTATCTTAAAATGAAAATTTACATTATCTGAGCTTATATGTTGCTCTACTACTTCTTTAGCCCAACTAAATCTAAAACCCAATTGTTGTGCATATCCGGAGGATTTTGGCATAATCTAAAGCTTAGTTCATAGTGAACCCATTTTGGTCAAAAAAACATGCCAAGATGACAATCAGGTGCATGAAAATAAGCTTCACTAACAGTAAAAGAAAATGGGGATGCTAGCAGCATACTTAGTTTGGAAGTGAACCCATTTTTTGTTAAAAAAACCATGCCAAAGATGGCAATCAGGTTACTTTAACAGTATCTTAAAATGAAAATTTCCATTATCTGAGCTTATATGTTGCTCTACTACTTTTTTAGCCCAACTAAATCTAAAACCCAATTGTTGTGCATATCCGGAGGATTTTGGCATACGTACCTATAGCATCCTCAGTTCACAGTGAACCCATTTTGGTCAAAAAAACATGCCAAGATGACAATCAGGTGCAAGAAAATAAGCTTCACTAACAGTAAAAGAAAATGGGGATGCTAGCAGCATACTTAGTTTGGAAGTGAACCCATTTTTTTTTAAAAAACCATGCCAAAGATGGCAATCAGGTTACTTTAACAGTATCTTAAAAAGAAAATTTCCATTATCTGAACTTATATGTTGCTCTACTACATCTTTAGCCCAACTAAATCTAAAACCCAATTGTTGTGCATATCCGGAGGATTTTGGCATACGTACCTATAGCATCCTCAGTTCACAGTGAACCCATTTTGGTCAAAAAAACATGCCAAGATGACAATCAGGTGCATGAAAATAAGCTTCACTAACAGTAAAAGAAAATAGGGATGCTAGCAGCATACTTAGTTTGGAAGTGAACCCATTTTTTGTTAAAAAACCATGCCAAAGATTGCAATCAGGTTACTTTAATAGTATCTTAAAATGAAAATTTCCATTATCTGAGCTTATATGTTGCTCTACTACTTCTTTAGCCCAACTAAATCTAAAACCCAATTGTTGTGCATATCCGGAGGATTTTGGCATACAGCTATAGCATCCTCAGTTCACAGTGAACCCATTTTGGTCAAAAAAACATGCCAAGATGACAATCAGGTGCATGAAAATAAGCTTCACTAACAGTAAAAGAAAATGGGGATGCTAGCAGCATACTTAGTTTGGAAGTGAACCCATTTTTTGTTAAAAAACCATGCCAAAGATTGCAATCAGGTTACTTTAACAGTATCTTAAAATGAAAATTTCCATTATCTGAGCTTATATGTTGCTCTACTACTTCTTTAGCCCAACTAAATCTAAAACCCAATTGTTGTGCATATCCGGAGGATTTTGGCATAATCTAAAGCTTAGTTCACTGTGAACCCATTTTGGTCAAAAAAACATGCCAAGATGACAATCAGGTGCATGAAAATAAGCTTCACTAACAGTAAAAGAAGATGAGGATGCTAGCAGCATACTTAGTTTGGAAGTGAACCCATTTTTTGTTAAAAAACCATGCCAAAGATGGCAATCAGGTTACTTTAACAGTATCTTAAAATGAAAATTTCCATTATCTGAGCTTATATGTTGCTCTACTACTTCTTTAGCCCAACTAAATCTAAAACTGTAACACCACAAATTTTAAATAAGGATAAATTCGAGATTTCACAGGATCTTTACTTCACTTCGTACAATTTTACAAGGAATTTAAAACTTTTCATTCACAATACATCAGAGTTCCTTTACACTTGGTTTTTACACAGCGGAAGACTAAAAGATTACAATCAATGATATACAACTTGTATAACTTTAACATCATTTGCAACATCTTTAACTTCTAAACAGCAACAGCATATCCACTTTATAACTCCATGAATAGTCCATTACCTGCATGTTAATCTGTGGGCTCGTCAGTTACTTACAACTGACGAAATGTTATACACGGCTATCCTCTCTATGCCGGGAATAGTATAACGATCTCATACTTTAACAAATCACAAAAAGATTGAATGAACATATAAAGTGTCAAAAGTGATTATTCTAAACATAAGTGTATGTCATGCCTTAATGCCTAATGCACACATTTCTATACTAGGATGACACTAATGCACACTTGTTCGGATTCTATACATCCCATACTACATAGGTCCGAGGGCAAGCGCCTACGTTCTTCACAATACAGGGCTGGATCCCTCGCCATGAAAACTACCCGGTAGCAAAACAAAGTTTAGACTATTCCACGAATTTGAATCCCAGCCTTGGAGTCCACCGCCGGCTGTTATAACAGATTCCACATCGTGCGAATCGTCCCGTATGTGACCCTCTAGCCCAGTATATATATATATATACATTGGAGACGGTAAACACAAAAATCCATCCGTCCGACTACTCAAGATCTTGGAGTCCACCGCCGACCCGTCCTCATAGTCCCGGATTAAAATATAATAATCCGTCTCCCACAGGGCAACCTCAGTCCACCAACTGAGTCTATAGTCTTGGAGTCCACCGCCGACTATATAGAGCACCCCACTTACGTTTCCCTAAGTTTACTACATCTTCACTTATGTGCCTAAATTTTCTTAAGTTCAAGACATGAATAATTTCCATTCAAAGAATTAGTTTTACCTCTTACCGGACTTAATCAACAAATACGAGATAGCGCCATGGCCATATCTCCAAATCATATCTCAAATCTTTTCTTTCAATAATGCCGGTATTGAGGTCTTACTAACTCTAAGTCATAAACTTTCATGTACAAGAAACATGGGTACATATACCCTTAAATAATCATGTCCTAGACTTATTATATTCATGTCTCTGATTTATCCATAATCTAATCAATGTCTCTTTTTTGCATCACTCATGATTCTTTCATTCATTCGTAATGCTCCATAGAAAATAAACCTCTTTCATGAACAAATTTTTCATCCATTATCAATCTCTTTAACAACTTAAGCACATATAACAAATTCATAACTCAACCGAAACCAAGTATGTCTTAAATCAAGTGAGTGTATAATCACATCAAAGAAATCAAATTCACATGAATAAATCACTCTTCTAAAAAAATATAAAGCTCGCATCCTTTAATAATTTATTTGTGTCAAAAACTCATTAACAATTTGAACTCATATGATATGTCTCAACCATCGCAAAATATTTCTTGAATCAAGTAAAAGTAAAATATCTTTCTAAGCGAATCAATTTACATAACAATAATTCATCTTTCAATATTCATACCTTTATATAAATTAATTTTTAGTCATCAATTAATTTTTATTTAAATTTCACTTTTAATCTTTTAAAATATACATGAAAATTCTAAAATGAACCTCATTTCATTTTATAAGAATGATATAATTTTCTCCAATTTTTAGTTGTATTAAAACTCCTTAAAAATCATTAAAAACCGAGAAAAAAAATGGCTTGCGGATATTGAGTTTCGAACCCGTGAACACACAACCAGTGTCCAAGACTCAACCCACTAACCACTAAGTCCTTTGTGGACTTGTGTTCTAAGTATTCACCGAAAGCCCCAAATGCTAATCTTGGGTTTCAGAATTATTTTAAACAAAAATCAAATAAACTGAGACTAACAAGTTTCGAACCCTTACCTCCGACAAGCACAGTGGCGACCCTATGGCGCACTGGCTAGCCAAAAAGTCTATTTGTGACTATTGTTAGGAAAACAGAGACTAGTGTTTTGTTCACACGGCCCAAAAATTTGTTTATTTTCACAAAATCCAAACATGCGATTGATCTAATCTTTTTAATTGATTGTAATCATCTCACTCATACTGATATTTACTTGAAATCAGAGATTCACAAATATTCCAAACTTATATTTTTGACATATTGCAAATCATTTCTTCTCTTTAATAAAAGATAATTTAATAAAAAAAAGCAATTTGTATCTCTTACAACCGATTAAAATGATCTATGTGTACCACATTAACTTTACCACATATTTTTTGACTACAAGAAAAATCTTTAACACTTCTTCATGCATATTATAAATTTTGACATTACCACTTCGATCACGCATAAATCAGTATACCATATGGCATTATCTCACTTATAAGGAGAAAGAAAAGAATTGGTTATGTTCCCATAAATTCGAATACGTGTTTTATGATTAAAACCAGCATTAGAAATCATATGAGGTAGATAGGTATAAATAATTGTACATATATATAAGTGGTGAATGCCATATGATTACATATTTATCTTCAAGACTTAAATTATTTACGGCCACTTACTTTTTAACTCCATTCGAATACATGTTTTATGGTGGCTATTTAACCATCAAATTTTAATAATCAGTATACCATCTTCACCATTTCGAATTGGTTATGCCATATAAGGTCCCAGATCATCACTCATATATTTGTACATATCCTTTTTAATTATTAGTAGTTTTGATAAAATCAGGTCCTTTCTAATGTACCAATTTCAAAATATGATTATTACATAGCTTGTAATAATCATATTCCCATGTAAGTTCTCTTCCTATATTATTAAAAATATTTATGTTAGAAAATATAGAGACCACCCACAAACATAGCATGATTCACTATTAATCTCACCACAATCATAGTATAGTTATTCTATTTTATCAAAACTACTCATTCACTTTTATTAGCATGTACATTCTAAAAAAATTAGAAAGTAGGAGAACACCCACCTTATTGAAGCTTGAACAATTGAAGGGAAGGATGGGACACTTCTTCTAGCTCCAAGACAAACTCCTAGCAATGGCTCCTCCTCCTAGCAAAACTCCTTTTCCCTAACAATGGCTTCCTCTCTCTAGCAATTCCTCCAAGCAAAAAGACCCTCACTCTCTTTCTTTTCTTTCTTTCCTTTCTTTTGATAATGTTTTTGGTGCAAGATAAAGGTAGGAAATGGGGGCTCTATTTATAGGATTTTGGGAGGGTCTAAAGTGCAAAAATTCCACCCTAATAACTCTTCAAATTTATTCTACAACTCTCCACTTTCCTAACTCCTAAAACCCCCATCTCTTCATCTCCCCACTCTCCACTAACTTAACTCAAAAACCCTTCTCCTCCTCACTCCATGACCGGCCACCCCCTAGCCCACAAAATGGTCCAAATACATTTGTGTGTGCATGCACACATGCACAAACAAATATGAACACATTTCTATAACTCTAAATGTGTACTAATATTTATAACTTGTCATGTATTAGTACATGTTTAACTAAAAATGTGATTTTAATAATGGGCTTGCTACATGGGCTCATTACTAATTAATTTATTTAATTATCTAGTAGGCTCCTCTCCTAATGGGCTATATTTTAGTTTATAGGTCCATGGATCAAAAGAAAGGCTAAATAAAACTAATGCATGCTAAAAATAGTAAAATGAGAATAAAAATTTGCACGTGCACCATACGTGCAGAAAATCGAAAAATGCATTTTAATCAAAATAAGGGGAAAATGAATTTTCGTTTTATAAAAATAGATTTGTAAACATAAAATAAATAATTGGAACCTAGAAATTATCACCCGTAGCGGCAGAAAATATGTAATTAATATGTGTATTGAAAACACGTACAAAGCACGTAGAATACAAATATCGAAATATTATATTTTTGTTGATTCAAAATAGAGAAAAATCAATATTGAAAATAAATAAATAGTCGATAATCAAAATACGGGATAAAAACATGTTACAAAATACACGTGCATAACACACGAGGGCAAAATTGTAATTTCCAATTTTGCGGGGTGTTACACTCTCCCCCCCTTAGAGTAGTTCCGTCCCCGGAACTCGCTAGGGTAAAGATTGTATTTTGTACATGTCACAGAAGATATTTGTATTTAGAAAACTGCAAATTTAAGAAAAATAAATGTAGTACACGCAACAAACAAGACAAACTCTTCATAAGAAAACTATGAATATTAAGATGTTACAAGACGGAACAAGAAAATTAGCCTTGATATCAGAACGGAAAATTTATTTATTCGCAAAAATAAATTGTATCATAAAAAAAATAGAAAGCATACGTTGAAATACTTTGTGAATATACAAAATTTTGTAGTGATGAAAATATTTTATAACATTAAGACAAAATAGTGTAAAGCACATACACGAGATGGAAACACAATTGAAAACAATAACTATATAGTACAGCAAATAAGGACAATAGACATAAACAATTATATACAAAAATATTAATGTAGTAATTAGACGAGGGTAAAATGATATGTATAATAAGAATATTGAAATATATGACATATATAGAAATCATTGGAAAAATATATGCAATAACTAAGAATGTAAAGACAGTTAAAATTTGAGAAAAGATATTGTATAAATAGTGAGTATGTGCAGTGTAAAACTATAAAGGTAATGAGTAGCAATTAATAGTAAAAATGTATATATCAAAAACAAATATGCAATAATAGTACCGAATGTAAACAAATAAAACAAAAATGGTAGGTCATATTTATATAGGTAGAAAATTTCAATCTTGTTAAAAACATATAGAATAAGATATTATAGTATCATAGAAATCAAAATCATATAAAATGATTGCTCCTAAGAAAACTTCATAAGAAAAATCCAAAATAATAAATGAAGAAAATATTGGTTGCAATATTAATTTAATAAACGACAATTTAAAACTTGACAAAATACGTAAAGTAATAGTAGATATAAACGGGTAAACATAAAGTGACGTAAATACATGAAAGACGAAATTTTAAGTTTGAAAAATAAGTTTAAAATATCAAGACTAAGGAAGATAGATAAATAATAAATATTCAAATGATTTAATAACATTAGAAAATATTTGTTAAAAGTTTATATATTGAATATGGAGAAAGTACCATGATAATGATCTACAAAAAATAATTTGAGAGGAAAGTGTGTAAGGTATCATGAATGACGGTCCAAGCCAACCATGCTTCCACTGCGCCACTCTGATACCCAGGAAAAAATGTGCTCGCATACACTCTCATATTAATGTATACAAGAAAAACATCATGACGACTCCAGCCATCCAAAAGAGAGAGAAAAACATCAGTGCATAGAGCAACACAAATGTAATTTACTTACATTTAAATCTCTATAGACTGAAACTCACACTCTAGTGTCTGCAGGAATAATATTGTAACTACTCAATAATGGGTCACGGGTTCTAGACTATAGTTAATGATCTTACTACTCTTCCTAAACAAATCTTTAGTCTATCAAGTTCTGATTTACTTGGGTTAGCCGTAAGAGTCGGTTCCCAGCTAGCGGTGGTCCGAAGACGCTTAAACACCGTGTCGCTTAGGGTTGTTTACACCCGGTTGACAGAAGGACTCTTTTGGTTTGTTCCCAAATTTATTGTCATTTTTTATCGTTCCTTATAAACTTGTACTACTTGTGAAGTATGCTCTGATACCATCTGTAACACCCTGAATTTTAAATAAGGATAAATTCGAGATTTCACAGGATCTTTACTTCACTTCGTACAATTTTACAAGGAATTTAAAACTTTTCATTCACAATACATCAGAGTTCCTTTACACTTGGTTTTTACACAGCGGAAGACTAAAAGATTACAATCAATGAAATACAACTTGTAGAACTTTAACATCATTTGCAACATCTTTAACTTCTAAACAGCAACAACATATCCACTTTATAACTCCATGAATAGTCCATTACCTGCATGTTAATCTGTGGGCTCGTCAGTTACTTACAACTGACGAAATGTTATACACGGCTATCCTCTCTATGCCGGGAATAGTATAACGATCTCATACTTTAACAAATCACAAAAAGATTGAATGAACATATAAAGTGTCAAAAGTGATTATTCTAAACATAAGTGTATGTCATGCCTTAATGCCTAATGCACACATTTCTATACTAGGATGACACTAATGCATACTTGTTCGGATTCTATACATCCCATACTACATAGGTCCGAGGGCAAGCGCCTACGTTCTTCACAATACAGGGCTGGATCCCTCGCCATGAAAACTACCCGGTAGCAAAACAAAGTTCAGACTATTCCACGAATTTGAATCCCAGCCTTGGAGTCCACCACCGGCTGTTATAACAGATTCCACATCGTGCGAATCGTCCCGTATGTGACCCTCTAGCCCAGTATATATATATATATATACATTGGAGACGGTAAACACAAAAATCCATCCGTCCGACTACTCAAGATCTTGGAGTCCACCGCCGACCCGTCCTCATAGTCCCGGATTAAAATATAATAATCCGTCTCCCACAGGGCAACCTCAGTCCACCAACTGAGTCTATAGTCTTGGAGTCCACCGCCGACTATATAGAGCACCCCACTTACGTTTCCCTAAGTTTACTACATCTTCACTTATGTGCCTAAATTTTCTTAAGTTCAAGACATGAATAATTTCCATTCAAAGAATTAGTTTTACCTCCTACCGGACTTAATCAACAAATACGAGATAGCTCCATGGCCATATCTCCAAATCATATCTCAAATCTTTTCTTTCAATAATGCCGGTATTGAGGTCTTACTAACTCTAAGTCATAAACTTTCATGTACAAGAAACATGGGTACATATACCCTTAAATAATCATGTCCTAGACTTATTATATTCATGTCTCTGATTTATCCATAATCTAATCAATGTCTCATTTTTGCATCACTCATGATTCTTTCATTCATTCGTAATGCTCCATAGAAAATAAACCTCTTTCATGAACAAATTTTTCATCCATTATCAATCTCTTTAACAACTTAAGCACATATAACAAATTCATAACTCAACCGAAACCAAGTATGTCTTAAATCAAGTGAGTGTATAATCACATCAAAGAAATCAAATTCACATGAATAAATCACTCTTCTAAAAAAATATAAAGCTCGCATCCTTTAATAATTTATTTGTGTCAAAAACTCATTAACAATTTGAACTCATATGATATGTCTCAACCATCGCAAAATATTTCTTGAATCAAGTAAAAGTAAAATATCTTTCTAAGCGAATCAATTTACATAACAATAATTCATCTTTCAATATTCATACCTTTATATAAATTAATTTTTAGTCATCAATTAATTTTTATTTAAATTTCACTTTTAATCTTTTAAAATATACATGAAAATTCTAAAATGAACCTCATTTCATTTTATAAGAATGATATAATTTTCTCCAATTTTTAGTTGTATTAAAACTCCATAAAAATCATTAAAAACCGAGAAAAAAAATGGCTTGCGGATATTGAGTTTCGAACCCGTGAACACACAACCAGTGTCCAAGACTCAACCCACTAACCACTAAGTCCTTTGTGGACTTGTGTTCTAAGTATTCACCGAAAGCCCCAAATGCTAATCTTGGGTTTCAGAATTATTTTAAACAAAAATCAAATAAACTGAGACTAACAAGTTTCGAACCCTTACCTCCGACAAGCACAGTGGCGACCCTATGGCGCACTGGCTAGCCAGAAAGTCTATTTGTGACTATTGTTATGAAAACAGAGACTAGTGTTTTGTTCACACGGCCCAAAAATTTGTTTATTTTCACAAAATCCAAACATGCGATTGATCTAATCTTTTTAATTGATTGTAATCATCTCACTCATACTGATATTTACTTGAAATCAGAGATTCACAAATATTCCAAACTTATATTTTTGACATATTGCAAATCATTTCTTCTCTTTAATAAAAGATAATTTAATAAAAAAAAGCAATTTGTATCTCTTACAACCGATTAAAATGATCTATGTGTACCACATTAACTTTACCACATATTTTTTGACTACAAGAAAAATCTTTAACACTTCTTCATGCATATTATAAATTTTGACATTACCATTTCGATCACGCATAAATCAGTATACCATATGGCATTATCTCACTTATAAGGAGAAAGAAAAGAATTGGTTATGTTCCCATAAATTCGAATACGTGTTTTATGATTAAAACCAGCATTAGAAATCATATGAGGTAGATAGGTATAAATAATTGTACATATATATAGGTGGTGAATGCCATATGATTACATATTTATCTGCAAGACTTAAATTATTTACGGCCACTTACGTTTTAACTCCATTCGAATACATGTTTTATGGTGGCTATTTAACCATCAAATTTTAATAATCAGTATACCATCTTCACCATTTCGAATTGGTTATGCCATATAAGGTCCCAGATCATCACTCATATATTTGTACATATCCTTTTTAATTATTAGTAGTTTTGATAAAATCAGGTCCTTTCTAATGTACCAATTTCAAAATATGATTATTACATAGCTTGTAATAATCATATTCCCATGTAAGTTCTCTTCCCATATTATTAAAAATATTTATGTTAGAAAATATAGAGACCACCCACAAACATAGCATGATTCACTATTAATCTCACCACAATCATAGTATAGTTATTCTATTTTATCAAAACTACTCATTCACTTTTATTAGCATGTATATTCTAAAAAAATTAGAAAGTAGGAGAACACCCACCTTATTGAAGCTTGAACAATTGAAGGGAAGGATGGGACACTTCTTCTAGCTCCAAGACAAACTCCTAGCAATGGCTCCTCCTCCTAGCAAAACTCCCTTTCCCTAGCAATGGCTTTCTCTCTCTAGCAATTCCTCCAAGCAAAAAGACCCTCACTCTCTTTCTTTTCTTTCTTTCCTTTCTTTTGATAATGTTTTTGGTGCAAGATAAAGGTAGGAAATTGGGGCTCTATTTATAGGATTTTGGGAGGGTCTAAAGTGCAAAAATTCCACCCTAATAACTCTTCAAATTTATTCTACAACTCTCCACTTTCCTAACTCCTAAAACCCCCATCTCTTCATCTCCCCACTTTCCACTAACTTAACTCAAAAACCCTTCTCCTCCTCACTCCATGACCGGCCACCCCCTAGCCCACAAAATGGTCCAAATACATTTGTGTGTGCATGCACACATGCACAAACAAATATGAACACATTTCTATAACTCTAAATGTGTACTAATATTTATAACTTGTCATGTATTAGTACATGTTTAACTAAAAATGTGATTTTAATAATGGGCTTGCTACATGGGCTCATTACTAATTAATTTATTTAATTATCTAGTAGGCTGCTCTCCTAATGGGCTACATTTTAGTTTATAGGTCCATGGATCAAAAGAAAGGCTAAATAAAACTAATGCATGCTAAAAATAGTAAAATGAGAGTAGCAAAATGAGAATAAAAATTTGCACGTGCACCATACGTGCAGAAAATCGAAAAATGCATTTTAATCAAAATAAGGGGAAAATGAATTTTCATTTTATAAAAATAGATTTGTAAACATAAAATAAATAATTGGAACCTAGAAATTATCACCCGTAGCGGCGGAAAATATGTAATTAATATGTATATTGAAAACACGTACAAAGCACGTAGAATACAAATATCGAAATATTATATTTTTGTTGATTCAAAATAGAGAAAAATCAATATTGAAAATAAATAAATAGTCGATAATCAAAATACGGGATGAAAACACGTTACAAAATACACGTGCATAACACACGAGGGCAAAATTGTAATTTTCAATTTTGCGGGGTGTTACAAAAACCCAATTGTTGTGCATATCCGGAGGATTTTGGCATACGTACCTATAGCATCCTCAGTTCACAATGAACCCATTTTGGTCAAAAAAACATGCCAAGATGACAATCAGGTGCATGAAAATAAGCTTCACTAACAGTAAAAGAAAATGGGGATGCTAGCAGCATACTTAGTTTGGAAGTGAACCCATTTTTTGTTAAAAAACCATGCCAAAGATTGCAATCAGGTTACTTTAACAGTATCTTAAAATGAAAATTTCCATTATCTGAGCTTATATGTTGCTCTACTACTTCTTTAGCCCAACTAAATCTAAAACCCAATTGTTGTGCATATCCGGAGGATTTTGGTATACAGCTATAGCATCCTCAGTTCACAGTGAACCCATTTTGGTCAAAAAAACATGCCAAGATGACAATCAGGTGCATGAAAATAAGCTTCACTAACAGTAAAAGAAAATGGGGATGCTAGCAGCATACTTAGTTTGGAAGTGAACCCATTTTTTGTTAAAAAAACCATGCCAAAGATTGCAATCAGGTTACTTTAACAGTATCTTAAAATGAAAATTTTCATTATCTGAGCTTATATGTTGCTCTACTACTTCGTCAGCCCAACTAAATCTAAAACCCAATTGTTGTGCATATCCGGAGGATTTTGGCATACAACTATAGCATCCTCAGTTCACAGTGAACCCATTTTGGTCAAAAAAACATGCCGAGATGACAATCAGGTACATGAAAATAAGCTTCACTAACAGTAAAAGAAGATGAGACATCAGCAACAACAGCAACAACAGCAAGAGGGAACCAAATATAGAACAATTGGGTTTTGAATGGAGATTGTAGTCATAGATCAATTCTTCATTGAAGAAAAATACGAATAGGGCTCATATCAAGTGTAGTCTTAAGGAATTGTCATCGTGGAAGGAAACCAAATATAGAAGCCAGAAAGAGGAATGGTAGAGAATGAGGATACACCAGGCTAACATAGCGGCATTTTCCTCATCTCTCTCTCATCCTTTCTTTCCCTTCAGCACACGAACACATAGAGACATCAGCAACAACAGCAAAAGCGACAAGAACAATAATAATAATAAATTATTATGAACAAGATGTCTCTATATGGGTTTCCAGATCTCCACTCCAACTTGTCTCTTTCTAATCACAGCCCAATTAAGAACAATTGTTCACAGTCACTGTTAAAGAAACATATATGCTCAGATTATGGAAATTTTCATTTTCAGATACTGTTAAAGAAGCTGATTTCATGCATCTGATTGCTATCTTTGGCATGATTTTTTAACCAAAATGGGTTCACTTCCAAACTAAGTATGTTGTTAGCATACCAAAATCCTCCAAATCAGTACAACAACACGGCTGAACAAACCTTGTTTGCAGGTCATACAATGTCATCTATACCATGTTATGTGCCAAAGTGGGGTTGGTCATACAATGCATGAACGACACGTATTAGTTGTTTGTGAGTATGCAATAGGGTGCAGCTATGAACAGGGCTCATATCAAGTGTAGTATTACGGACCGTCATCGTGGAAGGAAACCAATTTAATATAGAAGCCATATATGGAGCCAGAAAGAGGGATGGTAGAGAATGAGGATACACCAGGCTAACATAGCGGCATTTTCCTCAACTCTCTCTCATCCCTTCATTCTCTTCAACACACGCACACAAAGAGACATCAGCAACAACAGCAAGAGGGGGTTGGTCCAACAATAAGTGTAGATTATAATAAACGAGATGTCTTTATTTGGGTTTCCAGATCTCCACTCCAGCCCTTTCTTTCTAATCACAGCCCACTTAAGAAACATAGACGAAATGCTTATAGACGACAGCCACAATGTAGACTCACAAACACTAGTACGTGTCTTTCATGCATTCAAGACCATAATCTCTTTAAAAATACCAATTTAAAGACTTACCGATGTTTTTTGACAGTGGGCGGCGTGCTACCCTCACTCTCATATGTTTGACTGCCACTATTATTTAGTGGCTGCTCATCCCCATGGCTCTCATTGCCATCATTTATATTTACCCTCTTTCCATGCCTCGGCATGTTGTACCTGTCAAGGATTCGATAACTTCCTTAGAGATGCAAATTTAATGAATAACATGTTTATAATAACTATCATAAAATTTGTACTTTAGTAGGATTAACAAACCAACATAATTATAAAAAAATTAAAAAAATGAGATTTGTAACAGATTAAATTACAATGATAGTTTGGTTCAAATGACACTAAGCATAGTTTAATGTAAATAACACCAAGCAGTAGAAAATAGAAAGATAATTAAACCGGTGTATTAAATTCACAATGAACATATTCGAAATTACAGACTTAATATTACAACAAGATTTAAGACATAAAATTACAGATATATAATAAACCCAATTGAAAATCATGTAAACTACAATACGACATCTTCCAGTACATCGCCCTCTTCTCCATCCTTGCGGAGCCAAGTCCCGCAAATTCCAACGTCGGTTGTGTTTACATCAAACACAGGAAACTCAGAAGCAATGTAACTGTTCATGACTTCACCGTCTTCATCTTCTGAAGTATCGCCCAGTTGGAATACATCTCTTGGTTGCATAGGGAGAGCCACATACGATTTTGGCAGGGTTGGATCTTCAATGTAGAACACTTGTTGCACTTGGGATGGAAACACAAATAGTTCATGGCTAATGTGTGTACCGATGTGAATCAATTTTGAGAAGTTTACAACTGTGAAGCCAAGCTTATCCTTGTTGTTAGCAAAATTCCTATCAAACTCAGCCCAATCCCCGCGAAATAAGACAACACGGAAATGACCAAAATAATTCAACTCAATGATATCAGTGAGCACTCCATAGTAGTCGAGATCTCCATCTACAGGCCTCGTGTCCGATTTGGAAGCATAACTTCTAGTCTTAGACGTCACTACCATTCCACTATTTTGAGACTTCAAATGACATTCACGATCCTTAGTACGAAATCTAAAACCATTGAATATGTATCCTCCGTATCTTTTGACCATCTTATAGGGACCTTTGGCAAGTACTTGTATTTCAGATGACGCACCTTCAGGACCCAAAGAATGTACCTATTAATTTTGCGCAAATCGTATCAGCACCATAAAAAATGTAGATAGAATGAAGATTAACTCGCATAACTGTAATTCACCTACATGAGATTCAAACCACTTATGAAATTTTTCATTCATCAACTTGTTTTGTTCACGTGGTGGTAGTCTTCTTGGTCTAGCCCTTCGTTTGATGTCCCTGACAAATTTGCTAAAAAACAAGCAATTGAAATAAGGAATAAAAAAAGTAAGTTAATATCGAACTTCGCGGTTTTCACTGTATTCGATTTAAATTCAAAAGCAACTTACCTTCGAAATGGTTCCACTGATGCATGGTGGTCTAGCACATATCGATGTGCCTGTTCCCACGCTAAGTTATCTAGCTCAAATGCATCAACTTTACTAACAGTAGTGCCAGCGGTATCAAAAAGATATTGAGCACCATCAAGGTTGTAAATGTCTGGATTTCTACATGGTCTACTAAAAGATGTCTCCACACCCGGTAAATACCTGGAAAAAAAATGTGAGCACTCCTCTGATAGATATCCCTGGGCTATTGACCCTTCAGGATATGCTCTATTTTTCACATAACCCTTTAGCCGGTATAGGTACCTGAACATGTACAATTAATGAATTAGAGCGGATTAGGGGATTAAAAGAAATGAGCTTTTGAAAATTTAATTTCGTAAGATGAATGAATTCTTTTACCTCTCAATGGGGTACATCCACCGATAGTGAACAGGACCGCCGATTCTGGCTTCACCAGCAAAGTGGATTATCAAGTGAATCATTATAGTGAAGAACGATGGAGGAAATATCATCTCCATTTTACTAAGTGTCAATGCCGCCTACTGCTCCAATTGGTCCAGATCTTCAACACGAAGCATTCTTGAGCAAATACCTTTATATATGCTACAAAGATCTTTTAGGACAGTAGTGACTTTCTCACACATTGAAGACCTTAGGGCCACAGGAAGGAGATCCTGCATTAGGATGTGGTAGTCGTGTGACTTTAGACCCTGAAGCCTCTTCTCTTTAAAGTTGACACATCTTGCCATGTTAGAAGAATAGCCATCAGGGACTTTAAGTTCCAGTAGTACTTTGCAAAACAATTCCAACTCCAATTTTGACATTGAATAGATTGCAGGAGGTAGGAGTACTTTCCCATTCGGCAATTCTTCTGGGTGCAACTCATGTCGGATGCCCATTGACTTCAAATCAAGTCGGCTCTTGAGATTGTCCTTTGTCTTCCGATCATCTCCCATAACTGTTCCTATACAATTTTCACCAAAATTTTTTCCGATATGCATCACATCTAAATTATGTCGCAATAAGTTGAATTCCCAATACGGCAACTTGAAGAAAATACTCTTCTTCTTCCATGCACCTAAACTCGTCATATTTTGATCCTCATCTTCGCCATATAGATCGGTCTCCTCACCTTGCTCCGGCCTTGCCCTTTTCTTGCCATTTGTCCTGACTTCTGGTTCTTTTCCATATTTGAATTGATGACCATCTACCCGTCTCAAAATATCTGAACCAGAAGAAGACCCAGGAGCATGTTCCCACTCGTCGGTACCATCAAATGTCGCTGCCTCTGCTCGAAATATATGTGTGTCAGGCAACCATCTCCTATGACCCATATAGCAAAACTTTCTGCCATTGTACAACCACCTTGAACTAGTTTGGTCAGCACAACATGGACATGCATAACGTCCTTTAGTACTATATCCAGATAAATTTGCATATGCTGGAAAATCATTGATTGTCCAAGACAACACGGCCCGGAGAAAAAATGTTTCTTTAGCCACAACATCATAGGTTGGAACACCCACCCACAACTTCTGAAGTTCATCTATTAACGGTTGTAGGTACACATCTATATCATTTCCAGGACCTTTCGGTCTAGGAACTATCATGGACAAAATAAATGAGGACTGCTTCATGCATTTCCAAGGCGGCAAATTGTATGGTATCAACACAACCGGCCATATGCTGTATGTACTACTCATTTGCCTGAAAGGGTTGAAACGATCACTAGCTAGTCCAAGTCTCACATTTCGAGGATCTTCCGCAAAATCAGGATATCTTTCATCAAATTTTTTCCAAGATTGAGAATCAGCAGGATGTCTAAGAATCCCATCATTAGTGCGACCTTCAGCATGCCATTTCATATCATAAGAAGTTTTCGTAGACATAAACAACCTTTGTAGTCTAGGAATCAGAGGAAAGTAACGCAGTATTTTGATAGGCTTCTTTTTCCTACTTCGCTTAGTAGATCTACTGGCTCCCTCGTCTTGATTTGGTCATTCTTTTCATTTCGAAGAACCACACACTTCGCAATTCTCCAGACTTTCCTTACCACTCGTGAAAAGCATACAGTCATTTGGACATGCTGCTATCTTCTCATATCCTAGATCGAAAGAACTTAGGAATTTTTTGATTTTATAGGCTGAGTTTGGAATACAGATTTTAGGAAATGCTTCATTCAACAATTCAAGTAGCATAGTGAAGGACTTAGCAGACCACCCGTTTAAACATTCAATCTGAAATAGTCTGACAATGAATGAAAATTTAGAAAATTTGGTGCAATCGCGGTACAACGGAGTACTAGCATCTTCAAGTAACTTAGTGAAGGATTCTTGCTGCTTATTATTTTCAGGGGTGGGGCCAGACATTTCCTCGTCCACCCTACCACCAATCTGGTTTGTTTCTGTTGACTTATTGTGAACTTGGGTTGTTGGGTTATTGGTGTGGAAAGGAACATTATTAATCCCCATGGCATCTTGCAACAAAGCATGCATCTCATCGGAAATGCTTAAGTCTTCGTTCACTAAGGGCTCAGCTTCATTTTCTAATACAACCGGACGAACAGGAGCTGACATATGATCCTCTCCATGACAAAACCACCTTGTGTACCCTTGAAGAAAACCGTTGACAACCAAGTGTGTATGTACTACGTCACATGTCCTCAGCATACAATTTGTACACCGAGGCATGGACAAAGGATTAGGTTGGGATCACGGGAATGTCGTTTGGCAAAGATAATAAAATCTTTAATACCATCACGGTACTCCTTGGATAATCGTGGTTTACTAATCCAACTTCTATCCATTATAACGATAGCACACAATCTGAAATTAAAATTTGATATATTAAATAGTAATAACAGTAAAAGGCATTTTGTATATTAAATTTCACATATTTGAAAACCATCCCTAGCTGCAAATAAATAAACGATATAATCTTTAACTGTAAAATAAAGAAATTGTGGTTCCAAAAAATGTACAAAAAAAAAACTACATCTTAACACAATCTACTCTATTCACATAACCCTAAACTACCTTTTGTGGAAATTATCACAACCACCTTAGTGGTATTTTATCGCACACCCTGTATTCGAGTGTAAAAATAATCGACTATAGTCTCCCCTGTATTTGGCTTTCCGTTCAAGGAGATGATGATGGTAAAGGGTATTTTGCTGATGAAGAGGAATCAGCCGAATAATGAGCGCGTCGTGCTGTAACTACGGTAACAAGAAGATCTGATGACTCATGAACTATTCTGTTCATGGCTACTAATAATCACTTACTTATCTCATAATAATAATAATAATAATAATAATAATAATAATAATAATAATAATAATAATAATAATAATAATAATAATAATAATAATACTAAACAAAAGAAACTAATATGGCTACTAATAAGTTTTTCTAAAATAATTCTTCATCCCAACTAAATCATTGATGTTTGTAGCGCCAAAAGAAACCTGCACGAGGTTTGTTCAGCCCAAATCTTGTACAGATTTGGAGGATTTTGGTAAAAAACATGCCAAGATGCCAATCAGATGCATGAAATCAGCTTCATTAACAGTAAAAGAAAAATGATAATGTCTAGTATGTAAGCATATATTTTTCAGAGTGAACCAATTGTTGTACATATCCGGAGGATTTTGGCATACAGTTATAGCATCCTCAGTTCACAGTGAACCCATTTTGGTCAAAAAAACATGCCAAGATGACAATCAGATGCATGGGATAAGCTTCATTAACAGTAAAAGAAAATGAGGATGCTAGCAGCATACTTAGTTTGGAAGTGAACCCATTTTGTTAAAAAGTCATGCCTAAGATGGCAATCAGCTTCTTTAACAGTATCTGAAAATGAAATTTTCCATTATCTGAGCATATATGTCGCTCTACTAATTATTTAGCCCAACTAAATCTAAAACCCAATTGTTGTGCATACCCGAAGGATTTTGGCATACGTACCTATACCATCCTCAGTTCACAGTGAACCCATTTTGGTCAAAAAAACATGCCAAGCTGACAATCAGATGCATGAAAATAAGCTTCACTAACAGTAAAAGAAGATGAGGATGCTAGCAGCATACTTAGTTTGGAAGTGTACCCATTTTTGGTTAAAAAATCATGCCTAAGATGGCAATCAGGTTATCTAACAGTATCTGAAAATGAAAATACCCATTATCTGAGCGTATATGTTGCTCTACTAATTCTTTAGCCCAACTAAATCTAAAACCCAATTGTTGTGCATATCCGGCCGGAGGATTTTGGCATACGTACCTATAGCATCCTCAGTTCACAGTGAACCCATTTTGGTCAAAAAAACATGCCAAGATGACAATCAGATGCATGAAAATAAGCTTCACTAACAATAAAAGAAGATGAGGATGCTAGCAGCATACTTAGTTTGGAAGTATACCCATTTTATGTTAAAAAATCATGCCTGAGATGGCAATCAGCTTCTCTAACAGTATCTGAAAATGAAAATTTCCATTATCTGAGCTTATATGTTGCTCTACTACTTCTTTAGCCCAACTAAATCTAAAACTCAATTGTTGTGCATATCCGGCCGGAGGATTTTGGCATACGTACCTATAGCATCCTCAGTTCACAGTGAACCCATTTTGGTCAAAAAAACATGCCAAGATGACAATCAGATGCATGAAAATAAGCTTCACTAACAATAAAAGAAGATAAGGATGCTAGCAGCATACTTAGTTTGGAAGTATACCCATTTTATGTTAAAAAATCATGCCTAAGATGGCAATCAGCTTCTCTAACAGTATCTGAAAATGAAAATTTCCATTATCTGAGCTTATATGTTGCTCTACTACTTCTTTAGCCCAACTAAATCTAAAACCCAATTGTTGCGTATATCCGGCCGGAGGATTTTGGCATACGTACCTATAGCATCCTCAGTTCACAGTGAACCCATTTTGGTCAAAAAAACATGCCAAGATGACAATCAGATGCATGAAATCAGCTTCATTAACAGTGAAAGAAAATGGGGATGCTAGCAGCATACTTAGTTTGGAAGTGAACCCATTTTTGGTTAAAAAATCATGCCAAAGATGGCAATCAGGTTACTTTAACAGTATCTTAAAATGAAAATTTCCATTATCTGAGCTTATATGTTGCTCTACTACTTCTTTAGCCCAACTAAATCTAAAACCCAATTGTCGTGCATATCCAGAGGATTTTGGCATACGTACCTATAGCATCCTCAGTTCACAGTGAACCCATTTTGGTAAAAAAAACATGCATGCCAAGAAGACAATCAGATGCATGAAATCAGCTTCATTAACAGTGAAAGAAAATGGGTATGCTAGCAGCATACTTAGTTTGGAAGTGAACCCATTTTTTGTTAAAAAATCATGCCAACGAGGGCAAATAGGTAACTTTAACAGTATCTTAAAATGAAAATTTCCATTATCTGAGCTTATATGTTGCTCTACTAATTCACTGTGCCCAACTAAATCTAAAATCCAATTGTTGTGCATATCCGGCCAGAGGATTTTGGCATACGTACCTATAGCATCCTCAGTTCACAGTGAACCCATTTTGGTCAAAAAAACATGCCAAGATGATAATCAGATGCATGAAATAAGCTTCATTAAGAGTAAAAGAAGATGAAAATTTCCAGTATCTAAGCATATATTTTTCTATTCATTCTTCATCCCAACTAAACCATTCATGTTAAGAAAATCAAGATGCATAATCTGAAAAAACATGCTTTTTTTTTGAAAAATAAGGGAAATCAAGAGATGATACCGAAGAGAGAGAGAGAGAGAGAGCGGGGCGACGAGCGCGGGGGCGTAGGAGAGAGAGAGAGAGAGTGGGGCGATCGCCGATTCACCTCCAAATAGAGAGAGGGAAGAGGGAAATCGAAAATGACGAAGGGAAGAAGGGACGATTTCGAAAGGTCGAAGGCCGTCGAAGAGGACGAAGCGGCGGAGGCAAACGCGCGGGAAGTAGAGCGAGGAAGGAGGGAAACGAAGCGCCCCTTTTTTTTGGGGGGGGGTTTGGGAAAATGGCGAGCGAAAGATTAGGGTTCGCGGGTTTTATCGTAGCTTATTCACCGGCGTTTCAATTAGACACGCCGGTGAATGTGTCCAAATATTCACCGGCGTTTATTATCAAAACGCCGATGAATAATATTATTCACCGGCGTTTCTAAATAAAATGCCGGTGAATACGAAGATTGACCGGCGTTTTAAAGCGACCGCCGGTATATAACCATCCCATCTGGCGCCCCATTCCTATTCGCTCCCTATCCCGGCGCTACTAGTAAAACGCCGGGGAATATTCGCCGGTAAAACAAGTATCTTTTGTAGTGGGGGCAAGACGTGCAAGCACGTGTTATCTGTTTAATTGTTGGACCGGGTTGAGTGGGCATAAAGCCCAGTGTAACCCCTGTTTTTCCAAAAAGGTATTTTTCGATATTTTCTGTATTTAAAATTTTCGCAAATTATTTTTTTATTGTTAAAATTAGATTATTTCATAAATTATATTTATTAATTATTGTATTAATTTTCTTATAGGATTATTTTTATTTTATATTATTTTTCTGGCATTTTTGACCTCCGAGTGCTGTTTGTGCGCCGATCGTCCGTTTTTCACCATTTTGAATTCTTTTTCGCATTTTCTTGGTCTCATTCATAATTGTTAATTATTTTTGGGTTATGATGAATTTTTAGAAGTGTTTTGACCAATTTGAGATTTTTGGCCCTTAAGGAGATTTTTAGGAGCCCATAGGATTCATTGCATTTTGTATCTCCATTTGAAATCTACCCAATACCCATTACCCAATTGTATACCCATTTAATCCTATTGATATCCACTACCCATTAACCCACATTGGATCCCCTATAAATACCCCCTCATCTAATTAATCCCTAACCCTAATCTTTTTCCTTCTCCTAATCAAGCCGGCTCCCTCTCTCCATCTCTTCTCCACCCTGGCCTGCACCTCTCCTACCCCAGGCCGACACCCCCTCACAGCCCCCAAGCCCTAGCCGACCACATATCACCTCCTACATCCTCCAATATACAACCCCACTTCATACAAACTCGTCTCTCCTCCTTTCCTTGTGGCCGAAACCAACCAACCAGCACCACCATCTTCAAGAACAGCCCCTCCTTCAACTCTTCGCTAATTTGGTGAAGAGGGTAGCGTCCGTTTGAGTTCGTGCTTCAAGAAGACGATCGTAGGCAAGATTCGGTTCGTGGGTTCGCTTGAAATCGCGCGTGGAAGGACTTTTGCTCGTGGGTTTTCTTTGAAAGGCTTGGATTCGTCGCGTTCGTCATCACAAAAGGCAAGTAACTTGTACTTAACTTCATTAGTGTGATACAAGTAGAAAGTTCACACATAGGATAGGTTGAGACTAGAGACGGACCAAGATCATGTTTTTATTTGTGGATTTCGTCTCTAAGGTTCAAAACAGGCCATAGATGACTTAGGACATGGAGTTTGATAGGGTTATGCCTTAGGATTCACCCTAACGCGATTTTAATCGCGTATGTGACATAATGTGTACCCGATGTATGTTTGAACACCCATATGAGAAATACTAGATTTTGACATGTTAGATACCCTCCATTATGACATTTAGGACCATGGGTAGACAGCGTTTTGAATTTGGAAGAGTTTGGATGATTTTTGAGGGAGTTATGATGTTTTGAAGTTTGGTTGAGAAATCTGGAAATTTGGATTGAACTGGATTGATTGCTGTTTTTACCGGAATTAGAGTCCGAATCTCAACGTGACTATTTCTGAGTAATTTGTAGAGAATTGAATCTAATTTCTAATCTCACTGATTTCACCCTGTTTGGAGTTCGTATGGAGTAGTTATGATCATTTTAGTAACTGTGTGTTAGTAGTTTCCAGTTTCAGTTCGGGGTAATTTTTGTGGACAATTTATTTTCAAGATCTAAGTTAGACCTAATTTCATACCACAAGATTTTGTCCTGTGTTTCACTATGATGTTAGGTAGTTCCCTGATTTTTTTGGTAATTAAAAGATGACTTTTGAGTGATGCCTTACATCCTATTCTAGAGATCGCTTTTGCTGTAAACTGTATGTGATTGTATGTTGAATGCTGTGTTCACCTTATTTCTAATTACTGTATGGATATTTTATGTGAGATATGAAAGTTGGGTAATTGTATCTACTTTCACCCTGTTTTGGCGGAAGTGGATTCTGATGCGCTGTTTGCAAGATGTGTTCCATTTTGTACAGCGGTGTTGAAGAATTCCAGATCCATCAAAACTGTGTTATGTGTTATTTCCTATTTTTGAAAACATATCTATACTTTCTGGAAAAATATGAAAATACATATTTTGATACTATACCTATAGGGGATTACCCCAGAATTTTCGTGGATTTAATTAATGAATTTGTATTCTGTTTTCATGTGGTTTAAGTTATTCCCCTGTTTTCTGACTGTACATGCAAACTGTGTTGAATTGTGTTTTGAGTCGTGATGTTGTGAAATAGCATATGGATTTATTATAACCGTTAGAAGCGTGTGGAAGTCTAGTTTCCAGATCCTTCGACGGAGCATTATTTGCATGCCGGTAGATCTGTGGATCACTGTTTATGTACAGACTGATCTTGCTGTCCTGTTTATAAACATATACCATTTTGCTCGTATTTGTGAATGTTTGGTACCTATACTTGCTGATCTAATTTCCTGAGTCTAAACCTGATTATAACCTGTTAGTTTGACATTATTTAGTACACTCTCATGCCTGTTGATGATCTTAATAATAAAAGTAATCAAGCCGGGGTTTAATGGGACAGATCTAGTAGTAGAAGGGGGACCCGTGTTTCCCATTTTGATGCATGATACCTTTGGGTTCATGTACCTGTTACCGATCAAGTTTACCGATCAAGTTACCGATCAAGTTTACCGACCAAGTTCTGTGATTTTGCGAATACCTGAGTATACTGCCCTGCATGGTCCCCTACGAAATCTAAAGCGAAATTGTTTTGAATGTAGCAACCAAGTGATATAATTTGGGGCACATGTCGTGCTACCTAGATAGTAATCACACAAGACTTACATTAATCTGAAATCTGAGATCTGATTATATTTCTGAAGTCTGAATCTGGATCTGATATACGGAAATCTGAATCTGAATCTGAATATCTATTATATGAAACCTGTTATCTGATTTACCTGACATATCTGAATATCTGTTTACCTGACATTTCTGTTATATGACACTTGACACTTAATATCTGAGACATCTGCTAGGATACTATGTTAGTTGAGTTTACCATACCATATTAGGTCTGTTTCTGATGATTAGTGAGATCTGTTTAGTTTTTCCCAAGTGCTTGTATCCTATTCTATTTGTGACCCGGACTTGCCATTGACGGGTACTGTGTTTTCTCCTTTTCCTTTTTCCTGCATTCGTTGTATTGCAGATTTTGGAGGACATGTTCCTAAAGGTATTGGCAAGATGAAGGGCTAGAGGCTGAATTTTGCTATTACTATTCCTGTTGCTTATTTTGGACAATATTGTATTTTGAACTTGTATTACTTCTTGTATTTGGGCGATGTGACCCATGATTATTTGTGTTATTCAGATCATGAATATTTGAGATTAATGTGTTTTATTTCAAGTATTCTTGTTGGTATTTGGTTCATAAGTGCATGTGGTTGATCTTTTTCTGGCTTCCGACTCTGATTATACTGTGATATGTTGTAAAGATTTTCCTGAACAGCTTAAGGATGATATTAATCATTCGCTGGGCTTTTGTTACGTGCTCGCATTCCGTATTTTTGGGAAGCGGGGCGTGACACCCAGTACCCTAAACCCAGTTCATCTCATATAAAAGCTGGTCTAGAAATAGTGCTCTGTGATATTCCAATATTGATAAGCAGGGTATAATATCTTAAGCGGCTATGAGATACAAACCCTAACCCTAATTTCTCATCTTAATCTAACACCTTGGACGTGAGCTATAACAACTTATGTGGTGAAATTCCGAGTGGTGGAAATTTTACATATTACAATTCTAATACGGCACAACTATATGATGCATAACAAGTGCCTTTTGTGGATCGCCACTGCCGGCTTGTAAGAGAAATCTGCATAGTAGCTAGAGCGGTTTGATGAAGAAAGATTATGAGGATATATCTTTCTAATTTGTACATTCTCGCTTCATGTACTAAGGGAAGGAAAAGTGCATCAATCGGTAGCCTCCACTATGAAAATATATATTAAAAAAATTAAGAAAAATCTCTACTATTTTAATGGGAGAGTTTGTAACCAAACAAATACGTATATTGTAACCCAACAAATAATTGCAATGTACATGCATAACTAATATAAATAAGGTCTTAGAACAATATCGATTTTTTAAAAATATATATATTTATAAAGACGTGCATCGCACGTGTAAAAAAAATTATAAACACGTGCATCACACGTGTAAAAATTTATAAATAAGTTGATTTAATAAGCATAACACGAGGAAAATGTTCAGAGTTTAATGTTTTTTTAATTGCGATCCAGTCATTTGTGACAAAGGGACCTGGCCTATTCATTTCTAAAGTCATGATATTTTTTCTGCGAGTCATTTGTGACAAAGGGGAGACTGTCCGTTTTGATCATTGAATTGGGATGACAGTTTACAGGCTAGATTGATCTTTCTCTGCCATTGTTAGGGACCCGGGTGCTTTTTATTAGGAAAACTGAGGATCTTGTTGAGTCTTTGATACAATCAACACCAACCACCAAACAAAACTAGATTGCACCAATCAAATAAAGCACACAAGAATTATCCCGGTTGGGGCTTTCGCCTTAATCCGGGGAGGAATAACCGAGATATTATTTCACTAGAGAAGATACAATTATATTACAATTCTCACCACGACCATTTCTCAAGCCTAATTGAACTTGGTTGCTGCTTACAATGGAGAAACTCTCTCACCCTCTCATATGAAGTACTCTCTTCTTCTATTCAGTACTCAATAGAATCATATTGTTCTAAGAGCCGTTTACATTGTATTTATATATCTAGAGAAACCATAGTTTAGATATCTTGATACAATAACCATCCGATATATACTGAAGAGATAAATATACAATTAGAGTCGTACGATCTAATCAGAAGACGAAGTGGACTTCAATCGAATCAACAAATCTACACCCAAAAAATCCATCAGCACCGCGGACAGTTGACCACACATAGTTGCGGTCGACCGCAACTCCCAGACCATCGACCCGAGAAGGTGACAGTCGAACGCACGGTCGACTGTCTCTTTCTCGGTTGGATGCTACTACTGCTGACTGTTTCTCCTTCTCTTCAATCCTTTGCTTCGAACCCTCTACTTGTATCACCATCTTCTTTTCACACCGAATAAGTATGCAAGACATAAAATCCAACAATTTGCACCTTGGATTGCATATACATGAATACATACCTGTGTGATTTAAAACTCTTCTAGACATTTCTTCTCCGCTTTGTAAACAACATGTTTCTTTGGCTTCTTCTGCTAGTTGAACAAACCTCCACCTGTTTTCCTCCAGCTGTATGCCCTCCTCAAGGGCACACCCCTGAAGATGTAATCATGGAGGTGCCACACTCCACACGAAATCCACCTACTTCAATGCTCTCTCCACCTTCCAACGGTATTCGAACGTTGCAGTCTCGATTCAGTAATTCTAGTGACGGCTTACTAGATGATACTTTAGGAACAATTAGTTTCCATGCACTCGACCGAGTTTTTCTGCTCCCACAAAGCTGGTAGAGGTTGTGCCAACATTGCCCAATTCCCCTCTTACCTTTCATTACCTTACAACGACTATCCTAAACTTTCAAAACTCCACCTCGAGCTGTGTACTTACAGCCACGAGCATCAAGAGTCCCCAAGGATATCAGTTTCTGTTGTATCAAAGGAATATGCATGACATCTTCTAGTGTGAATCCTTTACCATTTGGCGTCTCCAATTCAATTGTTCCCTCACCCACTACTTGACAAATCTCCCCTATAGCCGTTCTCACACTACGACCTGTTGACAACTTATAAGTAGAAAACATCTCCCTCTTGCAGCAAATATGAGAAGAACTTCCTGAATCAAGATACCAACTTGAATCCACATCTGAAGAACTTGAAACAAGAAGACAATAGTTATCATTATTACCTGACTCAGTTGTACTTACTATATGGGCTTGTTCCCCTTCTTTAGTAGTACTCTTCTGACTCAATCACTTGCGACAATCTCTCTTGTAATGCCCAATTCCTCTACAATAATGGCAAAGAATCTTATCCCTGTGTGCCGCATCCCTTCCAATTGAAGTATCACCATCTACCAAAAAGCACCCTGTAGAAATAGACCCTCCTTCATGAGTATCTTTTCTCAGTTCATCTTCTTTCAGACCCTTAATCACCTCGGTTAGAGTAAGTGTCTCATTGACTGATTTCCCATGTAGAATGGTAGTTATCAAGTGATTATAAGAAGTTGACAGTGAATATATCAAGTTGAAAGCTTTATCCTCTTCGCTAAGATCATCAGCGTTAACCGCCTTCAGTTCAGATATTACCTTATTGAACTCCACAATATTATCTTGAAGATAGGTACCTTCCTTCATTGAGAACCTAAGAAACTTCCTCTTCCAATACATTCGATCTAGCAACGACGACCCCGAGTAGTCAGATTTGAGTCTTGCCCATAGACTTGCCGCACTTTTCTCCTCAAGAATATCACACTTGACTTCGTTTGCCAATTGCAACCGAATTAAACTCAAGGCCTTCAAACAAATATCATCCCACTTCTCCTCGGTTGGGTTCTTATCTTCTAGGGCAAGATGCAAGTCCTTCTGAACCAAAACATCATACATGTCCTGTAACACCCTGAATTCTAAAATACAATTGAATTCGAAGTTCCACAGGATCTTTACACTTCTTTTGTACAATTTTACAAGGAAAAAAAATATTTCTTGTATCAGAGTTATATTACACTTTCACATTGTCACAGCGGAAGCAATTTTACAATAGTTTACATGAAACAACATTTAAAACAATCTTGCGCAGCATGTATACTTCAATTGTGTCAAGTCTCTTTACCTTGTATAAAAAACTGTGGGCGCATCAGTTCATTCAACTGACGAAATATTATACACGGCCATCCTCTCTATGCTGGAAACAATTATAACGATTCTCAATACTTAACAAACCACAAACTTGTCATAAACAAAGCTAAAAGGGACTATCCTATTGATGTCGTGTTGTGAAGGTGCGCTTAGTCCTTAATGCAATTATTTGTATTATATGACACTAATGCGCACTTGTTTAGAGTCTATGCAGCCCATACTACATAGGTCTGAGGGCAAGCCCTTAACCGTTCTTCATCTTGTAGGGTTCAATCCGTCACCATGACTTAATCTACTACTGTAACTACGATAAGTATCCTAGATGTTTTCTGACCTACGAACTCATGTCTAAGCACCCTGGAGGGAATCCCAACGCACTGTCTCACGACTCATCATGCAGGCATCCTGTGGTAATTCAGCTCCTACCATAGACATAACACCACCCGCATTCGTCAAACACCCCACGAGCATCGCCACCGGGATGGTACTTTGGAGCAGTATCCACGCCCTATCGTGATGCATCATGGGACATCCTGTGAATACTCTCACGCCGCCAATCCAATGGCCCTCATACTCAATGTTTTTCTCTTACTTCCATCACATCTTCACTATGTATCTAATCCTTAGTTTAATTGAATCATGAATAAAATCAACCCTTAGAGTGTAACACTCCTACTATACCGGTCTTATTCATTTAATTCACATGATCCAAACCTTGGTCTTCTCATTTCAATAATCATTTTCACATTTCTTTTATTGCCGGTATAAGGCTTGGCTATACCCTAAATCTCAATTTCAACTCATAATTACAATATCGAGCTTTTCATATTCATACGGTCTTTTCATGATTAATCACAAATTCATATTTCACAAGCATAGCATCCATGTATTCACATCTTTCATAACACATCACAATCAATAATTCAACTTCACATGCAATTTATGTGTAAGAATAAATTCCAACTAGTAGTAATCAATAAATCATGTATTCCACAATTCCATTATTCTCATTTCAAAAATCTTACTGCAAGCACAAATTAGAAGTCCAATTAATTACACCAATCACACTTTCAAAAATTCCTCATTACTAATTTTTCATCTTTATAACTCAAAAATTTCTCATTTATTTTTCCTTTATTTAAAAAGACATTTTAATTTCAAAAGAAGTCATTTCTTGAAAAAATCCCAATTTCTTATTCACACTTTATCAAAAATTATATAAAATTTTCTAATAAAGTTCTAATAATTTTCAGCAATTAATCTGTATTTTCTAATAAAGTTCTAATAAAAAACTGTGGGCGCGTCAGTTCATTCAACTGACGAAATATTATACACGGCCATCCTCTCTATGCTGGAAACAATTATAACGATTCTCAATACTTAACAAACCACAAACTTGTCATAAACAAAGCTAAAAGGGACTATCCTATTGATGTCGTGTTGTGAAGGTGCGCTTAGTCCTTAATGCAATTATTTGTATTATATGACACTAATGCGCACTTGTTTAGAGTCTATGCAGCCCATACTACATAGGTCTGAGGGCAAGCCCTTAACCGTTCTTCATCTTGTAGGGTTCAATCCGTCACCATGACTTAATCTACTACTGTAACTACGATAAGTATCCTAGATGTTTTCTGACCTACGAACTCATGTCTAAGCACCCTGGAGGGAATCCCAACGCACTGTCACACGACTCATCATGCAGGCATCCTGTGGTAATTCAGCTCCTACCATAGACATAACACCACCCGCATTCGTCAAACACCCCACGAGCATCGCCACCGGGATGGTACTTTGGAGCAGTATCCACGCCCTATCGTGATGCATCATGGGACATCCTGTGAATACTCTCACGCCGCCAATCCAATGGCCCTCATACTCAATGTTTTTCTCTTACTTCCATCACATCTTCACTATGTATCTAATCCTTAGTTTAATTGAATCATGAATAAAATCAACCCTTAGAGTGTAACACTCCTACTATACCGGTCTTATTCATTTAATTCACATGATCCAAACCTTGGTCTTCTCATTTCAATAATCATTTTCACATTTCTTTTATTACCGGTATAAGGCTTGGCTATATCCTAAATCTCAATTTCAACTCATAATTACAATATCGAGCTTTTCATATTCATACGGTCTTTTCATGATTAATCACAAATTCATATTTCACAAGCATAGCATCCATGTATTCACATCTTTCATAACACATCACAATCAATAATTCAACTTCACATGCAATTTATGTGTAAGAATAAATTCCAACTAGTAGTAATCAATAAATCATGTATTCCACAATTCCATTATTCTCATTTCAAAAATCTTACTGCAAGCACAAATTAGAAGTCCAATTAATTACACCAATCACACTTTCAAAAATTCCTCATTACTAATTTTTCATCTTTATAACTCAAAAATTTCTCATTTATTTTTCCTTTATTTAAAAAGACATTTTAATTTCAAAAGAAGTCATTTCTTGAAAAAATCCCAATTTCTTATTCACACTTTATCAAAAATTATATAAAATTTTCTAATAAAGTTCTAATAATTTTCAGCAATTAATCTGTATTTTTCTCAATTTTTATTCTATTTTAAAAACTCAATAAATCACAAAATCCACAAAAAAAAACATTTCTTTTAAACTCAAACCCCCAACCGGATTCGAACCCACAACCAGCGGTGAAACAGACAGCGCACAAGACCAACGTGCCAAAGCCGCCAATCGATATAACTAGGGGTTATAATCCCTAAGTATCGACTCTCGTCTAGTTGGGTTTTTAACAAAAAAATAAAAACAAAACCACAGTATCGAACCCGAGACCTCCGACTACTGTAGCGACCCAAGGTTCTTCCGACCAGTCGGTCTAAGTGGACATATCGATTTGAAAGTAATAAATTGGGTTTTGATCTTGCTCTCTGTTCATAACTAAAATGCAAGAATTCTCAAAATAAAATTGTCTCTTTCTCTCCTATTTTGAAAACAAAAATTTTCAGAATAAAAATACATTTAATTCTACAGTAACTAGTATTTTTAACTCTTTAAAACATATATTTTAGCCTTAGTTTGTATTTCATAATCATAATTTCGACATTTGAAAAGTAAAGCATACTACTTCATAATTAAAGATAGTTTCCCACAAAAATTCACTACATTAATGTTCTCTTATTGATTGACAACTATGATGTTTTTAGAACACAACATCATCTTTCTTAATGAATAAAACTTATATTTTTATCTACTAATTTACACATAATGCATTTAATCATTTGTTTGCAAAATACATTCTCTTTCATATAATCTAACATTCATATGGCATACAAAATGGAGAATCTACTACAACAATTTACAATTATTTCTTAGTAATTCATTCCATTAATTCATCTCTAATATGCCATTCTACTTTAATACTTTCATTAACAAACATGGTTCTAATTTTACTAGTTAATTCACACAATTGCATTTAAAACATACTTAGCATGCATACTATCATTAGAAGCAATGAGAACATTCACTTTCAACCATGATAAATAAATCTAGCAACCAAATTAACACACATCTAATAGTTTATCAATTCTCCTCTAATTAGGCAAATATGCATTTCATTTCAACTAGTTGCTTTATAATAACAATTCAATTGATTCCTAACATGATTTCTACTTTAGAAGTCATGAGAAACACCCACCTCTTTGAAGAAAAAGCCAATTAGAATCTCCCAGAGTCCCCTAGAATGCGAGAGAGTGCCTTCTCCTCCTAGATTGCGAATGAAAAAGCTCCTTCTCCTTGCTACCTTGCCAAACCGAGAGCTCCTTGGTGGGGAAAGATGCGCCAGCCTCCAATGGGGGAACACACACACAACTCACACTCACTCTAATATATTTCTCCTATATTGTTTTCTTTCTTTCAATAGTTTCTTAGTGTAGAATACAAATAGGTAGGGTGGTATTTATACTAGTTCTAGGATGGATTGGAGGGCTAGGATTCATTAGATAGTTAAAGGATGGATGGCTAGGATAGGAGGGAAAGTTGTAGCAACTACCCACACTCAAATAAACTACCCATGCATACACACACCCACTCCCCATCACTCCCATGCATACCCGGCCTCCAAATGGTGTGTATTGCACACTACGTGCTTGCACGTGCCCCTTAGTACCCCCTTATTTGAAGTTTGTACAATTTTAATTAATCATTTGTTCACATTTTGTGTCTACATGACAAGTGTGACTATTTAAATGATTAATTAAAATTGTGGGCTTCACAAATAGTGGGCTTAGGCTTGTGGGCCAAACTAATAAAATAGTGTTTTAGGCTTTACAAAATAGGCTTTTAGAAAAATAAAGGAAGAAAATAATATAAAAATGAAAATTTATATATAAAAATAAATAAATAAATAAATATACACATGAAATTTGTACGTGCACAACACGTGAAAATCAATATTTTTATTAAAATGAAAGTTTAGGGTATTACATGTCCACCTTCCATAGATTGAAGTTGATCTTACCGTCAAATTGCTTGATCCTCGTCTTTTGATCTGCCATCTCCTCCAAGAAACTCGAACAAACCCACGAACCTTGCTCTGATACCACTTGTAAGGAAAACTGAGGATCTTGTTAAGTTTTTGACACAATCAACACAAACCATCAATCAAAACTAGATCGCACCAATCACACAAAGCACACAAGAATTATCCTGGTTGGGGCTTTTCCCTTAATCCGGGGAGGAAGAACCGAGATGTTATTTCAACTAGAGAAGATACAAGAATATTACAATTCTCACCACGACTCTCTCTCATGCCTAACTGAACTTGGTTGTTGCTTACAATAGAGAAACTCTCTCACCCTCTCATATGAAGTACTCTCTTCTTCTATTCGACACTCAATAGAATCATATTGGTATAGGAGCCGTTTACATTGTATTTATAGATCTAGAGAAACCCTAGTTTAGATATCTTGATACAACAGCCATTCGATGCATACTGAAGAGATAAACATACAATTAGAGTCGTACGATATAATCAGAAGACGAAGTGGGCTTCAATCAAATCAACAAACCCGCACCCAAAAAGTCCATCAGCGCCACGGATGGTCGACCGCAACTCCCAGACCATCGACCCGAGAAGGTGACAGTCGATCGCACGGTCTCTATTGGCTGCTAATGCTGCCGACTATTTCTCATTCTCTTTGATCCTTCGCTTTGAACCCTCTACTTGTATCATCATCTTCTTTTCACACCAAATAAGTATGTAAGACATAAAACCCAATAAATTTTCCATCTCCCAGCTTTCTCAGGATGCTGTCTAGCGGTCTTTCTTTGCATTTCTAATCTAGAACATGAACTACAATGGTTCATTATCACTCTCAATTGTCATCAATTCCTTGATGGCGAGGATACAAAGACTTGGTAGCTCCCAGAGTTTTTTTAGTTTTATCTCTATATAATCATCTCCTAGGTCCACATGCCACAAACGATGCAGCATCTATATGGCATGTCCAAGCCCCATGGAATTTTTTTGAAGGAAAAGGTAGAATATGGCCACCCTGTTTCATTAATCAGAAATTAACAAAATCTACAGACTACAAACAGGAAATAAAACATGAAGCACTATGACCTTTACTGACAACAGATCCCTCCAACAACCCTGGAGAGTGGGCCGTCAAATCGATAGTCATCGCATACTATCGAAGAGGGCAAGGATAGCCCTACTCCTCAAATATTGTATTGGACCCCATCTTGGGCCCAAACACAAAGCTCGGCTCAGCAAAATTGCATGTACGTCAATTTAGCTTCGTGCACTACCTCCACGATACGTGCACACCCCCCTAAAACTAGTCAGGTGGGATTTTATCAACCTCCGAACCTTACCGTCTCATCGATGGGGGGACCCCTTCTTCGGGCCCAAGCTGTGCACCTGTCGAACCCAACCTCCTCCTCCTCTCCTCATGCACCACCTTCAAAGAGATAGCCGCAACCAAAGAGAGAGCCGTGAAGAGGATACCTTCACCTCTCTCACGTTCTTGCTCTCTCGGGCGATTTCTCGCCAAACTACACTCTCATTCATCCCACCCAAATACCACACCCAAAGAGAGAGCCGTTGAGAGGATACCTTCACCTCTCCCACGTTCTAGCTCTCTCGGGCGATTTCTCACCCACACACACCAATAGACTCTCACACTCAATCAGAAACCCTAACCAAACAAAACAACAATAATTCCTCGCGCCACGAAGGGCGGTGGCATTGCCGCTGTCGGGGATGCTGATGAAGGGAAGAAGAGGTGCTGTCAAGAAGGCAATGGCATTTGTTGGAGGAAACTCAAGTGCACAGTAGTTAGCGGCGGCCCTAGCGGCGAGCGGTAATCGCTGCACTGGTGGCAGTCGAGCACACGGCGGCCGTCGCCGCACCATCGGAAGTCGAGCACACAGAAAGTGTTGCCGCACCGGCGGCAGGAGGCGACAGCCCACTCGAGCTCCACCCCGTACATCATCGACGCTTCGAATGCCGTCGCCACGCACCCAGTTCGTCGCCTTGCGAGTCCCCATCTTTGAAAAGATGTCGACGTTGGAGGGGCTTAGTGGTGAGGTGGGAGGGGCGACAGGATGAGATGGAAGAGGGTGCGAGGAGGGAGGGACGACAGGGAGTAGATGGTCGGTGGGGGGGAGGGGGAGGGGGGGGGGGGGGGCGACGGCGACGAGCCCTAGCCACCGCCCCCAAGATCAGATCTAGGGTTTGAGACTTTTGGGGTTTTTTTGGGGCGGCGGCGACGAGCCCTAGCCACCGCCCCCAAGATCAGATCTAGGGTTTGAGACTTTTGGGGTTTTTTTGGGGGGTTAGTTTTTCTTTCTAGATTTCTAGAGAGAAACTCTAACAGGTTTTCTTCGTCAACAAGCCCTCTGGAAATTGACTTTCTTATATGTTTTGGACCTCACATTCGCTATCTGACAGCAAACACCGTATTTCCTACCTAACAGAGTAACAGGGTGAGTGTATTTGATGCAATCTGCTACATTTTTATTTTTTATTTTTATCATTTTCTTTGCATTCGCATCCGTTCCTTTAGCATGCAACGAGGAAGATAAATCCACTCTCCTCACATCAAAAACTCCTTCCAACCGAACTCATTCCCTCCTTGGTCCGTGTCCTTGCCATCAAAATGGAATCCTAGCTAGTGTCTATCGGAATCCGTATCACATTACTTATGTGGTGAAAATCAAAAGCAGTTCATGGGATAAAAAATGTATATTTTGTCGTTGAACACCTAGCCAAGTCCAAGATATGTGATTGCAATGAAGGTTTGAGGTAACTACATAGAAAACATGTACCTTTGATTCAAAAGTTTCAGACTCCTCTATAGGTGGAATCAAGTGTGCATTCCCTGTACCATGTGTCGATATGTTTTCCCAACTTATCCATCACCTTCATCTTCCCGTAGTACATCTTCAGGATTTCAGAATCCTCAATGAATCCTTGAGAGACCACTTAGGCTGAAGAACAAAATGAACCCGTATTTACTGTCAACCTACTCATCTAGTTGGATGCTTTAAACATTGAAAGTTCAATATACCATCTTTTATCCTAAAACAGGGTTAATTTCGATGGTTTAGCAATCAAAAATGACTGCATCAATCCAGTTTCGATTTCACTCATCCATCTCTATAGATCAATTACTGAAATTCATCTTGCTCTAGAACCCCTCTTCCCCTTAAACGCCAGAGGCTTTAGCCAAACTGACTCTTCTCTGTTCTTTGCGTTTCTCCTTTCACATTTATCATGGCCAGCCAAATGTTAAACTACTACTTATGGACATATATGCATTGAATGTGCTTAAAACTTAATATGTTCCACTTGCTGTTCAAGATAAAGCAGGTGCCCTGCAGATCAAGTGGCAAACTCCATCACTAGCTAAACTCCATCACTAGCAAACAGAAGAGCATGAGTTACAACTCCTATTTGCACCAATCTTATTATGGGATGAGAATGTTCAGCTACGGTCTTATTAGGAAAAAGTAAAGATAAGCACGAGCTGACGCCAATGAGTTGGCTTTGTCAATCTAGGACAGTGTGGTTGAAAAATGCCTGAAGTACTTTGGGGAGAGTGACTTAGAGAGGATTGTATTCGAGCTGCTTTCATTTACTAGATTTGAAATGTTATTCCAAGACCTTTTTTGCCAATTATGTCATCGAGTCTGCCTTAGTTGTCGCTAAGGTCCATCTCTTTAAAATTTGTTGTTTTTGTCCAAAGTAATTGTAAATGAATTGTTTAATTATTATGCTTGATTTTTTTTTTTTGATAAAATATGCTTGATTATGCTTGATGTAAAGTACGTGTCTATTGTTTATTATGTTTGATTCATTAATTTGTAGAAAATTGTGAATTGAATTGCAGGTATTTTGATTTTATAAAATCAACAACAACAACCTAACTATTAAACCCCTTCCCCCCTCCCCCCACCCCACACCCCCCACACACACACACACACAAAGGCCTATCCTGGCATTTTTAAAATGCCGGGATAGGTTTTCCAATTAAAAAAAGTTAAAAAAAATGAAAATTATTCTATTCCAGCGTTTCAAAACGCCGGGATAGCCGAAAAGACAACCTCGACATTTGAAAATGCTGGGAAAGATTTTTTGCATCCCCGGCGCTTGCGGCGGCGTTTCACGAAGTACCGGGGCGATCAATCCTGGCATTTTTAAACGTCGGGAAATCGAAAAATAAACATCGGGGATCTTTGGGTAGTTTGTAGTGTCTTCTCTTCTCCCTCCTTCGGATCCTCCTCTAAGTGCTGATTTGGGGATGAGAGGAGACAGTTAGCTCCTTGCTCCTCCATTCCCCAACCAAAATGTCTCCCCTCATATCCAAATGACAATCAAAATTACATAATAATCAAGATAACCAATATATGCTTGCAGTGGGATGATAGTGGACAAGCTAGTTTAGAGAAATAGCTCAATTTTGACATATTCATGTCAGATTGGTTGAGTGTCTAAGATTTATCTCAAGTCGGCGAGCTTGGAGGTAACATTTGTGTTACCATTGGGGGGGGGCAATGGCAGTTGTGTTAGGGTTATATACTGAAAGCATCACTTTTGTATTAACTTTATTTCCTTATTTTTTTGAATGAGAATCATATGGGCATATATTTGCATATTGTGTTTATTATAATATTAATGCAAGTGTCTGATATTCTATAAGGTCGATAATATGGTGTGAGGTGACACACAAGATCATATTATCAGTTTCCTATGGAATATATAAATAGTTCACAACCTAGACGGACTTGGACAATCCATTGGAAAGGTTGTAGTGTAATCTGGTATTAGTCTGTCTTGACTATAGGTTTACACTAGTACACTTTGTGTGTATTGAACAGGACCACTTGAGGTTGTTCTCTTTGTACTGACTACAAAAGAGAACAAACACCTCTGTTATTATGGATGCTTATGCTCTTAATCCAGATATAATAACAGATATGTATATGCAGTGTGCATTACTTTGACTCATAAAAGAGTGAGATTCATTATGGATCAACAACCTCTATGAATTGGGTAATAGCATTGTATGTATGATGGGCTGTTGATTGTAAAAGGAATCCATGTCCCGATACGTCGGGTTGATGATGTCCCCTTAAGGAGCTCATAAGGATTGTCATGTAAACCCTGCAGGTGGATTACATCCGACATGACAAATAAAGTTGAGTGGTACTACTTAAGGATAAAAGATGTTGATCAATATAGTTGTCAGTAACTTAATTTGATCGACGGACATTCGATATCTTAACATGGGGAGTTGAACAAGCATATAATAAAAGGAGCCCATAAATATAATTTGGGATTAGGAAGGTAGTGCAACAATAGCTCCTTAGCGGACCGAACTATTGTTAATGGGCCTGGGTTGTATGTTCGGGCTGAACACAGGATACCCAGATTCGTTAGGAGACCTAACCCTAATTTCTCCTCATGGTCCCTGCCGTAGCCTTATATATATCCTCTATTTCTCTGGCCGTCATTGACAATCTGAAATATAAGATTTTTTCTCAAAACTCATGATTCACGTAAGGAGAGAAAGAGAGATCTGCCAAGGAGAAAAAAGGTTGGGAGATCGTCGCCCACACGACGTCCAACCCGAGGAAGGAATACGTGCAGAAGATCTTGGGGTCGCTGTCGTCTTCTTCTCACCACAGGTATAATTTGTGAACCCTAGATTCCGCTATATAGGGTTAGATCACATTTTTAATCTGTTAAATTTTTAACGATCGATACGCACACCAATCCGTAGTCCTGGGAATCATCTCAGTTCCATCAATTGGTATCAGAGCCGGTATTGGATCTGCGTATTGATTGTTACATCCATGTTGTCCAATAAAACTTGTGTTGTATGATAGTCGGTAGATGTAGATCTGTTCTAACTCGGTTTTGCAGGCATCTTAAATCCAACTATTATGGTCCAATGCATGTTTTGTTTGTGTTGTTGTTGTTTTGTGGATGTAATTATTGTGTTGTTGTTGTTTTGTGGATGTAATTAATATCACGAGGGTTGATCGTGCTTATAATTTTAATTTTTCAATCTAGATTATGTGTGAACTCCTTCGGGAGGCATAGGATTGATGTAATTTTAATTTTTCAATCTAGATTATGTATGAACTCTTCGGGAGGCATAGGATTGATGTAATTTTAATTTTTTTGTTTTTTTTTTATCGATCGTGATGGCGGTGGTGACTGTTTCTGACGCCGGAGGAGATGCTGTTTTTAGGCAGTCCGGAGATCGACAGATGGTTTTCGATGAAGAAATCGGCAGTCCGAACCCCGTATAGCTCCGCGCAGGGTCAGATTTAGGCTTCGCACAGTCGGGGAAGAATCAGGAAAGATGGCCATAATAGTTGGATATTTATTTTCAAATTTATTGCCATTATTGCTTGTTCTAATTATGCATGTTTATTATTTTGTGATGTTTTTTTTGAAAAACTAGGATCACATTAATAATGGACAACATGGATATAAATTAACTAGTAGAAAAACCCTCATTGTTAAATAACTAAGTGGGAGAGGGAATTCATTTAACATGAATCCCACGGTCTCCATTGCTGGTTTGTAGGTGATATAATTATACTTGCGTGTTGGCTTTAGTGCTTTCCTCCATATCGGATGAGTATAATTATGGATCATCAGTACAGACTTCCTTAGGGATAATTGTAGAAAGTTACCTAGTATGTGTTCACTTCTCCATCTGAAGGAACTCAATACTAGATAATGGACTTAGTATTAAGCAATGGTATACACTTAGATACAAATAATGGTATCCTCCCCATCGGAGTCACTGCTATTATTTGTAGGACCAGAGCAAGACCAACTGATTAATTTTATTTGTCAAAAAGTTGTGTTGACATGATAGTAAAATTAATAGGAAAAACCTACTTGAACAAATATTGAATTTGTATACGTCCACACTATCGTGGCATGCTAAATTCATGGTGTTTAAGGTGTTGGTGAATTTTTTTTTATTATTGTTTTGAGGGAATCAATATTTAATTAATTCAAAAAGTTTTGCCCTACATAATTTTTTTTATGTGATTCTCAGGATTTCAAAAATGGGTTCTTTCAGTCCACTTATGGTGATTCATAAAGAAAACAAACTTACTGGCCCTAATTATATTGACTGGAAACGTAACTTGGATATTGTCTTAACTGCTGAAGAGTACAAATTTGTACTCAATGAAGTATGCCCACCTAAGCCTGATGCTGACTCTGATGAAAAGGCCAAAGAGGCTTATAAGAAGTGGAATAAGGCAGATGAGATGGCGCGGTGTTACATTTTGGTATCTATGTCAAATGTACTGCAGCATCAGCATCAGGCCATGTCCACAGCTTATGATATGATGTACAACCTTAAGGAACTCTTCAGACATCAGAGTAGAGCAGCTAGGCAATTTGCTATGAAGAGTTTGATGAATGCATCTATGGCTGAGGGGACACCAGTAAGGGATCATGTTCTCAAGATGATGGGTCATCTAAATGAGATGGAGATCCTTGGTACTGAAATCGATGGGGAAACCCAGGTCGATATCATTCTCGGGACTCTGCCTAAAAGTTTTGACTCGTTTTGCCTTAATTACAACATGAACAAAAGGTTGTATACTTTGTCAGAACTTGCAAATGAACTACAGGATGCTGAAGCTCTCTTCAAGCAGAATGCCCATGTTTATGTGACTGAAAAGGTCTCTACTTCTAAGCCGAAAGGTGGTAAGAAGAAGAAAGTTTAGAAACAAGTAAACTCAGCAAAGAAGGGCATGGGACCTCAAGGCGCTGTGAAAAAGCCGAAAGGCAAGTGTTTCAAGTGCAAAGGGTCAGGACATTGGAAGACTGACTGTCCACTTCTCAAACAAAAGAACAAAGAAGGTATATCTCATTTACTAGTTGTTGAAACATGTTTAGCGGTGCTATCTACCGGCACCTGGTGTGTAGATACAGGAGCCACTAATCATGTCTGCAATACATTGCAGGGGTTCCAGAAAACCAGACGGCTCAGTGATGGAGAGATATGCTTGTTTATGGGTGACGCTACAAGAGTAGCGGCCGTTGCAATAGGAGATGTTATTTTATCTTTTGGTAGAAATAAGTCTTTGACATTGAGAGATTGTCTTTATGCACCTTCACTTAGAAGGAATTTAATTTCTGTTTCTATGCTAGTTAAGGATGGATATTCAGTTTATTTTAATGACAATATTGTTATTAGAAAAAATAAGCATTTTATCTGTTCTGGTGCATTGGTTGATAATCTATATGTCATTAATCCTATTTCGCCCACAATGCAACTTATGGAAATGAATAATATGTCTTCTAACATAAATAAGAGAAAAGAACCTTCTTGTATGAACCAAACATATCTTTGGCACTTGCGATTGGGGCATGTTAACCTAAGAAGGATTCAAAGATTGGTTAAAGATGGACCTTTGAGTTCATTGGAAGTGGAGGCACTACCAGTCTGTGAATCCTGCTTGGAAGGTAAAATGACCAAAAGGCCTTTCAAGGCAAAGGGGTATAGGGCCAAAGATGTGTTGGAATTGGTTCATTCTGATTTGTGTGGGCCCATGACTGTCCAGGCTAGAGGTGGCTTTGAATATTTTGTCACATTTACTGACGATTATTCAAGGTATGGATATATTTATTTGATGCGCCGTAAGTCTGAGTGCTTTGAGAAATTCAAAGAGTACAAGGCAGAAACGGAGAAGCATCATGGAAAATGTATCAAGTCATTACGTTCAGATCGTGGTGGCGAGTATCTCTTTGGGGAGTTTAGGGACTATTTGTCAGAGGCTGGGATTACATCCCAATTATCAGCACCTGGAACACCCCAACAGAATGGTGTAGCAGAAAGAAGGAATAGGACTCTTATGGAGATGGTTAGATCAATGATGAGTTATTCAGATTTACCAGATTCGTTTTGGGGATATGCCTTAGAAACTGCAGCTTATATTCTGAACTTGGTTCCTTCTAAGTCAGTACCAATTACTCCCACAGAACTGTGGACTGGGCGTAAGCCTAGTCTGAAACATGTTCGGATTTGGGGTAGTCCAGCACACGTGCTGAATGGAAAAGCTGATAAGTTGGAATCTCGTACAGAAGTACGCTTGTTTGTAGGCTATCCAAGAGGAACGAAAGGAGGTTTATTTTATAGTCCTAAGGATCAGAAGGTCATTGTTAGCACCAATGCTCGATTCTTAGAGGAAGACTATGTGATGAACCATAAACCCATAAGTAGAGCTGTTCTAGAAGAACTGAGAGGTGAGACACCAAATACTTCAGTACCAACAGTACAGCAGGATGTACCACCAGTAACTGCACAACGTGTCACAAATGTTGCACCACAACCGATAGTGCCTCGTCGTAGTGGGAGGGTTGTGATACAACCTGATAGATATATGTTCTTGGGAGAGTTGTCAGACTTTGTCCCTGAGGAACAAGATTATGATCCCTGTACCTACAATGAAGCACTCCAAGATAAAGATGCAGAGTCTTGGCAAAAAGCAATGATATCTGAAATAGAATCTATGGATTCTAATCAAGTCTGGGAGCTTGTAGAACCACCTATTGGTGTAAAAGCCATTGGATGCAAGTGGGTCTATAAGAGAAAAAGAGGATCAGACGGTAAGGTTGAAACCTTTAAAGCTCGGCTTGTTGCAAAAGGTTTTACCCAAAGAGAGGGTATTGATTATGAGGAAACCTTTTCGCCAGTAGTCATGCTTAAGTCTATCTGGATTCTTTTATCTATTGCAGCTCATCTTGATTATGAGATTTGGCAAATGGATGTCAAGACAGCTTTTCTTAATGGAAGTTTTGAGGAAGACATCTATATGAAGCAACCAGACGGGTTCATTGAAAAGGGCCAAGAGCATCTCATTTGTAAGCTCAAGAAGTCCATTTATAGACTTAAGCAAGCTTCCAGATCTTGGAACATTTGTTTTGATCAGGTTATAAAATCCTATGGATTTGATCAATGTCAAGATGAATCGTGTGTATACAAAAAGTGTGACGGAAACGTAGTGGTATTCCTAGTACTTTACGTGGATGACATCTTGCTCATTGGAAACAATGTGAAGGTATTATCTAACGTAAGGGTATGGTTATCCAAACAGTTTGATATGAAGGACTTGGGAGAAGTAGGTCACATCCTTGGGATCAAAGTTCTACGATATCGCAAGAAAAGGATGTTGGGCTTGTCCCAAGCTTCCTATATCGATACTATACTAACTCGTTTTAGCATGCAAAATTCTAAGAAAGGTTTCTTACCTTTTAGGCATGGAATTGCTCTATCAAAGGAGCAGTGTCCGAGGACACCTAAAGAGATAGAGAACATGAAAGCAGTTCCTTATGCTTCAGCAGTAGGAAGCTTAATGATTGCAATGCTATGTACGAGACCAGATATCTGCTTTGCCGTTGGCATGGTTAGCAGATATCAGTCTAACCCAGGACAAGAGCACTGGATTGCCGTAAAGCATATTTTGAAGTACCTGAAAAGGACTAAAGATTACATGCTAGTTTACCAGGCAGATAGTTTAGTTGCCTTGGGGTATACAGACTCAGATTTTCAGTCAGATAGGGATTCCAGGAAATCAACCTCAGGTTATGTATTTACATTGGGAGGTGGAGCCACTATATGGAGGAGTATCAAGCAAAAATGTATTGCTGATTCTATCATGGAAGCCGAGTATGTGGCAGCCTCTGAGGCAGCCAAAGAAGCGGTTTGGCTCAGAAACTTCCTATTGGACTTGGATGTGGTACCTAATTTGCCTAAGGCTATTACACTTTATTGTGATAATAGTGGTGCAGTTGTAAATTCGAAGGAACCACGAGCCCATAAGGCAAGTAAACACATTGAGCGCAAGTACCACCTGATACAAGATTTCGTAAAGAAAGGAAAAGTTGCTGTGATCAAGATAGCATCAGCAGACAACCTAGCTGATCCGTTCACTAAGAGCTTACCAGCTAAGGCTTTTGATAGTCATGTTGAGGGAATGGGAGTCAGATGCGTAGCAGCATGGCTTTAAGTATAAGTGGGAGATTTGTAACAGTATACTGAAAAGCAATGCTTTCAGTATAAGTGGGAGATTGTTAGGGTTATATACTGAAAGCATCACTTTTGTATTAACTTTATTTCCTTATTTTTTTGAATGAGAATCATATGGGCATATGTTTGCATATTGTGTTTATTATAATATTAATGCAAGTGTCTGATATTCTATAAGGTTGATAATATGGTGTGAGGTGACACACAAGATCATATTATCATTTTCCTATGGAATATATAAATAGTTCACAACCTAGACGGACTTGGACAATCCATTGGAAAGGTTGTAGTGTAATCTGGTATTAGTCTGTCTTGACTATAGGTTTACACTAGTACACTTTGTATGTATTGAACAGGACCACTTGAGGTTGTTCTCTTTGTACTGACTACAAAAGAGAACAAACACCTCTGTTATTATGGATACTTATGCTCTTAATCCAGATATAATAACAGACATGTATATGCAGTGTGCATTACTTTGACTCATAAAAGAGTGAGATTCATTATGGATCAACAACCTCTATGAATTGGGTAATAGCATTGTATGTATGATGGGCTGTTGATTGTAAAAGGAATCCATGTCCCGATACGTCGGGTTGATGATGTCCCCTTAAGGAGCTCATAAGGATTGTCATGTAAACCCTGCAGGTGGATTACATCCGACATGACAAATAAAGTTAAGTGGTACTACTTAAGGATAAAAGATGTTGATCAATATAGTTGTCAGTAACTTAATTTGATCGACGGACATTCGATATCTTAACATGGGGAGTTGAACGAGCATATAATAAAAGGAGCCCATAAATATAATTTGGGATTAGGAAGGTAGTGCAACAATAGCTCCTTAGTGGACCGAGCTATTGTTAATGGGCCTGGGTTGTATGTTCGGGCTGAACACAGGATACCCAGATTCGTTAGGAGACCTAACCCTAATTTCTCCTCATGGTCCCTGCCGTAGCCTTATATATATCCTCTATTTCTCTGGCCATCATTGACAATCTGAAATATAAGATTTTTTCTCAAAACTCATGATTCACGTAAGGAGAGAAAGAGAGATCTGCCAAGGAGAAGAAAGGTTGGGAGATCGTCGCCCACACGACGTCCAACCCGAGGAAGGAATACGTGCAGAAGATCTTGGGGTCGCTGTCGTCTTCTTCTCACCGCAGGTATAATTTGTGAACCTGAGATTCCGCTATATAGGGTTAGATCACATTTTTAATTTGTTAAATTTTTAACGATCGATACGCACACCAATCCGTAGTCCTGGGAATCATCTCAGTTCCATCAAGTTGCGGTTGTGGTGGTGGGAGTAACACCCCGCAAAATTGAATTATGACAATTTTGCCCCACCTGTGTATTAAACATATGTTTTGTACATTATAAATAAATATTTATGTTTTTGTATCTCTTCGTTCTTTCAATTTATTTTTGATCTCTTTTTTGAACCCAACGCAAGTATTTTTGGATCCATTCTAAAATTTTCGATTTTTTTAATTAGAGTTTAAATTAAAGTTTTAACTCTAATTAAATCCTTAACCCTAACTCCTAATCCTAATTGAATCCTCTAATCCTAATCCAACAGCCAACCCTCCTCTCCCAACTACTTTTTACAACATCAATAACCCACCTCCTCTTATACCCCTAAAAGTCCACTACTCTACTCCCTCCACCTCCTCCTACCATCATCTCCAGCCGTCTTTTCCCATTGTTTTTCTCACTCCCTATATGACTCTATACCCTATGGCTAAATCCTTACATACGCATGCAGCACTCCCTCACCCCCTATATATATATGTGTGTACACATTTCAAACTCACACACACTACCTATCTTATATATATATATATATATATATATATATATATATATATATATATATATATATATATATATATATATATATACATACACAGTAAATTCCCCCCCCGTTCATCTTCTTTGTTCTTCTTCGACGGAAACCCACGCCACCACCCCCGCCATCTCCATCACACTGCCACCACTGAGCTCCCTCCAAAGCTCGTCACCTCCACCGTCGCTGCCTTCTCCCGCCAATCACCACCACTACCTCCTCGCCTCGTCGCTGCAACCATCTCCACCTCCCCGTCGAGCCACAACCTCGCCATCGTCGCAACACCACCAACACCACCCCTTGCCACTCGCCATCGCCTACTCCATCTCCAATCAACCTCTCGAGCTCCACCGCAGCTCACCCTCTGCCTTGAACCCCCCGCTGACCTCCTTCGAGCCACCACCGCAATCGCCGAAGCTCCATCGCTACGGCCTCCCACCACCGAGCTCCCCTAATCTAACTCCGAAACTCCTCTCCACCTCGCCGCCTGCCTCCCCCATCACCGTCACCCTCTCCTCCTCTCCTCCTCGCTGCCGTCAGCACCCAAGCGATCACCCCGAGCACCACCTCCGAAGCTCCCCATCTACTCTCGCCATCTCCTAGCACCTTTGACCGCCTACACCTCCTCGCTCTCACCCTCGTCGTCTCCTCCTCGAGCCTCTGCTGTCACCCCACAGCTCCACCTTTGAGCTCCATCGTCATCGTCAACCTCGCCGTTACCTCGATCCTCCGCCAAAGATCCTCCAACTCCGAGCACCCCTCCTCGCCATATCCATTCCGCCACCTAGCTCCACCTCCGAAGCCACTCCTCGCCACCTCCACCGCTGCCCTTTTCCCACCGCCAACACCACCTTAGCTCTATCCCATCGCTGTCGTCAACCTCCAAGTCCCCTCACTGTAACTCTCTCACCCTATCTCTATCTATCTCTCTCTCTTTTTCTTTCTCTCCCTCTCTATCTCTGTCTCTGTCTCTCTCACTCTATCTCCAGTCTCTCTCTCCCCGTCAGTCTCTCTCTCTCTATCTCTGTCTCTGTCTCTCTCACTCCATCTCCCAGTCTCTCTCTCTCTGTTTCTCTCTCTAGCTCTCTGTCTCGAATTTTTTCCCAAACTGCCCCACTACCCCCACTTTTTGAAAGTTTTTCCCAAACCGCCCTACTTTTTTTTTATTCCCAAACCATCCCACTCGGTCTTTCAGATTGAGGAGATTTAATTCCAGATCTCTTCTTTCTTCTTCTTCTCGATTTTATTCTCTTCGCTACTTTTCTTTTTCTTCTCTCTATCCCTCAACGAAACCCATCGCCCCCTAGCTAATTTTGTGGTCGATTTCCCCTTTAATCGATCGATACACTCCCCAAAACCGAGTAATTTCTCATCGATTTTCGATTTTCCCCATCTTTTCCCCTAAATTTGATTATTTCTTTAAACCCTAAATCCCGAAATCCCAATATCTTAGATCTCATTTAATTTCATCTTCAGTGGGGGAAGATCTTGGTTGAAGGATATAGAAGTACTCTACATTGTCACTATCTCGCTTTGGAATCTCCTACTCGAAAGGTATATTTCTGAAGCTTTTGATAAGCAAATTTTGTGTTAATTTTGGGTTATTGTGATGGTACTGAGTTGAATTTGAGTTATTGTTGACAATTTAGAGTAGCCATTGTTGTTATTTTTAGTTTTAATTAGAGAATGAAAACAATAAGTAATGTAGCAAACGACATTGTTATATAGAAATTGTTGTTAATGTTGGTTTTGATATCTAGGTTATGTGTAGTTAATAACTATTTTGTTGAAGTTGTAGGAATTTTATTTTATTGTAAATGGCACGCACAATGGGGAACATGGAGGAAGGAGAAAGTAGTAGACCTCCACGTGGCGGTGGAGCACGTACTCGTGGTGGACGTGGTCGTGGTCGTGCTCGTACCTCGAGTACTAATGTAAGTAATTAATTGTTGATTCTAATAGAATTATATTAAATTTCGGTCTATTGATGTAAATGTTATGGTTATGTAGGTTGAAGTCAATCCAAATGAGGCGGGCACTTCTTCTTCAGTCCCTGACTCATCGTATATCCCTTCTGGAGACCCAGGATCTCTTGACCCTTCACTCCTCACTCTTCAACCGTTGCACCGATCATAGAATATTTAGAACAGTGAGGCTACGGAGTGCCGCTTTAGGACTGGTCATCCATTACCTATGCACCCATGTATAAACGAGATACTAAGAGACTGTGGGTTCTACGGTATTGGTAGGATGACCTCCATCAAATGCGATCGACCTCTTTTGGAAGCACTTCTTGAAAGATGGAGGCCCGAGACACACTCCTTTAACCTGCCAGTTGGAGAGATGACAGTCACTCTGCAGGACGTTTCCATACTTACCGGGCTTCAAATCGATGGAGAGGCAGTCACAGGATCAATGGACTTCGACCCGATTTTTATAGTCGAGCAGTACTTAGGTGTCGAAGTTGAAGCCGGTGCGGTTAATGGTAAATTTATCTGTTTGAAGTTGTTGAAGGACAAGTTTAAGAATAAATTGAATGTAGGTTCAACTGCGGTAGAGGTGGAGTGCTATTGTAGGGCCTACATTCTCATGCTATTCGGCACCGTATTGTTTCCAAATTCGTCAGGAAATAGCGTCGCATTGATGTTCTTGCCATTAATCGCAGATCTAGAAAACGTCAGCCGTTACAGTTGGGGGAGTGCCGTACTTTCATCACTGTACTGGAGTTTGTGTTTGTGCAGTATAGGTTCGAACCAGATGAATAGGCCTATGATTTTACTACAGATCTGGAGTTGGGAGCGAATTCACGTTGGTCGACCCCCGGACACAATTAGGCCGCTTTCTTCTCTGTGTATGTTCAGAGATGGAATGTACACCGTTTCGAAGAAATCATCGGTGACATTCCACCGTTTGACCTCTCGGTGCATGGGGTGTACATGGCTTGGTACGAGAGAGTGAGTAGACGGTATATCGATGAAATGCCTTGTTACCAAATTTACTAAAAAAATTTGTGGCAAAATGACGCATACAATAACAATAAAATGCATTTGGTTCGTTCCAAGCTCCATTTTGCAAATCCATAGCAGAAAATAACCAGCATGACGATCCGAGATAACACACAACTCAGTGCGATCGGTGATATAATACCGAATGCAACTAATGAACCATGTCCATGTATTTATACTCTCTCCATCAACCAATGCAAATGCAAATGGAAATAAGCAACCATTTGCATCCGGGAAAACAACAATTAGCAAACAACCCTTATACTTACCGTACAAGTGAGTACCATCGACACTAATAACGGGTCTGCAAGACTTGAAACCTTCAATCGAAGGAACAAATGTCCAAAATACTCCCTTGAATGTTTCCTCGCTAGGACTAGACTCATACTTATTCCAGTAGACAACGGTTCCTGGATTTGCTGCTTGAATTGCTGTTAGTAGAAAAGGCAACTTCGTGTATGCTTCTTCGAAGGTACCGAACAACCTCTCATCTGCCTTTTGTTTTGCAATCCAAGCTTTCTTATATAAAATCTGATAATTATATTCTATTTTCACAATCTCAATAATTGGCTGCGGTGATAAACCAATATCCTTCTTCACCACACCCACAATCAAATTACAAACAAGGTTAGCATCAATTTTACAGTGGTCTTGATTCAACGTGGGATTCGTACAAGTATGAGGTCCAACTATCTTCTTCACCACAAAATTTGTCCCCCCTTTTGGAACAATTGCTCGTAATCTCCAAGGGCATCCACCATCACTTACTCCTGGGGGACCTTGCATGATCTCCTCAATTGTACATTTTCTAGGTGCCATTTTGCATTTAACAGTGTACAGTGACGGTGAAGATTTTAATGTGACAAATTCACGATGTTTCTTGATAGAATACACCTTGACAGCTTGCTGAATGGACTCTTTACTTACAAACTCCTGTCCAACGTACAATTCGTCTGCATTGGATGAACCAGACGACTCTTATGGAACTGGGTGTACTCTAGCACCTTGATCCATCTCCTCCGTAACATGAGCGTTAACATTACCATAGCTATCAGTAGCTCTCACTTCGTTAGAACTGTTGTTCGTATGATTTACATTTGCTACATCATCATCTTCGTCTCCATCATCATTTTCTACACTATCATCATCGTCTGTTTCTTCCTCTTCTTCATCATCGTCTAATAAGCTGTTGTTAACCACTGCATTTTGAAAGAGTTCAAATACACTGTCATTTGGAACATAGTCAGGAACCGGACTAGGTTGGCGTGGTAACTCAACATCTGTAGAATTCGGGTTTGTTGTATTTGTGAAGGTGTTTTCTTGTGAGGATAGTGGATTTGGTTGTGAAGATTGAGCAGGGTTAGACCTCATTTGCTGTGTAGGTACTACCCTTATGAAGCTTGAACTAGGAATATCACGTGGCTGAGCATTCAAAATTTGAATTTGTTGAATATATAACTCTAATGCAGACCAAGTACAATTGGATCAAATATCCTAGCAATCATTGACTTCAGCGCATTATCAGTAGATACGAGCACTGTCATAAAATACTGACCATCTTCTCTACCTGCTGCGTATCGAGCTAAAATTTTCACATTCTATTGATTCCTATCCCAATTAGTAACTTCATAAATTTTCTCAACTACTTCTGCAAATGTAATGTTACGAGGTACCCAAACTATTTCCGGATCCAACACACTATAGCAACTACCAATCTTTGGATCACGAATTATTTCACCACCAAAGTATAACCAAATAGGAATCTCGAGATCCATATCTACGTATATTTATACGAATATGCGAGTTATTATCTAACCACAAACAAAATCTATAAAAAAGGTAGAAAATTATAGGCCAATATTCATCATACCTTCACAAGCTTCGAGGATAGAGCCGTAGATATTTGGGTAAAAGAGTTGAAGTTTCTATCCTCTTCAAATATAGGAAAATCCCCAAATATGGATCTATCAAAAGATGGGTTTAGGGTTTTTATAGTGGAAGGTGAGAGGGTTAGGAAAGAATTGGTAAATTTATTTAGATTGAGATGAGATTTTGTGGGTGGGAGATCGCCCTAGATTGAGGGAGATGAGTTAGAGAAGATAGAATAGAGTAAAGTAGAGAGATCGAGAAGAAGAAGAAAGAAGAGATCTGCAATTAAATCCCCCCAGTCTAAGACTCGGTCTTTGAAGTTAAAACTAGCGTGGTCTTTCAAAGACCGAGTCTTGCTCTTCGATTTTTCGAAGTGCAAAACTCGGTCTTTGAAAGACCGCGCTAGTTTTAACTAGACTCGGTCAAAGACCGAGTGGGATGGTTTGGGGAAAAAAAAAAGTAGGGCGGTTTGGGGAAAACTTTCAAAAAGTGGGGTAGTTTGGGAAAAAATTCCTCTGTCTCTCTCTCCCCGTCAGTCTCTCTTTCTTGTCTTTCTGTCTCTAAGTCTCTCTCTAGCTCTTTTTCTCTCTGTGAATATATATATATATATATATATATATATATATAAATTTATTTCAATAAATACATACTTATAAGTACAATTTATTACTTTCTCGAATTCGACAAACAGTTGCAGCCAGTAGAGCCATTATCGTTGTTCGTGTTGCTATTATCTTCAAATTGATCGTAGAATTTATCAAATCCAAGAACGATAAAAAGTCGGTAACAACTTTAATCAACTCTATTTTTATTGAAGAATGTGTGCATGCTAGATAATTTAATAAATTAAGTAATTGTTCTTAGATTGTGTATGAATGTTGTTTGATTATGGGTGTTAATTGTTGTTAATTAATTGGTGAGATTATGATACAATTATCTTGGAAACATTATTATAATTATGTCAGGAATTTGATCTCACTTTAAAAAAAATCGTTTCTATTTAAATACATGGATTATGAGACTGAAACTTTTGTATGTGTATCATGTATGTGTGTACAACATCCTCTCAAAATTTTATAATTTTTGGATGTCGTTTGGTATTTTTATAAAATATGAATACATTACCGGTTTAGAAATGAAATAGAATTTATTCATAAATTCTAGCTGAATATCATACTTATTTTCTAAGAAATCAAATCTCCAAGAAATATGAGATTTTCTGTGATTTTTAAAGGTAGCAAGAGCTGCGATTTTTGGATTTTGAACATACTGTCTTATAAATGGTATTGGACAGATTTAATTGGGTTGAAACTAGAGGTTCTTAACTACAATGTTGTAGTGGACTCATTGAGATTTCATATGAGACTAAGAAATCAAGTTTATAACAAGTATTGGAATTTATGTAATTATTGAAAATTGTATTCACCTGTCAAGGGGACACGTGCTGTAACACCCCATATTTTTATTAAAAATACATTTTTGTTTGTTGCATGTATGATACACGTGCTAATTTGTCCATCTCTTTTCTTACTCTCATTTACTAATTTTAGCATGCACTAGTTTTTAATTAGCCTGCTTTTGACCCATGGGCCTAAATATTAAATCCTAGTCCATTAGATTGATTAAAAGAAGAGCCCACTAGAATAATTAAGTTAATAAATTAAAAGAGAGCCCATGAATCAAGACCATTAGTAAAATCCTAAATTAAGTTGAGCTTGGACAAAATACATGACAAGTTACAATGTTTAGTACACATTTAGAACTATAGAAAATGTATTTATTTTTGTATGTGCATGTGTGCATTTGCACACATGGTGGTAGCCGGTTTTGAACTTAGGGGGTTGGCCGGATTTTGGTAGGGGGGGGGGGGGGGGGGTTGAGGTTGTGAAGGGTTGGAAGCATGAAAGGTTGGGAGTTTTGGGTGGGAGTTAAAAAATGAAAGTTGAGTGGACAATTAAGAAAGAGTTATTAGGTGGATAATTTTGCTTTTTAGACCCTCACCTCACCCTATAAATACAACCTCATTCCTACTTCTCTTTTGCACAAAAAACAAATCAAAATAAAAGAAAGAAAAAGAAAGAGAGTAGAGTGTTCTCATTTTTGAGGAGTTCTTGCTAGGAGGAGAAGGTCTTGCTAGGAGCTAGGAGTGAGTTTCATCTTTCTCATTCTCAAATTTTTCATTAGAGGTGAGTGGTTTCTTTACTTTCTGGTTATAGAATATGCATGCTAAAAATTATAAATGAGTAATATAAGTTGATATTGATGTGAAAATTTTAGATAAAATCCATGCTCGAGTAGTATGCCATGAATGAGAACAATCTTGTTGTGATTAAGTATATACTTGCTATCATGTTAATTAAAAAGAAGTTTTTGACTAAAAAGTGATGCTAAGAATCATGTTAGAATGCTTGTAACTTTATGCATGTCGAATGTGTGTTTTTTTTATGAGAACTTGTTGAAGAATGTTATATTCAAAATATGCTTTAGAGACATGATGAGTAAGAAAGAAGAAAGAAAGAAAAATAAATTTTTGCTATTACCATGAAATATGTTAACTTATGTCAAAAAATACAAATTTTTGCATGAAAGAATTCTCTTGAGATGTTCATGGTTGATTAGGTAACATGCTTGGGTTTATTACAAAAATTTAACTAGTATAATGGAGTACATAAACTAGTTTTACTAAACATGATTTTTAGTTTCGAGTTTTGAGAAAAGATGTAAATTTTGTATGCAAAAAGAAAGGAAAAATTATTTGAAAATGAAGATATTTTTTAAAAAATAAGTTTAAACTCGTTGGTTACTATTTTTAATATTCATCTCAGTTTAAAAGAGAAGTTTTTTTCAATATCCTAAAAGGATGGATTATTTGATAAACGAGTTTTGTTTAAAAGAATCAATTTCAGAACAATATAAAGAAATTATATTAATACAACTCTTAAACAGAAATTACACTTGGACTTACTGGTTAGCCAGTGCAACACAAAGCAATGTTTGTAAGAGATCTTGGGTTCGAAACTTGATAACCACATTTATTTTTGCTTCCTTTAATTGATTCCGAAACCAAGAGTAGGTATATGACCAATTCGGCATGGGATCTTGACGCTAGAGTCCAATGGACTTATTGGCTAGTGGGTGTGGGTTTAGGCGTTGGCTGTGTGTGACCGGGGGTCACGGGTTCGAAACCCAGAGTACTCCTTTTGATTTTTTTAGTCTCTTTTCTTCATATATGGAAATTTTAGTATGGAAACTTTAGTTATAAACTTTCAAATTGATATAAAATGAAATGGAAAATTATAAGAGATAATTATGAAATTTTATTTGAAGTATAAAAATAGAAATTTGAGAATAGAACTTGTTTTTGTGAAGGAAAGTAAAATTTATTTTTGTGAAGAGATTGCACTTGTATTTTGTTTAAGAATTATCTCGAAGTGAATCAAGACACCATATGAGTTTGGATTTTGTGATAAAATTTCATGTGATGAAATTGTGTAAGTTGAAAAAAATTATTTTGCTATGAAGATTATGAGTGAATAACAAGATCATGAATAGGGACAAGATTTTGATCATTTATGAATAAGTTGAAAATAAAAATAATCTAAGTTTAAGACATGTTTATTAAAGGGTATGTGTACCCATGGATTCTTGTACATGAAAAAGTTGTGATTTAGAGTTAGTGAGACATCGGGTACTGGCACTATTTGATTTGAAAAGAGTTGAGATATATTCTGAGATATAGCCATGGAGCTATCTCGTATTTGTTGATAAAGTCCGGTAGGAGGTAAAACTAATTCTAGGCTCGGAAATTTATTCATGTCTTGAACTAAATAATTAGACACATAAGTGAAGATGTAGTAAACCTGGGCAAACATAAGTGGGTTGCCACTATATAATCGGCGGTGGATCTTCGTGGCTATAGACCCAGTCGGCAGGCTGTGGTTTCTCCGTGGGAGACAGACTTTTATTTTTAAATCCAGGACTTTGCGTAGTCAGGCGGATAGTTGCCATACTCCAATGTATATACGTAAACCGGGGCTAAAGGGATACTTACGAGATAGTTCGCACGATGAGGGATCTGTTATAACAGTTAGCGGTGAACTCCGGGACTGGGATTCATATTCGTGGAATGATCTAAACATTGTCTTACTACTGGGTAGTTGTCATGGCGAGAGATCGAACCCTTTATTGTGGAGTACGTAGGTACTTGCTCTTGGACCTATGTAGTATGGGAGGCATAGAATTCGAACAAGTATGCATTAGTGTCATCCTAGTATGAATGTGTGCATTAGGCATTAAGGCATGACATACACTTACATGTTTAGTGTAGTCACGATTTAAGACTTTATTGTTCATTCAATTTTTGTGATTTGTTAAAGTAATGAGATCGTTATATGTACGGCATAGAGTTGATAGCCGAGTATAACATTTTCGTCAGTTGTAAGCGACTGACGTGCCCACAACTTAATATGCAGGTAATGGACTTTTTGTAAATAAGTAAAGATGTTATGATGCAGTTGCTGACTTACATTGTTAAAGTTGTACAAGTTGTATTTTTCATTGTTGTATTTCTTTTATTCTTCCACTGTGTAAACAAAAATGTAAAAGAACTCTGATGTTGTTGAAAGGTTTTAATTTCCTTGTAAAATTGTACGAAGCGAAGTATAAAGATCCTGTGAAATCTCGAATTCGATCTTATTTGGAATTCGGGGCGTTACACGTGCGGCATTGTCTTGACTGTTAATTTCTGGGATCTAATGTTAAGAACCCTGTCGGAACTTAGGGGATGGACCCATAAGTATCCGTTGATGTTCTATGTTATCGAATACGAATGAGGCGGAACAGGTAATGCCTGCCGGGGCTTCTTATACTCGTGATAACTTTTAGTGAGGTCCGGAAGCGAAGAAAGACCACTGAGGTTCGCGCGGGATGTAATATGTAAGGCCGGGAGTGGCAAAGGACCACCCGGGCTGTGCATCATTATGGATGCTTAGGAGTGGAGAAATACCACAGGATTCCGGCATGACCACTACCGACTGCAGTAACGGAATTGGACCGAACAACTGTAACCTTACTGGTCACTAGATAAATGTCAGATATAGTGTAGAATACATGAGTATATATTGTATAACGAGGGATTGAACCCTGGAATGCTAGTAGCTTGCATTCAGAAAATATGTTGTATGGGCGGCATTTCGTTCCAAACAATCGTGCATTAAAAAAGAGCATATTTGGATTGTGCATGTTTTCATGATAAATATACGTTTAATATGTTTTAATCAATTGTTTACATACACACTATTATGACATCATATATTTGAGTATTTCCTATTTACATTTATTGATTCCAATTTTATTTCTATTATGCCATGTATGTTGTTATGTTATTTTTGGAGTTAGTTAAAACTGTTGTGATTCTTACCGTCAGCCTCCCACGCTGTCTAACCCACAGATTATGTTGTGCAGGTAAGAGTACCTGGAGTTTCAACATAGAGTTGTGACATCTTGTGCCCATCATCTTATCAATCCAAGAGGTTTGGATTTATATTAATATTTCCGCATTTTACTATTTTTTGTTATGTTTATGTACTCAATTGAAGGAAAAGATTTCTGCGTGTGCTACGATTTTCCTGTGTATGGACGTCGGGGTGTTACATAGTGGTATCAGAGCTAACTTCAATTGATAGTACTAAACATATTATGGGAAATGGGCTTAGGATGACACTAGAGGTGTTTTTTAGGGGTCGTGAATGCTATGATCATTTTTTGAGCTTAGCATTTATGATATCCTACGTGAACTTATTTTTTCCTCCTTTTTCTGTAGGATGGCGGATAACCAAAATCCTATGGAAGATGAGTTCTTCATTGCCAAAGAGGAGGAAGAACCTGAAGAGGAAGATCCTGAGGAAGAACCGGAAGAGGGAGAAGAACCCCAAGAGATGCACCTACTTACTCCACTTCCAGTCGACTCTTTAGACGAATCTTCGGATGTTCCTTTAGCCCTGAGCGGGAATGATCATAAGATGGCCGCAATTCAACGACAACTCTACCGATATCAGTGAAGGACAGACCAACTAGAGGGACAACGATTGGAAGACCAGCTGTGCATTACTGCCCTGGAGACTGAGATCAAGATTCTAAGGAGAATCCAGTCTCGAGCGGCTCGATAATTCAGTGAACTCACGAGAATGCTCACAGGAGAGATGAGGAAATCTAATTGAGCTCATAGTTATCTATAGGAAGAAGTGGTCGAATTGCAAACAGAGTTCAGGACTGCCGTCGCCGAGTCATACATGGAACACTACCCGTTAGGGAAGGACAAGAGGAACGACGAGAACAAAGGAAAAAGACCATTAGCATCAAACCACTACGAAAAACAGTCACCTACTCATAAGCTCAAATTAATTGGAGAAAATAGTGGTGTGATCACCAAAAAGGTATGTTATAATTGTGGAGAGACCAGACACTACAGGACAAAGTGGCCGAAGAGAGAAAAGAGGTGACATGCTTCAGCTGTGGCAAAAAGGCCACATCAAACCCTATTGTCCCCAATATCAGTAGAAAGAGCCAAACCAAGAGCCCGCGAATCAGGAGGAAAAACCATACAACCAAGGGCGAGACTTTGCACTCTCAGAACAAGGTGTAGAAGACTCAGAGAATGTCATCACTAGTGCAAATGAGTGATGTTTTATTAAGATTTTGCAACAATAAGGATATACTGTTAATCTTTTGATGTAACAAGACATCTCTTGATCAATGCAATAAAGACCAAAGTTTTATTTGATATTGGATCTTCATATAATCCTATATCTCCCAAATTTACAATGAGTTGAGTGTCGAGCCTAAGAAATTCGGTAGAATTTTGGCAGTAGCCACGTCTTCATGAGAGATGTTGATTACTGACCAATATTACACTAGCTGTGATATCAAGATTAAGGGAAGGATATAATATCCCGAATTTTCTAATAATCGTTGACTATGACTTTTCGGGTTAGTTAAATCAATAAATTTTGGAGTTTGGGATCCAAATGAAAATTTGGAGTCAATGGGGATTGAAGTGATAATTTTGTAGGGGGAATTAATGAGAAGAAGAAATAAAAGAAGAAGAAGAGAAGTCAAGAAAAGGAGGAAGAAAAAGAAAGAAAGGGGAAAAGAAAGGAAAGAAAGAAAGAAAGAAAGAAAGAAAAAGGAAGAGAAAGAGAGGAATCGGTGGAAGAGAAGCCAGAGAAGAAAGAGAGAAGCCGGAGAAGAAGCCGGAGAAGAAGCCGAAGAAGATGAAGCTTTCTTCATCTTCATCATCTTCAAGATTCGGAGGGATTTGTGTGTTTTTTGGCAGTAGATCTGACAAGAGAGCTAGTTAACAGGAAGCTGCTATCGAGCTCGGCAAGGAGCTAGTGGCAAGGAACATCGATCTGGTCTACGGCGGTGGGAGCATAGGATTGATGGGCCGTGTCTCTGACACCGTTCATGCTGGTGGCCAACACATTTTGGGAGTGATTTCCAAGGCGCTGATGCCGAAGAAGATTACTGGAGGGAATGTAGGAGAAGTTAGAGTTGTCTCTAGCATGCACGAGAGCAAAACTGAGATGCTCGCGTTGCCGATGCTTTTATAGCATTGCCAGGAGGTTATGGAACACTAGAAGAATTGTTTGAGGTGCTCACATGGGCTCAACTGGGAATCCACAGCAAGCTGGTAGGCCTTTTGAATGTTTATGGATATTACGACTCGCTTCTGTCCTTCATTAATTCGGATACGGCTGAGGAGTTTATATCTAGTAAGGCCAGACGCATCTTGGTCTCAGCTGAATCTCTGAAGGAGCTGATCAGCAAATTGGAAGAGTATGTACCAGAAAAGGACGAGCTGGTGACCTAGCTGAACTGAGATGTGGGGAGTGCCCAGTAGTAGTGGGGGTTCAGATTTGGAATCCGGGTAATAATTTGTTGAGTTTTCTAGTTGTCTGTGCAATTTTTATTAGGTTGTCTTAGTGTTTTTGATTTAGGAGTGATTGATGTCGCTGTGAATGTTTAAGTGGTTGAACATCTAGCACACGATCACTTGTTTGTTGCTTGTTCTTTTCGATGTTCCCCTTAATAAACGCATTTTTCTTTATTTTTGTCACAAGATGAACTTCTGGATTTCAATATACTCTTTTGTAATTAAGGACTTCATCAATTATGTTGCTGATGTGCTCAAGTTACAAACTTGCACCCTAGTAAGTTCTGAGGATAGAACTTTTCTATGGGGGGGAGAGTGTAACACCCCGCAAAATTGAATTATGACAATTTTGCCCCACCGGTGTATTAAACATGTGTTTTGTACATTATAAATAAATATTTATGTTTTTGTATCTCTTTTCGTTCTTTCAATTTTTTTTTGATCTCTTATTTGAACCCAACCCAAGTATTTTTGGATCATTCTAAAATTCCCAATTTTTTAAATTAGAGTTTAAATTTAAGTTTTAACTTTAATTAAATCCTTAACCCTAACTCCTAATCCTAAATGAATCCTCTAATCCTAATCCAACAACCAACCCTCCTCTCCCGAACTACTTTTTACAGCATTGATAACCCACCTCTTCCGATACCCCTAAAAGTCCACTACTCTACTGCCTCCACCTCCTCCTACCATCATCACTAGTCGTCTTTTTCCATCTCTTTTCTCCCTCCCTATATGACGAAATCCTCACATGCGCATGCAGGACTCCCTCACCCCCTATATATGTGTGTACACATTTCAAACTCACACACACTACCTATCTTATCTCTCTCTCTATCTCAGTCACTCTCTCTCTTATATATATATATATATATATATATATATATATATACATACACAGTAAATTCCCCCCCCCTTCATCTTCTTCGTTCTTCTTCTTCATCTTCGACGGAAACCCATGCCACCACCCCCGCCATCTCCATCACACTACCACCACTGAGCTCCCTCCGAAGCTCGTCACCACCACTACCTCCTCGCCTTGTCGCTGCAACCATCTCCACCTCCCCGTCGAGCCACAACCTCGCCATCATCGAAGCACCAACAACACCACCCCTTGCCTCTCGCCATTGCTTACTCCATCTCCACTCCACCTCTCGAGCTCCACCGCAGCTCACCCTCTACCTCCAAGCACCTCGCCGACCTCCTTCGAGCCACCACCGCAATCGCCGAAGCTCCATTGCTATTGCCTCCCACCACCGAGCTCACCTACTCCAACTCCAAAACTCCTCTCCACCTCGCCGCCTGTGTAGCGCCCCGAATTACTAACTCAGGAACTCGTGAAACTCTCTAGGATCTTTCTTCAAATGAGTCATAACACAACAAAAATCACAGGAAATAAAACTTTTTATTACATCAAATTGTTATTACAATGTCCAATGGTTACAATAATTACAAGTTAATTGTTACAACAAGAATTTACAATAAAATTTTGGACCGTAACTTTCACTTAGATGCTTTCCCTTGCTTCTGCTTTCCCGTGCTCCTAACTTGGCAGTCCTGTACTGATAACTGTGGGCACGTCAGTTGATTACAACTGACGAAATGCTATACCCGGCTATCCTCTCTACGCCATAGTATAATGATTCCAACCTCAACAGCCATAAATAATATTTGATGCAAAGAAAAAGGTGATGTCAAACAAGTGTCGGTGTATGCCATGGCCTAAACTAATGCACACACTATGCACACATGCTCCTAAGGCTAATGTATGCTTGGTTGAAAGATATGCATTCCATACTATACACCCCCCAACCAAACGCTGTTCTTCAGTTTAATGGGGCTCAATCCCCCGCTATGCATCCTACTCTTGTGCTCTCTCCTGTTTCTGATTCCAGTGATGGTGAGGCTACAGGCTTACCCTACTAGTCGTTAGTGGTGTCCAATCCTCATAGTTTTATCCACTATGCCCGGGACTCCAGTCGCATGCTTACCCTGTGTGTCTGGTCAGTTGCAGGCTTACCCTGCGTGACTAAAATCAAATCGGCTTACCCGATATGTTACAGGCTTACACCGCGTGACTGTAATCCAATTGGCTTACCCGATATGTTGTCTCTCCGGACCTCACCAAAAGCTAATATACGGACACCAGGGCTTCCCGCCGAAGGACTTAGAGCATTTCCCGTAGAGACTCGCTCACCGGACCTTTCTCTAATCCTCCTGCCCGCATTGATCAACAAAGGATCTGACGGATATAGGTTTTTCCCAACTCCGCTACACTCGTCCTTACACTAGATGTAACACCCCTGCCCCGGGCTCGGACAATTTATACAATTTATAAGACAAATTAGATACTATGTAGTACAACTGCCCACCACAGGCTGCCTCTCAAAAGGTGGTTAACCGAATTGGTGACTCTTGATCATTGGCTAATTATATTTATACTCAAACTATTTTTGTACACTTCTCATGTGGGACTATATTTCTCAATCTCTTCTTAAATTCCTTTACAATTCCCGTTTTTTTTATTAATCCCGAATTAATCCAAACCAACCAATATACTCAAATCAAATCCATTTAATCAAATCCATTTTCAACAGATCAAATATGTTTCGACCAAATCCGGGCCCACCATGGATGGACACGTCATCCATCACACAAGCACCATTTGTGCATTTACCGTGGGCCCCCATATTTCAAACCAAATCAATCCTTTTATACAAATCCTCCTATAGAGAATTCTATAGGACAACCCCAAATTTATTATTACATATATATTATTTCAGAAATACGGGGTATTACATACACCCCCTTTCAGAAATCAGCGTCCTCACTGAGCACGGGGCATGCACAATCTAGTGCAGGATCTACTTTCTAGCCGATGTGGAGCAATCTGTGAGCGTCGCTCTCGTCTTTGGAATTCTGGAGACCAATCCCACTCCGTGGATCATTCTGTGGATCTCTGTCCATCGTTCCAGAATTCTGGGGATTGTCTCACTCCGCCGATCATCCTGGAGTCCATAACTCACTGCTCTCCTACACTCGGTGTCGAAAGTCGGCTTTGATACCATTTGTAACACCCCTGCCTCGAGCTCGGACAATTTATACAATTTATAAGACAAATTAGATACTATGTAGTACAACTGCCCACCACAGGCTGCCTCTCAAAAGGTGGTTAACCGAATTGGTGACTCTTGATCATTGGCTAATTATATTTATACTTAAACTATTTTTGTACACTTCCCATGTGGGACTATATTTCTCAATCTCTTCTTAAATTCCTTTACAATTCCCCTTTTTTTTATTAATCCCGAATTAATCCAAACCAACCAATATACTCAAATCAAATCCATTTTCAACAGATCAAATCTGTTTCAACCAAATCCGGGCCCACCATGGATGGACCCGTCATCCATCACACAAGCACCATCTGTGCATTTACCGTGGGCCCCCATATTTCAAACCAAATCAATCCTTTTATACAAATCCTCCAATAGAGAATTCTATAGGACAACCCCAAATTTATTATTACATAGGTATGTAATACCCCGTATTTCTGAAATAATATATATGTAATAATAAATTTGGGGTTGTCCTATAGAATTCTCTATAGGAGGATTTGTATAAAAGGATTGATTTGGTTTGAAATATGGGGGCCCACGGTAAATGCACAGATGGTGCTTGTGTGATGGATGACGTGTCCATCCATGGTGGGCCCGGATTTGGTTGAAACAGATTTGATCTGTTGAAAATGGATTTGATTTGAGTATATTGGTTGGTTTGGATTAATTCGGGATTAATAAAAAAACGGGAATTGTAAAGGAATTTAAGAAGAGATTGAGAAATATAGTCCCACATGGGAAGTGTACAAAAACAGTTTAAGTATAAATATAATTAGCCAATGATCAAGAGTCACCAATTCGGTTAACCACCTTTTGAGAGGCAGCCTGTGGTGGGCAGTTGTACTACATAGTATCTAATTTGTCTTATAAATTGTATAAATTGTCCGAGCTCGGGGCAAGGGTGTTACACTAGAATAGAACTTGCACTCGAGACGACGTCAACACTCCAAACCTCCTCAAAGGTTGTTACGGATCATAAATGCATTTCTGGCGAGACAGCGGAGCCCCCAACAGAGTGTCACCGCTCCTAGGGCAGCTCGGGGTCCCTGTCCGCTTTAAATGAACCTAGGATTCGGTTGGCAGCGATGATTCCATGCGTCCCCCTGATAGGCGAACACCCTCGCTATTGCTTGTCCATACATTCAAACAAGAGTCGATCTAGTCCTGCCAAAGTATCAAGGCTACCCCATTCCAAGAATAAGGTTAAGGTTGAAATCAAGATCTGTTTTATCGACCGACTACTCAAACCATCACTCTAGCCAACTCTAATTATTTTAGTTAGGCGATCTATCTACCAATTCAAAATCCCTAACTTGATAATCAACTTGCTTGCCATGATCAACTAGTTCAATTCCATTAGTAGACTCCCCCCAGTTAGTCACCTTTATAAAAAATGGATCTCAACCCATTTCACACTAGAACTCATCTAGCCTTCTAGTCCGGCCCAAGAGTTGACCCGCATTGGCCCACACTTGGCACGAACCAACGACGAACCGACTCCGTCGATCATCACAACCGTCATCTACGCTTGGAGTTCGATCACAACCTCGGCCAGACCAACAAGTAGCTCCCGCTGAACTTAACGCTCCATGATTCTCAACAAGTGGTAGCTACAAACCATGGAATCCATCCATGCATGGTGAGTACGTCGGCGCAAGAGTCATCTCCTCCAACGCGTTCGATGTGATACGGGTCTTAATCTACCCGTCTAGGTTTGTCAACAAGACTTAGTCCTAGAGTCTCAAAACTCAACCAACGTACCCCAACAAGATACACCATACTAGGAGTAAGTCCTAACCCACGAATATCCAAATAGGAGTTCTAAGAGTCCTAAAAACGACAATTTAGGATTCCAAATAGCAAACACACACTTGGCATTTATACTAAAATGGAGTCATTTCCGGTCCCGTTCCCTTGAGGAATCACAATCGGGTGCTCTCCATGCTTCTACTCAAAGTAGACAGCAAGTACAAGCACAAAATGGGCATGAATTTCATCCCAAAGTGGTCTACAACCAATATCCTAACATCCAATACAATTCTCACTTCAAAACATTGAACAATATTGTCTATATTGGGGTCTACAAGCAACTATGGGCTACTCGTAGCAAGAAACTTTAGATCACTTAAGTCCTAACCCAAGTACACATCTATAACATGAGTCTTGATCTCAAACAGCAGCTCTAAGCCAACAAGATACAAGTTTAAACTCATCTCAACAATCATGGTGCAAAACAGTAAGCTCTAAAATTTACTGTGTTTCTGTCGTCACTTGTAAAAATCATATAAAATTAAATACTTGTCCAAATCATGATTTCTCGGTCAAACCAGAAAGGTCTATGTGTATACTAAAACTTCTTAGTTTCAAGTTTCTTCATACAAGGTCATTTACTAGGTCTTATGGTCCCATCTTTAACAAGTGTACAGACTTCCAGAACAACAGATCAGATCAACACAGTCATGGGATAAAATCTAATTAAAATATCATATAGTGTCAAATCATCATGAAATTTTAGAATCTAGTTCTTGAAACATGATGTTACAATACTTCCAAAAATCAAGGGATTCTACCAAGTATGTTTCCAATTATTTCGTTTTGAATATCATCCCAAAACAGGGCAGTAACAATAGCAGATCTGTTCATTAAAATATCTATTTCAACTTGCATGGTTTTATTGACATAGATACAGTGGTTCAAATCTCATAAAATTTGAAACGTAGGTCTTAGATACATCCAAAAATGACATACTAAAATTTGAGATCATTACCATAAGCATGTAGTGAGATACAAGTCATTCTTTCTACAACAGTAACAATAAAAACTACTTCTTTCTATTCTGACCAGCATGCAAGTTCGAAATTTATTTTAATAGCAGGAAAAATCATAAAAATCCATAAAATTACTGAAGGTGTACGATACCTATATGATCATACTCTAAAAATTTTAGATCAAAATTACAAGTGGTGTTCATGCAATGAGCTACAGACTGACAATAAAAATTCAGTCTTTTACCAGGATTTTCTGGTTTGGTCTACTTAGCACAAAACGAGTTGTTAAAGTTCATTCCTAGGGCATGCATGTCACTTTTTCAGTCACCAAACACCATTCAACCATCCAAAAACAAAACAAGAGATTGGAAACACCCACCTTAGCTTGTAGCTTGTTCTTTTGCTTGAAGGTCCTCCTTCCTGACTCTTCTAGCTCCTTGCTTCTTCTCCTTTGCTTTGGCTTTTTGTTCTTCTTATCCTTGACTTCCCTTCTTCTTCTCTCCCCAAATCAGTAGCTAAGTGTATTAGGAATGGGGTTTGGAGGTATAGGAAGAGAGTAAGAGTAGTAGGAGAGAATGGTAGAAGGGATGTGGTTTTAAAACAAAAAGAGAAGAGAGGGAGAGAGGGGGTGGCCAGATTTTGGGGTGTATGGGGAAGAAAAGAGAGCATCACATCATGCAAGGGGTTGGCTTGTTTGAGTGGTGATGTGATGTGGCCTTGGAGTCTAACAAAAACACATCATGATGTTTTCTATTCAAACACCAAGAAACCCTAACCCTAACTTGTTTCCCTCCTTCCTTCCCTCCTAGTTGGCCGGCCATGGGTTGGGCTTGACCCATTTGGACTTTGTTCAAGTGTAGCTTAGTACATCTTATTTCATTTGGGTTCACAAGTCCAACTCAAAAGACACACACACACACACACACACACACACACACACACACACACACACACACACACACACACATATATATATATATATATATATATATATATATATATATATATATAGTTGTAGGTTATTAGTGAGAAAAATAATTTTTTTAACCAAAAATATAATTTCCATAACTAGTAGCACTCAGTTCATTTACAAAATGCATTCGTCAAAAATTAGGGTTGTTACAGCCTGCCTCCGCCATCACTGTCACCCTCTCCTCCTCTCCTCCTCGCTACCTTCAGCACCTGAGCAATCACCCCAAGAACCACCTCCGATGCTCCCCATCCACTCTCGCCATCTCCTAGCTCCGTCGACTGCCTACATCTCCTCGCTCTCACCCTCATCGTCTCCTCCTCGAGCCTCTGCCGTCACCCCACAGCTCCATCTCCGAGCTCCGTCATCATTGTCAACCTCGCCGTTACCTCGAGCCTCCGCCAAAGCTCCTCCAACTCCAAGCTCCCCTCCTCGTCATATCCATTTCGCCACTGAGCTCTACCTCCGAAGCCACTCCTCGCCACCACCACCGCTGCTCTTTTCCCACCGCCAACACCACCTCAGCTCTACCCCGTCGCCGTCGTCAACCTCCGAGTCCCCTCACTATAACTCTCTCACCCTATCTCTGTCTATCTCTGTCATTATGTTTCTCTCTCTTTAACTCTGTCTTTATCTCTCTCACTCTATCTCCCAGTCTCTCTCTCCAGTTTTCTCTCTCTATCTCTCTCTCTTTGTTTCTCTCTCTAGCTCTCTGTCTCTATCTCTCCGCCAGTCTCGCTCTCTCTGTGTCTTTCTCTCTCTAAGTCTCTCTCACTCTAGCTCTTTTTCTCTCTCTGTGAATATATATATATATATATATATATATATATATATATATATATATATATATATATATCTCTGTGAATATATATATATATGAGTGATCCAATGAAATACATCTTAAAATAAGATAATGAGATACATCAATTATGACCATTAGATATAAGAGAATTGAAATGAGTGGCTCTCATTTATTTGGATTAATTAATTGAGAACCGGGTTTTTTTTCTACATATCTATTAAAAAAACCAAAAAAAAAAAAAAACCAATCAGATTTGAATTCCTAGACTAATTAATCTAGTGATTCCCTAACCACATTTATTATTGTTGATTCCCTAACCACATTTTATTAATATTCCCGGAGTTCCATTAATAAATAAGCAGTCTTTTTAAAAAAAAATTATTTTGTTAATATTTGGCAAGTCTCATTTTATTTTGTTATTATTGTTGATTCCCTAACCACATTTTATTAATACTTGTCAAGTCTCATTACATTTTTTGTTGGCAAAAATTTTGATATTATGCAATTTGTCTTAAAATATTTTTTGTTAATTAACTATGCTGCAGGCTGCATTGTGATATATCTGTATCTATGTGACCTACCTCATTTTTTGTTGGCAAAAATTTTGATATTATGCAATGTGTCTCAAAATATTTTTTGTTAATTAACTATGCTGCAGCCTGCATTGTTATATATCTGTATCGTATTGGACTGTAATTAGGTATTAATTCTATATTACAGTTGATCGTTTTACCAATGATTGTAGGCGAAATTTCTAATTTTGCTGCATATGCATACGCTCCAGCAATACTTGTAACTCCTCTTGGAGCACTTAGTATCATTGTCAGGAATCATTTTAAGACTATTAATGTTTGTTTCAACAATAATAAAATGTGGTGAGGGAATCACTAGATTAATTAGTCTAGGAATTCAAATCTGATTGATTTTTTGATTTTTTTTTGATTTTTTTAATAGATATGTAGAAAAAAAAGCCGGTTCTCAATTAATTAATCCAAATAAATGAGAGCCACTCATTTCAATTCTCTTATATCTAATGGTCATAATTGCTGTATCTCATTATCTCATTTTAAGATGTATCTCATTGGATCACTCCTATATATATATATATATATATATATATATATATATATTAAAGAATACATACTTATGTACAATTTATTACTTTCTCGAATTCGACGAACAGTTGCGACCCGTAGAGCCATTGTCGTATTCGTGTTGCTGTCGTCTTCCAAATTTATCGTGGAATCGATCAAATCCAGGAACGATAAAAAGTGGGTAACAACTTTAACCAACTCTATTTTTATTGAAGAATGTGTGCATGCTAGATAATTTAATAAATTGAGTAATTGTGCTTAAATTGTGTATGAATGTTGTTTGATTATGGGTGTTAATTGATGTTAATTAATTGGTGAGATTATGATACAATTATCTTGGAAACGTTATTATAATTCTGTCCGGAATTTGATCTCACTTCAGAAAAAAATCATTTCCATTTAAATACATGGATTATGAGACTGAAACTTTTGTATGTGTATCATGTATGTGTGTAAAAATTCCTCAAAATTTCATAATTTTTGGATGCTGTTTGGTATTTTAATAAAATCTAAAAACATTACCGGTTTAGAAATAAAATAGAATTTATTTCATAAATTCTGGCTGAATATCATACTTATTTTCTAAGAAATCCAATTTCCAAGAAATATGGATTTTTCTGTGATTTTTAAGGTAGCAAGAGCTGTGATTTCTAGATTTTGAACCTACTGTCTTATAAATGGTCCTAGACAGATTTAATTGGGTTGAAACTAGAGGTTCTTAACTACAATGTTGTAGTAGACTCATTGAGGTTTCATATGAGACTAAGAAATCAATTTTATAACAAGCATTGGAATTTATGTAATTATTGGAAATTGTATTCACCTGTCAAGGGGACACGTGCGGCGTTGTCTCGACAGTTAATTTTTGGGATCTAGTGTTAAGAACCCTGTCAGAACTTAGGGAATGGACCCATAAGTATTCGTTGATGTTCTATGTTATCGAATACGAATGAGGCAGAGCATGTAACGCCTGCCGGGGCGTCTTATACTTGTGATAACTTTTAATGAGGTCTGTAAGCAGAGAAAGACCGCTGGGGTTCGGGCGGGGTGGAATATGTAAGGCCAGGAGTGGCGTAGGACCACCGGGGCTGTGCATCATTATGGATGCTTAGGAGTGGAGAAATACCACAGGGTTCCGGCATGACCACTACCGACTGCAGTAACGGAATCGGACCGAACAACTGAAACCTTACTGGCCACTAGATAAATGTCAGAAACAGTGTAGAATACATGAGTATGTATTGCATAATGAGGGATTGAACCCTGGAACGCTAGTAGCTTGCATTCGAAAAATATGTTGTATGGGCGACATATCGTCCAAACAAGCGTGCATTACAAAGAGCATATTTGGATTTTGCATGTTTTCATGATAAATATACGTTTAATGTTTTAATCAATTGTTTATATACACACTGTTATGACATTGTATATTATTTCATGTTTATATTTATTGATTCTAGTTTTATTTCTATTATGCCATGTATATTCTTATGTTATTTTTGGAGTTAGTTAAAGCTGTTGTGATTCTTACCGTCAGCATCACATGCTGACGAACCCACAGATTGTGTTGTGCAGGTAAGATACCTGAAGTTTAAGCATAGAATTGTGACATCCTGTGCCCATCATCTTATCAATCAAAGATGTTTGGATTTATATTAAGATTTCCGCATTTTTCTCGACTTTATTATGTTTATGTGCTCAATTGAAGGAAAAGATTTCTGGGTGTGCTACGATTTTTCTGTGTATGGAAGTCAGGGCGTTACAGTGGGTGATAGTGAACGGTGGACAAGCTAGGTGACGAGAGAAATAGTTCAATTTTGACCTATTCAGGTCAGATTGGGTGTGTGCCTGGAGGTTCTCTCTTGTCAGTGGACTTGGAGGTGGCGATTATGTTACCGTTGGGGGCGATGGCTGTTGCGGTTGCGGTTGGGGATAACAGTGGACTGTGGACAAGCTGGGTGATGATAGAAATAACTCAATTTTAACATATTCAGGTCATATTGGTAGATGCCTGAGGTTTCTCTCGATTCATTGGGATTGGAGGTGACGTTTGTGTTACCGTTGGGGGGTGACGATAGCTGTGGTTGTGGATGACTGTGACAGTGGACGGTGGTCAAGCTAGCGGATGAAAGCAAGAGTTCAATTTTGACCTATTCATGTTAGGTTGGGTACGTGTCTGAGGTTTCTCTCGTGTCATTGTGCTTGGAGGGGGCATTAGTGTTACCGTTGGGGGCGATGATAGTTGTGGCTGCGGTTGGCGGCGACGATGTATGGTGGACAAGTTAGGGGATGAGAGAAATGACTAAATTTTGACCTATTCAGGAGATTGGGTAGGTGTCTGGAATTTGCTTTAATGAGTAGGTGGACAAGTAGGATTATATTTTGTTGTATTTTTTATTGTGGGTTATTATTATTTTTAGCAAGGAACTCTCTTGTATACAGCGAGTCCTCTTTTTTGCAGAAAATAAGTTTTAAGACACAACCTATTGAGTTTCATTAGCTTTATACACTATCTTTTAGTTGTATATTTCGTTAATTTTGTTTTTTAATGGAACTCGGAATAATTTGAACCCGCCCGTTAACGATCAATTGTATACATTATGTTGTTCTCTTACCACAACAACTAATTTGTTCTCTTACCACAGCAACTTTGGCTTAGTTTTTTTTGCTTATTCCTTCTTGTCTTGTGCTATAATGACAAGTTCAATGTTAGATATAGGTTTCACTGTACGGAAAAAATAAAAAAATAAAAAATAAAAAAATCCGATGGATCTGTTAATAGTGTACTCAATGAGTCGAAAGAGCTAATTTTATCAGTTCACATGGAACCTAGAATTTATTGGCACAAAGTGAAACAATGGGAGGACTTAAAACTTTAAGTTAAAAAACAGGGGCTTTATTAGTGAATATTTTATTTAATCTATGCAAATCTTGATCGCACTTGTGTCATGGCACTCATCATATTCCTGTGAGCCCACTGTCCAATTCCTAGCTTGTAATTCGTCCTCATAGATAAGAACAAATACTAACCCCATGGTATACATTGTACGTTGTAACTGCATTCAAGTTCAATCATGCTTGAAATATCTAAAGAATTTTAAGCTGTGGTTTAACGTAAACCATGAATCCGTCCACTGCAAATGCCTGACTGTGTTTGACCTCACCGACTGTGTCCTATAGAACGACCAACCCCCTTCGTTCCTTCTCATCTAGCCTTCAAACGATCAAGTAAGCCTATTCCTTATGGCTAAGTACATTGCTAGCATTTCCATTTTGGCCTTCTTCCTCACATTCACATCCCTTTCTTTAGCTTGCAACAACGTAGACAAGGCCGCACTCCTAGCCATCAAAAACTCCTTCCCTGCAAACTCATTCCCTCTCTCTTGGTCCTCGTCAGACGACTGCTGTCACTGGGACTACGTCCGCTGCAGTGGACGCACTGGCCGTGTTCGTTACCTCTCCATCACCAACAATCAAAACATTACGGGCCGCATCCCTCCGTCCATTGGCCTCCTTACTTTCCTCCAAGTACTCGAATTCTCCAACCTGCCCAATCTTTACGGGACTATCCCACCCCAAATCTCAAAACTAATTCGACTTCGCAAATTATACTTTGGCACTCTCCCCAATCTAGTGGGTCTTGTCCCTTCGCAGCTCTCCACCTTAACCAATCTCCAACGCTTCCCCATTTACAACACCAGCGTTTCTGGCCCAATCCCTTCCCTTCTGTCCGAACTAACTTCTCTCATAATCATCTCTTTGCCTTATAACAAATTCTCGAGCATTCCTGCTTCACTAGATCTTGGCAAAATTACCAGTCTCGGGGTAATTGACCTGTCGTCTAACCATCTTTCTGGAACAATCCCTCCTTTTCTCTTCGGCCGCAACATTAACACTTTTTCTGTCATTCTCAACCTCGCATATAATCACTTAACAGGAGACATCCCTGCATCCTTTGAGAATATATTGTTTCGAAGTGTTATTTTATCCAACAACAAGTTTACTGGGCATTCTGCTAAGATTCTCTTTGGCAAGTCAAAGCCAACCTCGGATATATCATTGGACAAAAATAGAATAGCTTTTAATCTGTCGGCAGTGGAGTTCCCTCTAGAGTTGACAAGTTTAAACATGAGCCACAATAAAATTTACGGAAGCATACCTCATCAGATCACTGAGCTGCCCTATCTTGGTACCTTCGACGTGAGCTATAACGACTTGTGTGGTAAAATTCCATTTGGTGGAAACTTTACAGAGTTCAATTCGGAGATTTATAAGCACAACCGGTGCCTTTGTGGCACGCCATTGCTCCCTTGCAAGTGAAATCAACATTTACGGAAGTTGATAGAGAACAAGGAGCTATATCTAGTAATTTCATAATTATGTATCAGGGTAAGCAAAAGCGAGCAGCATCTACACTACAGAATAAGCAAGATTTCGAAATAAGTTGTGAATGTTTCCTTTCAAATACATATTTCTTTGCTAATATAATGTTTTTGGTTAAAATGTACTTTCATTTTTTGTGAACATGTGTTTCTTTTGTGGAAATTATTGTAATAATGGGATATTTTTGTTCAAGAAAGTCAAGTTTAATTGTTATATTAACAAGAGAAAAAGAATTCTAAAATACTTTAGAGTGTGAACGGTTGAGATCGTCATCTTACCAAGCATCTGCAATACATAGATCGGGTTTTCATTCTTAACTGGAAGATGCAAGATATGATTCTGAAGTAAAGTAAAAAGTATTTAGATGTTAGAAATCTCTCTCCCTGGATGAGTACGTACCTTTAACCTTGTAGCAAAAGAAAAAAAAAAAACGAAAGAAATTAAATGTAAAATTAAAATCGTCATGCTTCATTGCTTCTCCACTTAATATCTAAACAAGTATCATATTCGACATATGATTTTCATAAGCAATTGCATGCGATCCATTGGATCTCCTCAACATATGTACATAGATTATAGACAGGAAATCCAACGGTTGTATACTTACCATCTATAGTAATACAGTGTACGTCATATATATATATACAAAGTTGTCTACAAGTAACAACCCCAACTCTCTCTTTTACCCCTCATTTTCCCTGTAGCAAGCCAACATATGGATGGACTTGCAATCCGAATAAGTCTCCACCCCTTATTAGCCATCGGATTCAACCACACCTCTACAATTAGTATCCACCTTTGAGTCTCCATAAATAGCAAGCAACGCAAATTAAAAAAATCAAACAAAGAAAGAATAAGCAGCACATTAAGAATAGAAACATTGTAGATTAATTTATATTAAGTTTATGTCTCAATGGTATGATCTCATTGTTGTCCTAAACACATTTAATTAATCTATGAACTTCATTATTTTTGATATATCGGATAGAGCCAAAAGGCTCCAGCCATCAAAAAATATATTAATCAATTAATACAATAGCAATACAAATAAAGTTACAATGGTTTTACAAGTAGTAAAACAGAAGGAGAAAAATATACAGAAAACAATAAGCGACAGACAAGCAAGTAAATAATAGAAATGCGGTACAAAAATAGAAACAACTCCGATAAGGGGGACTGTTCCAGAAGCCAGGAAAACTGAGACTGAAGACAAGCGCCCTGTCGTGCCCAAGAGGACTGCAAACTCACACTTCGGCTCGCTGCCGCAATGCACAAGGAGCTGACACAAGCAAGAAGCGAAGGCACTGAGCACTGACCACTCACCAAGAGGGAAAGGCTGGATAAAAAGAGCAGACAGACGAGACCGAAGCTCAAGGAAACTCTATCAACAAAAAAATGAAGGCCCTGAGAGCCTACACCGCAAATGGCCAAGAGACGCCTAGACTCAGCTGTGCGGAAGCCGAAGATCCGACACAGAAATTGTTTTCCTTGCTAGAATACGAGCGCTCACCCGATTCTGCAAATTATAATAGACTTTCTTATTATATTTCCGCTTGACGGTGGGAGGGATGACATTCACCAATGGGGGCAAATCTGCAGCAGGGTCAGACCTTCTAGCAGCATCTTTGATGATGCAATAAGATGGTAAGAGCAGACTGGAATCAACTAGAGAGGCTATTGGGATGGAGTAAGAAAGATAGGGAGAAGAAGAGAAAGAAGAGTTAACACGAATCGGAGAATGCTTTAGGGGAAAAGAGTGCGGGTTGTGCAAGAACTCCATTAGGAGGTGATTGAGCCAAGCTTGAACCCCTAAAACTTGATACAACGAATAGATGCAACCCGGGAAATGAAAAGAGAATGTTGAAAATTTGGGAGAAGAAAACATCATAGAACAAGGATAATTATAACAAAAAGAAGACGCCTTAGAGGAAAGATACGCCTTGGCAGTATGCCTCTGAGGGCCTGAATAGCGGCGATGCAGAGCGTGCCTAATCGCACTTTGAGTCCAAGAACGACCAGGGACTAAGGATTTAAATAATCCTTCGTATTTAACCAGATTCAAACACAGAGAAGGTGCCACCGAGGAAAAAGGGCCACGAACCTTGAAATAGTTCAAACGAGGGAAGGAGACCAGTTTCGAGAACATCATACGATCCTTAAAAAGGTTAGCAAAATTAGGAGGCTGAAAATTAGCAATGGAATCACAATAGGTAGTGGAAGAAGTAGTGGAGATCAAAGCTGGTAAAGGCACAACTGCCAAGGAGTTGAGATCCTTTCCAGATACAAGACTAAACTTGCTTGACAAGCTAGCATGAAGCTTGCGCTTTAAAAGGGGGTAGTTTAGAAAGGAAAAAAGTTTGGCCGGTAAGAGATGTCCCCTAGGAAAACCAAGGAGTTTTTGAAGGGAAAAACATCTACTGCGCGAATGACCAAACTTATCACAGAAAATGCACCTGATTTTATTCATGCAATCACGTTTATAATACCCGGAAAGGAGGCACCTGAAACAAACCTTAAGAGGGTTGGGCCTACAATGATAGGAGGAATTAGTGAAGATAGGAGAGTCCTGAGAAAGATATGAAATATCAAAATGAGGAGAATACAACTCCCTCTGCAATTCTATAGTCGGCATAACACTTTTAGACCTAGCATCATATACAGAGAGATGCATGGTAGAAAGCTGACCAAAAATGCCTTAGAAGTTCACCAGCAAAGGAGGAAACTGTACAATAAAATGGAGGCAGTACAGATCCAAATGCACCAAAAAAACCACCACCAAGAACTTAAACAGTGGAGTCTGAGGGGGCAAAAAACTCCCTCAAAATAGAGAGAAAAGGAAAGAGATAAGATTCGAAAAGAGAATAATAATCGAGCTATCAGAACTCGAGCGAACTGATGCTCAGGTTACAGCAAAGCGCTGAAACCAATCACTGACGGAATGGAGCCGCCGGTGGGAGAGAAAAAAAGTTGAAAGAAATAAACTTAGAAACACAAGCTGTGCCACAACACAGGAACTCCGACGACGCACACACAAGATACTGAATTGCACTACCAAGGACCCAACAACACACCCAGCGCACACTAAAGCAGTAATACTCACAGAATACAAAATCTAGTGAAAAATATGCTTTTACAAACCAATAAAGCAGTAATCTTCGTGGTGGAGATCAAAACAATAAAGCAGTAATCTTCGTCTAGAGTAAAATATGCTTTTTCGAGCTAGAGGAAGAAGAAGTGGAGATCAAACCAATAAAGCAGTAATCTTCGACTACTGTAAAATATGCATTTTAGAAATCGCACGCTACAAGAAAAGTAGGGATACTCACAGTGGGGGATAGGCGGCACCACCGGGAATAAACTCACAGAGTAAGGATGAAAAGGAGAGCGGTCGGAGAGAGGGTTCCACCGGAGGGAGGCACGAGACAGGGGGATTTACGGGATGACGCGCTCGACAGTGCTGGCTCGGGAGCCACTGTAGGCGGCGGGAACACCACCACAGGAAGCAAACGAGAAGAGCGCTCGACAGGGTGAAACCACTCCGATAGAGCCGATGATAGGGAGACGGCAGGGAGATAGCCGGAGGAGGGACGTGGATGCAGAGGGGCGAAACTTGCGGCGATAGGGAGGGGAGAAAACAAGGAGATGGGTCGAGAGAGGAGAGAGAGCTGACCAAGATTAATGAAGGGGAGGATGGTCGAAATGGAGAGGAGCCACCGGATCTGACTGGAGAAGGCCGTAGAAGATGACTGTTGAAAATCGTTTTTTAAATCGTCTTTTGGATCTCCACCAAAAGTTTTCCTAAGTGAATTCATTATAATCGTTTTTTAAATCGTCTTATGAACTTCATTATAATAGTAAATAAATTACACAAACAAGAATAAACAACATATGATGAATGAAATGTCCAACTTGATTAATCATGAATAATGTTTATTAGAAAATTATTAATTACATCTTATGTGATTGACTGTAGTGCACATTTATAATAGAAAAGTACTCGAGTTAGACGTAAACACGGTTAGGTTCAAGTAATGTGTTAGAGTGATTTAATTCAATAGTTAGTAGAGATTATTATGGTTGATAGAGTTGAATGGTGAATTGATTCGTAAGGTCGCAATGATTAAATTTATGCATAGGAAGCATTGATATGGAAAGATTGTAAGGACAGATCTTCATAATTATAATCTTTTTAGGTATTAAGGTAGGGAAAAGTGCATCACCGGTAGCCTTCCCTGATGAATTATGAGCGGAAGGAAAATTTCTAAATAAATAACAAGTATAACATGAGTAAAATATTGAAAGTTTTAATTAATTATATAAATTATGTAGCTACTACAACAACTAAATTGATGTTTGTTGCTGCTATTTTCTGTGTGGGAGCAAACAAATATTGTGAATTTTTTTGGATAAAATAAAAGAACTGACAATTTAGTTTTTGTCGATATTGATTCTGAAATCTGACTCGTTTGAACAGTGACAATCGCTCCGATTGACCTGCAAAAGTTTGAAACACAGGGGTTGGCCCCGGCAACAGACCCTCCGACATTCAAGTCAGAAATCAAAAATTTATGAGAGTTTTTTGTGGCAAAATATTGATTACTTGATTCCTGTGGAGGTCATGGGGTATTTATAGCCACTTTAGGGGCTGATTTCAAGATATTGATTTATCTCTATTTCCTGGTGTTTTGATAAAGTTGGTTATTCTCTTCTTCACGAAGAGATAGAGTCGGTTACTCTTTTCTTGATAAAGAGATAGAATTAGTTGACTTTCTTTTTAATGAAAGATAGATTTAGTTGTGGAGAGAGAATTAGGACTCTTCTCTTGATAAAAAGATAGGGTTTTTAAACCGTCTCTTATAGATAATTATGATTTTAAAGTGATAGTTTAGATAGCTATGAACTCTTTCATACTGGGCCGCTATGGCAACCTAGTATGGAAAATATGTTTTTTAGTTGTTGGGCTTAAAAGATGCCTGTTACCGCTAAATCTGGTGTGGGGGTAAACAGATAGTATTTGTGGATTCGTGAAAAACCTAAATAGCAAGCCTCTAACCTGTTCCGCCGGAGATTGACTGTTGACTCCCGCCGTTAACCTGCAAAAAGTGCGAGACACCGGGGTTGATCCCGGCGACGCACCCTCCGACGCTCAAGTCAGTAATCAGAAATGATTAAGAAAGAGCGTAAATTGAGAAAATACTGATTACCTCTTAATGGAGATGGATGGGGGGTATTTATAGGCGTCTTGGGGACTGGATTAGGAATGTAATTCCCGTGATTAGATAAGGAATATTCTCCTAGTAATCAGATAAGGAATGTAATCCCTAATTCCCAGTGAAAAGATAGATGTGAATCAGGGCCGTTGATTAAGATCTAATCAGGGACCTTGATTGTATCTTGCTGGATCGGGTGTGCAGCGGGTTGGAACCCGTACCCAGTTGACGTGGATCCGTTCATGGGTTATTGGGCTTTGAATAAAGACCCATTTCCCATTTCAGACCCGTTAGTAGGTGAAATTACCGTTTTACCCCTGAGCTTTAAGATTCGTGTCCGATGTGAACGGTCCCGATTTAATCCTATTTTTAGCCATATCACGAGCCCCCCACTCCCGAAGACTGAGTCTGATCAGCCTTTGAGGAGTAGTTTTACTGTTCTAATGGCGTACGGGATTTTATCGGTGTTCTTAAGGGAGTTTGGATCTTGTTCGGGGGTATAACGGTGTTATTCCGGGCTTGTAAAATACCCAAAAATATCCTCAGAATTTTCTAGATTTTTGGTGATTTTTCCAGATTTTTTTTGAATTTTTCCTCATTTTTTTGAATTTTTTATTCATTTTCCAAATTAAATAATTAATTATCAAAAATATTAAATAATTATTCTAATTAAATAATTATATTTTTCAGAATTTAAAATAATTTTTCTGAATTTATAATTATTTTTAGAATTTTTATTTAATTTTTTTCGATTTTTAAATATTTTTTCGGATTTTTAAATAATTAAAACAAATAAATAAATAAATAAAATATTACCTGGACACGTGGCGCGATCGTGTGCGTTGATCACGATCAAGCGGGCACGCATCGGGAGGAGGAAGAAGAAGCCATTTTTTGGGCGTAACAAGGTCGGTTCCGAGAACGCTCGGAAAAGGTGGCCGAAGTCCACGTGGACGACACGTGGCAGTCAAAGTTTGACTACTTTTTTTTTTTTTTCTCGTGCTGCTGTTCTTTCTTCTTCTCTCCTTCGTTTCTCTCTCCCTTCGTCTTCTCCATTTTTGAAGCGCCAGCGGCTCAAAGCGGAAATCGACGGGGGGAGCTCGTCTTCGAAGGTCGACAAGAAGGAGAGCTCGAGGCGCCCGCGATAGTTCGGCGAGGGAGTTGGAGTTCGGAGCTTTGACGAAGGAGACGGAGCTCGAGTTCGGAGCTCAGTCACGAGAGGAGCTTGCGATGGAGGAGGTCGGCGACTGAGCTTCGGCAGAGCTCAGTGATGACGGTGTCCGGTCGTGTCTCGTCTACGAGCTTGGCGGTGGAGTCGAGGTCGGGAGCTCGACGGAGGAGACGGAGCTCGAGTTCGGAGCTCAGTCGCGAGGCGGTTGGATGGCGAGCTCGAAGAGGAAGTGAGGGAGCTCTGGAGCTTTGCTGGTGCTCGTCGGCGTGGAGACGAGAGGAGGGCTCGAGCTCGGCGTCGGTGAACTCGACGAGGAGGAAGTGGAGCTTTGTGGTGGAGCTCGGAGTCGGTGAAGGTGATGGAGTTCGGCGCCGTTGTGAGCTCGTGAAGGGGGAGCTTAACAGTGGGATGAGCTCGAAATGGGCTCGAGATGGGTTCGAAGCTCAGTCGAGGAGCTTGGTGACCGTTGAGCTCGACGGAGGAGGAGAGCTTGGCGGAGCTTGATGGAGGTCGGAGTTGTCGATGTGGTGGTAGAGCTCGTCTGTTAGGAGAGCTCGACAGCTATGAAGGGAGAGCTCAAGAGGCTCGAGCTTAACAGTGGGTTCGGTGAGAAGGTCGAGCTCGGCGATGGCTAGCTCGACGAGGAGTTGGGTTCGAGCTCGGCATCGGCGAGGGTGGAGCTCGTGGTTCGGCCGTAGTGGTGGCGAGCTCGACGTTGAGGAGGCGATGCCGATGTTGGAGCTCGAAGCGGTGGAGAACTCGGCGTTTGGAGTTAGACGACGGAGGGGGTGCGTTCGGCTTTGAGCATGGAGCTTGGCCATGGAGAAGGAGGTCTCCGTTGGGTTTGCTTCGCATGGACGCTCGGTGAAGAAAGGAGCTGGTTTTTTTGGTTTTTGCTTGGGTTTTGGTGCCAAAATGGCTGAAGAAGAAGGGGAAGTGTGGGGTTGAAGGTTCGGGTCCTTATCGGATCCATACCCGACCCTATAGCCCCCCTTTTCTTTTTTGTGTTGTTTGTTTGGTTTCTTGTATATGAAAGCATTCGGCGAAGGGGTGCCGAGGTCCGATTTTTCCCCCCGTAACGAGGTCGGTTCCGAGAACGCTCGGCAGCTGGTGCCGAACTCGATTTTTCCCCCGTAACGAGGTCGGTTCCGAGAACGCTCGGCAGTTGGTGCCGAACTCGAATTTTCCCCCTATAACGGGGTCGGTTCCGAGAACGCTCGGCAGTTGGTGCCGAACTCGAATTTTCCCCCGTAATGGGGTCGGTTCCGAGAACGCTCGGCAGCTTGTGCTGAGCTTGAATTTTCCCCCGTAACGAGGTCGGTTCCGAGAACGCTCGGCAGTTGGTGCCGAACTCGAATTTTTCCCCGTAACGGGGTCGGTTCCGAGAACGCTCGGCAGTTGGTGCCGAGCTTGAATTTTCCCCCGTAACGAGGTCGGTTCCGAGAACGCTCGGCAGTTTGTGCCGAGCTTGAATTTTCCCCCGTAACGAGGTCGGTTCCGAGAACGCTCGGTAGCTTGTGCCGAACTCCAATTTTTCCCTGCAGAGTTCTTCTTGATGTTCCCGGTGCTACGAAGGTCGGCTCGGGGGGTACGTCCCCTTGTTTCGAAGCTAATCCGAAGATCTACAACTTCTCTTCAGGAGTGAGATGAAGATTCACCCTCATTCATGGTCAAAATAGCCAGAGAATATCCTTGTATACATGAGGTTGAGGAGAGTTTTCGATGTTCCCGGTGCTACGGAGGTCGGCTCGGGGCGTACGACCCCTTGTTTCGAAGCTAATCCGAAGATCTACAACTTCTCTTCAGGAGTGAGATGAAGATTCACCCTCCTTCATGGTCAAAATAGCCCCGCAACATCCTTGTCTTCATGAAGTTGAGGAGTGTTTTGGTCGTGGGGGTTTTGGAAGAGGAGCTCCACTCCTAGGGGCGGAGAAGCTGTGCTGGGAAAACCCTTGTGCCAGGAAGACCCTTGTGTGGTAGGGTAAAAATGGCTTGGGGCCCAACCAGGGCCCAGTACAGCTCTCACTCAAAAACAGGAAAAACAACAATCTGGCTCGGCTTCGAGCCACTACAGGGTCGGCGCCGAACCTCAAGTTCACCCCCGCTGAACTGGTCTCCTCGTATCCGACGAGCATCGATGGCCCTCGGCCTCCGATCCACGACAGCCCTCCGGGCCGTCCGCCCATCCTGGTGTAGAATGAAGATGACCTGGCACAACCTAGGCCACCAGATTCTCCCAGGAGCACAGGAGCCCCATGATCCGCCATGTCAGCTCCAAATACCACCAAGGGCTTTGCCACGTCAGCCCTATACCACTCCTGGTACTACCACGTCAGCCCTAAACCCCCTGGGCCTTCTGCCACATCAGGCCCATGGGCTTTCGGGTTCAGACCCGGCCCCCAAGCGGATCCAAACCTGGTTGGAATTCTCTATAAATACTAGACCCTCACCCACCTTTTCAGGTAACCAATCTTTTGCCACCTAAATTCTCCTAGTTATTGCTACTCTCTCACAGAGACTGACTAGATCATCGGAGGGTCCGCCGCCGGGATAAACCCCTGTGTTTCAGGACCGTCTGTAGGTACACAAGACCTCGGATCCGAACCCTCTGATCCGAGCCCAGACATCCACCTCACTCCGAGCCCGTCGCAGGTACCGCCCGGTCAGCCGAGGGTCGTCTGACAAGCAGCTTTATCCTTTAATACAAATCGAGTCCGAACTCACACCTGGTGCATCCACACGTCTCCCAGAAACAAACCGCATCAGGTTGGCGCCGTCTGTGGGAAACTGCTTCAGAAGCCGACCCGAGCCCGACCATCAAGGGACCTCGACAGCCGAACTCTCATGGCCTCCAAGGGCAAGGGGGCTGCTTCCTCCGTCAACCGACGGGACTCGCCCCCACCAACTGCTAACGCTGGGCCACGCATTTCCAAACACGGGGCTCCCCATCAGGGGGCCCAAAAGAGCGTCACCCATCGAGTCCAGCCCGACCTACGGGGGATAATCGTCAACCGACAGGTTAGCCGCAGCAGGGGAAGGGCCGCTTCCAACCCGGCCCCGAACCATCCAAGACCGCCACCCGAGGGACAGAGGCCAGCGCTCAGCCGCATCGGAAGGCAACCTTCAGACCGACCAAATAGGGTCAAGGGAGCCCCCGTCACTCACAAGGAGTTCCAGGACTTTCGAAGAGAAATTCTTGGGGCTCTCCGATGGGCCCCCAGGGAGGAAGCCCTCCATTCCCAAACCGGGTCGGACACCGAGGCTAGCGTGTCCCGCCCGTCAACAATCCAGCCAGAGGACGATGGCGTACTCCTAAGGCGCCTCCAAGAAATGGAGGATCTTCTCGATCACATAGGAGACGGCGACCAACGAGCGGCTCAGGGGTACAGACCTGTCCGTCCTCCCTTCTCCGCCCCCATCCTCCAAGCGGTAATACCCAGGAATTTCCGACCGCCTCAGTTCGAGACCTACGATGGCGAGGGAGATCCTGCTGATCACATGGAAGGTTTCAAAACCCTCATGATGATTCACAGCGCCTCGGATCCCCTGCTGTGCCGAGCCTTCCCTGCCACCCTTCGGGGTCCGGCTCGTGAATGGTTCTCGAAGCTCACCCCCGGCTCCATTTACTCCTTCGACCAACTAGAGGGCAATTTTCTTGCCCACTTTGTCACCAGTCGGAAGGCCGAAAGGACCAGCGCCTCTTTACTTGGGCTCAGACAGATAGAGGGGGAGTCACTTAGAGTGTTCATCCAGAGATTTACCGCAGAAGCAAGGTCGGTCTCCTCCCTTGATCCAGGCGTCGCCTTCGCGGCATTTCGGCACAACGTCCGTCATGGACAACTGAAGGCTTCTCTGGCGAAGAGACCCCCCGTCGACTTTCCTGACCTCGCCAACAGGGTCGAGAAATACATTAGGGCAGAAGAGGCCCTTAACCCCGAAGATGCCAGGGAGGCCACCGGGAAGGGGAAACGGAAGGCCGAAGAAGTCGAACCTTCAAAGAAAGCTCCGAGGGACGCGGGGGCCATAAAGAAGGTCCCGCCGGTCCCCCGCTTCGAGAGGTACACTCCCTTAACACATAATGTATCCGCCATCCTCTTAGAAATCGAAGACAAAGGCATTGTCCGACTACCTCCCCGACCTAACAACAACAAGAATCGAGATCAGCGCTTCTACTGCCGCTTCCACAGAGATCATGGGCACGAAACCGACCAATGCCGGGCCCTGAAAGACGAAATTGAGGAACTCATCTCAAGAGGGTTCCTCCGAGAATTCACCCGAGAAGTCCCACGGGATCGGCGAGATGCTAGGAACCGGAGGCTCTCGCCTCCGAACCCTACTCCGAACCGCATCCAGGGTCGGGATCCCAAGTTCGAGGGAGCCGCGGATACACCATTCATCTTGCACTGTGTCCACGGAGGACCAATGGGGGGAGAATCAAATACTTCCCAAAAAGCCTTCGTCCGAGAGGTGAATGCTGTCCAAGACAACCCCTCACCCAAGCTGCAACCGATGCCGGTCTCCTTCTCAGGAGAGGACCTCGAAGGCGTTCGCCTACCCCACTGCGATGCCCTCGTAATTAGCCTCCACATGGCTAATTGTGAGGTTCGCCGAATCCTCGTTGACAACGGCAGCTCAGTTAATATTCTTTTCCTCGAAGCCTTCGAGAATCTCAAATTACCTAGAGGCAAACTCAAGCCGGCCGGATACACCTTGCATGGGTTCTCTGGTGTCCCTGTCGTGATAGAAGGGATTGTTACCCTCGACGTTACCGCGGGATCGGCTCCTGTCAAGAGGACCGAGTCTATGGACTTCATGGTGGTCAACGTCAAGGCGGCTTACAACGCCATACTCGGCCGACCCGGACTATGCTCCCTCCAAGAGGTGCCTTCGGCTTACCATCTGAAACTTAAATTTCCCACCCCGCAAGGAGTCGGCATCGTCCGAGGCAGCCAAGAAGCAGCGCGATCGTGCTACATGACCACTATCGGGGGAGGTGTGTTCCCCCTCGACGCCGTCGAACTCGAACCGGAAAGGGATGACCCTGCTCCCGGACCTACCGTCGAGCTGGAGGAATTCCCATTCGACGCCGAGCACCTAATGAATTTCCTTGAGGGACGAACATAAGTTCTAGCTTGGCTAAAAGTAAATCTTTTGTAAGCTTTCATGTGTAAAGGGCTGTTTTAGCGGCCCTCCCTATCTTATACAAAAGAAATCTCTTTTTATCATACTCTAAACGCCTCGGCAGATCCGACCTGATACCGGACAAGGGGATCGGCACTCGAGTCTTCACTCCGGTATCGTCCCCGACGCCTCGGTAGGTCCGACTCGGCCTCAGGCCCAGGAGACTTCACAACATCCCACGCCGATCCCTCACAGACCGACAGGGCCGAACCACACTCCCTTCATCATTCATTACACTATCGGCCAGAGCAAAGAGTGAAAAGAATTCCTTATTCATACTCCTTTATTGGGTTCTAAGAAAACAAACAAAGACCGTTACAGAAACACTCCACTCATCTCAAACTGAAGGAAGCCGCCATCTCAGGGCCCCTCGGGTCCGACGAATGGTGGGATCACTCCGACCGAACGACTTGGAGCTCTCTCTTTGTCATGATGGTCCTTCGGTTCGGCCACGGTCGACACACCGGCCACGGAGCTCTGGGCATCAACGGGTCGCATGCGCTCCAATAGCAGCAGCGCAGAGGGAACCCCCTCCGCTCGCCGACCCCCCGAGGAAGATGTCGAGACACCCAGCATCGTTCGGTAACGGTGTATCTCCATCTCCTTCTCCACTATCACATCGCGAAGTAGCTTCTCAGAGGAGGGCCTCTGCACCGAGGAACTCGACATAGTATATCCGAGTCCGAGACCCACGAGTTCCCGATCCACCATCGCCCTCCTCAGCCGGCTCGCCTCCTCACTGAGGGCTTCAGACTTGTTCCTGTAATAATTAAAGGCCGCATCAATGTCACGGGCCCCCTTACGGTACCGAACCAAAGTGGCCTCCAAGGCCTCAACCTTGCTCCAGAGCCACGCCACGTCGGAACGACGGGGGTCCACCTCGGGAAGGGAAGCCACAACCTACAAGAGAACCAGCCAACTCAACACACATAAGCAAGGAGGTTCGGAAATATCCGAGGTCAAAACACTTGGCCGGTCAAAAATCCTTTTTATAAATTGAGTTGCTTCTTACAAAAAATGTGGTGGCCAGTCCGCGGAAGGAAAATACAATCGAGAGAGGGAAAAAGAAAGATAAAACTATACAACTTGTTTTCCCACCTCAGCATCGGCAGACGGGTCCACAGGGGGGTCGGCAGACAGGTCAAGAGCAGGCCCTTCTTCGCCAGGGGTCTTCGGTGTCCCCTCGACCTCCATGTCATACTCGAAGTTGGACAGGTCGACGGTCGGGTAGAAGTGCCTCACATGACTGAGGGCCTTCGCGTAACACTCATCCTGGGCCTTAATCACCATCAGCTGACCCGCATTCGTCAGCTCTTCCCTCTCCTTGGCGAACGCAGCCATCAACTCCTCCTTCTCCTTGGCGAACTTCTTCTTCAAGGAGACCACCCTCTTCCCCCACTCCGCATCCTTGGCCTCGAGCTCGAGCTTCATCTGCTGCTCCCTCTTGTGCGAGCCCTCGAGCTCGATCCGCATCTCCTTCATCTCCCGCTCGCTCTTATCTGCCCGAGCTCGCTCTTGTGCCAGGGACGCTTCGTAGAGGTTCTTTACGTTATCCCCCTGCATACAAGCCTGCGACCGATAAGCGCAGATAAGAAAAAGACTCCCGCAGTAAAATTAACAAGGGGGATAGGGTTGACGAGCTTACCAGCACGGTGGCCTGCGCCAGGCGCGTGAACGCCACCTCCACGGGCTCGCTCTCCATCTCCTTACGGTCGCGAGGGGTTGCCAACTTCTCTGCCACCTCCACGGCCTGGGCCTCCTCGGTCAGACAGTCCCCCATCCGAACCGACCAATCCGGTGCCCACCGTTGCCGCAACATCTCCACCACCGGGTCCTCTTCCTCAGCCTTGACCAAGGGACCTTTCCCCTTGTCAAGATCGGATGCCTTCGCTTGGCCCTGGCCCCTCGAAGTAGCCGCCCCCTTGCCCGTCTCCGAGTGAGTCCTCTTGGTCCTCAGCTCGAGCTGGGCCTCCGAGATGGCTAGAGACGCCTCCTTTGGCCTCTTCGTCGCCTCCACCTTCTTCTCGGCCTTTTCCTTCCTCATGGCGAGCCTCTCTGCCTTGATTGATTCGGGATCCATATCTGCAAGAAGATCCAGTAAGAACAATGAGCACGGAGGAACAACAAAGTCAAAAGAAAGAAACAACTACATACACAAAACTGCCAGGCTCAGTCCGACGCTCGCCAGATGACTCTCCGTCACCTTCGCCCAATTGATGCTGTACGACAGGCGGAGGCGCTCTACAAACCTCCACTCCTCAGCTGACAGGTCCCTCGGCCTCGGCGGTTGATGGCTCGGCTTGGAGTGGTTCCATCGAGTGGGAATGTTCCAAGGTTCCTCACTCCGGATCACCAGATATTTCTTCTTCCAATCCTTGATGGAGTCCGGGTGACCGTGGACCACCTTTCCCTTACTCCGGGGCGAGATGTAGTAAACACCCTCAGTCGCCGAGCTGATCATCAACATCGCTCGGAACACATTCAGCCGTAGGGGTATCTTCTGCTCCTCGCACATCAGCACGAAGCAGATGATCTGCTTCCAGGAGTTCGGCCCGTACTGCATCGGCGCCAAGGATGCCCAGTTCAGCACCTCGCGAACGAACGGGTGCACTGGCAGCCTCAGTCCAGAGATGAATGCATCCACGGGGAAGACGCAATACCAATCAGGTAGGGGATCGGTCGGTCGAAGAGTAGAGCTCGGCAACATAAGCTCGTAGCTGGACCCTATGTGGTACGCCAGCTGCAAAGCCTCCAAGTCACCTGCCTCCAGAACGGTCGGAAGTGTGTCCATTATCACCCTCTTCCGGCTCGGCGACGACAGCTGGACCCCAAACAGCTCCATATCCGAAAGATCGTCGGGGTACCGATGGAACGGCTTAGGTTGTACGGGCGACCCTGTCATCAAGTTACGATAAACAGGCGCCTGGCTCGAACCCCCTACCCTCGACCCCTTCTTCTTCGGGGCCCTCTTCTTCTTGGTTCGTTTCGGCGAGGGGGTAGATAATCTCCCCAGACCGGTCGGTATGGAACTCGAGCCCACACCCTGACCTCCTACATGAGCCCCTTCGGCTTCACCCCCTTCGGGGCCACCCTCCTCTCCAGAAGCCAACCCCAGAATCTGGACTTCGGCGGAACTACCGCCCCCCTCCTCAGATTCGCTGCTCTCCACCACAAAAAGCCTCCGAGATCGCAACGGCTTCACATTATACACTTGCTGCTCCTCGCCTACCGGCTCCTCCCACGAGATCGAATCGGAAAGCTCCACATTATGCACAGACTCCCCCTCAAGAACAGGCTCCTCCCACGAAGTTGATTTGGAGGCGGGTTTCACTTCCCCCCCAGACGTCGATGCTGACGAGCCAGACTGAGCCCTGTCCATCTGTGCCTAAACTAAACAGACTTACCAACTAACCTGGGGTCGCTTCGGAAGAACGAGCCTGGTGCAGCAAACGGTAGGGACGAGCGCTGAAGTGTTGGAAGATTTTTTGAAAGAGAAAGAAGCGAGAAAGAAGTGGGCGACAGGGGGAGAGGAGGGACATTTATAGAGGATGGAAACGACTCCTCGATTTCCGCAGTTACTGTTCACCGATTGACGTGCAACTGCCGCCTGGAAAATCGCACCACGTCCTCAAAACGTGCGCTGATGACGTCACCCAGTGCCAGGCTGGCAGTCAAGCACAGGGGTCGGTTCGGATGGAGTGCTCGGCGGAGAAAACATTTTACTTAAGATTTAAGGCTCCAGGGTTCGGTCGGCTCACCTCTCACCCGCGAACAACTCGGGGCTTACGGCCTCGGCAGCCGAAACCCCGAATTGTTCCCGGGTGGGAGAAAAGCCACCATCGCCTATGCCCCGGGCTCCAGGGCTCGGTCGGCTCCCTTCTCACCCGCGAGCAGCATGGGGCTTACAGCCTCGGCAGCCGAAATCCCAAACTGTTCGAGGGTGGGAGAAAAGCCACCATCGCCTGGGACCCTATCGGAAAACAGATCGGCCCACCTCCAATCGGAGACGACCCATCTGTCCGAGGCTCCTCAGCCCCAGGGTCGGAATTCGGTTGATACCCCTCTCGCCCTGATCTCCCCTAGATCTGGCTACCGAATCAAGGCCATCAGATCCAAGAGAAGATCCGGGCGACAGAGTCACCACCTCTCCGACACTACCAGGGTTAAAATTTTGCAAGAGACAGGCGTCCGCCGAAGCAGACACCTCTGATGGCCAGTGGACCACCCTTGCTGTGATCAAACCTGCTAAGGGGAGAGGGGTATTTATAGCCTCCCCCATAGGCCTGCCATTATGACATTGGAAAAGCCAACCGACGGAAGCTCATACGCCACATGCATTTATTTAGGCGGCGCCATTAATGCCCCTAGGAAATTGGAACATCGCACAGATTCCGGAGCGCCTTCAATGCTCCGCGAAGACAGCGGACCACTCCGCTCAAACCTTCTAAGCCACCACGGCTCGCCATCACCCTTGCCGACCCATAATCCCTTGCCAGCTCGAGGTTCGCTCTAACATCAGGGCAATCTTCTCCGGAAGACTCAACGGCTTGCCATCACCCTTGCCGACCCATAATCCCTCGCCAGCTTGGGGTCCGGTCGAGCACCAGGGTAGTCTTCTCAGGAAGGCTTAACGGCTCGCCATCACCCTCACCGGCTCGAGGTCCGCTCTAACATCAGGGCAACCAACCCTCGCCAGCTCGAGGTTCGCTCTAACATCAGGGCAATCTTCTCCGGAAGACTCAACGACTCGCCATCACCCTTGCCGACCCATAATTCCTCGCCAGCTCGAGGCCCGGTCGAGCACCAGGGTAGTCTTCTCAGGAAGGCTCAACGGCTCGCCATCACCCTCGCCGGCTCGAGGTCCGCTCTAACATCAGGGCAACCAACCCTCACCAGCTCGAGGTTCGCTCTAACACCAGGGCAATCTTCTCCGGAAGACTCAACGGCTCGCCATCACCCTTGCTGACCAATAATCCCTCGCCAGCTCGAGGTCCGGTCGAGCACCAGGGTAGTCTTCTCAGGAAGGCTCAACGGCTTGCCATCACCCTCGCCGGCTCGAGGTCCGCTCTAACATCAGGACAACCAACCCTCGCCAGCTCGAGGTTTGCTCTAACATCAGGGCAATCTTCTCCGGAAGACTCAACGGCTCACCATCACCCTTGCCGACCCATAATCCCTCGCCCGCTCGAGGTCCGGTCGAGCACCAGGGTAGTCTTCTCAAGAAGGCTCAACGGCTCGCCATCACCCTCGCCGGCTCGAGGACCGGTCTAGCACCAGGGTAGTCTTCTCCGGAAGACTCAACGGCTCGCCATCGCCCTTGCTGACCCATAATCCCTCGAAAGCTCGAGGTCCGGTCTAGCACCAGGGTAATCTTCTCAGGAAGTTTCAACGGCTCGCCATCACCCTTGCCGACCCTTAAACCCTCGCCAGCTCAAGGCTCGCTCTAAACATCAGGATAACCATCCCTCGCCAGCTCGAGGCTCGCTCTAACATCAGGGCAATCAACCCTCGCCGGCTCGAGGCTCACTCCAACATCAGGGCAACCCCCTCAGGAAGGCCCAGCGATTCGCTATCCCATTTCTACAACCATAAACACTCCTCCACGGCTAGCTCTCGCACCCCCGCAGGAGTGGGGGGCTTGTGTGGTAGGGTAAAAATGGCTTGGGGCCCAACCAGGGCCCAGTACAGCTCTCACTCAAAAACAGGAAAAACAACAATCTGGCTCGGCTTCGAGCCACTACAGGGTCGGCGCCGAACCTCAAGTTCACCCCCGCTGAACTGGTCTCCTCGTATCCGACGAGGCCATCGGCCTCCGATCCACGACAGCCCTCCGGGCCGTCCGCCCATCCTGGTGTAGAATGAAGATGACCTGGCACAACCTCGGCCACCAGATTCTCCTAGGAGCACAGGAGCCCCATGATCCGCCATGTCAGCTCCAAATACCACCAAGGGCTTTGCCACGTCAGTCCTATTCCACTCCTGGTACTGCCACGTCAGCCCTAAACCCCCTGGGCCTTCTGCCACGTCAGGCCCATGGGCTTTCGGGTTCAGACCCGGCCCCCATGCAGATCCAAACCTGATTGGAATTCTCTATAAATACTAGAACCTCACCCACCTTTTCAGGTAACCAATCTTTTGCCACCTAAATTCTCCTAGTTATTGCTACTCTCTCACAGAGACTGGCTAGATCGTCGGAGGGTCCGCCGCCGGGATAAACCCTGGTGTTTCAGGACCGTCTGCAGGTACACAAGACCTCGGATCCGAACCCTCTGATCCGAGCCCAGACATCCACCTCACTCCGAGCCTGTCGCAGGTACCGCCCAGTCAGCCGAGGGTCGTCTGACAAGCAGCTTTCTCCTTCAATACAAATCGAGTCCGAACTCACACCTGGTGCATCCACACGTCTCCCAGAAACAAACCGCATCACCTTGTAAGAGCCGTGGGAAGACCCATCCTTTGAGGTGAGCAAAACGAAGAGCTTGTCTTTAGGAGGGAGCCATTTGGAAGACAGGTTTGAGGAGCAACTCTAGGAGAGAGTTGTGAGCTCCGATCTTGTTGAGAAGAGGTCCGCTTCGGAGGCGAGCGGAGCAAAGAGCTCGGATCTGGAAGAGAGCTTTTTGTGAGACAAGTGTGAGGGAGAACTCTAGGAGAGAGTTGTGCTCCAAACTTGTTCGAGGAGAGGTCCGTCTCGGAGGCGAGCGGAGCAAAGAGCTCGGATCTCGAAGAGAGCTATTTGTGAGACAAGTGTGAGGGGGAACTCTAGGAGAGAGTTGTGCTCCAAACTTGTTCGAGGAGAGGTCCGTCTGGGAGACGAGCGGAGTGAAGAGCTCGACTCTGGGAGAGAGCCCTTTGTGAGACGAGTGTGAGGAGCAACTCTAGGAGAGAGTGGTGAGCTCCGAACTCGTTGAGAAGAGGTCCGCTTTTGGAGGCGAGCGGAGCGAAGAGCTTGACTCTAGGAGAGAGCTATTTGTGAGACGAGCTTGAGGAGCGACCCAAGGAGAGAGTGGTGAGCTCCAAACTCGTTATTTAAGTGAGGGAATCAACGGTTGTGGGAGCAATTCTGAATGGCGAACCACTTCTAACCTGCTTAAGAGCAAGTTATTCGAAGCAGAATCGAACCAAGTGTTGGACTCCGGAACCATCGTTAGAGTTATTCAACGGTTGTGGGAGCAATTCCGAATGGCAAACCACTTCTAACCCGCTTAAGAGCAAGTTATTCGAAGCAGAATCGAACCAAGTGTTGGACTCCGGAACCATCGGTAGAGTTGTTCAACGGTTGTGGGAGCAATTCCGAATGGCGAACCACTTCTAACCCGATTAAGAGCAAGTTATTCGAAGCAGAATCGAACCAAGTGTTGGACTCCGGAACCATTGTTAGAGTTATTCAACGGTTATGGGAGCAATTCCGAATGGTGAAACACTTCTAACCCGCTTAAGAGCAAGTTATTGGAAGCAGAATCGAACCAAGTGTTGGACTCCGGAACCATCGTTAGAGTTTAGTGAGTTGCGGGAGGAGCCATGTAGAAGAAGCTGGACTCCGAAATCACCATTTAACGAGTCGTGACTCAGAGAGATTGAGATGAAGCAAGAGCAACAATTTCCAATTAAAAAATGTAAAGTTTTATTGAAATAAACTAAGTGGCTGCTTCAATAGGGCGAGCCATTATTACATGCTATTGGCCGGGTTACAAGCATCGGCCTTATTGAAAATCAAAATCCTACTTCTACGATAAGGTGAAGACCTCTTGGGAGGAGTTGGGAGGTTCTGAGTCTTGAAGCTCAGCGAGCCTTTCTGTTCGTTTGTTGGTTCCTCAGAGGAGAAGCTCGGCCCCCTCTTTTTGGATGAACTTGGTCAGGTGTCCCCGCTGTACGAGTTCTTCGATCTCCTCCTTGAGAGCCCGACAATCATCCGTGTCGTGGCCGTGGTCCCTGTGAAAGCGGCACCACTTATCTTTGTCCCTCTTCTTGCCAGGGGTATTCATTCTAGGGGGAGCGCAGAGTAGTCCTTCCTTATCCACCTCCATAAGAACTTCTGATATATTAGCAATGAGGGGGGTGAACTTCTCAAAACGTGGAGTCGAACGGCGCTGGCCATTACTGTCCTGCTGGGATTTTTGGGACCCCTCTTCACTTGTGTTCTTCCGTTTGTTCCCGGAAGATGCCTCCTCCAGAGCAAGGGGTTCGAGGGCTTCTTCGGCCCGAATGTACTTTTCACACCTGAGAAGGAGGTCGGCAAAGTTCTGTGGAGGCTTCTTAGCAAGAGAGGAACAGAGGCTGGAATTGAAGACATTGGATTGGAAGGCGGCCGTTGCGACGGATTGGTCGAGGGAAGCTATAGACCTGGCTTCAGCTGTGAACCTCTTCACATAGTCTCTCAACTTCTCACGCTTCTTCTGGTTAAGGTAGAGTAGCGAAATGCTGGTCTTTTCAGTTCGGCGACTACTCACGAAGTGGGTGACGAAGAGGGTCTCGAACTGTTCGAATGAGAATATCGAGGATGGGGCAAGGCGAGAGTACCATTCTCGAGCCGGACCCTTGAGAGTTGCGGGGAAGGTCTTGCATAGCAGGGCATCGGAAGCTTGATGGATGAGCATGAGAGTCTTGAAGCTCTCAATGTGGTCAACGGGGTCAGTTTCCCCGGAGTAGGTCTCGAATTGAGGAGTTTTAAAGCCGATTGGCACTGGCGCATCCATTATGGTTCGGGAAAAAGGAGGTCGGCTTGGACAGAGGGTCCTGCCCCTCTATTCCTCTCCCCGGTTGATCCGGCCAATGCGCCTCTCCGTCTCGTGGAGACGGCAGTAGAGGGCATCGTCCCTCCGACTGTAGTCGAACGAGCCTCTGGACTCGTGTTCGTAGGAAGGGGAGCGAGGACTGTGGCGATGGTAACCCCGGGAACGGCGAGGGCTAGGAGTATGTTGCCGGTGGTGAGGACTCTGGACCCACGGGGGTGTAGCATCCCGTTGGGCATTGTAGTTATGAGGACGGAGGTTGAGAGCCTGTTGTACCATTGCTTGGAATTGTTGGAACTCGGCACGGGTGATGGGTGCCTCATCGTTCCTTGGGTGTTGCCGATCGGCGGGGAAACGATGTCTTCTTCTGTAATGCTCGGGGGACTCCCTCCTTCCCCTTCGGACAGGGGATCTTCTGTAGTCACGGCGGTGAGGGGATCGCTCACCTGGACGTTGTTGGCGGGAGGCTCCCTCTCGGGCCCGCTTCTCGTCCAGACGGTGGCGTAAGTCCTCCACCTTCTGCCGTTTTTGAGGATTGTGAGAGGCCATGGAATCCGTAGAGGCTTTGTGTATGGAGACGCGGTCTTGATGGAGAGGTTGCTTCATGCGGGAGCCCTCGCACCGGCATTCTGAGGACCGGTGGGACCCTTGGGGGGTTCCTTGTAATATCCCGGATGGATATTACCGTATATAAATTGATATTTTATTATTATTTTATTATTATTTTGTTTTAATTCCAAAATTAAATTATTTTGGTGATTTTCACCCGGTTTGTTCATAGACAATATCTGTATCCAGATATCGGTCAGTATATATCCGTATTGTATCAAATTGATATCGTGATCTTCCGAACTAATAATAAAATTTATTTTATTATTATTTCCAAGATTTAATTATTTTTATGCGGATTATGCGAAGATTTTCCGGTATACAGACATATATGCGCACGTCCGAGTAGTATGTCGATTAGTGCATTATACGAATTGTGTGTTGTGTATTTTTGGACTAGGTGTTTATCTTGTTATAACAACCTAATTAGAGGGTTAGGGTTTGATTAGGAGGCTTAATCTAGGGTTTTTGTATGCATGAGAAGCCTAAGTAAAAACCCTTACTAGAAAACTTCTCCTCCACATCAACCTCCACCACATAACACCTCCCTCCACCTCACCCCTATTCTCCCTAAGGTATGGCCGGCCCATATAATAAGGAGGGGCCTTTTTGCACTTGTGTGCATGCACATTTGCACTTTCCCCCATTTTCTCCACCTATAAATAACCCTTCATTCTCCTCCTTCTCTCATTTTAGAAAACAAAAGAAAGCAAGAAAGAAAGAAAGAAAGGAAAGGAAAAGAAAGAGAGAACAAAAAAATAACTTGAGAGTTTTGTTTTGTAGGTTGATTAGAAGCTTTCTAAAAGCTAGGGGAAGGAGAAGGTTAATGATGAACACATTATTATTCACTTTTTAAGAGCAATAATCTTAATATAATTAGACATTTAAAAGCTCTATATGCGGTATTTATGCTTCTTTTCTCTTTCTCTGCAGGAAACAGCCTATAAACAGCAAAACGAAGCAAATTCAGGATGATACACAGGAAACTGAAGAGGCAGTCGACTGGTCATGATGATAGGCGACTGGACAGAGGAAATCAAGTTTTACACAGCTGCTCGACCAAGTCGACTGTTCCCAAAACATCAGTCGACTGGGCGGATGAATCATGAAAATACTGAAGTCTCGACACAGTCGACTTACTCCCAAGGATAGTCGACTGATAGGCGGCGGAGTACACAGATCAGATATTCGAAGATTCACCTGCATCTAATTTCACATCTATTTGAATCCAGATTTAGGCAAATCAAATCTAGAGACTGGGGGTTTCCAAGTGGACGTGGTAAACAGATAAGGAAGGAAAGGAGAAAAGAGAAAGATATTAATCATCAAATCAAATAAAGAAGGACCTTCCTGAAAAAGTGGAAACCCTAATTCTCAGCCGTACTCTATAAATATCAGAAGAGAACGACTCCATCGGATCATCAGATCTATCTCGTGGACACAACTTAATCAGAGAGTTCCCAATCATCAAGTCATCAACCCAAGCATCACTCCATCAACATCGAAGAAGGAGAAAGAAGATCCAGCAACCAGAAGGCAGTCGACTGTGTGACAGCCAGTCGACCATATTGCCGGAATCCATTAGTTTATTTCTTCTTCTCTCTTTATTCTTTTTATGTTGATCATGTATTCAAACTTGTTAAGCAATAAAGTTATTATTATGTGGAACTAATTTCATAGTTGGGTAGATCGAAACCGTAGTTATGTAGTGCTATATTCTTCTGAGATCTTCTAATTACTTATTGATTGAATCTGGTTGAATTGACATAGATTAATAATCATCAAACTTGGATCTTGAAGTCTGAGAGCAGTCGACTGAGGTGAGAGACAGTCGACTGACATACAGCACGTGAGAATATCAAGTTTATGTTATCATTTATCTAAATCTGTTATATGAAGCATATTGAGACGACCGAATCTCGTGCCCATAATTTGTAACAAAGGAATCTTTAGGGGTTCTTGGTTCAATCAACTTAGAGGATCTAGATCTGATACCAATTTCTAGAACTTTAAGTGTTTGTTCGTTTCCACTGTTTTTATGTTTTCTCTAAGTATAACTTAGTAGATACCCTGCTAGATACTTATGGAAAGAAACGAATTAGAGTAGATACCATGCCTAATTCTTGGCTTAGGGAAACAATACTTTAAGGAGTAGATACCATGCCCTTGAAGTGAACAACATGAGTAATTGGAAGTAAATTCAGAAGGTGACTTAGCATTACTAACTATTGGTGGAGATCAACAACCCAACTATTCAAGAGATATTGTGATCCAAACTCATCTTTCTTAGTTTAATCTTTTTAATTCTTTTAGACTTCTACAACAACCCTTCATCATTTATTATTAGTTTTATTGATTAGTAAGTTGAAGTCTACAATCTCTGTGGGATCGACCCTTGCTATTACTACGATTCGATTCGTGCACTTGCGAGGTTTTATAATTTGTGTCTAGTTAGTCTATTTAATTAGGTAGCTAGATTCCAACAACAGTTAACTAGCTAGTTCTTCCATCAAAGAAAGAAACAAGGTGGGGGTTTCTTCACTTCTTTGATTTCTTTCTTTGTTTGTTTGTTGTTTGTATGGTTTGACTTCTTCTTCTCATCCTCTTGTTTTGTTTTCTTTGAGTTTTGTTGGGTGTATTGTTGTAGTAAGAAGTAAGAGTAAAAAGTAGTAGTAGTAACTACTAGCTTATAAAGATCATAGCTTTATTATTGTAGTTGTTGTTTGTATGTTATTGGACTAAAGAAACTTACATATTGCATAATGTTGGACATACAACCATGGTTGGTTGTAGGACTTGATTCACATAAGCATATGAACTTCATTTTACAACCATTGTGGGTTGTAGGACTCTTTATGAAACTTGGACTAATAAGAACATATGTTCTAATAAAAAAAAAGATATTTCCTTGTAAACACTAGTTGTAGAATTAATTAAAAAGATCTCTCTTTTATTTTAATCACTAGTTGTAATTAATTAAAAAGATCTTTCTTTTATTTTAATCACTAGTTGTAATTAATTAAAAAGATCTTTCTTTTATTTTAATCACTAGTTGTAATTAATTAAAAAGATCTTTCTTTTTATTTTAATCACTAGTTGTAGCTAATTAAAAAGATCTTTCTTTTTATTTTAATCACTAGTTGTAGCTAATTAAAAAGGTCTTTTCTTTTGTAAAGTAAAGTAAAATAAAATAATCTTTTCTTTATCACTAGTAATAAATAAGGTTAGTAAGCAACTAAGTAGTAGTATGCTAAATAATAAGTAGTAGTATGTAATAAAATGAAGTAGTAGTAGTAATAGATAGTTGTATGTTGTGATTTTATTGTGAATAAAGTAGTAGTAATAGATAGTTGTATGTTGTGATTTGTTGTGAATAAAGTAGTAGTAGTAATAAGTTATATGAGGTGTTCTTGATAAGAATGAAGTAGTAGTAGTAGTAGATAATTGTGAATTATGTTTTGATTAAAATAGGAGTAGTAGTAGTAGTAAAGTGTTGTAGGATTGCTTCTAAAAATATTTAGAAGCAATATTCATGCTTCTAACGTTGTAGGATCTTTTCTAAAAATGATTAGAAGCCATTTTTATGCTACTTATGTTGTAGGATCATTTCTAAAAATAATTAGAAGCCATATCCATGCTTAGTTAGTTGTAGGATTGCTTTTAAAAATATCCTACCATGTTTACCATGCTTAGTTAGTTGTAGCTTTGCTTCTAAAAATAATTAGAAGTCATATCCATGCTTAGTTAGTTGTAGGATTGCTTTTAAAAATATCCTACCATGTTTACCATGCTTAGTTAGTTGTAGCTTTGCTTCTAAAAATAATTAGAAGCCATATCCATGCTTAGTTAGTTGTAGGATTGCTTTTAAAAATATCCTACCATGTTTACCATGCTTAGTTAGTTGTAGCTTTGCTTCTAAAAATAATTAGAAGCCATATCCATGCTTAGTTAGTTGTAGGATTGCTTTTAAAAATATCCTACCATGTTTACCATGCTTAGTTAGTTGTAGCTTTGCTTCTAAAAAAATAATTAGAAGCCATATCTATGCTTAATTAGTTGTAGGATGTTTTATAAAATTATCCTATCATGCTTTATGTTTAGGATGTTGTAGGACTTTTGCTAAAAATATCCTACCATGATTCTATGCTTAATTAGTTGTAGGATGTTCTATAAAATTATCCCATCATGCTTTATGTTTAGGGTGTTGTAGGACTTTTCTAAAAATATCCTACCATGCTTAACGTTTAGAATGTTGTAGGATTCTTTTCCTATCATGCTTGGTAATGTTGTAGGATTCTTTTCCTATCATGCTTGGTAATGTTGTAGGATTCTTTTCCTATCATGTTTAGTAACTCACTTATGCTAGAATTTTGTAGGATTCATTCCTAAAGTTTCCTATTATGTTTAGTGACTTAGTTATGCTTAGAACGTGTAGGATTCAATCCAAGAGTTTCCTACCATGTTTGGATAAATTTTATTGTGCCTAGAGTATTGTAGGATCCATGATAAAATCATATACCATGCTAGTTTAATTGTTGGAAAGCGATATACCATGCTAGCTAAATTGTAAGTATTTTGCATATCATGCTAGTTTAAATTGTATACAAGTTGTAGACCATGCTAGATAAATGGTAGAGAAGTGTATACTATGTTAGTTTGATTGTAGGTAGGTAATATACCATGCTAGTTTTATCTATGCCATACTAGCTTAATAGTAATTAAGTTGGGTACCATGCTAGTCTATATGAATACTCATGTTTACATGGTACCCATGCTTAGATAAGTGTGTGTTCATGCTATGTTAGTGAATGATCATGATTCATGCTAAGTAAGTAGGTATCATGCAGATTATTAATCATATTAAGTTAATGATAGCCATATTATGACATTCATGCTTAGAGTAAAGAAACTACCCATGGCTAGTTATAGTGATTTATGTTGGGTTCTACACCATGCTAGAGTAATACTTGCTTAGAATGTTGTAGGAGTAGTGTTAGAACTACCTGCTATACCTTGGAGCATTGCTTGTTCATACTAGTTGGGTGGTGGTGGTTGGTTATGATAAGTAGTAGGCTTCCATGCTCAATTTGTAACCTACGATTGACCATAGTGGACTTTATGTTTAAGGTCGTTAGTGATTTTCATGCTTGAGCTCAATGTAAGCATAAGCATTAATCACATTCATACATAGGAATATCATGGTGGTTGTGTTATATGATTGATTGTCGTAGGGAGCTGCTTGTAATTGTATGCCATACTTAAGGCGCTATAGGTTGAAGTAATAAGGATTGGGAAGACCACTAGTGATAGTTGGTCCGATAAAGGCCGTTAGGTCGCCTTCGGATCCTTCCTTAGTAGAATACCGACCGTAGACTACTAGTAGATCCCTTTGTTGCTTCTAATAGTAGAAGATTAAGTTTGTTAGTAAGCACGTTTGGTTGCTTCTAGGATTGATCACCTGTATGGTTGTTTGCGCACGGTCGTGCTCGTACGTGGCTCGACTGGCCCGTATGTAGCTGTGGGTCTCATACGTAGCTTAGTCGGCTCGTATGTAGGTTATTGTCTCGTACGCGGCCCGATCGGCCCGTGCGTAGCTGTTGGTCTCATACGCGGCTTATTTGGCTGGTATGTACGTGGTTATCTCCTACGAGGCCCGCCTGGCTCGTAGGTAGTTATTGTTTCATACGTAGCTTAGTTGGCTCGTATGTGGTTATTACTCGTGTATAGCTTGTTAGCTAGTACACAGTTAGTTGTGCTGTCTAGGGTGATGTTACCACCCTAAGGGCTATCGACCATCAAGACATATGTTTCTACCCTAAGGAACTGTGGAGGAGTCGCTCCTTGTGTACCGTCGAATCTTAACCAGGGTAGGTTGATCGAGGACCGGAGTATAGACAGAATCCAAGTCTAGGGTAGCGGCGTGCGTGTATATTCGCAACGGCCAAAGTCTTGGATCGATGAGCCACGAACCGGGTCCTGAAGGATTCTGGTAAATCTAGGTTGAGCGGCCTAGTAGAGTTGCCTTGCGAAGCCTAATTTAAGGCCTAGCACGTTGTGTTATAATATCGTCATCCCTAGGATTGTTCGAGTCAGGGACATCACTAGAATAGTGACTTATAAGGATCAGTTTACTTAAACCCTTTTGCCGGGAGAGAGGGGTCAGTTGTAGGGGGCCCCGACACTAACTCGTCTCTTGAGGCAGATCATAGGTGGTGTACCGGGTTGTACCTTCCCGTCAAAGGGATACGTACGGTGCCGTCTCACATGTTGAGGACACGGGTTGCGTATCTCGCGCTGTTAATTCCTGAAGTACCGTGGCTGGGGTGCCACAGGATGCATTGGGCAGTCCTGCGTTTGCCAGACCCCAGAGGGTGCCACAGGGTAGGCTTTGCGCTACCCTGCGCTTGCGAAACCCTTTAGTTTGATTTTGTAATGACACCCGATATATTGGGTTCGTCTATTTTGAGTGAGGTCCGGTTAGCCGGGTCGCGGTGGCGAACATAGACACCACGGGCGAAATGCAACAGTGGCACATGACCACATCTGCAGCCTCGCGAGTCACGTGTAGTTGTCAGGAACAGGTTGTGTGCAATTAGAATTCATAACGCGGATTCAATCCCTATATATGGAGAAACGGCTTGAGATGGAGCCGCATGTAGTATGGGCTGCATGTTGCTTTCGAAGACTTGCTAACATTAGAATAAGAAGCATCCTAGTTCTACCTTCCCGTCAAAGGGATACGTACGGTGCCATCTCACAAGTTGTGGACACGGGTTGCGTATCTCGCGCTGTTAATTCCTGAACTGCCGTGGGTGGGTGTCAGGAACGGGTTGTGTACAATTAGAACTCATAACGCGGTTTCAAATCCCTGACATTAGAATAGGGAGTGTCCTAGCTCTATTTTAAGTATCGCATTAGAGTCTAGTCATAGCACTCACAAACACTTAAACTACACCAACACTATTGCTATATTTTGTATATTGTTTGGAAGATTCGCTGCTATATGATCAGCCTTTAAGCGTCAGTGAATACTGACATCCCCACTTCCATAGGTACTGGATCGCCGAAGTACAAAGGTGGGATTCAAGAGGACTCAAGGCAAGGAAAGCAAGGAGTCAGTATTAAGTTTAGTTCCGCTGCAAAATATGTATTGATTCTGTATTAGTTAAGAAGTACTCTGATGTAAGATGTGAAGGTTGTAATACTTAGAAATGTAAAGGTAATATTGTAACTCTATTGTAAGGTATTACAGTTGTACAATATTCAGATTTGTAACATATTGTGTATTGAATAAAAAAGTTTTAAATTCTCCTGTTTTTCTGTGTATTGTGACTAATTGAAGAAAAGGTCTTGACTCGTGTCACGGTTTCCCAGTGTCAGAAATCGGGGCGCTACATTCCTGATTCTGAAGAGGAGGCTGATCTTGTTGAAGAGGGTCCTCCACTTGAGGCGGGGGTTGTCCCTGCTGTGGAGCGGGTTGGACGGGGACTACCTCTTGCTGATCGGCGGGGTTGGGCCCGCGGTTGGACCCTATGGACCTGACTTTTCTCGGAGGCATGGCTGGAGAAGATCGGACCAACGGGAAGAGGGGCTGCTATTCGTTTGGTCTTCCCACAGATGGCGCCAATCTGTTACCGCTAAATCTGGTGTGGGGGTAAACAGATAGTATTTGTCGATTCGTGAAAAACCTGAATAGCAAGCCTCTAACCTGTTCCGTCGGAGATTGACCGTTGACTCCCTCCGTTAACCTGCAAAAAGTGCGAGACACCGGCGTTGATCCCGGCGACGCACCCTCCGACGCTCAAGTCAGTAATCAGAAATGATTAAGAAAGAGCGTAAATTGAGAAAATACTGATTACCTCTTAATGGGGATGGATGGGGGTATTTATAGGCATCTTGGGGACTGGATTAGGAATGTAATCCCCGTGATTAGATAAGGAATATTCTCCTAGTAATTAGATAAGGAATGTAATCCCTAATTCCCAGTGAAAAGATAGATGTGAATCAGGGCCGTTGATTAAGATCTAATCAGGGACCCTGATTGTATCTTGTTGGATCGGGTGTGCAGCGGGTTGGAACCCGTACCCAGTTGACGTGGATCCGTTCATGGGTTATTGGGCTTTGAATAAAGACCCAGTTCCCATTTCAGACCCGTTAGTAGGTGAAATTACCGTTTTACCCCTGAGCTTTAAGATTCGTGTCCGTTGTGAATGGTCCCGATTTAATCCTATTTTTAGCCATATCAATGCCCAACTCTCTTTTACAGGTCCATTTTTGGTGAAATTTATCGTTTTACCCCTAAGAGCTTTAAAATTCGTACCCAATTTGAACGATCCCAATTTGGTTCTATGTTTACCCATATCACAAGCCTCCCACTCTTGAAAGCTGAGTTTCACAGCTTTTGAGGAGTAGTTCCCATATTTTTAATGGATTACAGAACTTATCTGAGTTTTCGGGGATGTATGAATCTTACTCGGGGTGTAACGGTATTGTTCTAATATTTCAAAGCACTCAGAATTATTTTTAGAATTTTCTGAATTTTCCAATTTTAATCATTTTTTTGACTATTTTATTCAATTTCCCAATTTTTTTAATTAATTTTAGAACTGTTAATTAATTATTCAAAATTTATAATTATTTTACAGAGTATTTTAATATTCGTTTGAATTAATAATTATTTTAAAGGATTTTTTATTAATCAATTCAGAATTTTAATTATTTTTTGAATTTTTTTAATATTTAATCTGAATTAATAATAAAATGAAGAAAACAATTGACAATTAATTCATACCTGGTGACGTGGCATGATCTGGTGGACCGTCGATCTGATTGATCTCGCTCGTTGAGGAGATGAGACGTCTGTAATCGGTTTTGATAGTTACCGGGTGCATTTTTTGCTTCCCGGTGCATCGGGTAGAATTTTGAGGGTGGTCAACTTTTTTTTTCCTTCCTTTTTTTGTCCAGTACATTCGACGCACGTGATTTCATTTTGCTGCAAAATGATACTGCACCTGGTAGGGGGTAGCCAGGGCTGGAACCCCCATCCTTGGGTTATGATGAGTGTTTTACCTACTAGGCCAACCTTGCTTGTAGAAATAATACATCACATTCTATTTATCTTTGTGTGGTTTTTGGAGAGATCCGCATGCAGCTGTAGTATAACAAACTTTGTCGATGCTATGTTGGTCCGATTGGAGTGTATGATCACTCGTTTCGAAAGTGACTCGAGAACCTACAAGCTCTATTTAGAAGTCGGTCGAGAAATCACCCGTCTATAAGGTCAAAACATACCCACAATGTCTCTACCTCTGATGAGTTGAGAAGAGCTTTGGCATCGGGGATCTACGAAGAAGAGCTTCACCACGGAAGAGCTATAAAGAAAATTTTCTCCCCCAGGGAGCTACGGAGAGGGGCTTCGCTGCCAATGGGATAAGAAAAGGAGCCTCACCATAGATGAGCTATGAAGAAAAGATACGTAAGACTTCTATGACTAATCGTTTGGGAGATGAGTTCAGGGAGTTACTTTAGGGATGAGTTGAGCTTCGAACTCGCAGCGGAAAAAGACTGCTGCTCGGGAGGCGAGCGGGATGAAGGGTATCGCCAGGCTCTAAGGGAAGAGCCGTTCGGTGGGCAAGTTTAGGGAGCACCATACTCATTGTAAGGAGCGATGAGTTATCGGGGGAGCTCAAGTAGTGAGCTGAACACATAACTCATTGCCTGGAGTCGATAAGTTGTTGGTGTAGCTCTGAAGAAGGCTGAGATCCGAACTCATTGCCATGTGTTGTTGAGTTGTGAAGCCATTTGTGTTTTTTACTTGGCAAATAGGTGCAACTAAAAGCAGAATGGTCACTGCTTGATGTATCTTCCTTTTTCTGAATCGAATGAAAACTCTTTTTAAGTGTTCAAGATTTGTGTTCTTCTTAGTTGATGAGTGCTTTTGATGTGTTGCATTAGAACTCTTGATTCTTTTCAACTCTTGTAGCTTTCACTGCTATCGGTGTAGTGACACCCATGTTTTTTCTTATTAGCAGGTTATTGTGTATGCTGGGGGTGATCCCCATGAAAATGAGATTATCCGTCTCCATACCAGGCTATGTATGGCAGAGTTGGGGCTTACTCGTTTACAGGAGAGGCTATTCAAGGCAGAAGTGGAGCTTGGATACTTGAGGAAAGTGTTGACCAAAAGGAATATCGAAGTGTGTTGCCTTGGTGACTGTCCGTGGGAGACGCCTCCACCCGACATGGAGGGATGCTTGTGTGATGGTGAGACTCTCCTCATTAAGACGACCGTTTGGGGGGACTTAGTGATTAAATCTCTTAATCGTTCTTTACTTGCGGCTACCACCGAGAGAAATGAATTGAAGAACATAATGCTTGGAAAGAGCTTAGAGGTTTCTCATCTGAAGGAGGTCGTCCTTGAATACTCGGGAGAGGTTCATCTGAATTGTTCGGCGTGAACATGTATGGTCCGTTGGAGGATTAGGGTAAAGGATACCCATCTCAATGAAAGGGTTTTCGAGCAAGAAGTAGAGATCCATCAGCTGAAGTAACTTCTAGAGGGGGCTAGACTAGAAGTACTTCTTGCTCTCATGATGAAATAAATCAGGAGTGGTCATTTCATGAATTTGGCTTTACGTCCACAGGGGAACTTGAGGAATCCAAGAGACGCTCACAGCAGGGTGGTCGGTTCGTCAAGTGTTGCTTTGATTGGAGGGGCAACGTAAGTTAATGGCCACGCTGCTCACTCAATCTCAGATAGTTTGAGAGATCGATGTGGACCTTTGGTTGCCGGGGGGGGGGGGGGGGGAATAGGCTACGCACGTCCCTTAATAGGAGTATCTCATTGCCACGAGGGAATAGAGATGACTCCGAGGGGAGACTTGTAATCTTGTTGATTACTTCTTTTGAACTTGTATTGAGATGTTGATGTGAAATGAAAACCTTCTAAGTATTCAAGCATATTCACTAGTTCTTTTTGAGTAGTAGCTCTTTGTGTTAGAGCAGTTGTGGCAACTCTAGTAGAGGGTTGGACCTCTTGCGCCTTTGTTACAACAAGTTGTGGGAGTATCTTGGGCGAGGGGCATGACCCCCTTTTTTGTTAGGCAGGATAGCTAACGTGTTATGATAGCTTGTTTCGAATGGCGATTGAGCTCTCTAACTTGGTTGTTTATACGTTGCTAAAGCAACTTCGTGCTAGGGGTGTAAACTTCGGGCTTGTTTCTTTAAGCATTTTAGGAGTATATCAAGGGGCGAGTTGAGTCTCTGATCTTTCTCGGGTGCACGCTACAAGACCAACTCTATGAACCATGAGTATGGATTCTAAACAGGTTGACATTGATTTTTGGCAGCAAATCGAATGGCGAGTTGAGCCCTGCACATGCTTGGTGGCAAGTTGCTAGAGCGACTCTTGAACTATGAGTATGATCTCCGAACTTGTTTGTTGGGTGTTTCAGGAGCAGATCGAGTAACAAGTTCAGTCTCTAGGCTTGCTCGGGTGCATGTTACTGGACCAACTCTATGAACCACGAGTATGTACTCCAAACATGTTAACAACGAGTTCTGGGAGCAGATTGAATGGCAAATCGAGCTCCGCACTTGCTCGGTGGCAAGCTGCTAGAGGAACTTTGTGAACCATGAGTATAAACTCTGCACTTATCCATTGGTTGTTTTAGACGCATATCTAGTGGCGTGTCGAGTCTCTGAGCTTGCTCTGTGAAGCACGAGTATGGACTCCAAATAGGTTGACGACGAGTTTTGGGAGCAGATCGAATGGTGAATCAAGCACTGCACTTCCTCTGTGGCAAGCTACTAGAACGACTCTATGAATCATGAATATGGACTCCGCACTTGTTCATTGATTATTTTAGAAACAGATCGAGTGGAGAGTTGAGCCTATGAGCTTGCTCGGGTGCATGCTACTAGACCAACTCTGTGAACCACGAGTATGGACTTCGAACATGTTAATGACAACTTCTGGGAGCAGATCAAATGGAGAATGGAGCCCCACACTTGCTCGGTGATAAGCTACTAGAGTGACTCTATGAACAATGAGTATAGACTTCGCATTTGTCTATTGGTTATTTTGGGAGCAGTTCGAGTAGGGAGTTGAGTCTCTGAGCTGGCTCAGGCTGCATGCCACTAGACTAACTCTGTGAACCGCGAGTATGGACCCCGTACGGATTGACAATGAGTTTTGGGAGCAGATCAAATGGCGAATTGAGCCCCGCACTTGCTCGGTGGCAAGCTGCTAGAGCGATTTTGTGAACCATGAGTATGGACTCTGCACTTATCCATTGGTTGTTTTAGAAGTAGATCGAATGGTGAGCTGAGCCTCTAAGCATGCTCGGGTGCATGTTACTAGACCAACTTTATGAACCGCGAGTATGGACTTTGAACAGGTTGATAATGAGTTTTGGGAGTAGATCGAATGGAGAATGGAGCCTCACACTTGCTTGGTGGCAAGCTGCTAGAGAGACTCTATGAGCCATGAGTATGGACTCCGCACTTGTCCGTTGGTTGTTTTGGGAGCAGATCGAGTGACAAGTTTAGTGTCTGAGCCTGCTCAAGTGCATGCCACTAGACCAACTCAGTGAATCAAGAGTATGGACTTCGAACATGTTGATGATGTGTTTTAGGAGCATGTTGAATGGTGAATTGATCCCGGTACTTGCTCAGTGTCAAGCTGCTAGAGCGAGGTTGATGAAGTGTTTTGGGAGCAGATCGAATGACAAATCGAGCCCTACACTTGCTCAGTGGCAAGCTCCTTGAGCAACTTTATGAACCATGAGTATGGACTCTGCACTTGTCCTTTGCTTGTTTTAGGTGCATATCAACTATCGAGTTGAGCCTATGAGCTTGCTCGGGTGCATGCTACTAGACCAACTATGTGAACCACGAGTATGGACTACGAACAAGTTGATGACGATTTTTGGGAGCAAATCGATTGAAGAATCGAGCACCGCACTTTCTCGGTTGCAAGTTACTAGAGCGTCTCTATGAACCATGAGTATGGATTTCGTACTTGTCCGTTGGTTATTTTGGGAGCAGATCGAGTGGTGTGTTGAGTCTAAGCTTGCTCAGGTGCATGCTACAAAACCAACGATGTGAACCATGAGTATGGAATCTGAACAGGTTGACAATGAGTTTTGTGAGCAGATCGATTGGCGAATCGAGCTCCGCACTTGCTCGGTGGCAAGCTACTAAAGCAACTTTATGAACCATGAGTATGGACTTCGCATATGTCCATTGGATGTTTTAGGAGCAGATCGAGTGGCGAGTTGAGCCTCTAAGTTTGCTCGGGTGCATGCCACAAGACCAACTATATGAACCACGTGTATGGATTCCGAACAAGTTGACGACGATTTTTGGGAGAAATTGAATGGTGAATCGAGCCCCGCACTTACTCGGTGGAAAACTGCTAGAACAACTCTATAAATCATGAGTATGGACTTTGAACTCGCCTGCTATAGTGTTTAATGAGTAGTTGGTGTTGCCCGGAGGGCAGACCATATATCTGACTAATTGTTTATGTCCAGAGGAATCGTACAATGATTTTTCAAAAGAAAAGACTGTGTTATTTCAAAAATGAAACTAGGTGGCTGCTTTGATTACTAGCCTTTATTACATGCAGTGACCGTTTTATGTGTTGGTCTTCATTACATGTCTAAAGCTAACTACGAGGGGAAGGAGTTAAGCGCCCTCGTTGTACTTTATCAAGTGCTCGGTATTCCAAGTCCTTGATATCTTCTTTCCCACAGGTCTTCAAGTCAGTAAGCTCCTAAATGGACCACTTGTGTGACCTTATATAGTCCCTCCCAGTTAATGGCGAGTTTTCCTTTCTAGCATGGGTTGGATATCTCGAGCTTTTGAAGGACGAGGTGCCCCTCTTTGATGTTGGCCGGCCAGACCTTCTTGTTGTAGAACTTCTCGACCCTTTGCTGGTAGATATGTCTTCGTAGGGCAAATTTCTCTCACACTTCAATGAGAACTAGATTGGCCCAGAGGTTATTTGAGTCCTGCTTTTCGTTGAAGGAGAGAAGGTGAGGAAAGGGTAATCCTACTTTAAGTGGGATGAATGATTTCGTGCTGAATGTGAGGTTGAATGGGGATTCTCCAGTTGGAATTCTTTTTGTGGTTCTGTAGGACCAGAGCACGCTTGGGAGTTCTTCGACCCATAGCCCCTTTGGAGCTTCACCAAGTCTCTTCTTGAGGCCATCCAAGATTTGTTGATTGGCGTACTCGGCTTGGCTGTTGGTTTGGGGGTGTGAGATAGAGGAGAAGAATTATTCAACCCCCAGGTTGGTGCAAAACATGCGAAATCCCATGTCAGAGAATTGAGTTCTATTGTCGGTGACAAGTGTGCGGGGAATCCTGAACCGACAGACTATGTTCTTCCAGAAGAATTACTCATCATTATGCCCTGTAATGGATGCTAGCAGTTCTACCTCGACCCACTTTGTAAAGTAGTCGATGGTTACCACTAGGAAGTTATGTTGTCCAGTAGTGGAAGGAAATAATCTGAGCAAGTGTATTCCTCACATGGCGAAAAGGGATGGGGCATGACATAGAGCTGAGGTTAGCTTGGGGTACCTGCTTGATGGAGGAGTTCTTTTGGCAGGGGATGCATTTCCAGACGTATGTTTGTGAATTTTTTAGGAGAGTGGATTAATAGTATCAGTGATTGAGAATTTGTCGTGCGAGAGACCCCGCGTCTAGTTTGTTGCCTCCTATTCCTTCATGTACCTTTTTGAGAGCATAATCGGCCTCTTCGGGAGAGGGGCATCGTAAGTAGGGTCGATCGTTGACCTGTGTATGATCGCTTGTAGAGGACTCCCTTGACGAGTGTGTATCTTTCAGCCCTCACACAGATCTATCTTTCTTCTTTGGGGTCTGATTGGCGGACTCCCTTGTCGAGGAATTCGATAAAGGGGTTTATCCCGCAATCTATGGGTGTTTGGGGGGGGGGGGGGGTGATGAACATGAACTCCACCGTCTCCTCCTCGATGATTGGCTTGAGTAAGACCTAAATGAGCAAAGTATGGTCGAGTCCATCAAATAATGGGGAGGCTAGCATAGAGAGGACATCTGCTTTCTCATTTTCCTCACGTGGGATGTGGGTGACTGATGAGTGTAATTTCTACATGATTTTATTACTCTTTTTTACATATTAAAACTGTGAGTTCTCGTATATTTCTTTGAATTTTAGCTTCTTTCTACTTAATTTTATTTATTTTTGTTTTTGAAGGAATGAGATGGTTGTTATGATTGTGGACTCAAATACACGATGTCATGGAGCTTGGAGTTAGAGAAAGAGGATACAAGGCAATGCGAAGAAAAACAACAATCACCTAGATTTTTAACAGCTGTTTTGAACTAGAAGATGGACGAATCTCAATTTTTGTTCTAAATAAAAGATGTCGGCCTTCGAATCTTCTTCGAAGGTCATACGTCACGATTGGAGTTCTGTTGCTTTGGAAAATTCATTTTTTTTCTGCAGCTTCGCTCAACAAGAAAAATTACAATCAACCACAAAAAGATGCAGTCGACCGCTAATAGGCTTTGTTTGGAGAACAGCAAAATGAAGTTGATAGCAATAAATTGCAATCGACCATATGTCCGGCTTTTGAGTGCGGGTTTTGGGTCAAATGTGCTATATGTGTGTATATCTTTTATGGATTCTTTGAGTGCTATATATAGAGCTTGATGTGAACACTAGGGGGAATGTAGCGCCTCGAATTTCCAATATAATATCTTAGAAATACGTGGCATAATTCCCAGCATCTACCTCGATGTAACAGTAAACATAGCCAAAACACAAATAAAATTTTCAACTTTTATTACAACAATTCTTTACAAAGTACAGCAGAAAATTAAACACCTTGAATTAAAATTCTTTCTTTTACAACACAGTCTTTACAGTTTACATAAGCCACATTATCATTCTACCACATGCATCCAAATCCCAATGCTATAGATATCTACCTGTAAAATATGAGAATAGAGATAACCCTAACCCCCAAAACTACAGAGGTCAGCCATAACGGTGTGAGTGACATCAAAAGAAATCCAACATGAATAAAACATAAAGGATAAGGTCATAAACAACACATACCAACAGTAGATACAAATGAAATATGAAATGACAGTAAAATAAAACATGAAAACATCAGGTGAAACTAGACTAAGTGTCAAATGTAGAAAAACAGAAAGCAAACATGCATAAGACCAAGTCAAGAAAATACAAATGCAATATGATGACCCTCTAATGCATACTTATCGGATTCTATGCATTCCATACTACATAGGTCCGGTGCAAGCTCTTATTGTTCTCCACTTTATAGGGTTAGATTCTCGTTATGCAACTAATCCTACTACGGTGATAGAAGCAAGATCCAGAATACTCCGCAAATCGGTATCATACAACCCTCAACGAGCAAGCATCATGTAAGAATAGCTCCAAAAACCGGAGAATCACCTCCCTGCCGTGTACCCCACCGTCGCCCCTCGACGTGCACGTACACAGGCACATCCCCTGAATAAACCCGTTAGCCCTCGACACGCGAATATACCTGTATGTTCCGTGAATAGGCACTGCAGATCCTCGACATGCGAACATACTAAATAGTCATCTCGAGACATAACACACACAGTCTTGGAACGCATCCGTTGGACCGGACCCCAAGAGCATATTCTCACATTTCCCAAGTTCCATCACATCTCCATTAGTGCATGTCCTTAAGTTGATTATTACTAAAACACAAATCCCCCTCTCTAAAGTTAGTGTATCCTGCCGGACTTAATTCCACAACAACATCCCCAATGACCGCAACTGGTCAAATCCACAAATTCTTATCTGCCCGTTCACAGAACACCCACTCAACTCCTAGAGACTCACAAAATGAATATCATTCAATAAAACTCTTAATTCCCACATTAAAATGTTGATGTTAAGAAAGCTTCTTTAATCAACAAAAATCCCAATTCATTCAATATACTCATAAATTTCTAGAACTGAAATAAGATATAAAATCCACTAAATATCTGTGAATCATATTTTGAAGTCATAGCAAAAACACAAAATATCAACTCCTTCGAAATCCGTATATGTTTCACTTTATAAAATCATAGAAACACAATTCAAATTCTATTATAATCAAAATATAACTCTCTGTAAAAATATAGTAATATGTAGTAAAAAATTATCTAAAATAGTAGATCAATAATCCATAAGTTCGAAGAAATAATTGTTCAAGAAATTGGCAAGAAAACTCAACAAATCATCAAAACAGCAGGTGACAGTCGACTGTCGGAAACAGTTCAAAAACATAACGGTCGAATGCACAAGCCCAGAACATCCAATCTTTGAAATGTCGGTCGACTGCACATCTTAGTTCAAAATGGGACCGGTCGACTGTTAGCTGCTACTCGACTAGTTTCAAAATTGTGCACTTTTTCGACTGATACATGATTATAATTTTTAAAAGTTCAAATCTAAAATTCTAACATCCTGAGATGATCAAAAACAACTTTTCTAATATACTGGAGTTTATAAAACTAATCAAAATCTCATCAAATTCATAAAAGAGTAAATTTTCATCAGAATACTTCAAAACAGTAAAATGTAATCATATATATATATATATATATATATATGCACTAGTTAGAACATCAAGAAATTACTGATTATGAGTAGTATAGGGTTTCAATTCAATCTCAGTATTAAAACAATTAATATCCAAGTAAAAACTTCGCAAAATCACAAAAGACTCAATTTTGGCCAAACCCATCAGACCCGAAACTCAACATTCTCCCCTTTCACTTCAAAGTTGATCTTTTTGATTCAATAAATTCTTCTAGAATTTGTTATACACATGCCCCACTGATTTCAATAGTTTATCCATGAATATATGCAGTCACAACATGTAAATAATCAAGTTTTGCACCTCAAAATATCAAAACAGTGTGTATATATATGTTCATCAGTAGACTTTACTCATCTGTATTCAAATTTGTGCAATTCACCTCATACAATTATTATACTCAATCAAATCAACAATCATATGGAAGAAAGCAACATACCCATGATTTCTATTAGGTTCCAAACAATCTCAAATCATCTATATAGGGTTTTAATCATCACTAACATAGTTTTTATGAACAGATTCATTTTTTCTTTTTTTACATCCATCCTTCAAGAATTCATATTATCATCATACAATCCCTAACATGCTTTCTAATACACCAATCATTACATACAACATGCATAGAACAATAAGAAACCAAACATATGTCACTCACCTTTTTGAAGAATCAACCGAAATAATAAAAGAATAAGAACAGTCCTTTCTTTCGCAAGAAATCCAAGAATCCTCGCTTCGAAACTCCAAGAAAATAATAATAAAGAAAACCCTTTATGTAGTACAGTAAAGAGACAAATGCACTCTCTTTTAAATAGGCTAGATTTTAGGGTTTCTAGGGTTTTTGAATAGATTTGCAAAATATCCCTTTTGAATATATCTTTACATATATAAATCCTTATACTTGAAAATTAGATAAACCAATTAAATTCAGATTTAAAAACAAAGATAATTTATCCAGATATGGCCGGCACTGTTGGTAAACCCAAAAAAACAAATATGTAATTTTGCTTCTAAGTGGCAATTTTGCAAAAAGACCCTTCTTGAAGGAATTTGCGAGATAAACCAAATCTATTAAAAATAATAAACTTTTTTACCTCTGAGTTGGCTAGCCATCATACTTAGCCCAAAAATCCGAAAATCTAGAGTTTTTTACTCAAAGTGGTAATTTTACACAAAAGTCATTCTTTTTGTAATATTTGTAAATTGGTCAAATAAATGTCAGAAAAATCCAGAAAATTCACAAATAATACCTACTAATAATAATAGGTTTCTCCAAAATAATTTCTGACTTTGAACTTCTTAAGAAAATATTTGCACATGTAAAAAGATAAATTTCAGAAAATATTTATTAAATCATCAAAAAATCATTTTAATTCATTTATTAATCTCAAAGACATTATTTAAAAATCTAGGATGTTATAGGAAAGATTTTGGAGGCTAGGATATTTGGAGGAGATGACTCATCACACCGTTGGAGAGCAAGAGTCATAGCGTTCGTCAAGATCGTTTAGAGTTCCTTATTCTCTTCTATTTTTCATGATGCAATCCAATACGATATTTGTTAGTTTTGTTTTTTCCATGAACTGATTTTATTTTTTAGGGTTTCAATGTAGCCTAGCTTTGAAAACACAATGTTAATTTCATTGTTACTTAGTCTTCTACTTTTCTAGGGTTGTGTGTTTAATTTATGTTCTTAATGCTTCTAATTTTCTGGCCAGTTATTGTTTGATATCTTGAATTATAAGGGAACCGAGAGGTAACTTGTGATTTAGAAGTTTAGAGTTAAACATCATTAATTGAGCAAAATCATAGACAATTTATCGTGATTAATGTGACTATAGAGAAATTCATAGAACTTAATAAAATTTCAAATAATTCGTATAGAGATGTAACAAATTATTAGTTGGGAATATGTTTGGTGTTATTCAAGAGAAAACATTGAATAATTATGAGATTTTGGTTTACAACTTGGAAGAGTAGATTTTTGAGTTTTATGGAATTATGAATTGTGTGAGATTAGCAAAAACCCTAGAGATAGTTTTGCTATTAATAAACCATAAAATTTTTAGATTTCATTATTTTAATTAGTTTAGTTTTCCCCTTGGTTTCATATAATTTAGTTGTTGTTTTAATCAAAATTTTGATTCTCCAAATAGTAAATAATCTGGTGAATTTCGGGTACTTAATAAAATACTTAGCCCTTATGGGTTAAACACTTTTTTTTAAACTATACCACTTGTTGCGATTTTGTGCACTTAAAATTTATTCCACCAGTAACTTTGGCTTATTTGAAAGTAGAAATGAGTTTCTTCACGTAGGCCAAGTACGTGATCATGCGCTCATCTTTGGACTCATATTCTCCTCGAATCAGATTTACTGCCAGTTGGAAGTTGCTGAATACCCTGACTTTACGTACTCCTTTTTTTGTGCTTAGAGGAGTCCGTTGATGAGGGCTTCATACTCGGCCTCATTGTTGGAGGTAGGGGAGTTGAGGCACAGCCAGTATTGGAGAGTTAACTCATCGGGATGGAGCAGGATGACTCCAGCTCCACTCCCTTCAAGGTAGGAGAACCCATCCTCATAGATATTCCAGTGTGTGTGTGTATGGGGGGGGGGGGGGGGGGTTGTCCCCTTTCTCAGGGGGATCAAGGATAGTGATTTCGATGATGAATTCGGCTAAGGTTTTGGCCTTAATTGATGTTCTTAGTGTTAGGTTTCGAGGGTAACCTCAGATTAAATACATAGCAGAAAAATTACAAAGAAATATCGAAACCTAGCCATGGATCCATGCGAAAACCATAAATCATGTTTAAGAGTTATACCTTGAAGATGGATCTGCTATCTCTACAGTATGCCGATCACCGCACTACAGTGTTGCGGTACCTCCATGGTATCCACATGAACGGATCAAATCATGCTTTCCCTCACGCCGCGGTGCTAGTTGCGGGAAGGAGATGTCCTCACGATCTCTCTCTCTCACACACACACAATTTCTGTGTTGGCTAGGGTTTTCTCATGTAATCCTTTTTCACCGATACGTATCATATATATAGGTGCAGAAAATAAATCCTAAGAGAGTAATGAGGCTGTTAGGATCATAATTAGACATGATTCAGATTCGCGTGTGGACCTTTGAACTTTAGTCAGCCCATTTAATTTAATTAAATGTTCAACCAATGTCAGAATTCCAAGTCTTACTTTGATCCCTAATTAAATTCATCTTATGAATTTAAATCCCAATTTCGATCCATTCTAAGCATATGACCCTTGTAGGTTTCCATTACATTGATAGTAATACTAAAATCATATTCTAGTATTACAAACAGTGAGCGGTATCTAGCAATACATCACTGCTACTCAAGTAATGGGAATGTCAGTGATTAGATATAACCTGTCCGTGACCAGTGTTATCATGTAGTCTAGTCCCTTTATCTAAATATCTTAATTGACCATAAAGCATAGAGCGTGTCACCCTTGTATAGTTCAATCTTTGGTTTCTTGATGTTCGAGTAGACCACTAAAACTAATGAGTTCAATATCTCATATCGACTCATTTGAGCACGATCTTGCATTTTGCTGTCTATCTCAATCAAGGGGTCGTAGATATCGCTCCTATGTAAGAGGGACAAATCCTATCTAAGTCACTCACATCTCTCCGCATGATTTGTAGTATATCCAATAGTTGATTTTATAATCACCTTATTACAGGCAACATTTGACGACATTAAAACATATAACTTCTCATATAGGGAACCGTAATGACTTCAAGTCAAAGAACTACATACACCATGGTCACTGTGAGAATCGCTTATGACACTCACGTAACGGTCCATGCAGCATTCTCATGATGGGCCAGTCCAGTACATTTTTACTCTAATATGTACCCATGTGAATACTTGATATCTCATATCCATGACCCGTGAGATATGGTATCAGTCTACGCACATACTAGTCTCTATGTATTATTGTTGTCCTAATTCACAATAATACTTGACTAGGGATATTTAAGAATAGTGTTCTTATTACAACCAATAGAATCTCACAATCAAGTTACGCAATTGATATCCCATGGTATTGAAACTACTATTCTACGGACTTTATTATGTTTATTTATTCCCAATAAAAAACACAATAAATAAAATGCCTCATATATAAAATAAATATTATGATACAATATAAACTAGTAATGTCAATACACAACTCGCCTCTAGCGCATACACCAAAACTTAGTTGATAAGTGATATCATGTTGACTTAACTCAATATACCACCTCATATGTCTCCCGGAGCTTTCTGGCTTGTGGAGCACTTGATTAAGTGGCTGATCGGTGATGACCCAGATGGAGTGTGCTTAGAAGTCGGGGCGGAGCTTTCGGGCGGCTGTAACTAGTGCATAGGCCATATTCTCCATCTTTGAGTATCGAAGCTCGGCATCGTAGAGTACCTTGATTGCATAGTAGATTAGCTTTTGTACCATGTCTTTTTCCTTTACCAAGATGAAACTAAGGGTCTGATTTGAGGTAGCCAAGTAGAGGTAGAGGACCTCTCCCGGCTTAGGCTTGCTAAGGGGTGGAGGATTGACAAGTTCTGTTTTGAGGCGTTCGAATGCTACTGTTGTTCCTCTTCCTGCTTAAAATTCTTTGCTCCTCGGAGAGCTTTGAAGAACAAGAGGCACTTCTCCCTTGACTTGGAGATGAAGCGCCCAATGGTGGCAAGGCGGCCCGTGAGCTTTTGGACTTCTTTGATGGTAGTCGACAGAGACATGTCGAGTATGGCTCTAACTTTTTCAGAGTTGACTTCGATGCCTCTTTGGATGACCATGAGTCCTAGAAACTTCCTCGAGGAGACCACAAAGTTACTTTCTGAGGGATTCAGTCTAATGTTGTGTCTTCCCTTAGCCAAAGGGCATGACTCGGTTGTAGTAGAGCCTTTGGTCGGTGATGAAGGATGTCTTCAGGAAGTTTGGTGGAAAGATTTAGATCTAGCTGTATCCCGAGAAGGCATCCATGAAGCTTAAGAGCTCATGACCTGAGCTGGTATTGATCAAGACGTCTATGCTTAGTAGAGGGAAAAGGGTACTTCGACCATGCTTCATTGAGGTCAATGAAGTTCATAGAGATTCTCCATTTTCCGTAGGCTTTCTTAACCATTACCACATTCGCTAGCCACTTGGGATAGCTAACTTCTTCAATGAAGAGGGCAGCTAGGAGGTTCTTGACTCCCTTCTTGACTGCTTGCTGGCTGTCGGGGGCAAGCTTACGGTGCTTCTGTTGGACGGGCCTAACTTCCGATTCACACCTAATCGATGCATGATTAGATCTTCATAGATGCCCGGCATGTCAGAAGTTGTCCAGTCTCGGTTTTCTCTGATGCAAGCAATGAGTTTCTTCTTGACTTGATGGGGGAACGCCTTGCTTACCCGAAAATACTTAGTTTGATCTTTTTTTTGGAGAAGGAGATTTCTTCTAGTTTTTCTACAAGTTTGGAGCTGGCTTATCCCCTATCTTGCTGGAGTTCCATGGTATCGAGGGGGAGGACCTGAGCCCCCCATTGTGGCAGGTGTGACACACCCAAGCAGCTTATTGTCTTCCTTTGACTTTCCCTACCCCTCATGTTGTAGGAAATTTCATATTCATGTGGTAGGCTGAGGAAACCGTGTGAAGGGCTGCTAGTCGAGGGTGACCAAAGATAGCATTATGCGAGAACTTCATGTCAAAAACCTTAAAGTTGATTGCTTCTGTACAAGCGGTTTGGTGCTTTCCCTGTAGTCACATTTAGGGTGATTATCCCTTCGATCTGAACTAGGGTTCCTGAGAATCCATAAAGGGTATATCCGACGGGTTTGAGACGGTCTCATGTGAGGTTGAGGACCTCAAATACATCAAAGAAAAGCATGTTTACCGAGCTGCCGTTATCTATCAGGATGCGAATCACCTTATGATTTGCCATGCATTTGCTGATTACAAGTGTGTCGCAGTGAGATGTACGAATACCTTCGAGGTCATGGTCTGAGATTGTTATTGGAACCCCACAGCTCTTGGGAGGGGGGATGTTGTGTACTGAGCTCACTTCACAGAGGAATGCTTTCCTAGAGGAGTTAGACACCCCCTGTAACGCCCCGCCCCAATACTCAGATAATTTTTATTATTTTTTTAGAAGACAAATTATATACTATGTAGTACAACTGCCCACCACAGGATGCCTTTCAAAAGGTGGGTAACCAATTAGGTAACTCTCGATCATAGGCAATTTTATTTATACTCAATTAATTTTTGTATACTCCCGATATGGGATTATTATATCAAATCATCTCTCTCCTTAAACCAATCCCGTGTACACCCGAAAACCAGAGTGCCACGTCACCATCTCACAAGACAGCAACTTCTGTCTTTCTTTAATGTGCAGGTGGGCCCCGCTCTGCAACTGCTGACGTCATTCGACGATGCCAGCCTCAACTGTAGCTCCTGCTGCTGCCCTCAGAACTGTGGGCCCCCCTTTTTCTCAATCTCTCTCCTCCTTTATATTTTTAACATGTATATATTTATATATATTTTATTTATTATATTATTCAGAAATTACGAGGTACTACATACACTCCACCTTTAGAAATCAGCGTCCTCTCTAAGTACGGGGCATGCCATCTAGCGCAGGATCCTTCTTTCTAGTTGATGTGGCATCGTCCCCGATCCCGGAGATCAATCACTCTTAACATCCGCAAATCATACCCCTGATCCTGGAGATCAATCACTTTCAACACCGCAGATCATACTGAGGCTCTCTTTCCACACTCGATGTCGAAAGTCGGCTCTAATACCATTTGTAACGCCCCGCCCCAATACTCAGATAATTTTTATTATTTTTTTATAAAAAAAAATTATATACTATGTAGTACAACTACCCACCACAGGCTGCCTCTCAAAAGGTGGTTAACCAATTAGGTGACTCTTAATCATAGGCAATTTAATTTATAATCAATTAATTTTTGTATACTCCAGATATGGGATTATTATATCAAATCATCTCTCTCCTTGAACCAATCCCGTGTACACCCGAAAACCGGAGTGCCACATCACAATCTCACAAGACAGCAACTTCTGTCTTTCTTCAATGTGCAGGTGGGACCCGCTCTGCAACTGCTGACATCATCCGACGACGTCAGCCTCAACTGTAGCTCCTACTACTGCCCTCAGTACCGTGGGCCCCCCATTTTCTCAATATTTCTCCTCCTTTATATTTTTAACATATATGTTTATATATATTTTATTTATTATATTATTCAGAAATTACGGGGTACTACACCCCCCCCATAGGTCCCTCATGGATTGAGTGGTATACCACCATGCATCCCGAGTCTTGGGACTTGGAAGGCCTCTCTTGTCATTGTTGGCTCCTCTTATGGCTCGATTTTGCTTCTTTGGAAAAACTTGGTGAGGTAGCCCTATCAGAGCTGGGCTTTGAGCTTGTCTTTGAGGGCTTGACAGTCGTTTGTGAGATGTCCATGGTCTTTGTGAAATGCATACCACTTGTTCCTATCATTTCTTCTGCTTGAGGTGTTCATCTTAGGAGGAGGTTGAAGGAGTTTGTCTTTATCAACTTCCATGAGAATTGCGGAGATACTGTCATTGACAGAAGTGTACTTCTCAAAATGAAACATAGAGGGCAACGCTGACCCATGACATCAATCTGTATCTTCATGGGTCCATCATCATTGGTGCTCTTTCGTTTGTTTCCGGATGATGGCACCTTCTGTTCTTGGGGATGAATGACATTTTTCACTTGAATGTACTTTTCGACTCTTTGAAAGAGGTATGAGAAGTCCTGAGGGGGTCTTTTGATGAGAGAAACTTTGACGTGGTCAAGGTTTACAATGTACCTGAAGGTAGCTGTAACACCCCTGCCCCTAGCTCAGACAATTTATACAATTTAGAAGACAAATTAGATACTATGTAGTACAACTGCCCACCATAGGCTGCCCCTCAAAAGGTGGTTAACCGAATTGGTGACTCTTGATCATAGGCAATAGTATTTATATATTATTTAATTCTAGTTTCTTACCGATATGGGACTAATCCCAATCACAGTCTATGCTTTTCCTCTCACTCTTCCGTGAGTACACAGCAGGGGGGACCCCCAAAGCCGGGTCACCCTAAGGTGACGTCACCAACATTGCAAACAGCAAAAGCACTTGTTGTTTCATACCTCGTGGGCCCCCCATCACTATTCATTATATTTACCTAATTGCCATTCATGCATTATTTTACCAACCAGTCACTTAACTTTTCAAAGTATATATATATATATATATATATATCTTTTGAAAATTACGGGGTGTTACACACACCCCCTTCAGAAATCAGCGTCCTCGCTGAGCACGGGTGATATGGCTAAAAATGGAGTTAAATCGGAACCGTCCAAACCTGGCGTGAATCTTAAAGCCTGGGGATAAAATGGTAATTTTATCTACAAACGGGTCTGAAGTGGGTACTAGGTCTTCTCTCCAAAAGCCCAGTAACCCGCAAACAGACCCATCTCAACTGGGTGCGGGTTTCAACCCACAGCAAACCCGGTCCAGCAGGATAGAATTAGGGTTTCTGATTAATCCTAATCAACGGCCCTGATTCATATCTATCCTTTAACTGGGAATTAGGAATTACATTCATAATCTAATTCTAGGGATTACATTCCTAATCTGATCCCAAAGGCGGCTATAAATACCCCCCATCCACCACCATTAAGAGGTAATCAATCTTTTGCCAATTTACGCTCTCTCATAATCTTCCTGATTACTGACTTGAGCGTCGGAGGGTGCGTCGCCGGGATCAACCCCGATGTATTGCACTTTTTGCAGGTGAACGGCGGGAGTCAATGGTCAAACTCCGGTGAGAAGATTCCAGGTTTTTTGCTATTCGGTTTTTCTAAGAATCCACAAATACTATATGTTTGCCCCCACACCAGATTCAACGGTAACAGATTGGCGCTGTCTGTGGAAAACCACGAATAGCGATCCTTCCTCTTCCCGTCGGCCAGATCTCCTCCAGCCATGCCTCCAAGGAGACTAAGATCTAGAGGGTCCAATCGTGTACCCACTCCTCCTCAACCACAACAGGAGATCCCTCTCCAAACCGTCCAGCCAGCGGGACCCTCTTCTCAACCTAATCAGGCCGCGCAATAGGACCAACCTCCTCCTCAGAATCTTCAACCCCCTCGCGGTCAAACCTGGGCCTCAAAATGCCAGGCGCAGGGGGGCCCCCGTTCCCAATCCTCAGAAACAACCTCTCCAACATGATCACGTCTCCGTGCACAAACCCTCTACTGATTCCATGGCATGTCACAATCCCCGAGCATCCGATGACCTCAGCAACACTCTAGACAATCGGCACAAAGAAGAGGATCTTCGCCGCTGTTTGGATAAAAGGCGGGCCCGAGAGGGAGCCTCCCGCCAACACCGTCCAAATGAGCATCTCCTCATCGCCGAGAATATAGAAGGTCCCCTCCTCGCAGAAGGGCAGAGAGATTCCCCAGGCCACCGTAGGAGAAGACCCCCTTCTCCAGCTGGTCGGCAACCCCCGAGCAATGATGAGGCGCCCATCACCCGTGCCGAGTTCCAGCGATTCCAAACAACCATCTTACAAGCCCTCAATCTCCGGCCCAATAATAACAATGCTCAGAGGGTCCCCACTCCTCCGGTTCGAAGTCCTCGCCAACAGTCCCTAACTCCTCCCTCAGCTCCTAGCAACCCCCGAGCACATTTCTAGTCCTCGCCGATCCAGGAGCTACAGTCGTTGTAGCCCCCTGCTCTACCTCGTACAAAGACGAGTCAGAGGCTCGTTTGATTACCGTCGAAGGGATGACACTGTCTACCGTCGTCTCCACGAAATGGAAAGGCGCTTGGGTCAGCTAGACAGAGAAGAAGAGCTTAGAGGAAGGACCCTCCGCCCAAGTCGACCTCCTTTCTCTCGAACCATCATGGAGGCACCCGTTCCAATAGGCTTCAAGCCTCCCCAATTCGAGACTTATTCCGGGGAGTCCGACCCCGTCGACCACATTGAAAGCTTTAAGACCCTCATGCTCATCCACCAAGCTTCCAATGCTCTGCTGTGTAAGACCTTCCCCACTACCCACAAGGGTCCGGCCCGGGAATGGTACTCTCGCCTCGCCCCATCTTTGATATTCTCTTTCGAGCAATTCGAGACCCTTTTCGTCACCCACTTCGTGAGTAGCCGCCGAATTGAGAAGACCAGCATTTCGCTACTCTACCTCAACTAGAAGAAGGGTGAGAAGCTGAGAGACTATGTAAAAAGGTTCACCGCGGAAGCTAGGTCTATCGCTTCCCTCGACCAGTCGGTCGCTGCGGCAACATTCCAATAAAATGTCCTTAATTCCAGCCTCCACTCCTCCCCTGGCCAAGAAGCCTCCACAGAACTTCTCCGATCTCCTTCTCCGAAGCGAGAAGTATATTCGGGCCAAGGAAGCTGAGCACCGCCCCAACTTTGACGGGCCTTCCTCCAGATCCAAGAGAAAGGGAACAGAAGGAGAAGGAACCAAGAAGCTCCAAAAGGATAATGGCGGTCAGCGCCTGCCCTCCCCCCAGATTCGAGAAATTCACTCCTCTTAACGCCAACATTTTCACTATTCTCATGGAAGTAGAGAAGGAAGGGGTGATACCTCCTGCCCCGAAGATGAACACCTCTGGCAAGAAGAGGGACAAAGAGAAATAGTGCCGCTATCACCGGGACCACGGCCACGACACCAATGACTGTCGGGCCCTGAAGAACGAGATCGAGGCCCTCATCCAGAGGGGGTAGCTGGCCAAATTCGTGAGAAAAGACCAAACCGACCTTCCTCTTCTCCTCCGGGGGCTAACAAACGTCCGGAACGATGCGAAGAGACACCCAAATTCGAAGAGGAGCATGTCCTACACCTCATTCATGGGGGCCCAATGGGGGGCTCCTCCAACTCCTCTCGAAAGGCTTTCATAAGGGAAGTCAATTCAGTACATGGCATGCCTCCCCCTAAAGGCCTCAGAGTACCCGTCACATTCTCAGATGAAGACCTGGTAGGCGTCTGAACCCCCCATTGTGACGCACTAGTCATTAACCTCCATATGGCGAATTTTAAAGTGGAGAGGATCCAAGTGGACAATGGCAGCTCCGTTAACATCCTCTTCAGGATCCTAGTGGACAATGACAGCTCTGTTAACATCCTCTTCCTCGATGCTTTCAAAGGACTCAAGTTACCCCGAGACAGGCTTAAGCCTGCCGGCTACACGCTCCATGGGTTCACGAGAGTGCCAGTGACTATCGAGGGGTGATCACCCTCGACGTAACTGCTGGAAAAACTCCTACTACCCGAACAGAGCCGATGGACTACATGGTCGTCGATGTCTCCACCGCTTATAATGTGATCCTAGGCCGGCCTGGTCTAGCTGCTCTCGAAGCCGTCCCTTCCGTTTACCACCTCAAGATGAAGTGTCCCACCCGGGCAGGAGTAGGGGAAGTGAGAGGCAGTCAGTAGATGGCCTGCAAATGCTACATGACCTCCACTGGAGGTCCAGTCCTCTCCTTCGAAACACTTGAAATCCCCCAAGAAAGTGTCCGACAAACGTCCGAGCCGGTGGATGAATTGGAGGAAGTACTCTTCTCTGAGCAAGATCCGAGCCGCAAGTTCTTTATTAGTAAGACCCTTCCATCTGCCCTATGCTCCGACATGGTCTGGTGCATTAGACAGAACCACGATCTCTTTTCCTGGTCGGCCGTCGACATGCCTGGAATTTCCGAAGAACTCCTAGTCCACCACCTCAGCATTGCTCCGGGGTCCAAACCGGTCTAATAGAAGAGGCGCAAGTTCGCTCCCGAGCGCCAGCAAGCTATAAAAGAGGAAGTGGACACGCTCCTAAAGGCTCGGTTCATACAAGAGGTCAATTACCCCGAATGGCTCTCGAATGTTGTGATGGTAAAGAAGGCCAACGAGACCTGGAGAATTTGCATCGACTTTACCGACCTGAACAAAGTATGCCCCAAAGATCCATTCCCCCTTCCAAGCATTGACACCCTGATTGACGCCACTTCGGGCCATGAGCTTCTCAGCTTCATGGACGCTTTTTCCAGATACAATCAAATCCACATGTTCCCCCCGGACATCCCGAAGACCTCCTCTATTACCGATCAGGGCCTCTACTACTACAGGGTGATGCCTTTCGGGTTGAAGAATGCAGGCGCCACTTATCAACGGCTCATTAACAAAGTCGTCCAAAACCAGATCGGCCGTAACATGGAGGTGTATGTTGATGATATGCTTGTGAAGAGCATTCGTGGGGCCAACCATGTCACCGACCTACAGGAAGCGTTCGACGTGTTAAGAAAACATGATATGAGGCTCAATCCGAACAAGTGTGCGTTCGGAGTCGTGTCGGGAAAATTCCTGGGCTTCATGGTTAGCCAAAGAGGGATCGAAGCCAACCTCGAGAAGATTAAGGCCATACTGGATATGGCTCCTCCCAAAAGTATAAAAGAAGTTCAGAAGCTAACCGGGCGCCTCGCAGCTATAGGGTGCTTCCTTTCCAAGTCAGGGGAGAAGTGTCTTCCCTTCTTCAAGGCTCTCAGGGGGGCTAAGGGCTTCGAATGGGGTCAGCAACAGCAGGAGTCGTTCGACCAGCTTAAAGCCTACCTAGTCAACCCCCCTCTCCTCAGCAAGCCTATCCCCGGGGAAACACTCTACCTCTATTTAGCTGCCTCCGAACAAACTCTCAACGCTGTCTTGGTGAGGGAAAAAGACAAGATTCAGAAGCCCATCTATTACGTAAGCAAGGTACTTCGTGATGCTGAACTTCATTACCCAAGGCTAGAGAAGATGGCATATGCCTTGGTTATGGCAGCTAGGAAGCTTCGCCCGTATTTCCAGTCTCACTCGGTGGTCGTTCTTACCGACCAACTGCTGAAGCAAGTTCTGCACAAGCTGGAGACCTCTGGCCGCCTCATGAAGTGTTCGATCGAGCTGAGCCATCATGATATATCCTATCAACCTCGGACCGCAATCAAGGCTCATGCCTTAGTTGAATTCATAGTTGAAAGCACCATTCCCGAGGTCAGTCAAGCAGCAAACGGACCTCCTATTTGAACGGTATATGTTGATGGATCCTCTTGTACCAAAGGGAGCAGAGCCGGGGTTATTCTGGTAGGCCCCGATGACTTCGTCCTCTAATACTTCCTCTGCATCAACATCAGGGCCTCCAACAATGAAGCAGAATATGAAGCCCTTATAGCCGTTCTCGGAATGGCTCGCAAGGCCGGGGCACAACGCCTCTGCATATTTAGTGACTCTCAGCTGGTCGTGAATCAAGTCCTGGGCGAGTATGACCGAATGGCTAAGTATCTAGCTAAGGTCCAAAATCTCATGGCTCTCTTCGAAGAGGCACTTATTCGGCGGATCCCCAGGGAGGAAAATGCCCAAGCTGATGCTCTCTCCAAGTTAGCCTCCTCCTCCCTCCAAGATCTCGAGCTGACCGTCTTGATTGAAGTGCTCCAGAAGCCGAGCATAGAAGAAGAAACTCCCGACTCCATGGAGTCGCTGCCTGTTCAACTTCAAGATAATTGGATGAAACCCCTAGTAGAATTCCTAAGGGATGGGCTCCTCCCCGAAGACCCTAAGGAAGCTCGTCGAGTCAGAACCAGAGCGGAGCAGGTACACCATTGTTGAGGGGGTCTTGTACAAACGCTCCTTCACACAGGTTGATGGCAGACCCTATCTGAGGTGCCTCTCCCCCGAACAAGCCATATACGCCTTGCAAGAACTTCACGAAGGCATAGGCGGAGCACACTCAGGTTCCAGATCACTTGCTCGAAAGGTGTTGAATTATGGATACTTCTGGCCTACCCTTCTCTAAGATGCCGAACGACACGTTCGACAATGCAGCTCTTGTCAAAAGCATTCCAACATTCGTCGCCTACCTCAAGCTCAGCTCATCTCCCTATCAAGTCTGATCCACTTTGCAATGTGGGGGATGGATTTACTAGGGCCGTTTCCCCCAGCTCCTGGCCAGCTCAAGTTCTTAGTCGTGGCAATCGACTACTTTTCAAAGTGGATAGAGGCCGAGCCCTTGGCCACAATCACCGAGAACAAAATACTTCAATTCTTCTGAAAGAGCATTATCTGCAGGTTCGGTGTCCCTCGAGTCCTTATAACAGACAATGGAACACAATTTACAGGGGCCGCATTCCGAGCACTATGTGAAGACCTCGCCATCCAACAACGCTTCTCCTCCGTCTCCCACCCACAGTCAAATGGTCAAGTAGAAAATGCCAACCGACCAATCCTCTCCGGTATTAAGAAGAGGCTGGACAAGTCCGCTAAAGGCTTATGGGTCGATCAGCTCCCAAACGTACTGTGGAATTACCGCACTACCAAACGGACCCCTACAGGAGAGTCGCCATTTAAGCTCACCTATGGGTCTGAGGCCGTGATCCCCCTGGAAGTCGGTGTACCCTCTTCTCGCCTCATTTCCTATGAAGAAGAGCAGAATGCACAGGAGCTTCGGACGAATTTGGATCTGATTGATGAGCTCCGTGAAAGAGCCTCGATTCGCCAACAAAGCTACCGAAGAAGGATCGAGCTGGCCTACAACAAGAGGGTCTGTCCCACCAACCTCAAAGAAGGGGACTTGGTCCTCAGAAAGTTAGCTATATCATTCCCCAGTCAGAAGAACAAGCTGGCCCCAAATTGGAAAAGGCCCTACAAGATCACCAAGTGGTTCGGCCCAGGTCATACCGTCTAGAAGATCTTGAAGGAAGAGAGATTCCTAGGACATGGAATGCTGACCATCTCTTGAAATACCAAGAGAGCACATGAACGCCTCTCTGAGTACCCTCAAATGTCGAACCATTCCTTTCCCTTCACTTGTAATCTACTTTTGCTTCTTTATTTTTCCAATGTAATAATGGCTCGCAACATAGAAGCAGCCGACTATTAGTTTTCAATAAAGAACATCTTGCTTCCTACCTTACTTGTGAATTGCTTGTATCTCTCTATTTTTACCTTCTTTATACCTAAACGATGAGTTCGGAGTCCAACACTTGGCTCGACTCCGCTTCGCAAGCTCGCTCTTAAGCGAGTTAGAAGCGGTTCGCCATTCGGAATTGCTCCCACAACCGTTGAAACAAACTCTAACGATGAGTTCGGAGTCCAACACTTGGCTCGACTCCGCTTCGCAAGCTCGCTCTTAAGCGAGCTAGAAGCGGTTCGCCATTCGGAATTGCTCCCACAACCGTTGAGACAAACTCAAACGACGAGTTCGGAGTTCAACACTTGGCTCGACTCCGCTTCGCAAGCTCGCTCTTAAGCGAGCTAGAAGCGATTCGCCATTCGGAATTGCTCCCACAACCGTTGAGACAAACTCAAACGACGAGTTCGGAGTCCAACACTTGGCTCGACTCCGCTTCGCAAGCTCGCTCTTAAGCGAGCTAGAAGCGGTTCACCATTCGGAATTGCTCCCACAACCATTGAGACAAACTCAAATGATGTGTTCGGAGTCCAACACTTGGCTCGACTCCGCTTCGCAAGCTCGCTCTTAAGCGAGCTAGAAGCGGTTCGCCATTCGAAATTGCTCCCACAACTGTTGAAACAAACTCTAACGACGAGTTCGGAGTTCAACACTTGGCTCGACTCCGCTTCGCAAGCTCGCTCTTAAGCAAACTAGAAGGGTTCGCCATTCGGAATTGCTCCCACAACCGTTGAAACAAACTCTAACGACGAGTTCGGAGCCTAAACAAGCAAAAACCTTGCTATGGACCTCGGCACGCCTAGTCGAGCGCTCTTGGCACCGACGCCCAAACAAGCAAAAAACATTGCTCTCGATTTCGGCACACATTGCCGAGCACTCTTGGCACCGACGCCCAAACAAGCAAAAACCTTGCTATGGACCTCGACACGCCTAGTCGAGCGCTCTTGGCACCGACACCCAAACAAGAAAAAAACCTTGATCTCAACTTTGGCACACATTGCCAAGCGCTCTTGGCTCCGATGCCCAAACAAGCAAAAACCTTGCTATGGACCTCGGCACGCCTAGTCGAGCGCTCTTGGCTCCGACGCCCAAACAAGCAAAAACCTTGCTATGGACCTCGGCACACCTAGTCGTGCGCTCTTGGCACCGACGCTCAAACAAGCAAAAAACCTTTCTCTCGACTTCGGCACACATTGCCGAGCGCTCTTGGCACCGACTTCAAACAAGCAAAAACCTTGCTATGGACCTCGGCACGCCTAGTCGAGCGCCCTTGGCACCGACGCCCAAACAAGCAAGAAACCTTGCTCTCGACTTCGGCATACATTGCCGAGCGCTCTTGGCACCGAGGCCCAAACGAGCGGAAGTTTATCTCTGGACCTCGACATGCTAAAGACAGTCACGAGTAACACAACAATAAAACGGGTTCAAAAACACACAAATTCAAGAAAGAAAAAACATCATTTCGATTAAGTGCGAGGGGGCTAATTACAAAGCGGCATCTTCTCTACAACCGAGCTACAAGACTTCCAAAAGCAAAAACTACAACCCCGACTCGTTACACTTAGGCGAAATACAAAACTTGAAAAACAAAAAATCTTCAGCGCTTCCTTGGCACAGGGATATTTCGCTTCAAAGACACCTGAAGGCGGCGACGCTTGACCCCGGTACTCGTCCCTAAACCAGCGAATTGAGAAGTGTCCTCGGCACTGCTCCTAACAGTTGCCCCGGCAGACGCCCCTGCTCGATGAAATCGCCACAGCACTTTGGGCATCACCCGAACTTGGTCGACCAACGGGAGAACGTGTCGCGAGCTCATAAAATGAAATGCCTCGCTCACCCTCCTCGCGAGTGCATGAAGTGCTCCTGACATTAATTGGCCCCGAATGTAGCTTTAGGCAAGCCACTTTAACCTCCAACTCGGCGATCCTCTGTTTCAGAGACTCGTCTCTGGCGTCTACCTCGAAGCGAGGAGGCACGACGGAGCTCGGAATGCTGGGGCGACTGGTGATAATCCGGCGGAGGTGAGTGACTTCGATGCCCCTATCCACTGTGGCTCTTTTCAACGCATCGACCTCTGCCGTCAGCTCGTCACGTTCGGTCATCAGCCTGCTCACTGCCTTGGTCAGCTCCTCTTCCTCTGCCAGAAGTTCGGCCTCCACAATCTGCAAGTGGTGCACTTCAGTAAGCATATCGTCCCTCTCCGCTGTCATCTTCGACAGGGAAAGCTGGAGACACTTCAACCTTAGCCCGTTGGTGAAGGCTGTCGACGAGCCATCCTCCTTGTCTGCAGGGGGGATATCGGCGAGCCGACCTTCCAGTCACCGAATCTCGATGTCCCGTTGGCTCAAGATCATCTGCAAGTGGTTCCCCTCGCTCACAGCCCTGCGCAACCCTAACTCGACCTCATAAAGTCGCTCTCGACACTTGGCCAGACTCAACCTCGTCGACCCCAAGCTATCCTCGGAACCAAACTCCCCATCGGAGCGAGTGAGTTCGGCTGAGAGGGTCGCCTCGGCAAGCTGAAAAGATCAAGGCAAATAACGGAGCTCAGTAAATAGTCAAAAGTTCACTCCTCGTCCGACCCTTGAATAAAAGCTACAAGCACTAAAGCGGAACTTCTTCGTCTAACACTTAGCCAAATTTCAAAGGGGTGGGGGGTTATTCAAAGATGACGAGGGGTCAAGTTCAAAAGTTTCTTTCATTTATCACAAAAAATGCGGTGGCCAGTCCGCAATTAGGCAATACAGGACAGCGCAAAAAAAAAAAAAAGACAAGAAGAGGTGAAATCAAGGGTCGACCTCTTTCCCAGGACGTCGAGAGTGGATGGGGACAGACCCCCCTGATGGGGGCTGAATCGCCAGTGGGGTTACTTCAGTGATCTGCACCTAGCCGACGACCTCAACCTCGTGGTCGTCCTCGTCCTCGCCTTCTTCTTCCTCTCCTTCCGATTCAGGGTCAAAGCCCTCAACATAGCCTGGGAACAGCCTCCACCCCGAGCAGTCCACCTCAGGGTATCGCTCCGACACTTGAGAGATGGCTTGGGCATAGGCCTTAGCCATGTTTTGGGCAAGGAAGCCCTGTGCCTTCGTCATGGTGGCCTCTTCGGCCTCCTACACCGCGGCGTCCTTGGTCCTCGCCGCCTCGGCCAGCTGTTTGGCCGACTCCTCCTTCTGCCGTAGAAGATCGGCCTCGAGCTTCGCGGCCTGGCCTTCGAGGTACTCGACCCTCATCGACCTCTCCTCGAGCTTGACCCTCAGCCTGTCGAGCTCTGTGCCGATTCGAGCCTTCTCGGCCCGAGCCCGGTCGGTCTCCTGCTTCAGCTCCTCTTCCAACTCCGTCATCTTTTCTGAAAGATGACCGAAGTGGACGATGATCTACAACTAAAAAAAGGTGCCAAGAGTTAGAACAATCGAAAGAGAAAGTAACCAACGAAAGCAGAAATTCGACACTTACTGAAATCGCCGAGCGCGCGATCTCAATGGCGTTGTCGCCCGCCATGCCGGCCTCCATGGCAGGCTCGGTCCTTTGGCATCGCCAGGTGTTTGACCACCTGCATACTCGCCAAGGAGTCGCCGAGAAACCCATCATGCTTCCGAACCTGCCAGTTCGGAACTGTGGATCCTCTTGTGCTCCTCAGTGAGGAGCTCCTCGGCCGCCTGCCGTCAGCGGAGGCGTCTCCATCCCGAGAGCTGTGGAGATCAGGAAAGTCCCCTGCCTCATTCGACGTCGAGGCTACTCCTGCGGCTGAGGTCGAGGTCACCACAACCGGAGGCTCAATCGCCTCGGCTTCGCTCGCGCCCCTCAGAGCCTTCGCGGGCGGCAGCTTGGTGGAAACCCTCTTGCGCTTCTTCAGTGCCTTACTTCCGAGAGCAGCCCTCTGCGCCATCACCGCGTCGAAATCCATTGCCTCTGCATCAAATAAGAAGCCGGTTAAAGACACAAGTTAGAATAGGCAAGATTAAAAAAGATAAATAAAAAAAAATTGAGAGCATAGAAAGAGCCGCGTACTGGGGTCTACGCGGCTGAGCCCTCCCCTGAAGAGAATGTCCTCGGTAAGCTCCCTCCAATCGTACTTCGGCCTGTCAAGAAGAGTCTGCACTACCTCCTCTTCTCGAAGGTGAAGCACTGGCGACTCCCTCACTCGCCTCGACACCTCCTCCACGAAACTGGTGGGTATGGGCCACGCCTCAACGCCCCGCACTATCAAGTATTTATCTCGCCAGTGCTTGATGGAGTCGGGGCAGACGACGAGCCGACCTCCGTGCCTCGGAGCTAGGTAGTACCGGAACTCCGACCGGTTCTGCTGATGAAGCCGGTTAATAGTCCGGAGTACCCTTAGCTCCGGCTCGATCCCAGCCGCTTGGTAGTGGAGTACGAACCCATTGATAACTCTCCACGCGTTCAGCATCAGTTGAATGGGGCTGACCCCAAACCACCTCAACACTTTGATCGCGAACGGGTGGAGAGGTAGCCGAGCCCCTGCGATGAAGGCGTCGACTAGCCGGAAACACATGTTTACTGGCATCGGCGAATTTGCCCTAACCCCGGGTCCCGGCAGTATAAGTTCGTACTCCTTCGGAATTTGGAAGCAACCCCGGATCACTACCAAGTCCTCCTAGCTGAGAATAGAGACTGTCTCATCGGCCTCGGAGGTCTCTCTTACCTCATTTTCCTCGAAGGCTCTTCCCCTCCCATGAATTATGCGCTCGGTATGCTCCTCAGGAAGCTCTCAAACCCCCTGAAGCCCTGTCAGTGGTCCTGGATACCTGCCGAACGGCCCCATGCACTTCGGATCTTCCACTACACTGTCTCGACCGAATACCTTCTTGCCTTTGTCTTGGTGACGCAGAGAAGGGACTTCGGCAGCAGAAGGGGAGGGCTCGGATATAGGAGAAAGACGTATACTTATACTTGAAAAACGACTAAGTATAAATTACCTTTGAGTTGATGGGAACTGTCGGAATATTCACCGGAAAAATAATCGACGACCACCGTGAGCTCTCACTAGTAGAAATTACCGCCTGAGTAAAAATTCGGAGAAGTGAGAAATGAGAGGGAGGTGAAGTTTTATAGAGCTGGGCACACGGAACGAGGTTAATGGGGCCCACAGAGCCAGCCTATCTGCACAAGGTGACAAAACAACCTGAACCGTCACATTATTTACCGTGCCTAGCTGCACTATCGCATTAATGACTGGCACATCTGTCAGAGTCATCAGAAGATTAGCTGCACTATCACATTAATGACTGGCACATCTGTCAGAGTCGTCAGAAGATCAGCAGCCATCGCATTAAATGACTGTTACATCCGTCAGAAGATCAGCAGCCATCGCATTAAATGACTGTTACATCCGTCAGAAGTTCAGCAGCAGCCAACTCAGCCTGACGTTTCCTATGCTTCTAAAAAACGCACCCGAAGACCTCGGCACATGCTGCCGAACGTTCTTGCCACCAACCATGTTACATGGAAAAATTGGACCTCGGCACATGCTGCCGAACGTTCTTGCCACCGACCCTGTTACATGGAAAAATTGGACCTCGGCACATGCTGCCAAACGTTCTTACCACCGACACTGTTGTATGGAAAAATTGGACCTCGGCACATGTTGCCGAACGTTTTTGCCCCCGACCATGTTACATAGAAAAATTGAACCTCGGCACATGCTGCCGAACGTTCTTGCCACCGACCCTGTTGCATGGAAAAATTGGACCTCGACACATGCTGCCGAACGTTCTTACCACCGACCATGTTACACAGAAAAATTGGACCTCGGCACATGTAACGCCCCGAATTCCAAACACACTGAATTCGAGATGTTCTACAGGATCTTTTTACTTCTTTCGTACAATTTTACAAGGAATTTAAAACTTTTATTTCAACAATAATTACATCAGAGTCTTTTACATCAATACGCAGTGGGATTAACAAAATATAACAATAATCAAAATAGTAATGTAGTAATTGGAGGATGGTGAAATTATATGTATAGTAAGTATCTTGAAATACATGACACATATAAAAATTTAATGGAAAACATATGTAGTAATCAAGAATGTAAAGACAATTTAAAATTAGAGGATAGAGTAAAGTATGAATAGCGAGTATATGCATTATGTTAAGGAAACGTAAATTACAAAATTAATGAATATAACAAATAAATTAGTAGATAATATGTACTAGCAATAATATTGAATGCAGACAATAAATCAAATTAGTATGTTGTATTTATAAAAATATTTCAATCCTATTAAAATATATTGAAGTATATAGGACAATACGAGAGAATGAAAGAATATCGTATCAGAAAATCAAATCATGTAAAATGAATGCACATAAGCAAAATTCCCAAGCAAAATTCGAAAATGTAATAGTAAATGAAAATAATAGTTGTAGTATAAATTTAACAAAATACGTAAAGTAATAGCACAGATGGACGGATGAACATAAGGTGATATAAAACACAAAAGACAAAACTTTAAGATTGAGAGACAATTAAAATAAGTTCAACAAGATCAAGACTAAGGAAAATAGACAAAATATTAGGCATTAATATGATTTAATAGTATAGGAAAATATTTATTTGGAAAATACTATGATGAAAATCCACAGAAAATGATTTGAAGGGAAAGTGTGTCTATGTGTAAGGCATCATGAATGACTATTCAAACCAACCATGCTTCCACTGCGCCACTCTGATACCCAGGAAAAATGAGCTCGCATACAATCTCAAATCAATGTATACGAGGAGAGCATCATGAATGAGGTTGAACGCAAATTCGATAACAATTTCCATTCATGATTCCAGCCATCCAATAGGGAAAGGAAAGAGAAAACATCAGCCTATAGAGCAACACAAATGTAAATCGCTTACATTTAAATCTCTATAAACTGAACTCACGCTCTAATGTCCACTTCTAGGGTGTCGTTCCTTATAAATTTGTACTACTTTGAAGCGTAGCTCTGATACCACTCTGTAACGCCCCGAATTCCAAACACACTGAATTCGAAATGTTCTACAGGATCTTTTCACTTCTTTCGTACAATTTTACAAGGAATTAAAACTTTTATTTCAACAATAATTACATCAGAATCTTTTACATCAATATGCAGCGGAATCAACAAAATACAACAATAATCAACGTACAATTGTTACAACTTTAACATTTAAGTAATCAACAACATCAATTCTCTTTACATCTTCATGTAACTCCATACCCTGCATATAAAACTGTGGGCGCGTCAGTTGCTTACAACTGACGAAATATTATAAACGGCCATTCTCTCTATGCCGGAAACAGTATAACGATTCTTAAATACTTTAGCAAACACAATCTTGATCACAAACAAAGTTACAAAGGGACTATCCTGTTGATGTCGTATTGTGCGGTGCACTTAATCCTTAATACAGTTATTATATTACATGACACTAATGTGCACTTGTTCGGATTCTATGCATCCCATACTACATAGGTCCGAGGGCAAGCCCTTAATCGTTCTTCATCTTGTAGGGTTCAATCCCTCGTCATGACTTAATCTACTACTGTAACTACGGTAAGTATCCTAGATGTTTTCTGACCTACGAACTCATGTCTAGGCGCCCTGGAGAGAATCCCATCACTGACATGACTCATCATGCAGACATCCTGTGGTAATTCAGCTCCTACCATAGACATGACACCACCCATAGTCTTCAAACATTCCACGAGCGTCGCTACCGGGACGGTACTCTGGGGCAGTATCCTTGCCCTGACTCATCAAGGGACATCCTAGGATGCGCTCTCGCCGCTACCCAATGGCCCTCATACTCAGTGTTTTTCTTACTTTCATCACATCTTCACTATGTATCTATCTGTAATTTCGATAAGTATCCTAGATGTTCTATGATTTATGAGCCCATGTCCAGGCAGTCTGGAGGGGAATCCCACGCACTGACACGATGCATCGAGCAGGCAATCTATGAATAATTCAGCCTCCGCCTTGGAACAATGGCACCACCCATAGTCACCAAACATCCCACAAGCGTCGCCACCGGGATGGTACTCTGGAGTAGTATCCACGTCATGTCACGACGCATCGTGAAGACAGCCTGTGCATACCCTCACAACACCGATCCAATGGCCCTCATACTTGTGTTTCTCTTTTACTTCCGTCACAGCCTTACAAAAATTTGTTTTAAAAGAAAATCATCACAACCTAGAGCTAGCTTACCCTACCGGACTTAAATCAAAACAACAGAGACAGTCAGCCTACCTGGCTACTTCTCAAGAGACGCTCAACCCTCAACGGTTAGCTCTCAAAATCATCAATCAAACCGCCGGTCACTAGGGTCTCGCCTAGCCTCTAGATTCCAACAACTATCTCTTTCTAGAGATCAACAATATTTCATAATCAATCTCAACAATCATTTCCATTTCTTTTGTTCACAAACTCTTTTTTCAAAAACATTTCTTTTATAACCTCATAACATGAGAACAATTCAATTAGAATCTCTTTATCAATTTCATCTTCCAAGTCCTTGTGTGCATTTCACAATAACTCAGTCAAATATTCATAATCATAAAATCTCGTATTCAAACTTAATTAACTTTCATTTGTCAAAATCAAATCCAAACTCAAGGACCAGAAAAATAGTTCGGTTCAGTCGACTGGTGACAGTATCAGTCGACTGTTCAGCGAACATCAAAACATCTCAGTCGGTATCAGTCGACTATCGACAAAGAATCAGTCGATTGTTTTACGAAACTTTAAAACATCAATAATACACAGTCGGTTCAGCCGACTGGTGACAGTATCAGTCGACTGTTCCGCAAATACTTTGAAAGCTCAAACACCAAAATTCATGACAGCAGCAGTCGACTGTGAACGTAGACAGTCGGCTGTTCTTCGAAACTTTGAAACAACAGTCAGTTCGGTTCAGTCGACTGTGAAAGAAGATAGTCGACCGTTCCGCCGACGAAAACAAATTCTTATACTTGCCAGTCGACTGTGGAAATAGACAGTCGACTGTCAATTACACCAATTGCAGCTTGCATATATTTTTCGACCTTTTAATTGATTTGTACTTCCATATACAAAATATAAATCATTTCCAGAATGTATTCCTTTTAAAAACAATATCGTATATGTTTTCAAATACACCAGTTTCTCGTCTTTCAATAAAATCCTTTAAAATGCATAAAAACATATACAATCAATTTCCCAAATAGAATATTGTCTTTTATCAAAAATTACTTTATAAAAATCTCTATACTCAAAAATAGATATTTTGAAGTTAGAACCACACTTCTTTGCCATATAAAAATTCTTTTATACACATTTGCATCATTTTAACCGATGTCTAAACACGCATCAATTTCATGCAGTCACTTCAATTCTAGCATTTCAAACTAGCAATCATACAATTTGAGGGATAGAATAGTAATTTGTATCTACCACATCAATCAAAATTTAACGATTCATTTCTACATTAATTTGCATGTAATCTCATAATACCACTTCAATTTCAACCAAATGAATCATATGTCATCAATTATGCAATTTCTACTCCTAAATTAGAAAGTATTTAAGAAACACCTACCTAAAGTTGAAGAAATGTATTCAAATGAACTTCTAGAATTAGGAGCTCTTAAAGAAAACTCCAATTGCAACCTCCTCGAAATTCGTGCACCAGAGCAAACCTCCATGCTCCACATTTCGGCAAGCATCCATCAAGTTTCCAAAAGCACCGAAAGCACTTCATTTGCATCTTCGAATATACACATACTATATATACATATATACATTAGTATATGTATGTAGGCATGTGGAAATATGTGATTAGGTGGAGTAGGACAAGGCTATGCTAGCTTTGGTTGGTTTGCTTTCGGAATGGGCAGGAGAGAAGGAAGAGAAGAGATGAGAGAATGAGAGACTAAGGGGATCTATTTATAGATTGATAATGGGTAGTTAGAATAACCACCCATCATATGAACACCACTAATCCCATTATTTAGACTTGTAACTTGCTTTCCCTCCCACTTTCAAAATCAAATGTTCAGATTTTTCCCTCCTCTCACAAACAGCCCGGTCCCCAAAATTGTGTGCACATCGCACGTGTGCACATGCACGTGCTTTGTGTATAAAACAATTTATTTATTTAACCCCTTTAAAACAATTTATTTATATATGTAATAAACATGTAAAATTACTTAGAAAATTATACTTTTCATTCACGATAAAAATAGATACAAACAATTTCATAAAATTCATTTTGAAAAATAATACGCTTAAAACACGTGCACCGAAACACGTGCGTCGCCCATAAAATCTCAAAAATACAAAAATTGACTTTATCGACCGAAAAATATTTATAGTTAATTAGGATGCAACATAAAGTATATTTAATATACATTTTCGATGATATACTCAAACATACAGAAAACACGTGTATTGCACGTAAAAATTTATTTTAATTATAATAGACAAAAATTGAATTCTATTTACAAAAATGAATTTAAACATGTTTATAAAAATAAATAATTGAAACCCATCGAAAACTTTGCACGTAACGGTGGAATGTCCAGAATCGACACGTGCATCGATTAATACGTAAAAAGCATGTAAAACTCAAAGATTGAAATTTAGCATTTGAGTTGTCTCAAATGGGATTTTAAGAATACGGGATTGCATAAATAATTGGAATTCAAAATACATATCAAAATGCGTTATGGATATAATCAATACAAAATGCACGTGCGTAACACCCGAGGGCAAAATTGTCATTTAAATTTTGCGGGGTGTTACAGCACATGCTGCCGAACGTTCTTGCCACCGACCATGTTACATGGTAAAATTGGACCTTGGCACATGCTGCCGAGCGTTCTTGCCACCGACCATGTTACATGGAAAAGTGGACCTCGGCTCATGCTGCCGAACGCTCTCGGCATCGACCCTCTTACGGGGAGGAAACCACTCCGAACTCCGCCAAAAATCCACCGAACATGCCTATAGCCTGGCCGAAGTATCGGTGCGCTTCGGCGGAAGGTGCCGAACCCCCAGGGACCTCAGTCACCTTCGTAGCGAGTGTTCGGAGGGGGTCGGCGACGAGGCCGAAGCACCCAGGCCATGAAACGATGAAAATAACACCGAATCATCTACCTAAACACTGCAAAAAAATAATTTAAAATTCAGGAAAATTAATTAAAAATTCTAAAAAATAATTATAAATCTGGAGAAATATTTTTAAAACCCTAGGTAGATAATTATTGCTTAGAAAGGTTAATTAAAGACCCCCGAATGACAAATCACCACTTCGCAAAAGCTAGGAAAAATCATCAGAAGTCGAAGAGAGCTCAAGAACAATCTAGAGCTCACTACTAACGTGGAAATTACCACGATACCCCATTTAAAGATTCGACACCCCTCGCGTGGGCTCTGATACAAATCCGTAAGCCATTAAAACAGTGAAAATACTCCTCAGAGGCTGATCAAACTCAGTCTTCGGGAGTGGGGGGCTCGTGATATGGCTAAAAATGGGGTTAAATCAGAACCGTCCAAACCTGGCGCGAATCTCAAAGCCTGGGGATAAAATGGTAATTTTACCTACAAACGGGTCTGAAGTGGGTACTGGGTCTTCTCTCCAAAAGCCCAGTAACCCGCAAACGGACCCATCTCAACTGGGTGCGGGTTTCAATCCGCAGCAAACCCGGTCCAGCAGGATAGAATTAGGGTTTCTGATTAATCCTAATCAACGGCCCTGATTCATATCTATCCTTTCACTGGGAATTAGGAATTACATTCCTAATCTAATCCTAGGGATTACATTCCTAATCTGATCCCAAAGGCGGCTATCAATACCCCCCATCCACCACCATTAAGAGGTAATCAATCTTTTGTCAATTTACGCTCTCTCATAATCTTCCTGATTACTGACTTGAGCGTCGGAGGGTGCGTCACCGGGATCAACCCCGGTGTATCGCACTTTTTACAGGTGAACGACGGGAGTCAACAGTCAAACTCCGGTGAGAAGATTTCAGGTTTTTTGCTATTCAGTTTTCCTAAGAATCCACAAATACTATCTGTTTGCCCCCACACCAGATTCAACGGTAACAACGGGCATGCACAATCTAGTGAAAGATCTACTTTCTAGCCGATGTGGAGTGGGGTACCATGATTTTGCTAACTGCAACGTATCCTGATTCTGTGGGTTGTCCATTATTTCATGCTGCATGCACAATCTAGTGCAGGATCTACTTTCTAGTCGATGTGGAATGGAGTACCCTGATTCTGCTAGCTGCACCGTACCCCGATTCTTTCAGGCAGCAATCTCGCTCCTTCTCAGGCATACCTGTACATCTGCTAGCTCCATCTCAGGCATACATCTCACCCACTCTTACCCACACTCGGTATCGAAAGTCGGCTCTGGTACCATTTGTAATGCCCCTGCCCCTAGCTCAGACAATTTATACAATTTAGAAGAAAAATTAGATACTATGTAGTATAACTGCCCACCACAGACTGCCTCTCAAAAGGTGGTTAACCGAATTGGTGACTCTTGATCATAGGCAATAGTATTTATATATTATTTAATTCTAGTTTCTTATCAATATGGGACTAATCCAAATCACAATTTATGCTTTTCCTTTCACTCTTCCGTGAGTACACAACAGGTGGGACCCCCAAAGCCTCGTCACCCTAAGGTGACTTCACCAACATTGCAAACAGCAAAGGCACTTGCTGTTTCATACCTCGTGCCCCCGAACACTATTCATTATATTTACCTAATTGCCATCCATGCATTATTTTACCAACCAGTCACTTAACTTTTCAAAGTATATATACATATATATATATATATATATATATTGAAAATTACGGGGTGTTACAGTAGCCGTGACTACGACTGAGTCGAGTGAGATGATGGATTAGGACTTGGCTGTGAAGCACCAAACATAACTCTTAAGAGACTTCCCATCCCTTTACTTCAAGTCAAGTAAGCTAGCACTTGTCTTCTCTGCATTGCGGTTGGTGATGAAGTGTGTGAGGAAGAATTCTTTAAGTTGGTTGAAGGAGAAGATGGACCATGGAGAGAGACGACCGAATCATTTCCATGCTAATCCCTTCAGGATTATTGGGAACGCCTTGCAGATGAGGGAGTCAGATACTTGGTAGATCATCATGAGGGTTTTAAAACTCTCAAGGTGGTCTACCTGATCGGACTCTCCGATGTATGACTCAAACACTACAATTTTGAAGTTGTCTAGAATATAAGCCTCAAGTATTTTTCTGGAAAAGGAGGGTCAGATGGGGAGGTATGTTCCCTCATACCTTCCCCCTTCTTGTTTCATTAATGCTAGACGATCCTCCAACTTTTGAAGGTGCTGGAGGATGGAGTTGTCTTATTTTTCTGACTCAGTGGACTCATGAAACTCCTCATGTCGTGGAGGAGTAGAGCGGTGAAGGCTGTGTGTCGGATTCTGCTGAGGACGACATTGAGGACTTGAAAGATCTCATATTTGAAGTTTCAGAATTCTGTCATGGTAACGGGTACTTCTTCCTCCCTATCTCTTATAGGGGCTGATCGATTTGTTGGGGTTAAGTTCCTCCCGTGAGGTGGGGAGTCCTTAATTGTCCCCTTGGAGAGTGATGGCTTTTTCACCCCCTGGGTGAAGAGGTTCTTCTGTGTCTCTGTCTTCGAGGTGAAGGACTCTTCTTGCTTTCCTAGCATGCTGGATGGTGGACTGCATCCTGGACTAACCTTTCATTCAAGCGGTTTCGGAGATCAGACGCATGCTGTCGGGAGAGTATGATCTGACGGAGGTCCTACCGTACTTGAGGTGCCCCAGGGGGCACTGTGGAGGGTGTGGAGGTGTAGACCAACTGCATGTTCTCACCAATACGCAGCACATGACGTTGACTTCTTCGAGAGCCCCCTCGGTGTTGGCTCTTTAGAGGGAGGCTGGGTAGGCTGTCGAAGGGGTTGTTCTGGCTGAAGAGGTTGATCCGTTTGAGAGGTAGGAAGGAAGTCCTCATGATGAGTTGGAGGAAAAGGGTTGGCTCTTCGTCAGGTAGGAAGGAAATCCTCATTTGTGGTAAAATACTGATTACCTGGTTCATGTGGAGGTCGTGGGGTAATTATAGTTGCTTTGGGAGCTGGTTTTAAGATATTGATTTATCTCTAATTCCCGGTGTTTTGATAGAGTTGATTATTCTCTTCTTCATGAAGGGATATGGTCGGTTACTCTTCTCTTGACAAGAAGAAGAGTTAGTTGACTTTCTTCTTCATGAAGAGATAGAATTAGTTGTAGAAATAGAGTTAGGATTCTACTCTTGATAAATAGAGATGGTTTTTGAAATCATTTTTTATGTATAATTATGAGTTTAAAATGATATTTTAGATATTTATGAACTCCTTCACACCGTGCCGCTATGGCAACCTAATATGGCCATCCTGGTTTTGGGTTGTTGGGCTTAAAAGAGGCCCAGTTCTCTTTTATGGGCACATTTATGGTAAAACTACCATTTACCCCTTAGAGATTTAAGTTTTGTGCCCGATTTGAACGATCCCAATTTGGTTCTATTTTTACCCATATTACCGTTGAATATCAATAAGCTTTCCTGGCTACTATGGCTTAGGTTTTTTTGCTTATTCCTTCTTGTCCCATACCATAACGACAAGTTCAATGTCAAAATATGTATATTCAGTCAAATGTGTGTGTCAATTATGTAGTCATTGTGTGTCAGTTATGCAGTCACTGCACTGCAGTTGTGTGTGCAGCAGTTATGCAGTCACTGCAGTTGTGAGTTGTGTGCAGTTGTGTTGTAGTAGCCTATATAAAGGCTTGGGTTGTTGTATTATGGATATGATTTGTTGGATGAAAAAAATCTAACAAAGAGAATGTGATGTCTCTATGTTCATGTCTTGAATGTGTGAAATTTTAAGGCAAGGTGTGAAACCGACAATTATCCTTCTTTGTTCTATTGATTCATCATCTTCAAGCATGAGATGCCAATTCTAGGAATTTAAGCATTGAAGCCATGACTCTAATGCTCGTGATGTTCACTGTTTTAGCATCAGCGCTCTTTTCGTGAGAGTATATGACGGTCGACAACACCCATAACTCGTTCAGTTGGTAAGTTTTTCAGGTAATTAAGTCTATTGAATTTCACTTTCATTATCTCTAAATTATTATCTGTTGACTCTGCTACTATATATGAGAGTGAGAGTTTCTACATGCCTGTAGCTTATAAACTTTTATATTGTCGGTTTTAAATTGTACAACTTAAGTTTTGTTAATAATGTTATCTAGGTTATTAAACAGAATTGCTAGTGAACATGTGACTCTTATAAAATTCATTAACCATAAATGTTTTAAATCACATTCTATAATTGTGCTTGAACGTGTTGATGAATACTACTTGCTTTAATTTACTTGGATAAATCATACATTCACAAGTAGTTTCACATAAAAAATATACGTGGACTTTAGGGAAAATAGAAAAAAATTCCGATGGATCTGTCAATAGTGTACTCAACGTGCCGATAGAGCTAAATCTATGTGTTCATATGGAACATAGAAGAATTTCTTGGCACAAAACAAAGTTAAACAATGGGAGGACTTCAAAGTTATAGTAAAAAAACAGGGGCTATATTAGTGATATTTTGTTTAATCAATGCAAATCTTGATCGCACTTGTGTCATGGCACTTATCATATTCCTATAAGCCCACTGTCCAATCCGTAGCTTGTAAGTCGTCCTCGTAGATTAGAACAAAACCAACCCCACACTATACATTGTAAGTTGTAACTGCATTCAAGTTCAATCATGCTTGAAATATCCAGAGAATTTTAAGCCATGGTTTATCATAAACCACGAATCCGTCCACTGCAAATGCCTGAATGTATTTGACCTCTCCAACTGTGTCCTATAAAAGACCAACCTCCTTCGTTCCTTCTCATCTACTTTCGAACGATCGCAATGATCGAGTAAGCCTATTCCTATTCCTTATGGCTAATAAATACATTGCTAGCATTTCCATTTTGGCCTTCTTCCTCACATTCACCTCCCTTTCTTTAGCTTGCAACAACGTAGACAAGGCCGCACTCCTAGCCATCAAAAACTCCTTCCCTGCAAACTCATTCCCTCCCTCTTGGTCCTCGTCAGACGACTGCTGTCACTGGGACTACGTCCTCTGCAGTGGACACACTGGCCGTGTTCGTTACCTCTCCATCACCAACAATCAAAACATTACGGGCCGCATCCCTCCGTCCATTGGCCTCCTTACTTTCCTCCAAGTACTCAAATTCTCCAACCTGCCCAATCTTTACGGGACTATCCCACCCCAAATCTCAAAACTAACTCGACTTCGCAAATTATACTTTGGCACTCTCCCCAATCTAGTCGGTCATGTCCCTTCGCAGCTCTCTACCTTAACCAACCTCCAACACTTCACCATTTACAACACCAGCATCTCTGGCCCAATCCCTTCCCTTCTGTCCGAACTAACTTCTCTCATAGTCATCTCTTTGACTGATAGCAAATTCTCGAGCATTCCTGCTTCCCTTGACCTTGGTAAAATTACCAATCTCAGGGTAATTGATTTGTCGTCTAACCGTCTTTCTGGAACAATACCTCCTTTTCTCTTCGGCCACAACAACACCTTTTCTGTCTTTCTCAAACTCGCAAATAATCACTTAACAGGGGACATCCCTGCATCCTTTGAGAATATCTTGTTTGATCTTGTGGTTTTATCCAACAACAAGTTTACAGGGCATTCTGCTAAGATTCTCTTTGGCAAGTCAAAGCCAACCTCCGATATATCATTGGACAAAAATAGAATAGCTTTTAATCTGTCAACAGTGGAGTTCCCTCTAGAGTTGATAAGTTTAAACATCAGCCATAATAAAATTTATGGAAGCATACCACAGCAGATCACCGAGCTGCCCCATCTTGATACCTTCGACGTGAGCTACAACGACTTGTGTGGTAAAATTCCATTTGGTGGAAACTTCACAGAGTTCAATACCGAGATTTATGAGCACAACAGGTGCCTCTGTGGCACGCCATTGCTCCCTTGCAAGTGAAATCAACATTTACGGAAGTTGATTGAGAATAAAGGGCTACATCTGGTAATTTCATAATATGTATCAGGGTAAGCAAAAGCAATCAGCAGCGACACTACATATTAAGCAAGATTTCGAAATAAGTTGAATGTTTCCATTCAAATATATATTTCTTTGCAAATATAATGTTTTTGGTTAAAATGTACTTTCATTTTCTGTGAATATGTGTTTCTTTTATGGAAATTATTGTGATAATGGGATATTTTTGTTCAAGAAAGTCAAGTTTAATTGACAATGGTAATCTGCACGTGCGATGCACGTCCTAATATATATATTTTAAATTTTAAAGTAAATATTAAGACGTAATCTAGCTTCAAATCTAATACATTTCTTTAATCATTACGTTTTTCTTACAAATTATCTATAGTGGTACCAACTTTTATTTACACAAGTGACATTTTTGTAAATAATTATGTTGTAAATAAATTTAAACTTTGAAAGTATTATGGTAACTAACAATAATTATGTTGTAAATAAATGAATGGTTAATATAACTCCCACTTAAAAATAAATTGTTGATATTAAAGGATTGATTGTCTAAAAATTACAGTTTCCTTACAAATTACACAATCCAAACTCACACATTATAGTATACTAGTATCATACACGTGCGATGCACGTGGAGGAAGAAGGAAAAAGACAAAAAAAAAGGAAAATAATTTCCAAACTGATCTACTTTCGAAAATATTTACCAAACTGGTCCATTTCGAAAATATGCACGTGCGACGCACGTGGAGGAAGAAGGAAAAAGAAACAAAAAAGGAAAATAATTTCCAAACCAATCCACTTTTGAAAATATTTACCAAACTGGTCCACCTTCAAAAATATTTACCAAAGTGAGTCATTTTGTCAACACGTGCAGCTGCACGTGTTGGCTTCAAAATGACAAAATGACAAAAAAAAAAAAAAAAAAAAAAATGATGACAAATACCACTAAGGCCTTCTCCCATTATAATAGTAGAGATTTTTTTTTGTTTTTTGATTAAAAGATGACCGAGGTCATCGCTTCATTAAAAAATTCTTAACGAAACAGGAATATGAAATACATAGAGCCTGCAGGCTAACATTTCCCAAACGTCTAATCCGGGTCAACATCCCGAACATCAAACAAAATACAAAATACAAAATACATGAAATAACCAAAGCATCTAATGCATCCCGCCTACATTTGGAATCTACTACCAAAAGATAGCCTTCTCCCTGCTAGCAGGCTACTCTGTCCCCTATCCGGAACGCATCTTTTTCCTGGATCTGTTTAGAAATTATAGTATTAGAAATTAGAAATATTAACAAGAAAAAAAAATTCTAAAATACTTGAGTGTGAACGGTTGAGATCGGCATCTTACCAAGCACTTGAAATAAATTGATCTGGTTTTGATTCTTAACTGGAAGATGCAAGGTCTGATTATGAAAGTAAAAAGTATTAGACGTTAGAAATCTCTCCTTGGATGAGTACCCTTAACCTAGTAACAAAAGAAAAAAGAAAGAAAAAAATTATAAATAAAATTTAAATCGTCATGCTTCTCCACTTATTAATACTAGTATAATGTATGTGTGATGCACATATTAATTTTTTTAAAAAATTAAAGAAAAAACTCTCTGATTTACACGTGCAATGCATATCTTAATAAATAGGATTATATATTTTTAAAAGTAAATGTGAAGACTATAATCGAAGAGTTGGAGTTGCACGTGCATTGCACGTAAGTAGGTAGATTTACAACTACCTTCTTGGAAAAATTATCATGCTTATTGTGTATTTCATCAAATTTCCAGCTAGTGTAATAGAGAAGAATTTTCAGTGTCTGAAAAAAAAAAACTAATGACTATAAATAAAGTAAATTATAAGTAGACATAAGTAAATTTATGTTCTTCTACTTCAATAAAAACAGAAAATCATACCACATCCATTTCCCTATTTGAATACACAACCAGTTAACAAAACTTGAGTTAAATCTCTCCCTAGTAGAAAAGCATATAGCGCAGCAGAGTCATGTTAGAAATATTTCAGACCAGTTCAAAAAATAACTATATAGCTAAATGATATGAGCATGGCTGAGAAGTTGTTGTAGATATCCGCTGCGGTATAACACTTTTTCTGTCATTCTCAACCTCGCATATAATCACTTAACAGGAGACATCCCTGCATCCTTTGAGAATATATTGTTTCGAAGTGTTATTTTATCCAACAACAAGTTTACAGGGCATTCTGCTAAGATTCTCTTTGGCAAGTCGAAGCCAACCTCGGATATATCATTGGACAAAAATAGAATAGCTTTTAATCTGTCGGCAGTGGAGTTCCCTCTAGAGTTGACAAGTTTAAACATCAGCCACAGTAAAATTTACGGAAGCATACCTCATCAGATCACTGAGCTGCCCTATCTTGGTACCTTCGACGTGAGCTATAACGACTTGTGTGGTAAAATTCCGTTTGGTGGAAACTTTACAGAGTTCAATTCTGAGATTTATAAGCACAACCGGTGCCTTTGTGGCACGCCATTGTTCCCTTGCAAGTGAAATCAACATTTACAGAAGTTGATTGAGAACAAGGAGCTATATCTAGTAATTTCATAATTATGTATCAGGGTAAGCAAAAGCGAGCAGTAGCTACACTACAGAATAAGCAAGATTTCGAAATAAGTTGTGAATGTTTCCTTTCAAATACATATTTCTTTGCTAATATAATGTTTTTGGTTAAAATGTACTTTCATTTTTTGTGAATATGTGTTTCTTTTGTGGAAATTATTGTGATAATGGGATATTTTTGTTCAAGAAAGTCAGGTTTAATTTTTATATTAACAAGAAAAAAAGAATTCTAAAATACTTTAGAGTCTGAACGGTTGAGATCGTCATCTTACCAAGCTTTTGCAATACATAGATCGGGTTTTCATTCTTAACTAGCCTTGGTGATAACAAGGCGAAAACACTCAAACCAGGCTCGAGGGGCCTGCTTCAAACCATATATAGCCCGATGCAGCTGGCAAACATGATGAGGAGGAGTAAGGAGGCCAGGAGGAGGATCCATATAAACAACCTCAGATAAGGTACCATGAAGAAAAGCATTCTTCACGTCCATCTGGTATAACGGCCAGTAGCGGATGGCTGCAACAGCAAGAAGGGTGTGAACAGTAGTCATCTGTGCAACGGGAGCAAAGGTCTCATCATAGTCAATGCCATGCTCCTGAGTAAACCCTCGGGCTACTAGACGGGCCTTGTGCCGCTCAATAGATCCATCAGGTTGATATTTGACCTGGAAGATCCACTTGCAGCTAATAGGCTGAACGCTCTCTGGTAGAGGAACAACATCCCAAGTGCCAGTCTAATCAAATGCACTGAATTCCTCTACAATGGCTTTCCTCCATTCAGGATATTGAATTGCGTTTTGATAGGTTCTGGGCTCACGTGTAGAGTGTATAGCAGTGAGATATGCATGAAACTGTGGTGAGTAGGAAGTTAGGGTGGCAAAACCAAACTGGTCAGAAGGACCAGTGGCATCAGGTGTATAACGTGCCGGAGGAATACCAGAAATGGAACGGGTAGACTGACAAAGAGGTGGTGGACTGACAGGGTGTGGAGGTGAGGACGGTGGAGTAGGTGCATGTGTCAGTGGGGAAGTAGGTGGGATGGGTGCTGGCTGCTGTGGGGATGTAGGTGGTGGTTCGGTAGGGAAACAACAGGTGTAAGGGCTGCAGGAGATGTGAATGGAGCCAGAGGAGTGAGATTAAAAGGAATGCGGGAAGATAAAGTCGGAGGGCTAGCAACAACTGGAGAATCGAGAAATCTAGTATCCTCGGGGGGGGGGGGGGGGTCAGGTAGTAAGGGGAGTCTTCCACAAAGGAGACATGTCGAGAAATGCGGACACGACCCGCGAATGGATCAAAACAACGATAACCTTTGTGTTCAGGACTGAGACCTAAGTGAACACACTTAGCAGCATAAGCGGAGAGCTTCGTGCGCTCAGTATGAGGGAGAAGGATGTAACAGGTGCATCCAAAGGTACGGAGCATACTGTAGTCGGGAGGAGAATGATAAAGAGCCTCGTAAGGCGTCGTACCAGCTATGGCAGATGAGAGAGTAATATTGATGAGACTAACAGAGATCATGATAGCTTCAGCCCAGAAAGAACGAGGAGCAGAAGAGGAGAGTAAAAGAGTGCGAGCCGTCTCAAGGATGTGACGATGCTTGCGTTCAGCTACACCATTCTGCTCATGTGTGTGAGGGCATGATTGCTGAAACAGGATGCCGTGAGACTGAAGGATTGTTCTCATAGTGGTAGAAGTGTACTTACGTGCACCGTCCGATCGAAAATTCTTAATGCGTATACCGAACTGAGTGTGAATCATGGTTGTAAAGACCCGATAAATATCAGGTATTTCAGATCGCCGACGCATAAGAAAAATCCATGTATGTCTAGTGAAGTCATCGATGAAGGTAACATAATAGAGATAGCCTTTCCACGATGGAACGGGAGAGGGTCCCCTTATGTCGGAATGAACAAGTTGAAAAGGGTGAGTGGTTTCAGAAGTTCTTTTGTGACTAAAGGGTAGGGCAATATGTTTGGCCAAATGACAATCCTGACAATCAGATAAATGTTTAAAAGTGATAGAACCAAGGGCACCACTACGAGCTATAGTCTGAAGTCGTGATGCGCTAATATGACCTAAACATCTGTGCCACAGATCAGCATCAGATGAAACAATACCGGTAAAACTAGAAGGAGAGTGATGTGCACAAAGAAAATCTAGATAATATAGACGATCCTGAAGACTAGCACGTCCAAACTCCTCACCGGTAGAGGAATCAGTAATTGAACAACCTAAAGAGTCAAAAGTGACGACAAGACCACTATCGCACAATGCACTAATAGAAATAAAGTTTATTGATAAATGAGGAGCATAGAGAACATATGGTAATGTGAGAGTGGGAGAGTTAATTGTCCTTGAGTGTGTGATAAGAAGTGGGGAGCCATCAGCTGTGTGTAGAGTTGGAGAGTGAAAGGAAAGTATTGTGCAGGTGGTAAGTAGTGTATGATTACCAGTGAGATGATGTGATGCACCAGAATCTAAAATCCAGAACGAATTCATACCGAGAGTGGCAGAAAGTGCAGGAGCAGAGGAGCCAGCATTGATAGACTGACCCATGAGCTGTAGTTCCATCTGAGTAAGGCGTTGCTGAGTATTAGCCCAAGCAGCAGGAGACGGCAAGACCGGAGTGACGGGCATGGTCGACGATGTGAGGGAAGAAGCACTGCGAGCACTGCTATGACTGAGAGCACAATGTGGAGGGAGATGCTGTTGGTGCCTGGATCGGGGTAGGGGGTAGGGCGGTGCTACCGGTGGCGGAAGTAGAGGTGGAGTATGGTGATGAGTGATGTAAGGAGAAGGTAGGAGGCCGGAGGAAGACTGAAAATGGCGTTGCTGCTTGTTGAATCTGGAGGAGGAACGAGAGGTGGTTGCATCGGGAAAGTCAGTGGAGGCGGAAATATGTGGGAGAGACTGAGATGCCATAAAATGGTAGTGCCTGTATATATAATAATAATAATAATAATAATAATAATAATAATAATATATATATATATATATATATATATTTTGACTTTCTTTTTTTTTGGACTTTTTTTTCTTGGTTTTTTTTTGTTTTTTGTTTTTTGTTTTTTGTTTTTTTGTTTTTTTTTTGAAGTTACAACAGAAGTAGGGTTAGCGGGTTATGGGTTGTAACGGGTAATGGATTTCGGGTTTTAAAAAAAATTGATTTGAACAATGGTAGATGGCGGCGCTGGATCTGAATGGGTTGAAGATGACGACTAGGACAGATCTGATGCTTCACGATCTGATCTGATGCTTGATTTGGCGTGAAGAAATCTGATCGGATCTGATTTATAACTTTGAAGAAATCTGATATGATCTTTCGGATTTGAAGTTCGGATCTGATATGATGCTTGATTCCTCTGATGCTGAAGATCGGTTGTTGGAGATCTGATCTGGAGTGGAAGTTCTTAATCTGATGTTGGAGAGATGTTGAGGGGATGACTTGATGTTCGGTTGTTGGAGACTTGATGTTGGAGATCTGGTTGTTGAGAGGTTGAAGATGGGTTGCTGAGGAAGATTAAAGATGTTTTTTTTTTTTTTTGTTGTTGTTGTTGTTGTTGTTGTTGTTGTTGTTGTTGTTGTTGTTGTTGTTGTTGTTGTTGTTGTTGTTGTTGTTGTTGTTGAATGTAGATCTAGGGTTTTGGGAAGAAATTTGTTTTGGTTGTTGGAATTTGAGAATTTTTGTAGAGAAAATTTAAGAAGAGAAAATTTGGATAATTGGCTCTGATACCATGTTAAGATAAATCAGAGAGAAATGAAGACAATACTGAATATTGAATTAAGTTTAACCAAGTACAATACCACCTATATATAGGAGTTGAACAAATATCAAAACAACTCTACCACCAATATGGGACTATAATATCTAACAAGTACGTACCTTTAACCTTGTAACAAAAAAAAAAAAAGAAAGAAATTAAAATTAAAATTAAAATTGTCATGCTTCATTGCTTCTCCACTTAATATCTAAACAAGTATCATATTCACATATGATTTTCATAAGCAATTGCATGCGATCCATTGGATCTCCTCAACATATGTACATGGATTATAGACAGGAAATCCAACGGTTGTATACGTACCATCTATAGTAATACAGTGTCATATATATACAAAGTTGTCTACAAATGACAACCCCAACTCTCCCATTATAATATTGGAGATTATGGAGTATGTAACTCTTTTACCCCTCATTTTCCCTATAGCAAGCCAACATACGGATGGACTTGCAATCCGAATAAGTCTCCACCCCTTATTAGCCATCGGATTCCACCACACCTCTACAATTAGTATCCACCTTTGAGTCTCCATAAATAGCAAGCAGCGCAAATTAAAAAAATCAAACAAAGAAAGAATAAGAGCATTTTTTTTAAAAAGAAAAGTTGGAATCTGACCACCCTGTTTCATTAATAAGAGATTAATAAAACATACTCAGAGCACTGAGCCTACTACAAAATCCTAGAACAGAACAAAAGTATATAAACTCCACCCCGAACATGGGGGATGAGACAAAATAAACATAGAGAAACAGCAAAGCGATACATCCGATCCCCCCAACAAACCCTGGGGTGGTGGGTATCAATGAACATAGTAGACCGTGTTGTGCTGGCTGTCAATCAATCGTCGGCCCGACCTCGATCTCCTCATCATCAAACTCCTCTACCTGGAAAACACTCGCAATCCTTTCCCTGGTACCTGCTGCTGCCACATTAGCCCAAAATAAAATAAAATGCATAATGTGAGTCAAATTGCCAGAAATACTATTGCAAGTTTTACGAAAGTAAAGATTATTTCTGTCTAGTCATAAAACCCAAGTCATTGCGGCGATAGCTAAATACCATGCTTCTCTCATGGTACCCCTCTACGTTGCGAACTTTGGGCCTACCCATAGGTCCTCGTAAGTGCTAGGATATTGAGTACCCCCTAGGGCGTTGAGTACCTTTACGAGTACCGCTTTGCTCCTAGATCACTGAAGAAAAATATGGTCTCTAGTCTTGAGGGCGGTGTGGCAGAATCCGCACTGAGAGTCCACACTCGGATGTCACTTAGTGAGGTTTTCTTTAGTCAAGATCGCATCATTCAGTACCAACCATAAGAAGGCTTTGATTTTTAGTGGAGCTTTCGTCCTCTAGATGATGGTAGCCCACTTTGGGGAACATTCCCTAAAATGGATGCGCTTGTACAAGGAGCGAACCGTGAACTTGTCGTTCTTCTCCAATCCCCAGAGCTTTTTATCGAGACCCTGGGAGCAGCCAATTCTAGCATTGGAGATGTAGGCCTGAAGTTCCGTAAGTCTGAGGTGGGAGCCTATGTCAAGCGGATGTTTGAAGGATGGACTCCAGGTGCCTCTTTTCCAAGCTGCGGCCACCGTGCAGTGTGGTTGTGACGCCTGCTCATATAGATCGGAAAATAGGGTTCTGAACATGTGATCAACACACCACTTATCCCACCAAAACCTGGTGAGTCTTCTGTTACCGATAACTGACTTGACACAGCTAGAGAAGGGTTCGTATGCCTTAGTGATGCCTTTACAAAACCAGGAAACCCGAGGGCCTATCCTGAAGCCCAAATTTCTCGTCCCATTCCCATGCATACATCCCTGGACAAATTGCTGCCACCCTTCTCCATTAGGGTGGAACACTTTCCACCACAATTTACCCAGAAGCGCCAGATTCATATATCGCAGGTCAATTATATCTAGGCCTCCATGTATCTTTTTTATACACTCCTTCTCCCATCTAATAAGGTGATAACCTCCTCGGTCCAGGTCAGCCCCTTTCCATAAGAAGCGTTTTCGAGTCCGATCAATTCTTTGGATTACTTATCGCGGCATTTCAAAGAAGGAGAGATAATAGGTAGGGAGGTTTGAGAGTACTGCATTAATAAGTGTTACTCTTCCTCCCAAGGATAGGGCTTTGCCTTTCCAGCCTGCTAGCTGTTTCTCAATCCGGTCAATAATGGGCATCCAATTTGCCTTTTTTAGCTTCCCGGGTCTAAGTGGCAGTCCAAGGTATTGAATGGGGAAGCTCTCTGTGGAGCAATTGAGGACTGTGGCATGTTCCAGAGTCTTTGCCGGGGTCAGGGCATTGGGGCTAAGAACACTCTTGTGGATGTTAACCCTGAGGCCAGACCAGGCTTCAAAGCAATACAGAATTCCTTTGAATATGATAGTTTTCCCTAGGTTGCCATTGCCAAATAGAAGAGTATCGTCTGCGTATTGAAGTATTGAGCAACCTTGATGATTGGCTCCCTTAGCCACTGGTATGATCCAACCTGCTATACTGCACTTAGCCATTATGGATCTAAGCACGTCTGCCACTATGGTAAAGAGAAGGGGTGAGAGCGGATCGCCTTGTCTGAGCCCCCGTTTGCAAGAGAAAGGGTGGCCTGATACCCCATTTACCAAAATCGCCATTCTGCTGGTGGTAAAACAGGCGTGGATCCATCTGATCCATCTGTCCCCAAAACATCTTCCAGCAAGTGCTTCCAACAGACAGTCCCATTCAACAGAGTCATAGGCTTTCTCGAAATCTAGTTTAAGGAGGTAGCTTTTAGAGTTTGAGGTGTGGCACTGATGGATAGTCTCTTCAACTGTTGCTATACTGTTCTGTATATAACTTCCTTTGATGAATCTTGTTTGGTCGTGACTAATGAGACCATCCATGACCTTTCTCAGTCTGTTAGTGAGAGTCTTGGTGATGATCTTTACAGAGTAGTTAAAAAGGCTAATGGGGCGGAAGTCTCCAACTCGTCGAGAATCCTCCTTCATAGGAATCAGCACAACCTCCGCGTAGTTGAATCTCCCTAGTTTGAGTTTATGTGTGTGGAAATCTGTGAACACCTTCAGCAAGTCACCTTTGATTTCCTCCGAGAATATCTGATAGAACATTATCAGAAAACCATCTGGACCTGGAGCTTTGTCTTTTCCAAGTTGTTGGATCGCCTTCCAGACCTCTTCCTCAGAGAAGGGAGCTTTGAGGGATTGTAGACTAGGGTCGGAATTAGCTACATGGTCTTGCCACAAGTCGTGTTGGAGAGGGACTCTAAAGTCTGCTTTTTGTCCAAAAAGGTGCTTGAAGTGGGACTGGAAAGCCATCTTAATAGCATCGTCGCCTTGTACCAATTCGGAGTCCAAGTGGATCGAGTGAATGAGGTTAGACCTACGTCTGGCACTGGCAACCTGGTGGAAGAATGCAATGTTCACGTCTCCTTCTTTGAGCCATGAAATTTTGGACCGTTGTTGCCATTTGATTTCCTCAATCCTATATAGTTGGTCAATTTCCTATCTGTATTGAAGCAGTCGATTCCGCTCTTCCTGCAGAAGATCCCTAGTCTCTTCAGTCTTTTCAAGTTCCTCAATACCTTCCAGAAGGGATTCATTTGCTCTCCAAATCATCGCAAACCGGGTCCAGTTCCATTTTCTGAGCTTGTCTCTGAGTATGCTAAGTTTTTCACACCATATAGCGGATGCCTCCCGACCCTTGGTTGGGCGAGACCAACTCTCGTTAACCATATGGTGGAAGCCCTGGATTTCTAACCATGCCTTCTCGAACCGAAACTTTAACGGTCTTCTGGGTTGGTCTTCCCCGGATGATAAGAAAATAGGCACATGATCTTACGTTGGTTTAGGGAGAGATTTAGCCGATGTCAATGGGAATTTGGTCTCCCAGTCCGTGGAGACCAGAATCCTATCTAACTTGGCTAAAATGGGCATTGCTTACATGTTCGACCAGGTGAAGAGCCTATCATAGATGGGGATGTCCACCAGATCCAGGTCCGCGATGACTTCATTAAAGGCTTCCCTATTTGAGGCACTAGATCCTCCGGCCCTGTATTCTGAGGCGAATCTAGTGATGTTAAAGTCGCCTCCTACCACCCAGGGGTGAGGCCATTGTGCTTGGATCGCTCTTAGTTCCGCCAAAACGGCCGCTCTAGAAGCAGAATGATGCGAACCATAGATTACCGTGATCGACTATGTCTACCCGTCGGATTTACGCTTTAACACAACCGACAAAGAAAATTTCCCGTGGAGCTCATCTATGCAGTGAAAAAGGTTGGGATTAAAACCCAGAGCGATGCCCCCTGATGCTCCAACTGATGGGGTCACTCTCCATTCAGATACTCGAGTACCCCCTACTCTATTAAGTCTGAACATGTGTGATAGTTTGGTCTGTTGGAGACCAAAAATGTTAGCCTTTGACCTGGCGATGACTTCCTTAACCATTCACGCATGCCCCACCTACTGAGGTCTCTAACGTTCCAGAATAGGGCCTCTATTAACTACTAGTGGACTCGGGATCGTGACTCGGTTTGGGCTTCGAGTGCAAGTTAATGTTAACCCTATCGGTTTCCTACCCCATAATCTTATTGAGGAGAAATGCGTTCCGATCTATATCGCCTACCGCTAGACCGCAAGTAGTGGCTAGATTAAAATTTTCATTATTCGTCATGAAATTAAAAATAGAAGCTAAGAAGGAATGCGTACCTCCGTCGCCAGTCTTGGCAGATTTAGCAGCCGCTGTGATTTTCAATTAATCATCTAGGGACTCCTCATTAGTCCTCTTTGCCACTTTATGAACTGTGAAACCTATGTCCTGCTGGGAAAATGGGTAGGTGGACAGAAAAAAATTAGGGAAAGTGATGCGGAAATCAACATCAAAATCATAATCCTCTGACTCCACAGACTCCCCCTCAGAGTAGACAAAATCATCTTCAAGATTCAGCCTGCCTTCCCGATCATCTTCATCGTATTGTATTTCCAGTTGTGTAGTAGGCTCTCTCGTCACGGACCCCTCGATGAGCCCACAATTTGATGATGATTCTACCAGAATAGTGGGGTTTCCCGTAGCGGACCCCTCAATGGGCCCACTACTCGTCGATAGCCGTAGCTCATTATGCTTGGGCCCTTCTTTGGGCCCATTAACACTCTTATAAATACCCCCCCGTAACTCCCCTTTTACACCGCTAGAATCATTTAAGAAGTGCTCTCCTTCGCGAGAGAGCGGACTGTCTTTCTCAAAAACCAAAACTCCCACTGTCTTTAGTGGGACATGTGGCTTGAGCAGCGCATCGGTTCTGTCGCCCTCGCCATGCGTCTCATTCTGAATGGAGGACATTTCATTCGAGGGCAGCACTAACGAGGTGTTGCCTACCTTTTCATCTCCACCTACTCCCTTTACGTGAAGCTTCCCCTTCAGATCTTTCCTCTTTGAGCTCTCTTCTTCGCTGCCATTACCCACTCCTTAACCTCTTTGAGCTATCCCCTTTTCCAGAGCTACAACCCCAACCCTAGTGTCTCTCTCACTTTAGACGGGTACTCTGTCAAAGGGCCTTCCTTTGCTCATCTTCTTTCCCAAAATGGGAGTCTCCCCTCTCGACTCTCGACCCAAAGCTACCAACTCTCGCCCATTTGGGAAACGACTCTGCAGGTCTTGCATGTCGTTTTCCAAGGTGCTTTTGCCCTTTTTCCCTTTAGCACTGCCTGCCTCCACTCTCTGGTCCTCTCTGGGCTTTCCACCACCAACTCCAAGGTGTTGATTGCCACTTTGAGCTTTGTTTTGGTCCTCCTTTCACGGAGTTCTTTTTTGAACAGCGAGACTTTCCAAATCTGGTTTTTGAGCATATCCACCATTGGATTTGTTGGTTTTGTTGTCCCTGATGGTTTTGGATCGTTGGATCTGGTGGTTAAGTCTCTTTCTCGACCAGCTCTGTACAGAGAACCTCTCCCCAGTTTTGATCCCTCCACCGTGTGTCCTTGGCATTGCTCCTGCCCTTTCGCCGCTTTGATGAGCTCCCGGTGCGCACTTTTCCACTTCGTGGGCCCCATCAATGGTCAGATCCTACTATGGCAAAACCAATTGCTTGTACGATCGGTTATCTCTGAGCGCAGATGAAGTAGTGGGGGAGATGATGGCCGACTGCTCTATCTCTGGTTCTGTTCGCTTGTCGAGCATAAACCGGACGAGGTACGATTCTTCAAAGGAGAAAAACTTGGCGAAACAGGGCATCAATGAGACATCGGCACTCCTTATGAGGATCCTTGCTGAGACGATCTCTGAGCGGTGCACAGTCTTCTCGTTTATCTCTTCGATGGATCCGAAGTCTGCGACAATCTCTTGGAGTGCCTCCCTCTTCCAAAAGTGAAGGGGGACATTGTGCATCCATATCCAGTACCTGTCTCCTTGTGGGAGCTCCGCCCCGAAGCTAGGCGTCCAAGCAAAGAATTCCAATTTGAAGTGCCCAAAGTTGACAATCCCCAGACCAGTAACTTCGATCACCTTCTCTGGCAACGAGAATGAAACAAGGAATTTCAAGTGACACATTTTCTTAGCAACCCAATCTCTTTGGGCCCTCATTGGCCACTTTGTGTTAAGAGCTTGAAGGAGATGCACCTCCGATAGGCTCCCTGATCTAACTCTGGCAATTGCACACCATTGACGCAGCTATCTCTCTTCGTTCTTGATTGTGTCTAAACTCTTTGCAAGCCGAATCAAAGTTGGGTTATCGGCCGACCTGCCTCGGCTCACCGGGCGTTCGTCGTCATTGTGGGTCTCTACCACATTAGTACACACATATGAAAGGTGCCCCCATTTCATACATTTGAGATAACGAACTTCTTTTGTGCATTCGCTCCTATAATAGCCCAAGTCATCACAGTTGAAGCACGGTACAGGCTTACATCTCCCCTTCCTTTGTTTCTTTTTGTGTTGGAGGTGTTCAATTTGAGGGTTGGGGGAGATACTCTGTGTCTTGTTTCTTTTTCCAATCAATTGAACCCACTATTCCCCATGTTCCCTACCTCCGGAGTACTCATCCTTTGCTGTAATTCCTTCTTGTGGAGCCCCCTCGTAGGCTCGCTCGACGCATGATTTAAGCTTTGGATTAGAGTTCCTCTGGGGTGGTGGACTGGAGTGATGGTTGGGACTGGGGTGAGGAGCCTTGGTCGGAGAGGTTTGTAGAGGTTCTTGATGAGCCCTATGGATGTTGTGGTGGTGGGAGGAGTCTGCAACCATGGAGTGTGACTCTGATTTTTTGTGTTGGTACTGAGGTTTGTATTGGGTTGGACGGTGGTATTGCCAACATGGGTCATGAACGTAACCCCTATGGTAGTGACCCGAACTGTGGGGGTGACGCTGGCCTGAGGGGGGGGGGGTTTCTTATGCCCATCGTGGCCGATAGGAGGACCCCATCTTTGGGCCCGTCCCCCGTAGGTATCCTCTTCTCGGCGATGATGACATAGTCCCTGTAAGACTCCTCTCCATGGTGGTGATGACTATAGCTCCTCCCCTCTCGGTGCTGATGTGCACGTTGGTGTGCATGCATCGGGGAGTGAGCTCGTCTGAGCCTCTGAGCTACCCTCTTCTCCGGGGAGGGGTTCAGGTATGGAGTGGGTAGTGGGGGTGCTGTGAGGGGAGCCAAAGCAGTGGGAGTAGGAATAGGATTGAGTATTGTGGTGATGGTTGGGGGTGGTGAAAACGGTTGCTGAGGGGGTGGTAGGGGGTGCAGGCAGTGGTGTTTCAGTAGGTGTTGGAGCGGGGGGGGTGATAGACCCTCTCATTAGGCCCGCACCCACTGAGTTCGAGCTCCGAGAGCATGGGATCGGAGGAGGAAAGGGATGTGGAGAGAAAGGTCAACTATAGGGGGGGTTGTTGCTTTGTACCAGTGGCTGAGGGGAGGGGCTTTCTGTAGAGGGTGTTTTAGAGAACAGGATGAAGAAGGTCCTCGGCGGCGCGGTTCAGTTGAGGAAGGAAGGGGAGGTTAGGTAGGAGTTGTTTCATTGCTATGACAGAACTCGAATTTAAGTTTACATATTGGGAAAATGCAGCATATTTAGAATAGAAACATTGTAGATTAATCTATATTAATTTATGTCTCAATGGTATGATCTCATTATTGTCCTAAACACATTTAATTAATCCATGAACTTTATTATAATAGTAAATAAATTACACAAATAAGAATAAACAACATATGATGAATAAAATGACCAACTTGATTAATCATGAATAATGTTTACTAGAAATTTCTCAATTACATCTTATGCGATTGACTGTAGTGCACATTTATAATAGAAAAGTATTAGAGTTAGACGTAAACATGGTTAGGTTCAAGTAATGTGTTAGAGTGATTTAATTCAATAGTTAGTAGAGATTATTATGGTTGATAGAGTTGAATGGTGAATTGATTCATAAGGAGGTCGCAATGATTAAATTTATGCATAGGAAACATTGGTATAGAAAGATTGTAAGGACATATCTTTGTAATCATAATCTTTTTAGGTAGGGAGAATGACCAATTGGCACCCAAAGTTACTTATAATACCCTATACACACCTGAAGTTACATTAATACCCCAATGACACCCAAAGTTATCAAAATTGGACCTATAGGCACCCATCGTTCAAATATCCGTTAAGTTAGTGGAATATTCATGGTATATACCTCTTAATGGGTTCAACCCATTAAGAAGAATGTGAAAAGAAAAAAATGCCCCCGCTCTCTTCATCTCTTCTTCTTCCTGGTTATTTCTTTTTCCCCGTTGTAAACCCTAATCACCCAATCTTAAAATTTTGAAATCCCAATTCGAAACCCTAATTATTGTATATCTGTCATCTTTAATCTTCGACACCTCGTACATCCTCATTCTGTGCCTTTTTTTGTGAGCACCGATGTTGATTACCCACCTGCATCCAATATCGAAATCCCATCTGAATTTGAGGGTTGGAGTTGGGTTTTTGAAGTAGCGCATAACATTTGACATTACGATATGACAGGGAAGTGTTTGATTCTGAGTTGCAATTTTATCATACAATATCGTTTAATTAGTTGCAAATTATTTTGGATTCTTAGTAGGCAATGATGAGTCGCACAAAATAGTCTTGTTTTTTATTTTGCTGATACTTAGTTGCTTTTTCTTGATTGTGGATTGTAATCATACAATATTGATGATCCATAATATGGGTTGGGAATTTTAGAGGATTCTTTGTAGGCATGGGTGAACTGATCATATACTTCATCTTAGGCTTTTGCCTCAGTTGCTTCTCATATTTGCTAGTGCTCTTAGTTGCATTTAATTTTGCTGTTGCTGCTTGTGATTGTTGTTGTTGCTGTTGAACTAGTTGGCACAAGCATTAAGATAAAATGGTTGGGAATTAATACTTTTTGGGAATTATATTCATGGGTGAACTGATGCTTTTGTTTAATCTGAGTGTTTTGCTGCTGCTTCTTCTGATATTAGCTATGCTTTTGGTTACTTTTGAACTGATATATTGTTGTTTATGATATTGGGTGTTGATGCTGAACTATTGAAAGTCTCTTTGCTTAACTAGTTGGCATAACATTAGAATGCAGCCCTATTGAAAGCATTTTTGTTTGTGGATGGAAATCATACAATGTTGAGTTGGGAATTAATATCGTTGCTTCTCATCTTGCTTTCTTTGTAGGCACGGGTGAACTGATGCCCTACTTTTTTCTGATTTAGCTGTTGCTGTTGCTGCTTCTGATATTTGATACTTTTCTTGGTTGCTTTTGAACTGATTTGTTGTTGCTTCTGATTATTGGTGTTACTGTTGAACTAGTTGGCATGACATTAGAATGTAGCCCTAGTGAAACTATTTTTTGATTCATCTACTTTTTTGCCTGATGTTGATTGTGGATGGAAATCATACAATGTTGAGTTGGAAAATAATTGCTATTTTGATTGTGTTATTGCTGTTTCTGATTTTTTGCTGTTGTTGCTTCTGATTTTTGGTGTTGCTGAACGAGTTGGCATGACATTAGAATGCAGCTCTACTGAAACCATTTTTTATATATTTGATGAATTGATACTACTTTCATACACATAATTGATTTGTCCGTGCTGATAATTGTGTTATGAGCCTGCTAGTAATTGTTTAATTTACTGTTTAGCATCATGCACATACAGATAGATAAATATAATTGCTGAACTCCTTTTTTTTTGTGGTTGGCAGGAGACGATGAAAGGCTGGGTTTTTTTTGCTGTGGTTGGCAGAAGACAAAGAAAAAGAGGAAGCAGCAGTATCAGCTGAAGAGTACTGAAATTGAAGAAGTAGATGAATTTGAAGAAGTAGAATAAGGAAAACTAATGTGTTGAGTAATTTGAATTATTTTTTCATTTAATTTTGGTTTATTAACAGAGAAATTGGAAGTTGTTCATAATGTAATTGTTCTTTACAATTCAATAAAAAAAAGTTTTGGAATTGTATCAAGTATTGTTGTCTTTTTTGTCGAATCATTTTTTTCCCGAACTTGTTAATACAACAATTAAGTGTATCTAGCAAAGAAATACTATTATAGAATTTTTCATACATAATGAATTTTTTTTCTCAACTTATAAAATATACATAGTTCACGTCATAATACATAGACAGTTCAACTAATGAAAGACATACACTAGTACATTTCTTTTGATCATACACATAAATGTGCAAGTAATTTTTTCTACACATTTCAACTGATTCATAGTGATAAATATACATTTCAACTGATCATATATAGACATTTCATGCACATAATAAACATACACAGATCATATAGATATACATTTCACATCATACATAGAAATGTGATCATATAGTTAAAAGTGTGACATACACTAGAAATTTTTTGTACATATTTCAACTGATACATACATAGTCAAAAAATACATTTGAATTGATCATACATATACATTTCATACACATCATACAGATATACATTTGACATCATACACATTCAAATTCTATACACATCATATACATACACTTTATACTGCTACTGGTGCTTGTTCTGGCTGCCTCTGCTGCTTCTCATATTTGTTGCCACTGATCAGCTAGTGGGGACAATGATCTGTTGTTGCTTCTAATTTAGCTATTGCTGTTGGTGCTGCTGCTTCTTTGATTCTTTGATATTACTCATTTTCATTAATGTTGCTATTATTGTAGTTGCTGCTGGTTGCTTCTGATATTATTGTTGTTGTTGCTGCTGCTGCTTCAATGATTTTTTTTTTCTTTCTGTTTTTGTTTGTTTTCTCTTGAATCCTTTTGCATTTTGAGAAGTTTATCACTGCTTTTGACTTTTAGAATTGTGTTTCAAAAGTAAGTAGCTATTATTGATGGGAAAGATGCAGTAATGAAGACTCCCAAATTCATCAAGGAGTGTCTTCATTAACAGTAAGTTGCTACTGCTGTTTTTGTTTTTTTGCTGATGTTGTATTTGAATTTTGGGAAGTGTATCATTGCTTTTGACTTTTAGATTTGTTTGTCTTCTTCATTGTCTAGTCTCCTTACTGCTATAAATACCCAATTCAATGAGTGTCTTCTTCATCATGTTTCTATTGAACATGATGGTAAAAAGGAAAGTAAAAAGATGAAGAAAGGAAAGAAAAAGAAGCTGAAATTTGAGTTTTTGGGAGAATATACCTAGTTTAATTCAATGAGTGTCTCCTTGCTGCTATAAATACCAAATTCAAAGAGTGTCTTCTTCATCATTCTTCATCATGTTTTTGGGAGAATATGAAGAAGAAAAAAAAAAGAAAATTAGAAAGAAGATGAAGATGAAGAGAAAAAAGAAGAAAGAAGATGAGGGAGACAGACGCTGGTCTATGTTAGTATACAAGTACATACTGGGTTTCCCTCAATGGGTAGGGAAGAGTACTGACTCTGCCTCTTTTCTATTTTAAGTTCTTTTTTTTTGGGGGGATTTTTTTTAGAATGTAGAAATAGCTATTCTCCTCCCTTCATACACATTCATTCACCACAATTACACAGAGTGCAGTAATCCTTTGGTTTCGGAGGACGGAGTATGTTACCGCTAAATCTGGTGTGGGGGTGAACAGATAGTATTTGTGGATTCTTAGGAAAACTTGAATAGCAAACCTGAAACCTGATCTGCCAGAGTTTGACCATTGACTCCCGCCGTACACCTGCAAAAAGTGTGAGACACCGGGGTTGATCCCGGTGACGCACCCTCCGACGCTCAAGTCAGTAACCGGAGATGATTATGAAAGAGCGTTAACTGGCAAAAGATTGATTACCTCTTAATGGAGATGGATGGGGGGTATTTATAGGCGCCTTAGGGGTCAAATTAGGAATGTGATCCTTATGATCTGATAAGGAATAAAATCCTCGTAACCAGATAAGGAATGTGATCCCTGATTCCCGGTGAAAGGATAGGAATCAGGGCCGTTGATTTGGCTGAATCAGAGACCCTAATTCTATCCTGCTGGACTGGGTTCGTTTCGGATTGGGACCCGTACCCAGTTGAGGTGGATCCGTTCGCGAGTAATTGGATCTTTGGAGAGGAGATCCAGTACCCGTCTCAGACCCGGTTGTAAGTAAAATTACCGTTTTACCCCTGGGCTTCAAGATTCGTGCCTGATTTGGACGGTTCCAATTTAACCCCATTTTTAGCCATATCACGAGCCCCCCACTCCCGAAGACTGAGTTTGATCAGCCTTTGAGGAGTAGTTTTACTGTTTTAATGGTTGGCAGAGTTGTATCGGAGTCCAAATGGAAGGTTTTGAATCTTTGAAGGAGGTAGTGTGGTGATTTTTCAAGTTGGTTGCACTCTAAGTTGTTCTTGAGCTTTTCTGGATGTTTGGTGATTTTTATCTATTTTTTCTGATTATTTATTTAATTTTTGCGAAGTGTTAACCAGTTGTTCGGGGGTCTTAACAACACATTCCAGGCAACAATTGTTCGTTCAGGGGCTCAAAAATATACCCCCGAATTTACAATTATTTCCTAGAATTTTTAGTTATTTTTCCCGAATTTTTAGTAATTTTTTTGCAATTTTAAATAAATAGAACGATTTAAATAAATAAAAACTAGTTTTTAATACCGATTTATGGCGTGTCGCGATCTGAGCCCTCCATCAGCGTTGAACGTGATCTTCTGGGCGATCGGACGACCCATGTTCCTCGGCAGATAGTTTCTCCGTATGAGAGGGTCGGCAGATCGGCTCCTCGGCTCGGCAGATCGGCTCGGAGCCTCTGGATCTGCCGAGCTATGTGGCACGATCCTGAGCGTCCATCTCAGCACGGATCCCCAAAAATGCTATCTTGTCGTTCAGTGAACGTGGCAAAATCTGGGCCGTCCATCACGTTTGAGCACGTTTTTTGACAAGATCCAATGGTTGAGGAGGATCGACCTCTTTTTTCTCCATATGTGGAGGTCGGTTCCTTGTCCCCTCGGCTCGGCAGTTCGGCATTGTAGGCCGAATAAGTGCTCCGACAGGACGTTCGGTTCGACCTAGTAGCTCGAAGGCTCGACCAAGCTATTCGGTAGCTCGGCTAAGAGCTCCGATGGCTCAATTCCTTGTCTACTGTATTAGTGGCTCGGTGGTCTAGCCCAGCTGTTCGGTAGCTCGGCCCGGAGCCTCAGGATCTGCTGAGGTACGTGGTGCGATCTTGAGCGTCCATCACGGCGTGAATCACGAGGATAGGGTTCAGATCACGAGAAAATGTTATCTTGTCATTTTGTGGGCGTGGCGCTATCTGAACCGTCCATCAAGTTTTGACACGAATTTTGGAACGATCGGACGGTGATTCGTCCTCGGCAGAATTTTTCTCCATATGTGGGGGTCGGCTCCTCGGCACCTCAGCTCGGCTCTGCCTGCAGCTTGGCTCGGAGCCTCAGGATCTGCCGAGCTACGTGGCATGATCCTGAGCGTCCATCGCGGCGTGAATCACGAGGACGGGGTTCAGATCACGAGAAAACGTTATCTTGTCATTTTGTGGGCGTGGCGCGATCTGAACCGTCCATCAAGTTCTGACACGAATTTTGGAACGATCCGACGGTGATTCGGCCTCAGCAGAATTTTTCTCCATATGTGGAGGTCGGTACCTCGGCACCTCGGATCGGTAAGAACGGTTGTTCGGTGGCACGTCGAGGTGTTGATCGCCGAGGGGTGGAGATCGGTGTTTCGAAGAGTCCTTGTCTTGACCCAGTAGCTCGATTGCTTAGCCAAGCTGTTTGATAGCTCGGCTTTGCGCACCGGTGGCCGGGTGATGGAGTTGAGCGATTTGAAGAGTCGTAACTCTCTGTTTTGGCATTTTGCCTTCTCTTAGTGGGCCGTTAAATGCCCAAGGAAGCCCAAACGTCGTTTTGAGGTTATAAATTATCACTCCCCCACCCCAGCGCTCATTTCTCACTTTTCACTCCAAGCTTTCACTTTTACTCTCTGTGTGCTCTGCTAGCGGCGATTTTAGCTCCAAGGCGGTTGCGTTAGTGGTTGCGTGGGCCAGGCGATTTCCAGCAAGCTAATTCCGACTGTGAACGTTACTTCAAGGCCACGTCACATCAAGGTCAGTTTATTTGCCTTAGCTTTTTTTGAGATGTGAGGCCTTGTCCTCGGGCAATAGTGGCGCCGAGGAGAGGAGGCGGATGGAAATTCGAAGAAAGGGGAAGGAGGTGGCCGGGTCGTTCGTGGCCGAGGTGAAGAAGAAGAAGAAGGCAGTGTCTCGATCTCCTGTAGTCGAGGAGATCGTGGAGACCAAGAGGCGAGCCCCTGAGTCGGGCCGGTACCCCAGTGTACTGTCCGGCCATGCCGGGGTCAGACAATACGAGGGCGACCTTCTGAAGAAGGCGATCGTAGGTCGGTCGGCAGTCTACGAGGAGAACAACCCGGTCCTGACCACCGATGTAATACCCCAGATTTGGAGCGAACAGTCGACTGGTAGTGTTAGCAGTCGACTGGTCTGCATATTCGGAATTTGAGAGATTTGAGATGGATTTGAGAAGGATTTGAGAAATATAGTCCCACATGGAAAGTTTACAAAAACTAATTTGAGTATAAATACTATTAGCCAATGATCAAGAGTCACCAATTCGGTTAACCACCTTTTGAGAGGCAGCCTGTGGTGGGCAGTTGTACTACATAGTATCTAATTTGTCTTCTAAAAATATTAAAATTGTCTGAGTATTGGGGCGGGGCATTACAAATGGTATCAGAGCCGACTTTCGACACCGAGTGTAGAAGAGGGCCTATGATCTAGTTCACGGCAGGGAGATGATTCTCCGGATAGGCAGGGTGCATTTATATGTACCGGGTGTTCCTACACATTTTGTGGGATCGAGGACTATTCTACAACTGCTAGAAAGGCGGATCCTACACTAGATGTGTGCCCCGTGCTCAGCGAGGACGCTGATTTCTAAAGGTGGGGTGTATGTAATACCCCAGATTTGGAGCGAACAGTCGACTGGTAGTGTTAGCAGTCGACTGGTCTGCGTATTCGGAATTTGAGAGATTTGAGATGGATTTGAGAAGGATTTGAGAAATATAGTCTCACATGGAAAGTTTACAAAAACTAATTTGAATATAAATACTATTAGCCAATGATCAAGAGTCACTGTTAGTGATTGCATGCCGGGTATCCGATCTATATTATCTTTAGTCTTTGTAGATGGATATGTTCTGCGGTGTAAGAGTCACTGTTAGTGATTGCATGCCAGGTATCCGATCTATACTATCTTTAGTCTTGTAGATGGATATGTTCTGCGGTGTAAGAGTCACTGTTAGTGATTGCATGTCGGGTATCCGATCTATATTATCTTTAGTCTTTGTAGATGGATATGTTCTGCGGTGTAAGAGTCACTGTTAGTGATTGCATACCGGGTATCCGATCTATATTATCTTTAGTATTTGTAGATGGATATATGGGTATCCGATCTATGGCATTATTAGTGATTGATTGTTGGACATGTACCGTGGTATTGAGAATAACCAATGATCAGGTATTGGCAGTAAACAGTCGACTGGCCAACTGATCAGTCGACTGTACAATACAGTTGAGCTGTACTATTTTGAGAGTGATTGATTGAAGGATAACTGATCGATGGCATCGTTTCTCGACTTGGTTTTAAGCATGTACTTCCTATCGTTTCTTGTTTCACATTACATGTTCAGTTTATGTATTTTTGTTCAGTACATGTTACTTGAGAATTTATGTTTATTGTTTATTTATGTTTGTTGTTTATATCACTCACACCATTTATGGCTGACTCCTTTAGTTTGGGGGTTAGGGTTCAACTCTAGCCTCATATGATGCAGGTTGTTGATTAGAGTTGGAGGCTTGGATGCTTGGTTTAGCCTTAGAGCTCATGGGTGGTATAATAGAGCCTTGTGTAATTTTGTAAAGAGGAGTGTTGTAAAAGAATATTTTAATTCAAGGTGTTTGTATTTCCGCTGCAATTGAAAAAGACTATTGTAATAAGAATTTGAAATAAAAAGATTTGTGTTTTTGGGCTATGTATATTGTTACATTGAAGTGGATCGCTGGGAATGTGCCACGTATTTTCTAAGTTATTAAATTAGAAATTCGGGGCGCTACAACCGAGGTGGACGAGATTGCATAGGTATTGTCCGAGAAGGACCTGCTCCGGATCAGAAAAGAGTTCGTCATCCCTCCGGAGTACAAGCTGATCCTCCCCGGCCCTGGGATGCGAGCGAACTCCATACTGTCGTCGGATATGTGTGTGTTCGACTATGACTCGCTGAACGCCGGATTGCGCTTTCCTCTGCACCCCTTTGTGTTAAAGGTCCTCCATTGGTACTGCCTGGCGCAGACCCAGTTTATGCTGAACACCTGGCACCACGTGAATGCCTTCTTGCTGCAGTGCCGCAACGCCGAGGTCGAGCCAGACATGACGATCCTTCGGAGCATGTATCGGATTCACCGGAAGCACAAGACCGAGCATCGCTACTACCTGTCACCCTGGAAAGGCGTTAGGCTCATAGAGAATCCGGACTCGATAAAAGGTTGGAAGGAGAAGTTCTTTTTGTTGAGGGAGCCCTCGATGCTGAGCATTCCGACTCGGTAGAAAGTAGAGGTGCCGAAGTTTGCAAGGGCCGACCCGGAACTGACAGTGGTCGAGGCGGAAGTGGCGGCGGAGATCATTGCTCTCCCAATGTTGAGCTAGAGGGAAATGACCGAGGAGGTGCTACACGGGTCGGGCCTTAGTCCGATCAACCCGAGTACGCTCCTGACATCTTGTAGTGTTTTTTTTTCTTCTAAGTTTCTTGCTCGTTTTTCTAACTTGCTGTTTGCTTTGTTGTTTGGAACAGAAGCGCCGAAGATGGACTTCATGGGGATGATGAACGAGCGAGGTAAAGTTGCCGACGGAAGGAAGAGGAAGAGGCCGAGCACGACGGCTTCGTCCGGCCGACCCTCTAAGGTTCCTTCGGCAGTTGCTCCGTCTACTGCTGTTCCTGTGGCCCCCTCGCCAGCGGTGGTCGTCTCCGCCGACCCTCCGGCTCCTGCCGCATCTGCCACGGCCGGTGAGGCCTTCAATGTTTCGGCGGCGCTGTCACTCGAGGCTCCGCCCCTGACCACTCAGGTCGAGGTGATCCTGACCGAGCAGCATAAGAAGCTATTCGTCCCCGATTGGCGAGTGAAGAACCATGACGGCTTCCTCGGGGACTCGCAGATGTGCATGCAAGACGTTAAGCACTTGGCGACCCCAAAGGATCGAGCCGCACTGAAGGCGGGGACGACTGGCGATGACACCTATGAAGTCGCTCGGTCGCTTGTGTCGGTAAGCTTCGCATTTATTGTTTTTGAGAATTTCTTAAGTCTGCTGTTTGGCTTTTACTTTGTTCTTACTCTCTCTTTCCTTCGGCAGGCCACTTGTCACTTCGGCCATCTCATCCAAGAGTTTGCCGAGCAGGAGAGGGAGTTGAAGGCCGCCTGCGATAAGGACAGGGCAGAGAAGGCGAGGGCGGTTCGGCAGCTCGAGGCAGAGCAGAGACGCTCGGACGGCTTGGTGGTTCGGGTCGCTGACCTCGAGGCGGACCTGGAGCGAGTTAAGGGGCGGCTCACCGACGAGGTTGCCAAAGTCGCTAAGGCTGCTGAGGAGTTGGTGGCATCTGCGAAAGCGGAGAAGGATGCCGTGGCGGTGAAGATAAGGGCGGAGGTTGATGTAATACCCCGATTTTCCTAATATATATAAAGATTATTTATTTTTAAATATGGTATGCATGTGTAATATTTTGCTTATTATTTTCAACATGATGAATAAGCATATTGTTTTCTATAAGGATTTTCCCTAAAGCCCAAAGGTTAATTTACTTATCTTCTTTTAAAAAATATTTATTTTGGCCCAATTAATTTTAGCCCATGAATTTAAACCTCTTGTATTATTTCCTACAACTTGTATGTGTAGCATCTTTTCTTTTATTTCCGGGTATTTGATGTACAATTTTGTAGAGTGGTTTGTGTGTGCACGTGCATTCAATGTACACGTGCACAAGGCACAAAGCTTGGCCGGATGGGTTGAGTAGTGGGGGTGAGTTGTGGGCGGTTATGCAAGGTGTGGGTAGTTTTCACAACTTTCTAGTGAATCCTAGCCCTTGATCTTCCAACTCCCTAGTGCATCCTAACCCTCCATTCCACCTATAATCTAGTATAAATAGCCCCTCTTATTCTCTATTTCTTTTACACTAGATTAATTTTATAAGAGAGGTATTTGTGAGAGTTGTGTGTGGGAGCTTTTCTGTGGGAGACCGAAAGAGTACTCTGAAGGATTTCGGTGTGGAACAAGGAGCAAAGAGCAAGAAGTGCTGCACCGCATTGAGGACCTTGATGGATTCGATTACTTCGTCAAATAAGGTGGGTGTTTCTCAGGACTTCTAATGTAGAAAACATACCGTAAATATAATGTTTGTTACTGTACTCTTGAGGAGTACGATAGTACGTAATATAAATGCTTGAGTATGTTTATGTTGATAATTATGGAGGACTAATAGTGTAGAAATGGCACGGAAAACAAAGATGAATTGGGTCGGTACAGTCGACTGTCGTGTAGATAAGTCGACTGGTACGAGACAATTATTTTGTGATGTGGTGATAAACATGTATGCAAATAGACCTAATGGTGTGATTACTAAGTTTGTATTTCCCTATGACACATATGATGGAGGGAAGGTAAATGAATGTAAAGAACTAGCGATGATTAATAAAATTAAGAACTGTCGGAGCAGTCGACTGACACTGTGTTCAGCCGACTGGTGCTTCAATTTAATTATGGTTATTTGGAAATTCCATGTAATGAGATATTCCATCATGTTGACCAAGTGTAATGAATTGAGAATTATATCTTCATCTTCGTAAGGAAGTTATGAATAAGTGTGAATGCATGTTTAAAAATATTCCCTCGAGGAAGAGATAACATTCGTAACTTGAAGTTTCATGGTTGTACTGAACAAAAAGAGACACTGTGTTTATGAAACATGAATATATGTATATTATAAATTGATATCATGATGCAAGTGCATGTAAGAACTGTAGATAATCTCTTAATTGGAAGTATGGATCTGTCCAGTCGACCGAATGCGTGTAGCAAGTCGACTGAGATGAACGTAGAAATGAACTGCTAACAACTCCAGGACAGACGACTGATGAGATAACAGTCGACTGTCATGAGGATAATACCGTGAATATGAAAAGTTGCGGGACAGCCGACTGGCCAAGTGCAGCAGTCGACTCTCCCGAGTATTTTTATGAAGAATCTGATTTGACTGTACCAGTCGACTGATCCTTTTCCAAGTCGACTGTACAGAGTGGAATTTGATATGACAGAAGTTTTATTTTGATTACTGTTAAAGGATTGTGACTGATGCTGTTAAAATCTATTCTGCTGTTGCATGAATGTATATGAAATGAATCATATTTCTAAATTGAGAAACTTACATGAAATGAGTCGTGCTTGAATAAAGAGTTACATGAATATGAAAATTAAAGAACATGATATGCTGAGGCACTGAAAATGAATTCATGAGTTAGATTTGCTCAAACTGGAAATTGTGAATTTGAAATTGAAACGGAAGAGTAGCTAAGTCTCCCCCGGCAATGAAATTGAAATTGAAAAGAAGACCAGGGTCGGTCATGTATTGAAATGAATGAATAAGTCCGGTTTAGGGAGAGGCTAACTCTAGAGCTTTGATTTTATTCATGATTCTACTAAAATAAGGACTAGTACATAGTGGAGATGTGATGAAAGTAAGAGACAAACATTGAGTATGAGGGCTATTGGGTAATGGCGAGAGTGTATCCCAGGAATTCCCATGATGAGTCTGGGTGAGGATACTACTCCAGAGTACCGTCCCAGTGGCGACGCTCGTGGGATGTTTAAAGACTACGGGTGGTGTCATGTCTACGGTGAGAGCTGAATTACCACAGGATGTCTGCATGATGAGTCATGTCAGCGATGGGATTCCCTCCAGAGTGCCTAGACATGAGTCCGTAGGTCGGAAAATATCTAAGATACTTACCGTAATTACAGTAGTAGAGTAAGTCATGGCGAGGGATTGAACCCTATGAAAATGAAGAACGATTAAGAGGCTTGCCCTCGGACCTATGTAGTATGGGATGCATAGAATCCGAACAAGTGCGCATTAGTGTCATGTAAAATTAAATAATTGCATTAAGGATTAAGGGCACAATCACGACACGACATCTTTAAGAGTTTCCTTTTGATTTACATGTTTATATTGAACAAGTTTGTGATTTGTTAAGAAATGAGATTCGTTATACTGTTTCTGGCATAGAGAGGATGGCTATGTATAATTACCGTCGGTTGAATAAACTGACGTACCCACAGTTTTGTATGCAGGATAAAATACTTGTAAAGAGGAATGGATGCATAAAGATCTTATCATGTTGTTGTACATTTATGTAAATGTGGTATATTTTGCTTCCGCTGTGCAAATGTAAATGTAATATGATGTAAATTTTGATGTAAAAAGAAAAGTTTGAATTTCCTTGTAAAATTGTACTCAAAGAAAGTGAAAAGATCCTGTAGAACATCTCGAATTCAGTGATTTGGGATTCGGGGCATTACAGAGTGGTATCAGAGCCACGCTTTCTACGCTTTCACATTTGTACAAATTTATAGGGAACGACACCCTAGAAGTGGACATTAGAGTGTGTGTTTGAGTCATAGAGATTTAAATGTAAGTGACTTACATTTGTGTTGCTCTAAGATTTATGCTTCTTCCTCTCTATTTCTAAGATAGCTGATCACTTCGACCCTGCTGGAGGCAACGACTGGCATATCATTGAGGAAGAGTACCATCCTGGACAGGCTGATTCCGAGGACGAGTATCACCCTGGGCAAGCAGATTCTGATGATGAGGAGTGGCCTGAATCTCGAGAGATCACCCCACCTCCAGATTCATCTGACGATTCTTCTTCCGATGAAGAAGAGGGACCAGCTCTGAGTGGCACTGTGGCTTCTCTTCAGAGGCAAGTGGAGACCCTAAAGGAGAGAGTTGGAGTTTTGGAGGCTCAACTGGCAAAGCGAAAGGACAATTTCTCTGTTCTCAGTCACCGAGTGTGGGAACTCGAGAAGAGGAAGAACCTGACTGATGTGCTGAAGGATGAAGTTGAAGAACTGCGGGAAGAACTTCGAGCAGCGAAGAGGACCCGTAGGAGTTAGACTGTCTTAGCTTCTTTTATGTTCCATTCTGATGTCAAAAATGTTTTTTAAATTCGAATGTATAAACTTTGGAATTCAATGAAATGCAAGTTGGTTTAAATTCTTGTCATATACTTCAAATTTGACGGATCTTTTGCATCATAATATGTCGAGAAGAGGAGCTAGGAATGGTGAAGGTTTGGACCTGGAGACCGAACTTGCAAGGGTTTACCAGACACTGAATGCAGTAGCTGGGAACCAAGGAAGGGGGCCGGTGAATCCAGTACCTGAGGCAATTAAGCTAGTGGAATCGTTCAAGAGAATGAAACCACCAGTGTTCGAGGGAAAGTCAGACCCAGATGCGGCTGACAACTGGATTCGGCAAGTGGAAACGATCTTCGAGGTGTTGGAGACACCGGAGGGCAGCAAGGTCAAATTGGTGACCTTGCAGTTGGAGAAGGATGCGGCTGTTTGGTGGCAGTCGATGAAGAGGACCATGGGAGGTCTATTGCTCGGCTGGGAGGAATTTCTGGAAGAATTCCGCAACCACTATTTCCCCTCCGACGTCCAGGAGAAGAAGGCGATGGAATTTCTGTCACTTTAGCAAGGCAGCATGTCAGTAAGGGAGTATGAGACTAAGTTTACTCAGCTCTCTAGGTATGCTCCAGAACTGGTGATGGATGAGGCGAAGAAGGCTCGCAAATTCGAGCATGGGTTGAGGCCAAGCTTGAGATCCCGGATGATACCTCTTGGTATCAGGCGATTTGACAAGCTGGTGAAGTGGGCAGCAGCGACGGAGGCGGATATGGAGCAGTTCCATGTTGTTCAGAACCGGAGGAACAACTGGCAGTCCGGGAAGAGGCCTGCACAATCGGGGAGTTTCAAGGGGCAACCATCTGCACAGAGGTTCAAACCGACAGGGGCGAACGCTATCAGTGTGGCTGGAGGACCTGGAAACAATGTGGGGAGACCTTCTGCAGTCACCTGTTACAACTGGGAGACGGGACATTATAAATCTCAATGTCTTCAACCACGGGCTGGCAATCACAATGTGCCAATACAGCAGACTGGGAAGATGCCGTACCAATCAGGACGAGTATTTGCTTTGACGGAAGCTGATGCTGATGAGGCAGATCAGGTCATCTCTGGTACGAGGGCTGATGTTTAGTGGTTTTGTCATTTCTTCTTCCCACTTATATTGTGAAATTGTTATGTAATGTTGTGTATCATGTAACAGGCGAACTCTATCTTAATGGAAAGAAAGCTGTTGTATTATTCGATACTGGATCCTCTCATACTTTTGTGTCTCCTAGATTTGCTAAAGTGTTGAGAGTGGAACCGAAGATTTTTTCCAGGTAAGATCTTAGCAGTAACTACTCCATCAGGGGAAACTTTGACCGCTGATCGGTATTATGCTGATTACGAGATTGTGATTGGGAATCGAATCTTTGGCATTGATCTGATCGAGTTGACTATCTTGGGAGTCGATGTTATCATTGGCATTGATTGGATGTCGGTGTACAGTGCGAGCATCGAGTGTAAGACCAAGACGGTAACATTGAAGGCTCCGGGTGGACCTGAAGTCACTTTCCAAGGGAAGCAGAAGTGTTCTAAGCTGGTGGCAACTATCCGCAAGGAAGAGACTCCTGTGGAAGTGCAAGGGATTCCTGTGGTTCGGGACTATCCGACTGTGTTCTTGGAAGATTTTCCTGGGTTACCTCCGCATCGTGATGTAGAGTTTAGCATCACTGTTCAACCGGGAAGTGCACCCATTTCTAAGGCACCGTATAGGATGGCTCCAGTGGAACAGGATGAGGTTAAACGGCAGATTGAGGAACTGTTGGGAAAAGGTTTTATTCAACCTAGTGCGTCACCTTGGGGAGCACCAGTGCTTTTGGTAAAGAAGAAGGATGGATCGATGAGAATGTGTATCGATTACCGAGAGCTGAATAAGGTCACTGTTCAGAATAAGTATCCGATTCCTCGAATTGATGACTTGTTCGATCGTCTACAAGGAGCAGCTGTATTCTCCAAAATAGATCTTCGATCAGGATATCACCAAGTGCGAGTGAAAGCTGAAGATGTGCACAAAACTGCATTTAGAACTCGGCATGGGCATTACGAATTCTTAGTTATGCCATTCGGAGTGACAAATGCACCTGCAATCTTCATGGATTTGATGAACAGAGTTCTGAGGCCGTTTATTGATTCTTTCGTCGTGGTGTTTATCGACGATATCCTCGTGTACTCCAAGTCTGAGGTGGAGCACGCTGAGCATCTGGCAGCAGTTTTGCAGAAGTTGGAAGAGCAGAAGTTGTATGCCTAGTTATCCAAGTGTGATTTCTGGAAATCTGAAGTGGCATTCCTAGGTCATAACTTTTCTAAGGAGGGAGTGACAATTGACCCTCAGAAGATAGAGGCAGTGAGAGATTGGGCTAGGCCTACTACAGTGAAGGAAGTCAGAAGTTTCCTTGGGATGACTGGATACTACAGGAGATTCATTCAAGGTTATGCTCAGATAGCTGTACTGCTTACTGGACTGACCAAAAAGAATGTGAGCTTCAGGTGGACTGAGCAATGTGAGGCGAGCTTTCAGGAGTTGAAAGATAGGCTGACTACTGCACCTATTTTGGCTTTGCCTAGAGCAGGTGTTGAGTATGATGTTTATAGCGATGCTTCACATCGGGGGCTTGGTTGTGTCTTAATGCAAGAAGGAAAAGTAATCGCTTATAGGTCTAGGCAACTACGACCGCATGAGAAGAATTACCCGACTCACGATCTAGAGTTGGCGGCGATCATCTTAGCTTTGAAGCAATGGAGGCACTACGTGTACGGTGAGAAGTTGAACATGTACACGGACCACAAGAGCTTGAAGTATATATATCAGCAGAGGGATCTCAATCTGAGGCAGCGGAGATGGTTGGAAGTGCTCGAGGATATGCGACCTGAGATCAAGTATCATCCTGGAAAGGCTAATGTTGTTGCTGACGCACTTAGTCGCAAGAGCAGTTTGGCCAGTCTGATTACAACTCAGAGGCATTTGATTGAGGAGTTGGATCGAGCAGGTATTGAGGTTGTCTTGCAAGGATTGGGAGCATCTTTGGCTCAGTTGAGGCTTCAGCCTACACTGAATACAAGGATCATTGCAAGTCAGGAGGTTGATGCTGATATTTTGGAGATGAAGGAGCAGGTTGGTGCTGGCAGGTTGCCCGGATTTCAAACCAGGGATGGAGTGCTGTGGTTCGGAGATAGGCTGTGTGTTCCAAATCAGGCGGACCTGAAAGAGAGTATTCTTCAAGAGGCGCATGCTACTCTTTTGTCGGTACATCTTGGGAGTACTAAGATGTACAAAGATATCAAACAGCATTTCTTGTGGTCAGGTTTGAAGCGGGATGTGGCTGAATTTGTTGCGAAGTGTGAGGTTTGTCAGCAAGTCAAAGCCGAAAATCAGAGACCCGGAGGTCTATTACAGCCGTTACCTATTCCGGAATGGAAGTGGGATAACATCAGTATGGATTTCATCACGGGATTGCCTAAGAGTTCTAAAGGCAATGATGCGATTTGGGTTATAGTCGATCGACTGACCAAGTCCGCTCACTTTTTGGCGATGAAACTCACTGGTTCGATGGACAAGTTGGCTGAGATGTATGTTGGCGAGATTGTCAGACTTCATGGTGTTCACTCAACCATTGTGTCTGATCGAGATGCGCGGTTTACTTCGCATTTCTGGAGGAGTCTTCAGGCAGCTTTGGGTACCAAGACAGATTTCAGCACTGCTTTTCATCCTCAGACCGATGGGCAGACCGAGAGAGTCAATTGTATTCTTGAGGATATGCTTCGGTGTTGTATACTAGACTTCGGAGGCAGTTGGGAAAGGCATTTACCTTTGCTAGAGTTTGCCTACAACAACAGTTTTCAGGCTAGCATTGGGATGGCACCGTATGAAGCTTTGTATGGCAGGAAGTGCAGGACTCCTGTTTGTTGGTTTGAAGTTGGGGAGCGGCAGTTGTTTAGTCCTGAGCTTGTACAACAAACTTCTGAGAAGATTGATCTGATCAGGAAAAGGTTGGTGGAAGCTCAGAGCAGGCAGAAAAGCTATGCAGACACCGGAGAAGGGACCTTGAGTTTGAGGTTGGTGACTTCGTCTTTCTGAAGGTATCGCCCAGTAAAGGTGTGGTTCGATTTGGCAAAGGCAGGAAGTTAGCCCCGAGGTTTATAGGCCCGTACAAGATATTGAAAAGGATCGGAAAAACTGCTTACCGGCTTGAATTACCGGGAGAGTTGTCTCAGGTGCACAATGTCTTCCATGTGTCTATGCTGAGAGGTTATATTCCAGATCCGAGTCATCATTTGCCAGAAGTGCCGGAAGGTTTGCAGTTAGACCTGAATTACATCGAGACTCCTGTCGAGATTGTTGACCGCAGGGAGAAAGACTTGAGGAATAAGACGATACCGATGGTCAAAGTAGTCTGGAGAAACCACTTGGTTGAAGAGGCTACTTGGGAATCTGAGGAGAGGATGTTGAAGGACTATCCTGAGCTTTTTGCTTGATTGTATCTTTGTATCTTGTTTTGTTTTCTGTTTTCTCGCTCTTGGCTGTAGTTCCGGGGACGGAACTATTCTAAGGAGGGAGTGATGTAATACCCCGATTTTCCTAATATATATAAAGATTATTTATTTTTAAATATGGTATGCATGTGTAATATTTTGCTTATTATTTTCAACATGATGAATAAGCATATTGTTTTCTATAAGGATTTTCCCTAAAGTCCAAAGGTTAATTTACTTATCTTCTTTTAAAAAATATTTATTTTGGCCCAATTAATTTTAGCCCATGAATTTAAACCGCTTGTATTATTTCCTACAACTTGTATGTGTAGCATCTTTTCTTTTATTTCCGGGTATTTGATGTACAATTTTGTAGAGTGGTTTGTGTGTGCACGTGCATTCAATGTACACGTGCACAAGGCCCAAAGCTTGGCCGGATGGGTTGAGTAGTGGGGGTGAGTTGTGGGCGGTTATGCAAGGTGTGGGTAGTTTTCACAACTTCCTAGTGAATCCTAGCCCTTGATCTTCCAACTCCCTAGTGCATCCTAATCCTCCATTCCACCTATAATCTAGTATAAATACCCCCTCTTATTCTCTATTTCTTTTACACTAGATTAATTTTATAAGAGAGGTATTTGTGAGAGTTGTGTGTGGGAGCTTTTCTGTGGGAGACCGAAAGAGTACTCTGAAGGATTTCGGTGTGGAACAAGGAGCAAGGAGCAAGAAGTGCTGCACCGCATTGAGGACCTTGCTGGATTCGATTACTTCGTCAAATAAGGTGGGTGTTTCTCAGGACTTCTAATGTAGAAAACATACCGTAAATATAATGTTTGTTACTGTACTCTTGAGGAGTAAGATAGTACGTAATAGAAATGCTTGAGTATGTTTATGTTGATAATTATGGAGGACTAATAGTGTAGAAATGGCATTGAAAACAAAGATGAATTGGGTCGGTACAGTCGACTGTCGTGTAGATAAGTCGACTGGTACGAGACAATTATTTTGTGATGTGGTGATAAACATGTATGCAAATAGACCTAATGGTGTGATTACTAAGTTTGTATTTCCCAATGACACATATGATGGAGGGAAGGTAAATGAATGTAAAGAACTAGCGATGATTAATAAAATTAAGAACTGTCGGAGCAGTCGACTGACACTGTGTTCAGCCGACTGGTGCTTCAATTTAATTATGGTTATTTGGAAATTCCATGTAATGAGATATTCCATCATGTTGACCTAGTGTAATGAATTGAGAATTATATCTTCATCTTCGTAAGGAAGTTATGAATAAGTGTGAATGCATGTTTAAAAATATTCCCTCGAGGAAGAGATAACATTCGTGACTTGAAGTTTCATGGTTGTACTGAACAAAAAGAGACACTGTGTTTATGAAACATGAATATATGTATATTATAAATTGATATCATGATGCAAGTGCATATAAGAACTGTAGATAATCTCTTAATTTGAAGTATGGATCTGTCCAGTCGACCGAATGCGTGTAGCAAGTCGACTGAGATGAACGTAGAAATGAACTGCTAAAAACTCCAGGACAGATGACTAATAAGATAACAGTCGACTGTCATGAGGATAATACCGTGAATATGAAAAGTTGCAGGACAGCCGACTGGCCAAGTGCAGCAGTCGACTCTCCCGAGTATTTTTATGAAGAATCTGATTTGACTGTACCAGTCGACTGATCCTTTTCCAAGTCGACTGTACAGAGTGGAATTTGATATGACAGAAGTTTTATTTTGATTACTGTTAAAGGATTGTGACTGATGCTGTTAAAATCTATTCTGCTGTTGCATGAATGTATATGAAATGAATCATATTTCTGAATTGAGAAACTTACATGAAATGAGTCGTGCTTGAATAAAGAGTTACATGAATATGAAAATTAAAGAACATGATATGCTGAGGCACTGAAAATGAATTCATGAGTTAGATTTGCTCAAACTGGAAATTGTGAATTTGAAATTGAAACGGAAGAGTAGCTAAGTCTCCCCCGGCAATGAAATTGAAATTGAAAAGAAGACCAGGGTCGGTCATGTATTGAAATGAATGAATAAGTCCGGTTTAGGGAGAGGCTAACTCTAGAGCTTTGATTTTATTCATGATTCTACTAAAATAAGGACTAGTACATAGTGGAGATGTGATGAAAGTAAGAGACAAACATTGAGTATGAGGGCTATTGGGTAATGGCGAGAGTGTATCCCAGGAATTCCCATGATGAGTCTGGGTGAGGATACTACTCCAGAGTACCGTCCCAGTGGCGACGCTCGTGGGATGTTTAAAGACTACGGGTGGTGTCATGTCTACGGTGAGAGCTGAATTACCACAGGATGTCTGCATGATGAGTCATGTCAGCGATGGGATTCCCTCCAGAGTGCCTAGACATGAGTCCGTAGGTCGGAAAATATCTAAGATACTTACCGTAATTACAGTAGTAGAGTAAGTCATGGCGAGGGATTGAACCCTATAAAAATGAAGAACAATTAAGAGGCTTGCCCTCGGACCTATGTAGTATGGGATGCATAGAATCCGAACAAGTGCGCATTAGTGTCATGTAAAATTAAATAATTGCATTAAGGATTAAGGGCACAATCACGACACGACATCTTTAAGAGTTCCCTTTTGATTTACATGTTTATATTGAACAAGTTTGTGATTTGTTAAGAAATGAGATTCGTTATACTGTTTCTGGCATAGAGAGGATGGCCATGTATAATTATCGTCGGTTGAATAAACTGACGTACCCACAGTTTTGTATGCAGGATAAAATACTTGTAAAGAGGAATGGATGCATAAAGATCTTATCATGTTGTTGTACATTTATGTAAATGTGGTATATTTTGCTTCCGCTGTGCAAATGTAAATGTAATATGATGTAAACTCTGATGTAAAAAGAAAAGTTTGAATTTCCTTGTAAAATTGTACTCAAAGAAAGTGAAAAGATCCTATAGAACATCTCGAATTCAGTGATTTGGGATTCGGGGCGTTACAGTTGAGGCCGAGGCGAAGGCACACATGGCTTCTAACATGGAGAAGTCCTACGAAAGGGCACTCGACCATGTCCAGGATCGCGTCCCCGGCTTCCAGAGAATCGGATATAGGCTGTGGCCCGGGGCCACGGTAGAGGACGAAGAAGAGGAGGGCGAAGAGGAGGAAGGCAACGAGGAGGAGGGCGAAGTGCCTGTCGTCCCTGAGACTGTGGTGACCGACCCCCAAGCCGGGGTAATGGGGGGCGATGGGCCGTATGTCGAGGCGCTTGTGGTCGAGCTGCAGCCGCAAGTGGACCCTTGATCTCCTCGTCGTTTGTATTTTTGTTTTTCTTCTTTTAGAATGTAACGCCTTTTTGCGGACTGGCCACCGCTTCTTTGTTATGAATGAAAATTTTGTTTTGAATTTATTTAAGTGTTTGGCTCGGATTTTAGTCCCTTAATGTGATGCTCTCGTCTTTCAGATCGTCGAACATGCTCCGGATACCGCAGCAGCTTGGCACCGTGCAGAACTGTTTAAGCAGTCTCGCGAGGCTCGCCTCGAGGGCGAGATCGAGCTGATCCGGAGAGTGCTGTTCAATGTGGAGAAGAAGAACAGCGAGCTGCTAGCCGAGGTACACCACTTGCGGATAGTCGAGGAGGAGCTCTCGGCGAAGGAGGAAGAGCTGGCCTCGGCGCTGGCCGATCGAGACGAGCTTGCGAAGAAGGTCGAGCATCTGCAGAGGGTCATGGTCGACAAGAGCATCGAGGTGACCAATTTGCGTTGCATTATATCTGATAGTGCTGAGCATTTGGGTTTGGCAAAACTCCCTCGATTCAAGATTCTGGTTAAGGACGACACTTTAAAAAACAGGATCGTCGAGCTCGAAGAGGAAGTGGCTCGCCTGAAGCCTCAGCCTGTGAGGACTAACGTCCGCAGCACCTCGTGCACTTGCGAAGAGAGCGAGTGAGAGATCTCCTTTTACGAGCTCGCGACTCGTGCTCCCATCGTTGGTCGGACTGCGGCCGATGCCCACAGTGGTGTAGCTATTAGATCAAGCGGAGCCTCGGTCAGAGCCACTGTTAGAGTTTGTGGCGAAGAGGCATCCCAGTTCGTCGGCCTAGAGACGAGCTCAGAGATGAAGAGACGAAAACCCCGGGTATCTCTGAATCGGAATGTTCCCATTCCGAGGAGGCGCTGAACAAGTTGTACTGGGCTTTTGATTTCTCGTATTGTCTTTTTTGTTGTAACTTCTTGCCTTGTAAATTTATCATGTTGTTTTAATGAAATCGAAGTTCGTCTGCTTTTTGTTGTTCCGTAGTTGCCTCACTCTTGAAACGAACCATAAGAACCAATAGTTAGCTTCTTCGAGCATTCTAACCATAGAACTCTTGCCTTAGCTGTAGAACTTTAGCTCTTGCTCGGGGTATACCGAGGCAACTTTGCACTTCGGTAGTACGCATTTTGAGACGATCCAACGGTGAAATTGGTTCGGCAGAATTTTTCAACATATGTGGAGGTCGGTTCCTCGTCCGCTTGGCTCGGGATACTGAGGGAGTGTAGTCGAGCCGAGCGTTGGACTCCGAACTCACCGTTAGCACGTGGCTCAATCTGGACGGCCGATCACGATCATGGCACGAATCACGAGGCGGGAGGCTCGAGTTTCGAGAAAATGCTATCCTGTCGTTTTGTGGATACGTGGCACGATCTGATCCGTTCATCATGTTCTAGTACGCATTTTGAGAGGATCCAACGGTGAAATTGGTTCGGCAGAATTTTTCTCCATATTTGGAGGTCGGTTCCTCGTCCGCTCGGTTTGGGATATTGGGGAAGTACAGTCGAGCCGAGCATTGGACTCCGAACCATCGTTAGAGCTGTTCAACGGTTGTGGGAGCAGTTCCGAATGGCGAACTACTAGCTCGCTTAAGAGCGAGCTTGCGAAGTAGAGTCGAGCCAAGTGTTGGACTCCGAACCATCGTTAGAGTTGTTCAACGGTTGTGGGAGCAGTTCCGAATGGCGAACTACTTCTAGCTCGCTTAAGACCGAGCTTGCGAAGTAGAATCGAGCCAAGTGTTGAACTCCGAACCATCGTTAGAGTTGTTCAACGGTTGTGGGAGCAGTTCCGAATGGCGAACTACTTCTAGCTCGCTTAAGAGCGAGCTTGCGAAGTAGAGTCGAGCCAAGTGTTGGACTCCGAAACATCGTTAGAGTTGTTCAACGGTTGTGGGAGCAGTTCCAAATGGCGAACTACTTCTAGCTCACTTAAGAGCGAGCTTGCGAAGTAGAATCGAGCCAAGTGTTGGACTCCGAACTATCGTTAGAGTTGTTCAACGGTTGTGGGAGCAGTTCCGAATGACGAACTACTTCTAGCTCACATAAGAGCGAGCTTGCGAAATAGAATCGAGCCAAGTGTTGGACTCTGAACCATCGTTAGAGTTGTTCAACGGTTGTGGGAGCAGTTCCGAATGGCGAACTACTTCTAGCTCGCTTAAGAGCGAGCTTATGAAGTAGAATCGAGCCAAGTGTTGGACTCCGAATCATCGTTAGAGTTGTTCAACGGTTGTGGGAGCAGTTCCGAATGGCGAACTACTTCTAGCTCGCTTAAGAGCGAGCTTGCGAAGTAGAGTCGAGCCAAGTGTTGGACTCCGAACCATCGTTAGAGTTGTTCAACAGTTGTGGGTGCAGTTCCGAATGGCGAACTACTTCTAGCTCACTTAAGAGCGAGCTTGCAAAGTAGAATCGAGCTAAGCGTTGGACTCCAAACCATCGTTAGAGTTGTTCAATGGTTGTGGGAGCAGTCCCGAATGGCAAACTACTTCTAGCTCACATAAGAGCGAGCTTGCGAAATAGAATCGAGCCAAGTGTTGGACTCCGAACCATAGTTAGAGTTGTTCAACAGTTGTGGGAGCAGTTCCGAATGGCGAACTACTTCTAGCTCGCTTAAGAGCGAGCTTACGAAGTAGAATCGAGCCAAGTGTTGGACTCCGAACCATCGTTAGAGTTGTTCAACGGTAGTGGGAGCAGTTCCGAATGGCAAACTACTTCTAGCTCGCTTAAGAGCGAGCTTGCAAAGTAGAATCGAGCCAAGTGTTGGACTCCGAACCATCGTTAGAGTTGTTCAACGGTTGTGGGAGCAGTCCCGAATGGCGAACTACTTCTAGCTCACATAAGAGCGAGCTTGCGAAATAGAATCGAGCCAAGTGTTGGACTCCGAACCATCGTTAGAGTTGTTCAACGGTTGTGGGAGCAGTTCCGAATGGCGAACTACTTCTAGCTCGCTTAAGAGCGAGCTTACGAAGTAGAATCGAGCCAAGTGTTGGACTCCGAACCATCATTAGAGTTGTTCAACTGTTGTGGGAGCAGTTCCGAATGGCGAACTACTTCTAGCTCGCTTAAGAGCGAGCTTGCGAAGTAGAATCGAGCCAAGTGTTGGACTCCGAACCATCGTTAGAGTTGTTCAACGGTTGTGGGAGTAGTTCCGAATGGCGAACTACTTCTAGCTCGCCTAAGAGCAAGCTTGCGAAGTAGAATCGAGCCAAGTGTTGGACTCCGAACCATCGTTAGGGTGAAGAGCAAAGAGCAGTGAGATATGAGCATTTGCACAAGTAAATACGAAAAAACTTTCTTTATTGAAGACTACTAGTCAGCTACTTCTGAGTTGCGAGCCGTTATTACATATGAGAAATAAAGAGGGAAGATACAGGGGAAAGGAGAGGAACGGTTCGACATCCCGGAATACTTAGAGAGGCGCTGGGGCACTTTCTTGGTATTTCAAAAGATGGTCGGCATTCCAGGTCCTAGGGATTTCTCTGCCCTCGAGGTCTTCGAGGTGATAAGCTCTAGGCCGAACTACTTTTGTGATCTTATAGGGTCTCTCCCAATTTGGGGCTAGCTTACTCTTCTGACTAGGGAAGGAGACAACTAGCTTTCTGAGGACTAAGTTCCCTTCCTTGAGATCGGTAGGTCGGACTTTCTTATTGTATGCCAACTCGATCCTCCTCCGATAGCTCTATTGGCAGATTGATGCTCTTTCCCTCAGCTCATCTATCAGGTCTAAGTTTGCCCGACGGTCTCTGGCGTTCTGTTCTTCGTTGTAGGCTACAAGGCGAGGAGAAGGTATTCCGACTTCAGAGGGATCACAGCCTCGGACCCATAGGTGAGGTTGAATGGGGACTCTCCTGTGGGGGTCCGTTTCGTGGTGCGATAGTTCCACAACACGTTGGGGAGCTGATCGACCCATAAACCTTTGGAGCACTTATCCAACCTCTTCTTAATACCGGAGAGAATCTGCCGATTAGCATTTTCCACTTGGCCATTCGACTGCGGATGGGAGACGGAGGAGAAACGTTGCTGGATGGCGAGGTCTTCACACAGAGTTCGGAATGCAGCCCCAGTAAATTGGGTTCCGTTGTCTGTTATGAGGACTCGAGGGACACCGAATCGGCAGAATACGTTCCTCCAGAAGAACTGAAGTACCTTATTCTCGGTGATAGTGGCCAGGGGCTCGGCCTCTATCAACTTTGAGAAGTAGTCGATCGATACGACTAAGAACTTGAACTGGCCCGGAGCTGGAGGGAACGGCCCTAGTAAATCCATTCCCCACAATGCGAAAGGGACCGGACTTGATAGGGAGCTGAACTGAGCTTGTGGGAGGCGACAAATGTTTGAATGCTTCTGACAAGAGTTGCATTGTCGAACATGTCGCTTGGCGTCGTGGAGGAGAGTAGGCCAGAAGTAACCGTAATTTAGTACCTTCCGAGCTAGGGACCTGGATCCTAAATGTGCTCTGTCGATGCCTTCGTGGAGCTCCTGTAAGGCGTAGTCGGCTTGTTCCGGGGAGAGGCATCTCAAGTATGGCCTGTCGTCCACCTGCGAGAAGGAGCGTTTGTACAAGATCCCCTCGACTAGGGTGTACCGCTCTGCTCTGGTTCTTATTCGGCGAGCTTCCTTAGGATCTTCGGGGAGGAGCCCGTCCCTTAGGAATTCTACCAATGGTTTCATCCAGTTATCTTGCAGTAGGACTGGCAGCGACTCCACCGAGTTGAGAGTTTCATCTTCTATACTTGGTCTCAAGAGAACCTCGATCAAGACGGTCTGCTCGAGACCTTGGAGGGAGGAGGAGGCTAGCTTGGAGAGGGCGTCAGCCTAGGAATTCTCTTCTCGGGGGATCCGCAGGATGAGCGCTTCTTCGAACTGGGCCATGAGGGACTTTAGCGAGATACTTCGCCATCCGATCGTCTCGTGCTTTGTACTCGCCCAAGACTTGGTTTACCACCAGTTGAGAGTCACTAAAAATTCGGAGGCGCTGCGCCCCTGCCCTTCGGGCCATTCCGAGTCCGGTGATTAGTACCTCATACTCTGCTTCGTTGTTTGAGGCCTTGAAGTTGATACGAAGGGCATACTGGAGGACGAAATCATCTGGGCCTGCCAGAATAACCCCAGCTCCGCTTCCCTCGTTACAAGAGGAACCGTCCACGAAAACCGACCAGATAGGAGGTCCGTTCGCCGCCTGGCTAACCTCGGGAATGGTGCTCTCGACGACGAATTTTGCTAAGGCTTGAGCCTTGATCGCAGTCCGGGGCTGGTATGAGATGTCGTGCTGGCTTAGCTCGATGGACCATTTCATGAGGCGGCCGGAGGTTTCAGGTTTGTGGAGGACTTGCTTCAGCGGTTGGTCGGTAAGGACGACCACCAAATGGGACTGAAAGTAGGGACGAAGCTTTCTTGCCGCCATGATCAGGGTGTACGCCATCTTTTCTATCTTTGGGTAGCAGAGCTCGGCATCCCGAAGTACCTTGCTCACATAGTAGATGAGCTTTTGAGCCCGATCTTCCTCCCTCACCAAAATGGCACTAAGGGTCTGTTCGGAAGCAGCCAGGTAGAGGTAGAGGGTTTTGCCTGGAATGAGCTTGCTGAGCAGAGGAGGGTTGACGAGATAAGCCTTCAGCTGGTCGAACGACTCCTGTTGCTGTTGACCCCATTCGAAACCTTTAGCCCCCCTGAGGGCCTTGAAGAAGGGGAGGCACTTCTCCCCGAACTTCGAGAGGAAATGCCCTATAGCGGCTAGGCGGCCTGTTAGCCTCTGAACTTCCTTAACATTCTTGGGAGGGGCCATGTCTAATATGGTCTTGATTTTCTCAGGATTAGCTTCGATTCCTCGTTGGCTGACCATGAAGCCGAGAAACTTTCCTGACGAGACTCCGAATGCACACTTGTTCGGATTGAGCCTCATGTTGTGCTTTCTCAGTACGTCGAACGCCTCCTGTAGGTCGGCTACATGATCAACCCCTCGGATGCTTTTTACAAGCATGTCGTCGACATACACTTCCATATTACGACCTATCTGGCTCTGAAAGACTTTGTTAACAAGGCGCTGGTAAGTGACACCAGCATTCTTCAATCCGAACGGCATCACCCTATAACAGTAGAGGCCCTGGTCGGTAATAAAGGAAGTCTTCGGGATGTCCGGGGGAAACATTCAGATTTGGTTGTAACCGGAGAAAGCGTCCATGAAGCTGAGGAGCTCATGGCCCGAAGTGGCGTCGATGAGGGTGTCGATCCTCCAGGGAAGAGGGAACGGGTCTTTACCATGACCACATTGGAAAGCCATTTTGGATAGTTAACCTCCTGTATGAACCGAGCCCTTAGAAGCTTGTCTACCTCTTCTTTGATGGCCTGCCGTCGCTCGGGAGCGAACTTGCGCCTCTTTTGTTGGACCGGCTTGGACCCCGGTTCAATGCTGAGGTGGTGGACCAAAAGCTCCTCGGAGATTCCTGGCATGTCGGCAGCAGACCAGGCAAAAAGGTCGCGGTTCCTTCGAATGCACTGTACTATGTCGGAGCATAGGACAGATGGGAGGGTCTTGCTAATGAAGAACTTTCGGCTCGGATCATCCTCCGAGAAGAGCACCTCTTCCAATTCGTCTACCGGCTCGGACGTTGGTCGAACGCTCTCCTGGGGGATCTCTAAAGTTTCGAGGGAGAGGACCGGACCCCCGGTGGAAGTCATGTAGCACTTACGGGCCATCTCTTGATTGCCCTTGACCTCCCCCACTCCTGCCCTGGTAGGGAATTTCATCTTGAGGTGGTATGCCAAAGGAACGGCTTCTAGGGCAGCTAGGCCGGGTCGGCCCAGGATGACGTTGTATGCAGCTGGGACATCAACGACCATAAAGTCCATCGGCTCCGTCCGGGTGGTAGGAGTTTTTCCAGCAGTTACGTCGAGGGTGATTACCCCTTCAATAGTTACTGGCACTCCCGTGAACCTGTGGAGAGTGTAGCCGGCCGGTTTGAGACGGTCCCGGGATAGCTGAAGACCTCGGAAGGCTGAGAGGAAGAGGATGTTTACGGAGCTTCCGTTGTCTACTAGGATCCTCTGCACTTTGAAGTTTGCCATACGAAGGTCGATAACAAGTGCGTCACAATGGGGAGTCCTAACCCCCTCGAGATCTTCATATGAGAATGTGACTGGGATACCGAGGCCTTTGGGGAAAGGGCACCGTGAACTGAATTGACCTCTCGGACGAATGCCTTTCAAGAGGAGTTGGAAGAGCCTCCCACGGGGTCTCTATGGATAAGATGCAGAATGTGCTCTTCCTTGAAATCGGGGGTTTCATCATGTCGCTCGGAACGCTTGTTAGCCCCCCGAGGCGAAGGAGTGGAGCGATCGGTTCGATCATTTGTTCTTACAAATTTGGCCAACTGCCCCCTCTGGATGAGGGCCTCTATCTCGTTCTTCAGTGCCCAACAGTCGTTGGTGTCGTGGCCATGATCCCGGTGGTAGCGGCACCACTTGTCCTTGTTCCTCTTCTTGGATGGGGTGTTCATCCTCGGAGAAGGAGGTATGACCCCTTCCTTCTTAACTTCCATTAGAATGGTGGAGACATTGGTAGTGAAAGGAGTAAATTTCTCGAATCTGGGGGGAGGGCGGCACTGACCGATATTATCCTTCTGAAGCTTTTTGGCCCCTTCCTCTTCAGTTGTCTTTCTTTTTGTCCCGGAGGTAGATCCTCCAAAGCCCGGGAGATATTCGGCTTCCTCAGCCCGAATATACTTCTCGCACCTAAGAAGGAGGTCGGCAAAGTTATGCGGGGGCTTTTTAGCGAGGGATGAGCAAAGGTTAGAATTGAGGACGTTGGATTGGAATGCGACGGTTGCGACTGATTGGTCAAGGGAGGCGATGGATCTGACCTCTGCAGTAAACCTCCTCACATAGTCCCTCAACTTTTCTCCCCTCTCCTGACGGAGGTGGAGTAACGAGATGCTGGTCTTCTCCGTGCGTCTACTACTCACAAAGTTGGTTATGAAGAGGATTTCGAACTGCTCGAAAGAGAAAATGGAAGAGGGGGCGAGGCGGGAGTACCATTCCCGAGCCGAACCCTTAAGAGTGGCTGGGGAAGGTTTTGCAAAGTAAGGCATTGGAAGCTTGGTGGATAAGCATGAGGGTCTTGAAGCTTTCGACGTGGTCAACGGGGTCCGACTCCCCCGAGTAAGTTTCAAACTGCGGAGGCTTGAATCCTCTTGGGATAGGAGCCTCCATGATGGTCCGGGAGAAGGGAGGTCTGCTGGGACGGACAGTCCTTCCTCTCGACTCTTCCTCCTTGTCCATCCGGCCGATGTGCCTCTCCATCTCGTGGAGATGGCGGTAGAGAGCATCGTCCCTCCGGTGATAGTCAAACGAGCCTCTGGACTCGTCTTCATAGGAAGGGGAGCGGGGACTACGGCGACGGTAGTCCTAGGAACGGCGAGGACTGGGATTATGTTGGTGGTGACTAGGAGCCGGAGGAGGAGTTACGGACCGGTGGCGAGGACTTGGCACCCGTGGGGATGTAGGAACCCTCTGGGCATTATTGTTGTTGGGCCGGAGGTTGAGAGCTTGCAACACCGTTGCTTGAAATTGCTGGAAATCGGCACGAGTGATGGGTGCTTCATCGTTCCTCGGATGTTGCCGACCGGTAGGGGAATGGGGTCTTCTCCTGTGATGCTCGGGGGACTCCCTCCGCCCCCTTCGGGTAGGGGACCTTCTGTAGTCTCGGCGGTGAGGAGATCGCTCATCCGGATGTTGTTGGCGGGAGGCTCCCTCTCAGGCCCGCTTTTCATCCAAACGGCGGCGAAGATCCTCATTCTTCTGCCGATTGAGGATGGTGTTGTGAAGGTCGGAAGCTCGGGGATTGTGGGAGGCCATAGAATCCGAAAAGGCATTGTGGATGGAGACATGGTTCTGATAAAGAGGTTGTTTCTGCGGTTTGGGGCGCGAGACCCCTGCACCGGCATTTTGAGGACCGAGGGGACCTTTAGGAGGTTGTTGATTTTTAAGAGGAGGCTGGTTCTGTTGGAGAGGGTCCTCGGCTTGAGGCGGAAGTTTCCCCTGCTGCTGAGCCGGTTGGATGGGGACTTCCTGTTGCTGATCGGGGTTGGGTCCTCGGTTGGACCCTCTGGATCTGACTTTCTTAGGAGGCATGGCTGGAGAAGATCTGACCAACGGGAAGATGGGAGGCTGCTATTCGTTTGTTTCCTACAATGACACCAATCTGTTACCGCTAAATCTGGTGTGGGGGTGAACAGATAGTATTTATGGATTCTTAGGAAAACTTGAATAGCAAACCTGAAACCTGATCTGCCGGAGTTTGACCGTTGACTCCCGCCGTACACCTGCAAAAAGTGCGAGACACTGGGATTGATCCCGGCGATGCACCCTCCGACGCTCAAATCAGTAACCAGAGATGATTATGAAAGAACGTTAACTGGCAAAAGATTGATTACCTCTTAATGGAGATGGATGGGGGGTATTTATAGGCGCCTTAGGAGTCAGATTAGGAATGTGATCCTTGTGATCTGATAAGGAATAAAATTCCCGTAACCAGATAAGGAATGTGATCCCTAATTTCCGGTGAAAGGATAGACACGAATCAGGGCCGTTGATTTGGCTGAATCAGAGACCCTAATTCTATCCCGCTGGACTGGGTTCGTTTCAAGTTAGGACCTGTACCCAGTTGAGGTGGATCCGTTCGCGGATTATTGGATCTTTGGAGAGGAGATCCAGTACCCATCTCAGACCCGGTTGTAAGTAAAATTACCGTTTTACCCCTGGGCTTCAAGATTCGTGCTTGATTTGGACGGTTCCGATTTAACCCCATTTTTAGCCATATCAGAGTAGTAGTGGGTGTCACATTGTATTCATGCTACTTTTCAACTTCTTGGCATGCACACCTCTCAATCATGCAACAAATAGCATGAACATGAGGAGTGCATATCAAGAAGTTGTTAAGTACTTTGAATATACTATTACACCCGCTACTTTTCTATCATCCGAACTAGAGAATTGCTACCTCTGTGTAATGGTGGTGAATGAAAGTGTATGCAAGGGGGATAACTGCTACTTATGCATTCAAAAAGAGGTAGAGTCAATAGTCCTTCCTACCCGTAGAGAAGAAACCCAGCATGTACTTGTATACTAAATTAATTGCAAAACTTACTCAAATCTACTCGAAGTGTCAAAAATGTGTTTGTGATAGCAATTAACTTTAGTTATGTATGCATTGTATGTATGTTCAATTTACATGCATTTGCTAGTTTCTAATGAATCAAGTACAAAGCTAGTATAATGTGTTCAATCTATATTTCAATTTCAATCCCAAATTCCAATACCAAAGTTAATTGCCCAATTTCCAAATTCCTAAATCGGAACCCCTCTAAAAAATCACAAATTTCTAATTAGGAATCGGAATACAATCCCAAATTTCTATTTGCAACAAATCGGAATCCTAACTCAACCCTAATAACAATCCCAAATTCAATCCTTAATTTGAAGGAAATATACTGCAACCATCAAGAATAATCAACAATTAAGAGTAGTTCTACAATTAAAATCCAAATTAATCTACAAATAATCCATAAAAACTAAGAGACAAGTTCATCAAATGCAAAGATGAGAGATTCCCCACCTTTTGATGCATTTGCTGCTTGTGCGCCACCACCTACCACCTGAGGCACTGCCTACCACCTACCGTGCCGCCACCGCCTTCCGCGTCACGCGCCGCTGGCCCCGTCCAATAGCACGTTCCCCTGCCCCATGCTTCATCTGATTTCGAAAGAGAGGAGAAGAAGACAACAGAGATAAAATAGAAAAATAAGGAGGTAAGGATAAAAAAGTAAATTTACGCCATATCTGTTAATAGCTTAACGGAATTGAATGGCGGGTGCCTATAGGTCCAATTTTCAAAACTTTGAGTGTTATTGAGGTATTACTGTAACTTCAGGTTTGTATAGGGTATTATTGCTAACTTCTGGTGTCAATTGGTCATTCTCCCTTTTAGGTATTAAGGTAGGGAAAAGTGCATCAGCGATAGCCTTCCCTGATGAAATATAAGCGGAAGGAAAATTTCTAAATAAATAACAAGTATAACATGAGTAAAATATTGAAACTTTTAATTAATTATATAAATTATGTAGCTACTACAACAACTAAATTGATGTTTGTTGCTGCTATTTTCTGTGTGGGAGCAAACAAATATTGTGATTTTTTGTTGATAAAATAAAAGAACTGAAAATTTAGTTTTTATCGATATTGATTCTGAAATCTGACACGTCTGAACAGTGGCGATTGCTCCGATTGACCTGCAAAATTCTGAAACACAGGGGTTGGCCCCGGCGACAGACCCACCGATGTTCAAGTTAGAAATAAAAAATTTATGAGAGTTTTTTGTGGCAAAACATTGGTTACCTGATTTCTGTGGAGGTCATGGGGTATTTATAGCCGCTTTAGAGGCTGACTTTAAGATATTGATTTATATCTACTTCCTGGTGATTTGATAAAGTTGGTTATTCTCTTCTTCACGAAGAGATAGAGTCGGTTACTCTTCTCTTGATAAAGAGATAAAGTTAATTGACTTTCTTTTTAATGAAAAGATAGATTTAGTTGTGGAGATAGAGTTAGGACTCTTCTCTTGATAAAAAGATAGGGTTTTTAAACCGTCTCTTATAGATAATTATGATTTTAAAGCGATAGTTTAGATAGCTATGAACTCTTTCATACTGGGCCGCTATGGCAACCCAGTATGGAAAATATGTTTTTTAGTTGTTGGGCTTAAAAGATGTCTAACTCTCTTTTACGGGTCCATTTTTGGTGAAATTTATCGTTTTACCCCTAAAAGCTTTAAAATTCGTACCCGATTTGAACGATCCCAATTTGGTTCTATGTTTATCCATATCACAAGCCTCCCACTCTTGAAAACTGAGTTTCACAGCTTTTGAGGAGTAGTTCCCATATTTTTAATGGGTTACAGAACTTATCGGAGTTTTCGGGGACGTATGAATCTTGCTCGGGGTGTAATGGTATTGTTCTAATTTTTCAAAGCACCCAGAATTATTTTTAGAATTTTCTGAATTTTTTTCTAAATTTTTCCAATTTTAATCATTTTTCGACTATTTTATTCAATTTCCCAATTTTTATAATTAATTTTTGAACTTTTAATTAATTATTCAAAATTTATAATTATTTTACAGAGTCTTTTAATATTCTTTTGAATTAATAATTATTTTTAAGGATTTTTTATTAATCAATTCAAAATTTTAATTATTTTTTGAATTTTTTAAATATTTAATCTGAATTAATAATAAAATAAAGAAAACAAATGACAATTAATTCATACCTGGTGACGTGGCATGATCTGGATCGTCGATCTGATTGATCTCGCTCGTTGAGGAGATGAGACGTCTGTAATCGGATCTGATAGTTACCTGGTGCATTTTTTGCTTTCCGGTGCATCGAGTAGAATTTTGAGGGAGGTCAAATTTTTTTTTCTTCCTTTTTTCGTCTAGTACATTCGACGCACGTGATTTCATTTTGCTGCAAAATGATACTGAACCTCGTAGGGGGTATCCAGGGCTAGAACCCCCATCCTTGGGTTATGATGAGTGTTTTAACCACTAGGCCAACCTTGATTGTAGAAATACATCACATTCTATTTATCTTTGTGTGGTTTTTGGAGAGATCCGCATGCAGCTGTAGTATAAAAAAACTTTGTCGATGTTATGTTGGTCTGATTGGAGTGTATGATCACTCGTTTCGAAAGTGACTCAAAGACTTACAAGCTCTATTTAGAAGTCAGTCGAGAAATCACCTGTCACGCCCCGCTTCCCAAAAATACGGAATACGAGCACGTAACAAAAGCCCAGCGAATGATTAATATCATCCTTAAGCTGTTCAGGAAAATCTTTACAACATATCACAGTATAATCAGAGTCGGAAGCCAGAAAAATCAACCACATGCACATATGAACCAAATACCAACAAAATACTTGAAATAAAATGTATTAACCTCAAATAATCATGATCTGAAAATACACAAATATTCCTGGGTCATATTGCCCAAATACCAGAAATAAATACAAGTAACAGGTACAATGTTCAAAATGAGCAACAGGAAATAAATATAGATAGCAAAGCTTCAGTCAACCAGAACTTCATCTCGCCAATACCTTCAGGAATCTTGTCCTCCAAAATCTGCAATTCATAGAATGCAGGAAAAAGGAAAAGAGAAAACATAGTACCCGTCAATGGCAAGTCCGGGTCACAAAATAGAATAGGATACAAGCACATGGACACTATCTAACCACAGGATATACTAACAGGTATAAATAACATATGTCAAGTGTCAGGTCAACAGGTATGTCAGGTAATCAGATAACAGATTTCATATTACAGGTATTCAGATTCAGATTCAGATTTCCATATATCAGATTCAGATTTCCATATATCAGATTCAGATTTAGACCTCAGAAACAGATTCAGAAACAGATTTAGATTTATGTAAGTCTTGTGTGATTACTATCTAGGTAGCACGACATGCATCCCAGTTTTTACTACATGGTTGCTACAACAAAACAGTTTCGCTTTAGATTTCGTAGGGGATATTATAGGTTAGTGTACTTAGGTATCAGTAACAGTAACAGGAACAGTTCGAACCTAGTGGTCCGCCTCCGAGTTCACCTTCCTATAGGGAAGTGTGCAGTCAGGTAATCAGTAACAGTAACAGTTCGAACCTAGTGGTCCGCCTCCGAGTACACCTTCCTATAGGAAAGCATGTAGTCAGGTAATCAGTAACAGAACAGTTCGAACCCATTGGTCCGCCTCCAAGTACACGTTTCTATGCATTCCCTCTACTAGATCTGTCCCATAAACCCCGGCTTGATTACTTTTAGTATTTATTTTATCCACAGGCATGAGAGTGTGCTAAATAATGTCAGACTAACAGGTTATAATCAGGTTTAGACTCAGGGAATCAGATCAGCAAGTAATGGTACTATTCATTCACAAATACGGGCAAAATAGTGTATGTTTGTAATCGGGACAGCAAGACCAGTCTGTACTAAAACAGTGATCCACAGATCTACAGGCATGCGATTTATAATCCATCAAAGGATCTGGAAACTAGACTTCCACACGCTTCTAACGGTTATAATAAATCCATATGCTATTTCACAACATCTCGACTCAAAACACAATTCAACACAGTTTTCATGTACAGCCAGAAAACAGGGAAATAACTTAAACCACATGAAAACAGCAGGTAAAGTCATTAATTAAATCCACGAAAAATCTGGAGTAATTCCCTATATATATAGTCTCAAAATATAAATTTTCATATTTTTCCAGAAAGTATAGATATGTTTTCAAAAATAGAAAATAACACATAACACAGTTTTGATGGATCTGGAATTCTTCAACACCGCTGTACAAAATAATGCATATCTTGCACACAGCGCATCAAAATCCACTTCTTCCAAAACAGGGTGAAAGTAGATACAATTACCCAACTTTCATATCTCACATGAAATATTCATACAGTAATTAGAAATAAGGTGAACACGGCATTCAACATACAATCACACGCAGTTTACAGCAAAAGCGATCTATAGAAAAGGATGTAAGGCATCGCTCAAAACTCATCTTTTAATTACCACAAAAATCAGGGAACTACCTAGCATCATATTGAAACACTGGACAAAATCTTGTGGCATGAAATTATGTCTAACTTGGATCTTGAAAATAAATTGGTGATAAAATCTATCCCGAAATGAATCTGGGAACTACCGGCATACAGTTACTAAAATAATCATAACTAATTCATACGAACTCCAAACAGGATGAAATTAGTGGGATTAGAAATTAGATTCAATTATCTACAATTTACTCAGAAATAGCCATGTATGGATTCGGACTCTAATCCAGGTAAAAACAGCAATCAATCCAGTGCAACCCGAATTTCCAGATTTCTCAACCAAACTTCAAAACGTAATAACTTTCTCAAAAATCATCCAAACTCTTCCAAATTCGAAATGCAGCCTACCCATTGTCTAAATATCATATCTAAGGGTTTCTAACATGTAAAAATCCAATATTTCTCATATGGGTGTTCAAACATACATCGGGTATACAATATGTCACATACGCGATCAAATCGCGTTTGGGTGAATCCTAAGGCACAATCCTATCAAACTTCATATCCTAAGTCGTCTATGGCCTGTTTTGAACATTAGAGATGAAACCCGCAATTAAAAATATGATCTTTGTCCATCTCTAGTCTCAACCTATCCTATGTGTGAACTTTCTACTTGTATCAACCTAAGAAATTTAAGTACAAGTTACTTGTCTTTATGTGATGACGAACGCGACGAATCCAAGCCTTCAAAGAAAACCCACGAGCAAGACGCCTTCTAACGCGATTTTGAGCGAAACCCACGAACCGAATTTTGCCTACGATCGTCTTCTTGAAGCACGAACTCGAACGGACGATACCCTTGATGAACACAAGAATATTCACATTTAGAAGCAATAATCTTATTATAAATGCACATTTAAAAGCTCTATATGTGGTATTTAAATCTTATTTTCTCTTTTCCATAGGAAACAGCTCAAGACAGCGAAACGAAGCAAATTCAGGATCTTAAGGATGAACTCAGAAGATTACAGAAGCATCAGTCGACTGGTTCTCCACAACAGGCGACTGGACAGAGAACTCAAGCTTACACAGATGTCTCGTCACAGTCGACTTACTCTCAAGGACAGTCGACTAGTCTGATCAATTATGAAATCTTCAGAAGTCTCGACTCAGTCGATTGGTTCGAAGACAAGTCGACTGGTCTGCGGCGGAGTAAACAGATAAGATATTCAAAGATACACCTGCATCTAATTTCAAATCTATTTGAATCCAGATTTATGCAAATTAAATCTAGAGACTGGGGATTTCCAAGAGCACGTGGTTAACAGATAAGGAAGGAAAGAAGAAACAAGAAAGAAATAAATCATCAAATCAATTAAAGAATGACTTCCCTAAAAAAGGGGAAACCCTAATTCATCAGCGGTGTTCTATAAATATCAGAAAAAGGATATCATTCGGGACATTCTCTTGAACATTCCAAAACCACCGAATCACAAGAGTTTCTGCGCATTCAAGTCATCAATAGGGGTATTATTCTATCAGCATCGAGGAAGGAGAGAGAAGATCCAGTATTCAAAGGCAGTCGACTGTGTGACAGCCAGTCGACCTCATTGCCGGGCTTCATTAGTTTATTTCTTCTCCTTTTATTCTTTTATGCTGATCATGTATTCAAACTTGTTGATTAATAAAAGTATTATTATGTGGAACTAAATTCTATAGTTGGGTAGATTGAAGCCGTAGTTATGTAGTGCCATATTCTTCTGAACTCTTTTATTTTACTTATTGATTGAATCCGTTTGTATTGATATAGATTGACGGTAATCAAACTTGTTCTCAAAAGCCTGAGAGCAGTCGACTGAGGTGAGAGCCAGTCGATTGACAAACAGAGCTAGAGAATATCAAGTTTGTATTACCAACTATCTGAATCTGTTATATGAGCATATTGAGACGACCCGTATCTCGTGCCCGTAATTGTAACAAAGGAATCTTTAGGGGTTCCTGGTTCAATCAACTTAAGGGATCTAGATCTGATACCAATTTCTAGGACCTTGAGTGTTTGTTCGTTTCCACTGATCTTATGTTTTCTTTAAGCACAACTTAGTAGATACCATGCTAAACACTTAATGAAAGAAACGAATTAGAGTAGATACCATGCCTAATTCTTGGCCTAGGGAAACAATACGTCAAGGAGTAGATACCATGCCCTTGAAGTGAACAAACATGAGTAATAAGAAGAAGTTCAGAAGGTGACTTAGCATTACTGACTATTGGTGACAATATAAACCCAACTATTTCATAAATATTTGTGATTCAACACTTCTTCATTCAGTTTTAATCTTTTAATTTCTTTTAGACCTTTAGAACAACTCTTTATGATTTTTAGTCTTTTTATTGATTAGTAAGTTAAAGTCTACAATCTCTGTGGGATCGACCCTTGCTATTGCTACGCTTTGTCAAACGATTCGTGCACTTGCGAGGTTTTTATAATTTGTGTCTAGTTTCTATTTATTTAGGGAACTAGAAACCAACAACAAGTTTTTGGCGCCGTTGTCGGGGATTGTCTAGTATTTTAACTTACAGATCAGTAGGAAGTTTTTATTTTCTTTCTTTTAGTTTATTAATAAGTTTTTCTTTTAGGTTACAAGATTTTGGTGGATGCACAGAAGGAGATCACTTCGTCCAGAGCTACTACCAATTGACGCAGAAACAGAACGCACGTTGCACAGATTAGGTCGACTGATTGCAACCAACCAGTCGACTGCTGCACGAACCCAGTCGACTGACCAGAGACCTAAATCACAAGAAATCATGGCAGAAGAAATACCCAATCGCGTACCAATGCAGGATAAATTTACGCCTAAGAACATTGAACAACCCTCCTGCATTGCATATCAACCTAATGTCACAGGGAACATGCATCTATCTCCTCAGTTACTTAGTATGGTTTCCCATTTCAGTGGCAGACCAGATGAAGAGCCTCATCTCCATTTACAAGATTTTTTCGATCTTTGCAGGACACAAAGCGTCCAAGGGCTTACTCCTGAACAAATCAGGTTAATTTTGTTTCCTTTTTCCTTAAAACTTAATGCTAAACTATGGTATAATTCTTTGGAACCAGGATCAATAAACTCATGGGAGCAATTGGCGACAAAGTTCTTAAAAGAATTCTTTCCAGCCCAAAAGACCAAACAACTGAAAAGGGAGATTCAACTCTTCCAACAAAAGGATGGAGACTTATTTTTCGAAGCATGGAAAGATTTCAAGAACAAACTTCTCAAGTGTCCAACACACAACATGCCTAAAGATGATCAGGTACAAGCTTTTTATGAAGGTTTAAATGATACTAATAAGGCAATTGTGGATTCAGCTTGCAACGGGATCTTGATGAGAAAAAGCGGCGAAGAGGCCATAGAACTATTTGAAGAACTCAGCGAGAATTCACAACAATTCTCAACAAGGATGGGCCCTTCGAAAAAACAGGGAGTTTATGAAATTTCTAGTAGCAATAACATTCAATTGGAAATGGTAAACATGAATAAGAAAATTGATATGCTTGTTAATGCAATGTCCATGATGGGTGAAGTTAAAAATCAAACAAATGAAATTTGTGCAATTTGTTCTCATGTAGATCATACCACTGATACATGTCCTATGTCTTCTTTCACAGATCAGGAGCATGCAAACTATGTAGGTCGAGGAGTGTTCCCACAAAAGAACAATCCCTTCTCGAACACATACAACCCAGGGTGAAGGAACCATCCAAACTTCTCATGGAGCAATAATCAGAATAATCAAGGGGCTCAATTCACACAAGGACATGCACGGAACTTCCAAATGGGAAGTGGGATGGATAGGCCAGTACAAGAACAGAAGAAGTTGGATTTTGAATCCACCGTTCTTCAATTGCTCCAACAACAACATCAAACAAGCAACCAACAAGGGCAAGCAATTCAGAAGTTGGAAACACAGATTGGCCAAATTGCTAAAGAATTAAGCGAGCGAAAGGCAGGGGAACTTCCATCACAAACTATACCAAACCCTGGAGGCCAAGAACAGCTCAAGGCAGTCACAACATTAAGAAGTGGTAAGATAATTGACAACAAAGTTGGAACACAAACCGAAGAAAAAGAAGAACAACCATCAAAAGTTGTGGGGTCCAACAAGGTAAGTGAAAAAGAAAGAACAGTTGTGCCACCATTCCCTCAAAGGTTAGTCAAACAAAAGAAAGATCAACATTTATTTGACATCTTTGAAACTCTCAGAAAGGTAGAAATTAATATCCCCCTACTTGATGCTATTAAACAAATTCCTTCTTATGCTAAATTTTTGAAAGAATGTTGTACTCACAAAAGAACATTTCAGGTTAGGGAGGATGTGGCCTTGACAGAAGAAGTGAGCGCTGTCTTACTAAGAAAACTGCCCCCCAAATTAAAAGACCCAGGTAGTTTTACTATTCCTTGCAGGATTGGCGAGCACTTCTTTGAGAAAGCACTACTAGACTTGGGGGCAAGCATCAATCTTCTCCCATACACCATCTATGAAAAGCTAGGATTGGGGGAACTCCAACCAACATCCATCACGTTGCAGTTGGCAGATCACAGTATCAAAAGACCTAGAGGTATTTTGGAAGATGTCCTAGTTCAGGTAAACGATTTCATTTTGCCTGCTGATTTTGTTGTGTTAGACATGGAGGAATCTTCAATGCCATCATCTCTACCAATCATTCTAGGTAGACCCTTTATGAGTACGGCTGATATAAAAATTTGTGTCAAAAAGGGTACCATAAGCATGAAAATAAATGGAGAGAAGGTTGAATTTAAAATGTTTGATACACTGAAATTTCCACATGATGATCATGAATGCTATAATGTTGATGTGGTGCAGGATATTGTTGATCACACATTTTAGGTACATAGCGTAGAACCACTACAAGCCACAATTACACAGTCTCTAACTTTATCTAATGTTGAACAGGAATATGATGACTGGGAGATTGCAGAGACAATACATCACCTTGACACTTCACAGTCACACTCAGGTAAGTTTGCACCAGTATTTGAAAAATTGGTGACTGATGACATTTTTGTTTCTACAGATAAGTCGACTGATGGACTATACAAGTCGACTGATGGAAAGAATAAGTCGACTGGTGGACAGTGTGAGTCAACTATACCGATACTTCCAGACATAGAGCTTAAGCAGTTGCCTGACCATTTGAAGCACGCATATTTGGGCGAGAACCAGACGCTACCAGTGATAATTGCTGCTAACTTAAGTGCACAGGAAGAAGATAAGCTGCTAAGGGTACTACGAGAACACAAGAGTGCAATAGGATGGACCATTGCAGATATCAAGGGAATAAGTCCATCCAAATGCATGCACAGAATACTCCTTGAAAACAATGCAAAACCAAGCAGGGAGGTACAGAGAAGACTTAACCCAAACATGAAGGAAGTGGTAAGAGCAGAGATTCTGAAGCTACTAGATGTTGGCATTATCTACCCTATCTCAGATAGCAAATGGGTAAGTCCTATACATGTAGTGCCTAAGAAAAGTGGAGTCACAGTGGTGACAAATGAAGAGAATGAGCTTGTGTAACGCCCCGAATCCCAATTTACTGAATTCGAGATGTTCTTCAGGATCTTTTCGCTTTCTTCACATACAATTTTACAAGGAATTTAAAATCTTTACTTTTACATCAGAGTTACAACATGTTACATTTGAATTTACACAGCGGAAGCAAAATATACAACATTTACATAAATGAACATCAACATAATGAACTCTTTGTGCATCCATTCCTTTTACATGTAATTATCCTGCATAAAACACTGTGGGTACGTCAGTTTATTCAACCGACGATAATTATACATGGCCATCCTCTCTATGCCAGAAACAGTATAATGAATCTCATTTCTTACAAATCACAAGCCAGTTCAACATAAGCATGCAAATAAGGGAACTTTTAATGATGTCGTGTCGTGATTGTGCACTTAAATCCTTAATGCAATTTACTTAATTAGTTATGACACTAATGCACACTTGTTCGAATTCTATGCATCCCATACTACATAGGTTCGAGTGCAAGCCTCTTAAACGATCTTCATTTTTGTAGGGTTCAATCCCCCGCCATGACTTATTCTACTACTGTAATTCCAATGAGTATCCTAGATGAATCTATGAGTACAAGCATGTATCCTGGCCCCTGGAGTAGAATTTCGCGCCATGTCTTGACTCGTCAAGCATGCCTTCTGCGACAATTCAGCCTCCTCCCTGAACACACTCCTCTTGCAGTCACCAAAACATCCCACAAGCGTGACTAGAGTCCGATCATTACTGAGTTGTGCCCGCGCCATGTCTTGACTCGTCAAGCATGCATTCTGCGGCTCACACACCCGCACCGTACCCTAGCTCTCATACTCATGTTTTTCTCTCACCTTCATCACCTCCACACTATGTATTAACTTAATTAGAATCATGAATGAAAATCAACCTCTAGAGTTAGCCTCTCCATCATCCGGACTCATCATTTCATTACACTTGACCAACCTGGTCTAATTCTCAATATCATTTCATTCGCTGCCGGGGAGACTTAGCTACTCTTCTGTTCAATTTCACATTCACAATATCCAAAGGAGCATCATCAGCTCATAATTCATTTTAGAGTCTCACAGACTTTCCTCATCATGATTCCACATTTCATAATTTCATTTGATTCTCAATCCTCATCTATGATTCATTTACACAATTCATGCATCCATAACAGAGTTCATTGACTTAAATCACAAGGTTCACCATTACTAACAGCAAAATAACATGAATTCCAGTATACCAAAGTTCACTCTGTACAGTCGACTTGGAAGAACACCAGTCGACTTATACAGTCATACAGGGTTATCATAATGTTCGGGTTAGTCGACTGAGTACACTACCAGTCGCCTGTCCCGCCCAATTCTTATTCACAATATTATCCTCGTAACAGTCGACTGATCAGTAATCAGTCGTCTGTCCTGGATACTTCAAACAGCATAATTTCTAAGTCCAGATCAGTCGACTTGCCACATGCATCGGTCGACTGGACAGATCCATTTTAATTTGGGAATTTACTTACATTTCTTTACATATACTTGCATCATGATATCAATTAACAGTATATACCAATTCATATTTCATAAACATAGCACCCTTTGCTCAGTAGCATTCACAACACAATTTTCCCAGTTATTAACATGCTCTTTAGAGAAACTACTACTCTAAACCCGTATTCACATTGCTCATACTTACATACGACAATGAGGATATAAATTTCAAGTCATCATCATGAGTCTACACAAAATAGAATATCTTTATTCGAGGAACTATCAAACAATCACCTTCAGAACGAGCATCAGTCGACTTAACTCCAAGTCAGTCGACTGAGCCGACAACTTCAGATGTTTATCTCCTAAGTTCTTTTTTGTTGTTTGTTTACCTTCCCTCCATCATATGTGTCATAGGGAAAGACATACATTTTATGATCACACCATCATGGCTATTCACACACATTTTATCAGCGCAATATGAAAGTAAATATCTCGTATCAGTCGACTGGCTCATATGGCAGTCGACTGTACCGCCAGTCTTGTCTCGAATTTAATAGCATGTTCAAGCAATTTCTACCGCATTCAATTCACTTTTGCCACATGGTAACACTTCATAACAAACATAGCATTATTCCTACATTAGAAGTCCTGAGAAACACCCACCTTTTATGAAGAAATAAATCGAAATCCCGCAAGTCCTTCAATATAGCGCAGCACTTCTTGTTCCTTGGTTCTACTCCGACTCCTCAGCAATGTTGCTTGCCTCCACCGAAAAGTTCCCACACACTCTCAGATACTCTTACAATCTCAGGGAAATTTTAGTGCAAAAGAGATAGGGAAAGTAGGGGGTATTTATATAAGAAGATAAATAAGATGAAGGGTTGAGATCTATTAGGGAGTTGAAGAAACAAGGGCTGAGATTGATTTGGGGGTTGCAAAAACTACCCACAACTCAGGATAACTACCCACAACTCAAGCCACTCCTCTCCCAAAAACCGGCCAAGAAATTGTGCCTATTACACGTGTACATTGAGTGCACGTGTAAGCACAAGTCACACCACAAATGTACCTTAAATACCCGGGAATGAAAAGTAAGAAATGTTACAATACAAGTTGTGAAAAATAATAAGAGAGTTTACAATCCATGGGTTTAAAACCAATTTGGGCCAAACTAGTTATTTCGTAAAAATAGGTAAATTAATGCTTTATAAAACGATGTTGAAAAATACTAGTCAATAATATTGCACAAGTATACCTTATAAAATAAATAACCTTCCATATAAAAAGTCAGGGTATTACATCACTCCCTCCTTAGAATAGTTCCGTCCCCGGAACTACAGCCAAGAACGAGAACACAAAAAAAAAACGCAACAACAAGAGATACAAAATACACAGATACAATCTACAAGATACAAAATACAAACAATCAAGCAAAAAGCTCAGGATAGTCCTTCAACATCTTGTCCTCGGATTCCCAAGTAGCCTCTTCAACCAAGTGGTTTCTCCAGACTACCTTGACCATCGGTATCGTCTTATTCCTCAAGACCTTCTCCCTACGGTCAACAATCTCAACAGGAGTCTCGATGTAATTCAGGTCTAACTGCAAACCTTCCGGCACTTCAGGCAAATGATGACTCGGGTCTGGAATATAACCTCTCAACATAGACACATGGAAGACATTGTGCACCTGAGACAACTCTTCCGGTAATTCAAGCCGGTAAGCAGTTTTCCCGATCCTTTTCAATATCTTATATGGGCCTATAAATCTCGGGGCTAACTTCCCGCCCTTGCCAAACCGAACCACACCTTTGCTGGGTGATACCTTCAGAAAGACGAAGTCACCAACCTCAAACTCAAGGTCCCTCCTCCGGTTGTCTGCATAGCTTTTCTGCCTGCTCTGAGCTTCCACCAACCTCTTCCTGATCAGATCAATCTTCTCAGAAGTCAGCTGTACAAGCTCAGGACCAAACAACTGACGCTCCCCAACCTCATACCAACACACAGGAGTCCTGCACTTCCTGCCATACAAAGCTTCATACGGCGCCATCCCAATGCTAGTTTGAAAACTGTTGTTGTAGGCAAACTCCACCAAAGGTAAATGCCTTTCCCAACTGCCTCCGAAGTCTAGTATACAACACCGAAGCATATCCTCAAGAATACGGTTGACTCTCTCGGTCTGCCCATCGGTCTGTGGATGAAACGCAGTGCTGAAATCTGTCTTGGTACCCAAAGCTGCCTGAAGACTCCTCCAGAAATGCGAGGTAAACCGCGCATCTCGATCAGACACAATGGTCGAAGGAACGCCATGAAGTCGGACAATCTCACCAACATACATCTCAGCCAACCTGTCCATCGAAGCTGTGAGTTTCATCGCCAAAAAGTGAGCGGACTTGGTAAGTCGATCGACTATAACCCAAATAGCATCGTTGCCTTTAGAACTCTTAGGCAAACCCGTGATGAAATCCATACTGATGTTATCCCATTTCCATTCCGGAATAGGTAACGGCTGTAATAGACCTCCGGGTCTCTGATTTTCGGCTTTAACTTGCTGACAAACCTCACATCTCGCGACAAATTCGGCCACATCCCGCTTCAAACCTGACCACCAGAAATGCTGTTTGATGTCTTTGTACATCTTAGTACTCCCAGGATGTACCGACAAAAGAGTAGCATGCGCCTCCTGAAGGATACTCTCTTTCAGGTCCGCCTGATCTGGAACGCACAGTCTATCTCCGAACCACAGCACTCCGTCCCTGGTCTGAAAACCGGGCAACCTGCCAGCACTAACCTGCTCCTTCATCTCCAGAATATCAGCATCAACTTCCTGACTTGCAATGATCCTTGTATTCAGAGTAGGCTGAAGCTTCAACTGAGATAAAGATGCTCCCAATCCTTGCAAGACAACCTCAATACCTGCTCGGTCCAACTCCTCAATCAGATGCCTCTGAGTCGTAATCAAACAGGCCAAACTGCTCTTGCGACTAAGTGCATCAGCAACAACATTAGCCTTTCCGGGATGATACTTGATCTCAGGTCGCATATCCTCGAGCACTTCCAACCATCTCCGCTGTCTTAGATTGAGATCCCTCTGCTGGTCGATATACTTCAAGCTCTTATGATCCGTGTACATGTTCAGCTTCTCACCATACACGTAGTGCCTCCATTGCTTCAAAGCAAAGATAATCGCAGCCAGCTCTAGATCATGAGTGGGATAATTCTTCTCATGTGGTCGTAGTTGCCTAGACCCATATGCGATCACTTTACCTTCTTGCATTAAGACACAACCAAGCCCCCGATGTGAAGCATCGCTATAGACATCATACTCAACTCCTGCTCTAGGCAAAGCCAAAATAGGTGCAGTAGTCAGTCTATCCTTCAACTCCTGAAAACTCGCCTCACATTGCTCGGTCCACTTGAAGCTCGCATTCTTCTTGGTCAGCCCTGTAAGCGGCACAGCTATCTGAGCATAACCTTGAATGAATCTCCTGTAGTATCCAGTCATCCCAAGGAAACTTCTGACTTCCTTCACTGTAGTAGGCCTAGCCCAATCTCTCACTGCCTCTATCTTCTGAGGGTCAGTTGCCACTCTCTCCTTAGAAAGGATGTGACCTAGGAATGCCACTTCAGATTTCTAGAAATCACACTTGGATAACTTGGCATACAACCCCTGCTCTACCAACTTCTGCAAAACTGCTGCCAGATGCTCAGTGTGCTCCTCCTCAGACTTGGAGTACACGAGAATATCGTCGATAAACACCACGACGAAAGAATCAATAAACGGCCTCAGAACTCTGTTCATCAAGTCCATGAAGATTGCAGGTGCATTCGTCACTCCGAATGGCATAACTAAGAATTCGTAATGCCCATGCCGAGTTCTAAATGCAGTTTTATGCACATCTTCAGCTTTCACTCGCACTTGGTGATATCCTGATCGAAGATCTATTTTGGAGAATACAGCTGCTCCTTGTAGACGATCGAACAAGTCATCAATTCGAGGAATCGGATACTTATTCTGAACAGTGACCTTATTCAGCTCTCGGCAATCGATACACATCCTCATCGATCCATCCTTCTTCTTTACCAAAAGCACTGGTGCTCCCCAAGGTGACGCACTAGGTTGAATAAAGCCTTTTCCCAATAGTTCCTCAATCTGCCGCTTCACCTCATCCTGTTCCACTGGAGCCATCCTATACGGTGCCTTAGAAATGGGTGCACTTCCCGGTTGAACAGTGATGCTGAACTCTACATCACGATGCGGAGGTAACCCAGGAAAATCTTCCAAGAACACAGTCGGATAGTCCCGAACCACAGGAATCCCTTGCAATTCCACAGGAGTCTCTTCCTTGTGGATAGTTGCCACCAGTTTAGAACACTTCAACTTCCCTTGGAAAGTGACTTCAGGTCCACCTGGAGCCTTCACTGTCACGATCTTGGTCTTACACTCGATGCTTGCACTGTACACCGACATCCAATCAATGCCAATGATAACATCGACTCCCAAGATAGTCAGCTCGATCAGATCAATGCCGAAGATTCGTCCCCCAATCACTATCTCACAATCAGCATAATACCGATCAGTGGTCAAAGTTTCCCCTGATGGTGTAGCCACTGCTAAGATCTTGCCTGGGAAAATCTTCGGTTCAACTCCCAACACTTTAGCAAATCTAGGAGACACAAAAGTATGAGAGGATCCAGTATCAAACAACACCACAGCTCCCTTTCCATTAATATAGAGTTCTCCTGTTACATAACATACATCATTACATAACAGTTTTACACTATGATCGGGAAGGAGAAAAGAAATCACACTAGACATCAGCCCTCGTACCAGAGATAACCTGATCTGCTTCCTCAGCATCAGCTTCTGTCAAAGCAAATACTCGCCCTGACTGGTACGGCCTCTTCCCAGTCTGCCAGTTGCTCCTCTGATGCTGAGCAACATGGAACTGCTCCATATCCGCCTCCGTCGCTGCCGCCCTCTTCACCAGCTTATCGAATCTCCTAATACCAAGGGGTATCATACGAGATCTCAAGCTCGGCCTCAGACCATGCTCGAACTTGCGAGCCTTCTTCGCCTCATCCATCACTAGTTCTGGAGCATACCTGGAGAGTTGAGTGAACTTGGTCTCATAGGCTCTCACTGACATGCTGCCTTGCTGAAGTGACAGAAACTCCATGGCCTTTTTCTCCTGGACGTCGGAGGGAAAATAATGGCTGCGGAATTCCTCCAAAAATTCCTCCCAGCCAAGCAACAAGCCGCCCATAGTCCTCTTCATCGACTGCCACCAAACAGCCGCATCCTTCTCCAACTGCAAAGTCGCCAACTTGACCTTGCTGCCCTCCGGTGTTTCCAACACCTCGAAGATTGTCTCCACTTGCCGAATCCAGTTATCGGCCGCATCCGGGTCGGACTTTCCCTCGAACACTGGTGGTTTCATTCTCTTGAACGATTCCACTAGCTTGATTGCCTCGGGTACTGGATTCACCGGCCCCCTTCCTTGGTTTGCAGCCACTGCATTCAGCGTCTGGTAAACCCTTGCAAACTCGGCATCCAGGTCCAAACCTTCACCATTCCTGGCTCCCCTTCTCGCCATATTCTGATGCAAAAGATCCATTAAATTCGAAGTATAAAACAAGAATTTAAACCGACTTTCATTTCATTGAATTTCAAAGTTTATACATTCGAATTTAAAAAACATTTTAACATCAGAATGGAAGAAAATAGAAACTAGGACAATCTAATCTCTACGGGTCCTCTTCGCTGCTCGAAGTTCATCCCGCAGTTCATCCACCTCATCCTTCAGCACATCAGTTAGGTTCTTTTTCTTCTCAAGTTCCCAAATCTGATGGCTAAGAACAGAATAGTCAGCATTCCGCTTCTCCAGCTGAGCCTCCAAAACTCCAACTCTATACTTCAAGGTATCCACTTGCCTCTGCAGAGAAGCCACAGCGTTACCCAAAGCTGGTCCCTTTTCTTCATCAGAAGAAGAAGAATCCTCAGGTGAGTTCGGCGGTGGGGTGATCTCGCGGGATTCAGGGTAGTCCTCATCATCAGAATCAGCTTGCCCAGGGTGATATTCGTCCTCAGAATCAGCCTGTCCAGGATGGTACTCTTCCTCAATAATGTGCCAGTCGTCGCCTCCAGCAGGGTCGAAGTGATCAGCCATCTTAGAATAGAGAGGAAGAAGCATAAATCATAGAGCAACACAAATGTAAGTTACTTACATTTAAATCTCTAAATCCAAACACACACTCTAATGTCCACATCTAGGGTGTCGTTCCTTATAAATTTGTACGAGTGTGAAAGCATAGAAAACGTGGCTCTGATACCACTCTGTAACGCCCCGAATCCCAATTTACTGAATTCGAGATGTTCTTCAGGATCTTTTCGCTTTCTTCACATACAATTTTACAAGGAATTTAAAATCTTTACTTTTACATCAGAGTTACAACATGTTACATTTGAATTTACACAGCGGAAGCAAAATATACAACATTTACATAAATGAACATCAACATAATGAACTCTTTGTGCATCCATTCCTTTTACATGTAATTATCCTGCATAAAACACTGTGGGTACGTCAGTTTATTCAACCGACGATAATTATACATGGCCATCCTCTCTATGCCAGAAACAGTATAATGAATCTCATTTCTTACAAATCACAAGCCAGTTCAACATAAGCATGCAAATAAGGGAACTTTTAATGATGTCGTGTCGTGATTGTGCACTTAAATCCTTAATGCAATTTACTTAATTAGTTATGACACTAATGCACACTTGTTCGAATTCTATGCATCCCATACTACATAGGTTCGAGTGCAAGCCTCTTAAACGATCTTCATTTTTGTAGGGTTCAATCCCCCGCCATGACTTATTCTACTACTGTAATTCCAATGAGTATCCTAGATGAATCTATGAGTACAAGCATGTATCCTGGCCCCTGGAGTAGAATTTCGCGCCATGTCTTGACTCGTCAAGCATGCCTTCTGCGACAATTCAGCCTCCTCCCTGAACACACTCCTCTTGCAGTCACCAAAACATCCCACAAGCGTGACTAGAGTCCGATCATTACTGAGTTGTGCCCGCGCCATGTCTTGACTCGTCAAGCATGCATTCTGCGGCTCACACACCCGCACCGTACCCTAGCTCTCATACTCATGTTTTTCTCTCACCTTCATCACCTCCACACTATGTATTAACTTAATTAGAATCATGAATGAAAATCAACCTCTAGAGTTAGCCTCTCCATCATCCGGACTCATCATTTCATTACACTTGACCAACCTGGTCTAATTCTCAATATCATTTCATTCGCTGCCGGGGAGACTTAGCTACTCTTCTGTTCAATTTCACATTCACAATATCCAAAGGAGCATCATCAGCTCATAATTCATTTTAGAGTCTCACAGACTTTCCTCATCATGATTCCACATTTCATAATTTCATTTGATTCTCAATCCTCATCTATGATTCATTTACACAATTCATGCATCCATAACAGAGTTCATTGACTTAAATCACAAGGTTCACCATTACTAACAGCAAAATAACATGAATTCCAGTATACCAAAGTTCACTCTGTACAGTCGACTTGGAAGAACACCAGTCGACTTATACAGTCATACAGGGTTATCATAATGTTCGGGTTAGTCGACTGAGTACACTACCAGTCGCCTGTCCCGCCCAATTCTTATTCACAATATTATCCTCGTAACAGTCGACTGATCAGTAATCAGTCGTCTGTCCTGGATACTTCAAACAGCATAATTTCTAAGTCCAGATCAGTCGACTTGCCACATGCATCGGTCGACTGGACAGATCCATTTTAATTTGGGAATTTACTTACATTTCTTTACATATACTTGCATCATGATATCAATTAACAGTATATACCAATTCATATTTCATAAACATAGCACCCTTTGCTCAGTAGCATTCACAACACAATTTTCCTAGTTATTAACATGCTCTTTAGAGAAACTACTACTCTAAACCCGTATTCACATTGCTCATACTTACATACGACAATGATGATATAAATTTCAAGTCATCATCATGAGTCTACACAAAATAGAATATCTTTATTCGAGGAACTATCAAACAATCACCTTCAGAACGAGCATCAGTCGACTTAACTCCAAGTCAGTCGACTGAGCCGACAACTTCAGATGTTTATCTCCTCAGTTCTTTTTTGTTGTTTGTTTACCTTCCCTCCATCATATGTGTCATAGGGAAAGACATACATTTTATGATCACACCATCATGGCTATTCACACACATTTTATCAGCGCAATATGAAAGTAAATATCTCGTATCAGTCGACTGGCTCATATGGCAGTCGACTGTACCGCCAGTCTTGTCTCGAATTTAATAGCATGTTCAAGCAATTTCTACCGCATTCAATTCACTTTTGCCACATGGTAACACTTCATAACAAACATAGCATTATTCCTACATTAGAAGTCCTGAGAAACACCCACCTTTTATGAAGAAATAAATCGAAATCCCGCAAGTCCTTCAATATAGCGCAGCACTTCTTGTTCCTTGGTTCTACTCCGACTCCTCAGCAATGTTGCTTGCCTCCACCGAAAAGTTCCCACACACTCTCAGATACTCTTACAATCTCAGGGAAATTTTAGTGCAAAAGAGATAGGGAAAGTAGGGGGTATTTATATAAGAAGATAAATAAGATGAAGGGTTGAGATCTATTAGGGAGTTGAAGAAACAAGGGCTGAGATTGATTTGGGGGTTGCAAAAACTACCCACAACTCAGGATAACTACCCACAACTCAAGCCACTCCTCTCCCAAAAACCGGCCAAGAAATTGTGCCTATTACACGTGTACATTGAGTGCACGTGTAAGCACAAGTCACACCACAAATGTACCTTAAATACCCGGGAATGAAAAGTAAGAAATGTTACAATACAAGTTGTGAAAAATAATAAGAGAGTTTACAATCCATGGGTTTAAAACCAATTTGGGCCAAACTAGTTATTTCGTAAAAATAGGTAAATTAATGCTTTATAAAACGATGTTGAAAAATACTAGTCAATAATATTGCACAAGTATACCTTATAAAATAAATAACCTTCCATATAAAAAGTCAGGGTATTACAGCTTGTCCCTACTAGAGTGACCACAGGTTGGAGGGTATGCATTGATTATAGGAAACTGAACAATGAAACCAGGAAAGATCACTTCCCTCTTCCTTTTATTGATCAAATGTTAGAAAGATTAGCAGGATATAGTCATTATTGTTTTTTAGATGGTTATAGTGGCTATAATCAAATTGCTATTGCTCCAGAAGATCAAGAAAAAACCACTTTTACATGTCCTTTTGGTACTTTTGCATACATGAGGATGCCCTTTGGATTGTGCAATGCACCAGCAACATTTCAAAGATGCATGATGAGTATATTTTTAGACATGGTGGAAAGGTTCATTGAGGTATTTATGGATGATTTTAGTGTTTTTGGATCTTGTTTTGATGAATGCCTTAACCATTTGCAGCTTGTGCTTAAAAGATGTGAAGAATGCAATTTGGTGCTGAATTGGGAAAAGTGCCATTTTATGGTACAACAAGGTATTGTGTTGGGACATGTGGTGTCCAAAAGAGGAATAGAGGTAGACAAAGCAAAAAACGATATAATATCAAAACTACCCCCTCCCACTACAGTTAAGGGTGTTAGGAGTTTTCTAGGACATGCGGGGTTTTATAGAAGATTCATAAAAGATTTTTCAAAAATCTCCAAACCCCTTTGTGACTTGTTGGCTAAGGATGTTGAGTTTGTATGGACAGAAGAATGTACAAATGCTTTTAATACATTGAAAAATCTTCTCATTTTTGCACCTATAGTCATGGCACCAGATTGGAGCCATCCTTTCGAGCTTATGTGTGATGCAAGTGATTATGCTTTAGGGGCTGTTTTAGGTCAACGAATCAATAAGAAACCTCATGTTATCTACTATGCTTCTCGAACTTTAAACGATGCACAGCTAAATTATTCCACTACTGAAAAAGAAATGTTAGCTGTTATTTTTGCTGTAGAGAAGTTTAGATCATATTTAATTGGTTCTAAAGTTATTGTTTTTACTGACCATGCTGCCTTGAGATATTTGTTTGCTAAAAAGGATGCTAAGCCTAGGTTAATCAGATGGGTGCTGTTGCTTCAAGAATTCGATCTTGAGATTAGAGATAAAAAAGGAAGCGACAATGTTGTTGCAGATCACATGTCCAGGCTACTGCAGGAGGACGAAAGAATTGTGCTCCCACTTAATGAAACTTTCCCAGATGAACAGCTCTTCGAAATAAACATACCCTCAGGACAGTCGACTGGTACCAGGACCAGTCGACTGGTATTTCATTGCGCAAATTTTCCATAGTTTGCTGACATTGTAAATTACCTAACCGCTCATGTTTTCCCTCCAGGTATGACAAGTCAGGAAAGAAAGAGACTGGTGGCTATGTGCAAGCACTACTACTGGGATGATCCTTATTTGTTCAAATTTTGCCCTGATCAAATTATAAGAAGATGTGTGGCAGAAGAAGAGCAATTGAGTATTCTACAACATTGCCACCAATATGCATGTGGAGGACATTTTGGACCAAAAAGAACAGCACTCAAGGTATTACAATCTGGATTTTATTGGCCTAAAGTATTCAAAGATGCTTTTTCTTTTTGCAGGACTTGTGACAAATGCCAACGGACAGGCAATATCTCCTCTAGAAATCAAATGCCGCTGCAAAACATCCAAGTGATCGAGCTTTTTGATGTTTGGGGAATCGACTTCATGGGTCCATTTCCTAACTCATTTGGTTATTTATATATACTTGTTGGTGTGGATTATGTGTCCAAATGGGTCGAGGCTGTCCCCTCACGTACTAATGATCACAAAGTTGTTGTCAAGTTTTTGCAGGAGAATATTTTCACTAGGTTTGGGACACCACGAGCAATAATAAGTGATGGAGGAAGCCACTTCAATAATTTTCCATTCGCTTATTTGATGAAGAAATATGGTATCACACATAGAGTGGGCACCCCATATCATCCTCAAACTAGTGGACAGGTGGAGATTAGCAACAGAGAAATCAAGAGCATTTTGGAAAAGACAGTAAACACAAGGAGGAAGGATTGGTCGTTGCGCTTGAACGATGCATTATGGACCTATAGAACCGCATACAAAACACCCATTGGCATGTCACCATACCGTTTGGTGTTTGGAAAAGCCTGTCATTTGCCAGTTGAGTTGGAGCACAAAGCATATTGGGCCATCAAAAGGTTCAATTTTGATATGAAACAAGCAGGTGACAAAAGACGATTACAACTAAATGAGCTTGAAGAGTTGAGGCATGACGCTTATGAAAATGCAAAATTGTACAAGGAAAGGACAAAGTTGTACCATGACAAACAGCTAGCAAGGAAGGAGTTTTATCAAGGACAGAAGGTACTGATATACAATTCAAGATTGAGACTTTTTCCAGGCAAGCTTATGTCAAGATGGTATAGGCCATACACTGTCACGAGAGTCTTTCCACATGGTGCTTTGGAGGTTCATAGCAAGGAAAAGAATCAAACATTTAAGGTGAACGGGCATAGAGCGAAGCCATACATAGAGACGAGCATAGGACCGCAAGAGGAAGATGTGAATCTTCAAACTGTTCACTACATGACATGACCTCATCAAGTCTAGCTGAAGACAGAAAACACAGCGCTTATTGGGAGGCAACCCAATTTTTCAGGGGAGTATTTACACTTTCCCTTTATTTTCTTTCAGTTATTCATTATTATTTTTCTTTTTAGTTATTTTTATTTTCAATCTCTCCTTACTAGATGGTGACACTTGTCTATTTTTAAATTTTCTTTCGAACATTGAGGACAATGTTCCATCTAAGTTTGGGGGTATTAGGGGTATTAGAGTCTTTTGTATAAACAATTTCTTATAAAGTAAAAAGAAGGATACTTATTTACTTTAGGATTGTTGAGTTTCATAAATTCCCTACAAAACTATATGAGTCATGCAATTATACATAATAAACAAATGTGATGCTTTTTCTGGTGATCATTCCCTTTAGATCTAGTCCTAAATTGAGTTTAAGTAAATAGAGTGATAAAAAAATATATATGAGTATATATACTTGAATAAAGTCAATCTACTCCAATGTTTTGAGTGCTTAGTAACTAGGGGTATTCATCACCAATGTTTACCTTTACGTCAAACGGCAACTTGAAATATGAGTATGCAAAGCACTTTAGAGTTTGTGACTCGCTGAGTAACCGGGTGGATTCATCACAAATGTTTCGCATTCGCGTAAAAAGGCAAGTGAAAACTTTGGAGAAGCGACTTAAAAAAAAAAAAAAAAAAAAAAAAAAAAAAAAAAAAAAAACTCCAGTTTGCTACTCGGTTTGTAGTAGAAAAAAGGGGATAATCACAGATTGAGTAATTACATACTATAACTATAATTAATTGCATGACAAGTGGAGTTGAGTTTGGAGTTATGAATAAACAATTGCACTAGAGAAAGTGGGTATGTTTAATTTTACTTTATCTGAAATTGTTTATACCTTTCTATGTTGATGCCCACATAATAAGAACTCTTGGTGATTAAGGCTGTCATTATTATTATACCCTTGTTCGTAATTCTAGTCTGCTTGAGGACAAGCAAAAATCTAAGCTTGGGGGTATTTGATGAACACAAGAATATTCACATTTAGAAGCAATAATCTTATTATAAATGCACATTTAAAAGCTCTATATGTGGTATTTAAATCTTATTTTCTCTTTTCCATAGGAAACAGCTCAAGACAGCGAAACGAAGCAAATTCAGGATCTTAAGGATGAACTCAGAAGATTACAGAAGCATCAGTCGACTGGTTCTCCACAACAGGCGACTGGACAGAGAACTCAAGCTTACACAGATGTCTCGTCACAGTCGACTTACTCTCAAGGACAGTCGACTAGTCTGATCAATTATGAAATCTTCAGAAGTCTCGACTCAGTCGACTGATTCGAAGACAAGTCGACTGGTCTGCGGCGGAGTAAACAGATAAGATATTCAAAGATACACCTGCATCTAATTTCAAATCTATTTGAATCCAGATTTATGCAAATTAAATCTAGAGACTGGGGATTTCCAAGAGCACGTGGTTAACAGATAAGGAAGGAAAGAAGAAACAAGAAAGAAATAAATCATCAAATCAATTAAAGAATGACTTCCCTAAAAAAGGGGAAACCCTAATTCATCAGCGGTGTTCTATAAATATCAGAAAAAGGATATCATTCGGGACATTCTCTTGAACATTCCAAAACCACCGAATCACGAGAGTTTCTGCGCATTCAAGTCATCAATAGGGGTATTATTCTATCAGCATCGAGGAAGGAGAGAGAAGATCCAGTATTCAAAGGCAGTCGACTGTGTGACAGCCAGTCGACCTCATTGCCGGGCTTCATTAGTTTATTTCTTCTCCTTTTATTCTTTTATGCTGATCATGTATTCAAACTTGTTGATTAATAAAAGTATTATTATGTGGAACTAAATTCTATAGTTGGGTAGATTGAAGCCGTAGTTATGTAGTGCCATATTCTTCTGAACTCTTTTATTTTACTTATTGATTGAATCCGTTTGTATTGATATAGATTGACGGTAATCAAACTTGTTCTCAAAAGCCTGAGAGCAGTCGACTGAGGTGAGAGCCAGTCGACTGACAAACAGAGCTAGAGAATATCAAGTTTGTATTACCAACTATCTGAATCTGTTATATGAGCATATTGAGACGACCCGTATCTCGTGCCCGTAATTGTAACAAAGGAATCTTTAGGGGTTCCTGGTTCAATCAACTTAAGGGATCTAGATCTGATACCAATTTCTAGGACCTTGAGTGTTTGTTCGTTTCCACTGATCTTATGTTTTCTTTAAGCACAACTTAGTAGATACCATGCTAAACACTTAATGAAAGAAACGAATTAGAGTAGATACCATGCCTAATTCTTGGCCTAGGGAAACAATACTTCAAGGAGTAGATACCATGCCCTTGAAGTGAACAAACATGAGTAATAAGAAGAAGTTCAGAAGGTGACTTAGCATTACTGACTATTGGTGACAATCTAAACCCAACTATTTCATAAATATTTGTGATTCAACACTTCTTCATTCAGTTTTAATCTTTTAATTTCTTTTAGACCTTTAGAACAACTCTTTATGATTTTTAGTCTTTTTATTGATTAGTAAGTTAAAGTCTACAATCTCTGTGGGATCGACCCTTGCTATTGCTACGCTTTGTCAAACGATTCGTGCACTTGCGAGGTTTTTATAATTTGTGTCTAGTTTAGTCTATTTATTTAGGGAACTAGAAACCAACAACAACCCTCTTCACCAAATCAGCGAAGAGATGAAGGAGGAGCTGTTCTGAGATGGTTGGGGGTTGTTTTGGGATGGTGGTCGGCCACAAGGAGGAAAGGGGGAGTTGTAGTATTGATGGATTTGTCTATATGGAGATGGAGAGGGATGAGATGGTCGGATATGGAGGCAAGGGGGGGAGAGAGAGGCTCGGTTTGGGAAGGGGGTTATGCAGGCCGGTTGTGGAGAGGAGAAAAAAAGAAGAGGCCGGGTGTGATTATAGGAGAGGGAGAGAGAATATTAGGGTTAGGGATTAATTAGTGTTTAGGGATATATATAGGAGATCAAATGTGGGTTAATGGGTAGTGGATATCAATAGGAGTAAATAGGTATACAATTGGGTAATGGATATTGGGTAGATTTCAAATGAGGATACAAAATGCAATGAATCCTATGGCTCCTAAAAATCTCTTTAAGGGCCAAAAATCTTAAATTGGTCGAAACTCTTCTAAAAATCCACCATGACCCTAAAATAATATTTATACATGAATGGGATCAAGAAATTGAGGAAAAGAGCTCAAAATGTCAAAAAACGGCCAAACGGCGCACAAACAGCAAAAGGAGGTCAAAACTGCCAGAAAAATATTATAGAATAAAAATAATTAAATTTATTGTTCCGAAAATACAATGAAAAATAATAATTCACTAAAATGAAAAATACCCTGAAAAAATACCAAAAGTGAAAAACAGGGGTTACATCACCCGTCTTTAAGGTCAAAACAGACCCACAATGTCTCTACCTCTGAGGAGTTGAGAAGAGCTTTGGCATCGGGGATCTACGAAGAGGAGCTTCACCAAAGCAGAGCTATAAAGAAAAATTTCTCCCCCGGGGAGCTACGAAGAGGGGCTTCGCTGCCGATGGGCTAAGAAAAGGAGCTTCACCACAGATGAACTATGAAGAAAGGCTTCGTAAGACTTCTATGAATAATTGTTTGGGTGGTGTGTTCAGGGAGTTACTGTAGGGGTGAGTTGAGCTCCGAACTCACTGCTGAAGAAGAATGTTTCTCGGGAGGCGAGCGGGATGAAGGGTATCGCCAGGTTCTAAGGAAGAGCTGTTCGGTGGGCAAGTTTAGGGAGCACCATACTCATTGTAGAGAGCGATGAGTTATCGGGGGAGCTCAAGTAGTGAGCTGAACACCTAACTCATTGCCTGGAGTCGATAAGTTGTTGGTGTAGCTCTGAAGAAGGCTGAGATCCGAACTCATTGCCATGTGTTGTTGAGTTGTGAAGCCATTTGTGTTTTTTACTTGGCAAATAGGTGCGACTAAAAGCGGAATGGTCACTACTTGATGTTTCTTCCCTTTTCTGAATCGAATGAAAACTCTTTTTAAGTGTTCAAGATTTGTGTTCTTCTCAGTTGATGACTGCTTTTGATGTGTTGGATTAGAACTCTTGAGTCTTCTCAACTCTTGTAGCTTTCACTGCTACTGTTGTAGTGACACCCATGTTTTTTCTTATTAGCAGGTTATTGTGTATGCTGGGGGTGATCCCCATGACGATGAGATTACCCGTCTCCGTACTAGGCTATGTGTGGCAGAGTTGGGGCGTACTCGTTTACAGGAGAGGCTATTCAAGGCGGAAGTGGAGCTTGGATATTTGAGGAAAGTGTTGACCAAGAGGAATATCGAAACGTGTTGCCTTGGTGACTGTCCGCGGGAGACGCCTCCACCCGACATGGAGGGATGCTTATGCGATGGTAAGACTCTCCTTGTTGAGACGACCGTTTGGGGGGACTTAGTGATTAAATCTCTTAATCGTTCTTTACTTGCGGCTACCACCGAGAGAAATGAATTGAAGAACATAATGCTTGGAAAGAGCTTAGAGGTTTCTCATCTGAAGGAGGTCGTCCCTGAATACTCGGGAGAGGTTCATCCGAATTGTTCGGCATGAACTCGTATGGTCCGTTGGAGGGTTAGGGTAAAGGATACCCATCTCAATGAGAGGGTTTTCGAGCAATAAGTAGAGATCCATCGGCTGAAGTGACTTCTAGAGGGGGCTAGACTAGAAGTACTTCTTGCTCTCGTGATGAGATAAATTAGGGGAGGTCATTTCATGAATTGGCTTTACGTCCACAGGGGAACTCGAGGAATCCAGGAGACGCCCATAGTAGAGTGGTCAGTTCGTCAAGTGTTGCTTCGATTGGAGGGGCGACGTAAGTTAATGGCCACACAGCTCACTCAATCTATTGGTTTGGTTTAACCATCAGATAGTTTGAGAGATCGATGTGGACCTTTGGTTGCCGGGTGGGGGTGGGGGGATAGGCTATGCGTGTCCCTTAATAGGAGTATCTCATTGCCACGGGGGAATAGAGATGACTTTGGGGGAGACTTGTAATCTTGTTGATTATTTCTTTTGAACTTGTATTGAGATGTTGATGTGAAATGAAAACCTTCTAAGTATTCAAGCATTGTCACTAGTTCTCTTTGAGTAGTAGCTCTTTGTGTTAGAGCAGTTGTGGGAACTCTAGTAGAGGGTTGGACCTCTTGCGCCTTTGTTACAACAAGTTGTGGGAGTATCTTGGGCGAGGGGCTTGACCCCCTTTTTAGTTAGTCAGGATAGCTAACGCGTTATGATAGCTTGTTTCGAATGGCGATTGAGCTCTCTAACTTGGTTGTTTATACGTTGCTAAAGCAACTTTGTGCTAGGGGTGTAAACTTTGGGCTTGTTCTTTAAGCATTTTAGGAGTATATCACGGGGCAACTTGAGTCTCTGAGCTTTCTCAGGTGCACGCTACATGAACAACTCTATGAACCATGAGTATGGATTCCAAACAGGTTGACAATGATTTTTGGCAGCAAATCGAATGGTGACACTACAATACAGGTTCGATTTACCGGCGTATATTCCCCGGCGTTTTACCATTCGTGCCGGGGTAGGGAGTGACCAGGAATGGGACATCAGATTGGATGTTTATACACCGGCGGCCTCTATAAAACGTCGGGGAATCATGATATTCACCGGCGTTTTCTTTAAAAATGCCGGTGAAGGGTATTATTCACCGGCATTTTAATAAAGCACGCCGGCGAATATACAGATACATTCACCGGCGTTTGTAATTTAAAACGTCGGTGAATTAACTGAGATAAATTCCCGCAAACCCTAACATTTCGCTCGCTAATTTTCCAAACCCAATATTTGGCCGCCTTCGTTTTCCCTCCTCCCTCTCTCTATTTCACGCGCTTTGCCTCCGTCCCTTCGTCATCTTTGACAGCCCAATTCGATTTTCCTCCTCCCTCTCTCTATTTCACAGTGAATTTGCGATCGAAAACCACCACTCGTCGTCCCGCTCTCTCTCTATCTCCTATGCCACTGCTCGTTGCCCCGCTCGTCGCCCCCCTCTCTCTCTTCGGTAATTTCTCTTGATTTCTCTCCTTTTCACTGTCAAAGATGCTGAATTCATGCATCTGATTGTCATCTTAGCATGATTTTTTTACCAAAATGGGTTAACTGTCAACTAAGGATGCTAGCTGTATACCAAAATCCTCCAAATCTGTACAAGAATTGGGCTAAACAAACCTTGTGCAGGTTTCTTTTGGAGCCACAAACATCAATGGTTTAGTTGGGATGAAGAATTAATAGAGAAACATATATGCTTAGATACTGGAAATTTTTATTTTCTTTTACTGTTAAAGAAGCTGAATTCATGTATCTGATTGTCATCTTAGCATGATTTTTTTACCAAAATGGGTTGACTATCTTCTAAGGATACTAGCTGTATACCAAAATCCTCCAAATCTGTACAAGAATTGGGCTGAACAAATCTTGTGCAGGTTTCTTTTGGAGCCACATACATCAATGGTTTAGTTGGGATGAAGAATTAATAGAGAAACATATATGCTTAGATACTGGAAATTTTCATTTTCTTTTACTGTTAAAGAAGTTGAATTCATGCATCTGATTGTCATCTTAGCATGATTTTTTTACCAAAATGGGTTGATTGTCATCTAAGGATGCTAGCTGTATACCAAAATCCTCCAAATCTGTACAAGAATTGGGCTGAACAAACCTTGTGCAGGTTTCTTTTGGAGCCACAAATATCATGATTTAGTTGGGATGAAGAATTAATAGACAAACATATATGCTTAGATACTGGAAATTTTCATTTTCTTTTACTGTTAAAGAAGCTGAATTCATGCATCTGATTGTCATCTAAGGATGCTAGCTGTATACCAAAATCCTCCAAATCTGTACAAGAATTGGGCTGAACAAACCTTGTGAAGGTTTCTTTTGGAGCTACAAACATCAATGATTTAGTTGGGATGAAGAATTAATAGAGAAACATATTAGTAGCCATATTAGTTTCTTTTGTGCAGGTTTATTATTATTATTATTATTATTATTTTGGGATAAGTAACTGATTATTAGTAGCCATGAACAGAATAGTTCATGAGTCATCAGATCTTCTTGTTATCGTATTTACAGCACGACGCCCTTGTTATTCGTCCGATTCCTCTTCCTCAGCAAATACCCTTTACCATCATCATCTCCTTGAATGGAAAGCCAAATACAGGGGAGACTATAGTCGAATCGATATTACACTCGAACACAAGGTGTGCTATAAAATGCCACTAAGGTAGTTGTGATAATTTCCACAAAGATAGTTTAGGGTTATATGAATAGAGTAGATTGTATTAAGATTTAATTATTTTTTATACATTTTTTGAACCACGATTTCTTTATTTTACAGTTAATTGTTATATCGTTTATTTATTTGTAGCTAGGGATGGTTTTAAAAAAGGTGAAATTAAATATACAAAATGCCTTTTACTGTTAATACTATTTAATATATTAAATTTTAATTTCAGATTATGTGCTATTGTTATAATGGATAGAAGTTGGATTAGTAAACCACGATTATCCAAGGAGTACCGTGATGGTATTAAAGATTTTATTATCTTTGCCAAACGACATTCCCATGATCCCAACCTAAGCCTTTGTCCATACCTCCGGTGTACAAATTGTAATTTGTGGACATGTGACATAGTACATACACATTTGGTTGTCAAAGGTTTTCTTCAAGGGTACACACGGTGGTTTTGTCATGGAGAGGATCATACATCAGCTCCTGTTCGTCCGGTTGTATTAGAAAATGAAGATGAGCCCTTAGTGAACGAAGACTTAAGTGTTCCCGATGAGATGCATGCTTTGTTGCAAGACGCCTTGGGGATTCATAATGTTTCTTTCTACACTAATAATCCAACAACCCAAGTTCATAATGAGTCAACAGAAATATCACACATTGGTGGTGGGGTGGACGAGGAAATGCCTGCCCCTGCCCCTGAAAAAATAAACAGCAAGAATCCTTCGCTAAGTTACTTGAAGATGCTAGTACTCCGCTGTACCGCGATTACACCAAATTCTCTAAATTCTCATTCATTGTCAGACTATTTCAGATTAAATGTTTAAATGGATGGTCTGCTAAGTCCTTCAGTATGCTACTTGAACTGTTGAATGAAGCATTTCCAGAAATCTGTATTCCAAACTCAGCCTATAAAATCAAAAAATTCCTAAGTTCTTTCGATCTAGGGTATGAAAAGATAGCAGTATGTCCAAATGACTGTATGCTTTTCACGAGAGGTAAGGAAAGTCTGGAGAATTGCGAAGTCTGTGGTTCTTCGAAATGGTCAGAAACACCAAATCAAGACGATCAAGCCAGTGAATCTACTAAGCGAAGTAGGAGAAAGAAGCCTGCCAAAATACTGCGTTACTTTCCTCTGATTCCTAGGCTACAAAGGTTGTTTATGTCTACGAAAACTTCTTCTGATATGAAATGGCATGCTGAAGGTCGCACTAATGACGGGATTCTTAGACATCCTGCTGATTCTCAATCTTGGAAAAAATTTGATGAAAGATATCCCAATTTTGCGGAAGATCCTCGGAATGTGAGACTTGGACTAGCTAGTGATGGTTTCAACCCTTTTAGGCAAATGAGTAGTACATATAGCATATGGCCTGTTGCGTTAATACCATACAATTTGTCGCCTTAGAAATGCATGAAGCAGTCCTCATTTATTTTGTCCATGATAGTTCCTGGACCGAAAGGTCCTGGAAATGATATAGATGTGTAACTACAGCCGTTAATAGATGAACTTAAGAAATTGTGGGTGGGTGTTCCAACCTATGATGCCGTAGCTAAAGAAACATTTTCTCTTCGGGTCGTGTTGTCTTGGACAATCAATGATTTTCTAGCATATGCAAATTTATCTGGATATAGCACTAAAGGACGTTATGCATGTCCTTGTTGTGCTGACCAAACTAGTTCAAGGTGGTTGTACAATGGCAGAAAGTTTTGCTATATGGGTCATAGGAGATCGTTGCCTGACACACATATATTTCGGGCAGAGACAGCGACATTTAATGGTACTGACGAGTGGGAACATGCTCCTGGAGCTTCTTCTGGGTCAGATATTTTGAGGCGGGTAGATGGTCATCAGTTCAAATATGGAAAAGAACCACAGGTCAGCAAAAAAGGGCAAGAAAAGGGTATGGCCGGAGCAAGGTGAGGAGACCAATCTATGTGGCGAAGATGAGGATCAGAACATGACGAGTTTAGGTGCATGGAAGAAGAAGAGTATTTTCTTCAAGTTGCCGTATTGGGAATTCAACTTATTGCGACATAATTTAGATGTGATGCATATCGAAAAAAATATTGGTGAAAATTGTATAGGAACAGTTATGGAAGATGACCGGAAGACAAAGGACAATCTCAAGAGCCGACTTGATTTGAAGTCAATGGGCATCCGACATGAGTTGCACCCAGAGGAATTACCGAACGGGAAAGTACTCCTACCTCCTGCAATCTATTCAATGTCAAAATCGGAGTTGGAGTTGTTTTGCAAAGTTCTACTAGAACTTAAAGTTCCTGATGGCTATTCTTCTAACATAGCAAGATGTGTCAACTTTAAAGAGAAGAGGCTTCACGGTCTAAAGTCACACGACTACCACATCCTAATGCAGGATCTCTTTCCTGTGGCCCTAAGGTCTTCAATGTGTGAGCAAATTACTACTGTCTTGAAAGATCTTTGTAGCATATATAAAGGTATTTTCTCAAGAATGCTTCGTGTTGAAGATATTAACCTGTAATGCCCTGATTTTTCAATTTATGAAAAATTATTTATTTTGCACGTAGTGTGCACGTGCAATATTTTGGTTAATATTTTCATCAAGATGAGTAAAGATATTTTAATATGTGTTTTTTAATTAATTTATACAAAAGCCTTCTTTTAAATAGATCTTTAAGGCATTTTCTTTAAAAGCCCAAAGTTAATTTAATTTATTATTTTTTATAATAATTATTTTGGCCCATTAACTAAAGCCCATGAGTCAATTTATTCTTAAAAGCAACTTGTAATGTAGAATACAAACTAGAGTTTATTTTTATATAGAATAAAATGTACAATTTTTAGGCCTAGTTGCATGCACGTGCACTACACGTACACGTGCAAAGTGCACTTTTTCCCATGCATGGCCGGTTGCATTCTTTGGAGGGAAAACTCAAATTTTGAGTGGAGTCATGGAGTGATGGTTATTGGATCATGGTTAGTTGGTGTAACTCCTCATTAAATCTCCACCATTTGTTCCTAACTCCTACTTCAATCCTAGCCATCTATTTTCCTTGATTTTTAGTATAAATACCCCCTCCCATGGCTAGTTATTTTGTGCTTAATATTCTCTTCCAAACCTATAGTCTAATAGTATTATCTAGTAGTATTTTGTGACTTAAAAGATTGAGTTGTGAGTGGGTATTGTGCTGCTTTCAATCAAGAAGGAGAAGCCGGCTATTCAAAGGAGGAGAGCTCGGGTTGGTGCTTTTGGAGGCTTGTGCGCACGTGTACAAGGAGGAGAAGCATTTCGTTGCAAGGACATTTGTCTAGGAGATTGCTAATTGTTCTTTCTTCAACAAGGTGGGTAAAATTTTTCCTATTTCTAAAGTAGGAAGGCATGCTAGTTTAATTAGAAAGAATAAAGCTTGAAAATGATTAAGAAGAGCACACTTGAATTGGGAAAAATGACTTCTTGAATAATTGAAATGTGGACATACAAATTGATATGTGGTTCTATAATTTGAGTGGTATGTGAATTGATTAGAATCATGGATTCATTGATAGAAAACACATTTATTACCATCAAAATTACACACAAAAGTTAGTAGGTTGATTATACCATTTCATGTGTTAAATAGATCCTTTGTGTTGATATGGGCATGAGTAAATTAAAATATGTGTTTGATGTTAGGAAAATGATTAAAGTCAGAGAATTAAGGTGAAAATTTATTAATAAAAAGATTGGAATGCTACAATGCGAAGAAATGTCGAAAAGAGAAGAAATGTAGTGTTATAATGTATAATTTGAATTAGTGTATGAAAATACGTTTTAATTATTACAAAAATTATTTTGCTCATACTGGTATGTAAATTATGAGAAGTAGTATTAATCTGGAGTTGTACAGTAATTTTTATGAAGACCAAATGAAATTGGGACTAGTTGAACATCGAAATGTTCTAAATAACAGAAAGCACGGGTTAAATGGATATGAAATTATATTAGTGACAACTTGAGCACGTAGCTCAAGTGGTCATAGGGTACGGTTGGGTTCCCTGTGGTGATCGGTTCGAATCCCCTGCCAGGGCTGCAAACGATCCGAGCTACTCGGCTCGAACTCGGTCAAAGCTCGACTCGATACGAGCTCGAGCTGAGCTCGAGCTCGAAATCGAGCTCGACAACTTAACGAGCCGAGCTCGAGCTTGGGCGTTTTGTGATTATTAGGCTAAGCTCGTGAGTACTCGGCTCGAACTCGGTCAAAGCTCGGTCAAAGCTCGGCTCGAAACGAGCTCGAGCAGAGCTCGAGCTCGAAACCGAGCTCGATTGCTTAACGAGCCGAGCTCGAGCCTCAAGAAACTCGGCTCGATTGCAGCCCTATCCCCTGGCCAACACATTTTATTCCATGTTTTTTTTAAATAAAAGAAGAGTAGCAGCCGAGAGCTCTTATGGCTCTCAACGTCTCTTTATGACGCCAGTAGCAACCGGCCTAGTGGTCTGTGCTCTGGGTTGTGTTCTCGGGGGTGCTGGGTTCGAATCTTGCCCTCGGCAAGATTGAAAAAAAATATTTTTGGGGGTTTTTTAATTGTCCAAAAATTATGAAAAAAATATAGTTATTCTCCTAAAAATATAAGGGACTTTATAAAAATAATTTGGGAATTATTTGCATGGAATAAACTATGATTTGAGAATAAAAGCATAAATAGAACTATGGTTCTATATATATATACTTTGTGAAAAGTTACAACTTACAAGAAGAAATTGAAATGAAGGATTAGAAGATTAATTTGGCAAAAAGGAATTTTAGTGTGTGACATGATGCAATTTATTCTCATTTGAGAATAATGTGGAAAATATGAATTGTGAATATTCGTAGTGATGTGAAATTTTGATGTGAAGTGATAATTGATAAAGCATATGAATTTCATGTATAGTTATGGACTATTTGAACGAATTAGAAATCATGATTTGAAAAGAGAATTACTTTTGAGTATGATAACTCAACATATGAATTTATGAGTTGGAAATGCTCAAATTAGAAATTGTGAATTGGAAATTGAAACCAAAAGGAGTCGCTAAGTCTCCCCCGGCATTTGGAAATGAAAATTGAAAAGAAAGACCAAGGTTGGTCATGTTGAAATGAATGAACAAGTCCGATTTAGTGGAGAGGCTAACTCTAGAGTTTTGATTCTTGTTCATGATTTTAATAAAAACTAAGGATTAGTACATAGTGGAGACGTGATGAAAGTAGGAGAAAAACACGAGTATGGGGGCCATCGGATTAGCGGTGTGAGAGTGATCCACAGGCTGCCTGCTTGATGCGTCAAGACATGGCGTGGGTACTACTCCAGAATTATCGTCCCAGTGGCGACGCTTGTGGGATGTTCGAGTGGCTATGTGTGGTGCCATTGTTCCATGGCGGAGGCTGAATTGTCCATAGGTTGCCTGCTCGATACGTCGTGTCAGTGCGTGGGATTCCCCTCCAGGCTGCCTGGACATGGGCTCGTAGATCATAGGACATCTAAGATACCTACCATAGTTACAGTAGTAGTTTAAGTCATGGCGAGGGATTGAACCCTACAAAGATGAAGATGATATTTCCTCCATCGTTCTTCACTATAATGATTCACTTGATAATCAACCTTGCTGGTGAAGCCAGAATCGGTGGTCCTGTTCACTATCGGTGGATGTATCCCATTGAGAGGTAAAAGAATTCATGCATCTTACAAAACTGAATTTTCAAAAGCTCATTTCTTTTAATCCCCTACTCCACTCTAATTCATTAATTGTACATGTTCAGGTACCTATACCGGCTCAAGGGTTATGTTAAAAATAGAGCATATCCTGAAGGTTCAATAGCTCAGGGATATCTATCAGAGGAGTGTTCACATTTTTGTTCCAGGTATCTGCAGGGTGTAGAGACATCTTTGACTAGACCAAGGAGAAATCCAGACATTTCCAACCTTGATGGTGCTAAATATCTTTTCGATACTGCTGGCACTACTGTTGGTAAAGTTGATGCATTTGAGCTAGATAACTTAACGTGGGAACAGGCACATCCATATGTGCTAGACCACCATGCATCAGTGGAACCATTTCGAAAGTAAGTTGCTTTTGAATTTAAATCGAATATAGTGAAAACCGCAGAGTTCGATATTAACTTACTTTTTTTATTCCTTATTTCAATTGCTTGTATTTTAGCGAATTTGTCAGGGACATCAAATGAAGGGCTAGACCAAGAAGACTACCACCACGTGAACAAAACAAGTTGATGAATGAAAATTTCATAAGTGGTTTGAATCTCATGTAGGTGAATTAAGAAAATGCAAGTTAATCTTCATTATATCTACATTATCCATGGTGCTGATACGATTTGCGCAAAATTAATAGGTACATTCTTTAGGTCCTGAAGGTGTGTCATCTGAAATACAAGTACTTGCCAAAGATCCCTATAAGATGGTCAAAAGATACGGAGGATACATATTCAATGGCTTTAGATTTCGTACTAAGGATCGTGAATGTAATTTGAAGTCTCAAAATAGTGGAATGGTAGTGACTTCTAAGACTAGAAGTTATGCTTCCAAGTCGGACACGAGGCCAGTAGATGGAGATCTCGACTACTATGGAGTGCTCATGGATATCATTGAGTTGAATTATTTTGGTCATTTTCGTGTTGTCTTATTTCGTGGAGATTGGACAGAGTTTGATAGGAATTTTGCTAATAACAAGGATAAGTTAGGCTTCACAGTTGTAAACTTCTCAAAATTGATTCACATCGGTACACACATTAGCCACGAACCATTTGTGTTCCCATCCCAAGTGCAACAAGTATTCTACACTGAAGATCCAACCCTGTCAAAATTGTATGTGGCTCTCGTTATGCAATAAAGAGATGTATTCCAACTGGGCGATACTTCAGAAGATGAAGACGGTGAAGTTATGAACAGTTACATTGCTTCTGAGTTTCCTATGTTTGATGTAAACACAACCGAAAGCGGAATTTGTGGGACTTGGCTCCGCAAGGATGGAGAAGAGGGCGATGTATTGGAAGATGTCGTATTGTAGTTTACTTGATTTTCATAGCTCAATATTATATGTCTTGTAATTTTCGTGTCTTAAATCTTGTTGTAATATTATGTCTTGTAATTCCGAACATGTTGTATGTGAATTTAATATTTGGTTTAATTATCTTTCTATTTTCTACTGCTTGGTGTCATTTACATTAAACTATGCTTAGTGTCATTTGCATCAAACTATCATTGTAGTTGAATTTGTTACAATTCTCACTTTTTTAATTTTTTGTAATTATGTTGGTTTGTTAATCCTACTGAAGTACAAATCCTACTGGAAATTTTCATTTTCTTTTACTGTTAAATAAGCTGAATTCATGTATCTGATTGTCATCTTAGCATGATTTTTTTACCAAAATGGGTTAATTAATTTTGCTCCTCTAATGAATTTATTGAATCTTTGACAGGTACAAGATGCCGAGGCGTGGAAAAAGGATAAACATAAATGATGGCAACGAAAGCCATGGGAATGAGCAGCCACTACATAATAGTGCAAATAGAGGAGGGGGAAGGTAGTACGCCGCCCACTGTCAAAAAACATTGAGGGCGAACTAAGATGACGTGCATATGGAAACTTAAGAATGACGAAAGGATTATGGTGGAGGAAAATAGTGTCAGGCAACCGGTTGGTGATAATGCAAGCAAATTCTCATCCTTTATTGGGGTAATAGCAAGGAACCCACAGATAATTCCTTTGTCGTACGAGAGTTGGCCGAAGGTGCCAACCACGACAAAGGCAACTGCAATTACAACAATCAAGATATTTTCCATCTAAAATAAATAATTGGTAGGCTCAAATATATTATTGAAATATGTATTTTTAGTGATGGGTATTCGGTTTATGCAATTCAATTATCCTTTGTTAATCTTCATAAATTTTGCAGCAATACTTCTCGTTCTCGGACTCCCTTACGCCTTGGGTTGAAAAGTCACTCTCCAAAAAGTGGAGGGACTACAAGAGTGACTTGAAGGCTAGGTATTTTGACAAAGACCAGTCAGAGGCGGATAATGCAGGGAAAGTGCCACCGAATGTGGAGCCTTCAGATTGGCAATTCCTTGTGCACTACTGGAGTTCGGCGGTCGGTCAGATATTTACATTACTAACCAAAATTTAATGACTTTGTGGTTGTATGGCTACTCTAATTAAATTTTTTGTTAACTTCATTGTGGCATGTACAGAAAAGGGCAGAGGTGGGTGTTGCTAGTCGGTCAAAGCAGCTAGTGTTGCACACCGCTGGTACACAGAGCTTTGCTCTAGTTCGGGAAGAATTGGTAAGCGTAATCAAATTGAACATTTTTGACTTACAGTTATTTGTTTATAAGCATTTCATCTTACTAATATATAGGAAGAAGATTTTGGGGGTCCTACGAAGTTTGGCGACATAGATTTTTTTCGATGCCACCCACAAGTCGAAGGATGGGACGTATGCGACCCCTGAGGCAGCACGGATTGTGGTAATTTGTGAACTAATATCTATCAGATCTACAATTGACTATCATTATAACTATTTTAGTTATGGGTAATTAAATATTTAGTGAATTGAGTTGGAACACAAAATTGACTATAGGCTATGACATAATATTTTAGTGATGACCTTTTAGAAATTTACTACTATATATAGGCTATAGCAATATTATTGTTTATATATATCTTCAGTTGCTTTTACTTTTTGATGATTTATAGCTTATTTTTGTAAATGGCTAATAATTTGTCGAAATCTCATCTGCTTTTAACTCTGATTGTTATGTCCTTTTACAGACTAACGCTCGGAAAAAGTTTGATGAAATCTCTTCCGCTTCAGATTCTGACCGTATGGCGGCATCCACAGATTTCCGTACCCGCCAGCGACTTGCCTTGACCGCAGTTAGGGGAAAGGAGAGGCATGGACGTGTCCGTGGTATGGGGCTAGGACCAACCCCCTCGCGGTTATTCGGACGGAGTGAATCTACTTCAAGTGGGACTCGGGACGAGGAGATGACTTCATTAAAGGCACAAGTGGCACTCCTCCAATAACAAATGGCCCAGTTAATAGGGCAGCAATCTCAAGTCCCACCACCGGTAAGTCTTTAAATTGGTAATTTTGAAGAGATTATAATTTTGATACTGGATTTTCATTTGTTTTACTGTTTTAGATACTGGATATTCCCAATCAGAGGAGAATATAAAGGTTTCAAGTTAGATACTTGATTTTCATTTGTTTTGCTGTTTTAGATATATTCAAAAACAAAATTAAGTACTAGCTTTTTAGCACTGCAATATAATTATTTTACCTCTCTATATATCATTAACAATTCCATTTGCAACTGGCACTTTGATCTTAGAATTTATGAATTGGGTGGATCTTTTTGCAAGTTCAAAAAATATGTATATTCTGTATTGTGGTCTACTGTTGAACTAAATTATTAATTTTTTTTTTCATAGAGCGGTCTCCCAGATGAAGGAAATTCTGATGATCAGAACTGAAGCTACTCGAGGGGTATGAATCTGTGGTCGGCCTAGTCTAGTTGTTGTTATATCCTCCTTGCTGTTGTTATGTCTTGTATTGTTGTTTTAAGTAATTGTTGGGATATTTGGGATGTTCATTACTGTATTTGTTAATTATGATACTGTGTTAATTTTACGGTGAATTTGGACGATGATATAACACGTGTGAAACATTATTATCTTTAATTCTTGTGTTTGGTTGTGATTTGCGCATTAATATGCCTGAAATTGGTTGAATCAGTTGTGAATTAGTTTATAGATTTTTTAAATGAAATTGTGAATTGAAATCGAATGGAAAACTGGACCAGGAAAAACAAACGGGCATACACCGGTGTTTCATAAAATGCCGGTGTATCTAATTGTTTAGTTGAAAATTTCGTTAGAGAGGCGTTTCCACACACGCCGGTGTACCCATAAGTTGCAACAGTACTAAGATACACCGGTGTGTTATAAAATGCCGGTGAATATCTCTATAGCGGCGTGTTTACGGCACGCCGGTGCTTGTAAGTAGGGAAAGAAGGGCGCTCAGAAACAAGTATACACCGGCGTTCTATGACCGCCGGTAAATATTACACATACACCGGCGTTTCTACAATCGCCAGTGAATGTATATTGGGGGGAAAGAACGACACCTAGAAATTCCCATATACCGGCATTGTCTGGCTGCCGGTGTATTTTCAAGATATACCGGCGTCCAGTAGAAATGCCGGTGAATACACCTATCTTTCCGCGATGCTCGATACGGCAGCATTTGTACCGGCATTTTTATAAATGCCGGTGAATGTTTCACCGACGTAAAAAACCACCGGTGAAGGTTTAAAAAAATGCCGGCGAATAGCTTCTGTGTTGTAGTGTGAGTTGAGCCCTGCACATGCTTGGTGGCAAGTTGCTAGAGCGACTCTTGAACCATGAGTATGAACTCCGAACTTGTTCGTTGGGTGTTTCAGGAGCAGATCGAGTAACAGTTCAGTCTCTAGGCTTTCTCGGGTGCATGTTACTAGACCAACTCTATGAACCACGAGTATGTACTCCAAACATGTTAACAACGAGTTTTAGGAGCAGATCGAATGGAAAATCGAGCTCTGCACTTGCTCGGTGGTAAGCTGCTAGAGGGACTTTGTGAACCATGAGTATAAACTCTGCACTTCTCCATTGGTTGTTTTAGACGCATATCTAGTGGCGTGTCGAGTCTCTGAGCTTGCTCTGTGAAGCACGAGTATGGACTCCAAATAGGTTGACGATGAGTTTTAGGAGCAGATCGAATGGTGAATCAAGCCCTGCACTTCCTCTGTGGCAAGTTGCTAGAACGACTCTATGAATCATGAATATGGACTCCGCACTTGTACATTGATTATTTTAGAAATAGATCGAGTGGAGAGTTGAGCCTATGAGCTTGCTCGGGTGCATGCTACTAGACCAAATCTGTGAACCACGAGTATGGACTCCGAACATGTTGATGATAACTTTTGGGAGCAGATCAAATGGAGAATGGATCCCCGCACTTGGTCGGTGATAAACTGCTAGAGTGACTTTATGAACAATGAGTATAGACTCCGCATTTGTCTATTGGTTATTTTGGGAGCAGTTCGAGTGGGGAGTTGAGTCTCTAAGCTGGCTCAGGTGCATGCCATTGGACTAACTCTGTGAACCGCGAGTATCGACCCCATACGGATTGATAATGAGTTTTGGGAGCAGATCAAATGGCAAATTGAGTCCCGCACTTTTTCGGTGGCAAGCTGCTAGAGTGACTCTATGAACCATGAGTATGGACTCTGCAGTTATCCATTGGTTGTTTTAGAAGTAGATCGAGTGGTGAGCTAAGCCTCTAAGCATGTTCGGGTGAATGTTACTAGACAAACTCTATGAACCGCGAGTATGGACTCCGAATAGGTTGATAATGAGTTTTGGGAGTAGATCGAATGGAGAATGGAGCCCCGCACTTGCTTGGTGGCAAGCTGCTAGAGAAACTTTATGAGCCATGAGTATGGACTCTGCACTTGTCCGTTGGTTGTTTTGGGAGCAGATCGAGTGACAAGTTTAGTGTCTGAGCATGCTCAAGTGCATGCCACTAGACCAACTCAGTGAATCAAGAGTATGGATTTCGAACATGTTGATGATGTGTTTTGGGAGCATGTTGAATGGAGAATTGATCTCAGTACTTGCTCAGTGTCAAGCTGCTAGAGTGAGGTTGATGAAGTGTTTTGGGAGCAGATCGAATAACGAATCGAGCCCTACACTTGCTCAGTGGCAGGCTCCTTGGGCAACTTTATGAACCACGAGTATGGACTCTGCACTTGTCCTTTGCTTGTTTTAGGCGCATATCGAGCTTGCTCGGGTGCATGCTACTAGACCAACTATGTGAACCACGAGTATGGACTACGAACAAGTTGATGACGATTTTTGGGAGCAAATCGAACGAAAAATCAAGCACCGCACTTTCTCGGTTACAAGCTGCTAGAGCGTCTCTATGAACCATGAGTATGGACTCCATACTTGTCCGTTGGTTATTTTGGGAGCAGATTGAGTGGCGTGTTGAGTCTAAGCTTGCTCAGGTGCATGCTACAAAACCAACGATATGAACCATGAGTATGGAATCTGAACAGGTTGACGATGAGTTTTGTGAGCTGATCGATTGTCGAATCGAGACCGCACTTGCTCGGTGGCAAGCTGCTAAAGCAACTTTATGAACTATGAGTATGGACTTCGCACTTTTCCATTGACTGTTTTAGAAGCAGACCGAGTGGCGAGTTGAGCCTCTAAGCTTGCTCGGGTGCATGCCACAAGACCAACTATGTGAACCACGAGTATAGATTCCGAACAAGTTGACGACGAGTTTTGGGAGTAGATCGAATGGTGAATTGAGCCCCGCACTTGCTCTATGGGAAACCGCTAGAACAACTCTATAAATCATGAGTATGGACTCTGAACTCACCCGCTATAGTGTTTAATGAGTAGTTGGTGTTGCTCGGGGGCAAACCATATATCTGACTAATTGTTTGTGTCTAGAGGAATCGTACAAGGATTTCTCAAAAGAAAAGACTATTTTATTTTAAAAATGAAACTAGGTGGCTGCTTTGATTACTAGCCTTTATTACATGCAGTGACTGTTTTAAGTGCTGGTCTTCAGTACATGTCTAAAGCTAACTATGAGGGAAGGGAGTTAAGCGCCCTCGTTGTACTTTATTAGGTGCTCGGTATTCCAAGTCCTTGATATCTTCTTTCCCCAGGTCTTCAGGTCGGTAAGCTCCTAAATGGACAACTTGTGTGACCTTATATAGTCCCACCCAGTTAATGGCGAGCTTTCCTTTCTTGCATTAGCTGGATATCTTGAGCTTTTAAAGGACGAGGTGCCCCTCTTTGATGTTGGCCGAGCATACCTTTTTGTTGTAGAACCTCTCGACCCTCTGCTGGTAGATATGTCTTCGTAGGGCAAATTTCTCTCACACTTCAATGAGAACTAGATTGGCCCAAAGGTTATTTAAGGTTCTGCTCTTCATTGAAGGAGAGAAGGCGAGGAAAGGGTAATCCTACTTTAAGTGGGATGAGTGATTTCTTGCCGTATGTGAGGTTGAATGGGGATTCTCCAGTTGGAATTCTTTTTGTGGTTCTGTAGGACCAGAGCACGCTTGGGAGTTCTTCGACCCATAGCCTCTTTGGAGCTTCACCAAGTCTCTTCTTGAGGCCATCCAGGATTTGCTGATTGGCGTACTTGGCTTGGCCATTGGTCTGGGGGTGTGAGATAGAGGAGAATAGTTATTCAACCCCTAGGTCGGTGCAAAACATGTGAAATCCAATGTCAGAGAATTGAGTTCTATTTTTTGTGACAAGTGTGCGGGGAATCCTGAACCGACAGACTATGTTCTTCCAGAAGAATTACTAATCATTATGCTCTGTAATGGATGCTAGCAGTTTTGCCTCGACCCACTTTTTAAAGTAGTCGATGGTTACCACTAGGAAGTTATGTTGTCCAGTAGTGGAAGGAAATAATCTGAGCAAGTGTATTCCCCACATGGCGAAAGGGATAGGGCATGACATAGAGCTGAGGTTAGCTTAGGGTACCTGCTTGATGGAGGAGTTCTTCTGGCAGGGGATGCATTGCCAGACGTATGTTTGTGCATTTTTTAGGAGAGTGGGTTAATAGTATCAGTCATTGAGAATTTGTCGTGCGAAAGACCTCGCGCCTAGTTTGTGTAACACCCTAGTTTTCATTTATGAAATTTTTGTCATTTTATGTGTTTTGCACATATAATTTTATTTGTATAATTTCTTTTATAAAATATTTTTATATAGTAATTGTTCTCTTTATTTTTCCAAAATTATTCTCTTTAAAAGCCTAATTTAAATCTAGGCCTAATTGTCCTTTTTAAGCCCACTATATTTTTTAATTATTTAATTATCTTGAGCCCATGGTTAGTTTGGCCCATTAGTGAGCCCATTTACTTTAATTCTCTTTTGAAATGGTCTAACTTATAGTGTAGACTCATTTCATGGACAATTAAATTTGTCACGTGAACAAATTTGTAAATGGGGGCCACTAGGTGGCACGTGCATGTAATGGAAGTGTGCATTGCACACCTTCTCATCCTAGGCCGGATTGTGATGGAGGGAGTGGGAGAGATGGAAGTGGTGGAGAGCTAGTTGTTCATCATAGGTAGTTTATATAACTCCCTAGTGCATCTTGGCCTTTAATATCTAACCATTGGATCTAATCCTAGCCCTCCATTCACCCTAAGAATTTGTATCCCCCCCCCCCCTTCATTTGTTCTCATTGCACCTAAAAGAAAGAATTGAAAGAGAGAAAAGATTCAAGTTGTAAGACAAAAGATTGAGGAGTTTTGTGAGATGAAAAGAGAGAGTGTTTTGTGTGAGTGCTTCAACTAGGAGAGGATGCCGGATTTTTGCTCTAGGGGAGGCTCGGGTTCAAGCTTGCAACAAGGAGATGCCCAACTTGGTGGTTAATCTAGGAGGAGAATGCTTTGTTCATTCGTTGTAGGAGATTTCTCTAGGAGTTATTTGGTTTTTCTCTCCATTATAAGGTGGGTGTTTCTCATGTTTCTAAATCTAGTTACCATGCTAGGAATGTTTTGATAGAATTATTAATGAAAACTTAAGTGAGATTGGCCCCATGTTTGCTTATGTAGAGATGAATTGGTAATTTAGAAGATGTTTGTTGAAATGATTGCTAGTTGATAAATTATGAATTAAAATGCTAGAAGATATCATGTTTTGCCAAGCTAGATATTTAAGAATCATATTGTGTGAAGAAAATCTATACTTTTGAGACAAAGTTGAATGGATCATGTGAAAGTGATTGTTTAAATTAAGATAACTCTATTGTAGTAAGATGAAAATTTGTGTTTTAAAAATGTTGTAGATTTTTAATAATAGGGTGAATAAAGAAACGAAGTAGCTTTGTAGAAATCAAGATTTGTAAATCGAGTACAAATGTGATTTGTTCTCAATGTCGAAATTATAGACATAGAACATAAAATAAGATAAAAATGTAAGTTTTATAAGCAAATAATGAATTTAAAAATATTGGTTTACTGTATTTGTATATGTTTCAAAATCTGTAAAGTGATGATTCAAAAAGAGAAGAAAAAGAACTAAAAGCGTTTTGGGAATTTTGATAACTAGTAATGAGCAGAGAATCGGATCAAAACAATTCCAATTCTCTTTGTAACAATCTGGTCTCTTAGACTAAATGGTTAAGTGTGCTGGGCGCTACTGTAGCGTTCGGGCGACCAAGTGGTCTCGGGTTCGAAACCCATGCTCTGCTTTTATTTCTAAATTTTTTAATAAATCCAGAACCCGAAAACCCAAATACTTATTTATTATTTCCCTACACTTACCGTGGTTGCACCCTAGCCCAGTTGGCTTGCGGTTGCGATTGGCTTCTCTCAGGTCGCGGGTTCGAAACCTGAGCTCGGCAATTTTGAAATATTTGATTTTTTGAATTTTAAATTAAATTCTTGGCTTTAAAAATCCAAAAATAATTACTACAATTATTCTAAGAATATGTAGATCCTATGAAAAATATTTGTGTACCTTTTGACTAAATAAAAGTGAGTTAGAAGTGAAAATTGTGTAGAATCCTATGGAATTTTACTTTTGGAAACTTATAAAAGTGATTTATTTTTATGAGAAAAATTATGTTACGTGATAAAGGAGAAGTTTTGAATAAAAGAAAATTTAAACGTGTTATCTATGGACTCTCATTGTTAAATTGAGTATTATTTATGAATGGCAATACGACTTGTGGCCTTTTGAGTTAAATAAATGAAATGAACAGTAGTACGAGAATTAAATGAACTTACAGAGATTAACTTGGTTTATGAAATGCATGAATTACGATTGAACTATATGTATGAGATTTGAATCATAGAAAAGAATGGAAACCATGTTAATTGTGAATTGTGAAAAAGGACTTATGAGTATAAAGACTCAATTTTGTGATTATGAATTAAAATTGAGGACTAGAGTGTAGTTAAGCCTCATACCGACATTGAAAAGAAATGTTGTTGAAATAAAATTTTGAAATGAAAAGATCAAGATTTGGATCATGTTGAATAAATGGTTAAGACCAATATAGTGGAAGAGCTAACTCTAGAGAATTGATTTTGTTCATGATTCAAATAACTAAGGATTAGATACATAGTGAAGACGTGAAGAAAATAAGAGAAAAACACGAGTATGAGGGCCTCGGAGCTACAGTGTGAGACTATTCATAAGCTGTCTTCACGGTGCGTCGTGACATGACGTGGATATATCTCCAAGAGTCCGTACCGCAAGCGATGCTCGTGGGGTGTTTGGTGACTGCGAGTGGTGTCATGTCCCATGACGGAGGCTGAATTGTCCATAGGTTCTTCACGATGCGTCGTGACATGACGTGGGATTCCCCTCCAGGCTGTCTGGACATGAGCTCGTAACTCATAGAATATCTAGGATACTTATCGTAGTTACAGTAGTAGTTTAAGTCATGACGAGGGATTGAACCATACAAGATGAAGAACGGTTAAGGGCTTGCCCTTAGGCCTATGTAGTATGGGATCCATAGAATTTGAATAAGTACGCATTAGTGTCATTTAATATAAACAAATGCATTAAGGACTAAGTGCACCGCACAACACGACATCTATAGGATAGTCCCTTGTAGTTCTGTTTTGTGACTAAGCTTGTGGTTTGTTTAAGCATCTAAAAATCGTTACTGTTTCGGCATAGAGAGGATAGTCGCGTGTAATATTTCGTCGGTTGTAAGCAACTGACGCGCCTACAGTTTCCATGCAGGGTAAGGTGATTAACAAGACTAAAGAATGCATGCTAATTAAAAAATGATCTATGTGTTGTATATTTCAATTCATGTAATTTGTTGTAAATTGCTTCCGCTATAAATATGTAATGTAAGTGTAAACTCTGATGTAACAAAAAAAATTTATTTCCTTGTAAAATTGTACGAAAGAAGTGTAAAGATCCTGTGGAACTTAGAATTAAATTGTTTTGGAATTCAGGGTGTTACAAGTTGTTGCCTCCTATTCCTTCATGTACCACTTTGAGAGCGTAATCGGCCTCTTCGGGAAAGAGGCATCGTAAGTAAGGTCGGTCGTCGACCTGAGTGTATGACCGCTTGTAAAGGACTCCCTTGACGAGTGTGTATCTTTCAGCCCTCACACAGATCTTTCTTCCTTGGGGTCTGATTGGAGGACTCCCTTGTCGAGGAATTCGATAAAGAGGTTCATCCCGCAATGTACAGGTGTTGTGGGGTGGGGGGGTGATGAACAAGAAATCCACTGTCTCCTCCTCGATGATCGGCTTGAGTAAGACCTCAATGAGCAAAGTATGGTCGAGTCCATCAAATTATAAGGAGGCTAGCTTAGAGAGGACATCTACTTTCTCATTTTCCTCACGTGGGATGTGGGTGACTGATGAGTGTAATTTCTACATGATTTTATTACTCATTTTACATATTAAAACTGTGAGTTCTCGTATATTGCTTTGAATTTCAGCTTCTTTCTACTTAATTTTATTTTATTTTGTTTTTGAAGGAATGAGATGGTTGTTAGGATTGTGGACTCAAATACATGATGTCATGGAGCTTGGAGTTAGATAAAGAGGACACAAGGCAATGCGAAGAAAAATAACAATCACCTTGAATTTTAACAACTATTTTGAACTAGAAGATGGACGAATCTCAATTTTTGTTCTAAATAAAAGATGTCGGCCTTCGAATCTTCTTCGAAGGTCATACGTCACGATTGGAGTTCTGTTGCTTTGGAAAATTCATTTTTTTCTGCAGCTTCCCTCAACAAGAAAAATTACAGTCAACCACAAAAAGACGCAATCGACCGCTAATAGGCTTTGTTTAGAGAACACCAAAATGCAGCTGATAGCAATAAATTGCAATCGACCGTATGTGCGGCTTTTGGGTCCTATATGCTATATGTGTGTATATCTTTTATGGATTCTTTGAGTGATATATATAGAGCTTGATGTGAACACTGGGGGGGAGGGGGGAATGTAGCACCCTGAATTTCCAATATAATATCTCAGAAATACGTGACACAATTCCCAGCATCTACCTCAATGTAACAATAAACATAGCCAAAACACAGATAAAATTTTTAACTTTTATTACAACAATTCTTTACAAAGCACAACGGAAAATTAAACACCTTGAATTAAAATTCTTTCTTTTACAACACAGTCTTTACAATTTATATAAGCCACATTATCATTCTACCACATGCATCCAAATCCCAATATTATAGGTACCTACCTGTAAAATATGAGGCTAGAGATAACCCTAACCCCCAAAACTATAGGGGTCAGACATAACGGTGTGAGTGATATCAAAATAAATCCAACATGAATAAAACATAAAAGATAAGGTCATAAACAACACATACCAACAGTAGATACAGATGAAATATGAAATGATAGTAAAATAAAACATGAAAACATCAGGTGAAACTAGACTAAGTGTCAAGTGTAGGAAAACAGAAAACAAACATGCATAAGACCAAGTCAAGAAAATATAAATGCAATATGATGACCCTCTAGTGCATACTTGTCAGATTCTATGCATTCCATACTACATAGGTCCAGTGCAATCCCTTATCATTCTCCACTTTATAGGGTTAGATTCATCGTTATGCAACTGATCCTACTATGGTGATGGAAGCAAGATCCAGAATACTCCATGAATCGGTATTACACAACCCTCAATGCACAAGCATCATGTAAGAATAGCTCAAAAAAATGGAGAATCACCTCTCTACCGTATACCCCACTGCTGCCCCTTGACGTGCAAGTAAACAGGCACATCCCTTGAATAGACCTGTCGGCCCTCGACACGCGAATGTACCTGTATGTTCTGTGAATAGGCACTGCAGACCCTCGACACGCGAACATATTAAATAGTCCTCTCGAGACATAACACACATCCGTTGGACTGGACCCCAAGACCATAGTCTCACGTTTCCCAAGTTCCATCACATCCCCATTAGCGCATGTCCTTAAGTTGATTATTATTAAAACACAAATCCCCCTCTCTAAAGTTAGTGTATCCTGCCGGACTTAATTCCACAACAACATCCCCAATGACCCCAACTGGTCAAATCCACAAATTCTCATCTGCCGGTTCACAGGACTCCCACTCCACTCCTCGAGACTCACAAAACGAATATTATTCAATAAAACTCTTAATTCCCACATTAAAATATTGATGTTAAGAAAGCTTCTTTAATTAACAAAAATCCCAATTCATTCAATATACTCATAAATTTTCAGAACTGAAATAAGATATAAAATCCACTAAATAACTGTGAATCATATTTTGAAGTCATAGCAAAAACACAAAATATCAATTCATTCGAAATCCGAATATGTTTCACTTTATAAAGTCATAGAAATACAATTCAAATTCTATTATAATCAAAATATAACTCTCTGTAAAAATATAGTAATCTGTAATAAAAACATCACCTAAAACAGTAGATCAATAATCCATAAGTTCAAAGAAATAATTGTTCAAGAAATCAGCAAGAAAACTCAACAAATCATCAAAACAGCAAGTGACAGTCGACTGTCGAAAACAGTTCAAAAAGATAACGGTCGAATGCACAAGCCTAGAAAATCCAATCTTTCAAATGTCGGTTGACCGCACATCTTAGTTCAAAATGGGACCGGTCGACCGTTAACTGCTACTCGACTAGTTTCAAAATTGTGCACTTTTTCGACTAATACATGATTGTAATTTTTAAAAGTACAAATCTAAAATTCTAAAATCCCGAGATGATCAAATACAACTTTTCTAATATACTAGAGTTTATAAAACTAATCAAAATCTCATCAAATTCATAAAAGAGTAAATTTTCATCAGAATACTTCAAAACAGTAAAATGTAATCATATATATATATATATATATATATATATATATATATATATATATATATGCATATGCACTAGTTAGAACATCAAGAAATTACTGATTATGAGTAGTATAGGGTTTCAATTCAATCTCAGTATTAAAACAATCAAGATCCAACTGAAAACTTTGCAAAATCACAAAAAACTCAATTTTGGCCATACCCATCAGACTCGAAACTTAACATTCACCCATTTCACTTCAAAGTTGATCTTTTTGATTCAATAACTCCTTCTACAATTTTTTATACACATGCCCCACTGATTTCAATAGTTTATCCATGAATATATGCAGTCACAACATGTAAATAATCAAGTTTTGCACCTCAAAATATCAAAATAGTGTGTATATATATGTTCATCAGTAGAAATTACTCATCTTTATTCAAATTTGTGCAGTTCACCTCATACAATTATTATACTCAATCAAATCAACAACCATATGGAAGAAAACAACATACCTATGATTTCTATTAGGTTCTAAACAATCTCAAATCATCTATATAGAGTTTTAATCATCAATAACATAGTTTCCATGAACATATTCATTTTTTTTACATCCATCCTTCAAGAATTCATATTATCATCATACAATCCCTAACATAATTTCTAATACACTAATCATCACATACAACATGCATAGAACAATAAGAAACCAAACATATGTCACTCACCTTTTTGAAGAATCAACCGAAATAATAAAAGAATAAGAAAAGTCCTTCCTTTCGCAAGAAATCCAAGAATCCTCGCTTCGAAACTCCAAGAAAATAATAAGAAAGAAAAACCTATGTGTAGTGCAGCAAAGAGATGACTGCACTCTATTTTAAATTGGCCGAATTTTAGGGTTTCTAGGGTTTTGAATAGATTTATAAAATATCTCTTTTGAATATATCTTTACATATATAAATTCTTATACTTGGAAATTAGATAAACCAATTAAATTTAGGTTTAAAAACAAAGATAATTGATCCAGATATGGCCGGCACTATTGGTAAACCCAGAAAAACAAATTTGTAATTTTACTTCTAAGTGGCGATTTTGCAAAAAGACCCTTCTCGAAGAAATTTGCGAAATAAACCAAATCTATTAAAACAAAAAGTAAACTTTTTTACCTCTGAGTTGGCTAGCCATCATACTCAGCCCAAAATTTCAAAAATCTGGAGTTTTTTACTCCAAGTGGTAATTTTGCACAAAAGTCCCCCCTTTTGTAATATTTGCAAATTGGTCAAATAAATATCAGAAAAATCCAAAAAATTCACAAATAATACCTACTAATAAATAATAGGTTTCTCCAAAATAATTTCTGACTTTGAACTTTCCAAGAAAATATTTGCACGTGTAAAAAGATAAATTTCAGAAAATATTTATTAAATAATCAAAAATCATTTTAATTCATTTATTAATCTCGAAGAAATTATTTAAAAATCTAGGATGTTACAGGAAAGATTTTGGAGGCTAGGATATTTGGAGGAGATGACCCATAACACACCGTTGGAGAGCAAGAGTCATAGCGTTCGTCAAGATCGTTTAGAGTTCCTTATTCTCTTCTATTTTTCATGATGCAATCTAATACGATATTTATTAGTTTTGGTTTTGCCATGAACTGATTTTAATTTTTAGGGTTTCAATGTAGCCTATCTTTGAAAACACAATGTTAATTTCATTGTTACTTTAGTCTTCTACTTTTCTTTGGTTGTGTGTTTAATTTATGTTCTTAATGCTTATAATTTTCTGGCCAGTTATTGTTTGATATCTTGAATTATAGGTGAACCGAGAGGTAACTTGTGATTTAGAAATTTAGAACTAAATATTATTAATTGAGCAAAATTAGAGACAATTTACCGTGATTAATGTGACTATAGAGAAATTCATAGAACTTAATAAATTTTCAAATAATTCGTATAGAGATGTGAAAAATAATTAGTTAGGGATATGTTTGGTGTTATTCAAGAGAAAACATTGAATAATTATAAGATTTTGGTCTACAACTTGGAAGAGTAGAGTTTTGAGTTTCATGGAATTATGAATTGTGTAGGATTAGCAAAAATCCTAGACATAGTTTTTCTATTAATAAACCATAAAATTTTTAGATTTCATTATTTTTAATTAGTTTAGTTTTCCCCTTAGTTTAATATAATTTAGTTGTTTTTATCAAAATTTTGATTCTCCAAATTGTAAATAATCTGGTGAATTTCAAGTACTTAATAAAATACTTAGCCCTTATGGGTTCAACACTTTCTTTTAAACTATACCACTGGTTGCGATTTTGTGCACTTAAAATTTATTCCACCAGTAACCTTCGCTTATTTGAAATTAGAAATGAGTTTCTTCACGTAGGCCAAGTACGTGATCATGAGGTCATCTCTGGACTCATATTCTCCTCGAATCAGATTCACTACCAGTTGGTAGTTGTTGAATACCCTGACTTTACGTACTCCTGCTTTTCGTGCTTAGAGGAGTCCGTTGATGAGGGCTTCATACTCGGCCTCATTGTTGGAGGCAAGGGAGTTGAGGAGTAGCCAGTATTGGAGAGTGAACTCTTCGGGACGGAGTAGGATGACTCCAGCTCCACTCCTTTCAAGGCAGGAGGACCCATCCTCATAGATATTCCAGTGTGTGAGTGTATAGGGGGGGGGGTTGTCCCCTTTCTCGGGGGGATCAAGGATAGTGCTTGCGACGATGAATTCGGCAAAGGTTTTGGCCTTAATTGGCGTTCTTAGTGTTAGGTTTCAAGGGTAATCTCAGATTAAATACATAGTAGAAAAATTACAAAGAAATATCGAAACCTAGCCATGGATCCATGCGAAAACCATAAATCATGTTTAAGAGTTATACCTTAAAGATGGATCTGCTATCTCTACAGTATGCCGATCACAGCACTACAATATTGCGGTGCCTCCATGGTATCCACATGAACGGATCAATCATGCTTTCCCTCACGCCACGGTACTAGTTGCGGGAAGGAGATGTTCCTCACGATCTGTCTCTCTCTATCTCTCACACACACACAAATTCTGTGTTGGCTAGGATTTTCTCATGTATCCCTTTTTCACAGATAAGTATCATTTATATAGGTGCAAAAAATAAATCCTAAGAGAGTAAGGAGGCTGTTGGGCTCATAATTTGACCTGGTTCAGATTCGTGTGTGGACTTTTGAACTTTAGTCAGCCCATTTAATTTAATTAAATATCCAACCAATGTCAGGAGTCCAAGTCTTACTTGGATCCCTAATTAAATTCATCTTATGAATTTAAATCTCAATTTTGATCCATTCTAAGTGTGTGACCCTGTAGGTTTTCATTACATTGACAGTAATACTAAAATCATATTCAAGTATTACAAATAATAAGCGGTATCTAGCAATACATCACTGCTACTCAAGTAACGGGAATGTGAGTGATTAGACATAACATATCCGTGACCAATATTATCATGCAGTCTAGTCCCTTTATCTAAATATCTTAATTGACCATAAGGCATAGAGCGTGTCACTCTTGTATAGTTCAATCTTTGGTTTCTTGATGTCCGAGTAGACCACTAAAATTAATGAGTTCAATATCTCATATTGACTCATTTGAGCACGACCTTGCATTTTGTTATCTAACTTAATCAAGGGGCCCGTAGATATCGCTCTTGTTATGTAAGAGGGACAATTTCTATCTAAGTCACTCACATCTCTCCGCATGATTTGTAGTATATCCAATAGTTGACTTTATAATCACCTTATTATAGGCAATATTTGACGACATTAAAATATATAACTTCTCATGTAGGGAACCGTAGTGACTTCAAGTCAAAGAACTACATACACCATGGTCACTGTGAGAACTGCTTATGACACTCACATAACAGTCCACACAGCGTTCTCATGATGGGCCAGTCCAGTACATTATTACTCTAATATGTACCCATGTAAATACTTGATATCTCATATCCATGACCCGTGAGATATGGTCATCAGTCTACGTACATACTAGTCTCTATGTATTATTGTTGTCCTAATTTACAATAATACTTGACTAGGGATATTTAAGAATAGTGTTCTTATTACAACTAATAGGATCTCACAATCAAGTCATGCACTTGATATCCCATGGTAAAGAAACTACTATTCTACGGACTTTATTATGTTCATTTAATTACAATAAACAACACAATAAATAAAATGCCTCATATATGAAATAAATATTATGATACAATATAAACTAGTAATGTCAATACACAACTCACCTCTAGGGCATACACCAGAACTTAGTTGATAAGTGATATCATATTGACTTAACTCAATATACCACTTCATATGTCTCTCGGAGCTTTCTGGCTTGTGGAGCACTTGCTTAAGTGGCTGATCGGTGATGACCCAGATGGAGTGTGCTTGGAAGTTGGGGCAGAGCTTTCGGGCGGCTGTAACTAGTGCATAGGCCATCTTCTCCATCTTTGAGTGTCGAAGCTCGGCATCGTAGAGTACCTTGATTGCATAGTAGATTATCTTTTTTACCATGTCTTCTTCCCTTACCAAGTCGGCACTAAGGGTCTGATTTGAGGTAGCCAAGTAGAGGTAGAGGACCTTTCCCGGCTTAGGCTTGCTAAGGGGTAGAGGATTGACAAGTTCTGTTTTGAGGCGTTCGAATGCTACCTGTTGTTCCTCTTCCTGCTTAAAATTCTTTGCTCCTCGGAGAGCTTTGAATAACAGGAGGCACTCCTCCCTTGACTTGGAGATGAAGTGCCCAATGGTAGCAAGGCGGCCCGTGAGCTTTTGGACTTCTTTGATGGTAGTTGACGGAGACATGTCGAGTATGGCTCTAACTTTTTTAGAGTTGAATTCGATGCCTCTTTGGATGACAATGAATCCTAGAAACTTTCCCGAGGAGACCATAAAGTTACTTTTCTAGGGATTCAGTCTAATGTTGTGTCTTCCCTTAGCCAAAGGGCATGACTCGATTGCGGTAGAGCCTTTGGTCGGTGATGAAGGATGTCTTCAGAAAGTCTGGTGGAAATATTCAGATCTAGTTGTATCCCGAGAAGGCATCCATGAAGCTTAAGAGCTCATGACCTGAGCTGGTATTGATCAAGAAGTCTATGCTTAGTAGAGGGAAAGGATCCTTCGACCATGCTTGATTGAGGTCAATGAAGTCCATAGAGTTTCTCCATTTTCCGTAGGTTTTCTTAACCATTACCACATTCGCTAGCCACTTGGGATAGCTAACTTCTTGAATGAAGCGGGCGGCTAGGACCTTCTTGACTTCCTTCTTGACTGCTTGCTGCCTGTCGGGGGCAAACTTACGGCGCTTCTCTTGGAATGGCCTGACTTCCGATTCACACTTAATCGGTGCATGATTAGATCTTCATAGATGGCCGGCATGTCAGAGGCTGTCCAGTCTCGGTTTTCTCTGATGCAAGCAACAAGTTACTTCTTGACTTGATGGGGGAACACCTTGCTTACCCGAAAATACTTAGTTTGATCTTTTTTCGGAGAAGGAGATTTCTTCTAGTTTGTCTACAGGTTTGGACCTGGCATTGGTGTGAATATTTGCAAGTGTACAAAATCGCAACAAGTAGTATAGTTAAGTATATTTTATTGAGTACCGATATCACTAGATTAACTACTATTTGGAAGATCGAAATTAATAAAGAAAGCGACTAAATTAAACTAATCTAAAGAAAAACTAACTAAATTAATTAAGAGGAAGCGGGATGTGAAATTGTGTAATTTGTTAATGGCAAAATTAATTCTAGGGTTTTTGACTTCACCTAGTTAATCCCACACAATTTATAATTCCATAAGAATAAAAATATTATTTTTCCAAGTTGTAGACCAAAATCTCCTAATTATTCAATGCTTTCTCTCGAATAACACCAAAAATATTTCCAACTAACAGTTTGTCACATCTCTATGCAAATTTAATTAATCGAAGACTCATTAAGTTCTGTGAATTTCTTAAGGGTCACATCAATCGCGGTAAATCATCTCTAATTTCGCTCAATTAATCGTGTTCAATTTTTATTGTTCTAAATCAAAAATTACCTCTCGGCCTCTCCATGATCCAATAATCATACAAAAATTTTGCCATATAATTGTAAGCATTAAGCACAAAAATTAAACACACAACCAAGGAGAAATAGAAATAATATGGAATTAAAAACTGTGTTATCAAAACTAGGCTACATCTAAATCTTAAAAAAATAAATTTAGTTCATAATAAAATTACAATTAACAAATTTGTTCATGGATTGCATATTTAAATTTTAGAAGAGAAAAGAAGATACAAAAGTACTGTTTTGTAAATAAACTAGATTTGCCCGTGGGCACGTGCCTACGGCACGTCTTTGGAACGATACACACACGAAGAGCCCTGTAAACAGTAAAACAACAATTATGTAGTTCAAGTTTGAATAGAATGACAATAATTAGTTGTAAATAAAAGTTCATGTTTCTATTAGTATATGTTGAAAAATAATTATAACTTTTTAGAAAAGGGTAGAAAACGATGAAATTTAACTGTTGGAGAGATATTTTCTATTTTCAATATAACATGTGCAATAAAAAAAACATAAAAATTCTGAAAATTTTACAAACCTGAAATCTTAAAATCTAAATTTCTAAGTAAATAAAGAAAGATTGGGGGCGAGAGAGAGAAAGAGAGAAATATGAAAAAGTGAAGAGAGAAGAGAGAAGAGAGAGATAGTAATAAAGTAATGAGTTTTTTTAGTTTTGAGGGGAAAATTTTGATTTTGAGATTTGAAATTTTGAGAGGAAAAATGTGTTTTGCAAGATTGAATCTGGACCTTTAATTTTTTTGGGATTGAATGTGAGCCACTTGATAGCTTTCTTTGTGTTTTATTATATAGATAATTTGCAAACCGAATCCAGTAAAACAGTTTCTCTGTTTCTCTCTTCTCTGTCTCGAAATGAGCAGAGCCGTCACGTCGCTCTGGAATTCACGCCTGTCAACTCGGCGCAGGTGCCACGTCAGCTACTGGGTCCCGCACCTGTCGCGTAGTCAAGAAGCAGCAGTCAAAATCTTCTGCTCCTCGTCTGTCGCGTTGTTGCAAGTTCCCTTGAAGCCCACGTGCGCTGCTCCTGTTTGATTCAGCCCACCAGATGCCCACGTTAGCCAATTCGTCCTCGTTGCTCAAAAGCATCTATAAGCTTCTCCGTTCTATCTCGAATTTTTGTCCCGAAAGGACACTTTTTATGAAATTTTTTTTCACAAGGTAGACACTGTTTTTTTTATTATTCACAAAGCCCCACTCGCTTTTGAATAAAGAGAGTGTGAGTGATAGTAAGCCCACGCTTTGGCAAAGATAAGCGTGTCTTAGGGTTGCAGAAAATTGAAACACTTGACTCGCTTTTTCGGAAACACCGTCGGATATATATAGCACTCTGGTGTTTCAAAAAGCGAGTCTTGGCCTTCTTTGCCCAACAACACTCGCTTTTTGAAAAAGCGGGGGGAATTAACCGACACTCGCTTTTTCAAAAAGCGAGTGTCGTTTGGGACTTAAACCCCCCACCCCCCAAACAGATCTCACTATTCTCTCTTCTTTCTCCTTCTTCGCTCGCGAAACCCTAACCCATCGTCGAAATTCTTCGATTTAAGGCCCTATTCCATCAAATTAGCTGTCGAATCACTCCTAAATTCTTCATTATCTCATCCCAGTCCAATTGCCCACATTGTGTTTGCTGGTTCTTTCGATTTTTTGGTGATTGCGGTGGCGTTCTTCAAAAAGGGAGTTGAACGATTTGGGGGTGTTTCTCGTGGTTCAATTCTTGCGTGAAGATTGTGGTATATTTCTCAAACTCTATATTTTCTAATGTTGTATATATATTTAGAATTAATTAGTTAGAAATTGGTTGATATTATTGGAGGTACAATTTGCATCGTCATTGAAAATGTGTAAAATTCGGTATAAAATTTATTGGTATTTAGGGTGTAAAATTCGGATAGTCGGTTGAGGTGGAGGTCTATACTTTTTGAAAAGGTGGTTAAATGTAGAATTTGTGAGTAAAATCAGGATATAGTTATTAATAATCAAAACTAGTATAATGCACGTGTAGGGGGAATGAAAAGGACAAAAAAGAAAAAATGTAGTATAATGCTCGTGCGATGCACGTGGAGGGGGACTGAAGAGGACAAAAAAACTACTAACACGTGCGCTGCACGTGTTGACACACATACACCAAAGAATAAAAAATTGTTTATTTGTTTGTGAACCTCAACTCTCCCATTATAATAGTTATAGATGTTCGTATGTGTTCTATATTTCTTTGTTTTATATTTTGGTATTGTTAATAATGATTGTCGCTCCACATTGTAGGATACTCTTATTTTTTGAAAAATACCACGGACTAGGGGACATGTGGAGGTAGGTTCTAGTAGTAGACCCAATCGTGGCTATGGACCACGTACATCTTTTGGCCCACCTCCACGCGGTGGACGTGGTGGTCGTCGTGGTGGCACCGAACGGACTAATGTAAGCTTATAATTTTCTGCATTCGATTTGTTTCATTATCATATAATTAAATAATATATTTCTTTGCTGATGTAAATGTTGTTTTGCAGGTCCCAAGTAACCCAAATGTGGCTGGTACTTCGTCCCCGGCCCCTTCTTCATCTACTATTCCCCTTGGAGGTCCAGGTCCCCTCGACCCCGCTCTTCTTACTCTTCAGTCGCACCATCGTTCTAGAGATGTGTGGGAGGGTGATTCGAAGGAGTGTACATTCCGTGGGGGTCATCCACTCCCTATGCACCCACGGATTCACCAGATCTTACGGGGTTGCGGACTCTGCGGTATTGCACTGATGAGCGGCATCAAGTGCGATCGGCCACTGCTTACAGCACTCCTCGAGAGATGGCATCCTGAGACCCACAGCTTCCACCTTTCAGTTGGGGAGATGACTGTTACGTTGCAGGACGTTTTAGTAATCACAGGCCTTCCGGTAGATGGGCAGGCGGTGACTGGATCAATGGACTTCGACCCTCCATATTTAGTAGAACAATATCTTGGTGTCGAAGTGGAGACTGGGGCAGTTATTGGGAAACAGATTCGGTTGAAGTGGTTAAAGGAAAAATTCAAGGACCGATTTACAGATGATTCGACTGAAGAGGAGGTCCACTACTACTGCAGGGCGTACATTCTGACTCTTTTTGGAGGTGTATTGTTCCCTAATTCCAGCGGCCATTCTGTCCTCCTCATGTACCTCCCGCTTATTGCAGATCTTGGATGAGTCGGCCAGTACAGTTGGGGTAGTGCTGCCTTAGCATCCCTCTACAGGAGTTTGTGCCTGTGTAGTCTCGGGTCCGTGCAGATGAATGGCCTGATGATATTGCTTCAAGTGTGGAGCTGGGAGCGTATCCACATTGGACGTCCTGTAGTTAGGAAACAATCACCCAACTGGATCCATCTCCCCAAGGACCAGTACATGCTACCTCCTCTTGGTGTGTACTGGTCCGGTAACCTTACTTGGACTGCCAATCCCAACAGGTGCCTGACCTACTACCGTGATGAGTTGGACAGGTTGGCAGATAACTGCGTAGTATGGATGCCCTACACGGAGGAGCGTCTAGCTCGACTACCGCCCATTTCTCTGTATAGGCGAGATCTTTAGCTAACAAAAGCACCACTGATCAACTTTAGCACTGTCGAGTTCTATTATGTGAACAGAGTGCTACGAAAGTTTGGTCTGCAGCAGGCGATTCCGGTAGCCGAACCATTCATTGAGGACATGCATAAAATTACTGGAATGGGTCGTACGCTAGGACATAATTGGGCCGCCAGCTTCTCGTCATATGTGGAGAGATGGAATGATCATAGGTTTGATGAAATCATCCAGAACATTCCTCCATTTGATCGAGTCGTGCACGAGAACTATATGGGCTGGTATGGGAGGATGACAAGGCGATACATCTCTCCGACAGGGTCGACTCCAGCAGGCGTGGTGGTACCTATACGTCGACCGGCAGCAGAACCAGCAGATGTACATTCAATGCATTTGCCGATGTTTCAACCAAAGGCATCGGCTATTCGTACGATTGTAAGTTTTTTAGTACTATTAAATTCATCATATGTCAGTATAATATTTTGATTTACAAGTATACATGTAGTGGAACTACAAAGTCCAACTTATTATATTTTGTAGATGACACAGACTTGGAGTATGGGCAAGAAATGTGCAGCTGTGCTGAGTAGCAACGTAGCCGATGCGGTTAAGGACTTCGCACACGAGATGCTGACGTCCTGTCGAGCACAAGCTGATGCGGTGGGAGAGGGGGCGACCCTCGTTGAGTTCCTCTTCAAGTATACCCAAATTCCAACAAATTAAACCTCTATCGAAAGATGGGTTTAAGTTGTCCAAAGCAATTTTATGGGTTATTCCACAAATTACGAGGGTACTATGACGAATTTGAGCGAAAACATTAATCTTTTAACTAATACTAATACCGTTCATTATATATTTTCACTCCAACCCCTAATTGATAATAATATTTTCTGTTGATTTTTTTAAGGACTAAATTGTAAAAATTAAAATTCAAAAAATCAATAAAAATAATAAATCAATAGTTTTGCTTTGTTTGTTGATTTTTATCAAAAATAATCACTTTTTGCATCAAAAATCTTATTTCTTTAAAAATAATTAATTAATTAAAATCTTATATGGAAATAAGATAAAATATTAACAATATAGACGAAAACAAGCGATTTTAATGGGTAAATGAGTACAAATATTTGTATAAAAATTAGACACATCAGGCATATCCCCTATCTTGTGAGAGTTTTATGGCATCGAGGGGGAGGACCGAGCCTCCCATTGTGGCGGTGTGACACACCCAAGCAGGTTATTGTCTTCCTTTGACTTCCCCCCCCCCCCCCCATGTTGTAGGAAATTTAATATTCATGTGGTAGGCTGAGGCAACCGCGTGAAGGGCTGCTAGTCGCGGGCGACCAAAGATAGCATTGTGCGAGGACTTCATGTCAAAAACCTTAAAGTTGAGTGCTTCTGTGCAAGCGGTTTGGTGCTTTCCTCGTAGTCACATTTAGGGTGACTATCACATCTATCTGAACTAGGGTTCCTGAGAATCCATAAAGGGTATATCCGACGGGTTTGAGACGGTCTCATGTGCGGTTGAGGCCCTCAAATACATCCAAGAAAAGCATGTTTATCGAGCTACCATTATCTATCAGGATGCGAATCATCTTATGATTTGCCATGCATTTGCTGATTACAAGTGTGTCGCAGTGAGATGTACGAATACCTTTGAGGTCGTGGTCTGAGATTGTTATTGGAACCCTACAGCTCTTGGGAGGGGGGATGTTGTGTACTGAGCTCACTTCATGGTGGAATGCTTTCCTAGAGGAGTTAGACACCCCCTCATAGGTCCCTCATGGATTGAGTGGTATACCACCATGCATCCCGAGTCTTGGGACTCGGAAGGCCTCTCTTGTCATTGTTGGATCCTCTTATGGGAGGAGGCTCGATGTTGCTTCCTTGGACAAACTTGGTGAGGTAGCCCTATTAGAGCAGGGCTTTGAGCTCATCTTTGAGGGCTTGACAGTCGTCTGTGAGATGTCCATGGTCTTTGTGAAATGCATACCACTTGTTCCTATCATTTCTTCTGCTTGAGGTGTTCATCTTAGGAGGAGGTTGAAGGAGTTTGTCCTTATTAACTTCCATGAGAATTGCAGAAATGCTGTCATTGATAGAAGTATACTTCTTGAAATGAGACATTAAGAGGGCAACACTGACCCGTGACATCCTTCTGGATCTTCATGGGTCCATCATCATTAGTGCTCTTTCGTTTGTTTCCGGATGATGGCACCTTCTGTTCTTGGGGACGAATGACATCTTTCACTTGAATCTACTTCTCGACTTTTTGAAAGAGATATGAGAAGTTTTGAGGGGGTCTTTTGATGAGAGAAACTTTGACGTGGTCAAGGTTTACATTGTACCTGAAGGTAGCCGTGACTACGGCTGAGTCGAGTGAGATGATGGATCAGGACTCAGCTATGAAGCACCAAACATAACTCTTAAGAGACTTCCCATCCCTTTACTTCAAGTCAAGTAAGTTGGCACTTGTCTTCTCCGCATTGCAGTTGGTGATGAAGCGTGTGGGGAAGAATTCTTTAAGTTGGTTGAAGGAGAAGATGGACCATGGAGAGAGACGACGGAACCATTTTCGTGTTAATCCCTTCAGGATTATTGGGAACACCTTGCAGATGAGGGAGTCAGATGCTTGGTAGATCATCATGAGGGTTTTAAAACTCTTAAGGTGGTCTACCTGGTCGGACTCTCTGATGTATGACTCAAACACTGCAATTTTGAAGTTGTCTAGAATATAAGCCTCAAGTATTTTTCTGGAAAAGGGGGGTCAGATGAGGAGGTATGTTCCCTCATACCTTCCCCCTTCTTGTTTCATTAATGCTAGACGATCCTCCAACTTTTGAAGGCGCTGGAGGATGGAGTTGTCTTATTTTTCGGACTCGGTGGACCCATGAAACTCCTCGTGTCATGGAGGAGTAGAGCGGTGAAGGCTGTGTGTCAGATTTTGCTGAGGACGACGTTGAGGACTTGAAGGATTTCATATTTGAAGTTTCAGAATTCTGTCCTGGTGACAGGTACTTCTTCCTCCCTATCTCTCATGGGGGCTGATCGACTTGTTGGGGTTAGGTTCCTTCCGTGAGGTGGGGAGTCCTTAATTGTCCCCTTGGAGAGTGATTGCTTTTTCGCCCCCTGGGTGAAGAGGTTCTTCTGTGTTTCTGTCTTCGAGGTGAGGGACTCCTCTTGCTTTCCTAGCGTGCTGGATGGAGGACCGCATCCTGGACTAACCTTTCGTTCAAGCAATTTCGGAGAACAGACCCATGCTGTCGGGAGAGTATGATCTGACGGAGGTCCTACCGTACTTGAGATGCCCCAGGGGGCACTGTGGAGGGTGTGGAGGTGTAGACCAATCGCATGTTCTCACCAATACGCCGCACATGACGTTGACTTCTTCGAGGAAGGCTGGGTAGGCTGTCGAAGGTGTTGTTCTGGCTGAAGAGGTTGATCCGTTTAAGAGGTAGGAAGGAAGTCCTAATGATGAGTTGGAGGAAAAGGGTTGGCTCGTTGTCAGGTAGGAAGGAAACCCTCATTTGTGGTAAAATACTGATTACCTGGTTCATGTGGAGGTCGTGGGGTAATTATAGGCTTTGGGAGCTGGCTTTAAGATATTGATTTATCTCTAATTCCCGGTGTTTTAATAGAGTCGATTATTTTCTTCTTCATGAAGGGATATGGTCGGTTACTCTTCTCTTGACAAAGAGAAGAGTTAGTTGACTTTCTTCTTCATGAAGAGATAGAATTAGTTGTAGAGAGTTGGGACTCTACTCTTGATAAATAGAGATGGTTTTTTAAATCATTTTTTTATGTATAATTATGAGTTTAAAACGATATTTTAGATAATTATGAACTCTTTTATACGTGCCGCTATGGCAACCTAGTATAGCCAACCTGTTTTTCGGTTGTTGGGCTTAAAAGAGGCCCAACACTCTTTTATGGGCACATTTCTGGTAAAATTTACCATTTACCCCTTAGAGATTTAAGTTTTGTGTCCAATTTGAACGATCCTAATTTGGTTCTATTTTTACTCATAACCGTTGAATATCAATAAGCTTTCCTGTCTACTTTGGCTTAGGTTTTTTTGCTTATTCCATCTTGTCCCATACCATAATGACAAGTTCAATGTCAAATTATATGTGGACTTTAGGGAAAATAGAAAAAAAAATCCGATGGATCTGTCAATAGTGTACTCAACGTGCCGATAGAGCTAAATCTATCTGTTCATATGGAACATAGAAGAATTTATTGGCACAAAACAAAGAGAAACAATGGGAGGACTTCAAAGTTATAGTAAAAAAACAGGGGCTATATTAGTGAATATTTTGTTTAATCAATGCAAATCTTGATCGCACTTGTGTCATGGCACTTATCATATTCCTATAAGCCCACTGTCCAATCCGTAGCTTGTAAGTCGTCCTCGTAGATAAGAACAAAACCAACTCCACACTATACATTGTAAGTTGTAACTGCATTCAAGTTCAATCATGCTTGAAATATCCAAAGAATTTCAAGCCATGGTTTATCATAAACCACGAATCCGTCCACTGCAAATGCCTGAATGTATTTGACCTCTCCGACTTTGTGTCCTATAAAAGACCAACCTTCTTCGTTCCTTCTCATCTACTTTCGAACGATCGCAAAGATCGAGTAAGCCTATTCCTATTTCTTATGGCTAATAAGTACATTCAAAGCATTTCCATTTTGGCCTTCTTCCTCACATTCACCTCCCTTTCTTTAGCTTGCAACAACGTAGACAAGGCCGCACTCCTAGCCATCAAAAACTCCTTCCCTGCAAACTCATTCCCTCCCTCTTGGTCCTCGTCAGATGACTGCTGTCACTGGGACTACGTCCGCTGCAGTGGACACACTGGCCGTGTTCGTTACCTCTCCATCACCAACAATCAAAACATTACGGGCCGCATCCCTCCGTCCATTGGACTCCTTACTTTCCTCCAAGTACTCGAATTCTCCAACCTGCCCAATCTTTACGGGACTATCCCACCCCAAATCTCAAAACTAACTCGACTTCGCAAATTATACTTTGGCACTCTCCCCAATCTAGTCGGTCATGTCCCTTCGCAGCTCTCTACCTTAACCAACCTCCAACGCTTCACCATTTACAACACCAGCGTCTCTGGCCCAATCCCTTCCCTTCTGTCCGAACTAACTTCTCTCATAGTCATCTCTTTGACTGATAGCAAATTCTCGAGCATTCCTGCTTCCCTTGACCTTGGTAAAATTACCAATCTCAGGGTAATTGATTTGTCGTCTAACCGTCTTTCTGGAACAATACCTCCTTTTCTCTTCGGCCACAACAAAACCTTTTCTGTCTTTCTCAGCCTCGCAAATAATCACTTAACAGGGGACATCCCTGCATCCTTTGAGAATATCTTGTTTGATCTTGTGGTTTTATCCAACAACAAGTTTACAGGGCATTCTGCTAAGATTCTCTTTGGCAAGTCAAAGCCAACCCCGGATATATCATTGGACAAAAATAGAATAGCTTTTAATCTGTCAACAGTGGAGTTCCCTCTAGAGTTGAGAAGTTTAAACATCAGCCATAATAAAATTTATGGAAGCATACCACAGCAGATCACTGAGCTGCCCAATCTTGATACCTTCGACGTGAGCTACAACGACTTGTGTGGTAAAATTCCATTTGGTGGAAACTTTACAGAGTTCAATACCGAGATTTATGAGCACAACCGGTGCCTTTGTGGCACGCCATTGCTCCCTTGCAAGTGAAATCAACATTTACGGAAGTTGATTGAGAATAAAGGGCTACATCTAGTAATTTCATAATATGTATCAGGGTAAGCAAAAGCAATCAGCAGCTACACTACAGATTAAGCAAGATTTCGAAATAAGTTGAATGTTTCCATTCAAATATATATTTCTTTGCAAATATAATGTTTTTTATTAAAATGTACTTTCATTTTTTGTGAATATGTGTTTCTTTTATGGAAATTATTGTGATAATGGGATATTTGTGTTCAAGAAAGTCAAGTTTAATTGACATTGGTAATCTGCACGTCCGATGCAAGTCCTAATATATATATTTTAATTTTTAAAGTAAATATTAAGACGTAAACTGGCTTCAAATCTAATACATTTCTTTAATCATTACCTACTCTTTACAAATTATCTATAGTGGTACCAACTTTTATTTATACGAGTGACATTTTTGCGATTAATTATGTTGTAAATAAATTTAAACTTTGAAAGTATTATGGTAACTAACAATAATTAAGTAAACGAATGGTTAATATAACTCCCATTTAAAAATGAATAGCTGATATTAAAGGATTGATTGTCTACAAATTATAGTTTCCATACAAATTACACAATCCAAACTCTCACATTATAGTATTAGAAATTAGAAATATTAACAAGAAAAAAAGAATTCTAAAATACTTTAGAGTGTCAACGGTTGAGATCGGCATCTTACCAAGCACTTGAAATAAATTGATCTGGTTTTGATTCTTAACTGGAAGATGCAAGGTCTGATTATGAAAGTAAAAAGTAATAGATGTTAGAAATCTCTCCCTGGATGAGTACCTTTAACCTAGTAACAAAAGAAAAAAGAAAGAAAAAAATTATAAATAAAATTTAAATCCTCATGCTTCTCCACTTATTAATATCTAAACACGTATCATATCCGCATATGATTTTAATAAGCTAATGCATTCCACACATTGGATCTCCTTAACATGTGCACTTAGGTTATAGATAGGAGATACAACAGTTATATACTTACCATCTATACAATATCACGTATTTCATGGAGTATTAACTCTTTTACCACCCATTCTCCTAACAGCCCAATATCCAAATAAGCCTCCGCCTCTCCTATTAGCCATCGGATTCGACCACATCTCTACGATTTTAATAGGAAAGTAAAAGTTTGTCACCAAATAAATTATATTTATAATAAAATAAATTTTTGTATTGGATGTGCAACTCCAACTCTTTCATTATATTCTTTACTTTAAAACAAACCCGTGCACATGCAACTCCAACTATCCCATTACATATTATTTATATTACTTTAATATATACTAGTAGTTTACACGTGCGCTGTACGTCTTAATAAATATATTTTTTAAAGTTGTTGTTGCTGATTTCGGGTGTGGGAGCAAACAGATGAATTTGTGAGTTCTTTGTGAAAAACAGTAAAGCGAACCTGTTGACTCCACCTATGTGTTGACTTATCCTTGCCGCTGCTAAGAACCTGCACGCAGTTCGATACACCGGGATGGATCCCGGCGACGAACCCTCCGACGCTCTTGTTAGTAATCTCCAAGATTAAGAAAGAGCTTTAGGTTGGAAAAGATTCATTACCTTGTTACGGTGGGAGAGAGGGGTATTTATAGTTGCCTTAGGGATCAGTTTCGAGATAAGGACAAATCTCTACTTCCCGATGTGGATGGATAAGAAGTGGTTAAAATCGCCTTTCTGGGATAATCACGAATCTGAATCCCTCTTTATCCGTCTGAACTGGTTTGTAACTGGTTGGTACCCGTATCTACTATGAAAGATCCATTTATGGGTTATTGTGCTTTGGAGATGAGACCCAGTTCCCATTTCGGACCCGTTTGTAGGTGAAACTACCGTTTTACCCCTGAGAGCTTTAAGATTCGTGCCCGATTTGAACGGTCCCGATTTAGTCCTATTTTTAGCCAGATCACGAGCCCCCCACTCCTAAAGAGTGTGTTTTACAACCTTTGGGGAGTAAGTTATGCTGTTTCAATGGTGTACAGGACTTTATCGAAGTTCTTAAGGGGGTAGTTGGATCTTGCTCAAGGTGTAACAGTGCCAATCTGAGTTGGAGGGGTGCCCATAATGATTTTGCAACTTTTCTGAATTTTCCTGATTTTTTCCTAATTTTTAAATTATTTTTCGAATCATTTATTCAATTTTGCGAATAAACAATCTATCTTCAAAAATTATTAATTAATCACTCTAATCAACAATTATTCATTCAGGAGCTTCGAAATATTTCTCCCTAAAATATAATTATTTTTTTAGAATTTTTAATTAATTTTCTTGAATTTTTCATTGTTTTTCACAAATTTTAAATTGCTAATTCGAATAAAAAAATAAAAAAATAAGAATTAATCAGGGGATTATCGAAGTGGCGCATTTTGGAGCGTTGATTAAGCTCTTGCATGATTTTTGAAGTGATCTGACTGCGGACGTGAGCCTTCCGTTCCTCTGTCTTTCGTTCGGGAACGCGTTTGTTCAACGCCCAATGGAGAACGCGTCAAACGATGTGTTGAACGTGGCGAATGATAGGCGAACGTGTCGAACGTGGTGAACGATAGATGAGCAACACGTGGCACTTGCGTCGTTTGACTGGTTAATGCATTTTGCCCCTTTTTCGTTCGGAAACACGTATGTTCGACGCATTGTGGCGAACGAGTCGAACGACAAGCGAACGACACGTGGCACTGGAGTCATTGACTAGTCAACGTATTTTGCCCCTCTCATGTTCGGAAACGCGTCTGTTCGACGCATTGTGGCGAACGTGTCGAACGAAAGGCGAACAACACGTGACACTTGCGTCGTTGACTGGTCAATGCATTTTGCCCATCTTACGTTCGGAAGCACATCTGTTCGACGCATTGTGGCGAACATGTCAAATGACAGGCGAATGACACGTGGCACTTGCGTCGTTGACTGGTCAACACATATTGCCCCTCTTACATTCGGAAGCACATTTGTTTGATGCATTATGGCGAACATGTCGAACGACAGGCGAATGACATGTGGCACTTGCGTCGTTGAATGGTCAACGCATTTTGTCCCTCTTATGTTCGGAAGCACGTATGTTCGACGCATTGTGGCGAACGTGTCGAACGACAGGCGAACAACACATGGCTCTTGAGTCATTGACTGGTCCACGCATTTTGCCCCTCTTATGTTCGGAAGCACATCTGTTCGACGCATTGTGGCGAACGTGTCGAACGACAGGCGAATGACACGTGGCACTTGCGTCATTGCCTGGTCAATGCATTTTGCCCCACTTACGTTCGGAAGCACATCTATTGGACGCATTGTGGCGAATGTGTCGAAGACAGGCAAACGACATATGGCACTTGCGTCGTTGACTGGTCAACGCATTTTGCCCCTCTTACGTTCGGAAACACGTCTGTTCGATGCTTTGTGGTGAACGTGTCGAACGACAGGCAAACGACATGTGGCACGTGTCTCTTAGAGTGTCTGATATGCCTCCGCCCGTCTGACTCTTTTCGGACGATTCGACTTCTCAGGGACGATTTGGCTTCCGTCGCTTGATGTTCTGGCCGCTTAGGATTCCGCACCTTTTGGCCTTCCTAACAGCCTAATTTTCTTTTGGCCTAAGCCCATCAAGCTTGGCTATAAATCCTCCCCCCCCTCTCATTTTACTCCACTCCCTCATTTTTACCACCTGAAAAAAAAAATCACTTTAGCTTTAGAGCGAGATTCCAGTGATCTTTTCCGATCTCAGGCGAGGTTTTTCGACCGTGTACGTCAAATCAGAAGGTATTTTTTTTTAAAAGATGTCTAGGGTATTGTCTGGTGAAGAGACCTCCCCCTCAGGTCGGGTCGAAGTGACCCATCCCACAGTTTCATCTAAGGTTGACAAGGGAAAGGCTGTGGTGGTTGAGCCTTCACCTCTGGTAGAGACAGTTGTAGAGAAAGCGGAGGATGGGTGAGTTCGGGATGCATTCGATCGCCGTATCTTGCTTGGGAGGGACGTGCCAATACAGTTCTGAGGAGCTAATGCGTCTCGAGCATGGTATGGAACGATACTATGAGGAGAACGAGCCGCGAGAGCCACCGAGGTGAATGACATTGTCTCCGTGCTTACGGAGGTGGACCTTCGCACTATTAGAAGGTGCTTCATGATTCCTTAGGAGTTCGACATCCTTCTTCTGGTTCCTGGCATTGGGTCATGTTCTTTTCTCTCCCCCGATCTATGCGTGTTTCCCTACGATGCTTTGAACGCGGGTCTCCGACTCCCCTTCCACCCGTTCGTGAGGGAGGTGTTACGATGGTATGGTGTGGGCCCGATCCAACTTATGCCGAACATGTGGAGACACATATTGGGGTTTGTGCTTCACTGTCAGGCCGCTAGGATCGAGCCTCGCCTCAATGTCCTCCGCAGGTTGTACAAGATTCATCAGAAGGTGCGGACAGAGTACTGGTTCTATCTCAATACTCGGAAAGGTATCAATTTGGTCGATAATCCCGACTCCGTGAAATCTAGGAGGCATAAGTATTTTTTGATTCGGAGTAAAGTGCCGTCGGATATCCCGACTGTTTGGAGGGATGATGTGCCGAGGAGGGCAAAGGCGGAGCCATCTCTTAGCCGGGAGGAAGATAAGATGGTTGGGATTCTTCTGGATCGACCCACGATGAGTTGGAGAGATATCTCCGACGAGAGTCTCTTTGGGGAGGGAGGGGGGTCTAAGCTTGATGAACCCTAGTATGCATTTCTTTTTGTTTATCTCTTTTTCTTAGCTCGTACGAGTCCAAAATTTTCAACAATCATCTTCTTTCTTGCAGGAGACCCAAGCATGGACGTGACGACATCATGAACAAGCGTTCGTCCCTGAGTGGCAGGCGGGTCGATGAGAGGAAGAGGAAGTGTACATTCGTTTGACCGTTGCCGTCAAAGGTGACCAGGAGCGAGAGTAGTGCCACTCCCATTGTGGACTTAGGGTCCACGCCTACGGCACCAACTGCTCCATCAGCCAGTGAGCTCCCCCTTTCGGCGATGCTTACACTCAAAGCTCCTCCCTTCACAGCGGCAGCGAGACGATCTTGACCGACGATTTGAAGAGAATCTTCATCCCCGACTGGCAGATTTAGAGGCACAACGGCTTCCTAGGGGATTCGACGAGCTGCATGGATGTTGTTCGTCATTTAGCCACTCCTAAAGACAAGGCTTCTATGGAGCATGGGATAGTGGGCGACTCGGCCTTGGAGATTGCGAAGGCGCAAATGACTGTAAGTTTTTGGTTTTTTGCTTGGTCGTAGGTCTTCTTAGCAAACTTCCCTTAGTTTGCGATTTTCGTTCTTATTCTCATTCCTAAGTTCTTTCTCACAGGCTATAGCGTCCCGAATTTTCAATATAATATCTCAGAAATACGTGGCACAATTCCAGAATCAACTTCAATGTAATCATAAACATAGCAACTAAATACAGGAAAATTTAAAACTTTTTATTACATCAATTGTTTATAAAGTACAGCGAAAAATTAAACACTTTGAATTACAATGTCTTTCTTTTACAACACATCATTTTACAATTTGCATAAGCCCTATTATCATTCTATCTCATGCATTCAAATCCCAAGCTATAGGTACCTACCTGTAAAAATGACTCTAGAGATAACCTTAACCCCCAAAACTACACGGGTCAGCCATAACCGGCCACCTATTTTTAATCGACGTTCCGGGGCGCCCGATTCGATTGACAAATTTGGCGAGCTGATCTGCTTTGATCCAGGAGAAAGCCCAGTCAGCCACCTTTTCGGTGCAGGTCATGTGACCTACACCTCGTCGCTTTTTGAGACTTCGGTGTGAGTGATATAAAAATAAATGCAATATAAATAAAACATAAGGCATAGAGTCATAAACAGCATGTATCAACAGCAAGAATAAATGAAATAAGAAATAACAATAAATAAAACATGAAAACATCAAGTGAAACTAGATTAAGTTTCAAGTGTAGAAAAAAAGTAAACAACATGCATAAAACAAAGTCAAGAAAACACCAATGCTATATGCTGGCTCTCTAATGCATACTTGTCGAATTCTATGCATCCCACTCTACATAGGTCCGGTGCAAGCCCTTATCGTTCTCCACTTGATAAGGTTAAATCCCCCGCCATGCAACTAATAGTACTACGATGACTACTACGAGATTTAGATATTCTGCAAGTATCGGTTCTCGTCCTTGGAATATTGGAGGCCAATCCTACTCCGCAGATCATTCTGTGGCCCTTACGTCCATCGTCCCAAAAAACTGAACATTGCCTCACACCGCAGGTCATCCTGGAACCCTCATTGCACAAACATCCCATGAGCGTCGCTTTCGTCCTCGAAATACTGGAGATCAATCCACTTCTGCGGATTACTCTGTGGCCCTTACGTCCCTCATCCAGGAATACTGGGGAATATCTCACTCCTTGGATCATCCTGGAGTCCATAACTCACGTTTGGTCTCATTTCATTATATCACCATCTAGTGCCTATCCTTATTCTATTAAGTTAATTAATTATTTAATAGATTTGCAAATATCTTAGAGTTTGTGTACCCTACCGGGCTTAACTCAACTGAACAATCAACAAAAATCTCAATTGCCAGTAGTTAGGGCCCCACTCAATCTCTAAAGACTCATAACTCAACTATCAATACAAAAAATTTCAATAAAAACTCATAAATCCATCATCAAAACGATTATATGAAGAAAACTTCTTAAATCAACAAAAAAATCCAAATCTATATAATGTACTCATAAAATTCCAGAATTCAAATAAAATATTAAACCCATCAAATAACAAAAAATCATATTTTTAAGTCGTAGAATATCACCAAAACATCAATTCGTTGAAAACATAATTAGTTCACGTAATAAGGTTATAACAATACAATTAAAATTTTATTATAAATAAAATATAACTCTCTGTAAAATACTGTAATCTGTAGTAAAAACATCATCTAAAACAGTGGAGCAATAATTCATAATATCGAAGAAATAACCATTTAAAATAAACGCAGAAAATTCAATAAAACAGTGAAAATAGCAACTGACGGTCGACCGCTCAAGAAGGGCAGTCGACTGTCAATTAGAAATCCTCAAAATAGAAGCATGACGGTCGACCGTGACCTGCCATACAGCCAGGTTGGGATTTTTTTTATGCACGTTTCGACTGATACGTCGATTAAACTTTGTAAAATCAAAATAAAACTTCCTGAGATGATTAATTATAACTTGTATAACATATAGGAGTTTATAAAACACATCAAAACATGTCAAGATCTCAAAAAAGTAAGTTTTCACAAAAATATTTCAAAATTAGCAACTTATATATATATTCATGCAAGAGTTTATGCATCTGTTTAGCATTAAAATTCACCAAATAGGAGCAGTATATGATTCTAATCAGCCTCAGTATCAAGACAACTCAGTAGCCCTTGAAAACTTCACAAAACACCACGTTTTCGACAATCTTTCAAATAGTGTACAAGAGTATATATATATATATATATATATATATATATATATAGGAAAGTTAAGCATCATCAAAGTATCAAGATCTCATCAATTATAAGTAGTATGAGGTTCAAAACTATCTCAATACCAAAATAACTCAAATCTAATTCGAAAGCTTCACAAATTCACAAAAATCAAAATCGGCCTGCACCCTTATCAGACCTGAACTCAATTACTCAAAATCCAACTTCAAAATTTGGTTCTTTGATCCCAAACCCTTCTTGAAATCCCTTAAACTCATACACAATCACTTACACTAGTTTACTCATGAATATATACCATTATAACATGTCGTAGTCAAGTTATACCCATCAAAATGATTAAAAACAGAGTGTATGTATATGTGTAGCAGTAAAGGTGAAGTTTTGTTTTACTTTTTGCAATAATCAACATACAATCTCATTATAACAAGCCAAAACAGCAAGTAGATGAAGGGAAACAACCTACTAATGATTTCTATTAGGTTCTTTAACAATCTCAAGTCACCTATATATAATTTTAATCATCAATAGCAGGGTTTTCATGAAAGAATCAATTTTTAACTCATCCATCCATCCATAGTTCATTATATCAACATACAATCCCTAACATGCTTTCTAATAGACAAATCATCACATACAACATGTATAAAACAATACAAAATAAACATATGTGACTCACCTTATTGAAGAATCAACCGAAGATAATAAAGAAAATAAGAAAATCCTTCCTTACGCAAGAAAACCAAGATACTCGCTTTGAAATTCAAAGAAAATAATAATAAAGAAATACCTTTGTGTTGTGTAGCAAGGAGACGGCTGCACTTCACCTTTAATAGGCCGGAAATCAGGGTATCGCGTTTTTGAATAGATTTGCAAAATATCTCTTTTAAATATGTCTTTACATATATAAATCGTTATACTTGAAAATTAGATAAAACCAATTCAATTGTATTTAAAAACAAAACCAACACTCCAGATCTGGCCGGCACCATTGTAAAAATCATAAAAAAGAAATTGTACTTTTTGCTCTCTAAGTGACAATTTTGTAAAAAGACCTTTCTTTATCACAACTTGCAAAATAAACCAAATTAATTAAAATAAAAAGTAAATTCTTTACCTCTGAGTTTACTAGGCTTCATGCTCAGCCCAAAAATTCGAAAATCTGGAGTTTTCATTCTAAGTGGTAATTTTGCACAAAAGTCCCTCTTTTTTATAATATTTATTTGCAAATAGGTCAAATAATATTCGTAAAAATCCAGAAAATTCAGAAATAATATCTACTAATACATATTAGATTTTTCAATTAAAATTTCTGACTTGTACTTTCTACGAAAATATTTGCACCAGGTCCACTTAAATTCCATATTTGCAAAAACACCATATTAGTTTATTTCTTTACCAAATCAACTCTAAATAAAATTTAAATAGATTTTATTTTCAATGATGACTATGGCAAGCCCAAAAATCAATAAAAATGGATTTTCATTATTTGTTTGAGATCCTAACGGTTTTTTACATAAAAGCCCATCTCTTTCGAAGTATTTATTAAAATAGTTTCTTTACTCAGAAAAATCCCAAAATTTAGGATATAATTAATTATAAATAGGAGAATGTATCCAGAAATTTTAAATTAGAGATTTGCACACCAAAAAAATATTTGCACGTGTTTTGCACGTGTAAAATTGAGAAATTCATAAAATAGTCAAATAAATTCAAATAAATCTGAAAATTAAAATATCATAAATAAATGAGGAAAATCAACCAATAACCATAAAATTTTAAGAATTCAAAATTTCCTAACTCTACACGTGTGTTGCACGTGCAAAATTGCAATTTCAAGAAAATAGTCAAAATAGTCAACTTTACCAATTTAATATTATTTAGTTACGCAACTCATTTTATTTTGCGGGGTGTTACATCACTCCCCCCTTAGAATAGTTCTGTCCTCAAAACTACTCTAAGCAAAAGAAAACAAAATACAAAACTTACAAGATAGTTTCGAAAATTTACTCTATCATTATTTTATAGTTGGATTTAATTACTAAGCAAACAAATAACATATAATTATAGCTCAAAGAGTAAAAGGTGAAAACTGACATGGCAAAAGTATAAGAAATTCAATTGAATACACAATAAATCCCAAACGTGAGAAAATAGTAAGACTATGCTCAGAGAATAAGCAGTCAAAAGTAAAGAGATAAAATCCAAATATAAAAAGGTTGATAACCATACAAACAATGAAGGATCACAAACTTAAAGATTTTATAAAAAAAATAGTTTTGAGAAAAATAACCAGTCAAGATACATATAAATACGAACAAATTTAACTAAGTAAAGAAAATATTAATAACAATGAATGTAAAAGACATATAATAATAAGTATATTAGTGAATGTTGACATTTTAATCAATACTCTAAAAGCACATTAAAGGGCACTGAGCAAAATAGACCAAAATATATATATAAAAGAAGACTTAAAAGAAGTTCATTGAATATTACAAAAGTAAGCGTCAAATCATTAATTAGGATGTGAAAACAAAAGTAAGTGAGAAATCTAAAATGTTAAAGAATTAAAAAACGGTAGCAATAAATAGTAATTACAAAGAACAAAAACTTGGACCATAATTGGTGTACTCAATCTTGAAAAATTTTGTAAACACAAAATAGAGTAAAATCAACTATACTAGTTCAAATTGTACGGAAACATAAAGTGTAATTGTATAAATGAAATGTCATAAAGAAAATATTTCTTTACCATTAGTTTTATTATATAAGTAAAAATTCTTGAAATATCAATTAGCAAATACGTAGAAAATCCTTTTTTTTGTTTTGTTTTTGTGGGTTCGCTTCATTGATGTCTGGCTGCAGACTTGCCTCCTTAATATCAAGTTGCAGATTTGCCTTCATGATATCAGGTTGCAGGTTGCCATCTGGATATTCGGTTGCACATTTTGCCTCCCCGACATCCTGTTGCAATTTGCCTCTATTGACATCGAGTTGTATATTTGCCATTACGACATTAGGTTGCATCGAAATGGTGAAATAGAAGATATAACCTTCCATATGCACAGGGATATTGGACATTTAATTTAAGTATGATGTTATGTTTTGAAAATAGTAGCAAAAGTAAGAAATGGAGTCGAAAGTCACACGATGGAATATTAAAATAAATGTATAGATTATAAATATCAAACACAATAGTACAAAATAGTGGTAGTGAAAATGATTTATAAAAGTATGGAGAAAATGGAATGAAATACATGCATAAGCACAAATGCAAATGTGAATGATAAAATAAATACGCAGTGTAGTAAATTTACACAATAAATAAATCATAAAATATATAGAAATGTAGGGATTAAACAAGTGTAAAATGATATCCATAGTAAGTATGTTGAAATATATAGTACATATAAAGTAATTAGTAGGAAGTACATGTAGAAATCAAGAATGTAATGATAATAAAAATTAAGTAAAATATAAGTAGTGAGTGCATATAGTACATTCGAAGTATAAAGCAACAAAATTAATAAGCTATAAATGGTGAAACGTAAATATAACAAAAGCAGTAAACAGTAAGTAATAATAAAGGTATTGAATATAAGGTGCAAAAACATAATAAATAATAAAAATTTAAATGTGCAGAGATATATCATATTTTTATGAGTAAAATACTACAATCAAGTTTAAATGTTCCGAAAAAATAAGACAATACAAAATAATGGAAAATGTAGTATCAAAAAAATCCAAGTATATATAAAATGAAAGTAAATATGCAAAACCAAAATTTATGATATAGTAAAAACAATAACGATGGAAAATAAGAGTTGCGATAATAACTTAACACGTAGTAATTCAAAACTTAATGTAATATGTAAAAGTAATAGCAAAATATACGAGTAACGAAAAGCGCATGAAAGTAAGATGAATAAAACGTCAAGAAAGAAATGAGTAAGAGTTGCAAAAATAAAAATGAGCTTGTGAAATGCTAAAGGATGCACTGTTGAATTACAGCAAAAGTTGCAAAATAATAATTTGGACAAAAGAATAAAAGTAAAAACCCGATAGTAAAATCATAGAAACAATTTTAAAAGAAAAACAAGACGATTAGTGAAAGCGTAATGATTGTACTAACGAAAAGAAATAATATAAACTCGGTTAGAGATATAGGAACTAAAAATAAAATCAATCACTAACAATAAAAGAAACCGACTAAAAGTAGAAATAAGTTAATTTACACAAAAGTTATCTAGTAAGGAAACAAAGGTAAAACAGTAAAAGTGAGGATACAAGACTGAGATCTACAAAACTAAGAAACATTAAAAAAATACGAGATGGTATATAATTAAAAGAATGTAGCGAAGATAATTAAATTTAATAACTGAAAAAAATACTGGCAAAAATCATAGAATCCAAAAATTATACACAGCGAGTAAAATAGGAAAAGATATAGTGAATATTAGTAAGTAAGATAGAAAATATATAAGTTGAAGGGGTAATAGAATATCAAATGTATAAAATAGACAAAAGAGGTCAAAAAAGGCTAGTGAGAAAAGTATATGATTTATGCAAAAATAACCAATTCACTTGCGATAAAGAAATTTTATTCAAGTCAAGGCATACAAACAATCTAAATTTCACTACAGGCCTTCATGATCAAACAATCAAGTCACACACATTAGATGTCCACCAAGGTACTCACACTTCTAATGTCCACCTAGTTATTCATGCATTTAATGTCCACTTGTGTACTCACACATCTAATGTCTACCTAGGTTCTCACACATTAAATGTCCATTTATGTTTATTCCCCATACCACGTTTAAAATTACTAATTGAAGCAGGCTCTGATACCAACTCTGTAGCGCCCCGAATTTTCAATATAATATCTCAAAAATACGTGGCACAATTCCAGAATCCACTTCAATGTAATCATAATCATAGAAACTAAATACAGGGAAATTTAAAACTTTTTATTACATCAAAATTAAACACATCCTACAACAGAAAATTAAACACTTTGAATTACAATTTCTTTCTTTTACAACACATCCTTTTACAATTTGCATAAGCCCTATTATCATTCTATCTCATGCATCCAAATCCCAAGCTACAGGTACCTACCTTTAAAACATGAGGCTAGAGATAACCCTAATCCCCAAAACTATAGGGGTCAGCCATAACGGTGTGAGTGACATAAAAATAAATACAACATAAATAAAACATAAGACATATAGTCATAAACAGCATGTATCTACAACAAGAAGAAATGAAATAAGAAATAACAATAAATAAAACATGAAAATATCAAGTAAAACTAGACTAAAGTGTCAAGTGTAGAAAAACAGGAACATGCATAAAACCAAGTCAAGAAAATGCTAATGCTATATGCTGACTCTCTAATGCATACTTATCGGATTCTATGCAGGCCACTATACATAGGACCGGTGCAAGCCCTTATCGTTCTCCACTTGATAAGGTTAAATCCCCCGCCATGCAACTAATCCTACGATGACAACTACGAGATTTAGACATTCTGCAAGTATTGGTTCTCGCCCTTGGAATATTGGAGGCCAATCCCACTCCGCCGATCATTCTGTGGCCCTTTCGTCCATCGTCCCGGAAAACTAAACATTGCCTCACTCCGCAGGTCATCCTGGAACCCTCATTGCATAAATATCCTGTGAGCGTCGCTCTCATCCTCAGAATACTGGAGATCAATCCCACTCCGCGGATCACTCTGTGGCCCTTACATCCATCGTCCCGGAATACTGGGAATATCTCACTCCTTGGATCATCCTGGAGTCCATAACTCATGTTTGCTCTCATTTCATCATATCACCATCTAATACCTGTCTTTATCTTGTTAAGTTAATTAATTATTTAATAGATTTGTGAATCTCTTAGAGTTGGTGTACCCTACCGGGCTTAACTCAACTGAATAATAAACCAAAATCTCAATCGCCGGTAATTAGAGCCCCACTCAATCTCTAAAGACTCATAACTCAACCATCATTACCAAAACATTCAATAAAAACTCATAAACCCATCATCAAAACGATTATATGAAGAAAACTTTTTAAATCAACAAAAAAAATCCAAATCTATATAATGTACTCATAAAATTTCAGAATTCAAATAAACTATTAAACCCATCAAATAACAGAAAATCATATTTTTAAGTCGTAGAATATCACCAAAACATCAATTCATTGAAAACACAATTAGTTCACTTAATAAGGTTATAAGAATACAATTAAAATTTTATTATAAACAAAATATAACTCTCTGTAAAATACTATAATCTGTAGTAAAAATATCATCTAAAATAGTAGAGCAATAATTCATAATATCGAAGAAATAACTATTTAAAATAAATGCAGAAAATTCAATAAAACAGCCAAAATAGCAACTGACGGTTGGCCGCTCAAGAAGGACCGTCAACTGTCAATTAGAAATCCTCAAAATAGAAGCATGACATCGACCGTGCGGTCGACCGTAACCTGCCATACAGCCAGGTTGGGATTTTTTTTGTGCACGTTTCGACTGATACGTCGATTAAACTTTGTAAAATCAAAATTAAACTTCCTGAGATGATTAATTATAACTTGTATAACATATAGGAGTTTATAAAATACATCAAAACATGTCAAGATCTCAAAAAAGTAAGTTTTCACAAAAATATTTCAAAATCAGCAACTTATATATATATATTCATGCAAGAGTTTAAGCATCTGTTTAGCATTAAAATTCACCAAATAGGAGCAGTATATGATTCCAATCAGCCTCAGTATCAAGGCAACTCAGTTCCCCTTGAAAACTTCACAAAACACCAAGTTTTCGACAATCTTTCAAATAGTGTGCAAGAGTATATATATATATATGTATATAGGAAAGTTAAGCATCATCAAAGCATCAAGATCTCATCAATTATAAGTAGTATGAGGTTCAAAACTATCTTAGTACCAAAACAACTTAAATCTAATTCGAAAGCTTCACAAATTCACAAAAATCAAAATCGGCCTGCACCCTTATCAGACCCGAACTCAATTACTCAAAATCGAACTTCAAAGTTTGGTTCTTTGATCCCAAAATCTTCTTGAAATCCCTTAAACTCATACACTATCCCTTACATTAGTTTACTCATGAATATATACCATTATAACATGTCGTAGTCAAGTTATACCCATCAAAATTATTAAAAACAGAGTGTATGTAAATGTGTAACAGTAAAGGTGAAGTTTTGTTTTACTTTTTGCAATAATCAACATACAATCTCATTATAACAAGCCAAAACAGCAATTAGATGAAGGGAAACAACCTACTCATGATTTCTATTAGGTTCTTTAACAATCTCAAGTCACCTATATGTAATTTTAATCATCAATAGCAAGGTTTTCATGAAAGATTCAATTTTTAACTCATCCATCCATCCATAGTTTATTATATCAACATACAATCCCTTACATGCTTTCTAATAGACAAATCATCACATACAACATGTATAAAATAATACAAAACAAACATATGTCACTCACCTTATTGAAGAATCAACCTAAGATAATAAAGAAAATAAGAAAATCCCTCACGCAAAAAAACCAAGATCCTCGCTTTCAAATTCCAAGAAAGTAATAATAAAGAAATTCCTTTGTGTTGTGCAGCAAGGAGACGACTGCACTTCACCTTTAATAGGCTGGAAATCAGGGTATCTAGGGTTTTTAAATAGATTTACAAAATATCTCTTTTAAATATATCTTTACATATATAAATCCTTATACTTAGAAATTAGATAAAACCAATTCAATTTGTATTTAAAAACAGATCCAACACTCCAGATCTGGCCGGCACTATTGTAAAAATTAGAAAAACGAAATTGTACTTTTTGCCCTCTAAGTGTCAATTTTGCAAAAAGACCAATCTTTATCAAAACTTGCAAAATAAACCAAATTTATTAAAATAAAAAGCAAACTTTTTACCTCTGAGTTGACTAGACTTCATGCTCAGTCCAAAAATTTAGAAATCTGGAGTTTTCACTCCAAGTGGTAATTTTGGAGAAAAGTCTCTCTTTTTATAATATTTGCAAATAGGTCAAATAATATACATAAAAATCCAAAAAATTCAGAAATAATTTCTACTAATACATATTACATTTTCAATTAAAATTTCTGACTTTTACTTTCCAAGAAAATATTTGCACCAGATCCACTTAAATTCCATATTTGCAAAAATACCATATTAGTTTAAATCCTGGCGGGCCCAGATGATATCATCCTCCAATACTCACTCCGCATCAACTTCAGGGCGTCCAACAACGAGGCCCAATATGAAGCCCTTATAGCAGGCCTGTGCATGGCTCACAAGGTTGGGGCAAAGCATGTCAAGATATTTAGCGACTCGTAGCTGGTGGGGAACTAGGTATCAGGGGAATACGAAGCGTGAGACGGTCGCATGGCCAAGTACTTGGCCAACATCAAAGAACTGATGACCTCTTTTGAGGACACACAACTCCAGCGGATCTCCCAAGAAGAGAATGCGCAGGCGGATACCCTCTCAAAGCTAGCTTCCTCCTTCCTCCAAGGGCTCGAACAAACTGTCTTAATAAAAGTTCTACTGAAGCTCAGCATCGAGGACGAAGGCCCCGAGCCAATGGAGACACTGCCCTTACAACTTGGGGAGAATTGAATGAGGCCTCTGCTCGAGTTCCTCAGATATGGGATCATTCCTTTAGATCCTAAAAAGGCCCGAAAGATCCAAACCAGAGCCGAGCGGTTCACACTCATTGAGGGAGTCTTGTACAAACGCTCCTACACCCAAGTAGATGACAGATCCTACTCGAGGTGTCTCTCCCCCGATGAAGCCCAGTATGCTTTGAAGGAAGTACATGAAGGGATATGTGGTGCTCACTTGGGAGCAAGATCCATCGCCCGAAAAATCTTGAACTATGGATATTTCTGGCCTACTTGTAACACCCCGTACTTAAAGCGGGTATATATATATATATATATATATATATATATATATATATATATATATATATATATATATATATATATATATAAATATATATATATAAAATAAACAGATGAGATGGTTGTTGATTGTGACCTATAGATGGATCCTATAAGGGCTTGGATTAATTAATTGAGAAAGGAGCCTATAGGATTGCATTATGGGGCCATGGCTATTAATGTTGCATGAAAATGACATGCATGCATGGGGTTGATGTGAATGGCTTGGACACTTAGTCCCATATTGGAAATTGGTGGAGAAGAGAGTGAGTATATATAGGATTTCATATGATAAAGGATTACCTAATGGGTTAATCCCCCTTTTGATGGTGCCTGTGGTGGGAGTGGTTAGAGTTTTGTGTCTGTTCTTTCACGTGGGCGCACGTGTAGCCACGTGTACAGCTGAGCCGGACAAGGGACATTATAAATGGTATCAGAGTCGACATTCGACACCGATTGTGGGTCAGAGTAGATGAGCACCTGAGATGGAACTGAAAAGGACAGTGCAATGGTTGCAACCGGGGACAGTACACTGGTTGAATCAGGGTAGTCTACCCCACATCGGCTAGAAGGGGATCCTGGATCATGTTGCAAGTCCCGGACTCAGCGAGGATGCTGAGTTCTTAAGGAGGGGTGTGTGTAACACCCCCGTACTTAAGCGGGTATGTATAAAATATTATATATAGGAATATATATAATAATATAATATATATATATATATATATATATATATATATATAATAATAATAATAATAATAATAATAATAATAATAATAATAAAGAGGTGAGATGGTAGTTGATTGTGACCTATAGATGGATCCTATAAGGGCTTGGATTAATTAATTGAGAAAGGAGCCTATAGGATTGCATTATGTGGCCATGGATATTAATGTTGCATGAAAATAACATGCATGCATGGGGTTGACGTGAATGGCTTGGACATTTAGTCCCATATCAGAAATTGGTGGAGAAGAGAGTGAGTATATATAGGATTCCATATGATAAAGGATTACCTAATGGGTTAACCCCCCTTTTGATGGTGCCTGTGGTGGACATGGTTAGAGTTTTGTGTCCGTTCTTTCGCGTGTGCGCATGTGTAGCCACGTGCGCAGCTGAGCCGGATTCGGGGCATTACACTACTCTCCTTCATGATGCCGAACAACACGTTCGTCAATGCGGCCCTTGCCAAAAATTCTCAACAATCCGCCGCATACCGCAAGCTCAACTCTCCTCTCTATCCAGTCCAACCCCTTTTGCAATGTGGGGAATGGACTTGCTCGGGCCGTTCCCTTCAGCACCGAGCCAGTTAAAGTTTCTTGTTGTGGCGATTGACTATTTCTCTATGTGGATCGAAGCCGAGCCCCTAGCAACGATCACAGGGAATAGGGTGGAGTGCTTCTTTTGGAAAAACGTTGTCTCCAGATTCGGCGTGCCCCGAATCTTGATAATGGACAATGAAACTCAATTTACGGGGCAGCCTTCTACACTTTTTTCGCAGACCGGGCATTCAACAATGATTCTCCTCGGTCTCCCACCCTCAGTCCAAAGGTCAGGCAGAGAACGCCAATCGACAAATTCTCTCCGGCCTGAAAAAGAGACTGAGCAAGTCGACTAAGGGGTTATGGGTAAAGCAGTTCCCCAATGTGCTCTGGAACTATTACACTACGAAGAGGACCCCCACGGGAGAATTGCCTTTCAACCTCACTTACGGCTCCGAAGCCGTTATCCCTCTGGAGGTGGGTCTACCGTCCCCCTGCTTGATTGCTTACAACGAAGAGCAAAACACGAACGAGCTTCGTTGCAAATTGAACCTCATCGATGAAATCCGTGAGAGATCCTCCATTCGGCAGGAAATCTATCGGTGTAGGATCGAGCAATCCTGCAACAGGAGAGTCCGCCCTACTAATCTCCAAGAAGGGGATCTGGTGCTCAGAAAGCTATCAATTTCTTTCTCCAGCAAGAACGGCAAGTTGGCACCCTTAACGACAATTTCTTTTTCCTACAACTGTTGAAACCCTCTTAACGACAAGTTTGGAGTCCAACACTTGGTTCGATGCAACTTTTGCTATTTGCGAGTGAGCGAGTACAAAGTAGCTCACCATTCGGAGTTGCTCCTACAACTGTTGAAACTCTCTTAACGACAAGTTCGGAGTCCAACACTTGGTTCGATGCAACTTTTTCTACTTGCGAACGAGCGAGTATAAAGTAGCTCACCATTCAGAATTGCTCCTACAACTGTTGAAACTCTTGCAAATATTACTGAAACACAAATTCTCACAAGAAGCTTGAGAAATGACTATATATTTCATCAAAAATTGAGGTATAAGTCTAATTCTAGACCAAAAACTCACATTATTTCGTCAAGACTCATGAAACGACTCATATGAAACGAAGACTACAAGATTACAAAATTTCGCCCTAACCCCTCCTAAGAAGTGGGATGCTTCTATTAAGTGACATGCGAGGGCGACGAGCGTTGTGTTGCTGATGCCCCGTCTCCGCAGACGTACCGAGGCCAGCGAGTCAAGTCGCATCATCGGTACCCAATCTAACAGTGGCCCCAACAGATGCTCCACTCGACGAACCAGCCTCGCCACTTTGCGCATCTCTAGGATTTTGCAGTATAGGGGGCAAACAAAGTGCTAGCTCATGGAACGACCTCCACTGAGTGTAGTCACCCTGAGGGCAGGAGGTGCTCCTAACATTGCTTCCTTCGGACAACTGTCACAAACGAGCATTCTCCGCCACCAGCTCGACAACCCGATCTTTGAGCTAATCATCGGTGACCCTTATCTTCAAGCGGGACAGTCGCCCTGAACTAGCTCCGCGCGAGACATCAGAAACTGTCCTCCGAAGATGAGCCGCCTCAATGCTTTTCTCGAGAACCACGTTCTTAAGTTCATCCCTCTCAGATCTCACCTCGAACAGAGAGTGGCGAAGGAATTTAAGTCTCAAACCTTGGCTGACAGCCATTGATGGACATGCCTCCTCGCCTTCGGGCACCGCGTCTTCTAATCGCCTCATTTATCTATCACGAATTCTTATAAAGCCTCTCTCGATTTCGAGCAAATCCCAACTTGACGATGCAAAGCTCGGAGTGGAGACGGGACACCTCGCTATCTTGGGGAGGGGAACAAATGAGACGCAAATATCTTATAACGAGGCAAAGTTGAATAGATGACTATACCCGACTAAGGCAAGATAGTTTTATGCTGAGTAAAAATCACGTGTTGAAACATCAAAACAGTTTTCATTACTCAGTAGGGATATAAAAGCGGTGGCAAGTCCGCTATTAGGCATCGCTACAGTCAAACCCAAAAAAGAAATCTACAACTAAAAATAGAAGAAAAGCTACTAAGGAGATCAAGTGTCCACCTCAGGGGCTGCTAGTTCACGGCCGCTCCCTTCAGCCGCCTCCGGTATGGTCACTAGGGCCATTTGGGGGTCTGCCACGACGTGTTCCTCGTCGTTGCCCTCCTCCTCATCTGCCTCTTCTCCCCCTCGACCTCTGCAATTTCCCTTGCCTCGTCGGGGAACAGGTAATACCCTGTGCGATCGAACCCTGGAATGCGTTTGCCAAAGATCATGGCCTTGGCATAGGCTTTCCGCATGTTGTTATCCAAGTAGCCGATGGCCTTCTTCTCCGTCGCGGTCTCAACCTCTCGCATAGCCACATCTCATTCAAAAGCTGCCTTCTCCCTCTCAGCTGCCTTCTCCCTCTCAGTTGCCCTCTCCCGAGTGATCTCCGCCTTTTCCAGTTCCGCGCTCTTCTTCACCTTTGCCAATGCCACCTCTAACAGAGTAATCTTAGTGGCTTGAGATTTAGCCAACAGAGCAGCTGCTTTGGACTCTTTCTTCGCCTGCGACCGCTCGACCTTCTCCCGGTCTAGCACCGCCTTCAGCTCCTTCTCTTGCTCCGCCACTTGCCTCAGTAGGTGGCTGAAGTGAAAGATCACTTGTGTAACACCTTGCAAAATAAAATGATTTATTTTACATTACTAAATAATATTAAATTGATAAAGTTGACTATTTTGACTATTTTCTTGAAATTGCAATTTTGCACGTGCAACACACGTGCAGAGTTAGGATATTTTGAATTCTTAAAATTTTATGGTTAATGATTGATTTTCCTCATTTATTTATGATATTTTAATTTTCAGATTATTTTAATTTATTTGATTATTTTATGAATTTCTCAATTTTACACATGCAAAACACGTGCAAATATTTTTTTGGGTACAAATCTCCAATTTTAAATTTCTGGATACATTCTCCGATTTATAATTAAGTATATCCTAAAATTTGGGATTTTTGTGAGTAAAGAAACTATTTTTATAAATACTTCGAAAGAGAGGCGCTTTTATATAAAAAACTATTAGGATCTCATTCAAATAATGAAAATTCTTTTATACTAATTTTTAGGCTTGCCATGGTCATCATTGAAAATAAAATGTATTTAAATTTTATTTATAGTTGATTTGGTAAAGGATGACTCCTGCCACACTCTCATCGGCGCACGATGACCCATCAACATACACCGTCCAGAAGAGGGGTTCCTCTATCGCTTTGCTAGCGTCGGAAATTGTACTCTCCACTATAAACTCCGCTAGGGCTTGAGCCTTGATAGGGGTTTGAGGTTGATAGCTGATATCATGCTGGCTTAGCTCGATGGACCACTTTATAAGGCGCCCTGAGGTCTCGGGCTTGTGGAGGACTTGTTTGAGTGGCTGGTTGGTAAGAATAACCACCGAGTGAGACTGGAAGTAGAGGCGGAGCTTTTGGGCTGCCATGACCAAGGCATAGGTGTAACGCCCCGAATCCCAAATACAACTGAATTCGAGAGTTCTACAGGATCTTTCCACTTCATTTAGTACAATTTTACAAGGAAATTTGAACTTTTCACTTTACATCAGAGTTACATGAAAAATATTACACTTTACATTGCACAGCGGAAGTAAAATCTACAACAATTAAATAAATGTACAATAATATTGTATAATCTTTAAGCATCTGTTCCTCTTTAATCTTTATCATGTCACTTACCTGCATATAAGACTGTAGGCACGTCAGTTTATTCAACCGACGAACATTATACACGACCATCCTCTCTATGCCGGAAATAGTATAACTTATTTTCCATATTTAACAAACACAAACTTGTCACATATCAAACTAAAGGGAATACTCTAATGATGTCGTGTTGTGATTTGTGCACTTAGTCTTTAATGCAATTATTTATGTTATATGACACTAATGCACACTTGTTCGGATTCTATGCATCCCATACTATATAGGTTCGAGGGCAAAGCCCTTAATCGTTCTTCATCTTTGTAGGGTTCAATCCCTCGCTATGACTTAATCTACTACTGTAACTATGGTAAGTATCCTAGATGTTTTCTGACCTACGAACTCATGTCTAGACGCCCTGGAGGGAATCCCATCGCACTGACACATGACTCATCATGCAGGAATCCTGTGGTAATTCAGCTCCTACCATAGACATGACACCACCCGTAGTCTTCAAACATCCCACGAGCGTCGCCACCGGGACGGTACTCTGGAGCAGTATCCTCGCCCTGACTCATCATGGGACATCCTGGGATACACTCTCGCCGCTGATCCAATGGCCCTCATACTCAATATTTTTCTCTTACTTTCATCATGTCTTCACTATGTAACTAATCCTTAATTCTAATGAATTAGAATCATGAACAAAATCAAAGCACTAGAGTTAGCCTCTCCACTAAACCGGACTTATTCATTCATTCAAACATAACCAACCTTGGTCTTTCATTTCAAATTTCATTTCATTTCTTTCCAAATGCCGGGGAAGACTTAGCTACTCTTTTGTTTGAATTCCCATTCACAAATTCTAAAGTTGAGTGTTTCCAACTCATAAGTTCACATGTTGAGTTGTCATACTCAAAATATTTCTATTTTCCAATCATGTCTTCCAAATCATTCAATAGTCCATAATTATACATTAAATTTAACTATTCATCATGTAACTCATGAAATATTATTTTCACATTAAAAACCACATCTCTAGTTATACGATCAAGGATGAATATTTACATTTTATAATTTGTCACATTATTCTCCAACGAGAATAATTCACATTACTACACATAATTCCTTTTTATTCATATTTCCTTTCCAATATTCCATTCTAAATCTTTTGTAAGCTACAACTTTATACAAATGCAAGTGTAGAATTTATAGTTCTAAATTATACTTTTATTCTCTAAATATGCTCCATTTCATGCAAATAATCCTCAATTTATTTTTCATAAACTCCCCATATTTTTAAGATAATAAATACATTTTTTCCATATTTTTTGATTATCAAAACATCCAAAAAAAATTTGTTTTTCCCACAACATAAACAATAGCCGAAAGCCAGGGTCGAACCAGCGACCACAAGAGAAACAACCAAAGGCACAAGCTACTAGGCCGAGTGCTACACCCGTTTAGAAGAAGGGAGAAAAGCATTAAATGCTCTTCGGCCGAACGGATTCTTTCAAAATGTTTGAAATAAAAAGAATGGTGTCAACGAGATTCGATCCCTCAACCTCAGAGAAAACCCCCACACATACTGTAGCGATTAAGAATGATCTGACCACTCGAGCTATGGCTCGGGTTGTCACCATTACAACTTAAACTTTATTTAAATCAAATCTCTCTGTTATTTAAAATATATCGATGTTCATGAAAATTTCATTTCAAGTTGTTCTTACTAACATACTGTAAAAATTCCAGATTAATCATTTCCATCGTGAATTACACTCCAGTATATGAGAATAATTTTCTCAATTATTTAAACATATTCTTCCCAATAATTAACACATTTCTACCATACAATTTGGTTAATTTGATATACTACCACTAATACATTCTTTTTCGACATTATAATTTCATTAATCCCTATACTAATTTTCTGCCCTTATTCATTTTCCAAACATAATAATTGCATCTTAATTCATTCATTACAACATCATAACAAAAATTTTCCAATTTAGCACATAAAGCGACATTATCAATATACTAATCTTTGCATATAATTTTTTCATGCTACTAACGAAGGTTTCTTTACACAATTCATAGCCATATTCATATCGCACACAACTTGAATTTTAACAATAGAAACACATACAATTTGCATATCAACAATTCAATCAATTATAGATCATTTTTCCAATTAAATGTGCATTCTTATTAATCATTTTCATGCATCATTTTTCTAATTAAATCTAGCATGCATTCCTATTTCGAAATAGGAAAAATTTACCCACCTTATTGAAGAAAAGTACAATTAGCAACCTCCTAAATGAATGTCCTTGCAATGAGAGTGCTCCTCCTCCTAGTCGACGCGCACACAAGTCTCCAAGCACACCACACCGAGAGCTCCCCTTCTTGGATGCCGGCCTCTCCTTTTCTTCTTGTTGCAAGCACAAACCCACACAATCTCTCAATATTTTACTCACTTACTAACTACTAGATAATGTAATTGAACTATAGGTTTGGAAGAATTAATTTGCACAAGAATACTAGCCATGGGAGGGGGTATTTATACTAAAAAAAGGGAGAATGGATGGCTAAGATTGAAGTAGGAGTTAGGAACAAATGGCTTAGATCTAAGGAGGAGTTACATTAACTATCCATGATCAAGTAACCACTCCACCATGATCCCACTCAAAATTTTGGTTTCCCTCCAAACTCACAACCGGCCATGCAAGTGTGCTTGTGCACGTGTACGTGCAACGCACGTGCATGCAACTTGGTCTCCATAAAAATTGAACATTAAATTTTGTATAAAAATAATCTTTAAATTGTGTTCTACATGACAAGTTGTATTTAAAAATAAAATAGCTCATCGGCTTTAGTTTTTGGGCCAAAATAATAATTTTAAAATAAAATAAATGAATTAAATTTTGGGCTTTAAGAAAAAGGCTTTTTGTCTAATTGAAAGAAGGCTTTGTAAAACAAATGATTAAAAAGCACATATTTAAATATTTATACTCATCATAATGAAAATAATCATAACATTTAATTCAACCAAAAATATTGCACGTGCACACTACGTGCAAAATAAAATAAATTTTCATTGAATGAAAAATCGGGGCATTACAATAAGCCATCTTCTCTATCTTCGGGTAACGGAGTTCAGCGTCCCTAAGGACTTTACTCACAAAGTAGATAGGCCTTTACATCTTGTCTTCTTCTCTTACTAAAACAGTGCTGAGGGTCTGCTCCGAAGCGGCAAGGTATAAGCAGAGGACTTCCCCGGGATTTAGCTTGCTCAAGAATGGGGGGTTGACTAAGTAGGCCTTGAGCTGGTCTAAGGACTCTTTTTTCTGTTGCCCCCGCTCAAAGCCTTTATCCCCCTGAGGGCTTTGAAGAACGGGAGGCATTTTCCCCCGAATTTGGAGACGAAACGCCCTATCACTGCAAGGCGCCCGGTGAGTCTCTGCACATCTTTAACACTGGAGGGGGAGCCATATTGAGTATGGCCTGGATCTTCTCGGGGTTGGCCTCTATGCCCTTTTGGCTGACCATGAACCCCAGGAACTTGCCAGATGAGACATCGAACACACACTTGTTCGGGTTCAGTCTCATATTTTGTCTCCTCAACACGTTAAAAGCTTCTTGGAGATCGGAGACATGATCTGATCTGTTGACGCTCTTCACCAACAAGTTGTCTACATAAACCTCCATGTTCTGCCCAATCTGTTCCTTGAAGATTTTGTTAACAAGGCATTGATAGGTGGCGCTGGCTTTCTTAAGCCCGAAGGGAATGACCCGGTAGCAATATAGGCCCTGATCGGTGACGAAGGAGGTTTTCGAAATGTCGGGAGGGAACATTCTTATCTGATTGTACCTAGAGAATGCATCCATGAAGCTTAAGAGTTCATGGCCTGAGGTTGCATCAATCAGGGCATCGATGCTCGGGAGCGGGAATAGATCTTTGGGGCAGGCCTTGTTTAGATCCATGAAGTCAATGCAGATCCTCCTGCTCCCATTGGCTTTCTTGACCATCACGATATTGGACAGCCACTCCGGATAGTTGACCTCCTGTATGAACCGAGCCCTAAGAAGTTTTTCAACCTCCTTCTTGATAGCTTGCTGGCCCTCGGGGGGCAAATTTGCATCGCTTTTGCTGAACTGGTCTAGCCCCCTGAGGCAACACTAAGGTGATGCATGAGGAGCTCCACAGAGATTCCCAGCATGTCAGTTGCAGTCCAGGCAAAGAGGTCTCGATTTCCCCTTATGCACTGGATAATGTCGGAGCGAACGGGAGGGGGAAGGACTTTGCTAATCTGAAATTTTCGGGTCAGATCTCCTTCTGAGAAGACCACCTCTTCCAGCTCATCGACCGGCTTCGATATAGGTGGGCTACTCCCTTGGGGGAGTTCAAGAGCTTCGAGGGAAAGGACAGGTCCTCCCACCGAGGTCATGTAGAATTTGCGAGCTGCCTCCTGGCTACCTCTGAATTCCCCTATGCCCGCTGTGGTAGGGAATATTATCTTCATGTGGTAGGCCGAGGGTACGACCTGGAGAGAAGCTAGGCCGGGTCGGCCCGGGATGATGTTGTAAGAAGCCTTTATGTCTACCACCATGAAGTCCATCGGCTCAGTTCGGATGGTAGGAGTTTGCTAGCGGTTACGTCAAGAGTTATGACACCCTCGATCGTCACTGGCACTCCGGTGAACCCGTGGAGAGTATAGTCGGCAGGCTTGAGTCGATCCCTGGATAGCTTAAGCCCCTGGAAGGCCTCAAGAAAGAGAATATTGACCGAACTACCGTTGTCAACTAGGACCTGACATGCGTCAAAGTTGCCCATGTGGAGGTTTATTACCAATGCGTCACAATGGGGGGTCAGACGCTCTCTAGATCTCTATCTAAAAAAGTGATCGGGACCCCTAGGCTCTTGGGGGGAGGACGGTTCTGCACAGAATTTACTTCCCGGACGAAGGCTTTTTGTTGTGCGATCTAGATGATCTAAATAAATAGATAAACTAGACACAAATTAAAAACCTCGCAAGTGTACGAATCGTTTATAGAAGCGTAGTGACAAGCAAGGGTCGATCCCACAGAGATTGTAGAAATTAACTTACTAACCAATAAAAAGAAATAAGAATCTTGAAGTGTTGTTCTAAAAGAAATGAAAAGATTAAAAACTATATCAAGTAGTTCTGAATCACAAATATCTATTAAGTAGTTGGGTTTTTGATCTCCACCTATAGTCAATAATGCTAAGTCACCTTCTATACTACTCTAATTACTCAAGTTTGTTCCTTTAAGGGCATGGTATCTACTCCTTAAAGTTATTGTTTCCCTAAGCCAAGAATTAGGCATGGTATCTACTCTAATTTGTTTCTTTCCTTAAGTATTTAGCATGGTATCTACTAAGTTGCACTTAAGGAAAACATAGGATCAATGGAAACGAACAAACACTTGAAGTTCTAGAAATTGGTATCAGATCTAGATCCTTCAAGTTGATTAAACCAGGAACCCCTAGAGATTCCTATGTTACAAATTATGGGCACGAGATACGGGTCGTCTCTATGCTCATATAACAGATTCGGTTTTATAATACGCACACTTGATAATCTCAGGTTCTGTGTGGCAGTCGACTTGCTGTCACTCTCAGTCGACTGCTCTTAGAACTTCTGAACAAGTTTGATTATTATAAATCTATACCAATTCAATCAGGTTTAATCAATAAGTAATAGAGTAGCATTCAGAAGAATATAGCTTTACATGACTACGGTTTCAATCTACCCAACTATGAAATTAGTTCCACATAACAGGACTTTTATTGACTAACAGTTTCGAATACATGATTAACATAAAAGAACTAGAAAGAGAAGAAATAAACTGATGATGTTGGCCTGAGAAGTCGACTTGCTGTCACTCAGTCGACTGGCTTGTTCCCTTCATTGTACTTGATCTTCTTCCTTTGATGCTGATCGAATACTGCCTCTTGGTTGATGATTGATGATTCAGAGATTAAGTGATACCCTTAACTTCTTCTTCCAGCCTTTTTTATAACTTCTTTTGCCCATATCTGCAGATTTCAATTCTATCTCTTTACATTGAATATAAGTTTGAGTCAATCTTCTCACTTTCCAACCTTGGTCTCCTATCTCGATTAATGGGGAGTTGTTATTCGCAGAAGCCCTGGGTTTGGATAACTTTAATCTTGCTTCGAATTTGGATGAGGACGAATCTTCCTGTTCTCATCTTCTAACTCCGCTGAATGCAGTCGGCTGGTTTGGATGTAAGTCGACTGTGCCGAGCCCCATCAACCTCTCTGTCCAGTCGCCTGTTGGAGGAATCAGTCGGCTTATATCCTACAGTTTCTGTGTATCATCCTCAAAATCCTGAATCTGCTTTGTTTTGCTGTTTTAGGCTGTTTCCTGTGGAAAAGAGAAAATAAGAGTAAAATACCACATATAGAGCATTTAAATGTCCAATTGCATTAAGATTATTGCTCCTAAATGTGAATATTATTGAGTTCATCAAATACCCCCAAACTTAGCTTTTGCTTGTCCTCAAGCAAAATTAACTACAAGCATCTCTTGAACATCTTGACCTTTCCAACATTTACCTCAGAGAACTTGCTACATTAGGTGTCAAGGTTAGAACAAGCATTAAGATAGGTCTAAACAGGCTTTTAATTTAAATGTTAATCACTTATTCACACGAATACTCAACTTGAATATCCAGTAGTAGTGTGGCCAATGCCCAAGCAACATAATCATGATTAAGGTTAGCAAGCTCAACTATATTTCAACTCCAAATTCTCACCATGGCATACACTCACAAAAAAAACATATAGCTCTCATTGGCATGGGACATTCAAGTTAGATCTCGTGACACTTTCATTACTTGGATGAAACCATATGCTTGATCTTGCTACTACATCTTCACACCATTGATTAGCATGTTACTTGGATCAAAAGGTCTTATATAGGTTGTAACGGGGCCTTGGGTGAGGGGTTAAACAATGAACTGAAAAAGGGAATACAAAATTTCTAAAGAATTAGTAGAGCAACTTACATTATTCTAAGAGTTATATATATATATATATATATATATTTTAGACCAACTATAACAGGTCTATACTTTATTTCTACCAACACCTTTCCCCCATCCATAACTCAGCAATTTACAACTTTTCATTTTTTTTTCTTATGACAAATCCTCCAACTCTTCTTTATATTTTCATTCCCTTCATCTTGACATACCACATCTCTTTTACAATTCTTGCTCTACTAACTCAATAGATATAGGTAAGGTGACCTATTCATCTAGTCTTTGGTTAAGGATGACGTGTCTTACAAAAATAAGGCTTTTATAGGCTTCAAAGGGGTAACTAGTGGATACTTGATGTTGGGTAGGCTATTTGTCTTTGGTGATAGAATCTTAAGTGCCTTAATCATTTCCAAGTTTTTATGCAAAAACCAAAAATAAGTTTCGAAAAGTAGCAAAAACAAGTTCTAGATCAACTCAAGAATGCAGTCAACTAAGATCTTCAAGTGTGTGACTCTCTTAAAGAAATAAATAAGGCTCAAAAGCTCACAATTTGTGTAGTTAAGTTTACTCACAGTTGAACTTGCTATTCTCTTTCACAATCCGTTAAATTGACATAGCCAAATGAATGAAAGTTTCAAGTATGATCCATATGATAAGTTATTAACAATTTTAAAGATAAAGACCACACTTAATACTAGTTCTCCACTTTCTACCAATAGTAATTGAGCTCATTTCTCATCATTGTGGTTAGAAAAGACTCAACACCAAGAGACTCCAAATGTGACTAACTACCCCAAACTTAGATGGAACATTGTCCTCAATGTTTGAAATAAAAATTTAAAATAGGCACATGTTACAATCTAATTTGAAGGAAAGAAACCGAAAATAAAAGATGAATAAAGAAATAAAAAGAAATAAAGAGAAAGTGTAAGTACTCCCCTGAGAATTGGGTTGCCTCCCAATAAGCGCTGTGTTTCCTGTCTTCAGCTAGACTTGATGAGTTTATGCAATGTATTGAATGGTTTGAAGATTCACATCTTCCTCTTGCGGCTCTAGACTCATCTCAATGTACGGCTTCGCCCTTTGCCTGTTCACCTTGAATGTTTGATTTTTCTCTTTGCTATGAACCTCCAATGCTCCATGTGGAAAGACTTTTGTAACAATGTATGGGCCATACCATCGTGACATAAGCTTGCCTGGAAAGAGTCTTAATCTTGAGTTGTATATTAATACCTTCTGTCCTTCATAAAACTCCTTCCTTGCTAGCTGTTTATCATGGTATATCTTGGTCCTTTCTTTGTACAACTTTGCATTTTCATATGCATCGTGCCTCAACTCTTCAAGCTCGTTCAGTTGCAATCTTCTTTTGTCGCCTGCTTGTTTCATATCAAAATTGAACATTTTAATGGCCCAATAGACTTTGTGTTCCAACTCCACTGGCAGATGACAGGCTTTTCCAAAAACCAGACGGTATGGTGACATGCCGATGGGTGTCTTGTATGCTGTTCGGTAGACCCATAATGCGTCATTCAAGCGTAGCGACCAATCATTTCTCCTAGTATTTACTATCTTTTCCAAAATGCTCTTGATCTCTCTGTTGCTAATCTCCACTTGCCTACTGATTTGAGGATGATATGGAGTACCCACTCTATGTGTAATCCCATATTTCTTCATCAAAGAAGCAAATGGAAAATTATTGAAGTGGCTCCCTCCATCACTAATTATTGCTCGTGGTGTACCAAATCTGGTGAAGATGTTTTCCTGCAAAAACTTGACAACAACTTTGTGATCATTAGTTTTTGAGGGGACAGCCTCGACCCATTTAGACACATAATCCACACCCACAAGAATATATAAATAACCAAATGAGTTAGGAAAGGGACCCATGAAGTCGATTCCCCCACACATCAAAAAGTTCGATTACTTGGATGTTTTGCAGTGGCATTTGATTTCTAGAAGAGATGTTTCCTGTCCTTTGTCATTTATCACAAGTCCTGCAAAAAGAAAAAGCATCTTTGAATACATTAGGCCAATAAAAACAGATTGTAATACCTTAAGTGCTGTTCTTTTTGGTCAAAAATGTCCTCCACATGCATATTGGTGGCAAATGTTGTAGAATACTCATTTGCTCTTCTTCTGCCACATATCTTCTTATAATTTGATCAGGGCTGAATTTGAACAAATAAGGATCGTCCCCAATAATAGTGCTTGCACATGGCCACCAATCTCTTTCTTTCTTGATTTGTCATACCTGGAGGGAAAACATGAGCAGTGAGATAATTTACAATATCTGCAAACCATGGAAGTTGTATATTTATTTCAAATCAATTTTCATCTGAGAAATTTTCATTCAGTGGGGGCACAATTCTTTCTTCATCATGTAGTAATCTGGACAAGTGATCCGCCGCAACATTGTCACTTCCTTTCTTGTCTCTAATCTCAAGGTCGAATTCTTGAAGCAACAACACCCATCTGATCAACCTAGGCTTAGCATCCTTTTTAGCAAACAAATATCTCAAAGCAGCATGGTCAGTGAAAACAATGACTTTAGAACCAATCAAATATGATCTAAACTTCTCTACAGCAAAAATGACAGCTAACATTCTCTTTTTCAGTAGTGGAATAATTAAGCCTGTGCATCATTTAAATTTCGAGAAGCATAGTAAATAGCATGTGGTACCTTATTTATTCTCTGACCCAAAACAGCTCCCAAAGCATAACCACTTGCATCATCACATAAGCTCGAAAGGATAGTTCCAATCTGGTGCCTTGATATAGGTGCAGAAATGCAGAAGATTTTTCAATGTAATGAAAGCATTTGTGCACTCCTCTGTCCATACAAACTCAACATCCTTAGCTAAACAGTTCACAAAGGGGTCTGGAGATTTTGGAGAAATCTTTTATAAATCTTCTATAGAACCCTGCATGTTTCAAAGAAAACTCCTTACCCCTTTGACTGTTAGTGGGAGGGGGTAGCTTTGATATGATGTCAATTTTTGCCTTGTCCACCTCTATACCTCCTTTTTGACACCACATGTCCCAAGACAATACATTGTTGTACCATAAAATGGCAACTTTTCCCAATTCAGCACTAAATTGCATTCTTCACATCACTTTAGTACAAGCTGCAAATGGTTAAGGCATTCATCAAAATAAGACCCAAAAACACTGAAATCATCCATAAATACCCTCGATGAACCTTTCCACCATGTCCTGAAAATATACTCATCATGCATCTCTGAAATGTAGCTGGTGCATTTGCACAATCAAAAGGCATCCTCCTGTATGCAAAAGTACCAAAAGGACATGTAAAGTGGTTTTTCTTGATCTTTCTGCTGCAATAGAAATTTGATTATAGCCACTATAACCATCTAAAAATAATAATGACTATATCCTGCTAATCTTTCTAACATTTGATCAATAAAAGGGAGAGGGAAATGATCTTTCCTGGTTTCGTTGTTCAGCTTCCTGTAGTCTATGCATACCCTCCATCTTATGGTCATTCTTGTAGGGATAACGCTCATTCTCTTTATTCTTCACCACTGTGACTCCACCTTTTCTTAGGCACCACATGTATAGGGACCTCACCCATTTACTATCTGAGATAGGGTAGATGATGCCAACATCTAGTAGCTTGAAGACCTCTGTTCTTACCACTTCCTTCATGTGTGAATTGAGCCTTCTCTGTGCTTCCCTAACTAGGTTTTGCATTGTCTTCAAGAAGTATTTTATGCATGCATTTGGATGGACTTATTTCCTTGATGTCTGCAATGGTCCATCCTATTGCACCTTTGTGTTCTCGTAGTACCCTCAGCAGCTTATCTTCTTCTTGCGCACTCAAGTTTGCAGCAACTATCACAGGTAGTGTCTGGTTTCTCGCCCCAATATGCATGCTTCAAAGTGTTCAGGCAGCGGCTTAAGCTCCACGTCTGGTGTCCTGGTAGCAGTCGACTTGTTCCGTTCACCAGTCGACTGGTCTGAGGAAACACAAGTGTTATCAGACACAAAATTTTCAATGCAGGTGCAAGCTTACCTGAATATGACTTTGGAGTTTCAAGGTGATGTACTGTCTCTGCAATCCTCCAGTCATCGTATTCCTGTTCAACATGAGATAATGTTAGAGATTGTGGTAATTGTGGCTTGTAGTGGTTCAAATGCTATGTACCTGAAATGTTTGATCGACAATCTCCCTGTACCACATCAATATTATAGCATTCATGATCATCATGTGGTAATTTTAGTGCATCAAACATTTTAAATTCAACCTTTTCTCCATTTATTTTCATACTTATAGTACCCTTTTTAACACAAATTTTTATATCAGCTGTACTCATAAAGGGCCCTACCTAGAATGATCGGTAAAGAAGATAGCATTGAAGAGTCCTCCATATCAACAAAAACAAAATCTGCAGGCAAAATGAATCATTTACCTGAACTAGGACATCTTCCAAAATACCTCTAGGTCCTCCTGATGCTGCGATCAGCCAACTGCAAAGTGATGGATGTTGGTTTGAGCTCCCCCAATCCTAGCTTTTCGTAAACCGAGTAAGGAAGAGATTGACGCTTGCCCCCAAGTCTAGCAGTGCCTTTTCAAAGAAGTGCTCTTCCAACCCTGCAAGGAATGGTAAAACTACCCTGGGTCCTTCAGTTTAGGAGTAATTTTCCTTACAGAACGGCGCTTACTTCCTCCTGTCAAAGCCACATCCTCCCTAACCTAAAATGTTCCTTTGTGAGTACAACATTCTTTCAAAAATTTGGCATAAGAAGGAATTTGTTTAATAGCATCAAGTAGGGGGATATTAATTTCACCTTTCTGAGAGTTTCAAAGATATCAAATAAATGTTGTTCTTTCTTTTGCTTGACTAACCTTTGAGGGAATGGTGGCAAAACTGTCCTTTCTTTTTCACTTACCTTGTTGGACCCCAAAGCTTTTGATGGTTGTGTTTCTGATTCGTCTGCGTGTGTTCCAACCTTGCTGTCAATTATCTTACCACTTCTCAGAGTTGTTACTGATTTGAGCTGTTCTTGGCCACTAGGGTTTGGTATAGTTTGTGATGGAAGTTCTCCTGCCTTTCTTTCACTCAACTCCTTCGCGATTTGACCGATTTGAGTTTCCAATTTCTGAATTGACTGCCCTTGTTGGTTGCTTGTTTGATGTTGTTGTTGGAGCAATTGAAGAACGGTGGATTCAAAATCCAACTTTTTCTGTTCTTGAACTGGCCGATCAAATCCACTTCCCATCTGGAAGTTCCGTGCATGTCCTTGCGAAGATTGAGTGCCTTGATTGTTTCTCCATGAGAAATTTGAATGGTTCCTCCACCCTGGGTTGTATGTGTTCGAGAAGGGGTTGTTCTTTGGTGGAAACACTCCTTGTCCCACATAGTTTGCATGCTCCTGATCTGTGAAAGAAGACATGGGACACGTGTCAGTTGTATGATCAAAATGAGAACAAATTGCACAAAGTTCTTTTGTTTGATTTTTTACACCGCCCATTGTCGTCATTGCATTAACAAGCATATCAATTTTTTTGTTCATGTTTACCATTTCTAATTGTATGTTATTACTACCAGAATTTCGTAAA